>CM077673.1:310258453-311606787 GCA_039707655.1 Elymus sibiricus
CACCAAAAACACCCACAGGCTCTTCCACGAAAGTCTGTCCAAGCCTATCATGAAAATCGGTGCAACCAATTTTTCCCACTCGGTCCCACCGATTCCCACCTCAGACAGACTCATGCCAAACCCTAGATCTTCGGTGCAACCGATTCTGCTTCGGTGCCACCGAGTTCAGCTTGCCAACTCTCTATTACCTCGATTCTTAAAATTGGAATTTCCGAGATTTTGGATCGGCGTCACCGAGTTGTGGAAACTGACCGTTGGTCACCTAATCGGTACTGCCGAGATCTTTGTATCGGTCTCACCGAGATTCAAAAGTTGCTACCTTTGGAGCAACTCGGTACCACTGAGTTTTATACTTCGGTGTCATCGAGTTGGTCACTTTAGGTGTAACGGTTGGATTTTTGGGGATGCCTATATATACCCCTTCACCACCACCCACTCGAAATAGAAGCACTCAGAACTATTCCATACTTGCCCCATCCAATTTTCTGAGAGAGAGCCACCTACTCATGTGTTGAGATCAAGCCATTCCACTCCATCAATATGAATCTTGATCTCTAGCCTCCCCAAGTTGCTTTCCACCAAATCAATCTCTTCCACCAAAGCCAAATCTGTGAGAGAGTGATTGTGTGTTGAGGAGTCTATCATCTTGAAGCACAAGAGCAAGGAGTTCATCGACATTACCGAGCCTATTACCTTTTGGAGGGTGGTGCCTCCTAGATTGGTTAGGTGTCGCTTGGGAGCCTCCTACTTCGTGTTGTGGAGTTGAACCAAGAAGTTTGTACGGGCAAGGAGATCGCCTATTTCGTGAAGATCTACCCATAGTGAGGCTAGTCCTTCGTGGACGGAAGCCGTTATGGAATAGTCAAGGTTGCTACTTCGTGGACCCGTTTGGGTGGAGCCCTCCGTGGACTCTCGCGACCGTTACCCTCCATGGGTTGAAGATTCCATAAACGTGGATGTACAATAGCGCCACCTATCGGAACCACGGGAAAAATCCTTGTGTCTTCAAATTGCATTTGATCTTCCTATCTCCACTCTCTCTTACATGTGCTCGTCTTACTTGCCGCTTCCATACTTGTTGACTAGCATGTGTAGGGTGCATTAGACTTGTTAGTATTGCTAAAATCTGCCAACCAATTAACTTGGGAAAAGGTTAGGTTTTAATTCTTGCAAGTAGTCTATTCACCCCCCCTCTAGACACACTTCTAGTGATCCTACAAGTGGTATCAGAGCATTGGTCTCCATTGCATCGGTTTCATCACCGTGGAGGAAGATGGACGTGTCTAGTTTGGAGAGTTTGAGTTGTAGAGTGTCTATTCTTGATGGGGAGTACTATAGTCAATGGAAATATAAGATGCTTGAGCTATTCAATGAATTTTATTTGAGAAAGCATGTTAAGAACCCCTATGTTCCTCCCATTGATCCTTTACATCCCACACACGAAGAGGAAATTGATATGCTATGCAATCTTAGAACTGTTAATCTTATCATTAGAGGATTGCCTAGGATTGTGCTTAATCAAATGAAGAATTTTGAATGTGCTTATACTTTGTGGAATGACTTGGAGAAACGATATCCAAGTTATTCATTAAGTAATCTTGATGAGGTTCTTCATAAAACTATTGTCTTTCACAAAATGATGCCTAGTGATCCCAAGTTTGATGACTATCTATTTGAGCTTAGAGACCTCATGCGTGCTAAAGGAGATGTCATAACTATCAACAACATCATTGTAGAAGCCATTCACATTCATAATCTTGAACATTGTCATGATCACAACCCTAACGAATCTCTTGTTACTTGTGACGAGGATTTCCCACTTGATGATGACGATGTGGAACACGGCTACTATGATGAAGATGAGCTGTTCGACATCAAGCATGAGAAGATCATGAAGAATCTAAGTCTCATGGAAAACTTCAAGGATTACATGTCCGGAGGAAAAGAGTGGATTCTCAATAGTGGATGCACCGATCATATGACCGGAGATAGAGAGATGTTTGAAGAGATCACACCAAACCATGGACCGCGAAGGTATGTAACTTTTGGAGATAACTCCAAGGGTAAGGTACTTGGTCTTGGTAAGGTGGCCATATCCCATGATAGCTCTATTCAAAACATCATGCTTGTTGAATCCCTCGGCTACAATCTTCTTTCCGTATCTAGACTTGCCAACTTTGGTTTTAATGTGCTATTCACGAAAGTAGATTGCCAAGTGTTTCGTCAAGACAATCATAACATGGTCTTTACCAGTTTTCGTAGAGGTAATCTATATATGGTCGATTTCACCAAGAGATCCAAACCTCATACTTGTATTATTGCAAAATCTTCTAAAGGTTGGCTTTGGCATAGAAGACTAGGACATGTTGGCATGCGTAATCTAGACAAGCTTATCAAAGGTGATCATATACTGGTGTTAAAGATGTTATCTTTGACAAAGATAGACTTTGTAGTGCTTGTCAAGCTGGAAAGCAAGTAGGTGGAAGTCATCCCGTAAACAATATCATGACTACTAGGAGACCACTCGAGTTACTTCACATGGATCTTTTTGGTCCCAATGCTTATAAGAGCCTCGGTGGAAATTCCTATGGTCTAGTCATAGTTGATGATTTTTCCAGATTTACGTGGGTATTCTTTCTTGATGATAAGTCACAGGTACAAAAGATCTTCAAGAACTTCGCTCGCAAAGCGCAAAATCAGTTTGAGGTGAAGATCAAGAAGGTTCGGAGCGATAACGGATCGGAGTTCAAGAACACCCATGTAGATACCTTTCTTGACGAAGAAGGTGTTTCACATGAGTTCTCGGTTATGTACACGCCTCAACAAAATGGAGTTGTTGAGAGGAAGAACCGGACTCTTATTGAGATGGCAAGAACGATGCTTGACGAATACAAGACGCCAAGACACTTTTGGGCAGAAGCCGTGGAAACAGCATGTCATGCCACAAACCGACTCTACTTGCACAAGCTTCTCGGTAAAACGGCATACGAGCTTCTCACCGGTAACAAACCCCAAGTTGGATACTTTCGGGTATTCGGCTCAAAGTGCTACATTCTTGATAAGCATCGTCGTACTAAATTTGCTCCTAAATCTCAAGAAGGATTCCTACTTGGTTACGGATCGAACTCTCACACTTACCGTGTCTACAACAACTTCACTCGAAAAGTTGAAGAGACGGTAGATGTGAAGTTTGATGAAACTAATGGTTCGCAAGTCGAACAATAGCCAAATGATGTAGGAGATAAGGATCCTTCGGAAGCTATCCAAGACTTGTCCATCGGCAAGATTCGTCCCATGGAGATGAAGGAAAGTACTTCATCAACTCAAGTGGAAGCCCCTACTTCACGTCAAGGTGATCCTCAACACGACATGGAGGCATCCACAAGCGGTACACGACAAGATGAAGAGGAGGAAGTACATCATGAAGATCCACCACAACCTCCTTCACCACCACCTCAAGGAAATGACACCTTCAACAACAACGAAGATGAAGGAGATGATGATGAAGAAGCTCCACCATCCAACAAGCCGAAGCTACCCCGAGTTCGAGCAAGAGTGACCAAGAACCATCCTCTAAACCAAATCTTAAGTGACATACAAACCGGGAGAATCACTCGCTCTAAAACTCGCTTAGCTAATTTTTGTGAGCATTATTCTTTCATCTCTAGCATTGAACCCTTGAAGGTTGAACAAGCTCTTGAAGACCCAGATTGGGTGAACGCCATGCATGAAGAGCTTCACAACTTCAAGAGGAACGAAGTGTGGACACTCGTGGAGAAGCCCAATGACGAGCACAACATCATCGGAACCAAATGGGTGTTTCGGAACAAGCAAGATGAAGACGGTCAAGTCGTACGCAACAAGGCGCGTCTCGTAGCCCAAGGATATACGCAAGTCGAAGGTATGGACTACGGTGAGACCTATGCCCCCGTCGCTAGACTTGAAGCTATTCGGATTCTTCTTGCTTATGGTAACCACCATGATATCACGCTTTATCAAATGGACATTAAAAGTGCCTTTTTAAATGGTGAGATTGAAGAAGAGGTCTATGTTAAACAACCCCTTGGTTTTGTGAATCCCAAGAAACCTAATCATGTCTACAAGCTTCGTAAAGCTCTTTATGGTCTTAAGCAAGCCCCACGTGCTTGGTATATATGCTTAACGAAGTTTCTCATTGAAAAGGGTTTTGAAATTGGTAAAATTGATGCAACCTTATTCACTAAGAGAGTTAATGGTGAATTATTTGTGTGCCAAATCTATGTGGATGATATTATCTTTGGATCTACTAACCCACAATTTAGTGAAAGATTTGGAAGGTTGATGTCCGAGAAGTATGAGATGTCCATGATGTGTGAGCTGAAATTTTTCCTTGGTATGCAAATCAAGCAAACGAGAGAAGGAACTTTCATCTCTCAAACCAAGTATACCAAGGACTTGATCAAGAAGTTGAACATGCAAGAGTGTAAAGGTATGAAATCTCCTATGCCTACTAGCGGACATGTTGACCTTACCAAGGAGGACGAACCGGTTGATCAAAAGGTTTATCGATCTATGATTGGTTCATTGTTATATCTATGTGCCTCCCGTCCCGATATTATGCTTAGTGTTTGCATGTGTGCTAGATATCAAGCCGCACCTAAAGAGTGTCATCTTTTGGCCGTGAAACGTATTGTGAGATATTTGATACAAACACCAAACTTTCGCATTTGGTATCCCAAGGGATCTTATTTTAACCTTGTTGGCTACTCCGATTCGGACTATGCTAGTGACAAGGTTGATAGAAAATCCACCTCGGGTACATGTCAATTTCTTGGGAGATCTCTTGTGTCTTGGTCCTCCAAGAAACAAAACTCGGTATCTCTATCTACCGCCGAAGCTGTGTATATTGCCGCCGGATTGTGTTGTGAGCAATTACTATGGATGACACATACGCTTAAGGATTATGGAATCCATGTGAAAAATGTTCCATTACTTTGTGACAATGAAAGTGCTATTAAGATTGGTCATAATCCCGTGCAACATTCTCGAACTAAGCATATTCAAGTTAGACATCATTTCATTCGTGATCATGTTGCCAAAGGAGATATTAATCTTAAGCATGTTCGTACCAAAAAGCAATTGGCCGATATGTTTACTAAGCCACTTGATGAGAAAGTGTTTTGTCACCTGAGGAGTGAGTTGAACATCCTTGATGCTTCAAACTTTAGCTAGACTCACTCGATTGCATGCAAGGGGATGAGCTTACTTAACCATTCCATGCTATCATTACCATGAATCTCACATAACTTGGAATTCTATGCTCCCTTGTATTGCATCTAACCCTTTTGTAGGTACTTGGAAGAACAACACTCCACAAGATTGCCATCAACTCATATCTTAAGCAATCTTGTCACGGCCAAGTATCCACAACCCCTTTTGATGATTGAAGGAAGAGGACAACAAAAACATATCCTTGACACATATTTGAATTTCACAATTGGTATCGTGTCATATCATGTTCTTCCTTGCATGACTAACCTATGTAGGTGATAAGTGGACCAAAACAAGAAGGATTGCTCCCAACTCAAGATGAACTTCATCAATCTCAAGCATCCTCATCAAGTTCACCTACAAGCCACGTCATCAACATCACTCAAAGGTAAGTAATCACATCCTTGAAAAAGCTTTACTCCAAGTCATGAGTTAAAGCAACTCAAGTGATATGAAAACATTAAAATGCTTAATCAAAAAATGGTAACCCCATTTTGAGCTTAACGATGAGTATGACCTATGATCAAGTATTCTTGCTTGGCTCCTAAGTCAATATACTCTAATATAGGTGACCTAGTCACCACCCATCATCTAGATGAAGTTTTGTATCGTTCATTTCTTAAGTTGCATGCTTTCTTGGAACCACCCAATCTTCTTCTATTTGAAACCCTCATGTACATATTTCACAAATCTTTTTACTACTTGTATCAAACCTTACCTAGTTTCTATTATGCAATTCGGCGTCTCCGATTTGAAATTCTCGGTATCACCGAAATGGCAGATGAGCTGGACTCATACTCTTCGGTCTCACCGATTTACTTTCTTCGGAGCCACCGATTTCTATGTCTTCTATGATTTCTGGTACGTTCTGCGTATTTTCTCTACTTCAATGATTTTTTTAAAAGAAAAGGTATTCAATGATCCCTTAGATTCCTATTCTAGGATCCCTACCCTCTCCATGATCTTCAAAGCTTATATTCATTCCAGAGGGAGAGATATACATTAGGGATTTTTATTTCTGTGCCCCTGGTTCGTTAGTTCTACTCATTCATCCCCACGCTCTTAACTTTTGCTCACTTTTCCCCACTTCCTTGCCCGAAACCCTCAGAACTAGTCACAACGGATGTTGCGGTCGGGTCAATGGCTTGACCGTTAACTCTGACGAGTGGGGCCGCGCTGGACTGTGTCGCCCGTTGGACCTGCCAAGTGGGGCCGCGTTGGACCGTGTCGCCCTCCTTTGACCATTCTGACGTGTGGGGCCGCGCTGTACTGTGTCGCCCGTTGGACCTGCCAAGTGGGGTCGCGTTGGACCGTGGCGCTGGTTGGACCGTTGGGCCGTGGTTTCGTTTGGGCCGTTGCATTAAACGCCCGCGTGCATCATGCGCTGATGCATGCCGCCACGATAAGCCTTGTATGCATGCGCGACATGAACCAGCCAGCCTGCCTGCATGCACCGACGCGCGCCGCCACGGACACAGCCTTCCTGTGAGCCGTCACGGGACGCAGCGTCTGTCGCTGCTGCCGATTCGTCCCTTCTCGCAAGCGCCTCCTCGATCGATTCACAGTTCACACCGTCTCAGCCTTTGACCTCCGCATCATCAATTCAGCGCGGCAATTAAAGTCTAGGGCATACCGATCGACGTGCGCCACCACGATACAGAAGCCTGCTATGCATGCCATGTGATCGAGCTAGCCTGCCTGCATGCGCGCCACCACGGACGCAGCGACGGTCGCTGCCGCTGGTTCCTCTCTTCTCGCACGCGTCTCCACCTTCCAAGTGCCACAGACCGAGGCCAGGGTGCAGTGCTACGTGAGTCGGACGGGTAATTACTCATCACAAATTTCTTTGACCTCCTCTCCTTGACTGTCGAGGCACCTATCCGGCTCCCCGTCATTATCCGTAGACGGCTATTTAAGCCGGACGGCGTCCCACAACCCTAGCTCATCCGCCTGCTCCCTCTCCCCACCGGGACCCGAGCACTCCCCTCTCCGAGCCCATCAGCCATGCCACCATGCCGCCAGTACTACACAATCGAAGACCGTCTCTTCCTCCTTCGGCAGGCCCAAATCCGGAGGCAAGCGAGGCTACCTCTGGAACCGAAGGAGGATTTCGAGGAGGGGTCGGAGATGGGGGAGGAGGAGGCAGAGGCACAGGCGCAGGAGCCGGAGGAGGAGGCGCCGTCGCAGGAGCCGGAGGTGGAGGAGCCGCCGCAGGAGCCGGAAGTGGAGGCGCCGCCACAGGAGCCAGACGTGGAGGCGCCGCCGGAGGAGCCGGAAGTGGAGGCACCGCCGGTCTACTATCTGTGGCCCGACCAGGTGGTGATCCTCAACTCCATCCGCTCGGAAGCAGCTGCGCAGGCCCGGCGTCTTCGTCAGCAGCAGATGGAGGCAGCGCGGGCGGTGTAGGAGGAGGCACAGGTGGCGGCCCAGGCGGACTAGGCTCCGGCGCAGGCGGATCAAGCCATCTCCGACTACTAAGACGCGTAGTGCACTAGGCAGTACGTAGGATATATATTGTATGCTTTCGCTATTATGCTCTCTGAGCTATGTTTAGCTGACTCTGGTTGCTGGTTATTTTCTCTAGTGTCATGGATGATTGTAGGGCACCCTATGTTTTATGGCACCCTATGTTTTATGTAAGAACTATGCTATGCTTGCTACTTTCTATGTTATGGATGTATGCTTGCTACGTGAGATATCGGTAGATGGATATGGTGCCGTAGCCGAGCCCTAGACATGCTCTCTAGATGGATATGGTGCCGTAGCCGAGCCCTAGACATGCTCTCTAGATGGATATGGTGGCTAATGGTGCCACCGGACTTTATTTTACACGCGGTTTCTGATGGATATCATGATCTACATAATTAAATCTGACATGCTCTTAATAATAAATTTGCCATGTTCTACAAAAAAATCGTGTATAAAACAAAAACAAAAACAAAAAATCGTGTATACAATATTTTTCTTGCAACAAAAACATGTTTATAATACCCGCATGTCAAAAAATCAAAGTGTTGTGCCGTAGGCTATATACAGAAGGAAATTGCCATGATATGTACAAATAAATTTGACATGGGCAAGTTCAATAAAGAATTTGTCATGGTATCTACACTAACAATGACATGGAAAAAGTTATTCTTAAGTTCGCCATGGCAATTATCTGTACAAAAATGCCATGGGACAAAAGTTGTACTGCTAACAATAAATCGATTTACCATCATGCACTATTTTTGTTCGGCATGGCAATAAATGGATGTACCATGGCAATAATCAAGCAAAAAGACAGAGCCAGCGCGTGCACTATTTTCTAGGCCTCTTTTATCTTTGTGGGCCTTCGACACTCAATGCAATGCGATGGCCAAACCAGAGCTTAGTTTCAATTTGGGCCCTAGAAATATGTTTTTTTTCTTCTGCGGTCGGTGTTGTCTGACGAAACTAAAGAAACTTAAAGTGTACAAAACTGACGAAACTGACATGATCCACAAATTAAGCAACACAAATCATAGAGCACATGATCCACAAATTTAAGCAAATCCTAGAGCACATGATCCACAAATTTAAGCAAATCCTAGAGCACATGATCCACAAATTTAACCAAATCCTAGAGCACATGACACCACACTAATAACATCTCTAACGAGTGATGACCAGCAAGTAAGCAAATCCTAGAGCAACTATACAAAAATAAAATCCTAAAGCTATCAGATTCGCCTGCTTGTTCAATTGAATCATCTGCTTCAACTTCTTGTTCATCTTCTTTAATTCCCCCTTCAGATCTGCATCCCCAACTGTCAGAGCAGCACTTTCAGAGACCAAATTCGTTGGTGCTGACGGCAGATTGAGCTCCCGGGTTGGGGCCCCATTGCATTGAATCCGCTTAACGTAGTCATCCAGCCATTCAAAATGTGTGCATTTCTTCACGATCTGAAACGAAAACATGAACCCTAAATCCCAGATCCTAGGAAATAGAAAAAGAAATCAGAGAAAAATCATGAGATCTAACCTGCCCCTCTGGCTTACTCTCGCATTTCACGAACTCGCGCCCATAGTTGCCATTCTTGACCTCCTTCAAAGTCAACCGTATCAGTGGCGCGCTGCGTGGGCAGTCAGGACATCGCTCCATGGGAAGTGGACCATACTGGGTCCACGAGGGGCGGGAGGCTGAAGTGGAGCTCGACATATCGCCCAAAGTCGCCAGAGAAGAAGAAGCAGAGGAGTGGCTCCTCTCGTCGCCGGAGAAGAAGAAGCAGAGGAGTGGCTCCTCTCGTCGCCGTAGAATAAGCAGCAGAAGAAAGGGGAGGCAAGGGTGGGCGAGCACAACCAACAACTCTCGCGGATCGCCCCACGATCCAACGATGCGGAGCCGTCCATGTGATCCAACGGCGCGGAGCCTGCACGCAGCCTGCCCTAGAAGACCACATCTGAGGGCTGTCGCTTGGCGCTAGGGTATGATCGGACGGCTGACGTTCGGAGCTAGGGTTAGGCGAAACCCCGCGGGGTTTAGAGGGGTTTTGAGCTGGTCAACGGGGTTTCCAAGGCTTTGACTGAGCATAACTAATATAAAAAAAATCGAAAAAATATAAAACCTACGCACAATGTTGTCTTGTGTGACATGTTACCAACCAAAAATCATAAACTTTGTCTATGGACATTTTCATGAAAAAACCTTCACACATATGAGCTATCACGTACAACATTTCATAGAGTCCAACGAGAGGTGGTAGGGTTCCCTTCGGTTTTTGAAAATTTAAAAAAATCAAAAAAATCACCAAAGCTTGATTTCAAAGTGAATAAGAAGGATCTGAACTTAGTTTTCCATTTTCATATTTTAAACGTGTTTTTAATGGTTTTCTATTAAAGCATATTTTTTTGAAAAAAAATCTAAAAATATGAAGATTAATTCAATAAATAGTGATACTTTGAATCTACACTATATAGATTGAATAGGTGTTAATAAAAAATATTTGGCTCATTTAGAGTAGGTCCAAAAAATACTTGATTACAAATGGGGCTGTTTACCCTAGGTTGGGAGCTCATTTGGAGCACATTTCTCATGACTACAAGTTTTACCACGCAAAAGAGATCGGATTGATCACCAGATCACCTAACGTTTATAATAGTTCAGCAAACTTTGCAACTCACACCACAGGGCAACGGCCTTCAAGTGTTGGTTCAAATTCAAAGTTTCACATCAAATTACAAATAGAATTATTACACCTTACAAGTTTTCACAGTAGTTCAAATTGACGACAAAATCCTTATTACAAATCCTTAAAGTTCAAAGTTTATGACTTGCATTCAAGTTCAAATTCAAATCTTTGCCTTGCTCCTTGTGTTCCGGGATGGGTTAACCGTCTTGCTCCTGGTTTCCCTAGCTGGGATATTTTGTGCTTTTGAAAGCTTTGTCTTGTTGCTTCTGATCTTCACTTCTGGTGGTGGCGGTTTTGTTGAGCTTTGACTGACCGAGCAAGTGATGACCAGTTGACGGTCATCTGTGGGTTCACTAATCCTTAAAGGAACTTCAGACAAAATAACTTCCTCCTCTCTTATAGCTTCAAAACCTTCATAAGCCATGGTTTCAAATTCTGCATCAGATGATGGTTCAACCGAAGTTTCTTCCTCTCTAGGTCTTTTCTGTCATGTGCCTCTAATTATCCTAGAGCTGGGTCAAACAGAAATAAGCTTAGCCATCGATAAAAAAGAGAACAAATAAAAAAAAAGGGAAAGGTTGCACACATACCAAGCTGCTACTTCAGTATTTGCATTTCCTGCTGCATTCTCCTCTGCTGCTGCATTCTCCTCTGCATTTGCTGCTGCCCATTGTTCCTCTTCTCCAAATGATGCATCAACTGGATTGGTACAAATCCTAGCAATATGCCCTAGGATACCACATTTTTTGCACTTACACTGTTTTTTACACGACCCTCTTCACCAGCTCTTATCCTATTTTTCCTTGGTCTTCCTGGTGGTCTAGTCACTATAGAAGAATGGAGTTTGAACCCTGGGTCTACTATGTTCCATTGGTCTTTTCCCAAGAGTGCAGGCACATTTTCAGCATAAGCAGCCCTAAATTTGGCAATAGAGAAATATTCAGAGCAATACTGATCAACTTCACCATCTTCACCTCTAATAACAGTCATGAGATGTAGGGCATGTATGCACGGCTTCCCGCGGATCTGTCATTGCCTACAACTGCATTCCTTAGTTGCAAGGTTCACTAGATATCTCCATTCCCTATTTTTACTGTCAGTGTATGTCACCCCAGCCTCGTATGTCGACGGTCGAATGCATTTCATCCTTAGTCCTCTTGCCTTGGCATACAATGCCTTAATCAGAGATGGGAGCATAAGATGGCCAACATATTGTGTTTCTGCAATTCTTTTACGAAGAGCCATCTTTATCATGATCATCTGCCTAATCTTATCAAATGCTTGCCACAACAAAAGCCCTTTCACTGACTTGAACTTTGCATTGAAACACTCAGCGAGGTTATTGGTCACATAGTCTACTTTGCAAATTTCATTGAATTTGCTTCTTGACCACACCTTTCCATGATGTTCATCCATGTACTCCTTCACCAAAGGATTGTGAGCATACAACACTCTCAAATGGTGCTCATGCTTCCTCAAGCTGCATGTGTATGATGCTGGCCATAGGTTCTCATCATAAACTTTGCCTTTGAATTTCTTTTTAAAATTCTGCGCTAGGTGTCGCATACATTCCCTATGTTCCACTCCAGGGAATACAATTTCTACTGCACTCTCTAAACCCTTGCAAGCATCTGTGTGTATAACTAAACCTGAGGGTGTACCTATAATGTTGCGCAACTGCTGCAGAAACCAGACCCAACTCTCCTCGGACTCTGCCTCCAACACACCAAATGCAACTGGGAATAGCCAGTTGTGTCCATCAACTGCAGAAGCTGCTGCTAGCTGGCCTCTCCATCTTCCATTCAAAGCAGTTGCATCGACAGCCAAATAGGGCCTACAACCATTCAGAAACCCCTGCCAGCAAGCCTTGAAACAAACAAAAGCCCTCCTGAAGCACTCCTTCTCCACTGTCTTCCCTTTTAATTTGTACTGAACTGTATGCTTGTCAATCTCTACAACACTCCCTGGACTAGCCGTCTCCACTTCAGCTTTGAAGGTGTAAAGCAACTGAAAACTCTCATTCCATGGACCATTAATCCTATCAAGAGCCCTTTCCTTAGCATAGAAAATCCTCATGTAAGGTATATTAATCTTGTACTTCTCAAATAGCTTCACATGGAGTGTTGTTGGACCAATTGTTGGTGTTTCCCTCACCCAATCCAAGATTGCATCTGCCACCCACCTAGTCTTTGCAAGCTTTGATTTGTCCTTTCCCCCTCCCCCTCCAGGTGGGCAAGTGTGCTCGTGTGGTTTTTTTTATCTGAAACAAAATGAAAAATGATGTCAAATACAATTAAGAAAAAGTACACATGATCTGAATATAGAATGGATAAATAATCTGAAAAAAAGATCCAGTTGTAATACCTGAATCAATCTGCTCTTTAGCATAGTGGATGCATGCAACCTCCACCTACACCTATCATAAGGGCAATGAACAGTGAATCTTCTTGGCTCACTCCTATCAACCTCATAGGAGTTTTCAGTGAGAATGCAATATGTAGTCACTGCATTACGACAGTCCACCATCGATTCGAATACGGTTCCTGGAGTAAGCTGAGGATTCTCCCTGTTCCACTCAATTGTTGGCATGTCCTCACCATCATATTCTTGTAAAACTAAGGAGTCGATGTTCTCCTCCCTCTCTTCATCGTTAGTGTCATCAAATCTAGCACGACTGATAGGCTCCTCTGGATATTCATCTTCCATTGCCTGTTGACTGACTCTATCTACCAGTTCAGGGAATAGAGTCTCATCCTCATCATCATGTCGAGGCACTTCCTCGTCAGGCTCTGCATCTACTTCTACATCAGGTGCAGAAGGGAGAGGAGAAGTGGCAGAATTGGCGGCAGCCGACATGTTGTGGCTTTCAGAACCACTAGGTTTACTTGGACTCGACCTACAAGGAGTGCGAGGACGCTCGCTATTAGCAGAGACAGATGATGTCTAAACACCCTTCCCCTTCGGGATACGTTGTTTGCGTGGCTGAAGCACACCGATATGGATTTTACCGAAACGGCTGTCAGCATTCAAACTAAATAGCAATCCCAGATGCTCATCACAAGTTAATGGGACAAATCTCTGGTCGGTACTGTCGAAATATCTCAGTTCAACAGCATCGGCAGGGCTCCACGGATACTCACAACAGAGTGCCTCACGGAAATCTGTGAACGAAACGCTGGTTTCTACCACTTTCGGATAGAAAAATCCAGAAATCAGATACGGTTTAGTTCCACGCAGCTCACTAGTTTCCATTCTAACCGCCAGCCGAAAAGCAAGTGCAGGATCAACCCTATTCGATTGAAATAAAGGGCGCAGTTAGGCCGAAAATTTTCAGAAAAATTGCACTGATTCACGCCAACGGTGGTCAAATACAACCTAATTTATGGATCTCCTAATCAATTTGAGAGGAAAACGATGCTTACCCAGGTGGAATCCATGAATTATCCGCCTCTGATTCGACCCAATCATCTCCACGGTCGATGGGCCGGACGGGGTGCTCCCCCAACATCGCTTCCTAATCCTAGATGGGGAGAGAGTGTAGATGCGGCAGAGGCGGCACGACTACGGCGGAGGCGGTACGACGGCAGCGGAGGGGGCGGCGCGGAAGCGACTCAATCTGATTCAGGTTACAGTGAGTGTCAGTTTTGCGGCCCCACTCGTTAGCACGTAACGATCAAAATGTGGACTCGGCCCTACGCAGCCCCACTCCTCAGAGTTAACGGTCAAGCCATTGACCCGACGGCAACGTCCGCTGTGACCAGTTCTGAGGGTTTCGGGCAAGGGAGTGGGGAAAAGTGAGCAAAAGTTAAGAGCATGGGGATGAATGAGTAGAACTAACGAACCAGGGGCACAGAAATAAAAATCCCTATACATTAAGGGGGTGAGATACATCAATAGCTCATATGTAGGGGGAGAATACTCAAATTCCTGTTTATTCAAAGGTGGAGTAATCTTAACAGTTTTCAGGCCTTAAGGGGGAGAAAATTGTTTTCAAGGAACCCTTGGCTCAAATGCTCTCAATGACCCTCATTCTCTAGGATCCCTTCCCACTCAATGATTCCTTTGTATGACCCTTTTTGGAAATTAATGCCAAAGGGGGAGAAATATCAAAGCTTCAAAGCTTTAATTCATATCAAAGGGGGAGATATCATATCAAAGGGGGATATACTCATACCAAAAGGGAAGAATACTTAAGCACTTATGCTTCAGGGGGAGAGATGATCATGAAAAGTAGAAGTGTACACTTAACAAGATAAAGGGGGAGCAATATCAAGGATCCTTTAACTCAGAAACACTTCTTCAGGAGGAGAGAGCAGAATAAATTTGATTGGATTTAATTCCTATCTACTTTAGAATTTTCTCAGCCTTACCTACTCCCAATATCAAAATGCTAAGATTCAGGGGGAGAGGATGACCTACAATTTCACATCTAAGGGAGAAAACTCTAAATGTTCTTGGAGACATATCAATCTTAAGGAATATTACCTTCTATATGTTCTCCACATCTTGGTACTATTGAGTTCCATTGCTTTTTTGATTGGTAGAATACTCTTGTGTTTCCTAACATTGTTTTCTCAAGTGTATTTCTACTACTAGAATGCTCAAGAACTCAAGGTAAGTATATGCATCATATCCTTGATCAAGATGATCTCTTGCTTCTTGCACATATTGTTTGCAAGAGTGAAGTTTTGAACAAGGATGTAACTCATTCACATGTATTTGATGCATATAGCCAAGATACACATGACTCATTTTATCCCTTTCCACTACATGTGTGTCTATGCATTCCAAAGCAATTATCCTTTAAATGGATTGCACACATTTAGGGGGAGCAAGTCTAAGTCATGTGTCTCTCAAAGTCTTCATAATATCTATGCATATCTTTATTTGAAGCTTTGATTGTATGTTGTCATCAATTACCAAAAAGGGAGAGATTGAAAGCACACTATGCTCCCTTGGTGGTTTTGATAATTCATGACAACATACATTGTCTCTTGGACTAATATTTCTACCTAGTGTATTTCAGATAAAAGTCCATAGAGAGAGATGGGTTGGCAAAAAGGACTGTGAGGAGATACCCCAAGATGCAAGGAATTGGATTGGCAAAGCTTCAAGCAAGAGGACTCTACATTTTACTTTGTGAGAAATCACCTTGAGTCCATAGGAAAGCCAATACTATTAAAAAGGGGGTAATGTACTGTTGGTGAACAATATGCTCCACGTGCACACGTGATAGTCACCAAAAACACCCACAAGCTCTTCCACAAAAGTCTGTCCAAGCCTATCATGAAAATCGGTGCAACCAATTTTTCCCACTCGGTCCCACCGATTCCCACCTCAGACAGACTCATGCCAAACCCTAGATCTTTGGTGCAACCGATTCTGCTTCGGTGCCACCGAGTTCAGCTTGCCAACTCTCTGTTACCTCGATTCTTAAAATCGGAATTTCCGAGATTTCGGATCGGCGTCACCGAGTTGTGGAAACTGACCGTTGGTCACCTAATCGGTACTGCCGAGATCTTTGTATCGGTCTCACCGAGATTCAAAAGTTGCTACCTTTGGAGCAACTCGGTACCACCGAGTTTTATACTTCGGTGTCACCGAGTTGGTCACTTTAGGTGTAACGGTTGGATTTTTGGGGATGCCTATATATACCCCTTCACCACCACCCACTCGAAATAGAAGCACTCAGAACTATTCCATACTTGCCCCATCCAATTTTCTGAGAGAGAGCCACCTACTCATGTGTTGAGATCAAGCCATTCCACTCCATCCATATGAATCTTGATCTCTAGCCTTCCCAAGTTGCTTTCCACCAAATCAATCTCTTCCACCAAAGCCAAATCTGTGAGAGAGTGATTGTGTGTTGAGGAGTCTATCATCTTGAAGCACAAGAGCAAGGAGTTCATCGACATTACCGAGCCTATTACCTTTTGGAGGGTGGTGCCTCCTAGATTGGTCAGGTGTCGCTTGGGAGCCTCCTACTTCGTGTTGTGGAGTTGAACCAAGAAGTTTGTACGGGCAAGGAGATCGCCTACTTCGTGAAGATCTACCCATAGTGAGGCTAGTCCTTCGTGGACGGAAGCCGTTATGGAATAGTCAAGGTTGCTACTTTGTGGACCCTTATGGGTGGAGCCCTCCGTGGACTCTCGCGACCGTTACCCTCCGTGGGTTGAAGACTCCATAAACGTGGATGTACGATAGCGCCACCAATCGGAACCACGGGAAAAAATCCTTGCGTCTTCAAATTGCGTTTGATCTTCCTATCTCCACTCTCTCTTACATGTGCTTGTCTTACTTTCCGCTGCCATACTTGTTGACTAGCATGTGTAGGGTGCATTAGACTTGTTAGTATTGCTAAAATCTGCCAACCAATTAACTTGGGAAAAGGTTAGGTTTTAATTCTTGCAAGTAGTCTATTCACCCCCCCCTCTAGACACACTTCTAGTGATCCTACAACAGGCCACTCAGATGAACTGTTTACGATGATCGAGAAGAACACAAACGATTTGGCTTAACAATATGTGTGTGATACTCGGCACACAGGTTGGTAATCATAATTGTGTGCGATAATTCTAGACAACACATGTGATTTTTTGGTGTGAATTGTGTGCTCGACATGGCACACAATTGAAGAAAACAACTGTGTGAGATAATGTGAAAGATCGTTGTTGAATCTGTATTGCTTAACATTTGCGATGAGATCGACAGGGGAAATGGAGATAAGGAATTAATATGAACGAACAACAATAGAGATATACAGTCTGCTTTACTCCTTCTTCTTCTTGTTGTTGGATGGCCTCGCGACATCGTCTTGGTATGGACGCTTCCTTCCGTTGACCGTTGGCTTTTCATCATCGTCGTCATCGATGCCCTCTTCGTCTTCCTCTTCGTTCGACCATTCCTCCTCCTCCTCATCATCGTCGTCTTGATCTTCTTCCTTCGACATATCCGCGTCTGTCTGGTCGTCGTACGACGACTCGGACGGTGGCGGCCCTTCCATGAACCAGATGTAATCGAGGTTAGGGATCGACGTCATATGCATGGAAGACGTGTGTGATGATTCTAAAGTTGAACTTAGATCGAGCTACAGACTGGTGGAACTATCGTCCTTGTTGGGAACTAAATGACGCCAAGTATGATACAATTTCCAAGGATCCTAGAAATTTAAGGCTAGCGGAGTACTGGCAGAATGAATCCATTTGGCGATATGAGCACCCAACACATCACTTGGTCGGTGCTTCTGTGCATATATAACCTTGCTCCTTGGTTTTGTGTGAAGAAAAACTACATCATGATGTCAATGATCCAAGGCTCGAAGCAACCGGAAAATGGCATCGATATTTATTTTCAACTACTTGTAGAAGAACTGTTGACATTGTGGAATGAGCCTGGTGTAAGATGTTATGATGCTTACGAAAGGAAGTTTTTCCAGCTACATGTGTTGCTGCTGCACACCGTTCAAGATATGTGATGCGTCCATTTTGCATCATGATTTCTTATTGATATTTATATTGTTCTTGGCCATTATTCCATTTTGTGATACAATTCTAATACCTTTTCTCTCTTAATTTACAAGGTCCATCACAAAGAGGGAAGTTGCCGGAAAATGGAATTCTGGACCTAAAAACCATGAAAAGGCTGAAAATTCTCCGGACTCCAAATGACCTGAAACTTCACGAGGAATTTTTGTAGAATATATCTGAATTAATGGATCAAAGAAGTGCCAGAGGGGGGCCACCTGTGGCTCCCAAGCCAACAGGGTGCGGCCACCCCCCTAGGCGCACCCTGATGGCTTGGGAAGCCCACAGGCAGGCCTAGACCCCTCTCTTCTGCTATATGAACGATTTTGACCTAGAAAAAACCAGAAGGATACTTTCGGGATGCAGCGCCACCGTCTCGAGAGGAAAACCTGGGCAGAGGCCCTTTTGCTCTCTGGCAAAGAGATTCTACTGGGGAAACTTCCTCCGGGAGGGGGAAATCGAAGTCATCGTCATCACCAACGCTTCCTCCTCCGTGGGAGGACCAATATTCATCAACATCTTCACCAGCACCATCTCAGCCCAAACCCTAGTTCATCTCTTGTATTCAATCTTTTTCTCAAAACCTCAGATTGGTACCTAGGGGTTGCTAGTAGTGTTGATTACATCTTGTAGTTGATGCTTGTTGGTTTACTTGGTGGAAGATAATATGTTCATATCCTTATTCATATTCATTGCACCTCTGATCTTGAACATGGTGATTATTTGTGAGTAGTTACTTTTGTTCTCGAGGACATGGGAGAAGTCTTTCTATAAGTATTCATGTGAAGTTGGTATTCGTTTGATATTTCGATGATATTTATGTTGTGGCTTCCTTTAGTGGTATCATGTGAACGTCGACTAGATGACACTTCACCATACTTTGGGCCTAAGGGAAGGCATTGTGGAGTAATAAATAGATGATGGGTTCCGAGAGTGACAGAAGCTTAAACCCTACTTTATGTGTTATTCCATAAGGGGCTTATTTGGATCCATATGTTTCGTGTTATGGTTAGATTTATCTTAATTCTTCTTTAGTAGTTGCGGATGCTTGTGAGAGGGGGTAATCATAAGTAGGTTGCTTGTTCAAGTAAGAACAACATCTTAGCACTGGTCCACCCACATATCAAATTATCAAAGTAACGAACGTGAATTAACTCAACATGGTGAACATGACTAGACAGAAATTCCCATGTGTCCTCGAGAGTGCTTTGCTTCATATAAGAGTACTTTCGGGCATGTCCTTTGCTACAAAAAGGATTGGGCTACCTTGCTGCATACTTGCTACTTTTGTTACTTGTCACTTGTTACGAACTATCTTGCTACAAAACTATCTATCATTGTTACTTACAACACTTGCAGAGAATACCTTGCTGAAAACTGCTTATCATTTCCTTCCGCTCCTCGTTGGGTTCGAGACTCTTACTTATCGAAAGGACTACGATTGATCCCCTATACTTGTGGGTCATCAAGACTCTTTTCTGGCGCCTTTGCCGGGGAGTGATGCGCCTTTCGTAAGTGGAAATTGGTAAGGAAACATTTTTGGTACATGCTGAAATTTACTGTTGCTTGTTACTATGGAAGGTAATCCTTTGAAGGGCCTATTTGGGGTATCATCACCCCGACCAAAAATGGAAAAAGTTGCCCCTCAACCTACTGAACCTACTGAAAATATTTATTATGAAATTCCTTCGGGTATGTTACAGAAACTGCTAGCTAATCCTTATGCGGGAGACGGAACATCTCATCCTGATTTGCACTTGATATACATAGTGAGATTTGTGGATTATTTAAGCTTGTAGGTTTATCCGAGGATAAAGTTAAAAACAGTTTGAAGCTGGAATTTCATCAAAAGTTTTATCCTATGCATCTAGTTCACCGTGATAGGAATTATATATATATAATTTTTGGCCTCGTGAAGGAGAAAGCATCGCTCAAGCTTGGGGGGGGCTTAAATCTATGATGAACACTTCCCCAATCATGAGCTCTCAAGAAAAATAATTCTACAAAACTCTTATGCTCGGCTTTCTTAAGATGATCAATTGATACTCGATTCTTCTTCCACTGGTTCCTACATGAAGAGAACTATTGAATTCAAATGGGGTCTTCTGGAAAGAATTAAACGCAACTGTGAAGATTGGGAGCTCGACGAAGGTAAAGAGTTAGGTATAAAACTTGAGTTTGATCATGTTAAATCTTTTATGGAAACTAATACTTTTCATAAGTTTAGCGCTAAATATGGACTTGACTCTGAGATAGCAGCTTCCTTTTGTGAAAATTTTGCTGCTCATGTTGATCTCCCTAAGGAGAAGTGGTTTAAATATCATCCACTCATTGAAGATTTGTTACACAAACCTCTTATTGCTAAAGAATAAACTATTATCTATAATGTTGATCCAGTTGTGCCCACTACTTATATTGAAAAACCACATTTTCCTGTTAGGATTAAGGAGCATGCTAAGGCTACAACTGTGGTTAATAAAAGCAATGTTAGAACACCCACACCTTCTGAACAAATAAATGTAGAACCTAATATTGATATGGTTAAATATCAATTGGTTGATAATATTGATGGTCGGGTTATTTAATTTTGTGATGAGGCTCCTAGAATCGCAAAACCTGCTAGAAACAAACATGATGTGCTAGATAAGAATAAACTCGTTGTTGGCATGTGTGTTGTTTCTGTTAAAATTAGAGATCATTGCTATCATGGTTTGTGTGGCATGGGTGCTACTGTAAGTGCTATTCCTTTTACCCTATATCCTGAAATTATGAATGATATACCACCCGTTGAGATGGAAGACATTGATGTTACTATTAAACTTGCATACAGAGACACTATTTCACCACTTGGGATTGTTAGAGATGTTGAAGTCTTGTGTGGAAAAATTAAATACCCCACTGATTTCTTGGTACTTGGTACTTTACAAGATAATTTTTGTCCCATTATATTTGCTAGATCTTTCTTGAATATCGTTAATGCTGAAATTAATTTTGTTACAGAAAAGGTCAAAGTGAATTTTGGTGATGCGTTCATGAATTTAATTTCTCTAAGTTTGGTAGACAACCAGATGAGAAAGATTTATCTAGTAAGGATGAAATTATTGGTCTTGCTTCTATTGTCATGCCTCCTACTGATCCATTAGAACAATATTTGCTAGACCATGAAAATGATATGCATACGAATGAAAGGATTGATATATTCTTTAGGCAAACACCTATTCTTAAACACAACTTGCCTGTTGAAATTTTAGGGGATCCTCCCCCACCTAAAGGAGATCCCGTGTTTGAGGTCAAGAAATTACCTGATACTTTGAAATATGCTTATCTTGATGAAAATAAGATATATCATATTATTATTAGTGCTAATGTTTCAGAGCGTGAAGAAAAGTGGTTACTCAAAACTCTGAAGAAGCACCAAGCTGCTATTGGATATACTCTTGACGATCTTAAGGGCATTAGTCCCACTCTATGTCAGCACAAGATTAATATGGAACTTGATACTAAACCTGTCTTTGATCATCAACGCCGCTTGAATCCTAAAATGAAGGAAGTGGTAAGAACTGAAATATTAAAGCTTATGGAGGCAGGTATAATCTATCCCATAGATTCTAGTTGATGGGCAAGTCATGTTCACTGTGCTCCTAAGAAAGGAGGTATAACTATTGTTCCTAATGGTAAAAATGAACTCATCCCACAAAGGACTATGACTGGCTATAGGATGGTAATTGATTTCAGGAAATTAAACAAAGCTACTAGAAAAGATCATTACCCCTCGGCTTTGTATTGATCAAATGTTAGAAAGATTATCTAAGCACACACACTTTTGCTTCCTTGATGGATTTTCTCAAATTCCTATGTCAAAAGAAGATCAAGAGAAAACTACTTTTACTTGTCCGTTTGGAACTTATGCTTATAGACGTATGCCTTTTGGTTTATGTAATGCACCTGCTACCTTTCAAAGATGTATGACTGCTATATTCTCTGACTTTTATGAAAAATATTGTTGAGGTAATCATGGATGATTTTGTTCCGTTTACAGAACTTCTTTTGATGATTGCTTAAGCAACCTTGATCGAGTTTTGTAGAGATGTGAAGAAACCAATATTGTCTTGAATTGGGAGAAGTGACACTTGATGGTGAATGAAGGTATAGTGCTTGTGCATAAAATTTCTAAACGAGGTATTGAAGTTGACAATAAAGTTGACGCAATAGAGAAAATGCCATCCTAAAGATGTTAAAGGTATAAGAAGTTTCCTTGGTCATGCTGATTTCTATAGTCGTTTCATTAAACATTTCTCAAAGATTTCTAGGCAATTAACTAATCTTCTTCAAAAAGATATTCCATTTGTTTTTTATGATGATTATTTAGAAGCCTTTGAAATACTTAACAAAGTCTTAATTTCTGCACCTATTATTCAGCCACCTGATTGGAATTTACCATTTTAAATTATGTGTGATGCTAGTGATTATCTTGTTGGGGATGTTCTAGGGCAAAGAGTAAACTAGAAATTGAATGTTATTCACTATGTTAGTAAGACTCTAGACAGTGTTCAAAGAAATTATGCTACTACTAAGAAATAATATTTAACAGTTGTGTTTGCATGCGATAAGTTTAGACCTTATATTGTTGATTCCAAAGTTACAATTCATACTGATCATGTTGCTATTAAATATCTGATGGAAAAGAAAGATGCTAAGCCTAGACTAATTAGGTGGGTGCTTTTACTTCAAGAGTTTGATTTGCATATTGTTGATAGAAAGGGAGCCGAGAATCCTGTAGCAAATAACTTGTCTAGGATGGAAAATGATCTTGATGACCCACTGCCTATTGATGATAATTTTCCTGATGAGTAATTAGTTGTTATAAATGCTTCCCGCAGTACTCCTTGGTATGCAGATTATGCTAATTACATTGTTGCTAAATATATACAACCTAGTTTCACATACCAACAAAAGAAGGCGTTTTTCTTTGATTTAAGACACTACTTTTGGGATGACCTACATCATTATAAAGAGGAGTAGATAGTGTTATTTGACGTTGTTTACCTGAGAATGAATAGGAACAGATCCTACGGAAGTGTCATTCTGAGGCCTACGGACGGCACCACACGGGTGACAGAACTGCGCACAAGGTACTACAGTCTCGGTTTTATTGGCCAACTCTTTTCAAAGATGCTCGTAAGTCTGTCCTCTCTTCTGATGAATGTCAAAGAATTGGTAATATTGGTAGACGTCAGGAAATGCCTATGAATTATTCACTTGCAATTGAACCATTTGATGTTTGGGGTTTTGATTATATGGGATCTTTTCTTTCCTCTAACGGGTACAATCACATTTTAATTGTTGTCGATTATATGGGACCTTTTTCTTCCTCTAACAAGTACACTCACATTTTATTGTTACTGATTATGTTACTATTTAAATGGAATTGGAACTCCATTTAATATAAATTGCAAATAGTAAAGGAATTCACAACTTTATTAATTATTGAAATAAATATACAAAGTAATATTACAAATTGGAAATCACAAACAATTGAGTAAATTAATAAGAAGGAGATTACAATCTTGAATTAGAAAAGAAATGAAAGAAATAAAAGAGGACCTAAAGTATTTATTCCCTACAATATCTTAACTAAGATCCTCTAGTGATCTTGATCTTCTTTTTCTCTTTTCTTTTCAAACCTGCAAAATAAACATGAAAAATAAAAGTAATTGATGTTATGTTAAAATGTAGAATTTTGCTTTTGGAGCTAGCACTCGGGATCTTTGACAATTATAGTCCAAATCCTTTTAAAAAGAATAAGTTGATCAAAGAGTAATCTTCTACAGAACCAAATCGTAAAACAACAAGCAGCCACGACAAGTATAGAGAGAGGTAAGCCATTATAGAAAAACCAACAAAACAATTGGGTTATACCACGTAGTCCAAATCAACCAGAATAGTACGAGCTCCTAATGAACTTGAGCCTCAAGTTTAGTAGATGAAGCCACAAATAAGGTAACTGATACGTCCATTTTGCATCATGATTTCTTACTGTTATTTACTTTGTTTTGTTGAATAATAATGCTTTGGGGAGTGATTCTAATGCCTTTTCTCTCATAATATGCAAGGTTTACACAAGGAGGGAGAATACCGGTAGCTGGAATTCTGGACCCAAGAAAAGCACGTCAAAGATACCTATTCTGCACAACTCCAATGAAGCTGAAATTTTACGGAGATTATTTTTGCATTTAATAAAAAATACTGGAGCTGAAAACTACCGGAGGAGGCCTCCTAGGTGGGCACAACCCACCAGGGCGCGCCAGGCCCCCCTGGGCGCGCCCTGATGGGTTGTGCTCAGCCTGGCCCACCTCCGGTGCCCATCTTCTGGTATAAGGTCACTCTTGACCTAGAAAAAATAAGAGGAGGACTTTCGGGATGAAGCGCCGCCGCCTCGAGGCAGAACTTGGGCAGGAGCACTTTTGCCCTCCAGCGGAGCGATTCCGCCGGGGGAACTTCCCTCCCGGAGGGGGAAATCGAAGCTATCGTCATCACCAACACCCCTATCATCTTTGGGAGGCCAATCTTCATCAACATCTTCAACAACACCATCTCCTCTCAAACCCTAGTTCATCTCTTGTGTTCAATCTTTGTACCGGAACCTCAGATTGGTACCTGTGGGTGACTAGTAGTGTTGATTACCTTGTGTAGTTGATTACTATATGGTTTATTTGCTGGAAGATTATATGTTCAGATCCATTATGCTATTTAATACTCCTATGATCTTGAGCATGATTATTATTTGTGAGTAGTTACCTTTGTTCTTGAGGTCACGGGAGAAGTCATGTTGCGAGTAATCATGTGAATTTGATATGTGTTCGATATTTTGATGATATGTATGTTGTGATTCCCTTAGTGGTGTCATGTGAATGTTGACTACATGACACTTCACCATTCATGGGCCTAAGGGAATGCATTGTGGAGTAGTTATTAGATGATGGGTTGCTAGAGTGACAGAAGCTTAAACCCTAGTTTATGCGCTACTTCGTAAGGGGCTGATTTGGATCCACATGTTTAATGCTATGGTTAGACTTTGTCTTAATACTTTTCTCGTAGTTGCGGATGCTTGCGAGGGGGTTAATCATAAGTAGGTTGTTAGTTCAAGTAAGAACAGCACCTTAGCACCGGTCCACCCACATATCAAATTATCAAAGTAGCGAACACAAATCAAACCAACATGATAAAAATGACTAGACGAAATTCCCGTGTACCCTCAAGAACACTTTGCCTATTACTAGTGATTGTTCTGGCCTGTCCTTTGCCTCAAAAGGATTGGGCTACCTTGCTGCACCTTGTTTACCGTTACCGTTACTTGCTCGTTACCAATTACCTTGCTATCAAACTATCTGTTACCTACAATTTTAGTGCTTGCAGAAATTACCTTGCTGAAAACCGCTTGTCATTTCCTTCTGCTACTCGTTGGGTTTGACACTCTTACTTGTCGAAAGGACTACGATTGATCCCCTATACTTATGGGTCATCAATACTCTTTTCTGGCACCGTTGCCGGGGAGTGAAGCGCTCTTGGTAAGTGGAAATCGGTAAGGAAAAACTTATACTACGTGCTGAAATTTATTGCTACTTGCTACTATGGAGAACAATCCGGTGAGGGGTTTGTTCGGGGTATCTTCACCTCGACCGGAACCACAATTAGTTACCCCTCAACCTACAGCACCTACTGAAAATGTTACTTATGAAATTCCTTCGGGTATGCTAGAACAACTGCTTGCTAAACCTTATGCAGGAGATGGAACTGAACATCCTGATATGCATCTATTATATGTGAACGAAATTTGTGCATTATTTAAGCTTGCAGGTTTACCCGGAGATGAAGTTAAGAAGAAGGTTTTCCATTTATCTTTGGAGGGAAAAGCATTGACATGGTATAGGCTATGTGATGATCTTGGATCGTGGAACTGGAATCGTTTGTAATTGGAATTCCATCAAAAGTTTTATCCTATGCATCTAGTTCATCGTGATCGGAATTATATATATAATTTTTGGCCTCGTGAAGGTGAAAGTATCGCTCTAGCTTGGGGGAGGCTTAAGTCAATGTTATATTCATTCCCCAATCATGACATTCCGAGGGAAGTTATCATTCAGAATTTTTATGCTCGGCTTTCTCATAATGATCAATCCATGCTCGATACTTCTTGTGCTGGTTCTTATATGAAGAAGACTATTGAATTCAAGTGGGATCTCTTAGAAAGAATTAAATGCAACTCTGAAGATTGGGAACTCGACGAAGGTAATGAGTCAGGTATAAAGCTTGAATTTGATTGTGTTAAATCTTTTATGAATACCGATACTTTTCACAAGTTTAGCACTAAATATGGACTTGACTCTGAGATAGTAGCCTCTTTCTGTGAAGCATTTGCTACTCATGTTGATATCCCTAAGGAGAAGTGGTTTAAATATCATCCCCTTATTAAGGAAGAAATTAAAGAACCGGTCATAGCTAAATAAGAAATCATCTTTTACAATGTTGATCCAGTTGTGCCTACCGCGTATATTGAAAAACCAACTTTCCCTGTTAGGATAAAGGAACATGCTAAGGTATCAACTGTGGTTCGTAAGAGTAACATAAGAGAACCTAAACCCCCTGAGCAAATTAAAGTAGAGCCTAGTGTTGCTATGGTTAAAGATCTCTTGGTAGAAAATATTGATGGGCATGTTATCTACTTTTGTGATGAAGCTGCTAGAATTGCCAAACCTGATGAAAAGGATAAACATAGACCCGTAGAAGGCTTGCCTGTTGTCTCGGTTAAAATACAAGATCATTGCTACCATGGTTTATGTGATTTAGGTGCTAGTGTGAGTGATATCCCTTTTACCTTATACCAAGAAATTATGGATGAAATAGCACCTGCTGAATTGGAAGACATTGACGTCACTATTAAACTTGCTAATAGAGACACTATCACACCACTTGGGATCATTAGAGATGTTGAAGTCTTGTGTGGGAAAGTAAAATACCCTACTGATTTTCTAGTCCTTGGTTCCCCACAAGATGACTTTTGTCCCATTATCTTTGGTAGACCCTTCTTAAGCACCGTCAATGCTAAGATAGATTGTGAAAAACAAACTGTCGGTGTCAGTTTTGGTAATGTGTCTCATGAGTTTAATTTTTCCAAGTTTAGTAGACAACCTCGTGATAAAGCTTTATCTAGTAAGGATGAAATAATTGGTCTTGCTTTTATTGTTGTGCCTCCTACTGATCCATTAGAACAATATTTGCTTGACCATGAAAATCATATGCATATGCGCGAAAGAAACGAAATAGATCAAATTTTCTTCGAACAACAACCTCTCTTGAAACACAATTTGCCTATTGAAACTCTTGGAGGTCCTCTCCACCTAAGGGTGATCCTGCGTTCGAATTAAAACAATTGCCTGACACTTTGAAGTATGCTTATCTTGATGAGAAAAAGATATATCCTATTATTATTAGTGCTACCCTTTCAGAACATGAAGAAGAAAGATTATTGAAAGTTCTAAGGAAGCACCGGGCTGCTATTGGATATACTCTTGATGATCTTAAGGGCATTAGCCCCACTCTATGTCAGCACAAGATCAATATGGAACCTGATGCTAAACCCGTTGTTGATCATCAACGGCGATTGAATCCTAAGATGAAGGAAGTGGTAAGAACTGAAATATTAAAGCTTCTGGAAGCAGGTATAATCTATCCCATAGCTGATAGTAGATGGGTAAGTCCCGTTCATTGCGTCCCTAAGAAAGGAGGTATTACCGTTGTTCGTAATGATAAAAATGAACTCATTCCACAAAGAATTGTCACTGGCTATAGAATGGTAATTGATTTTAGAAAATTAAATAAAGCTACTAGGAAAGATCATTACCCTTTGCCTTTCATTGATCAAATGCTAGTGAGACTATCTAAGCACACACACTTTTGTTTCTTAGATGGATATTCTGGTTTCTCTCAAATACCTGTGTCACAATCTGATCAAGAGAAAACTACCTTTACTTGCCCTTTTGGAACCTATTCTTATAGACGTATGCCTTTTGGTTTATGCAATGCACCTGCTACCTTTCAAAGATGTATGACTGCTATATTCTCTGACTTTTGTGAAAAGATTGTGGAGGTTTTCATGGATGATTTTTCCGTTTACGGAACTTCTTTTGATGATTGCTTAAGCAACCTTGATCGAGTTTTGCAGAGATGTGAACAAACTAATCTCGTCTTGAATTGGGAGAAGTGTCACTTTATGGTTAATGAAGGCATTGTCTTGGGGCATAAAATATCTGAACGGGGTATTGAGGTGGATAAATCTAAAGTTGATGCAATTGAGAAAATGCCATGTCCTAAAGATATTAAAGGTATTCAAAGTTTCCTTGGTCATGCTGATTTTTATAGGAGGTTCATTAAGGACTTCTCTAAAATTTCTAGGCCTCTTACTAATCTTTTACAAAAAGATATTCCTTTTGTCTTTGATGATGATTGTGTGGAAGCCTTTGAAACACTCAAGAAAGCCTTAACCTCTGCACCTATCGTTCAACCACCTGATTGGAACTTGCCTTTTGAAATTATGTGTGATGCTAGTGATTATGCTGTTGGTGCTGTCCTAGGACAAAGAGTTGATAAGAAATTGAATGTTATCCATTATGCTAGTAAAACTCTAGACAGTGCCCAACGAAACTATGCCACTACTGAAAAAGAATTTTTAGCAGTTGTGTTTGCTTGTGATAAATTTAGATCCTATATTGTTGACTCCAAGGTTATTGTTCACACCGATCATGCTGCTATCAAATACCTTATGGAAAAGAAAGATGCTAAACCTAGACTCATTAGGTGGGTTCTTTTGCTTCAAGAATTTGACTTACACATCATTGATAGGAAAGGAGCTGAGAACCCCGTAGCTGATAACTTGTCTAGGTTAGAAAATATTCTTGATGACCCACTACCTATTGATGATTGTTTCCCTGATGAATAGCTAGCTGCGATAAGTGTCTCACACAACACACCTTGGTATGCTGACTATGCTAACTATATTGTCGCTAAATATATACCACCTAGCTTTATTATCAACAAAAGAGAAAAAAATTATATGACTTGAGACATTACTTTTGGGATGACCCACATCTTTATTAAGAAGGAGTAGATGGTATTATTAGACGTTGTGTACCTGAGCATGAACAGAAACAAATCCTACGGAAATGTCATTCCGAAGCTTATGGAGGACATCATGCGGGAGATAGAACTGCTCATAAGGTATTGCAATCTGGTTTTTATTGGCCTACTCTCTTCAAAGATGCCCGTAAGTTTGTCTTGTCTTGTGATGAATGTCAAAGAATTGGTAATATCGGTAAGCGTCAGGAAATGCCTATGAATTATTCACTTGTTGTCGAACCATTTGACGTTTGGGGTTTTTATTATATGGGGCCTTTTCCTTCCTCTAATGGGTACACTCATATTTTGGTTGCGGTTGATTATGTCACTAAGTGGGTAGAAGCTATTCCAACTAGTAATGCCGATCACCACACCTTCATTAAAATGCTTAAAGAGGTTATCTTCCCGAGGTTTGGAGTCCCTAGATATTTAATGACCGATGGTGGTTCACACTTTATTCATGGTGCCTTCCGTAAGATGCTTGCTAAATATGATGTTAACCATAGAATTGCATCACCCTATCATCCTCAATCTAGTGGTCAAGTTGAACTTAGCAATAGAGAAATAAAATTAATATTATAAAAAACTGTCAATAGGTCTCGTAAGAATTGGTCTAAGAAATTAGACGATGCACTTTGGGCCTATAGAACAGCCTATAAAAATCCTATGGGTATGTCTCCATATAAAATGGTATATGGGAAAGCTTGTCATTTGCCTTTAGAACTAGAACACAAAGCATTTTGGGCAATTAAAGAACTCAACTATGATTTCAAACTTGCTGGTGAGAAGAGGCTATTTGATATTAGCTCACTATATGAATGGAGGACCCAAGCCTATGAAAATGCTAAGCTATTTAAATAAAAAGTATAAAGATGGCATGACAAAAGAATCCAAAAGCGGGAATTCAAAATAGGAGATTATGTTCTTTTGTTCAACTCTCGTTTAAGATTTTTTTGCAGGAAAACTTCTCTCAAAACGGGAAGGACCATATGTTATTAAAGAGGTTTATCCTTCTGGAGCTATCAAGATTAATAACGCCGAAGGTACTAACCTGAAGGTGGTCAATGGACAAAGAATTAAGCATTATATCTCAGGTACACCTATTAATGTTGAAAGCAATGTTATCCAAACCATGACACCGGAGGAACACATAAAAGAAACCTTCCGGAACACTCCAGAATATTTAAAAATAGGAGGTATGTGATACGGTAAGTAAACGGACTCCGAAAAATCCGAAAAATATTTTTTATCACTTTTGGATTATTTTAGAATTTTGGAAATAAAAAAAATAAACCGGAAGGTGATCGAGGTGAGCACGATACACCAGGGCGCGCCAGGCACCCCTGGGCGCGCCCTGGTGGGTTGTGCCCACCTCGGATGCCTTCCCGACTCCATTTTCCTTCCAAATACTTGTTTCCCAAGAATAAAAATTCTCTATATATACCCCTGACTGTTTTGGCGACCGCATCGCAGAAAAATTCTCTGTTCTTGTTTCTTGCTGTTTTCTCATCAGATCTAGATCTCCATGGCTCCACCAAGCTCCTCCAAGGACAAGTTCTTCGAGAAGGTCATCAACCCGTACTTGCCGGAGGTGATGAAGCACCCTCAAGCCATTGAGATGCGTGAGGGGGTGCTCCACATCCACGATATTCAGGGACCCAAGAAGACTGGAAGCGTGGAGGCTAGGCTTGAGGCGGTGGAACAGGAAATCTTCAAGTGCCAGAAGATGGTGGAGCGTGGACTTAGTGCCAATCACTCCATGATCACGGAATTCACCCGTGATTAGACGGTGGATGGCCGGTCCGTGAAGGACATCATCTCCACCCTCAACGAGCAAATTAATTTTCTGTAGAGCCAAGTTTATGATCTTCAAAACCAAGTCTTCGAATATGAAGCGAGATTTAAAGGTATGAGTTTTGCTGCCAATTGCAGGACTCAGGGGACTCTCGCGTCAACCTTTGATGGGGAGCCCTTGCCCTGGAAGCTGGAGGACAAGCTTACTACATCATCACCACCACCTACATCAACACCTCCACCTTCTTCATCACCACCACCGAAGGCGACTTGAGCACACGAGTATGGGCACTCCCCTTGTCTTAAGCCAAGCTTGGGGGAGGTGCCCCGGTATCATATCACCACCACTTTTATTCACCTTTACCTATTTTTAGTTCGATCTTTAGTTTCCCTTTGCTTTAGTTGAATAAAAGTTTAGCATGATCTATTTTCGTGTGCTAGTTCCGAGATCTATCTATCTATGTAATCGTGTGAGAGTTATATAATAAAGTTTAGTTTGAGTTTTTGCCTCTCGACCTTCTTGTTGCAATCAAAATAAAGAAAAGAAAAACAAATGAAAAGAATCATAGGCTAATGCTATGGTGAGTAATGACATCACATGATGAAAAGTATAAGTAGTAAAATTTATTGGAGATTGACAAACATAGCATTGGTCAATGATGCAATTCATGAAAGAATTAATAAAGGAAGAGAAGATTCACATGTAAATACACTATCTTGGACATCTTTTATGATTGTGAGCCCCCATCAAATATTATATGTCAAAATTGTTGATGTTGGACAAGGAAGACAACATAATGATTTATGTTTGTTCATATCCACATAGAAGTTATATTGTCATAGATCCTTTAACATGTGGTGCTTGCCCAATATCTTTGCTAGCCAAAAATTCCGCACTAAGTAGAGATACTACTTGTGTATCCAAAAACCCAAACCAAAACTCTTTCCTTGAGTGTCCACCATACCTACCTATGGATCGAGAAAAATCCTTCAAGTAAGTTGTCATCGGTGCAATAAGGCAATAAAAATTGCTTGTAAAAGTGTTTTGATCAATTAGTGTAAGAGAAAATTGAGCGTTATACGAACTTATGATGGCAAAGTAATAAAAGCGACGGACTGCATAATAAAGGTTGCTATCATCGGGGACAATATAGCGTGACGTTCTTTTACATTAAGGGATTGAGCATACAAACCAATAAGCGCATGACAACCTCTACTTCCCTCTGCGAAGGGCATATCTTTTACTTTTATGCACTTACTTTTATGCATGAGTCAAAGTATTCTTCCCTATTCCTTTTTACTTTTTCTTTTGCAAGCATCATGTGGTGAGGAAAGATCTAGGCACATATATCCAGTTGGATATGGGTGGGCATGAGTTATTATTGTTGACATCACCCTTGAGGTGAGTGAGTTGGGAGGCAAAACTATAAGCCCCTATCTTCCTACGTGTCCGGTTGAAACTTTGTGTTCATGGGTATGCCGTGAGCGTTAGCAATCGTGGAAGACTAAATGATGGTTGAGTATGTGGACTTGCCAAAAGGCTCCGACATGAGACCCTTCCTGAAAATATGATGAATTGTAGTTGCAAAATTGACTGAGAGCATAGTTTGTTGGTTCCCAATAAGGTTTATGCTTCATACTTCTATGTTGTGATGAATTGTTACTTGTTCATGAGAAGCTTTATGATAAAAATGTATTGAAATAAGTTCTAATGTTAAAGTTTGTTGCTATTATGTTAATAAGCATGATGCTTCTATGTCCGTATTTTGTTTTTATCGACACCTCTCTCTCAAACCATGTGGACATGCTTTTCAATATCGGCTTTTGCTTGAGGACAAGCGAGGTCTAAGCTTGGGGGAGTTGATACGTCCATTTTGCATCATGATTTCTTACTGTTATTTACTTTGTTTTGTTGAATAATAATGCTTTGGGGAGTGATTCTAATGCCTTTTCTCTCATAATATGCAAGGTTTACACAAGGAGGGAGAATATCGGTAGCTGGAATTCTGGACCCAAGAAAAGCACGTCAGAGATACCTATTCTGCACAACTCCAATGAAGCTGAAATTTTACGGAGATTATTTTTGCATTTAATAAAAAATACTGGAGCTGAAAACTACCGGAGGAGGCCTCCCAGGTGGGCACAACCCACCAGGGCGCGCCAGGCCCCCCTGGGCGCGCCCTGATGGGTTGTGCTCAGCCTGGCCCACCTCCGGTGCCCATCTTCTGGTATAAGGTCACTCTTGACCTAGAAAAAATAAGAGGAGGACTTTCGGGACGAAGCGCCGCCGCCTCGAGGCAGAACTTGGGCAGGAGCACTTTTGCCCTCCGGAGGAGCGATTCCGCCGGGGGAACTTCCCTCCCGGAGGGGGAAATCGAAGCTATCGTCATCACCAACACCCCTGTCATCTTTGGGAGGCCAATCTTCATCAACATCTTCAACAACACCATCTCCTCTCAAACCCTAGTACATCTCTTGTGTTCAATCTTTGTACCGGAACCTCAGATTGGTACCTGTGGGTGACTAGTAGTGTTGATTACCTTGTGTAGTTAATTACTATATGGTTTATTTGCTGGAAGATTATATGTTCAGATCCATTATGCTACTTAATACTCCTCTGATCTTGAGCATGATTATTATTTGTGAGTAGTTACCTTTGTTCTTGAGGTCAAGGGAGAAGTCATGTTGCGAGTAATCATGTGAATTTGATATGTGTTCGATATTTTGATAATATCTATGTTGTGATTCCCTTAGTGGTGTCATGTGAACGTCGACTACATGACACTTCACCATTCATGGGACTAAGGGAATGCATTGTGGAGTAGTTATTAGATGATGGGTTGCTAGAGTGACAGAAGCTTAAACCCTAGTTTATGCGCTACTTCGTAAGGGGCTGATTTGGATCCACATGTTTAATGCTATGGTTAGACTTTGTCTTAATACTTTTCTCGTAGTTGCGGATGCTTGCGAGGGGGTTAATCATAAGTAGGTTGTTAGTTCAAGTAAGAACAGCACCTTAGCACCGGTCCACCCACATATCAAATTATCAAAGTAGCGAACACGAATCAAAAACATGATAAAAGTGACTAGACGAAATTCCCGTGTACCCTCAAGAACACTTTGCCTATTACTAGTGATTGTTCTGGCCTTTCCTTTGCCTCAAAAGGATTGGGCTACCTTGCTGCACCTTTTTTACCATTACCGTTACTTGCTCGTTACCAATTACCTTGCTATCAAACTATCTGTTACCTACAATTTCAGTGCTTGCAGAAATTACCTTGCTGAAAACCGCTTGTCATTTCCTTCTGCTCCTCGTTGGGTTCGACACTCTTACTTATCGAAAGGAATACGATTGATACCCTATACTTGTGGTTCATCAGTAACATCTAATATAGCTTATCTGCTGTCAAGTGACAATAGGGATAGTCTACTGTTCACTGACGTGGCTTGAGACTGTGTCGGTATTTCCCCAAAGAGGAAGGGATGATGCAGCACATGGACGGTAAGTATTTCCCTAGGTTATGAAACCAAGGTTATCGAACCAGTAGGAGGATCACCACCACCCAATAAGTAGCACCTGCACACAAATAACAAATACTTGCAACCCGGCGCGAAAGAGAGGTTGTCAATCTCTCTATGGTAAAAATATAGATTAGGTAGTGATATATAGGAGAGATTGATCTCTCAAGAACACAAAATAGAAAGGGAAAATAAAAAGTGCAGCAATATGTTTTTGGGTTTTTTGGTTTTGTAGATCTGAAAACAAAGAAGCAAAAAAGATAGATCGGAAAGCAATATGTTGGAAAAGTAGACCCGGGGGGAGTAGGATTCACTAGTGGCTTCTCTCATGAGTATAGCGCACGATGGGTGAACAAATTACTGTTGGGCAATTGATAGAAGATCAAATAATCATGACGATATCCAAGGCGATGATCATTATATTGGCATCACGTCCAAGATAAGTAGACCGACTCCTGCCTGCATCTACCACTATTACTCCACACATCGACCGCTATCCAGCATGCATCTAGTGTATTAAGTTCATGGAAAAACGGAGTAATGCAATAAGAACGATGGCATGATGTAGACAAGATCTATTCATGTAGTAATAGACCCCATCTTGTTATCCTTAAGGGCAACGATACATGCGTGCCTTGCTGCCCCTTCTATCACTGGGAAAGGACACCGCAAGATCGAACCCATCACAAAGCACCTCTTCCCATGGCAAGAAAAATCGATCTAGTTGGCCTAACTAAATCAAAGATTCGAAGAAGAAATACGAGGCTATAAGTAATCATGCATATAAGAGATCAAAGAAGACTCAAATAATATTCATGGACAGAAACTAATCATGAACTCAAAATTCATCGGATCCCAACAAACACACCGCAAAAGTTTACATCAAATAGATCTCCAAGAGACCATTGTATTGAGAATCATAAGAGAGAGAGAGAGGAAGCCATCTAGCTACTGCCTACGGACCCGTAGGTCTATGGTGGACTACTCACGCATCATCGGAGAGGCACCTATGAAGAAGATGAACCCCTCCGTGATGGTGTTTAGATTGGATCTCGAGGTTCTGGAACTTGCGGCGGCTGGAATTGTCTTTCGTCGACTCCCCTAGGGTTTTCTGAATATTTGGGAATTTATAGGCATCAGAGGCAGTGGAGGGGGTCCCGTGGAGGGCACAACCCATCAGGGCGCGCCGGGGGCCCCCTGGCGCGCCCTGGTGGGTTGTGCTCTCCACAGCCCACCTTCCTGGCTCTTCTTTGGCCCATTGGGTGTCTCCTGGTCCAGAAAAAATCTCCAAAAAGTTTTGTCGCGATTGGACTTCGTTTGGTACGGATATTCTGCGAAGTAAAAAAACAAGCAAAAACAGCAACTGGCACTTTGGCACTAGGTCAATAGGTTAGTCCCAAAAAATGATATAACGTTGTTATAAAATGATTGTAAAACATCCAAGAATGATAATATAACAGCATGGAACAAGCAAAAATTATAGATACTTTGGAGACGTATCAGCATCCCCAAGCTTAATTCCTACTCATCCACGAGCAGGTAAATGATAAAAACAGAATTTTTGATGTGGAATGCTGCCTAACATGTTCATCTCATATTCTTTTCTTTTGTATAGCATGGACATTTGGACTTGTATATGATTCAAAGCAATAGTCTAGTTTTAACATAATGACTTCAATACTCAAGCATGCCAACAAGCAACCATGTCTTTCAGAATATCAACACTAACGAAAGTTATCCCTGGCCCATCATGCTCAATCATTGATCCATTCATGAAACACACTCAAATATTAGCTATGCCCAATGCTCAAGTACGATCATAGTGCCCCCTAGTTGGTGCTTTATAAGAGAAGATGGAGACTCAAAGTGAAAATAAAAATTGCATAAAGAAAATATATAGGCCCTTCGCAGAGGGAAGTAGGGATTTTTAGAGGTGCCAGAGCTCAAAGTTTAAATTGAGAGAGAAAAATATTTTGGGTGGCATGCCTTTCTTGTCAACGAAAACGACAAAGTAGCTCACAATACTTTCGATGCTAGATATATCATAGGCGGTTCCCAAACAGAAAATAATGTTTATTCCTTTTTCCACCAAACTTTCACTTTCCATGGCGGGCCGTATCGACGGTTGCCTTCCATACCAACACTTTCCAAGGAATTTATTATTTGACAACATAAAGTAAATATTTTTTCTTTTTCATTTCAGGAATGGGCATCCCTATTACCGCCGCACTCTCATGCAATGACAAGTGAATAAACACTCATCTTGAGAATAACACATCTAGCATGGAAAAATATTGGACACTCCCCACCGTTTCATGAGCGGTACGAGCACACATAAGAGAAAAATTATTTTGAAAATTTAGAGATGGCACATACAAATTTGCTTGGAACGGCATGGAAATACCGCATATAGGTAGGTATGGTGGACTCATAAGGCAAAACTTGGTTTAAGGATTTTGCATGCACAAGTAGTATTTATACTTAGTACAAATGGAGGCTAGCAAATAGATTGAGAAGCAACCAACCAAGAAACAAAAATTCACATAAGCGAGCATTGAGCATAACTAACACCGAATAATGCACCATAAGTAGGATGTAATTTCATTGCATAACTATTGACTTTCGTACTTGCATAGGGAATCACAAACCTTAACACCAATATTCCTACTAAAGCATAATTACTCACTAACATGACTCACATATTACTATCATCATGTTTCAAAACTATTACAAGGAGTCAAGTTTAATTTGTCCAATGATCTTCATGAAAGTTTTTATTATATCCTCCTTGGATATCTATCACTTTGGGACTAGTTTCATATATTGCCATTGCTTTTGACAAGCTCAAACAAATTTAAGTGAAGCACATGAGCATAGAGATTTCATCTCTCAAAAAGGTATAAGTGAAGCATGAGAGGATTTCTTCAAATTTTACTAACTCTGAAATTAATATAAGTGAAGCATGAGAGTATTTCTACAAAAATTTCCAAGCACACCATCCTCAAAAATATATAAGTGAAGCACTAGAGCAATTCTATAGCTCAAAAAGTTTAAGTGAAGCATAGAGAGCAATTCTAACAAATCATAGCATAATTTTAGCTCTCCCAAATAGGTGTGTCCAGCAAGGATACAAGTGACAAACTAACAAGCAAAGCAAGCAAAGACTCAGATGATACAAGACGCTCCAAGCAAAACTCATGATATGTGACGAATAAAAATATAGCTCCAAGTAAAATACCGATGGTTGTTAGAAGAAAGAGGGGATGCCACTCGGGGGCATCCCCAAGCTTAGTTGCTTGTTTCTCTTTGGATATATCTTGGGGGTGCTATAGCATCCCCAAGCTTAGGCTCTTTTCACTCCTTATTCCTTCATCCATCGTGATCTCACCCAAAACTTGAAAACTTCAATCACACAAAACTCAACAAAATCTTCGTGAGATCCGTTAGTATAATAAAGCAAATCACTACTTTAGGTGCTGTTGCAAACCTATTCATATTTTATTATTGAATTATACCTACTGTATTTTAACTTTACCATGGCTCATACCCTTCAATATAACCCATAGATTCATCAAAACAAACACAAAATGCAACGAAAACAGAACAGTCTGTAGTAATCTATACTCTAACCATACTTCTGTAACTCTAAAAATTCTGAAAAATTAGGAAAACGTAAAGAATTTGTATAGCAACAGTGTGTTAAAATTTCAGCTCAAGATCACGTTCCATTAAAAAATGAAAGTTCATATACTGGACGCAAAGTTTCTGTTTCAGATTCAGCATCGCTTCTACTCATCTTATCACATGCAAACACAACTGCTAAAAATTCCTTTTCTGTACTAGCATAGTTTCTTTGAGCAGTGTCTAGGGTCTTACTAGCATAATGAATAACATTCAATTTCTTGTCTACTCTTTGCCCTAGAACAGCACCAACAACATAATCACTAGCATCACACATAATTTCAAATGGTGAATTCCAATCAGGTGGTTGGACAATAGGTGCAGAAATCAAGGCTTTCTTAAGTATTTCAAAGGCTTCTATACAATCATCATAAAATCAAAGGGGATATATTTTTGAAGAAGATTAGTTAGTGGCCTAGAAATCTTTGAGAAATCTTTAATGAAACACCTATAGAAACCAGCATGACCAAGGAAACTTCTTATACCTTCGATATCTTTTGGGCATGGCATTTTCTGTATTGCATCAATTTTAGCTTTGTCCACCTCAATGCATCATTCAGAAATTTTATGCCCAAGCATTATAACTTCATTCACCATAAAGTGGCACTTCTCCCAATTCAAGACAATATTATTTCTTCACATCTCTGCAAAACTCGATCAAGGCTACTCAAGCAATCATCAAAAGAAGTCCCGTAAACAGAAAAATCATCCATGAAAACCTCAACAATCTTTTCACAAAAGTCAGAGAATATAGCAGTCATACATCTTTGAAAGGTAGTAGGTGCATTGCATAAACCAAAAGGCATACGCCTATAAGCATAAGTTCCAAAAGGGCATGTAAAGGTAGTTTTCTCTTGGTCCTCTTTTGACACAGGTATTTGAGAGAAACCAGAGTATCCATCAAGAAAACAAAAGTGTGTGTGCTTAGATAGTCTCTCTAGCATTTGATTAGTAAAAGGCAAGGGGTGATGGTATTTCCTCGTAGCTTTATTTAATTTCCTGAAATCAATTACCATCCTATAACCAGTTATGATTCTTTGTGGAATAAGTTCATTTTTATCATTGGGACAACAGTTATACCTCCTTTCTTAGGAACACAATCAATGGGACTTACCCATCTACTATCAGCAATAGGATAAATTATACCTGCTTCCAGAAGCTTTAGTATCTCAGTTCTTACCACTTCCTTCATCTTAGGATTTAGACGGCGTTGATGATCAATGACAGGTTTAGCATTCGGTTCCATATTAATCTTGTTCTAACATAGAGTGGGGCTTATGCCCTTAAGATCATCAAGAGTATATCCAATAGCAGCCCTCTGCTTCTTTAGAGTTTTAAGTAATCTCTTTTCTTCATGCTCTGAAAGGTTAGCACTAATAATAACAGGATATATCTTCTTTTCATCAAGATAAGCATATTTCAAAGTATCAGGTAATGTCTTTATCTCAAACATGGGATCTCCCTTGGGTGGAGGAGGATCCCCTAAAATATCAACTGGTAAGTTGTGTTTAAGAATAGGTGTTTGTCTAAGAAATATATCATCTATTTCATGTCTTTCATTCATATGCATATCATTTTCGTGGTGTAGCAAATATTGTTCTAACGGATCAGTAGGAGGTACGGCAATAGAAGCAAGACCAATTATTTCATCCTTACTAGGCAATTCTTTTTCATGTGGTTGTCTACCAAACTTAGAGAAATTAAATTCATGAGACACATCACCAAAGCTTACTTTGACCTTCTCAGTAACACAATTAATTTCAGCATTAACAATATTCAAGAAAGGTCTACCAAATATAATGGGACAAAAGTTATCTTGTTTTGAACCAAGTACTAAGAAATCTATTGGGTACTTGACTTTTCCACACAAGACTTGAACGTCTCTAACAATCTCAAGTGGTGTAATAGTATCTCTGTTTGCAAGTTTAATAGTGACATCAATATCTTCAATCTCAGAGGGTGTTATGTCCTGCATAATTTCTTGATATAAGGTAAAAGGTATAGCACTAACACTAGAATCAATTTCACACAAACCATGATAACAATGATCTCCAATTTTAACTGAAATAACAGGCATGCCAACAACTGGTTTGTTTTTATCGAGCTCATCCCGCTCGTTTCTAACAGGTTCTGCAATTCTAGCACCTTCATCACAGAAGTAAATAACCTGACCGTCAATATTATCCACTAGGAGATCTTTAACCATAGCAACATTAGGCTCAACATTTATTTGTTCAGAACGTTTAGGTGTCCTGACATGACTTTTATTAACCACAGTTGTAGCTTTAGCATGTTCCCTAATTCTAACAGGAAAAGGAGGTTTCTCAATGTAAGCAGTATGAACAATTGGATCAATGTGGCTAACAATTATTTCTTCCTTCTTAATTTTAACAGGTTCCTCTAATGGTTTTTCAATGGATGGATGATATTTAAACTACTTCTCCTTGGGGAGATCAACATGAGTAGCAAATGATTCAAAGAAAGCAGCTACTATCTTAGAGTCAAGACCATATTTATTGCTAAACTCATGGAAAGCATCAGTTTCCATAAAAGATTTAACACAATCAAAATTAAGCTTTATACTTGACTCTTTACCTTTGTCGAGTTCCCAATCTTCAGAGTTGCATTTAATTCTTTCCAGAAGATACCATTTGAATTCAATAGCCCTCTTCATATAGGAACCAGTAGAACAAGTATCGAGTAATACTTGATCATCATGAGAAAGTTGAGGATAAAAATTTTGTATAATCATTTCTCTTGAGAGCTCATGGTTGGGGCAAGTGTGCATCATAGATTTAAGCCTCCCCCAAGCTTGAGCAATACTTTCTCCTTCACGAGGCCAGCAATTATAAATAAAGTTCCGATCACGATAGACTAGATGCATAGGATAAAACTTCTGATGAAATTCCAGCTTCAAGCGATTCCAGTCCCATGATCCAATTGTTGGAAATATGCCCTAGAGGCAATAATAATTTAGTTATTATCATATTTCCTTGTTCATGATAATCGTTTATTATCCATGCTATAATTGTATTGATTGGAAACTCAAATACATGTGTGGGTACATAGACAACACAGTGTCCCTAGTATGCCTCTAATAGACTAGCTCGTTGATCAAAGATGGTCAAGATTTCCTAGCCATAGACATGAGATGTCATTTGATAACGGGATCACATCATTAGGAGAATGATGTGATGGACAAGACCCAAACTATGAACATAGCATATGATCGTGTCAGTTTATTGCTATTGTTTTCTGCATGTCAAGTATCTGTTCCTATGACCATGAGATCATGCAACTCACCGACACCGGAGGAATACCTTGTGTGTATCAAACTTCGCAACGTAACTGGGTGACTATAAAGATGCTCTACAGGTATCTCCGAGGGTGTCTGTTGAGCTAGCATGGATCAAGACTGGGATTTGTTATTCCGTGTGACGGAGAGGTATCTCAGGGCCCACTCGGTAATAAAACATCACAACAAGCCTTGCAAGCAATGTGACTAAAGTGTTAGCCACGGGATCTTGTATTACGGAACGAGTAAAGAGACTTGCCGGTAACGATATTGAACTAGGTATAGAGATACCGACGATCGAATCTCGGGCAAGTAACATACCGAAGAACAAAGGGAACAGCATACGGGATTAACTGAATCCTTGGCATAGAGGTTCAACCGATAAAGATCTTCGTAGAATATGTAGGAACCAATATGGGCATCCAGGTCCCGCTATTGGTTATTGACCGTAGAGGTGTCTCGGTCATGTCTACATAGTTCTCGAACCCGCAGGGTCTGCACACTTAAGGTTCGGTGACGTTTCGGTATAGTAGAGTTATGTATGGTGGTGACCGAAGGTTGTTTAGAGTCCCGGATGAGATCCTGGACGTCACGAGGAGCTCCGGAATGGTCCGGAGGTAAAGATTGATATATAGGAAGTCCCGTTTTGGTCACCGGAAAAGTTTCGGGTATTTCGATAGTGTACCGGGAGTGCCGGGAGGGGTACCGGGGACCATCGGGAGGGGTGTCTCAACCCAAAAGGGCCTCATGGGCTGTGGGAGGAGTCAAGCCAGCCCTTAGTGGTCTGGCCGAGCCCCCCACTAAGGCCCATGCGGCTAGGGGTGGGAAAACCCAAAGGGGGGAAAGGTGGAAAGGGTTTCCAAGTGGAGAGGAGGAATCCTGCTCCTAATAGGATTGGAGTAGGACTCCTCCACCTCCAATTTCGGCCAGCCCTTGAGGGTTTGAGGCTGCCTCCTCCCCTCCCTCCCTCCTATATATACTAGAGGATTTAGAGGGGAGAGCTAACCCTAATTGCCACGTGCTCCCTCTACTTCCTCTAGATCGTTTTCTCCTCTAGTCTAGTTTCGACAATGTTTAGGCGAAGCCCTGCCGGAATAGTTCCACCACCACCGCCGCCGCGCCGTCGCGCTGCCGGAGAACTCATCTACCTCTCCGCTCCCTCTAGCTGGATCAAGAAGGCAGAGATCGTCATCGAGCTGTACGTGTGCTGAACGCGGAGGTGCCGTCCGTTCGGCGCTAGATCGGAAGGACCGTGATCAGGATCGCGAGACGGTTCGTGATTTGATCGCGGGACGGATCATGATGGGATCGTGGGACGGATCATGATTGGATCGCGAGATGGATCGTGATGGGATCGCGGGACGCTCGGCGATTTGGATCGCGAAGACGTTCGACTACATCAACCGCGTTTCTTAACGCTTCCGCTTAGCGATCTACAAGGGTATGTAGATCCACTCTCCCTCTCGTAGATGCTCATCACCATGGATAGATCTTGCGTGTGCGTAGGAAATTTTTTGTTTCCCATGCAACGTTCCCCAACGGTGGCATCATGAGCTAGGTCTATGTGTAGATGAGATCTCGAGTAGAACATAAAGGAGTTTGTGGGCGTTGATATTCAGATTGCTTCCTCCCTTGGTCTTTTCCTGATTCGGCGGTATTGTGGGATGAAGCGGCCCGGACCAACATTACTCGCACGCTTACGAGAGACTAGTTCCATCAACTGACATGTAACTTCGTTGCATGAAGATGGCTGGCGGGTGTCTGTTTCTCCCACTTTAGTCGGATCGGATTTGACAAAGGCGGTCCTTGAGAAGGTTGAATAGCAATTTTTGTATTACCGTTGTGGTTTTTGCGTAGGTAAGAATTGTTCTTGCTAGATACCCGTAGCAGCCACGTAAAACTTGCAACAACAATTAGAGGACGTCTAACTTGTTTTTGCAGGGTATGTTGTGATGTGATATGGCCAATTACATGATGAGATATATGTGATGTATGAGATGATCATGTATTGTATAGAATATCACGACTTGCATGTCGATGAGTATGGCAACCGGCAGGAGCCATAGGGTTGTCTTTAATTATTTTCGCTGTTTTTGCTTTACTTTATCGCTATGAGTTAGCAATAGTCGTGGAAGCAACAGTCGGTGCGACAACCTCATGGCGACACATTGATGGAGATCAAGATGATGGAGACCATGGTGTTATGCCGGTGACGATGGAGATCATGACGGTGCTTTGAAGATGGAGATCAAAAGCACAAGTTCATGGCCATATCATGTCACTTATGGTTTGCATGTGATGTTAATCCTTTTATGCATCTTATTTTGCTTAGGACGACGGTAGCATTATAAGGTGATCCCTCACTTAAATTTCAAGATAAATTGTGTTCTCCCCGAGTGTGCACCATTGCGAAAGTTCGTCGTTTCGAGACACCACGTGATGATCGGGTGTGATAGACTCTACGTTCGCATACAACGGGTGCAAGCCAGTGTTGCACGTGCGGAACACTCGGGTTAAACTTGACGAGCCTAGCATGTACAGACATGGCCTCGGAACACAAGAGACCGAAAGGTCAAACATGAGTCATATAGTAGATATGATCAACATGAAGATGTTCACCATTGAAACCACCTCAACTCACATGATGATCGGACTTGAGTTGGTGGATTTGGATCATGTGACACTCGAATGACCGGAGGGATGTCAATTTGAGTGGGAGTTTTTAAGTAATATGATTAACTAAACTCATTATCATGAACATAGTCAAAATGTCTTTGCAAATTATGTTGTAGATTACTAGCTCGCGCTGTAGCTCCCTCGAATTTTTATATGTTCCTAGAGAAATAGAGTTGAAAGATGATGGTAGCAATAATGCGGACCGGGTCCGTGATCTGAGGATTGTCCTCATTGCTGCACAGAAGGCTTATGTCCTTAAAGCACCGCTCGGTGCGCCACCCCCTCTAGCGTCGTCTGTAGATGTTGTGAACATCTGACAGGCACGTTCCAATGACTACTTAATAGTTCAGTGCGTCATGCATTACGGCTTAGAATTGAGGCTCCAAAACGTTTTGAACGTCACGGAACATATGAGATGTTCTTGGGATCTCAGGCTCGTGCCCGTGTTGAGAGGTATGAGACCTCCAACAAGATTCTTTTCGTGCAAGATGAAGGAGAATAGCTCAATCGGTGAGCATGTGCTCAGATTGTCTGGGTGCTACAATCGCTTGAATCGAGTGGGAGTTGATCTTCCAGATAAGATAGTGATTGATATAGTTCTCCAAGTCACTGTCACTAAGCTACTAGAGCTTCGTGGTGAACTATAAAATTCCAGGGATGGAAATAATGATCCCTGAGCTATTCGCGATGTTTGACACCGCGAAGGTAGAAATCAAGAAGGAGCATCAAGTGTTGATGGTTAGTAAAACCACTAGTTTTGAGAAGGGCAAGGGCAAGGAGGGATACTTCATGGATGGCAAGCCAGTTGCTGCTCCAGTAAAGAAACCCAAGGTTGAACCCAAACCCGAGACTGAGTGCTTCTATTATGAGGAGAACGGTCGCTGAAGCGGAACTGCCCTAGATACTTGGTAGATAAGAAGGCTGGCAACGTCGACATAAGTATATTTGATATACGTGTTATTGATGTGTACCTTACTAGTACTCCTAGTAGCACCTGGGTATTAGATACCGGTCCGGTTGCTAAATGTTAGTAACTCGAAATAAAAGCTACGGAATAAACGGAGGCTAGCTAAGGGTGAGGTGACGATGAGTGTTGGAAGTGTTTCCAAGGTTGATGTGATCACCATCGCACGCTCTCTCTACCTTCGGAATTAGTTATGAACCTAAATAAATATTATTTGGTGTTTTCGTAGAGCATAAACGTGATTAGATCATGTTTATTGCAATACGGTTATTCATTTAAGTTAGAGAATAATGGTTATTCTGTTTACATGAATAAAACCTTCAATGGTCATGCACACAATGAGAATGGTTTATTGAATCTTGATCGTAGTGATACACATGTTCATAATATTGATGCCAAAAGATACAAAGTTAATAATGATAGTACCACATACTTGTGTCACTGCCGCTAAATGTCATATTGGTGTAAAACGCATGAAGAAACTCCATGCTGATGGATCTTTGGACTCATTCGATTTCGAATCGGTTGAGACATGCGGACCATGCCTCATGGTCAAGATGACTAAGACCCCGTTTTCCGGTATGATGGAGCGGGCAAGTAACTTATTGGAAATAATACATGTTGATGTATTCGGTCCAATGAGTGTTGTAGCGTGCGGTGGATATCGTTATTTTCCTACCTTCACTGATGATTTGAGTAGATATGGGGATATTTACTTAATGAAACACAAGTCTGTAACGTTTGAAAAGTTCAAACAAAATCAGAGTGAAGTTTGAGATCATCGTGACAAGAAGATAAAATGTCTACGATATGATCGTGGAGGTGAATATCTGAGTTACGAGTTTGGTATACAACTTAAGACAATGTGGAAGTTGTTTCACAACTCACGCCACCTGGAACACCATAGTGTGATGGTGTGTCCGAATGTCGTAGTCGTGCTCTATTGGATATGGTGCGAACTATGATGTCTCTTATCGATTTACCACTATCGTTTTAGGGTTATGCATTAGAGACAACCACATTCACTTTAAAAGGGGCACCATCTAAGTCCGTTGAGATGACACCGTATGAATTTTGGTTTGGCGGAAACCTAAGCTGTCATTTCTTAATGTTTGGGGCTGCGACGCTTATGTGAAAAAGGGTTTTCACCTAATGAGCTCGAACCCAAAGCGGACAAATCCATCTTCATAGAATACCCTAACGTAACAGTTGGGTAAACCTTCTATTTTAGATCCAAGCACAAAGTGTTTGTTGCTAAAAAAAGTCCTTTCTCGAGAAAGAGTTTCTTTCGAAAGAATTGAGTGGGAGGAAGATAGAACTTGATGAGGTTGTTGAACCTTTGTTTCAACCAGAGAGTAGCGCAGTGCAGAAAGTTGTTCCTGTGGAGCCTACGTTAGTTGAAGAGGAAGTTAATGATGATGATCATGAAGCTTCGGATCAAGTTACTATCGAACCTCGTAGGTCGACAAGGACGCGTACTGCTCCTGAGTGGTACGGCAACCCTGTCTTAGAGGTCATGTTGTTGGACAACGATGAACCTACGAGCTATGAAGAAGCGATGATGGGCCCGGATTCCGAGAAATAGTTAGAGGCCATGAAATCCGAGATGGGATCCATGTATGAAAACAAAGTATGGGCTTTGGAAGTATTACCTGAAGGGCGAAAGGCCATTCAGAACAAATGGATCTTTAAAAGGAAGACGGACGCGGACGGTAATGTCACCGTCTATAAAGCTCGACTTGTGGCAAAGGGTTTTTTCACAAGTTCAAGGAGTTGACTACGATGAGACTTTCTCACCCGTAGCGATGCTAAAGTCTGTTGGAATTATGTTAGCAATTGCTGCATTTTTCGATTATGAAATCTGGCAGATGGATGTCAAAACATCGTTTCCTTAACGGTATCCGTGAGGAAAGGTTGTATGTGATACAACCGGAAGGTTTTGTCAGTCCTAAGGATGCTAAAATGTATGCAAACTCCAGCGATCCTTCTATGGACTGGAGCAAGCATCTCGGAGTTGGAATATACGCTTTGATGAGGTGATCAAAGTTTTTGAGTCTATACAAAGTTTATGAGAAACTTGTATTTACAATAAAGTGAGTGGGAGCACTATAGAATTTCTGATAAGTATATGTGGATGACATATTGTTGATCAGAAATGATGTAGAATTTCTGGAAAGCATAAAGGGTTGTTTGAAAGGATTTTTTCAAAGAAAAACCTGGAATGAAGCTACTTAAATATTGGGCATCAGGATCTATAGAGATAGATCAAGACGTATGATAAGACTTTCAATGAGTACATACCTTGACAATATTTTGAAAGAGTTCAAAATGGATCAGTCAAAGAAAGAGTTCTTGCCTGATTTGTAAGGTGTGGAGTTGAGTGAGACTCAAAGCTCGACCACGGCAAAAGAAAGAGAAAGGACGAAGGTCGTCCCCTATGCCTTATCCATAGGCTCTATATAGTATGCCATCCTGTGTACCGCACCTAGCGTGTGCCTTGCCATGAGTCTGTCAAGGGGTACAAGAGTGGTCCAGGAGTGGATCACTGGACAGCGGTCAAGATTATCCTTAGTAACTAGAGGACTAAGGAAATATTTCTCGATTATGGAGGTGATAAAGATTTCGTCGTAAAGGGTTACGTCGATGCAAGCTTTGACACCTATCCGGACGACTCTGAGTAGCAGTCAGGATACTTATAGTGGAGCAACCATTTGGAATAGCTCCAAGTGGAGCGCGGTAGCATCTGTAGTATGACATATAGATTTGCAAAGAACACACGGATCTGAATGTTGCAGACCGTTGACTAAAGACCTCTCTCACATGCAAAGCATGATCGAACCCCAGAACTCATTGGGTGTTAGATTCATAACAATGTAAATCACATGGTGATGTGAACTAGATTATTGACTCTAGTGCAAGTGGGAGACTGTTGGAAATATGCCCTAGAGGCAATAATAATTTAGTTATTACATATTTCCTTGTTCATGATAATCGTTTATTATCCATGCTATAATTGTATTGATTGGAAACTCAAATACATGTGTGGGTACATAGACAACACTGTGTCCCTAGTATGCCTCTAATAGACTAGCTCGTTGATCAAAGATGGTCAAGGTTTCCTAGCCATAGACATGAGATGTCATTTGATAACGGGATCACATCATTAGGAGAATGATGTGATGGACAAGACCCAAACTATGAACATAGCATATGATCGTGTCAGTTTATTGCTATTGTTTTCTGCATGTCAAGTATCTGTTCCTATGACCATGAGATCATGCAACTCACTGACACCGGAGGAATACCTTGTGTGTATCAAACGTCGCAACGTAACTGGGTGACTATAAAGATGCTCTACAGGTATCTCCGAGGGTGTCTGTTGAGCTGGCATGGATCAAGACTGGCATTTGTTATTCCGTGTGACGGAGAGGTATCTCAGGGCCCACTCGGTAATACAACATCACAACAAGCCTTGCAAGCAATGTGACTAAAGTGTTAGCCATGGGATCTTGTATTATGGAACGAGTAAAGAGACTTGCCGGTAACGAGAATGAACTAGGTATAGAGATACCGACGATCGAATCTCGGGCAAGTAACATACCGAAGAACAAAGGGAACATCATACGGGATTAACTGAATCCTTGACATAGAAGTTCAACCGATAAAGATCTTCGTAGAATATGTAGGAACCAATATGGGCATCTAGGTCCCGCTATTGGTTATTGACCTTAGAGGTGTCTCGGTCATGTCTACATAGTTCTCGAACCCGCAGGGTCTGCACACTTAAGGTTCGGTGACGTTTCGGTATAGTAGAGTTATGTATGGTGGTGACCGAAGGTTGTTCGGAGTCCCGGATGAGATCCTGGACGTCACGAGGAGCTCCGGAATGGTCCGGAGGTAAAGATTGATATATAGGAAGTCCCGTTTTGGTCACCGGAAAAGTTTCGGGTATTTCGGTAGAGTACCGGGAGTGCTGGGAGGGGTACCGGGGACCATCGGGAGGGGTGTCTCGACCCAAAAGGGCCTCATGGGCTGTGGGAGGAGTCAAGCCAGCCCTTAGTGGGCTGGCCGAGCCCCCCACTAAGGCCCATGCGGCTAGGGGTGGGAAAAACCCAAAGGGGGGAAAGGTGGGAAGGGTTTCCAAGTGGAGAGGAGGAATCCTACTCCTAATAGGATTGGAGTAGGACTCCTCCACCTCCAATTTCGGCCAGCCCTTGAGGGTTTGAGGCTGCCTCCTCCCCTCCCTCCCTCCTATATATACTAGAGGATTTAGAGGGGAGAGCTAACCCTAATTGCCACGTGCTCCCTCTACTTCCTCTAGATCGTTTTCTCCTCTAGTCTAGTTTCGGAAGTGTTTAGGCGAAGCCCTGCCGAAATAGTTCCACCACTACCGCCGCCGCGCCGTCGCGCTGCCGAAGAACTCATCTACCTCTCCGCTCCCTCTTGCTGGATCAAGAAGGCGGATATCTGTAACATCCCAAATTTTGGAATGTTATAATTATAATTGAATGAATGATTGTTTGATTGAGTGATTGAAAATTGAGTGAAATTTGAAACTTTTTAAAACTTTTGAATGAGAGGGAATAAAATGACTTTCCCCTTTGTGTTTGATTTCCAATTCATCCAATTCAAATCAAATGAGAGAAGATGACATGACTTCTTCAAATTATGGATTTGAAAATTTGATTTGAAAAGTTCTAAAATATTCTATTTGGAATTATTTTCATTTGATTCCATTTCTATTTTAAAGTTTGAATGGATTCAAATTCACTTGCCCAAAATTCAAAAAAACAAATTGAGAGGAGGAACATGACCCTCCAAACCAGGGACACTTTTTTTGAAATTTTTGAACCATAAAACCAAAGGGGTCATTTGAAAATTATTTGCAAAAAGAAATAAAAACAATTAAGGCATTTTTTCTGAAAATAATTTTCTCTGAAGTATTTATTTTGGCCGTGTAAAAATGTTCATCAGATGGAATTTATTTTTCTGATCATTTTGGTATTTAATACTTCTATATTTGGATTTGATTTGATCTTCCAAATCAAGTTTTCCTTCTCTGTTTTATTAAAAAGGGAAAATCCGTTTTATTAGGAAACCCCCGAGGCCCAATAGGAAATTTTCGGCCCGTATCCCCTTCGCCAGATCCGAAATCAGATCGGATCGGCCGCCCGATTCCCACCCGCGCTCCCCTCTCCCGCTGACGCGCTGGGGCCACGCCCGACTGCCTCCTCCCCTCGGTCATCCCCTTCCTTTCCTTCTTTCTTCCTTCCTTCGCCGGAACCGACCCGATCCCCGCGTCGATCTCCTCCTCCCTTGCCGTTTGGAGCACCCCGAGCCCCCTATAAATACCCGACGCCCCTGCCGCGTCCGTTCCTCGACAAAACCCCGAAGCCCGACGCCCCTAGCCACCGCTACGACCTCGCCGGAGCTCTTCCTTACTCCGAAGCTCCTCGAGCTCGTGCCGCTCGCCTAACCCAACCCCGAGCCTCTCCGACGCCACATATCGAAGCCGGAGCGTATCCGATTTCGCCTGGTGCTCTCAGCCTCGCCGGAGATCCCCTGGAACGCCGCACCACCACCCTCGCCGGAGCTCAACCTCAACCGGAGCTCTCCGAGCTCGTATAGCTCACTGCCGGCGTCCCCGAGCTCGCCTTCGACCACCAATGGACGAGCCGCTCCGCTCCGCATCGTCTGGTGCCGACGCCGTCGTCGGAGGACCACCGAAGACGTCTCCCCGTCGACTTCGCCGCCTCTGCCCCGCCGGAGCCTCGCCGGAGTTCATCTCCACCTCCTCTGTAAGCCGCCGCCGCCCTCCACCGTCCGATCTGTAATCTACGGTGTAGATTAGAACCCACGTACCCCTTCGGTTTAGTTAAAAGAACCGTCCGGTTTTCTGTTTAGTTAGTTTAGCCGAATCGTTTTCCTTTTAATTTGCGGCCATTCGCTCGTTTAGCTCTAACATGCACACCCCGTGGCCAATAGGATCTAGCCACGTGGCAGCACTGTTCGTTAGTTAGTTATTTCTTTTCTGTTTTTGTTTTCTGAAACAGAATAGTTTCTGTTTTTGCAAATAGGATATCTCTTAGGATGTTTAGTGTTTTAATTTGATTCTTTTTGCATTGTGTCAAAAAGTTATTCTAGTTTCTGTAGATATCAAGTTTGACCATATTTGAATATTTTAAATTCAGATTCAAACAGATTTGATTCAAACACCAAATTGCTTGTAACTTGAGTTTAAAAATAGGTTTTGAGTTAATTCTTTTTGCTACTTGTCACTAGTGATTTTTTTTAATAGTAGGCAGAATTTGAGATTTTTTTTAGCATATTTTAAATTAGGGTTTCAAGCAAAACAGATTCTGTTTTAGTTCTTTTTAGGTTTATTTCTATTTCTTTTGTTTTTATAGTTTTAAATTTATTTTCTGTTATATTAGTTGACAAGTTTTACCTTGTTTTCTGTTAGTTAGCAATAGTATTTCAACCAAGTTTATTTATATGTTGTTTATTACTTTTGTTTGCATGAAATCAATTCTAGTTCAATTATAACTTGCAATTGATTTCCATAGCTAGTTGGAGTTCCTATTTGAAAATATTTTTATAAAGTGTTTTATAGGTTTTACTTTCTGTTAACTTAGCTGTTTTATAATTTGTTTTGTCTTATTTTAGTATTTTATTGTTTTTCTTGTTGTTAAGTTTATTAGACAAAAACTTATGTTGTTAGGGTGTTGTTTTCATAGTTCTTAGTTGTTCTTCAAAAGTAATTCTTTTTGCTAGTAAAAATATTTGCTAAATGCCTTTGCTAGATTTTACTTTGTTGTTGTCGTGTTGCTATTGATAATAGGTTAATTGTAGGAAAAACCTTTTCTTAGTTGCTTGATGAAGTTTTGTTGTTTTAAATTTTGTCTTAAGTATTTCCTTCATCACAACCTTTTTTTTGTTTAGTTTATGTGTTGCCTTTTGATTGATAGTATTGATTGCTAGTATGATTGCTTATGAGTGCAATGTTTGAATTGTATAGACTTTCATCGGAGAGTGACGAATAATTCTATCAAGTTATTTCTGAGAGCGATATTTATCTTCATCAACCTTACCAGGCAAGTTCACTTTGATCATCAATTTCATACCTATGTTTTATTGCATGTAGTGACATCATTCAACAAATCCCTCCAGTAGTATTATTGAATTCTTGTAGTTGGGTAGGATGCATGAGGTAGGAACCCACTCCTTGTTACTGAAGCCCCGGGACGTTATTTGTATTACTGCTATGCTACGCTAAAGTAGACGGGGTTGGTATGAGTGTTCGAGAGTGGTGTGAGGTGAAGGACTCTACGTCAAAGACGACAACTTCATGAAGACATTTTCAAGTCCTGCATCTTCAAGACCTCAAGACTTCGAGACTCGAGAAAACAAGTTTTCAATACACACTACTGGGTGAGGGATGGATTTGATGGGCACCCTGGAGTAACCAGTGGATGGCCGGGATGCATGGAGAAGCGCCATGACATCTTGCGGAAAGCCTCACCCAGACTCAAAGAGACGGATGAATACTTCATGCCCGGAAGCTTACCTGTGTAGCCACAAGTCATTATGGGCTCTGGCTTGGTTGATCTTTGTTGTGACTCTGGCTGGGCAGTGCTACGAGATGTAGTCGACGTTAGGATTGGATGGGCACTGACAGTAGTCAGGGAAACACTCTGAAAGACCATGTTTCGTTCGTCCTGTTCTCAAACACCCGGCAGTGCGAGGACTTACAAGGAGGGAACGAATCTTGTGGGTAAAGTACACAACACTCTGCAGAGTTAAACCTAATCGATTAGCCGTGTCCCCGGTTAAGGACAATTTGAGCCTCTGGACTTGGATCTATCTCTGAACTCTCAACACCAGACTGATAACTAATTGTGAGCAACTTATGATACTTGTGGGCATTGAGACATCGGTTGGCGGAACCATGTCATAATAGATATTTCCATAGTGAAAACTCCTGATATTCCCTTGTTGTAGGAAAAGAAAATAAAATCAGCTTTTGTGCAAAAACTCAGACACAGAGCCACAAAGCCTTATTGCATATAGAATAGTCTTTATCTTCTGTTCTTCTATGGTGATCTTGCCGGTACATTCAATGTACTGACCTACACGGCTGCAACGTCTTATGTTGCAGATATTTTTCTACGACGAGTAAGAGTACGATTCAGGGTTACGGTCTACACTCAACCTGCCGTTGGTGTTTATTGGGACTCACCTCCCGTTGACTGTTTCCGCTGAGATTTTAAGGTATATATCAGTTTACGTTAATTACATGTGATTGCACTTTGATATATACATTGATGTACTGTGTGTGCCAGCATACTGATCCAGGGATGGCACGGTCACACAGAGGCTTGACTCGTTTTGAGTCGGGACGCTACAGAGATGGTATCAGAGCACATGTTGACTGTAGGACGTGACCCTAGAAACTGGAAAGCCCATAGGACAGGATATCTCTCAAAATTTAAAAAAAAAAAAATCTTTTACTTCTTATCCCTTCTGAGTTTTATCAAATAGTTAGATAATACCCTTGTCCCTTTGACCACTCGGAGGAATCAACTAATGTCACTTCAACCAGGACAAGATATCGGACAACTGATGACCAGCTCAGACAAAAAAAGGGATTTCACTGTGAAAAGAGCTACAAAAGTTGAAGACCTTGAAGACCCGAAGAATTCAAAGACCCTGAAGCATTTCAATATGACCTCTAGAAGACCAAACCCCTGTTGTATACTCACGTTAGATGCGATGAATTGTGAGTTGTCATTTGTGTGTGTTTTTCCGACAGCCACAAATAAAACCTATTTTCAAAACTATTGTTCGTATTGTGTGTATTCCCTCTATCCCTCTCTCGAATCTCATCCCAAAACCCTTGGACCCAATAGATGATGAATGAAGATGGAATTGTATTCTCTGAACCAATACCTAAGGGTAAACAGACCAATGGAAAGGAAAATGAATTTCACAGAATGGATCCTGAACAAGAATGAGCCTGTGATTTATTTTACCAAAGGGAATGATGGAATGAATTGACGGAATTGTTGGAATATGACACGCTAGTAACCCCAAGGGTGAGTTAAAGTTGTTCAAGTATTGAAGTGAGCCCACAAGCCCCAGACCTCAGGGTTGATAAGGATCAAGCCCTACCCTTATGAAGGAAGGTACTTGGAAGAAGCTATGACAAATCAAGCAGACATTTTCTTAGGAGAATACGTAAACCTGAGAGTTGTGAAGAAACGATAGATGTTTGTTCAGCTTGCAGAATCAATGGATTTATCCGAACTTCGTTCGTGGACAAGAGCAATTCTGCAATGCTTGTGAGGAAGCCCAAGTGTTAGAATACGAGATTCACTAAACCTTATACAAGGTAATGATTTCAGTGCGACATGGCTTGGCCACCATGACGACTTACTCTTATCATTTCTCTTGCTATTGGGAATGGTAAATCTGAGAGACTTACCCATAGTAAAGAGACGACGTTCTTTGAAGCTTTTGTTTAAACCTTAGAATGGTATGATAGAGACCCATTGTACATGGCAGCTGTTGCCAAACGTAGGAATTGTACGGTGAGGATGAAGCCTAGACCCATTTTCACTGCAGGATAACCACTAATGGTAGACCACCATGAGATCATCGGTAAGTTATTTAGAATGATCACGAGACTTGTCAGTTAAAGAGACCCAGTAACGGAAGAACTTTGTATTGACCAAGGAACACTGGAATTTGCAGGAAACATTATGAAAGAACAACAACACAGGAGTTACTGTGGAGAATGTGAAGAGGCAAATATTGCCAAAGACCCAGAGGATTGTCATAATTTTTGAGGGACCAGTAACTCTCATTTTAAGTGTGGTAGCACCCACACTTTGCAGGACAATGGATTTGCTAGAAGACCCCCCAAACCCTAACCTTTTCTTTCTAGCCTCTTCGAATCTCGAGGACGAGATTCATTTTAAGTGTGGTAGGTTTGTAACATCCCAAATTTTGGAATGTTATAATTATAATTGAATGAATGATTGTTTGATTGAGTGATTGAAAATTGAGTGAAATTTGAAACTTTTTAAAACTTTTGAATGAGAGGGAATAAAATGACTTTCCCCTTTGTGTTTGATTTCCAATTCATCCAATTCAAATCAAATGAGAGAAGATGACATGACTTCTTCAAATTATGGATTTGAAAATTTGATTTGAAAAGTTCTAAAATATTCTATTTGGAATTATTTTCATTTGATTCCATTTCTATTTTAAAGTTTGAATGGATTCAAATTCACTTGCCCAAAATTCAAAAAAACAAATTGAGAGGAGGAACATGACCCTCCAAACCAGGGACACTTTTTTTGAAATTTTTGAACCATAAAACCAAAGGGGTCATTTGAAAATTATTTGCAAAAAGAAATAAAAACAATTAAGGCATTTTTTCTGAAAATAATTTTCTCTGAAGTATTTATTTTGGCCGTGTAAAAATGTTCATCAGATGGAATTTATTTTTCTGATCATTTTGGTATTTAATACTTCTATATTTGGATTTGATTTGATCTTCCAAATCAAGTTTTCCTTCTCTGTTTTATTAAAAAGGGAAAATCCGTTTTATTAGGAAACCCTCGAGGCCCAATAGGAAATTTTCGGCCCGTATCCCCTTCGCCAGATCCGAAATCAGATCGGATCGGCCGCCCGATTCCCACCCGCGCTCCCCTCTCCCGCTGACGCGCTGGGGCCACGCCCGACCGCCTCCTCCCCTCGGTCATCCCCTTCCTTTCCTTCTTTCTTCCTTCCTTCGCCGGAACCGACCCGATCCCCGCGTCGATCTCCTCCTCCCTTGCCGTTTGGAGCACCCCGAGCCCCCTATAAATACCCGACGCCCCTGCCGCGTCCGTTCCTCGACAAAACCCCGAAGCCCGACGCCCCTAGCCACCGCTACGACCTCGCCGGAGCTCTTCCTTACTCCGAAGCTCCTCGAGCTCGTGCCGCTCGCCTAACCCAACCCCGAGCCTCTCCGACGCCACATATCGAAGCCGGAGCGTATCCGATTTCGCCTGGTGCTCTCAGCCTCGCCGGAGATCCCCTGGAACGCCGCACCACCACCCTCGCCGGAGCTCAACCTCAACCGGAGCTCTCCGAGCTCGTATAGCTCACTGCCGGCGTCCCCGAGCTCGCCTTCGACCACCAATGGACGAGCCGCTCCGCTCCGCATCGTCTGGTGCCGACGCCGTCGTCGGAGGACCACCGAAGACGTCTCCCCGTCGACTTCGCCGCCTCTGCCCCGCCGGAGCCTCGCCGGAGTTCATCTCCACCTCCTCTGTAAGCCGCCGCCGCCCTCCACCGTCCGATCTGTAATCTACGGTGTAGATTAGAACCCACGTACCCCTTCGGTTTAGTTAAAAGAACCGTCCGGTTTTCTGTTTAGTTAGTTTAGCCGAATCGTTTCCTTTTAATTTGCGGCCATTCGCTCGTTTAGCTCTAACATGCACACCCCGTGGCCAATAGGATCTAGCCACGTGGCAGCACTGTTCGTTAGTTAGTTATTTCTTTTCTGTTTTTGTTTTCTGAAACAGAATAGTTTCTGTTTTTGCAAATAGGATATCTCTTAGGATGTTTAGTGTTTTAATTTGATTCTTTTTGCATTGTGTCAAAAAGTTATTCTAGTTTCTGTAGATATCAAGTTTGACCATATTTGAATATTTTAAATTCAGATTCAAACAGATTGATTCAAACACCAAATTGCTTGTAACTTGAGTTTAAAAATAGGTTTTGAGTTAATTCTTTTTGCTACTTGTCACTAGTGATTTTTTTTAATAGTAGGCAGAATTTGAGATTTTTTTTAGCATATTTTAAATTAGGGTTTCAAGCAAAACAGATTCTGTTTTAGTTCTTTTTAGGTTTATTTCTATTTCTTTTGTTTTTATAGTTTTAAATTTATTTTCTGTTATATTAGTTGACAAGTTTTACCTTGTTTTCTGTTAGTTAGCAATAGTATTTCAACCAAGTTTATTTATATGTTGTTTATTACTTTTGTTTGCATGAAATCAATTCTAGTTCAATTATAACTTGCAATTGATTTCCATAGCTAGTTGGAGTTCCTATTTGAAAATATTTTTATAAAGTGTTTTATAGGTTTTACTTTCTGTTAACTTAGCTGTTTTATAATTTGTTTTGTCTTATTTTAGTATTTTATTGTTTTTCTTGTTGTTAAGTTTATTAGACAAAAACTTATGTTGTTAGGGTGTTGTTTTCATAGTTCTTAGTTGTTCTTCAAAAGTAATTCTTTTTGCTAGTAAAAATATTTGCTAAATGCCTTTGCTAGATTTTACTTTGTTGTTGTCGTGTTGCTATTGATAATAGGTTAATTGTAGGAAAAACCTTTTCTTAGTTGCTTGATGAAGTTTTGTTGTTTTAAATTTTGTCTTAAGTATTTCCTTCATCACAACCTTTTTTTTGTTTAGTTTATGTGTTGCCTTTTGATTGATAGTATTGATTGCTAGTATGATTGCTTATGAGTGCAATGTTTGAATTGTATAGACTTTCATCGGAGAGTGACGAATAATTCTATCAAGTTATTTCTGAGAGCGATATTTATCTTCATCAACCTTACCAGGCAAGTTCACTTTGATCATCAATTTCATACCTATGTTTTATTGCATGTAGTGACATCATTCAACAAATCCCTCCAGTAGTATTATTGAATTCTTGTAGTTGGGTAGGATGCATGAGGTAGGAACCCACTCCTTGTTACTGAAGCCCCGGGACGTTATTTGTATTACTGCTATGCTACGCTAAAGTAGACGGGGTTGGTATGAGTGTTCGAGAGTGGTGTGAGGTGAAGGACTCTACGTCAAAGACGACAACTTCATGAAGACATTTTCAAGTCCTGCATCTTCAAGACCTCAAGACTTCGAGACTCGAGAAAACAAGTTTTCAATACACACTACTGGGTGAGGGATGGATTTGATGGGCACCCTGGAGTAACCAGTGGATGGCCGGGATGCATGGAGAAGCGCCATGACATCTTGCGGAAAGCCTCACCCAGACTCAAAGAGACGGATGAATACTTCATGCCCGGAAGCTTACCTGTGTAGCCACAAGTCATTATGGGCTCTGGCTTGGTTGATCTTTGTTGTGACTCTGGCTGGGCAGTGCTACGAGATGTAGTCGACGTTAGGATTGGATGGGCACTGACAGTAGTCAGGGAAACACTCTGAAAGACCATGTTTCGTTCGTCCTGTTCTCAAACACCCGGCAGTGCGAGGACTTACAAGGAGGGAACGAATCTTGTGGGTAAAGTACACAACACTCTGCAGAGTTAAACCTAATCGATTAGCCGTGTCCCCGGTTAAGGACAATTTGAGCCTCTGGACTTGGATCTATCTCTGAACTCTCAACACCAGACTGATAACTAATTGTGAGCAACTTATGATACTTGTGGGCATTGAGACATCGGTTGGCGGAACCATGTCATAATAGATATTTCCATAGTGAAAACTCCTGATATTCCCTTGTTGTAGGAAAAGAAAATAAAATCAGCTTTTGTGCAAAAACTCAGACACAGAGCCACAAAGCCTTATTGCATATAGAATAGTCTTTATCTTCTGTTCTTCTATGGTGATCTTGCCGGTACATTCAATGTACTGACCTACACGGCTGCAACGTCTTATGTTGCAGATATTTTTCTACGACGAGTAAGAGTACGATTCAGGGTTACGGTCTACACTCAACCTGCCGTTGGTGTTTATTGGGACTCACCTCCCGTTGACTGTTTCCGCTGAGATTTTAAGGTATATATCAGTTTACGTTAATTACATGTGATTGCACTTTGATATATACATTGATGTACTGTGTGTGCCAGCATACTGATCCAGGGATGGCACGGTCACACAGAGGCTTGACTCGTTTTGAGTCGGGACGCTACAGAGATGGTATCAGAGCACATGTTGACTGTAGGACGTGACCCTAGAAACTGGAAAGCCCATAGGACAGGATATCTCTCAAAATTTAAAAAAAAAAAAATCTTTTACTTCTTATCCCTTCTGAGTTTTATCAAATAGTTAGATAATACCCTTGTCCCTTTGACCACTCGGAGGAATCAACTAATGTCACTTCAACCAGGACAAGATATCGGACAACTGATGACCAGCTCAGACAAAAAAAGGGATTTCACTGTGAAAAGAGCTACAAAAGTTGAAGACCTTGAAGACCCGAAGAATTCAAAGACCCTGAAGCATTTCAATATGACCTCTAGAAGACCAAACCCCTGTTGTATACTCACGTTAGATGCGATGAATTGTGAGTTGTCATTTGTGTGTGTTTTTCCGACAGCCACAAATAAAACCTATTTTCAAAACTATTGTTCGTATTGTGTGTATTCCCTCTATCCCTCTCTCGAATCTCATCCCAAAACCCTTGGACCCAATAGATGATGAATGAAGATGGAATTGTATTCTCTGAACCAATACCTAAGGGTAAACAGACCAATGGAAAGGAAAATGAATTTCACAGAATGGATCCTGAACAAGAATGAGCCTGTGATTTATTTTACCAAAGGGAATGATGGAATGAATTGACGGAATTGTTGGAATATGACACGCTAGTAACCCCAAGGGTGAGTTAAAGTTGTTCAAGTATTGAAGTGAGCCCACAAGCCCCAGACCTCAGGGTTGATAAGGATCAAGCCCTACCCTTATGAAGGAAGGTACTTGGAAGAAGCTATGACAAATCAAGCAGACATTTTCTTAGGAGAATACGTAAACCTGAGAGTTGTGAAGAAACGATAGATGTTTGTTCAGCTTGCAGAATCAATGGATTTATCCGAACTTCGTTCGTGGACAAGAGCAATTCTGCAATGCTTGTGAGGAAGCCCAAGTGTTAGAATACGAGATTCACTAAACCTTATACAAGGTAATGATTTCAGTGCGACATGGCTTGGCCACCATGACGACTTACTCTTATCATTTCTCTTGCTATTGGGAATGGTAAATCTGAGAGACTTACCCATAGTAAAGAGACGACGTTCTTTGAAGCTTTTGTTTAAACCTTAGAATGGTATGATAGAGACCCATTGTACATGGCAGCTGTTGCCAAACGTAGGAATTGTACGGTGAGGATGAAGCCTAGACCCATTTTCACTGCAGGATAACCACTAATGGTAGACCACCATGAGATCATCGGTAAGTTATTTAGAATGATCACGAGACTTGTCAGTTAAAGAGACCCAGTAACGGAAGAACTTTGTATTGACCAAGGAACACTGGAATTTGCAGGAAACATTATGAAAGAACAACAACACAGGAGTTACTGTGGAGAATGTGAAGAGGCAAATATTGCCAAAGACCCAGAGGATTGTCATAATTTTTGAGGGACCAGTAACTCTCATTTTAAGTGTGGTAGCACCCACACTTTGCAGGACAATGGATTTGCTAGAAGACCCCCCAAACCCTAACCTTTTCTTTCTAGCCTCTTCGAATCTCGAGGACGAGATTCATTTTAAGTGTGGTAGGTTTGTAACATCCCAAATTTTGGAATGTTATAATTATAATTGAATGAATGATTGTTTGATTGAGTGATTGAAAATTGAGTGAAATTTGAAACTTTTTAAAACTTTTGAATGAGAGGGAATAAAATGACTTTCCCCTTTGTGTTTGATTTCCAATTCATCCAATTCAAATCAAATGAGAGAAGATGACATGACTTCTTCAAATTATGGATTTGAAAATTTGATTTGAAAAGTTCTAAAATATTCTATTTGGAATTATTTTCATTTGATTCCATTTCTATTTTAAAGTTTGAATGGATTCAAATTCACTTGCCCAAAATTCAAAAAAACAAATTGAGAGGAGGAACATGACCCTCCAAACCAGGGACACTTTTTTTGAAATTTTTGAACCATAAAACCAAAGGGGTCATTTGAAAATTATTTGCAAAAAGAAATAAAAACAATTAAGGCATTTTTTCTGAAAATAATTTTCTCTGAAGTATTTATTTTGGCCGTGTAAAAATGTTCATCAGATGGAATTTATTTTTCTGATCATTTTGGTATTTAATACTTCTATATTTGGATTTGATTTGATCTTCCAAATCAAGTTTTCCTTCTCTGTTTTATTAAAAAGGGAAAATCCGTTTTATTAGGAAACCCTCGAGGCCCAATAGGAAATTTTCGGCCCGTATCCCCTTCGCCAGATCCGAAATCAGATCGGATCGGCCGCCCGATTCCCACCCGCGCTCCCCTCTCCCGCTGACGCGCTGGGGCCACGCCCGACCGCCTCCTCCCCTCGGTCATCCCCTTCCTTTCCTTCTTTCTTCCTTCCTTCGCCGGAACCGACCCGATCCCCGCGTCGATCTCCTCCTCCCTTGCCGTTTGGAGCACCCCGAGCCCCCTATAAATACCCGACGCCCCTGCCGCGTCCGTTCCTCGACAAAACCCCGAAGCCCGACGCCCCTAGCCACCGCTACGACCTCGCCGGAGCTCTTCCTTACTCCGAAGCTCCTCGAGCTCGTGCCGCTCGCCTAACCCAACCCCGAGCCTCTCCGACGCCACATATCGAAGCCGGAGCGTATCCGATTTCGCCTGGTGCTCTCAGCCTCGCCGGAGATCCCCTGGAACGCCGCACCACCACCCTCGCCGGAGCTCAACCTCAACCGGAGCTCTCCGAGCTCGTATAGCTCACTGCCGGCGTCCCCGAGCTCGCCTTCGACCACCAATGGACGAGCCGCTCCGCTCCGCATCGTCTGGTGCCGACGCCGTCGTCGGAGGACCACCGAAGACGTCTCCCCGTCGACTTCGCCGCCTCTGCCCCGCCGGAGCCTCGCCGGAGTTCATCTCCACCTCCTCTGTAAGCCGCCGCCGCCCTCCACCGTCCGATCTGTAATCTACGGTGTAGATTAGAACCCACGTACCCCTTCGGTTTAGTTAAAAGAACCGTCCGGTTTTCTGTTTAGTTAGTTTAGCCGAATCGTTTCCTTTTAATTTGCGGCCATTCGCTCGTTTAGCTCTAACATGCACACCCCGTGGCCAATAGGATCTAGCCACGTGGCAGCACTGTTCGTTAGTTAGTTATTTCTTTTCTGTTTTTGTTTTCTGAAACAGAATAGTTTCTGTTTTTGCAAATAGGATATCTCTTAGGATGTTTAGTGTTTTAATTTGATTCTTTTTGCATTGTGTCAAAAAGTTATTCTAGTTTCTGTAGATATCAAGTTTGACCATATTTGAATATTTTAAATTCAGATTCAAACAGATTTGATTCAAACACCAAATTGCTTGTAACTTGAGTTTAAAAATAGGTTTTGAGTTAATTCTTTTTGCTACTTGTCACTAGTGATTTTTTTTAATAGTAGGCAGAATTTGAGATTTTTTTTAGCATATTTTAAATTAGGGTTTCAAGCAAAACAGATTCTGTTTTAGTTCTTTTTAGGTTTATTTCTATTTCTTTTGTTTTTATAGTTTTAAATTTATTTTCTGTTATATTAGTTGACAAGTTTTACCTTGTTTTCTGTTAGTTAGCAATAGTATTTCAACCAAGTTTATTTATATGTTGTTTATTACTTTTGTTTGCATGAAATCAATTCTAGTTCAATTATAACTTGCAATTGATTTCCATAGCTAGTTGGAGTTCCTATTTGAAAATATTTTTATAAAGTGTTTTATAGGTTTTACTTTCTGTTAACTTAGCTGTTTTATAATTTGTTTTGTCTTATTTTAGTATTTTATTGTTTTTCTTGTTGTTAAGTTTATTAGACAAAAACTTATGTTGTTAGGGTGTTGTTTTCATAGTTCTTAGTTGTTCTTCAAAAGTAATTCTTTTTGCTAGTAAAAATATTTGCTAAATGCCTTTGCTAGATTTTACTTTGTTGTTGTCGTGTTGCTATTGATAATAGGTTAATTGTAGGAAAAACCTTTTCTTAGTTGCTTGATGAAGTTTTGTTGTTTTAAATTTTGTCTTAAGTATTTCCTTCATCACAACCTTTTTTTTGTTTAGTTTATGTGTTGCCTTTTGATTGATAGTATTGATTGCTAGTATGATTGCTTATGAGTGCAATGTTTGAATTGTATAGACTTTCATCGGAGAGTGACGAATAATTCTATCAAGTTATTTCTGAGAGCGATATTTATCTTCATCAACCTTACCAGGCAAGTTCACTTTGATCATCAATTTCATACCTATGTTTTATTGCATGTAGTGACATCATTCAACAAATCCCTCCAGTAGTATTATTGAATTCTTGTAGTTGGGTAGGATGCATGAGGTAGGAACCCACTCCTTGTTACTGAAGCCCCGGGACGTTATTTGTATTACTGCTATGCTACGCTAAAGTAGACGGGGTTGGTATGAGTGTTCGAGAGTGGTGTGAGGTGAAGGACTCTACGTCAAAGACGACAACTTCATGAAGACATTTTCAAGTCCTGCATCTTCAAGACCTCAAGACTTCGAGACTCGAGAAAACAAGTTTTCAATACACACTACTGGGTGAGGGATGGATTTGATGGGCACCCTGGAGTAACCAGTGGATGGCCGGGATGCATGGAGAAGCGCCATGACATCTTGCGGAAAGCCTCACCCAGACTCAAAGAGACGGATGAATACTTCATGCCCGGAAGCTTACCTGTGTAGCCACAAGTCATTATGGGCTCTGGCTTGGTTGATCTTTGTTGTGACTCTGGCTGGGCAGTGCTACGAGATGTAGTCGACGTTAGGATTGGATGGGCACTGACAGTAGTCAGGGAAACACTCTGAAAGACCATGTTTCGTTCGTCCTGTTCTCAAACACCCGGCAGTGCGAGGACTTACAAGGAGGGAACGAATCTTGTGGGTAAAGTACACAACACTCTGCAGAGTTAAACCTAATCGATTAGCCGTGTCCCCGGTTAAGGACAATTTGAGCCTCTGGACTTGGATCTATCTCTGAACTCTCAACACCAGACTGATAACTAATTGTGAGCAACTTATGATACTTGTGGGCATTGAGACATCGGTTGGCGGAACCATGTCATAATAGATATTTCCATAGTGAAAACTCCTGATATTCCCTTGTTGTAGGAAAAGAAAATAAAATCAGCTTTTGTGCAAAAACTCAGACACAGAGCCACAAAGCCTTATTGCATATAGAATAGTCTTTATCTTCTGTTCTTCTATGGTGATCTTGCCGGTACATTCAATGTACTGACCTACACGGCTGCAACGTCTTATGTTGCAGATATTTTTCTACGACGAGTAAGAGTACGATTCAGGGTTACGGTCTACACTCAACCTGCCGTTGGTGTTTATTGGGACTCACCTCCCGTTGACTGTTTCCGCTGAGATTTTAAGGTATATATCAGTTTACGTTAATTACATGTGATTGCACTTTGATATATACATTGATGTACTGTGTGTGCCAGCATACTGATCCAGGGATGGCACGGTCACACAGAGGCTTGACTCGTTTTGAGTCGGGACGCTACAATATCGTCATCGAGCTGTACGTGTGCTGAACGCGGAGGTGTCGTCCGTTCGGCGCTAGATCGGAAGGACCGTGATCGGGATCGCGAGACGGTTCGTGATTTGATCGCGGGACGGATCATGATGAGATCGCGGGACGGATCGCGAGACGGATCGTGATGGGATCGCGGGACGCTCGGCGATTTGGATCGCGAAGACGTTCGACTACATCAACCGCGTTTCTTAACGCTTCCGCTTAGCGATCTACAAGGGTATGTAGATCCACTCTCCCTCTCGTAGATGCTCATCACCATGGATAGATCTTGCGTGTGCGTAGGAAAAATTTTGTTTCCCATGCAACGTTCCCCAACACCAATCCTTTTTATAGCAAAGGACGGGCCGGAAAGTATTCTTATATTAAGCAAGCGCTCCCGAGGACACATGGGAATTTCTGTCTAGTCTTGTTCATCATGTTGAGTTGATTCGCATTCGCTACTTTGATAATTTGATATGTGGGTGGACCGGTGCTAAGGTGTTGTTCTTACTTAAACAAGCAACCCACTTATGATTACCCCCTCTCGCAAGCATCTGCAACTACGAAAGAAGAATTAAGATAAATCTAACCATAGAATGAAACGTGTGGATCCAAATCAGCCCCACATGAAGCAACGCATAAACTGGGGTTTAAGCTTCTGTCACTCTAGCAACCCATCATCTACTTGCTACTCCACAATGACTTCCCTTAGGCCCATAACATGGTGAAGTGTCATGTAGTCGACATTCACATGACACCACTAAGATAAGTAACAACATACACATCATCAAAATATCGAACGAATACCAACTTCACATGATTACTTATAACAAGACTTCTCCCATGTCCTCAGGAACAGTAATAACTACTCACACCTCATCAACATGTTCAAGATCAGAGGTGTAATAATGGAGATTAAGGATCTGAACATAATATCTTTCACCAAGTAAACCAACAAGCATCAACTACATGATGTAATCAACACTACTAGTAACCCACAGGTACCAATCTGAGGTTTTGAGACAAAGATTGAATACAAGAGGTGAACTAGAGTTTGAGATGAGATGGTGCTTGTGAAGATGTTAATGAAGATTTGTCCTCCCACGAAGGAGGAAGCGTTGGTGATGACGATGGCTTCGATCTCCCCCTCCCGGAGAGGAGTTTCCCCGACAGAATAAGCCTGCCTGAGTGCAAAAAGGCCTTTGCCCAGGTTGCTTATGATTTTTTTCTAGGTTAAAACACACCATATAGGAGAAGAGGGCGGTCGGGAGGCCTGCTGGGGCCCCACAAGCCAACAGGGCGCACCCATGGGCGCGCCCTGTTGTCTTGTGGCCAGCAGGTGGCCCCCCTCGGGTATATATTTGGCCCAATAATTCTTAAATATTCAATTAAAATTTTCCGTGAAGTTTCAGGTCATTTGGAGTGTGGTAATTTTTCTGCCTTTTTCTTGGTTTTCCTTTCCAGAATTCCAGTTTCCAGGAATTTCCCTCTTTGTGATGTACCTTGCATATTCAGAGAGAAAAGGCATAAGAATTGTATGATAATAAGGAATAACGGACAAGAATAACATAAATATCAATAAGAAATCATGATGCAAAATGGACGTATCAGTAGGTCTGTGGTGAACTACTCATGCATCATCATGGAGGAATCAAGGTTGATGTAGATGGCACCCGTGGTCGATTCCCCCTCCGGAAGAGTATCGGAAAAGGCCTCTAGATGGTATCACGGAATAATAGAACAGAGGCTTGCGGCGGTGGAAAAAGTATATCGGGTGTCTCTTTGTTGGTTTGGGAATAGATGAGAATTTATAGAGGTGGAATTAGGTCAAACGGAGTTGCGTGGGAGTCATGAGCTCAGGGGCGTGCCCCCTCAGGGCGCTCCCTGTGAGCTCGTGGCTCTCCCGTACGTCTTCTGGTCTCCTCCCGAACCTTCTAGGGTCCCTTTTGGTCCAGAAAATATCACCGTAAAGTTTCATCATGTTTGGATTTTGTTTTGTATTGATTTTCTGAAAAGTCAAAAACACGCAAAATCAGGAACTGGCACTAGGCACTAGGTTAATAGGTTAGTCCCCAAAAAGATATAAAATAGCATATAAATGCATATAAAGCATCCAAGATTGATAATGTAATAGCATGAAACAATCAAAAATTATAGATACGTTGGAGACGTATCATGAACCCATACAAAACCAGAGGTTACAGCCGTTGAGTATGAGGTCAAACCGAACTTAGTTTCCATGGTCGACCAATTTGGAGGTGCTACATGTAAACTGTGTTGGGTTTTTCCCCGAAGAGGAGGGGAGATGCAGCATAGTAGAGATAAGTATTTCCCTCGGTGAGAACAAAGATTAACGAACCAATAGGAGAACCACACAAATTCCCATCTTCAGCGCCTACACACAAAAGAGCACACACTTGCACCCGACGCGGGCAAGAGGGTTGTCAATCCCCTTGAACTCGCTACTTGCAAGCGATAAGTAGTGGTATATAGATAAATTGATAAATATAAATTGCAAATAAAAAGAAAGTAAATAATGGCAGCAATATTTTAGGAGTTTTTGTAATAATATTTGTGAAGAGGCCCGGGGGGCATAGTTTTCGCTAGAAGCACTTTTCTGTTCGTCATGCACTACTTTTTCGCGTTCGATCCGGCGGTAGATTCAATCCACGGCGGAGAGGAGAATGGGGAATAGAGGTAGATAAGCATGGCAGTTCATACTAGTTCATACTAGCTCATACGAGTTCATACTAGTTCATGCAAGATCGGAATAGAGGTAGATGCGGATGGAGTAGAAGGGGGATTGGGGGATTGGGGGTACACAACAGTCATGCCGTTTTAACTACATGCTCTTCAATGAGCCATGAACTCTGTCTGTGCCTGACTCCATGAATTGTGTGCAGATCGAGGAGAGCAATGAGATGGGCACGGAGGTGCTCCCGGCCGTTGACAAGAAGGGCAAGGAGGCGGTTCATCCAATGCCCGAGGTGATGCTGCCGCCCATCGCCGAGGAAGAACTGAAGATGCCAACGGTTGGCGACGACGAGCGCATGGAGGAGCCCCCCAGCAGCAAGCGCCGCAACTACGGCCACTACCATGAGGAGGGTGGCCCAACTCACTTCTGCAAGGTCATCCTTGCACCGAAGCTTGAGTGCATCCCCATGCCCCTGGACTTCACCAAGCACTTCACCGCGGTGCCGACGGAGTTCAAGCTGAGGAACAACACCGGCTGCTCCTGGAGGGTGACGGTGAAGCTGATGAACGGCAGGGTGACCCTGGATCAGGGTTGGGACACCTTCGCCGCCGTTCATCAGATCATGATCGGCTACATGGTGACGTTCAAGCTCCTGACTCCCGACACCCTCAAGGTCATCATCTTCGACGACGATGGCATTGAGGTGGTCAACAAGTGCGGGAAGCACGACGAAGCCTTCGCCGCCAGGGACTAGGGCCGGGGCACCTCCTTCCTAAGTACCATCGAGTCTGCTTTATGGTTTATGCGTTGAACTGTTTGAACTATCGTTCTGAACTATGCTGTTAAGTAGTTGATGCTCTGTTTATGCTCTGCTCTGCTTATGATGTGTGGTACATGGTTGTGCCGAAGTGTGCTGGTAACCTCACCAACTAGCCAAAGAGGTTACCACACACCAGGCGTTGCATATAACCAAACACCATGCCTTGGGTTTGTCCACTAACATGCAGGCAACCAAACACCAGGCAGTGTGGTTCAGCCCATGCAGCCAAGAGGGCATGCAGGCAACCAAACAACTTGCAGATGGTGCATTTGAGGCTGCATTTGCACAGCTAATGTAGACTACGGCAACCAAACACGCCCTAAGCGTGTCTTCGAACCCTTGTTAATAGGAAATACAGTGCTAAATTCGAACTTAATCCATTCCCAATCCAATCGAATCAAAATCCGCTCAAACTACTTGCACATAAATGTCTATCCTACATTATCCACTCTGCTAATCTTTTGTGGCCGAAGATATAATAACTAGAGTAAACAATTGGACCCAAACGGCAATGTTTGTTATACGGTCAGTAGGTAAGCGACCTACCGTATGGCCGTATATCGATACCGGGGCGGTGGACCGATTCTCTTCTCTTCTTTAAAGGGCCTCCGAAAAATCTCCGCGTTTCCTCCCAGCGCCTCTCCCCTTCCATTCGAGGAAATCTTTTGTCGAGCGGGTTCGACACGCCTCTCGATTCAAGCCCAAGTTTTCCCATCAATTTGGGTTCGAATCTCGCGAAAGGTTGGGTTTTTAGCCAAGCTGGTAGGAATTCGGAGCATTTTTTGGTCCATTTGAGGCCAACGGGGGTCGGAAGGTGCGACCCTTTGATCGAATCGGCCACGCAAAGGCTTGTATTCGACGATAATTTAGCTCCGCATGTGTGATTCTTGATTTCTGCTCGCCCGGATACAAGGCCAATTGGTGGTTTCTTGGCTCCAATCCTACTTCGCTCCGCAAATCTGAGGCGCTGGGTGCTACGTCTGCAAGGAAGGCTGCCACAATCCGCGCAATTTGGTCTTAGATGGGGACGGGATCGAGCATCCTTGGCGCGGATGCCGATTGGGGTGAGACGTCTCTCGGCGACATGCCGGAGAGCTGCGTGGCGGCGGTGCTGCTCAATCTTGACCCGCCGGAGATCTGCCAGGTAGCCTGCCTCAACCGCGCCTTTCGGGGCGCCGCATCCGCGGACTGCGTCTGGGCCGGGAAGCTGCCCGCTAACTACCGCTACCTTGCGGCCCTCGCAGCTGCTGCCGATGATGAGGGCGGTGGCGACGGAGACGGCAATGTCAAGCCCTGCTCCCCTATATCGACTAAGAAGGGGATTTACGCGCGCCTCTGCCGACCTACTCCATTTGATGCCGGTACAAAGGTACCTCATTTAACTATAATCTTTTATGGCAGCTGATTATTATTATGACATATGCGTAGATGATTAATTGAGCAGATAGAGTGGTTAATACTGAAAACTGGAGAGGATTTCTATCTCCTTTTTTGTTCATGTTTGGTTGGTTTGGCTGTAGTTTTGTTCATCGACCGTTCTTGCTTGAAATGAATTGTTCTGCTTAAAAGGCAACCATGCTGTGATTTGCAGGAATTTTGGATCGAGAAAAACAAGGGAGGTCTTTGTATGTCCATCTCCTCAAAAGCGATGGCGATCACAGGTATAGACGACCGAAGATATTGGAGCCACCTTGTCACAGATGAATCAAGGTATTTTCTTCCTCTTGCTGACCTTTTTCTGTGTATACATTTTTTCTCTGACATGTGAATTCCAATAGCTACCATTGAAGAAACCATCTCAGCAGTTGGTTTTCTGATTCAGGTTAACAGCCGTATGCACCGGAGTATTGCTGACATATTCTTTCTTATAACTCCTAAAGAATTAACTCTATTTTGCATATTGTTCTTACTTTGCATAGTTTCATGGTACACTTAATTGATAAGAGCCATTTTTCCAAATTAGACAAATCATTTAAAGGTCAGGAGCTAACCTCGCATTGCCTAAATGTTGCTAATTTTGCAAGCTACTCCGTACTTGATTCCAGTCATTGGGATGTTATCCTTGTATTGGCATAAACTAGATGTTAGTCAAGTGAAATGTGCAAGACTATTAATTCAGGAGATAGTGATCAGTGAGAATGAAAACATTTCCTTTGACACAGATATATTATGATATATTTAAGACAGGTTAAAGTGACTGTTCATATTTGCTATGAAGGGCTATAAATTTCCGTATTAATCAGCTAAAAATAAAACAACATACTATAAAAAAAATCCCATATTGACTGACTACAAACAAAGATAGATCAACAGAAGAGGTTCTCTAGGAAAAGATATATTGGAAAATATATGGTGGCCTGGTGGGAATAGAATTATTTTATGAAAGAACCTTCTTGCCTTGAGTGTATGGGATATGGAGAGTGAATAATCTAAGTGAGACATGGTCACACATTAGAAAGGAACATTTTGGATGCATACTTTTGCATTTGAAAATTTGAATACACGTAGAGTGCCTTAAAAGAGTAATTATGCTTTCCCTTTTTCTCAAAGTTAATTTTGATGTACATTGTAGTAATTTGTGTTGCTTTGTACTGGCATTACTTTTCTCATAAGTGAGCTATTCGTCAAGTATGTTTCTAACTAACAGTGTGTATTTTGGAATGTACCTAATATTCCATTATAGAGCGTTGTATGTATTGTTGTTTTCTTGCATATAGTCAGCCATATACTGGGTTTAGGGTTATCAGCTTCAGAGATTGTGACTTATGCAAAGCTTGATTACAAGTTCTGCTGTCAGGTTATTAGTCTTGTTATTTTTTCTACATTTCCTAGCCCTTCAATCGTTTCATGTTATATTTTTAGTACAAACTGTACCTTTCCTACAGATTCTGGTAAATGGAGGTTTGCTGAGTTTCTTCCGTGTGCTATTTCAGATTCCATAGTGTTGCCTATCTTCAGCAAATTTGGTGGCTTGAAGTGGGTGGGGAGCTTGATTTCTGCTTCCCTGCAGGTTCATATAGCCTGTTTTTCCGTCTTCACCTGGGACGAGCGCACAGACGCATGGGTCGTCGGGTTTGTGGAACTGAGCTCATTCATGGGTGGGATGCCAGACCCACCCGGTTCCAGCTATCAACATCGGACGAACAGCAGGCGACATCGGAGTATTACCTAGATGGACCGGGAAGCTGGATTCTCTATCATGTTGGTGATTTTGTCATCTCGAACTCGGATGAGCTGACCAGCCTGAAGTATTCAATGATGCAGATTGACTGCACCCACACGAAAGGTGGTCTGTGCGTTGATTCAGTTGTGATATATCCGAAAGGGTATCGGCGCGAGAAGATGAACACAGTCTACATGTGATGTGATTTTGCAGAGTGGTTGCAATGCTGCAGCAACATGAGGCAATTCAGAGGGAGATGGCTAGTATTTTTCCTGTCCATTCTTATCTGAAGGTCCTTGTATATATCATTTTCTTTCTTCTTCCTTTCTGATGAGAGTTTTGCATTTTGTCCTGTATTCTTTGTAGTGTTAGTTACACAGGTAGGGAGGTAGGGAAGATCTAGAAGCAGGTTAACTTGGCATATTATTTGCGGAGTGCACAGTACTAGTCGTGTAATAAGCGGTCAATGTCATCTTCATCTGTAATTTTCATCAGCATAATGATGTTTGGCGAGCTGGGTGTTCCTCTTTGCGTGGCCCTATGATTATAGCTAATTTTAGCTTCTTGACCATTCGGGTGTTCCAGCCCTTTGTTTGTTTTCATGTGTCAGCTTGAATGTATGAGAATGATACTATTGGGGTGATGTTGATGTGGTCGGAGCACCGGTGCCTAACCTTGGGGACGTGTTTGCCATCAAACTTGTTGAATACTCCCTCTGTAATAGTGTTCTACACGTTCTTATATTTCTTTACGGAGGGAGTACATATGTAACTTAGATGTTGAATTTGAAGAAAAAAATGATTGGATGCCCTTGAAGCAAAATGCATCGGGGACAAATGCAAGGATGGCGCTCACTTGGATGCTAAATTTGAAGAAAAAAATGATTGGATGCCTCATGAAGCAAAAGGCATCGGGGACGAATACAAGAAGGATGGTGCTCACCCTCAATCTGCTATCTGCAATAAGAAATCTAGCAAGTGCAATGGCAAGAGAGATAATAGGGAGGCGCATGTGCTTCCATGATACAATTGTCTAGACTGCAAACATTGGCTCCGATGTGTCTATCGTCTTTGCTATTACTAGTAAAAATGCCCGTGTGTTGCAACGGGAGAAAAATATCACACACCTCTAATTCAATGAAAGATATCACACCACCAATCCAATAATTACGGCTCAATATCCACACTTGTCAATTCTAACGGGAGAAAAAAATCACACACCTCCAATTCAAAGAAAGATATCACGCCACCAATCCAATAATTACGGCTCAATATCCACGCTTGTCAATTCCAAGTTCCCGACCATCGCACGACACACATGTCATTGAACGTAAGGGAATGTTTGAAACTGAAAAAACTATTCTCCTTGAGCTGGATGTGAGGGCCGCCCTCCACAAGCTACACCATGCACCTGGTCTGACGCATCGCATTGCAACCGCAGCGAGAAGTTGAGGAAATCGACATCGTGAGCAGGGTGTTGTCAGCTCGCGTCGTTAGGATATGAATGCTCCAGCATTGGCACTCTGCCCACGGCCCGCACTCAGCAACATTACACCAGCTCTAGATAAAAGATGAGCTCACATATTTGCTACTCTGCATCAAACAAAGTCCACCTGAATATTACTTGTACACATCTCCTTAATTTCCTGAACAGAAGGGCGAACATGATGTCTATCTAACCCATCACACTGATATTTGTTTACTACCTTCGCACAGTCAAGCTCAATAACCCATCACAAGATCTATGTGTTAAAAAAACTCAATAATTACATTGTTAACCCTTGATTTAAGCACCATCTCCATTGTCATACTCATATGCGCCACCAATAACTGAGCAAAAGAGGATCGGATTACCGCTCCAGCACCACCTGCATCCAAACACCCACTTCTCCTGCTCCTTTACCTGCTTATTATTAGCAGCAAAATAATGCTTGCCAAGTCCTCCGCGGCATGACACACTGACCAGGGCAACTACTTTGGATTCTGGAGTGCCTCACCTCTCCCATACAACATCCTAAGTCACATACATAGGTGCTCTTCCTGTAGGGAACAGATTGTACTTAAGATCCACAAATTCAGATCACCAGGCAATCTGCCATTTTCCTTTCATAGGATAGTGGCCATGAGAAGTAACAAATTAACTCCAGCTCCCTCCATGCTTCTTTGACATAAATACAGTTGCAAAATCAGTGATAAAAGATTCCCCTGAAGCAGTACGAACAGCTTACCAGATCTTTACTCTTTCGCCTCTTAAGCTCATCTCCAACAACAATACTCCAAAAAGAAATAAACCAAAAATATATTTTTAGGCACACCATGGTAGCACCGTATCCATCCGCACACACATCACGCTAACATGAGACCCAAACATGAGAGAGAGAGGAGACGAGACACCAAGGCCAACAAATGGGAGCAGTGTCGCTGCGCCGGCATAGGGTCGTGGTCGCCAGCAGGAGCAGGAGGGCAGGGGTGCTTCTGTGGCCTCAAGGCGTGGCAAATGCGGATGGGTACGTCGTGGTCTCGTGGCAGACCGGCGATGGCAGCCGACACGAGCAGGGGTGGGGTGCAGTTGCGCGGTGGATGCGAAGGCTGTGGATGTCTACAGGAGCGAAGACAATCTGTGTATCATGAAAGTTCGCATAATATAATCTGGCAAAAGAAAAGGACCACACAAAGATTAAGAGAAGTGAGCATTTCCATTAGTGGTAACAAAAAAAAGAATTGGTTGCCTGGTGTCATGTTTCCTAGACACCCATGCAAAGGGCTGGGAGATAGCATATTCCTAAATCAAGATTTCTGACAACCCTACCATATTGTGCATGTACAAATTCAAATCCAGACAAAATATGACAATCAAAAAAGTGAAAATACATTTAGAAAGGATAACTGAAATTTACAAATACTATAGTCGATCTGAATAACATACATGTGCCCCATGATCTGCCATCAAAATTAGCTAGTACGGCCCGCGTATGCTGAATTTCTTGCGCCATCCAAATCACCCTCTTTTCCATTACTTTACTTTTTTCCACCAACTCGAAATTTCCATTACCCTTCTGCTATTATTAACACGCATTCTTACAAACAACACAATAAGACTAACTAACAATAATCAAAGTTTCCAGTCCACAAATGTGTTAATGGGATACACGAGAGTCAGGTCCAACGAAAGAGATAGTGTATGTACCTTGAGTGAGTAAATTCCTGTTGAAGGCCATCAATCTTTGCTTTCAGCATCCTTAAGTCTTAACTGTTATTTATCCGATCTCTCCCCACTCAGCTCCTACATGAGTGATGAAACCTTTGCTAATAATTCTTTCCTCACAGCAAGGAGCTGCTCGATTTCACCACAGAGATGAACAACCTTATCTCAAATATTTTCAATCACTGAAACCTATCTACCCAAATATGAATCTTTCAAACTTGAATCAAACAGGGAGCAAACATGGACTTGTTGATGAACTTATTTTTTCATGGAGTTGAATCAAACACGGAGCAAACAGAGACTCAAACTGAAGTGTAGCATCTCAAATATTTTCAATCAGTGAAAACTGTCTACCCAAATATGAATCTAATCTTTCAGACCAGATCAAGGAGAACGGTACTTTTCATGATTCTAGATGAAACTTTTACAGAATAATTTGGGAAAAGCTGATACATACCTCAGGTGTAGCACGTTCAGACAGCGGATGTTCTTCCGACTCAGGTGTAGCACGCTCGGACCACGGGTATTCTTCTGACTCGGATGCAGCACGCTCGGAACGCGGATGTTCTTCTGGCCCAGGTTGAGCACGCTCGGACGACGGATGTTCTTCCGGCGGACTCGGCAGAATCGACATTGGAGGATTTTTCGAAAGTTGCGATGTGATGTGACTTAATGGAGGTTTTCTGGTATACGATTAGTAGAACATTTTGATTAGTAGTCTAGCATTATCTCATATGGTTGCTACTGTAGGTTTCAACTATGGATGCAGTATCGCAGTTATCGTGCGCTATCACTAATAGCTTATACATTGCCCTCTAGTTTTGTTAAAGCAAAAGGATGCTAAATAGGAAAGCCATTCCCCATTCTTTGTCTATTTTCCCTTTGTTGATAAACGGATTACTTGCAATTTGAATTCAAGCGTTTTACTTGATTCCTTCTTTTTTTTCAAAGCGCTATTAATCCTTACTTTGGTCATATCCCACCATTGGCTTCCTTCATAGTAGTACATCTAAGCTCTTTCAAGCCTTATTAGTGGTATAAGTTATTTTTACTTATTTAGCTGAATACAAGTGATTGGTTTACATTGGGAATCGATGAAAAAATTTAGCAATTACGGAATAACCGGACTTCAACCCAAAAGTCGATAAATAAATAAAGTGTGATGTTAGGTTTTTTTGCCATCGTATACAACCAGCAGACCTAATGGACGTATATTCCTTCCAGAACACATTAAGCTGCTGTCAGCTAGAACCACGAGATCTTATGATCAAGCAAAAGCTTAAAATTACTGCAAATTGTAATCCCCCAGACACCATGCATTTGCTCAGCTTCTCTTGTATAACTCAGATCCGTCCTTGCACCTCTAATCTTACTTCAGGAAAAAAACAAGTGTTTGGGGGTTGCATTGATTCTATGTTTGATGTGTTTGTTGGGGGTCATGTGGCTCCATAGTCAGGAGTGGTCATCTTCAACCGTTGCTCTAAAATTGATGTCATGAAATACATCACAGTTATCTTCTTGTGGGTGCTCTATTACAGGGCACCTGTTGGAGCAACAGTGATATAAAACAATTGTTTTCTTTTGGTCTTGCGTGCCCCCCCTGCCTTTATTTTTTTGCTCCAGCTGCCCAAGTATTACTAATTTGCAGCACTTGGTGTTGTATTTTGCAACTGCCAAATCTTTGAAGTGATTTTTTTTGCATATAGAGCACTTGGAGCAGCGTTTTTGCCCTCTCGTGATGTAAAAACGCGGTTGTGCCCTATTTTAGACCACCTATTGAAGATGCTCTTAGAAAACCAGAGCTGAGTTGACTGATCATTCGCCTCAACAGTTTCCGCTTCTCGTTGATAGAGCAAAATGGAAGCCAGAGTGGTTGTATGTCGCTTCCACTTTCTCACCTGCGGCGGCAGATGCCTGTAATTCCAGTCTACTATTTTTGCCCTACCACTACAAGCACGAGACTAAGAAGTTGTTTGGTTGGGGTCCTCGTTCTCTTGTGCCTGGCCTGGGGTATCCCTGAAAACTGCCTGAACATTGTTTGGTTGATGTCCACAGAAGCAAAGGCTAGCTTGACCTGGTCAGCCTAATACTCCCTCCGTTTCTTTTTAGTCTGCATATAAGATTTGGTCAAAGTCAAGCTTTGTAAAGTTTGACTAACTTTATACTCCCTTCATTTCATAATGTAGTGCGCCCGCGTTTCCCCAAATCTAAGTTTGATCATAAATTTAACCGAGACAGATTGCGGCGGGAGCAAAAATTATATCACTAAATTCGTATTCGAATGAAGTTTTCAATGGTTCAGTTTTTACTCCCGCCGCAATCGGTCTCGTTGATTAAATTTACGGTTAAACTTAAAGCTCGAAAACCGAGGACGCACTATGTTATGGAATGGAGGGAGTATTAAAAAATATCAACATTGACAATATAAAATCAATATTATCAGATGCATCACAAAATGTATTTTCATACTGTATAGTTTTAGTATTGTAGATGTTCATATTTTTGATATAAATTTGATCAAACTTTGTGTAGTTTGACTTTGACTAAATCTTATACGCGAAGTAAAAAGAAACGGAGGGAGTACATTGTTTAGCCTAGTCCATTCCCCAGCCTAATACATTGTTTAGCATGGCCCATTCCCGAGGCACTTTGCTTAGCCTGGCCCAGGCGTTAGAGCATCTCTAGCAGACCCCTTAAAACCGCAAACTGTAAAACTGGGATACGGGTCAAAAAAAAAAGCATTTTAAGGGTCAATTTTAGCTACGGCGGAACAGAAACTATAAAACAAACTGTAAAACTGAGATAAAGAGCTCCTTTCTCCAGTCCGGCGGCCGCCGCCCCTTCCTCCAGTCGGCCGTGCCGGCCGCGCCCAACCCCTTCGGCCGCGTCCCGTCGCTCGTCGGCCGTGCACCGTCGCCCGTCGGCCGCGCCCCGTCCCCGCTGGCCACGCCCCATCACCATGCCGGCCGCGCCCAGTCTCGCCGGTCATGCCCCGTCGCCCGCCGGCCACGCCTCGTCGCCCTCCGGCCGCGCCCTGCTCCGTTGCCAGCCGGGCCGGCCGAGCCGTGCCCCTTTGCCGGCCGCGCCGGGAGGATTCCGGCAGCCAGGCTGAGGTCATGGGAGGCCATGGCGAGGTCGAGCTCGTCCAATTCGAACCGGCGGCGATCAATTGCAGCGTCCAGCGGCCTTTTCCGGTGTGCGGTGATGAATTCTGGCGAGTTTAGGGCGGATTCCGACAAACTCCGTGGCGACGTGTTTGCTCCGACGAGGTTTGACCGGTATACGGGGCCCCTTCGGTTCGGCCTTCCAACCTTCAGATATAAGGGTTTCGGGTGTGGATTTTCCGTGCCCCTTAAAAAATTTACGGGTTGGACCACTTTTACGGTTTCTGTTCTGCACACTTTTTTCGACCAAAACTGTAAAACGCAAAAATTTTACGGGTTTGACCAGTTATACGGGTCTGCTAGAGATGCTTTTAGGAATTGGTCGCGTGGACATCTGCCTGGTGCTAATCCTGCTGCGAAGCTCTTTCCAGGCAAGGTCTTCAACCAAACAACCTAGGCCTGGCCAGATACAAGACGGCAAGATTTCAGGCTGCATCCAGGCATGACTTTTTCCCAGGCATGAAAGCCAGGATGCAAACCGAACAGCCCTGCTTAACATTAAAAAAATAAAGCCGTTGAATACTCAAATAAATCCTGAAAAATGCAAGCATCCATGGAGTGCTTCCGAACAGCCACTTACTTTACGCTATAGCACCTAGCAGCCAAACATTCCACCGGAACGAAACAACCCGTTCCATGGGGTATGCTACGCCATGACAGTTTTGAGAGGATTATGATCATCAAGAACAATCTCAAGCTCTTCAAGTTAGATTATGCTACATACAACAGGGCTCTCAGATCAAGATCTTGGAGCTCACATAACCACAAACTAGGGTTGCAGGCGCACATAAAATTCCGATGACAAGAACTAGAGGTAGGCTGAAACGAAATACATCGGAGTTGCTGCTCACAGCACAATCATGATTTAAGATGCTGGAACAGCTCAGGCAGATGGGCATTCGTGAGCTTGGTCCGTTTGGTTATCTCGCGTTGCTTCTTCTTAGGCTTAGCCTTGGGTTTCACGCCGTGGATCTGGGCTGCTGCTCGTCGTTTGGTGGTGTCAGTCATTGGCTTCATGCCGTTCTTCTGGAGCTCCTTTTCAATATCAACCATATCACGCGGTAACTCAATGCCACGGAAGAGCTCCTTCAGGTCATCATCAACCTTGATCTTTACCTTTGGGTCATTAGGGTAAACAATGTCCTCCTGTGAATCCATGTTTGACAACAGCCAAACTTCTCCTGCTGCCTTCAGAGCCTAAAAGCCAGCAATGGTTATAAAGATATACACAAATCATGGCACTCAAGATTACCCATCATATAACACATGTAAAGAAACACATGCACTCTAAGATTAAAATATAGCTTTGCTCACACTCATGCTTTAATACTTCAATAGCACCACACCCATTTAATAAAATTTAAGGGCGATTAAACTCGTATGAAACCAAGTTCAACAGGCAATAAGTATGCTACCAGACCATAAGAAACCGATGTGAAACAACTGTTATTTACAGATCCCTCTTGTTGTTCAGAGCTTGCACGACTGACTTGTGCCCTCTTACAGAATTTCTTGGAAACTTCCTACATAAACTAATATTCTCATGATGTATCTATGATGACAACACAACTCATAGTACCTCAAAACTGTCCAGAGGGACTGACAGCATTTCCACAAGGTATGCCATTGGTAATTTTACCAGGTCTAGATGCTAAGAAACATGAGTGGCCACTAAACCTCCCATCGTGGTATTCTGAAGTCTAGAGCTAAAATGAGAAGTATTAAGCACCATTGGGTGAAACAACAAATGTCCAAGTAGATTGGGGATAAACCAAGCTTTAGGCACATGGCTTCAGGATTGATTGAAACATTACAATGGTTGGGTACCATAAATAGTTAACTAGCAACTGGTTAACCAAGAAATCGCAAAGTATCACCTTCAGGAGAATTAAGGTCACATATTCTCACCTGCAAATCTTCCAATACACTTGGGTATGCATCCTTCACTTCCACAACAGCAAGACCCTCCTGGTGACACCTTATCAAATCAAGTAGTTGATCTTTCCCCTCCAGATCATGCTTGGACTGCACAAGTTCCAACAGCCAAATAACACTGATACCTTCGAACTAATTCAACTTCAAACAGAAAGATAAGCCAATAGACATAACACATTTCTGATGTTATGTTCAGTATACAATTAAAAGTATCTTCATATCAATTACAAAAATTATTATATACTCCTATGAAGCAAGGAGCGCTTAGGACATTCAAGCTATGTATTGAAAACATAACTAGTAAGTAGCAATTACCTTGTACGAGAAACGCCTCCCATCATAGTGTACTTTGAGGTTATTCCTCAAACTGTCAAAGACAGCCTTATTACCATTGATATCAACATAGGTTGCATCATTTATTTGCTCTGCCGTAAAAGCTTGTCTTGTCTGCAGTAAAATATCAATTCCAGGAGTGAGACACAGCACTGCGTGGAAGCTTGCTATCCATGTGCTAGAACCATGAGTTGGTCGCGAGATCTTATGGGTTTCACCTCTAGCCTACCCCAACTTGTTTGGGACTAAAGGCTTTGTTGTTGTTATATCGAGAAACTGTAGGCCTAGGAAAGGCCCCGAAAGTAGAATGTTATTAAGAACATAAATATTTACAAGAAGAAATATACAATAGGTATATACAGAAGAGAGAGGGGCGGACAGGCTTAGCCCAGATCATCAAGCCAGCCTATAAGGGGAATCTTAAGCTCCTCCTTCATAGTCCATTCTGAAAGGAAAAAGGAAAAGGCAAGAGGAAGGGCAAAGCGCCTAAGCTAGGGTTCATTGTCAAAGATTTTACAGTTTCTTTGTTTTCAAATGCTCCAAGCAGCAACAAAGAAAGCCTCCATGAAGAAGGGTTTGCTGAAGGACCCCCTGGTCAAAACAATCATGTTCTCCATCCCCAGATTACTGTCCAAATGTAGATTGATCAGCACCCAACACTCCTTGCTCAAGTGGCAATTCAAGAAGAGGTGATCTCTAGTATCAAGGTGGAAATACTCGCAGAGCATGTAGTTAACAACTGTTCCTGACCTGGAAATTCCGTCTCAGCAACATGCCCTTTAATATTGAGACGGTCATTAAGCAGAAACCAAGCAAATGCCTTAATCTTGGAGGAGCATTTAGTGTTCCAAAACTGGTTTGAGAAAAGAATGGGCCTGAATATGATCAAAAGAGAGACTATAGGTTTTGGAGGCAGAGAAAGATGGCCCCCACTTATAAATCCAAATGTCAACTCCAGCGTCATTAGGGTTATGCTGGAGAATCATCCACCTGAATTCATGGAATTCATCAAAAGCTTGCAAAAGGATCCTGAGTGAAAAGACGTCACTGGCCGAGGCCAGATTGTTGAAGGCAAACGAGTGAATTTGTTTCCCTCTAAGAACCGGAGACCAGTTGTCCCCCCCCCCCCCCCCCCCCGAGATATGTACATGCAAACCAGATCAAGACCCGACGTGCATGGCCATACGCCCAACAACCTTGGACAGCATGGGCGCATGGCACATATGCACGCAGCTGACAGAGCGCTTCTTGGACTGAGATAGTGGAGACTTAGTCGGGGTGCTTGAATTAGGCAAAGCAGAGATCCATTTGGACTTGGATGTCCAAAACTTCTCCATTTGGACAAGTATGGGCGTGGATCTTTCACACAAATTGGATTGGATGTGAACTGGATCAAACTTATTTGATATGATGTGATGGACGCTGATCCATTCCCACCTTTACTAACAGCACACATCCAGTCAAACAGTCTATAGTCCTACTTTAGTTAGCAGGAAGGTGGAATCAATTATCAGCCTAAACCCTAAATATTAATTAATTCCACATGAAGAACCATAACAGTTACTGGCATATAAACTCAATTAGCAGAATACTGCTTTTAGAATGTACTACCATGATGATTTGCAGGATCAACGAAAAAAATTGCAACGCCTTACCAGGGGAAGAAATTTGCTATCTTACACTAGTGTGGGGAAAATATAAAGCTGTGGCTTAGCAAGAAGTACCTTGTAAAGCAGTTCAATGACAAGTTTGATCTGTGCCCCAACAGGAGATTTCCTAATTGAATTAATGTGTTGCAGCCTTTCTGTATCATTTGAAAATTTAATAGGTTGTGCAGGCCTTGCTGGAGCAGATGGAGCATTAATCGGTTGGGCCCTGTGCTTTGGTTTTGTGGTTGAAGCTTGGCTAGCAGCTATGCTGGCCAAAGATGACTGGCACCTCTCCTGCTGCTGCTTAAATCTGGAGAGGCTGTCCTTGAGATCCATCTACAAATGGCATGCTCATAAGCAATTAGTGTAGAAATCATGAATGCAGACAACTGAACAGGAAGAAAACAACCGTCTACTATGCTCTTCTGTCTTCTCTACAAAGTAAAGCAACTAGACATATGCTATCGAACACCTTAAATCTGGTATGAGGTGATACAATCTGAGTTGGTAAAGGCACACTCTGGATGCTCCTACAGAAATGTATCATTGTTGAGGTTTTGGGCAGCCATTCACACCAAATAATTATTATTTATTAACGCATTGCAGTTCCACATCATTATCTGGTGATGTGCAACAGAAACCACGCCAGTGGCGGACAGACGGACACTCTTGTTGACCGGAGCTAGAGGCATTGCACGTTGCAGTACTGGCTTCACCTTTTGTAGCGTTAACCCAGCCAGGTGCAGCGCAGGCCACCACGAGTCTGCGAAAGCTGAAGGAAGAGAAACCGGTCGCACTTTCCGTGTTCTTGCAGAGTGCAAGTGAATAAGCATCCCTGTTGTCTCATCTCCCCCTTCATCATCCATACTATGGTGATGGCTTAATGCATTGCCATCCAATGCTTCTCAGTGTCGAGATTCAACGGGGCATGAGAAATGTGCACGTGATGACTGGGTGATGCAGACCAAACTAGTTATTTATATTTAGTTGTGTACCTTTTGTATTTTCCCGATTTTATAAGGGGCTTTCTGCATATTGTACCGCACATGTACGTGTATATATACTGGCCTACGCCCACCTGGGAATACAAGTTGCATATTTCCTAACATGGTATTAGAGCCCTAGGGTAGTTTTTTCTCTTCAGATGAGCATCTTGGGCCGCCGCCTCCTCTTGGACGACTGACGCTGCTCCTGCCGTTGCTGCCTGGCCACCACCTTTCTCCACTGGCGCCACCTCCCCTCTAGGTCCACATCCGCCGGCTCTCGACTCTGCCCGCCTGCTCGCGCCGGCCCCCAATCCGTCGTCCTAGTCCGCTCCCGTTGCTTCCTCCGCCACGCAGCACTAGTGTGTGGCGGCAGCGATGGTTTGGCTGGAGCACACGAAGCGCGGCCGAAGAAGCGCGGCCGCCACACACTAGTGCTGCAGGAGAAATAGAAGCGAACGATAGAGGGTTGGGGCTCGCCTGTGGAGGGGTCACCAATGCGCCGGCCTCAGTGCTACTCCGTTAGTGGCCATCCGCGTCAACGGCCACCAAACAACGCACCCCGTGTCTCCCTTCAATCCCACATCGCTGCGCCGCGAGGGCAAGGTTGGTCGGTCCTCGGCATCTGGGGATGCTCATGGCGGGAGGAGCTAGGCGTCGGCCTCCCGAGCCTCGTCGAAGCTCGCACTGACTCAGGAGGAACCCCACCTAGATCTAGAGGAGAGCCTTGACCTTGGCGACGACAGCAAACACGTTGGCGGATGTAGAGAAGGCTAGAAGAAGGCAATGGCGAGGAGCAGAAGAAGGTAGCGATGGCGACGAAGGCTGCTCTTTGCTCGGGAGGGGATTGGATGAAGACCACGGCCTGAAATTTCCATCGAGACACAAATTTCGTGGATGGAGCGCACTCCAAAAATGGGCTTGCGGACTGCAAATATGGAGGCTGGAGGGGCAAGCATGGAGAGGGCTTCAAAAATAAAGGCAACGAGTGTGGAATGACAAATCCACAAGAGCAACCTTTTGGGCCAAAAACTCCAAACTGACGCTAAATATGGAGTTCGGGCTGTTTTGACAATTTTGCTCTAGTTGCTCTAACAAGTAAAGAAAATAATTCAAATGCCAAGAGAGAGAGCCATACCATTTGGTACAACTAATCCTTCTCCTGCTACTCCTTTTATTTTCAGCATCCATACAAGAAACCAACTCTAAAGACCGCTTGTAAGTGCCACGCAGCAACCTCATTTTAAGACCATGTACAGATCAACAAGAACATAGCAGCCTTCTCTTCCACGGTAACATATACACTATCACGGAGGCCACACTTCTCACGCAACATGGTGCACAAGTCATCAAAATTCCACTTAGTTAAGTGCAATGCATCATATCAAGACACTTCGGAAGTTGGAACCATCATCCATCTCTTTGAGCAAATACTTCCTCAGATTATGCCTTTGCTCATCGTCATTAAAGCTGCCTAAATTCCTCGGTCCCCTCTGTGTACTGAGATATGCTAGCGCAAGAACCCATGATTCAAAATACAATTTTGTAAACACAATTCTTCTGCTGCTCCTTTTATTTTCAGCATCCATGCAAGAAACCAACTCTAATTGATCTGACATGATTCTGCCACTATCTACTTGTAAGATGTTCCGAACACAAACAAAAAGAAACATGCATGACATACAACAAGGCAGTGGTAAAATTCTCTGTGGCAAGTTTGGATGAAGAATTACCTTCAAATTGCGAGAAGAACGCCACTGCAATCAGCTGGAAGAGCAGGACAAGAAGCAGTGCACAATCGGACAGAACAACAGGACAACCTAAAAAAACAGCAGCAGAGGATTAGGGTTCATGTCGAGCTGCTCTAGTGGAGAAGGTTGTAAGGGGGAGGGGCGACGGGGAAATGGATGGGCATGGGGATCAGGAGGAAGTCACAGGAAAGGGAGGTGGCAGGCGGCGGAGGCCCGGGACGACGGCGGCGTCGAGCAGCCCGCCACCGCCACGGAGGCCGAGGCCGAGATGCGGGGAAGCGGGGCGTCTACTCGGACACGTGCTAGGCGGCAGCGGTGGGGGAGATGGGGAGGCGGCGGAGGCCAGGAGAGAGGAACGAAGGAGGGTACGGAGGGCACTAACCTGCTCGCCGCCGGGAGTCTCTCCGTCGCTTTTGGATAGGGACTGAAGGACGCACGGGGTGGGGCGCCAGGTCGCCAGCCAATTGCAGAAAACCGAGGCCGCGGGCGCGCAAACCTTTTTTTTTTTTTTTTTGAGGCAACCGCGGGCGCGCAGGTAGAGAAGTTTCGATACGGCTTGGTATCGGTGGCACCGATTTTCAGGAGTGAATTCCACAGCCATATACTCCCTCCGGTGCGAACCAACCTGTGATTGGATGGTTAGAGGGACTGTGATATTCCCAGCTCATCAGGGTTCAAATCCTGGTGCTCGCATTTATTCCTGGAATTATTTCAGGATTTCCGGCGATGCGCATTCAGTGGGAGGAGACGTTCCCGTCGATGACGAGGTGCCTACGGCTACTTCGTAAATTTCAAGATGATATGCCGGCTCAGTCTCTCGGAGGTGCTCATAGGGGTAGGGTGTGCGTGTGTGCGTTCATAGGGGTGAGTGTATGCGCGTGTATACGAGCGTTTGCGTCTGTACTGTGTTAAAAAAAATACTCCCTCCGGTCCTTTTTAGTCTACGTATAAGTTTTGTTCGAAGTTAAAATATCTCTATTTTGATTAAATTTATAGAAAAAATTATTAACATTCACAATGCCAAATCAATATTGTTAGATTCTTTATGAAATGTAGTTTCATAGTATATATATTTCGTATTGTAGATATTGCTATTTTTTAATATAAATTTGGTCAAACTTTGCAAAGTTTGACTTGACCGAAATCTAATACGTAGAGTAAAAAGGACCGGAGGGAGTATATATTTTTTGAGACAATTCCACAGCCATATGTATGGGGAGTTGGAGCTAAACCTGGCCATGGGATACGCGGCCCGGCTGGCCCGACCCGAACCGACTCGGCCTTATCCGCAGGCCGGGCTTGGGCCTGAATTTTGAGCCTGAAGAGCATGTCGGGCCGGGCCTGAGCTTGGTGTTTTCGCGTTTTAGGGAAGGGGCCTAGTCCGAAGCCCGACAGGCTTTATCAGTGAGGGTCGGGCTTGAGCCTGAAATCTAGGCCCGACGGCCGGGCCGGGCTCGGGCCTAGGTTTTCTACCTTGGGCTTGGTTTGGCCCGGCCCGACGGATGGTCAGGTATAGTTGGAGCCCATTCATCACTATAATGTTGAAGTAGAGCTAACGCACCCTTTGCTGTGTTGTTTTGACTTTTCATTCGTGGGTTAGGATCCTCAAACCGAACACCGCATCCCGTCCGTGGATCGGTGAAATCAGTCCACGGACAGTGATGTGGGGGTCGATCATCCAACTGTAGTCGCATACGTTTCAAACCACATTTCAGCAAACCGGGCAAAATTCATCAAACATGACGGATTTCGTTAAAGTTCCGTTAGAAAATAACATAACTCATTCATAAATAGCATGCAAATATCTCTAGTACAACAATAGTTGCCGTCTAAGGGTATCTTGTTGGATGGCAGAATGGGTTCGGACAGCTCGGTCTGAACGGATACGACGGTTTGAGGGCCCTTGACTCTTTTTTTCTTTAATACTAAGACAATGCCATTGCAGTTGCACGAAATACAAAAATGTTAGTATGTCAGCTTGTGATATACTTGCCCAAATTAATGCATGTAAAAAATGTTTATCAAATTATGTATGTGATTTACCTTATATTTCAGAGAAGTTTGGTAAGTAAATTAAAGTAAAATTGGTTCAAAGGATAAGTAGATTAAGATGATTGAATATTATAGTGGAAGGTTGGACGAAGGGATGGTGAAGAAAAGTAAAACATGAAACCTTAAATTCTTTTTAATTATATATAATATAATGAGCAGAGTTACATTTTCTTTCTAATTTTTTATGAGATATTTTTAGAGTCTATCACAGTGCCAGAAAACATCTTATTCGTATGTTAAGTTACAGAGGGAGTAGGCTATTATAGTCGGATGTTTATTTTTAATTTAACCTGCATTAGCTTGGGTATATAGTTATGTCTAGAGGTGTTTTCTTGTTTTGTATATGATGCTAAAGAAAGACAGTGTTGGTTATGAGAGGAGAGTGGAGTTGATATGTGCGTCGGTCCTCAAACGTTCAGCCTTGATGTTAACCTGTTGGTGATTTTGTGAGCCCTGTGTTTGGATGGTTAGCGAGATAGTGGTATCCTCGGCCCATCAGGGTTCAAGTCCTGGTGCTCGTATTATTCCTGTATTTATTTCAGGATTTTCGGCGATGCGTATTCGGTGGGAGGAGACGTTCCTGTCGACGACGAGGTGCCTACGATGACTTCGTAAATCTCAAGATGATATGCTGTCTTAGCCTCTCGGATGTTCTCATAGGGATAGAGTGTGCGTGTATGAGTTCATGGGGATGAGTGTATGCGCGTATATATGAGCGATTGTATCTGTACTGTGTTCGAAAAAAATGGGCCGGCCCACAAAGCTCTCACTCGTTTAGCTTTCTATCCGCTTGGTCCGCTGCTAGCTCAAAAGAAAGGCCTAGCTTTATTCCTGAATTTTTTTTGTAAATACATTCATGGAACTTTTAAAAATATATATAAGTTTATAGTTTTTTTGCAAAACTCTAAAAACCATAAGAATTTTAAAATATGTTAATTTAAAAAACAGTTCACAAATTTTAAAAAGATGCAAATTTCAAAATTGTTCCCAAACTTTTGAAATATTCATGGAATTTAAAAATATTCATGTGGATTAAAAAATCATGATTTTTTAGAAGATTTAGGAATTCTAATTAATATTCAAGAATTCTAATAGATGTTCGTGTATTAAAATGTGAAAATGATAATAAAAAACTAAACAAGATAAGAAGAAACAGAAAAATAAAAGATATGGCAAAAAAAGGAAATTAAAATGAAACAAACATATTAAAACGGTAGAGAAAACATATAAAATATAGAAAATAAAAAAGTAGAAATACCTCCTAGCCTTCTCAAAACCGGGAATACCATTTGGCCAAATACACCTATATAGATTTACAAGCTTACAAATGAGCCCCTCAGCGACCACCACAACCTGCGACACTCCATAACCTGTGACTTATGAGGAGCTCCAAATCTAGGGAGCTTAGGGCATCTTCAACGCTAGCCCCTAGATGTCCATCGCAAATGTCTCTCTTTACGTCCGGACAGGGGTCCGGACACTAATACGAAAGCATGCAGTCCAACGCTAATCACAAAAGTCCGTTTTTTTCGTTTTGTCTGGTTAGGCATTTCATCGAACATTCTGTGTGCACTCTAAAGGGCGTTGGACATCGGTGTCGAGCTGAGCCTGGTGTTCCTGCTGGCTCCGGTGTCGAGGTTGGTGGTGGCACTCCTTGTCCGAGTTGTAGAGCAACGACGACACAGACTCGATGGCACCTGGAACGCCAGCGACCCGGAGCATGTTCCACTTCTTGCTGGCGAGCTTAGACACGACGAGTGCCGCGGACGGCCCCGGCCTCCGTCGCGCCCTTCCAACTTAGCATCTCCACCAGTCGCTCCATGATTGCCGCCGACTTGTCGACTCGATGCAGCGCCGCGTCACCAATCCATGGGCCGCCGACGATGTTGATGAGGATGTCGATGCTGATGCACTGCTCGTTGTGATCCCTCCACGAGGAGCTCCTCGGTGAGGTTGGCGGTGGCACCAGCGGGTGTGGCTCGAGGCATGCCCGTCAGCGCGCGAGGTGGTGGGCATGGAGAGGGCGGCCGACGTGACGATCGACACGTTCATTGGGAAGGGAGGCAAGGCATGCCCGTCAGCGCGCGAGGTGGTGGGCGTGGAGAGGGCGGCCGACGTGGCGAAGGCACGCTTGCTGTGGACGAGCTCGCCCGTTGGGCTGCCGCACCACACCCTTGTACTTGGACGATGACAACTTATGCGCGGCGCCCATCCCTCGACCACGCGGCGGGCGCCCGAGCCGCCCGAGTCCACCTCGGAGCCTATGCGCTCCAGCAGCACCGCCGCGGCCAGTGCCTTGAGCTTTTCCCTGGAGGTGCTGCCACTGTTGGTGTCGTAGAAGAAGCGGCAGACAACGAGGAGCCCCGGAAGAAGCTGCGAGTGCCGAAGGGGATGGAGGTGGTGCGCGGGGAAGGCGATGGCGAGGAGGCCATGGAGAGAGAGGGGCACATGGTGGTTTGTTGGCCTGCCCATGTTCAGACTCCCGCAAATCGTCTATGTGTTTGTCTCAAGAATACCAGAGTTCATACGCCTGGGCAGCTCCTTGGATTGATAGGGGTTTCCATGAATTTAAAAAATAAACAGAAATTGTCCGAGCATCACATGTTGGATTTTTGCGGATCTCCTTTTGAGATAATCTGAACAGATAGATTTTGCGAAAATTCAATATGGGTCATACTACCATATGCTCGTATTATCCAAGTCGTTGATCCTCGTTGGGATATGAGCGTGACGTCGTATAACATGCTGTATTGACTCATAGGAAAGTTTATTGTACAGTGTCGCTGCCATGTGCAGACCTCATTTATTGCTGGAACCCGATGTGGTCTTGTACGGTCTCAACGTTTCTTGATTTTCATGGACCGGGTGTGGTAACTTGGTCCGGTCAGGAGTTGTACGTGGGAAGCCAGAGAAACCTAATTAACCAAGCTCAACAAAAAAATCACACAGGCAAATAATTTTCCACTAGTGAAAAAACACACCCAACACAGAAGGCCGTGAGGGCTTTCAGAAAACCATACAAGCCAGAGCACTGTTTTTCTTTCCTGAAATTACCTGAAATGGCGTCCGTCCCCCGTTTTTTTGGCCACAACATTACTTGAAATTATATTGGATTGTAGGGAGTACTTGGAAAATGGTTCGGTTGAGTACGTAGAATACTTTTTGCGGGTGACTACGTAGAACTTACTACAGCTATATAAGGCCTCGTAACCGAGTGCGGATTTTCAGAGGCCGAGCTCTATTGAGCTCGGTATTTTGAAAATATCAAAAAACATATTTCAAAGTTCTAAAAAATCTGAAAAAAATAATCCATGGAAACATATATGTATTCCGCAAGAACATGTTAAATTTCTTCTAAAAATATTGTGATTTGTAGGCTGTACAGAAAAACCCAATTCCGGCCCAACGACAAAAATAAAAGGCCTGTTTAAAAATGTGTATTTGTCTCTTTTCTGTACGCCACATGTAAATGTATAATGTTGTGAAATTTTGCACATACATAATATACATGTGCACATGTTTTTATAAATAACTTTGAAAAAAAATTCGCTCTGAAAAAATAAAATTTAAAAACGAGCTCATCGGAGCTCGACCTTCGTTGACATTTTTCACTCGTAATCCCTTAAAACAAAATAAGGCCTCGTAAGACAAAGGTTACGAAGCAAATGACTCGGTGGCTAAATGCAATCATCTAGCCGAGTAGGATCAACGTTAGCCAACTAATGTATCCGTGAAAAGAAAGGCAATTACTATTGCCTGTGATTTCACTCCAAGTCAGCACCGAAAGATACACACAGACCTTAGCTTTCCCAACTAAAAAAATGACTCAGCTTCAGTCGGGCCAGATTCTGGACCAGGTACGTTTACAGTGCAACTACCGTTCCAATGGTACAAACGCGAATCGTCTATGGACCATGCCTCCAGCCGTCACAGCCTGAGCCACGAGTGACAGACGTATATAAGTATTGTCACTGTATTCCGGCGAGGCACTAATTTCCTCAGCTCGCACCCATTCGCATTAACTGCTGCTGCACACTTCATCATGCTGCTATTTGCGGTCCAGATAATATGAGCAAATGCATGTATGAGCCATATCGCTGCTCTCTAGATTTTGGCCCTACATCCAAACACTGCCTATCGTGGAAATTTCCCTAACAATAAGATACATGAGTATGTATGGATGAGTGTGGCGACTATCGGAGGAACTAACCCTAATTGTCGTGGAAATTTCCCTGACAATAGATATAGGAGTATGTACAGACGAATGTAGCGACTATCGGATGAACATATGTGTGTACACGCGAGAATCTACCCAGATTCATGCCCTCACTAAGGAGTTGATACTCTACTCACCCTTGTGTTTTTCTTGCTCTCACGTGTGTAATAATATACAAAGATGCCAATCCCTTGACCGATGCCCTAGCAATGCCTTACATAAACTACGATATGCGTTTAGCAAAACATAGCTGCCGCCTCCTCTCCAAACTTAGATTTTCTTCACCTCCCGCCGGCGCCGCCGCCGGTGCTCCTCGTTTCCAGCGGCCTTGGGGCCATGAATGCACGAATCTCGGCCCTTGCAGGTGGGAGGGCTCCACTTTTACATGTTACTTTAAATTTTCTTAGGGTTTGTGTCCTGCTTAAGAAGGCAAGACGGCGACAACTCCTTGAAGATGGAATAACGTTCTCCCCGCCTAGCCCCCATTCTGTTGGTGCGTCTAGAACCATCGGTAGGCATGTGAAGATGTGTCTCCGACGGATCTATGTGTTGTTGGAGAAGTGGAGACAGTTCTAGCAATACTCATAATCGAGCACCTACATAAAGCTACTCATGGTAATGAGTCTCGTGTTAATGAATCTTCTTCAACTTGGAAAACAAAAAAGGTTTGTTTGGGAAGTGGAATTGTTATTGAAAAAAATGTTATCCAAGAATTATTTACTTGCACGGGAGTTATACCATCAAGTGGGGTCGATTCTTAAAAGAACAAACAGTTATGTGGATGCTATTGCTATGGGTGTGGTTAAACTTGAAAGAAAATTTGTGCATATTCATCCCACTTTGCTAAGACTGTTTTTTGAGCTTCCTATTATTGATGATCCTAGGGCCAAAAAGTTAGCTACTATTATCCTTCTGAATGAATTTGATTACATGATTTAAGAAGCTAGATATATCTTTGATTTTTATGAAATAAATTATGAATGTCCTCCGATAGAATAAATTCTCCATGATCAAGATGCCATGCGTAGATTAACACTAAAGATTATCATGATTTTGGGGAGAATGCTAGAAAAAGAGCCCCAAATTTGGCTTTGATCCAAAATTTGTTTAATAGCACTAATGATCAATATGATTGGATTGTTAGAGGGAATCACCAAGGATTTAATGAGGAATGATTTAAATATACTGCTAGAATTCCCATAGATGATGAATTTACTGTTATGTATGAAGGATATCATGAGGATGACCCGATCCCACAAGACTTTGAGCTTATGGATGTTAAAATTGCTAAAACTAGTCCCTTTCATTATTTGAGATCTCCAACAAGAAAATTTACTACCGAGAAAATAGAACTCTTAAGGGAAATTTATGATGATACTATTTATAAGGAGTTGAAGAAAGATGATAATACTTGATGTCTTGCATTACGCCTAGCTAGGGGCATTAAACAATAACACTTGTTGGGAGGCAACCCAATAGTTGTCTTTATTTTTCACTTTTATTTCTAGAGTGTGAACGTGATTAATGCCTTTGTAGTAATTATGTTTGTATCTTTTACGTTAATTTTTTTGCCAAGTAAAGCCTTTGGGATGATTTGGATGCTTGCTTATTTGGTTCTATGTAGAAACAGAAACTTTTGCGTCGAGTATATGAATTATCATTCTATACTAAAACATGATCGATTGCTGACATTGTTACACACAATACTTCTATGCGAATTTTCTACGTTATCCTAAATTTTTCAAAAAAATGGAGGTACAAAAGTATCATAATTAATTAGATCTTTACGCGTTGATCTGTTTTTGACATATTCTGTTTTGTTTTGGGTGTTTGATTGTTTTAAAGTCTCTATGGTTTGTATCGGGGGGTATAAATTGTAGAAGTGATAAAGTACAGTGCACATTGTTTGGAAATAATTATGAATCTTGTTTTGACAGTATCCAAGTTAAGGATTTATTTTATTATACTAACCTATCTTACGAGTTTCGTTAATTTTTGTGTGAATGAAGTTTTCAAGTTTTGGGTTTGATGGAGATACGAAAGAACAAGGAGCGGCAGAGGCAATATCCAAGGAAGACTCAAGCATCTAATCATGGGGTTGCCCCGGAAGGCATCTCATCTTTATCTTCAATACTATTGGTAAACCTCACTTGGAGCTATTTTTTTATTCATGACATGAAATGTGTTTTGGTTGGAGCGTCTTTGCTTTTTTTGCTGGTTGTCACAATCGTCTTTTCCTGGACATGTTTATTATGAGAAGCCACACACTCATCTAATTATAGAATGCTCATCCGTACTTCCCTTATATCTTTTCGAGTTGAGGCAAATGCTCCAGTGCTTCACTTATACGTATTTGAGCATGGCGATATATTTTACTCCCTCCAACCACATATATAGGGCCCAATATGTTTTTTGAGGTAGCCTTTGACCAATGATAAATTATTAGTATATGAGATTTATGGTATACAAAATATATCATTAGAAACTCATTTCACATACGAATTCAATGGCATGCTTTGGGTAACATGTGTGTCATATATTATTGTGCTAACCTGTGGTCAAAGTTAACCTCGAAAAATGTATTAGGCCCTATATATATGGATAAATGGAGTATAGATATTGTTTGCACTCTCTTACTTCACTTATATTTGTTTGAGAGTTGAATAGGGAGTGGTAATTTGCATGAGTTATATGTTTGGTCCAAAAATGATAGGTATACAAGGTGGTATAATAAAACTTGCATGGACGTGTAGATCATTCAATATGATATGTTTGATTCCTTGCAATAGTTTTGCAATATTAAAGTGATAATTAAAGCTAAGTATTAATACCGGTATTAAAGTCCATGAGTCTCTATGCATGAAAGGGGTGGCCGATGGCATTAGCGGTGAGGTCAGAGTATAATTTATCATTGACTGTATAAACCTTTATGTGTTCAGATCGATGGCGGGCGATAGTTAATTCCTCCCAATCTCCTCCCTAGGAGCATGCAAGTTATACTTTGCTTCAAGGGTAACTAAAATTTTGCAATAAATACTTGAGTTATTTATGTTTATTGTGAATTTTTTGTCTTAAAGCACTTCCACCGATCCATATTTTCCTAGCCTCTTCGGTACGGTGCATTTCCCTCTCTTACGTTGAGACTTGGTGCAAACTTCGTCGGTGCATCCAGCTCCATGAAATGATACACTCTTTCACATATAAGCAACCTTATATTCTTCCTCAAAACAACCGCCATAATACCTATCATGGAATTTCCATACCCATTCTGAGATATATTGTCATGCAACTCCGACTGTTACTTTTTATATGACTTGAGTACTCATTTTTCATATTGCTTTGCATGGTCATAGATAGTCGACATGACATTTTTGTGGCAAAGCCACCTTTCATCATATAATACATGTTAGGCTAGATCATTGCACATCCCGGTACACTGCCAGAGGCATTCATTTTTAGTCATCATGTTGTTCATAAGTTTTTGAGTTGTAAGTAAAATAAAAGTGTGATGACCATCATTATTAGGATGCACCACTACCTGTCAGGATAAAAAATATGTACAAAAAAGAGAGGCCAAAGAGCCCAACAAAAAAGTAGAAAGAAAAAAGGAAAAATAAATAAAATGAGAGATAAAGATAGATGGAGAACATCACTACCCTTTTACCACACTTGTGCTTCAAAGTAGCACCTTGCATTTTTGTATAGAGAGTCTTCATGATTTTCACTTTCTTATACTAGTGGGATTTTTCATTATAGAACTTGACTTGCATAATCCAATGACGAGCTTCCTCAAATGCTCGAGGTCTTCATGAGCAAGTAGGTTGGATGCACACCCACTTAGTTTCACATAGAGATCTTTCATACACATATAGATTTAGTGAATCTGTTGCATGACAATCCCTACTCCTTGCATCAAAATCAATTGTAAGGCCTCTCCATTGCCTAACAATCTATCATCGTTGACGTGAGACCTTCTTATACCTTATTGCCCTGCCTTACAATCCCCAATCGTCATTTCTTTTGCCATCCTAAGTGCTAAAAACCTTGGCTCACGCTCAAGTATTGCGTGAAAGTTTATTAAGTTGACGCAAGAAAAAGTATGATTTATTTGCTTGGTTTGGCATCAGGGTTGTTTATAATTTCATATCTCTATCCAAGGAAGACTGAGTGTGCCATGCTTCTCGTGATTAAGTGTGTATGGATCACTTCCTTTAACATCATTATTTCAAAAGGCAATAATTGTTCGCTTGCATGTTTATGTATTATTTTTATGTCAAATTTATAGATTATTGTCTTAAATCATTTATGGTTCAATATTCACCTCCAAATTACGTCGCTTGATCAAGTACTTGTTGGGTAGCATTCAACATCAAAAAATACTTTTTGTTATCAATATCATTTACCTACTCGAGGACGAGTAGGAATTAAGCTTGGGGATGCTGATACGTCTCCAATGTATCCATAATTTTTTATTCTTAAATGCTATTATATGATCATTTTGGTATGCTTTATATGCCATTTTATATTATTATTATTTTGGACTAACCTATTAATTTAGTGCCAAGTGCCAGTTACTGTTTTTTGCATGTAAATTCACATATATTCTAAAACCCTTGGAGCGAGACCCAAAACAATTTTGTCACCGCTGCAAGTCTCTGTTCAGCTGTGATCCCATCTAGATCCCTTTTCTGGCACTCTGTCAAAGGGAAAATCATTGGGGAGGCAATCTTCATCAACCTTTCTGCTTTCATGATGATGTATGAGTATTTCCTTCAGGATCTACGGGTAGCAATAGCTAGATGGCTTTGTCTCTCTCTCTCTCTCTTTTGATCTTTAGTACAATGATCTTCTCTAGTATTAATCCGATGTAATATTTTGCGATGAGTTTGTTGGGATCCGATGAATTATGGGTTTATGATCAAATTATTCATTGATCTATTTTGAGTTTATAGATTTGTATTTCACTCTGATCTAGTGGTCTACTTTGGCAAAGTTTGATTGATTTATATTCAGCGAGGAGGTGCTTTGTAGTAGGTTTAATCTTGCGGTGATCGTGTTAGTGACAGAAAGGGTAAGAGCACGTGTTGTATTGTTGCTACTAAGGATAAAACGATGGGGTTTGTTCATATTGATTGATCTCTTCCTGTCCACATTATGTCATCTTGCTTAATGCATTACTCTATTTATATGAACTTAAAACAATGAGATGCATGTTGGATAGCGGTCTTGGGGTGGAGTAATAGTAGTAGATTCCGTTGGATTAACGGTCTACTTGCCACAAACGTAATGCCTATGTAATGCCATGGATGATCTTCATAAGTATGCACAATTGTATCAATTGCCCAACAATAATTTTTTTACCCTCCACTATTATGCTTTTGAGAGAGATGCCTCTTGGGAACCTATGCCCCCCACGTCCATTCTCCATATATGTTTACAAGTGCTACCAATTTACTATCATTACCTTTTTTACTATTATCCTTTGTTATCTTTATTATTATTTGCTTTTAACCTTTTGGCTAGCAAGAACAAGGGGAGTGATGACCCCCTTGCCTTTGTTGGGTGCAAGCAATTATTTTGTTTGTGTGCAGGTGCTACTAACGTTGTACGCGTGTTTCCTCCTACTGGTTTGATAAACCTTGGTTATTAACTGAGGGAAATACTTTCTACTTTTGTGCCATCACCCTTTCTCTTCGGGGAAATCCAACAACTCATGTGGGAGTAGCATCGTGATACGTCTCCAACATATCTATAATTTTTGATTGTTCCATGCTATAATATTATCATTCTAGGATGCTTTTGGGGCATTTATTTGCCAATTCATATTATTTTTAGCACTAACCTATTAACCTAGTGCCCAGTGCCAGTTGCTGTTTTCTGCATGTTTTTGGATTTTCAGGTTTATAGTACCAAACGAAGTCCAATTGCCATGAAACATTTTGACGATTTTTTTGGACCAAAAGAACACTTGGAAGCTTCGAGAGAAGACCGGAGGCCGCACGAGGGAGCAACCACCCAACAGGGCGCGTCCAGGGGGGTGGTCGCGCCCTGTTGGGTCATGGGCCCCCCTCGTGTCTCCCAACGTCCCTCTCTAGCCTATAAATTCACATATATTCTGAAAACCCTAGGAGAGCTCCCAAAAACACTTTTTCTGTCGCCGCAAGTCTCTGTTCCGCCGTGTGCCCTTCTAGAGCCCTGTCCCGGTGCCTTGCCGGTGGGGGGATCGATCACGGAGGGCCTATTCATCAACCTTTCCTCTCCCATGATGATGCGTGAGTAGTCTACCATAGACCTATGGGTCCATATCTAATATCTAGATGGCTCTCTCTCTATGTTCTTAAATACAAAGTTCATCGCATCTTCGCGATGATCTATTCGATGTAATCACTTTGTGCGGTGCGTTTGTTGGGATCCGATGAATTGTGGGTTTATGTTCAGATTATTCATGAAAAATATTTGATTCTTCTATGAATTATTTGATTCTTATTTGCATGATTATTATAGCTTCGTAAATCTCTCCGATCTATTGATTTGGTTTGGCCAACTAGATTGATCTATCTTCAGTGAGAGGGGTGCGTTGTAGTGGGTTCAATCTTGCGGTGCTCTATATCCCAGTGACAAAGTAGGGGACAAGACACGTATTTGTATTGCTGCCACTAAGGATAAAACGATGGGGTTAATTCATATTGATTGGATTCTCTTTGTCTACACCATGTCATTGTTCTCCAAGCATTACTCTGTTTTACTTAATACTCTAGATGCATGCTGGATAGCGGTCGATGGGTGGAGTAATAGTAGTAGGTGCAGGCAGGAGTCAGCCTACTTGCTTATGGATATGATGCCTATATACACATGATCATTGCCATGAATACACATAACTATGTGCTTTTCTATCAATTGCCCAACAGTAATTTGTTTACTCATCATATGCCTACTTCGAGAGAGATGCCACTAGAGAAAACTATGCCCCCCGGTTCTATTCACTTATATAGTTACAAAAGTTACTATTTCCTTGTTGCCATTATTTACTTTTTATTTATTTTGCAATTTATATTTATCCAACTATCAACTACACTACTTATCCGCTTGCAAGTAACGAGTTCAAGGGGTTTGACAACCCTCTTGCCCGCGTTTGGTGCAAGTGTTTGCTCTTTTGTGTGTAGACGCTGAAGACGGGAGTTGCGTGGTCCTCCTATTGGTTCGATAACCTTGGTTCTCACTGAGGGAAGTACTTATCTATACTGTGCTGCATCATCCGTTCCTCTTCACGGGAAAACCCAACGCAGATCACAAGTATCAGGAAGGATTTCTGGCGCCGTTGCCGGGGAGTATCATCAACTTACTATCAAGTACCTTCGCAAAAAATTATCATTCACTTATTCTTATTCTTATTTGTTGTTATATTTTGCTTGCTATAAAAATACAAAAATACAAAAATATTTATATTTGCTAGTTTACTGGTTTGCTTGCTTTACTCGCTAGTTTACTTACTTTGCTTGCTACTTTGCTTGCTTGGTCACCATGTCTCAAGATAATACTAAGTTGTGTGACTTCTCAAATACTAATAAAAATGATTTTATTAGTACTCCTATACCACCTGGCACTAGTGTGGAGTCTTATGATATTAATGTTGCATTGCCGAATCTTGTGATGAAAGAACAATTTTCCGAAAGTCCTAATGAGGATCCGGCTATGCATCTCAATACCTTTGTTGAATTATGTGATATTCAAAATAAAAAGAATATGGATAATGATGTGGTCAAAATAAAAAAAATCCTTTTTCACAAAGATATAAAGCTAAGACTTGGTTTTCATCTTTACCACGCAATAGTATTGGAACATGGGATAAATGTAAAGATGCTTTTATTACCAAGTATTTTCCTCCTGCTAAGATCATCTCCCTTTGAAATCAAATTATGAATTTTAAGCAACATGATGAAGAACATGTTGCACAAGCTTGGGAGAGGATGAAAATGATGATTAAAAATTGCCCAACTCATGGCTTGAACTTATGGATGATTATACAAAATTTCTATGCTGGACTAAACTTTGTGTCTAGAAATCTTCTAGATTCTGCTACAGGTGGTACCTTAATGGAGGTGACATTAGGAGAGGCCACAAAACTTCTAGATAACATCATGACAAACTATTCTCAATGGCATACCGAAAGATCTCCAACTGGTAAAAAGGTAAATTATGTCGAACAAGTCACTACATTGAGTGAAAAAGTGGATGCTCTTATGAAAATGGTTGCTAGTAAAAATGCTCATGTTGATCCCAATGATGTGCCTTTGTCTACCTTGTTTGAACAAAATTATGATGCTATTGATGTGAACTTTATCTCGCGAAACAATTTCAACAACAATGCCTATAGAGGAAATTTCAATGCTAGTCCGTATCCTAGTAATTCCTCTAATAATTTTGGAAAATCTTATGGAAATTCTTCTAAAATTAATAATATGATACCCTCTGATCTTGAGAACACCATTAAATAATTTATTAGTTCTCAAAAGATTTTTAATACTACGGTAGAATAAAAGTGCATAAAATTGATGATTTGCCTAGGAATATGGATATAATTGCTCTGGATGTGGAAACTCTTAAAAATAGAACTTTTCCACCCAAGCATGATATTAATGAAACTATTAAATCTATACAATTATCTATTCATAAAAGTAAGGAGAGGACCGCGAGATTGAGAGCTAAGCGAGAGTTCTTAAAAAAGGCTCTTCCACCCGGTTTTTACCGTAATCATGATGCAGATCTTAAAATGATTGGTACTTCTCCTATTGAATATTTGTTTACTAATCTAAAAATAGATGATAAAGGTACTGGAGATAAGTCAACTTTAGCTAGAAGGCGTCCCATTTGTTCGGAGGGTGATGATTCTAATGATAAAATTAAATGGGTTTGGAGAGGTCAAAACTTGAACTAGTGATGTGCCCACTATCTTGGATTACAAGGACTTTAATTATGAAAGTGGTTCTTAGTACAATGTATTTCCTTGTTGCAATCCATTATTAGCTCACCCAATGCTTGTGAACAAAACAAGGCTTTTACTAAACATATAGTAGAAGCGATGATAAAAGCCTATGATGAGAAACTTGAGCTAGAAGTTTCTATACCTAGAAAATTGCATCATGAATGGGAACCTACCATCAAAATAAAACTGAAATAATATGAATGCAATGCTTTGTGTGACCTTTGTGCTAGTGTTTCAACTATACCTAAATCTCTTTGTGATGTACTAGGTCTCGCCGATATTCAAGATTGTTCCCTAAATTTGCATCTTGCGGATTCTACCATTAAGAAACCTTTGGGTAGAATAAATGATATGCTTATCCTTGAAAATAGAAATTATGTGCATGTAGATTTCATTGTGCTTGATATTGAATGCAATCCTACTTGTCCAATTATACTTGGAAGACCTTTCTTACGAGCTATAGGTGCAATTATTGATATGAAAGAGGGAAACAAAAGATTCCAATTCCCATTAAAGAAAGGTATGGAACACTTCTCTAGGAAGAGAATTAAACCACCTTATGAATCTACCATGAGGGATACTTATGGATTGAGTGCCAAGGATGACAACACTTGATCATGTGCATTATGCCTAGCTAGGGGCGTAAAACAATATCGCTAGTTGGGAGGCAACACAATAGTTATCTTTATTTTTCTTGTTTTACTTTCTTTTTTTGGTTTGATAACATGATTGTTTCTACTGTAATGATTGTGTTTTCATGTTTTAATTAGTGTTTGTTCCAAGTAAAGCCTTTGGGATGACTTGCATGATGAGTATAATTGATACGGTGCAAAAACAGAAACTTTAGCGTCCAGTGCAGAATTTCTCTGATTTTACTGGAATGTCGTTTGGATCTGAAATTTTAACAAAGTATTTATATACAAATTAACCAGGTTTTATTAATTTTTTAGAATATGTGGAGTTACATAAGTATGGTTTCTCTATAGATCCTTGTTCATGATAATCGTTTATTGTCCATGCTATAATTGTATTGATTGGAAACACAAATACATGTGTGGATACATAGACAACACTGTGTCCCTAGTATGCCTCTAGTAGACTAGCTCGTTGATCAAAGATGGTCAAGGTTTCCTAGCCATATACATGAGATGTCATTTGATAACGGGATCACATCATTAGGAGAATGATGTGATGGACAAGACCCAAACTATGAACGTAGCATATGATCGTGTCAGTTTATTGCTATAGTTTTCTGCATGCCAAGTATCTGTTCCTATGACCATGAGATCATGCAACTCACTGACACCGGAGGAATACCTTGTGTGTATCAAACGTCGCAACGTAACTGGGTGACTATAAAGATGCTCTACAGGTATCTCCGAGGGTGTCTGTTGAGTGGGCATGGATCAAGACTGGGATTTGTTATTCCGTGTGACGGAGAGGTATCTCAGGGCCCACTCGGTAATGCAACATCACAATAAGCCTTGCAAGCAAAGTGACTAAAGAGTTAGCCATGGGATCTTGTATTATGGAACGAGTAAAGAGACTTGCCGGTAACGAGATTGAACTAGGTATAGAGATACCGACGATCGAATCTCGGGCAAGTAACATACCGAAGAACAAAGGGAACATCATACGGGATTAACTGAATCCTTGACATAGAGGTTCAACCAATAAAGATCTTCGTAGAATATGTAGGAACCAATATGGGCATCCAGGTCCCGCTATTGGTTATTAACCGTAGAGGTGTCTTGGTCATGTCTACATAGTTCTCGAACCCGCAGGGTCTGCACACTTAACGTTCGGTGACGTTTCAGTAGTATTGAGTTATGTAGGGTGATGACCGAAGGTTGTTCGGAGTCTCGGATGAGATCCCGGACATCACGAGGAGCTCCGGAATGGTCCGGAGGTAAAGATTGAGATATAGGAAGTCCCGTTTTGGTCTCCGAAAAAGTTTCGGGCATTTCCGGCAGTGTACGGGGGGTGACGAATGGGTTTCGGGGGGTCCACCAAGTGGGGCCCACCCACCCCAAGGGTCACATGGGCCTAGGAGGTGGCTCACCAGCCCCTGGTGGGCTGGCCGGCCAGCCACTAGGAGGCCCTTGCGCAAGGGGTGGGAGAGGGGCCAAGTGGGAGGAGTCCTACTAGGAGTCCACCTCCCTTGTGGGAGGTGGACTCCTCCCTTGGTGGTGGTTCGGCCGAACCCCTAGGGGAAACCCTAGGGCTGCCTCCTCCTCCCTCCATCCTATATATACTAGAGGTTTTTGAGGGCAGCCCCCCAACCTGAAAAGCCGCGGCTGCCTCTCTCTCCCTCTAGATCTGTTCTCCACTAGATCGTCTCGGTTGCGCTTAGTGAAGCCCTGCCGGGACAGCACCACCACCACTGTCACCACGCCGTCGTGCTGCCGGAGTACTCATCTACCTCTCCGCTCCCTCGTGCTGGATCAAGAAGGTGGAGATCGTCATCGAGTTGTACGTGTGCTGAACGCGGAGGTGCCGTCCATTCGGCGCTAGATCGGGACAGATCATCATTGGATCGCGGGACGGCTTGCGATTTGGATCGCGAAGACGTTCGACTACATCAACCACGTTTCTTAACGCTTCCCGCTTAGCGATCTACAAGGGTACGTAGATCCACTCTCCCTCTCGTAGATGCTCATCACCATGGATAGATCTTGCTTGTGCGTAGGAATTTTTTTGTTTCCCATGCAACGTTCCCCAACAGTGGCATCATGAGCTAGGTCTATGCGTAGATGAGATCATGAGTAGAACACAAAGGAGTTTGTGGGCGTTGATATTCAGATTGCTTCCCTCCTTAGTCTTTTCTTGATTCAGCGGTATTGTGGGATGAAGCGGCTCGGACCAACCTTACTCGTCCACGTACGAGAGACCGGTTCCATCGACTGACATGTAACTTTGTTGCATAAGATGGCTGGCGGGTGTCTGTCTCTCCCACTTTAGTTAAATCGGATTCGACAGAGGCGGTACTTGTAGAAGGTGAAATAGCAACTTGTATATCACCATTCTGGTTTGGCGTAGGTAAGAATCGTTCTTGCTAGATACCCATAGCAGCCACGTAAAACATGCAACAACAAATTAGAGGACGTCTAACTTGTTTTTGCAGGGTATGATGTGATATGATATGGCCAGATACATGATGAGATATATGTGATGTATGAGATGATCATGTTTTGTATAGATTATCACGACTTGCATGTCGATGAGTACGGCAACCGACAGGAGCCATAGGGTTGTCTTTAATTTATTTTCGCCCTTTTTGCTTTACTTTATCGCTATGAGTTAGCAATAGTTGTAGAAGCAATAGTTGGCGCGACAACCTCATGGCGACATGTTGATGGAGATCATGGTGTCATGCCGGTGACAATGGAGATCATGCCGGTGCTTTGGAGATGGAGATCAAAAGCACAAGATCATGGCCATATCATGTCACTTATGATTTGCATGTGATGATGTTAATCCTTTTATGCATCTTATTTTGCTTAGGACGACGATAGCATTATAAGGTGAATCCTCCCTAAAATTTCAAGATAAAATTGTGTTCTCCCCGAGTGTGCACCGTTGCGAAAGTTCGTCGTTTCGAGACACCACGTGATGATCGGGTGTGATAGACTCCACGTTCGCATACAACGGGTGCAAGCCAGTGTTGCACATGCGGAACACTCGGGTTAAACTTGACGAGCCTAGCATGTACAGACATGGCCTTGGAACACAAGAGACCGAAAGGTCGAGCATGAGTCATATAGTAGATATGATCAACATGTTGATGTTCACCATTGAAACCACCTCATCTCACGTGATGATCGGACTTGGGTTGGTGAATTTGGATCATGTGACACTCGAATGACCTGAGGGATGTCAATTTGAGTGGGAGTTTTTTAAGTAATATGATTAACTAAACTCTTTATCTTGAACAATAGTTTAAGTTGTCTTTGCAAAATTTATGTTGTAGATCAATGGCTCGCGCAATAGCACCCCTGAATTCCAATGCGTTCCTAGAGAAAGCTAAGTTAAAAGATGATGGAAGTAACTTTGTAGACTGGGCCCGTAATCTGAGGATTATCCTCACGGCTTCCCAAAAGGCTTATGTCCTTGATGCACCGCTTGGTGAACCACCCGCTCCAATAGAGTCTGCAGACGTTGCGAACGCCTGGCAGGCACGTTCTGATGATTACTCAATAGTTCAATGTGCAATGTTGTATGGCTTAGAACCAGAACTTCAAAGACGTTTTGAACATCATGGAGCATATGATATGTTCCAGGAGTTGAAGTTTATCTTTGAGAAGAATGCCCGGATCGAGAGGTATGAGACCTCCGATAAGTTCTATGCTTGCAAGATGGAGGAGAACGGGTCTGTCAGTGAACATGTACTCAGAATGTCTGGGTATTCCAACCGTCTGGCGGAGTTGGGAATTGTTCTCCCGCCAGAGGCGATCACTGACAGAGTTCTTCAATCACTGCCACCTAGCTACAAAAGCTTCGTGTTGAACTATAACATGCAAGGGATGAACAAGTCAGTCGCCGAGCTGTTTGCGATGTTGAAAGTCACTGAGTCTGAGATTCAGAAGGAGCACCAAGTGTTGATGGTCAATAAAACCACTAGTTTCAAGAAGAATGGCAAGGGCAAGAAGGGTAACTCCAAGAAGAGTGGCAAAGCAGTTGCCCCTCCCATGAAGAAACCCAAGGCTGGACCCAAGCCAGAAACTGAGTGCTTCCATTGCAAGGGAACTGGTCACTGGAAGCGGAACTGCCCCAAGTATCTAGCCGACAAGAAGGCGGCCAACACCAAACAAGGTATATATGATATACATGTTATTGATGTGTACCTTACCAACTCTCGTTGTAGTGCCTGGGTATTTGATACCGGTTCGGTTGCTCACATTTGCAACTCAAAGCAGGAACTACGGAATAGACGGAGGCTGGCAAAGGACGAAGTGACGATGCGCGTGGGAAATGGTTCCAAGTTTGATGTGATCGCCGTCGGCACGCTCGCTCTTCGATTACCATCGGGATTAGTGATGAACCTGAATAATTGTTATTTAGTGCTTGCGTTAAGCATGAACATTATATCAAGATCTTGTTTATTGCAAGACGGTTACTCATTTAAATCAGAGAATAATGGTTGTTCTATTTATATGAGTAATATCTTTTATGGTCATGCACCCATTGTGAGGGGTTTATTCTTATTGAATCTCGATAGTGATGATACACATGTTCATAACATTGATGCCAAAATATGTAGAGTTGATAATGATAGCACCACTTTCTTGTGGCACTGCCGCTTAGGTCATATTGGTGTAAAACGCATGAAGAAACTCCATGCTGATGGACTTTTGGAGTCACTTGATTTTGAATCACTTGACACATGTGAACCATGCCTCATGGGCAAGATGACTAAGACCCCGTTCTTTGGAACAATGGAACGGGCAAGTGACTTGTTGGAAATCATACATACTGATGTGTGCAGTCCGATGAGCATTGAGGCACGCGGTGGATATCGTTATTTTCTCACCTTCACCGATGACTTAAGTAGATATGGGTATATTTACTTAATGAAACACAAGTCTGAAATGTTTGAAAAGTTCAAGCAATTTCAGAGTGAAGTTGAGAATCATCGTAACAAGAAGATTAAATTCCTGCGATTTGATCGAGGAGGAGAATATCTGAGTTATGAGTTTGGCAGTCTCTTAAGACAATGTGGAATCATTTCACAATTGACACCGCCTGGAACACCACAGCGTAACGGTGTGTCCGAACGTCGTAATCGAACCTTATTGGATATGGTGCGGTCTATGTTGTCTTTTGCCGATTTGCCACTATCGTTTTGGGGTTATGCGTTAGAGACAACTGCATTCACTTTAGGGCACCATCAAAATCCGTTGAGACGACGCCATATGAACTGTGGTTTGGTAAGAAACCAAAGTTGTCGTTTCTTAAAGTTTGGGGATGTGATGCTTATGTCAAAAAGCTTCAGCCTGAAAAACCGGAACCCAAAGCAGATAAATGCGTCTTCATAGGATACCCAAAAGAAACGGTTGGGTATACCTTCTATCTCAGATCCGAAGGCAAAGTGTTTGTCGCAAAGAATGGGTCATTTCTCGAGAAAGAGTTTCTCTCGAAAGAATTGAGTGGGAGGAAAATAGAATTTGATGAGGTTGTTGAACCTTTGCTTCAACCAGAGAGTAGCACAGCGCAGAAAGATGTTTCTGTAGAGCCTGCATCAGTTGAAGAGGAAGCTGATGATGGTGATCATGAGGCTTCGGATCAAGTTGCTATCGAACCTCGTAGGTCGACAAGGGCACGTACTGCTCCTGAGTGGTACGGTAACCCTGTCTTAGAGGTCATGTTGTTGGATAACGATGAACCTACGAGCTATGGAGAAGCGATGATGGGCCTGGATTCTGAGAAATGGTTAGAGGCCATGAAATCCGAGATGGGATCCATGTATGAAAACAAAGTATGGACTTTGGAAGTATTACCTGAAGGGCGAAAGGCCATTTAGAATAAATGGATCTTTAAGAAGAAGACGGACGCGGACGGTAATGTCATCGTCTATAAAGCTCGACTTGTGGCAAAGGGTTTTTCACAAGTTCAAGGAGTTGACTACGATGAGACCTTCTCACTCGTAGCGATGCTTAAGTCCGTCAGAATCATGTTAGCAATAGCTGCATTTTTTGATTATGAAATTTGGCAGATGGATGTCAAAACAGCGTTCCTTAACGGTTTCCTTAAGGAAGAGTTGTATATGATGCAACCGGAAGGTTTTGTCAATCCAGAGAATGCTGACAAAGTTTGCAAACTCCAGCGATCCATTTATGGACTGGTGCAAGCATCTCGGAGTTGGAATCTTCGCTTTGATGAGGTGATCAAAGCGTTCGGGTTTATACAACTTTATAGAGAAGCTTGTATTTACAAGAAAGTGAGTGGGAGCTCTATAGCGTTTCTAATATTATATGTGGATGACATATTGCTGATTGGAAACAATATAGAAATGTTGGAAAGCGTAAAGGAATATTTGAACAAGAGTTTTTCAATGAAGGACCTAGGAGAAGTTGCTTTCATATTAGGCATCAAGATCTATAGAGATAGATCGAGACGCTTAATAGGACTTTCACAGAGCACATACCTTGACAAAGTTTTGAAGAAGTTCAAAATGGATTAGTCCAAGAAGGGGTTCTTGCCTGTATTGCAAGGTGTGAAGTTGAGTAAGACTCAATGCCGAGTGACTGCAGAAGATAGAGAAAAGATGAGTGTCATCCCCTATGCTTCAGCCATAGGCTCCATCATGTATGCAATGCTGTGCACAAGACCCGATGTCAGCCTTGCCATAAGTATGGCCGAAAGGTTTCAAAGTGATCCAGGAGTGGAACACTGGACGACGGTCAAGAATATCCTAAAGTACCTGAAAAGGACTAAGGACATGTTTCTCGTTTATGGAGGTGAACGAGCTCGTCGTAAAGGGTTACGTCGATGCAAGCTTTGACACTGATCCGGATGACTCTAAGTCTCAAACCGGATACGTATTTATTCTCAATGGGGGAGCGATAAGCTGGTGCAGTTCCAAGCAAAGCGTGGTAGCTGATTCTACATGCGAAGCGGAGTACAGCGCTGCCTCGGAGGCGACGTAGGAAGGTGTAGTGTCTAGTGCACTGAACCCAATGACTCTGTTCTGTGACAACACTGGTGCCATTGCTCTGGCCAAGGAACCAAGGTTTCACAAGAGGACCAGACACATAAAGCGACGTTTCAATTCCATCCGCGATTACATCAAGGAGGAGGACATAAATATTTGCAAAGTGCACACGGATCTGAATGTCGCAGACCCATTGACTAAACCTCTTCCAAGGGCTAAACATGATCAACACCAGAACTGCATGGGTGTTAGATTCATTACAATGTAAATCACATAGTGATGTGAGCTAGATTATTGACTCTAGTGCAAGTGGGAGACTGTTGGAAATATGCCCTAGAGGCAATAATAAAGTGGTTATTATTATATTTCCTTGTTCATGATAATCGTTTATTGTCCATGCTATAATTGTATTGATTGGAAACACAAATACATGTGTGGATACATAGACAACACTGTGTCCCTAGTATGCCTCTAGTAGACTAGCTCGTTGATCAAAGATGGTCAAGGTTTCCTAGCCATATACATGAGATGTCATTTGATAACGGGATCACATCATTAGGAGAATGATGTGATGGACAAGACACAAACTATGAACGTAGCATATGATCGTGTCAGTTTATTGCTATAGTTTTCTGCATGCCAAGTATCTGTTCCTATGACCATGAGATCATGCAACTCACTGACACCGGAGGAATACCTTGTGTGTATCAAACGTCGCAACGTAACTGGGTGACTATAAAGATGCTCTACAGGTATCTCCGAGGGTGTCTGTTGAGTGGGCATGGATCAAGACTGGGATTTGTTATTCCGTGTGACGGAGAGGTATCTCAGGGCCCACTCGGTAATGCAACATCACAATAAGCCTTGCAAGCAAAGTGACTAAAGAGTTAGCCATGTGATCTTGTATTATGGAACGAGTAAAGAGACTTGCCGGTAACGAGATTGAACTAGGTATAGAGATACCGACGATCGAATCTCGGGCAAGTAACATACCGAAGAACAAAGGGAACATCATACGGGATTAACTGAATCCTTGACATAGAGGTTCAACCAATAAAGATCTTCGTAGAATATGTAGGAACCAATATGGGCATCCAGGTCCCGCTATTGGTTATTAACCGTAGAGGTGTCTTGGTCATGTCTACATAGTTCTCGAACCCGCAGGGTCTGCACACTTAACGTTCGGTGACGTTTCAGTAGTATTGAGTTATGTAGGGTGATGACCGAATGTTGTTCGGAGTCTCGGATGAGATCCCGGACATCACGAGGAGCTCTAGAATGGTCCGGAGGTAAAGATTGAGATATAGGAAGTCCCGTTTTGGTCTCCGAAAAAGTTTCGGGCATTTCCGGCAGTGTACGGGGGGTGACGAATGGGTTTCGGGGGGTCCACCAAGTGGGGCCCACCCACCCCAAGGGTCACATGGGCCTAGGAGGTGGCTCACCAGCCCCTGGTGGGCTGGCCGGCCAGCCACTAGGAGGCCCTTGCGCAAGGGGTGGGAGAGGGGTCAAGTGGGAGGAGTCCTACTAGGAGTCCACCTCCCTTGTGGGAGGTGGACTCCTCCCTTGGTGGTGGTTCGGCCGAACCCCTAGGGGAAACCCTAGGGCTGACTCCTCCTCCCTCCCTCCTATATATACTATAGGTTTTTGAGGGCAGCCCCCCAACCTGAAAAGCCACGGCTGCCTCTCTCTCCCTCTAGACCTGTTCTCCACTAGATCGTCTCGGTTGCGCTTAGCGAAGCCCTGCCGGGACAGCACCACCACCGTCACCACGCCGTCGTGCTGCCGGAGTACTCATCTACCTCTCCGCTCCCTCTTGCTAGATCAAGAAGGTGGAGATCATGATCGAGCTGTACGTGTGCTGAACGCGAAGGTGCCGTCCGTTCAGCGCTAGATCGGGACGGATCGTGATTGGATCGCGGCACGGCTTGCGATTTGGATCGCGAAGATGTTCGACTATATCAACCGCGTTTCTTAACGCTTCCCGCTTAGCGATCTACAAGGGTACGTAGATCCACTCTCCCTCTCGTAGATGCTCATAACCATGGATAGATCTTGCGTGTGCGTAGGAAATTTTGTGTTTCCCATGCAACGTTCCCCAACACTTCGTCGTGTCCAGTCCGCGAAGGGATCAAACAAGTTGACGCCAAAGTGGGAATGCCCTTACCGGGTGGCATGAGTCACCAGGCCTGGCGCAGTCCGCCTGGTGACCGAAGATTGCACTCCGGTACAGAACTTGTGGAATATCGAGCATCTTCACAAGTTCTGCCCGTGAGGCGCAGTTGCCTGGTCATCCGGCAACCCCTTTTGTACAAGTTTGCTAGAAGGGCATGTAATCCTTTGTACAAAGCCAGGCGCAAACCCTATGCATAATAAATAAAGCTAAGTGTTTTGCAACTCTTTGTCAAAGTACATATTTACGTATTGTGTGTGACGTTGTGTTACATTAAAACCTTGCGTGAGATCTTTAACAAACCGTCAACGTTTCCAGCCTCCTCTTTTCTCTTCTTTCTTTTCTCAAGAAAGGCCGAAGAGTTCCTCGCGTGCAAGTTTCCCTGGGGGAGTGAACATGTGGATACCCAAGTGACGTTCAAGATTCCCGTCTCACGACAAGAAGTACATCAAAGAAAAGCTAAGTTGAAAAACTTTCGAAACTCTTTGTTGTAGCTGCTATCTTTCCTTGAACGATCACACTCCTTGTATGAAAAACCTGCACGCGAAGGAACCTTGGTGGGATCTATTGCGCTCTTACTTTGTTTAGAGCCCGCTCGACAATTTAAGTGGCCGCATCGGGACTGTCAAGCGTAACCTTGCCGGCTGCGGCATCACCGACAGGCTGCTAAGGACCCGTTCCTCAAGCGCTCTGATAACCCACAAGTATAGAGGATCATAACAGTCTTCGAGGGAAGTATTTTACCCAAATTTGTTGATTCGACACAAGGGGAGCCAAAGAATATTTATTGGTCTTAGCAGTTGAGTTGTCAATTCAACCACACCTAGAGTATCCTTCTGTAGCAAACGTTTAGTATCCAAGCATAATAGTAGTAGTAACAGTAACAATAATAACAGCAGTTTTGTAGTGATTGAAACAGTAGTAGTGGCAATAGTAATTTAGCAAGATTCAGTATATGAAAAGCGTAGGCCATGGATCAGCGATGGAAATATATGGATGACATTCATCATGTAACAGTTACACACTAGAGTGACACAGAACTAGCTCCAATTCATCAATACAATATAGACATGTATTCCGTATATAGTCATACGTGCTTGCAATAAGAACTTGCATGACATCTTTTGTCCTACCCTCCCGTGGCAGCGGGATCCATAAGGAAACTAAGGGACATTAAGGCCTCCTTTTAATAGAGAACTGGAACAAAGCATTAACACATGGTGAATACATGAACTCCTCAAACTACATCGATTACCGGAAAGAATCCCAATTATTGTCACATTGGGGTATGCGGATCATGACACGTAATAGGTGCATACAACTTGCAAGACAAGATCTAAAACACTCTCATATTCATGAAAACATAATAGGTTCAGATCTGAAATCATGGCACTCGGGCCCTAGTGACAAGAAATAAGCATAGCAAAGTCATAGCAACATCCATCGCATAACATAGTGGATACTAGGGATCAAGCCGTATCAAAATAACTCGATTATGTGATCAATCTCATCCACACCCATCACAATCCAGCAAGCCAACAAAGGAATTACTCACTCTTGGTTACGAGAATCATGGAATTGTTGATGGAGAATGGTTGGTGATGACGACGGCGACGATCTCCACTCTCCGGCGCCCCAAACGGACTCCAGATCAGCCCTCTCGAGGAAGAACAGGAGGTGGCGGCGGCTCCGTCTCGTGAGACGTGATGAAATCTTCTATCCGTTTTTTTCTTCGTAGATGTGAATTTATAGGACTGGAATTAGGGTCGGGGAACCACGTGGCCCCCCACAAGCTAACAGGGCGCGCCCAGGGGGTGGGCGCGTCATGTTGGCTTGTGGCCCATAGGTAGCCCCCCTTCGGCAGGTCTTCGCTCCATAATTCTTTATATATGCCAGAAATAATTCACAAAAAGTTTCGACCGATTTCGAGAACTTCTATATCTGCACAAAAATAACACCACGGCAGTTCTGCTAAATACAGCGTCAGTCCGGGTTAGTTTCAATTAAACCATGCAAATTACAGTCCAAAATAAGTGCAGAAGTGTTTGGAAAAGTAGATACGTTCGAGACGTATCATGCTTACGGCAAGTGTGCGCACCGGCTAGTTTCCGGCAAGCGTAGGGCATAAAAACATACAAGGGCAGTACGGAACAAGGGAATTAGCGTACATTAAACCAAATAAGATAATATATATTACATTAAAAACAAGTGTAGTTCTAACATGAGATAAATTGTTTTGTACATGTACTGCACTCGCAGCAAGAGGCGACAAAAGGAGCTAGTTCCTGAACTGTCCTTCCGTCCAGACAAGCCCGCCAACCCTGTCGACGAGAAGAGCGACAAATGCTTCTGCAACCGCGGTGTTGGTCCCCTTTGGCAGCTTGCTAATGGCCTTGGAGAGGTCAATGCCGAGGTTGCTGAGGACGATCTTGACGAAGACTGTTGGGGATATAACCCCGTGGTGAGACCCGCCCAGGAGGGGCCGGGTCATGAGGTTGGCGGCTTAGCAGTAAGGCCTAAGCAGGCTGAAAGGTCAGGACAAGGCCTGGAAGTGACTTACCAGATGGGCCTGGAAGAGGCCCAGTGCCGGAGGACTACGTGTGACCCGGAGGCGTGAGCCGCCATGGGATAGTTTGCCAGACAAGGCAAGGATAGCTAGAGATAAGGTCAGTTACCATATGTAACCCGGCCCGGACTCTTGTAAACCTAGGGCCTCTACCTGTGTATATAAAGGCGGGTTCCCTGGGCGGCTTAGGCTACAAAACCTTTGATCGAGTACTAGGTCAAGCGAATCCGCTCCCTTGTAATCGATATCCAATCAATACAACTCAAAGCAGGACGTAGGCTATTACCTCCTTCGAGAGGGGCCAAACCTGGGTAAACCTGTGTCTTTCGTCCCGATCAACCCCTTCGAGTTAACCGCCGTAGCGATGGCTTCACCCCTAAGCCCTTGCACTAGGACATCTGCCGTGACAAAACCACGACAGTTGGCGCCCACCGTGGGGCAGATGCTCGGTGGTTTGGAGTACTTGAAGGGCTCTCTCCCAGGGGTCGAGGGATACGCCGTTCGCAGGATGACCAAGAGTCGCCGCGACAAGCTCTACATCGACGACGCTGGCTGGGGCCCCGAGGCCGACTCAATCGAGTATGGGTACCGGGCCCCCTTCGGCGGAATTCATGTCTTCATTGGCAAGATCGGCGGATCTAAGCCCGGGCCAGACATCTACACCGACCTCGTCGAGCCAGCCCGGCGCGCGCAACCCGCCCGGATCAACTCGGGCCGGAAGCATGTCTTCGTCGGCTTCACCCAAGGCACGGAGTTTGAGGAAGGCTCTATGTCGCGAGTGGAAACCCTCGTCTACTCCGAAGATGGATCCTCGAGCGGAGAGGCGGAATCAATCTACCAGCTTCATAACGGCGGGCTTGGGGGCTACTTTGAGGATTGCCAAGACCCGGAGCCCTATGAGCCGCCGAGCCGAGCCGCCGTCTTCATGGCTGGATCGACACCGGCTTCTGGCAGCACGGCGGATGGGACAGCGGCCGCTAGCGCGGCAGGGGCCGGGTCAACTAGGTCACCGGCTCAAGTTTTGCTGGATCTTATGAATGAACTTACAACTCTGATGGGAACCAAGGTCGTAGCGGAAAACCAAGCAGCCCGTAACACGAAGATTGCGAGGTTGAAGGACCAGATGACCAGGGCCCAGGAGGAAATCAATGCGTTGTAGGCTCAGATGGATGCTGAGTCGGAGCGTCTCAGGGCTGAAGCTTTTCGCCTTAATCTGGATCAACAAGCCTCAGATGCGGTGTTACGGATGAGGCATCAGACCCGCCTGCCTGATCAGTATGAGCCCAGAAATCTTTTTAACACCCCGGGAGCAGGGCCAAATGCGCCGCTTCCCATGACCCGGACGGCGAAGGTGCCTAGAAGCAGGGCGGCAGCTCAGCATCGGCAGCCAGACCCGCCCCGTAGGAACCAGACCCCGCTGCAGCGTTTTCCAACACCACCTGGACATTACTCTAACCCGGTGGAGAACATGGTAGCAGCGGCTGCCAGGCTCAACGCGCTCCCCATCACTGATGGAATGCCATTTGCGGAAGAGGCGCGGAATGCCATTGGGTACTTACAGACGGCGGTGGCTCAACAGGAGAAATATACTTATAGCCGGACTCGTGTGCACTCAACCCCCATCCCAAGCCGCAGATATAGCCGGCGTTTGGAGTCACCGGCGATCTCTAGCAGTGAGCGACGTCGGAACCCGCCCCGTGATGACCCGCCCGTTGTCGACGCTCAGGCGCTTGTAGATCGTGCAAGAGCACAGCGTGAGGCGGCAGCGGCCGCGGCGGCTTACCAAGAATCCCCCCCAGTAGCACCTTCCATTTCGGTAGGAGCCGGAGTCACCTCCAGAGCCGTGGGTGTGCCGTGTTTACCACCGGCTCTGCGGAACGAGCGCCTGCCGAAGGACTTGAAGGGCCCTTGCAAAGTGCCTAATTATATGGCTGATCTGCCCCCAGAAGCTTGGATAGAGAGTTATGAGCTAGCCATGGAAATGTTGGATGTTAGTGATGCGGTCTGTGCCAAGTATTTCATCATGATGCTGGAAGGACCGGCTCGTACGTGGTTGAAGGGTTTGCCACCCAACACCATTAATTCCTGGGCCGAGTTGAAGGCGAAATTCATCAAGAATTTTCAAGGAACGTGCAAGCAGCCTATGACGATTGTGGATTTGGATCATTGCGTGCAGCGTGAAGATGAGTCGGCCCACCATTGGGTTCGGCGGGTCTCAACCATTATCCACTCATCTGATAATATCACAACGGCTCAGGCGGTTCTGATTCTGGAGAAGAATTGTCACTTTTTGCCCCTTAAGCAGAAGCTTGGACGGCTCAAGCGTTCTTGCCAGGACATTGGGGAGCTCATGGCGGCTCTCACCAAATATGCAGACTCTGACAGCACGAAGGATCCTGGGTCTGATGACGAGAAATCGGCTAAAGAAAAGAAGAATGGCAACGGCAAAGGCCAGCAGCAAAATGGGGCACGAAATAACAGTCCAGGCAATGGTGATAAGCGGAAGCATCCGGACGGTGGGTCAGATCTGGTAGCCAATACTAATGCTGGGAACAACCGTGGCAAGGGGAACGGTAAACCGCCTTTCGGTAAAAATAAGCCTTTCAACATGGAAGCAATACTTAATGCCCCCTGCCCGAAGCATAGCCTGCCCAATAATCCATCCACTCCTGCTTGGAAAGATTGTTGGGATATGCGGGAATTCCGGAATTACAGCCTTAGCCAGCATCAAGGTAACGACAATGGACCGCCCGGCGGGTCACGATCCGGCTCTCATGGGTCCGGCTTCGGTGCAGGCGGCTCGAACTCTGGTTATCAAGGTCAAGGTAACCATGGAGGTCATAATCAGCAGTCTGGCAATGGTGGTCAGCAACAAAACAACCAGGCAGGGTATCAAAGTAACCCAAAGCAGCTTAATGGAGGCCAGTATCATGTTTTTACAACAAGCCTTGATAAGAGGGATCAGAAAGTGCGCAAGCGGGCGGTTAACGCAGCCATGCCGGCTCTTCCGCAATACTTAAAATGGTCTGAATATGCAATAACTTGGAGCAGGGAAGATCACCCGCCGCGTGTGGATAACCCGGGGCATTTAGCCCTTGTGGTAGCTCCCCAAGTAGGAGTCTACGTGTTCACCAAGGTGCTTATGGATGGTGGCAGCAACATCAACATCCTGTACTATGACACCTTTTGCCGGATGAACCTGGTTGACAAGGATCTCAAGCCGTCGTCCACAGTTTTTCACGGTGTGGTGCCCGGCAAATCAGCTTATCCAGTAGGGAAAATCTCCCTTGAGGTAGCCTTCGGTGATGAGTTCAACTACAGGGTGGAGACCTTATGGTTTGAGGTGGTTAAAATCAAGAGCCCGTATCACGCCCTATTTGGACGGCTGGCTTATGCCAAGTTCATGGCTAGGCCTTGTTATGTTTACTTGCAGCTCAAGATGCCTGGATTGAATGGAACGATTACAGTGCATGGTGATCGGAAGATTGCTCTTGAATGCGAGGAAGGCGATGCTGCATATGCAGAGTCAAGTTGTGCTGAGGTGGAGCTCAAATTTTATAAAGATAATGTTGACCCGGAGCATATGACCCCGTTGAAGAAGCCCATCACTGAATCTGAGCCGCCCCTGAAATTTGTGGCAGAAGATACCAAGTTAGTGGACTTTGTTCCTGGCGACTCATCTCAGCAGTTCACTATTGGGACCAATATGGATCCCAAATAGGAAAGCGCGCTCATCGAATTCATCCGTGAGAATCGGGACATCTTTGCATGGAAGCCTTCTGACATGCCGGGTGTACCGAGAGAATTCGCTAAGCACCACCTTAATGTGGATCCTAAGTTTAAGCCGGTCAAACAATTCCTCTGTTGTTTCAATGAAGAGCGGTGTAAAGCTATTGGGGAAGAGGTGGCCCGGCTCTTGGCCGCGGGGTTTATTGTGGAGGTTTTTCACCCGGAATGGTTAGCTAACCCCGTGCTTGTACTTAAGAAGAACGGCATGTGACGCATGTGTGTAGACTACACCGATCTCAACAGGGCGTGTCCGGTTGATCCATTTGCTCTCCCCCGTATCGACCAGATCATTGATGCAACGGCGGGTTGTGAGAGTTTATGTTTCCTATACGTTTATTCGGGTTATCATCAGATCAAGATGGCAGTCAAAGACCAAGAGAAGACGTCTTTCATCACGCCTTTTGGAGCTTTCTGCTATGTGTCTATGCCTTTTGGGCTCAAAAGTGCGCAGTCGACTTATCAACGCTGTGTGCAGAATTGTCTTCATAGTCAAATTGGGCGCAATGTTCATGCTTATGTGGACGATATTGTGGTCAAGTAACGGAAGAAGGAGACTCTACTAGAGTATTTGAAGGAAACTTTTGATAATCTGCGGGTTTACAAGATGATGCTTAACCCGGCCAAGTGTGTGTTTGGTGTGCCTGCAGGCAAGCTCTTGGGATTCTTGGTCTCCGAGCGGGGCATTGAGGCTAACCCAGATAAGATAAAGGCCATCACTTCTTTGTCTAAGCCGGCGTGCATTAATGATGTCCAGCGCTTGGCGGGTCGTATTGCCGCTTTAAGCCGGTTCATAAGCCGCCTGGGTGAGAAAGCTATTCCTTTGTATCAGATGATGAAGAAAACAGATGACTTTGTCTGGAGCGATGCTGCCAATGATGCGTTTGAGGCGCTCAAAAAGCAGTTGGCTGAGCTGCCCGTTTTGGCTGCTCCGGTGGAAAAAGTGCCTTTCCTCCTGTACGTGGATGCTAATAATAAAGCCGTCAGTGCTGCAGTCGTTGTGGAGCGCAAGGAGGCATACAAGGAGTATCCAGTCCAGTGGCCGGTTTACTATGTCAGCGAGGTCTTGACAGAATCCAAGCAAAGATACCCGCATTGGAAAAAGCTGGTGTTTGGAGTATTCATGGCAAATCGCAAGCTGAAGCATTATTTCCTTGGGCATCCAATCACGGTGGTCAGCTCTGCCCCTTTGGGAGATATCATTCAAAATAAAGAAGCCACCGGTAGGATTGCTAAGTGGGCAATTGAGCTTGGGCCTCTTAATCTGAAGTATGTATCTCGGACGGCTGTTAAATCTCAAGCCCTGGTGGATTTTATCAATGACTGGACAGAATGTCAAGCACCCGAGGAAAAGCCGGACAACATGTACTGGACGATTCATTTTGATGGATCCAGACAATTGGAAGGCTCGGGGGCTGGAGTTGTTTTAACTTCCCCACGAGGTGACAAGTTTTGTTATGTTTTGCGGCTAATGTTTCCTTGTACTAACAATGCAACTGAGTATGAAGCTCTGCTTCATGGGCTTCGTGTGGCCAAGGAAATGAATTTGAGCCAGGTCAGATGCCTCGGCGACTCAGATCTGGTGGCCCAACAAGTATCAGGCACGTGGGATTCTAAGGACCCTCGCATGGCGGCTTATCGCCATGCGGTTGATGTTATTGTTGGTCACTTTAAGGGCTATCAGGTGGATCATATTGATCGTCGGAAGAATGAGGCGGCTGACGCGTTATCAAGACTGGGGTCTCAGCGTAAGCCGGTGTCACCTAATGTGTTTCTGGATATCCTGCATCACCCGTCGGTTAAATTACCGTCAGAAGAGGATCTTGCTATACCTGACCCGGAAGGACAATTGGTGGCGGCTCTCCGTGCAATCCCTGATTGGACGCTGCCTTATCTGGCGTATCTGACTCGTGGCGAGTTACCCCAAGACAAGACTTTGGCACGAAAAATCATAAGGCGGTCTAAATCCATGACTATTATCAATGGCGAGTTGCACAGATGTAGCGTGACTGACGTTTTTCAACGGTGTGTTTCTCCGGAGGAGGGCCTAGAAATCTTGCAAGAGATACATGCTGGCGATTGTGGTCATCACGCCGGGTCAAAATCCTTGGTGGCAAAAGCTTTTCGGCACGGTTTCTACTGGTTGACAGCTCATGCAGATGCAGAGAGATTGGTTAGCAAGTGTGATGGGTGTCAGAAATTTGGGCGACGTGCCCATGTGCCGGCTCAGGAGTTGCGAATGATTCCAATCACCTGGTCGTTTGCGGTCTGGGGGCTTGATATGGTTGGACCGTTTAAGAGGTCTAAAGACAAGAAGACCCGCCTCTTGGTGGCGGTTGATAAGTTTACTAAGTGGGTGGAAGCAGAGCCGGTCAGTAAGTGTGACGCAGCAACAACAGTTCAGTTCGTCAAAAAGCTGATTTTCCGGTTTGGTTACCCTCACAGTATCATTACTGATAATGGTACAAATCTGTCCAAGGGGGCTATGAAAGAGTTCTGTGACAGTGAACACATCCGCCTTGATGTCTCCTCTGTAGCTCATCCACAGTCTAATGGTCAAGCAGAGCGTGCTAACCAGGAAATTTTGAGAGGGATAAAACCCCAGCTTATGGTTCCTTTGGAGCGAACGCCGGGTTGTTGGGTGGAGGAGTTACATTCAGTTCTTTGGAGCATAAGAACCACCCCCAACAGGTCAATTGGCTACACGCCTTTCTTCATGGTTTATGGCGCAGAAGCTGTTCTCCCCAGTGATATCCATCATGTCTCGCCCAGGGTGGCGGCTTACGTTGAAACTGATAATGAGACGGCGCGTTAGGATGCTTTGGATGCCTTAGACGAAGCACGGGATCTTGCGGCAGCACGGTCGGCGATTTACCAACAAGATCTGCGTCGCTGTCATAGACGCAGAGTCAAGACCCGGACGTTCCAAGAAGGCGACTTAGTGCTCCGGCTGATTCAAGACCAGTCAGATATGCATAAGTTGTCACCTCCCTGGGAAGGACCTTTTGTGATCAGCAGAAATCTCAACAATGGTTCCTATTATCTCATTGACATACGGGAGAGCGACAAATCACGCACTTCTGGAGAGGAGACTGCCAGGCCGTGGAACATTGCTCATCTTCGGCCATACTACACTTGAGCCACCGGCTCTCATCAATGTACATACTTCTGTCATTGCATATATCACTTTTTATAATATAATAAAGCCGGCATCCCTATAATTCGGGGCCTCTGCCGTTTTCCTGCACCAAGTTTCGTGCAAAGAGTTGGTTCTTCATAAGGTCACTTGGGGGCTTCCAACCCACTGGGTTTAGCTTTCATACCCTCTTGACCGGCTTTATATTCCATATTCGAGTTAAACCTGCCTGTTTGCAACTTGCTACTCCACCAGGTGACCCGCCAAACTCTTGACAGTCAATCTTGCAAAGAGACCCTGAACTTAACAGTCAATCTCGCAATAAGACCCTGAACTTGTCAAGGTTAAAACGGCGGCTTTTGTCACGAGAGAGCCGGCTTACAGTGAGCTAGGATAAACTCGCCTTGTCTGTTGTAGTCTCTCCGCTATGTGGCCCGTTCGTACTCTTAGCAAAGTCAATCTTTTTAAAGACCCTGAACTTGTTAAGGTTTAAACGACGGATTTATGTCACGTGAGAGCTGGCTTACGAGGTTTCAGGTTTTTATGCCTAGCTTCTTTGAAGCAAAACAATTTTTTCTTAAAAAACAAAAATAAGAGCTATCTCTTATTGTTGTGCCTTTAAAGCTGGCTTACAAAGCAGGAGACATACAAGTATGTATGCTACTGTTTGTTTTTGCAAGCGTCTTTCGTGATAAGATTCTAAGTTCCTGGGTAATTCCGGTTTAGCATTGCTCATGGAGTATAACCCGCCAGTGGGAATTGATGAATTCATACTGAGGCATATAATCATGTCAAGATATTCATACTGGAAATTTTTTGACCCGCCGGCCTATGAGTTGGAGAGGTTCAAAAAGTGCGCGAGGGCACAACACATGCAATCAAGTTTTTCCTATAGCTATTACAAGGCCTCAGAGGACCCAAAATGTGGGACTCAAGTTTTTTCACAAAGTTCTAACTCGGCGCCTCAGCCTTGCCCGGGTTAACGTCATTGGGAGCCGGTTCTTCGCCTAGCTTGTCGACGGGTCATCCTGCGTCGGGTCTTCGCTCTCCTGGATCTGAAGGTTGTCCACATCCCAGTTGCAGTTGAGTAAAGCTTCAAATTCAGCTTCATCATGCAAGATTAGAGACAGGTCAACGTCAGGGGCAAAGATGTGCTTACGCCGTTGAGGTGTCAGGTCCTTCGGCTCAAATGTAGGCGCCCAGACTCACGTGTTGTTGTCGTCGTAAGCTGCCTGGTACGTCGTCAGATCAGCTTCTGCGGCTAACCGGCTGGCCAACACTCGAGACACTCTGAAGCAACGGGCGTAATCATCTTGAGTGAATTCTGACCCGTCGGCCTTGAGCTGCAGGAAGCCTCCCATCATTTCCTCCGGGTTGAGCTCTGGTGCATATGCCAACGCGCGGCTTAAAGCAGATACTGCACCCTTATGGGCGGCTGATTTCTTCATATCTTTAAAGTGCTTCGGGACAGTGGGGAGACATTTCAGCACATCCTTGATCAGTTTGGGAACCCCTTTGTCGCCAAACACAACCCTGATGGTGAAGAGGCTTCCAGCGTATAGCTGTTCAGTGAAGGCATATAAAGCCTTCAGCTTCAACAAGCTGTCATCTGGAAGCTGGCGAGTTAGTTTGCCTGCAAAACAGATCAAGTTTGTGAGTCGCCGGGCGAGTATTTATAAGAATATTTGAAACATGGTCATAATATAGTCAGTAGGGCTCACCAAAAATGGCTTCGGTCATCCGGCTTATATGGCGCTTCAGGCTGGTCAGCTCTTCAGCAACAGGTTTCAGACGGCCCTCGGCATCCTCTGCACGTTTGGTCAGGGCGGCTTGGCTGGCTTCAGCAGATTTTTTATACGCCTCAAGCTCAGTCTTGATCTTTTCCAGTTTCGTTGCAGAGAGCTGCCACTTTGTGTCCGCTTCAGCTCGGGCTTCTTGTTGCAATGCCAAGCTCTTCTTAAGGTCCATCACACTAGACTCAGCCACATTTAAAGATTCCTACAAATGACAAGTCATAACACAGCAAGATTATGAATCTTAAGCCGCCAGTCCGGCTTATAGTAGTGCTTGGAGGTATTGCAGAGGGTTGTTACAAGTCTCAAGAAGATTGCAAGCAATACACTTGACACTTGGGGGCTAATGTGCATAAGTTCTTTCAAGTTTTACCAAATACAAATAAGACCCGGATCATCTTCATCAAGATAACCCGGCCCTTGGGGGCTACACATTGCTCTACAAGTCTAAGATCAGATATACAAAAGTTCCGGCTCATTATTGGCATAATGACCCGGCCCTTGGGGGCTACACTTGGCATTTTTGCATTTATCAAGACAATAAGTACCGGCTCATTATTGGCATAATAAGCCGGCCCTTCGGGGCTACACGTTGGTCTATCACAATCTACATATTACTGAAGACCTGGCTTATCTTTGAGAATATAAGCCGGCCCTTGGGGGCTACGTAAGGGTATACAGAGAATAGAAAGTGCAGTACCTCATATTTCCTCTTCATCATATCAACTAATTTGGCCTCCATGTCTCGGCTCGCGGCAAGTCGGCTCAGATAACCTGAATGCAATTCATCAGCAGTCAGTTTCTCCAAGTTGGGCAGATCAAGCTTGGCCTTCTCCTTCTCAGGTGAAGGCACCTCATCCTTGTTGATGTGCTTGGCTAGCACGTTGGAGTGGGCCGGAGCAGCATAGGCAGAGCCGGTGATAGTGACCTCTTGTTCTTGAGCCGTCATGTCTTGAGTTGTCGGCAAGGAGCTGGGCGGCTTAGGATCCGTCTCCAGATGGGCCTCAGGAATCACAACATCAGCATCCACCGGCTCAGTAGGCTGGGGAGTGTCGTCATGAGCACCTTGGCCAGCCTCGGATGGTTCCACTTGAACTCCAGGAGTGTCAAGCTTCGGGTCCTCCGGCTCTGAGACATCCGGACGGGAAGATGACCCGCTCAGTTTTCTTTTCTTGGCCTGGGTCCTGCGAACAAGGATTTCATTGTCAGTTATATGCAAGGACAGAATAGTAATAAGCAGAAAGAGAATGCAAAGAAGTTTACCCCGGGTTGATAACAAGGGGAGGCTGTTTGGAGGCGGTCGAGTCGCCAGACGAAGGAGGTGTTTCCTGATACAATTAAATTAAGCAGTATGAGCAAGTGGCAGCACAAGACTAAAATGCAGAAGTATAAATATAAGTTATGAAGTACCTCGTTGCGACGTTTCCGACGAGCCGGAGTGTCAGGTAAGCCGGCCACCAGGTCTTCCGAACCGCCATTCCGGGTCTGACGTCTAGCGTCATGTTGTTGCTTCTTCAAAAGAAAGTCGGGATCCAAGTGAGCAAGAGGATGTGAAAACTTTACTTTCTGGATGACCCGCCGGATTTTCTCTGTTGGCAGAGGTTCTGAGTCGGAGGAGATGATAGTTACCTCTGCGGCACCGGCTTCGCTTGCCTCCGCGCCAGCCTGAGAGGAGTCAGCGTCAATAAGTTGCATGAAAAGAAGACCAAGGGAATCAAGTTCTACCTCTGAGTCATCCAGCCCAAATAGCTCCTCAGTTGTCTGTTTCTTTTTACGAGCCGAAGCTCGAACTTTGGGTGCCTTGCCTTTCTTCTTCTTGGAGGTAGTGGTTAGTTTCTTGTTCCAGAAAGAAGAGCCGGCCTGCATATAGTATATGCATTGGCAGAAAGATTAAATAGGGCATATGAAAGGCAGCATTTAAAGAAAGAATGAAGATTAGGATGAAAAGGTTCACCTCTGGAGCCGGGTTAAGAGCATAAAAAGGGCTTAACCCCGTCTTGTTGCAAGCTTCTTGTGGCTCGCCCAGCAAGGATTTGACGATTGCGTTAAGGTCCTGGTCTGTCAAGGGGGTCTGGTTGAAGCGTCGAGGGTCGTCCACCTCACCAGTATATTGGCACATTAAGGCGTTGCGGCGGCTCAGCGGCATAATTCTCCAAGAAACCCAACAGCGGGTCAGATCGACGCCAGTTAACCCATTGGCTAACAGGGCCCTTATCTTTGAAAAAGTTGGACCATATTGGGCGCGCTCTGCAGCAGACATCCGGTCTGGGAGCTCGGTGTCGGTGCTGAGCCGGTAAGGACGATAACCCGGCAGTGGATTCTCTCCTTCTAGGGAATGCAATTCTCTCCTTCTGCGGCGGCGGAGCGGAGAGTCCAGGGTTATTTTTGATGGTTTCCGAATATTTGGGAATTTATAGGCATCGGAGGCAGTGGAGGGGGTGCCCGAGGTGCCCAGCACCCACCAGGCCGCGCCAGGGGGCCTCTGGCGCGCCCTGGTGGGTGCTGGCCACCCTGGGCCCCCTCTTCTGGTGTTCTTCGTCCCATCTGGTTTCTTCTGGTCCGTAAAAAAATACACAAAAATCCCCGCAGTGTTTCATCTCTGTTTCGTACTTATTTTCTGCGAAGTAAAAAACAAGCAAAAACAACAACTGGCACTTTGGCACTATGTCAATAGGTTAGTCCCAAAAAATGATATAAAGTTGTACTAAAATGATTGTAAAACATCCAAGAATGATAATATAACAGCATGTAACAAGCAAAAATTATAGATACGTTGGAGACGTATCAGTTTCTATAACAGGTTCACTAGAAAGAAGCATGCAAGTTCCTATCCCGTTTCTTCTTCTTTTTCTTATTAGAGGAACTAGGTGCATCAACATTGATTCTTTGAGAATCCCGTTCTATTCTTTTCGGATGACCTTCCGGATAGAGAGGTTCTTGGGTCATACGAGCTCCCCTAGTAATTACTCAAACAACATGATCATTCATATTATTATTTACTTCAGCAAGCAAATCATTTTGTGACTTAGCAACTTGGTCTAGTTGAGTGTGAACCATAGAAGCATGTTTACCTAGACCTTTTACATCATTAGCAATTCTAAACATTAAGTCACTTAAGCGGTCTATCATCATGGCATTACGTCTCAATTGATCCTTAACATAGTTGTTGAAGTGTTCTTGCTTAACAACATAATTATCATATTCATCCATGCATTGTTCAGGAGACTTAGTGTAAGGTATATCAATTTCACTAAAGGAACGGAGAGAGTTTACCTCTACTACCCGTGTCGGGGTATCAAGTCCATGTATTTCTTCAATAGGTGGTAATTTCTAGATATCCTCAATTTTAATACTTTTCTCCTTCATAGATCCTTTTGCTTCTTGCATATCTTCAGGATTGAGAAATAGAATACCTCTCTTCTTTCTAATAGGTTCCGGTGGTGGTTCAGGAAGTGTCCAATCATCGACATTTTGCAATATGTTATTCTCTTCAGCTTGGCTGACGGTTCTTTCCCTGAAAACACAACCAGCACAACTATCTAGTAAGTCCCTAGAAGCATCGGTTAGTCCATTATAAAAGATATCGAGAATTTCATTTTTCTTAAGAGGACAATCAGGCAAAGCTCTAAGTAACCGGAGAAGCCTCCCCCCAACATTGAGGGAGATTCTCTTCTTCAATTTGCACAAAATTAAATATTTCCAGTAAGGAAGCTTGTTTCTTCTGAGAAGGAAAATATTTTGCAGAAAAATAATGGAGCATATCCTCGGGACTACGCGTACAACCAGGAGCAAGAGAAAGAAACCATTCCTTGGCCTCGCCTTTTAGCAAGAAAGGAAAAAAGCTTAAGGATATAATAGTAGCGTATCTTTTCATCATTGGTAAACAGAACAGCAATATCATTCAGTTTCATCAGGTGTTCGACAACAGTTTCATTTTCATAACCATGGAAAGGCTCAGATTCTACTATTGGAATTAACTCAAGGCAACAGAGAACTCATAATCCTTATCAGTAACAAATATAGGAGAAGTAGAAAACTTAGGATCATATTTCATTTTCTCCATCATAGATTTTTCTTTCAGTTTGCATAATAGCTTCTTCAAGTCATCTCTATTTTCACAAGCAAAGAAATCACTAGTTGTTTCCTTAGCCATGACATAACCTTCAGGTACATCAGGCAATTCATATCTATTAGGAGAGCGAGGTGTAACAGGTGATTCAAAGTCCTCCTTAGTTTCAGCATTTTCAAGTTCCCTAGCTCTAGCAATATGAGCATCAAGTAATTCATTCAGTGGCACAGGTTTAGTTTCAACATGTCCAGCAATAGTATCATCATTAATTTCAGAGCTAGCATCATCAAGTTCATGTGACATATCAGGACGATCAACATGCGGTGGTGTAACAAGCTGATTCAAAATAGTAGGTGAATCAAAAGAAGAGCTAGATGGTAGTTCCTTACCTCCTCTCGTGCGAGAGGGGATGATCTTAGTCCAATTGTCTTTCAAATTCTTCATAGTGGCAATTAGATATCCTCAAGTTAACACAATAAATAGAGCTATGCTCCCCAGCAACGGCGCCGGAAAAAGGTCTTGATAACCCACAAGTATAGGGGATCGCGACACTCTTCACGGGTAGTATTTCACCCTAATTTATTGATTCGACACAAGGGGAGCCAAAGAATATTTATTGGCCTTGACAGTTGAGTTGTAAATTCAACCGCACCTGGGATATCTCTCTGCAGCAAAGGTTTAGTCACACGGAAAATAGTAGTAGCAAAAGCAACAGTAGTAACGACAACAACAATTTTGTAGCAATTGTGAGAGTAGCAGTAGCAATAGTAACTTAGCAAGATTCTGTAAAGCGTAGGCACATGGATCGGTGATGGATAATGATTTAAATGACATCAATCATGTAACAGTTACACACTAGGGCGACACAGAACTAGCTCCAATTCATCAATATAATGTAGGCATGTATTTCGTATATAGTCACACTAGGGCGTTTGAGTATTCCCTGGATATTACCTTGGGGGTGCCTTGGGCATCCCCAATCTTAGGTTCTTGTCACTCCTTATTCTCCTCATATCGGTGTCTCACCCAAAACTTGAAAACTTCAATCACACAAAACTTAACGGAACTTCGTGAAATGGGTTAGTATAATAAGTAAAGATCATTCACTTAGGTACTGTCAATACAAGATTCATAATTGTTACCACATGATACCTACTGTATTCTACCATTCCCATAATTTATATCACTGAATATAAGCTATGGGAACACTAAAACAAGCCGACTATGCATGCAAAACAGAATCTGTCAAAAACAGAACAGTCTGTGAAAATCTGTAGTGTAACCATACTTCCCTGTCTCTTAAAATTCTGAAAAATTATGACAACCTGAATAATTTGTATATTAAGACTTTGTAAAAAATTCAGATCATTATCACGCTCCAGTAAAAAATGAAAATTCCTGTACTGGAGTCAAAAGTTTCTGTTTTGGTTCAGCATCAATTCTACTCATCTTATGAGTCATCCCAAGGGCTTTACTTGGCACTTTATTGAAATAAAAGACAAAAACATGATTACTACAGTAGCTTAATCATGTGAACACACAAAAACAGAAAGGAAAAGTGTTGGGTTGTCTCCCAACAAGCTCTTTTCTTTAATGCCTTTTAGCTAGGCATGATGATTTCAATGATGCTCACATAAAAGGTAGTAATTGGAACATGCAAGAGAGCATCATGAATCTCATGACAAGCACATTTAAGTCTAACCCACTTCCTATGCATAGGGATTTTGTGAGCAAACAATTTATGGGAGCAAGAATCAACTAGCATAGGAAGGCAAAACAAGCATAACTTCAAAACTTTAAACACATAGGGAGGAAACTTAATATTTTTGCAATTCCTACAATCATATGTTCCTCCCTCATAATAATTTTCAGTAGCATCATGAAGGAATTCAACAATATAACTATCACATAAAAACATTCTTTTCATGATCCACAAGCATAGAAAATTTATTACTCTCCACATAAGCAAATTCCTTTTCATCCATGGTAGTGGGAGCAAACTCAACAAAATAACTATCATGAGACACTTGATTGACATAACCACATTCAATATTAAAATCATGATAACAAGTTTCATGGTTACTATCACTCTTTATAGCATACATGTCATCATCATAATCATCATAGATAGGAGGCATGCCATTATCATAACAAATTTGCTCATCAAAACTTGGGGGACTAAAAATATCATCTTCATCAAACATAGCATCCCCAAGCTTGTAGCTTTGCATATCATTAGCATCATGGATATTCAGAGAATTCATACTAGAAATATTGCAATCATGCTCATCATTCAAAGAATTCTCATTAAGTATTTTCATAAACTCTTCCTCTACCAATTGAGCACAATTTTCCGAACCATCATTTTCACGAAAGACTTTATAAAGACGAGACAATTGATGCAACCTAAACTACATTTTTTTAGTTTTCTTTGATAAAACCAAACTAGTGAAAAACAAGAAACTAAAAGATTTAATTGCAATATCTAAAGATATTCCTTCAAGCACTCACCTCCCCGGCAACGGCGCCAGAAAAGAGCTTGATGTCTACTACGCAACTTTATTCTTGTAGACTCGTGTTGGGCCTCCAAGTGCAGAGTTTTGTAGGACAATAGCAATTTTCCCTCAAGTGGATGACCTAAGGTTTATCAATCCGTGGGAGGTGTAGGATGAAGATGGTACCTCTCAAAGAACCCTGCAATCAAATAGAAGAAATCTCTTGTGTCCCCAACACACCCAATACAATGGCAAATTGTATAGGTGCACTAGTTCGGTGAAGAGATGGTGATACAAGTGCAATAATGATAGTAGATATTGATTTTTGTAATCTGAAAATATAAAAACAGCAAGGTAGCAAGTGACAAAAGTGAGCACAAATGGTATTGCAATGCTTGAAAACAAGGCCTAGGGTCCGTACTTTCGCTAGTGCAATCTCTCAACAATGCTAATATAATTGGATCACATAACCATCCCTCAACGTGCAACGAAGAATCACTCCAAAGTTCTTATCTAGCGAAGAGCATAAGAAGAAATTGTTTGTAGGGTATGAAACCACCTTAAAGTTATCCTTTCCAATCAATCTATCCTAGAGTTGCTATCCCGAGGCCGGGCAAGTTGGTATCAGAGCCGACTGCCTGTAGGTAGCCCCCTTTCCAACTCCTTGGCCAAAGTTGAGTCTAGTCATTGAAAAACTTTTACTAACATAGTTGTGTGGCTTACGGGCCCACATCTTAATCAGGCAGTATTAGGATCTCTTATTCCTCGTCTATACTCTGGGTTCTGATCTCTCTTCTCTTTCGGGTTAAAGATTTTATTAACTCTAACTCTAGGGTCTCGTAACTACTTCCTCCCGGAGAGCCCCTCCTTCCAGATGATGGCTTGATTCTTTCGTTGTCTCCGACGTTGATGTAGCATATCGCTATGCCTCGTTATTGTATCCCTCCACCGTGTGCCTGTCTGCCGCCTAGTTGTCTAGGTTTTTCATGCCGGACCTATCGTCTATTTTGTAACAGACTTATTGTTGTGATAGACCTATGTATGGATCTGTATGTTGAAATTCGAACTACTATGCCGTATCTATTGCACTTCCTTCTTTGTGCAATTTACTTCATGAATGGTTGTTTGTCTTTGCAATTACCCAATGCTAAACTAACACTGTTAAAAATTTGACAGAATGGTTAGGCCAGCTGATCGTGGTCGTGGTGCACCTGAACCACCACCGCCACCGGAATACATGGCTGGTATGATGCAGCAGTTTGAACTGAATCGCCAGTTTATGCAAGGGCTTATGGACTAGTTCCCGAGGCCGAATATGAATCAGCAGCCAACCCAATGACTCTGCAAGACTTCATGCGTCTCAACCCTGCGATCTACCGCAGCTCAACTCAGCCGCTTGACGCAGATGACTGGCTCCGTGACATCACTTATGAGCTGGAGTCTTCAGGCGCCTCAGTGGCTAACTATCTCACCTTTGCCTCGTACTTTCTGAAGGGTCCCGCTGCTCAATGGTGGGACAGTCACAGGTGCTCACAGCCTGTTGAAACAATCATCACCTGGCCGGAATTCCAAGCTGCATTCCGTGCTCGTCACATTCCTCAGGGATTGATGGACAAGAAGAAGCGTGAATTCCGCAACCTAGTCCAGGCAACAAGACTGTGGATGCTTATCAGCGGGAATTTCTGGACTTATCTCGCTATGCTGAAGAAGACGTTGCAACTGATGCTCGCAGGCAGGAGAAGTTCCGTGAAGGCCTCCACCCAGATATCAAGCTGGCACTCCTTGTTCAAGACTTTGATAACTTTGCCACCTTGGTGAACAAGTCTATTCTAGTGGAAACAGGTCTGCAGGACTACAAGGACAGCAGCAAGCGAATCGTGACATGGGCTCATCTTCGGGCTCAGGAACTCAGAAGCACAAGATATGGATCCCCCACAACATGTACCATGCACCGCCTCCTGCTCCGAGGCCGTCCTATGCTGCACCTCGTCTGCCTCCACCCCCACCTAGGCAGCCGAGGCTCCCAGCTCCGCCACCACGGGCTCCTGTTCCCCCTTCTCGTCCTGAGGATGGGCTGTTCTTCAAGTGTGGTCGTCCAGGACACCGTGCTAGAGAATGCAGGCAGAATCAGAAACAACTTGCACTGCCTTCCAACCAGCCCCGCAACAACAATGCCGGGCCTGCTCAGGGTCGTGCTCAAGCTAACAATGCTGAACTGAATGAAGCTCAAGACCAGCCTGCTACTGTGATGGGTACTCTTCTCGTCAACTCAGAACCAGCTTCTGTATTGTTTGATACAGGAGCATCGCATTCCTTTATGTCTGAAGATTTTGCATACATGCATGGCATTAAGTACGAGGAGATGAACATTCCAATACTGGTAAACACCCCCGCTGGCCAATGTCGAACCTCAATGGTTTGTCAAGATGTCCCCATTCAAATAGAAGGACTGGAATTCCATGCTTCCCCCATTATATTGAAGTCTTCCAAGATCGACCTTATTCTGGGAATGGATTGGTTAAAAGCACATACCGCTTCCGTCGTTTGTGCCACCAAAACTGTGCACCTTCTGCATCCTTCGAATGAGATAGTCAGCTACCATGCTCATCTTGTTCGAGATGCTGAAGCCCGACTATATGCCTTGAATGCATTAAACGAGTCACCTCTTGAAGGGATTGAAAACATTCTAGTTGTCCGGGATTTCCAAGATGTTTTTCCGGAAGAACTTCCAGGGATTCCCCCTGCCAGAGCTGTCGAGTTTATCATCGACTTGGTACCTGGTACCACTCCTATAGCCAAGCGTCCGTATAAGATGCCACCACATGAACTCCTTGAACTTAAGAAAGAAATTGTCAATTCGCTCCATCTGGGTTTCATTCGTCCAAGTTCCTTTGCTTGGGGAGCACCTTCTCTCTTTGTCAAGAAAAAGGATGGTACGAATCGGTTGGTCCAAGATTACCGTCCCATCAACCAAGCTACAATTCAGAACAAATATCCGCTGCCTCGGATCAACGATCTGTATGATCAACTTGCTGGTTCGTCAATGTTTTCAAAACTCGACTTGAGGTTGGGTTACCATCAGATCCGGGTACGTGAATAGGATATTCCGAAGACTGCATTCGTTACTCGTTATGGTTCATACGAGTACACCGTCATGTCCGTTGGCTTAACCAATGCCCCAACAACTTTCTCTCGCCTGATGAACTATATATTCATGGATTACCTCGATAAATTCGTCGTGGTTTATCTGGATGATATCCTGGTTTACTCCAAGAATAAAGAAGAGCATGCTGAACATCTTCGTCTTATACTGGAGAGGCTTCGAGAACATCAACTTTATGCAAAGTATTCAAAGTGTGAGTTCTGGATGGACGAAGTGACCTACCTTGGTCATGTGATCTCCAAGGATGGTATTGCGGTCAACCCTGAACGAGTTCAGGCTATTCTTGACTGGATCCCCCCCCCCGAAGAAGGTCAGGCAAGTCAGAAGTTTTCTCGGACTCGCCAGCTATTGCCGTCGATTCGTCGAGAACTTCTCCAAGATTGCAAAACCCTTAACCAATTTGCCTCACAAAGGTGTTAAATATGAGTGGACCGAAAAATGTCAGGAGAGCTTTCAGGCACTTAAGGACAAACTGACGTCTGCTCCAGTGCTTGCTCCTCCGGATACTCGTAAGGACTTCGTCATTTATTGTGACGCTTCGCGTCAGGGAATAGGTTGTGTCCTAATGCAAGAGCGCAGAGTGGTTGCTTATGCATCTCGTCAATTGCGTCCTCATGAAGAGAACTACCCAGTTCATGACCTTGAGCTTGCTGCAGTAATTCATGCACTGAAAGAGTGGCGGCAGTACCTGGTTGGTAATCGTTGCGAGATCTACACCGACCACCAAAGTCTGAAGTATCTGTTTACTCAGCCAGATCTGAACCTCCGTCAACAGAGATGGATAGAGCGCATAGCAGATTACAATGTGGGTATTTCTTACACACCTGGGAAGGCTAATGTGATGGCTGATGCTTTGAGCCACAAGTCGTACTGCAATCACCTTCAGGTTCATAAGGTTCACCCCCTTCTTCAAGAAGAATTTCGCAAGCTGAACCTCCATATTGTTCCTCAGGGTTATCTCGCTCCCCCTCCTGAAGGGTCCTACAAAATGAACCTCCACGTTGTTTCCTAGGGTTCTCTTAATACCCTGGTTGCTAAACCAGATCTAGTGGACGTCATCAAGTGGATCCAGAAGTGTGACAATGAAGTCGAAAGGATTAAACGCTACCTGGCGGAAGGTAAACCGTCATTCTTCACTATTGTTGAGGATGGCGCTTTGTACTTCAAAGGCCGCCTAGTGGTACCGAGTAAGGAGAAAAACAATGATATGACTCGGGAGGTCATTAAGGAAGCACATAACACTCCGCTGTCTATTCATCCTGGTAGTACCAAGATGTACCAAGACATTCGTCAAAGATTCTGGTGGTCTAACATGAAGCAAGACATTGCACGCTATGTTTCAGAATGTGACATTTGCCGTCGGATCAAAGCAGAACATCAAAGGCCTGCCGGAACTCTGCAACCTATTACGGTTCCTGAATGGAAATGGGACCATGTTGAAATGGACTTCGTCACTGGTTTTCCCAGATCGCAGAAAGGTAATGATGCTATTCTTATCGTCATTGACCGACTGTCCAAAGTTGCACATTTTCTGGCTGTCAAGGAAACTATTACTGCTAGTCAGCTAGCAGATCTTTACATGTCGAGAGTTGTTTCGCTCCACGGTATTCCATTGGTGATTAGTTCAGACCGTGGCAGCTTATTCACTTCAAGATTCTGGGCAAGTTTCCAGGAAGCTATGGGAACTCATTTGTCATTCAGCACCACTTTTGACCCTCAATCCCAGGGACAAGTTGAAAGAGTCAATCAGATTCTCGAAGACATGCTTCGAGCATGTGTCATTTCTTTCGGCAAGAAATGGGAGGAATCTCTCCTGTATGCTGAGTTCTCCTATAACAATAGCTATCAAGCTAGTCTGAAGATGGCTCCCTTTGAAGTGTTATATGGACGTAAGTGTCGGACTCCTCTGAATTGGTCCGAAACTGGGGAACGTACACTTATCGGTCCGGATATTATCCAACATGCCGAAGATCAAGTCCGCATTATTCATGCAAATCTGAAGGCTGCTCAGTCTCGTCAGAAGAGTCAGTATGACCGTCATCACGAAGATATGGTCTATCAACCTGGCAAAAAGGCTTATCTTCGAGTCACGCCAATGAGAGGTACACACCGTTTCGGGATCAAGGGCAAGCTGGCTCCTCGATATATTGGTCCTTTCACTATTCTCGAAAAGCGTGGTAAGGTGGCATATCAACTGGAACTACCGCCAAACCTTTCTCAGGTTCACGATGTGTTCCATGTGTCACAACTTCGTCGCTACTTCAAGGATCCTATCCGAGCAGTGGATCATGATATGCTTGAACTGCAACAAGACCTCTCTTACAAAGAGCAACTAGTCCGCATTCTCGATGAAATTCAACGTCGGACTCGTCAGAAGGTTACCAAGTTCTTCAAGGTGCAGTGGGCAAATCATTCTGAAGATGAAGCCACTTGGGAACGCGAAGATCATCTTCGTGCAGAATACCCCGGGCTCTTTCCTTCTACTTCTTAATTCTCGGGACGAGAATTCTTTTTAGTAGGGGAGAGTTGTGACGCCCCGGATTAAGTGCTACAGTAAACTCTATAATTAAGCTACAGTAATGACCTTGATCAAGCTTAATCATTTTGCTAATCCAATTAAGATCACTGTTGGAATCAACCCTGATTCAAATTCCTTTGCAACTCAAAATCATTTGAAAAGTGATTTTAAAAGTTTTGCAAACCAGGCATTAAAAATCATGAATGGGTTTCAAATATTCTCTAAGCTATTCTAAAATTGTAACCAACATTTTATCATGTGGTTTTGTGCCAAAAAACTATTTTAACAGAGCCCAAAACAATTATTTAAATGCCCTTTTGGTTTTTGAAAATATCAAATTAATCCAAAGGCCCCCAAAACTTTTGTAGCAGTACCTAATATTGCATTGCAATTATTAGGCCAAGTGCCATATTTTACTAAAGTGTTATAGCCCCAAATTTAAATAAATAAAAGAAAGTTTTAAATCAGAAAGCAAAAATAAAATAAAAGGGAAAAAGGGCAATTTGCCCTGGTCACTTAGGCCTGCCGGCCCAGTGGCCAGGCCCAGCCCATCTCCCCCCCCCCGTCGTCTTCCCCACTGCTCACGGGGGGGAGACGTGGGCGCGCCGATGCGCGCCAGCGGCCGCAGCCGACGCGCTGGCGCCCATCCGGCGGCCTCCCCGCCGCCTACAAGGCGCCCCGCGGCGCCCCGAACCCTAGCCATGCTGACTGGGCTTGACCAGTCAATGACAGGTGCGGCCCGACCCCCTTGTGTGTATGACATGTGGGCCAGCCCTGTCAGCTGGCTAATCCAGTAATTAAATTAAGTAAAATTAATTAATTAAACTAATGAGACACTGACATGCGGGGCCCCCTTAATTAGTTTAATTAAACCCCTCTGTTAATTATACAGAGTATGACAGGTGGGTCCCAGCAGTCAGTTTGACCAGTCAACAGGACCGTTGACTGCTGATGTCAGCATGACATCATGCTGATGTCATAATTCTATTTTCGAATTAAAATTAATCTGTTTTATTCCAGGATATTAATAAAACTTTAAAAATTAATATAAAATAATCCGTAACTCGGATGAAAATAATTTATATATGAAAGTTGCTTAGAAAATTCCCACGAATCCGAATACGCTGTCCGTTAATCTGTCACGTACTCCTAGCATAGCAAACATGGAACTTTTCCATCGATTTCGCTTGTCCGGTAGTAGCCCAAGACCCGGAAAATATCGTCAGATATTCTTTCGATCCGTCTGCGACGTGTAGTACTGCGTTAGTGCATACCTAGCTCTGCATATTGCCATGCCATGCATCGTGATGCATTTGTCTGCTTTATATTTATTCTTTCTTCCCCCCTCTTCTTAACGGTAGACCCCGAGACTGACGGTGCTGCCGGGTACGACTACACCGTTGACGACCAGGCCCTTGCCGCAGAGCAGAAAGGCAAGCAACCCCCCTTGAGCATTCCGATATCGCCCATTTCTTTCCCTCTTATTCTTGCATTAGATTTTGCTACTGAATTAGCTAGCTCCTATTTCTGATGCATAGCCTGCTTTTGATAAACTGCTACCATACCTGCAATCATATCAACTGCTTAGTATAGGTTGATCAGTGAATCCCCAGTGACCCCTTAGTCCCAGTTGCCGCTGCTTCTTCGTCGACGACTCGACGACCCAAAGATTTGAAGACTCGGTCAACCGAACGACGAGCCAGGCCCCTCACATCACCGCACACCCCTTAGTTGTACGACTCTGCAGAGCTACTATCGATTACCGAGGGTGACACCTCGTGAAGTACTCATGATGCTAACTCTGTAGTGCAGCTAGTCAGTCGTGGTTATCGAGAGTGATTCCTCCTTCACCACTCCCGACGATGACTCTGTCGTGCAACCCCTCAAGTGTGGGACCCTCGAGGGTGATTCCTCTAAGTCCACCTTGACGGTTTCATCGAGCGGGGCCCCTTGAGGGTGATTCCTCAGGTTCCGTCTTGATGTTTTATACACACAGTTACTATGACCTGGTTACCGAAACATGTTGGCGATGGGTCAGCCCTGAGGGGTACCCACGGTTTGATGATGATGAGGCGTGGTCGGGCAGGAGAGGCCCTTGCCACACATCCTCGAGACGGGGCGACGGGACCGCACTTCATGGGTCGCGCTTGCCCCGCATTAATAAAATGCTAATGGGTTGGGTATTTGATCTGAGTTGGTCGTTTGACCTAATACGCACTAACCTTCACGTGGGAGAAGTTATGGGTACTCAGCATCGTTGTATCAGCCGAAGCTCTTCGGACGTCAGCAATGGAGCGGCGCGCGCCCGAGTGGCCTGGACGGTACAACTCTTGGACTAGAGTGTGCTAGGGCTGACCTCGACCGCCCTCGCATCGTGCACGTGTGCAAAGGGCGATTGGCCCATGACCCCTGCGCGCTTAGGATTTAGACCGGCGGGCTGGCCTCTTCGTTGAGCCTAGGGCGACGACGTTTTGATGTCCCGAGGCCGGGCATGACCCAGGAAAGTGTGTCCGGCCAGAGGTATCAAGCGTGTTGGGGAATGTGGTGCACCCCTGCAGGGAAGAATTTATCTATTCGAATAGCCGTGTCCACGGTAACAGGACGACTTGGAGTTGTACCTTGACCTTCTACAACTATAATTGAGACTTTAAATTGAAATGAATGTTGGCTCCGGGATTGCTTCCTCGCAGGGAGTCGAGGAAGAATCTCTGGGCGTGGTTACTTAATAAAATTGCTACAATAATATGACTATATGTGAGATACCAGTCTACTCTCTTCTAATGCTGCAAGATGCTGAAGATGCTAGTCTTCGATAGGACTAGGCCCTCTCCCTATTCATGCTTTCTATAGTCAGTCCAGATATAACCCCTCCCCTTGATAATGATGCATACTTAGCATAGTTCTGATGTCAGTCTTGCGAGTACTTTGGATGAGTACTCACCGCTGCTTTGCTTTCTCTTTCCCCCCTCGATTCGATTCTGCGTTCAGACGATGGAGCCCAGGAGACGTAGTGCGCCGGAGATGACTACTACACCACCGCTGGAGCCTACTACTACGTCGAGAGTGCCGACGCTCAGGAGTAGTTAGGAGGTTCCCAGGTAGGAGGCCTTGCCTCTTTCGATCCGCTGCTTATGTTTGTGCTAGCCTTCTTAAGGCAAAACTTGTTTAACTTATGTCTATACTCAGATATTATTTGCTTCCGTTGTACTAAAATGATTGTAAAACATCCAAGAATGATAATATAACAGCATGTAACAAGCAAAAATTATAGATACGTTGGAGACATATCAGTTTCTATAACAGGTTCACTAGAAAGAAGCATGCAAGTTCCTATCCCGTTTCTTCTTCTTTTTCTTATTAGAGGAACTAGGTGCATCAACATTAATTCTTTGAGAATCCCGTTCTATTCTTTTTGGATGACCTTCCGGATAGAGAGGTTCTTGGGTCATACGACCTCCCCTAGTCATTACTCAAACAACATGACCATTCATATTATTATTTACTTCAGCAAGCAAATCATTTTGTGACTTAGCAACTTGGTCTAGTTGAGTGTGAACCATAGAAGCATGTTTACCTAGACCTTTTACATCATTAGCAATTCTAAACATTAAGTCACTTAAGCGGTCTATCATCATGGCATTACATCTCAATTGATCCTTAACATAGTTGTTGAAGTGTTCTTGCTTAACAACATAATTATCATATTCATCCATGCATTGTTCAGGAGACTTAGTGTAAGGTATATCAATTTCACTAAAGGAACGGAGAGAGTTTACCTCTACTACCCGTGTCGGGGTATCAAGTCCATGTATTTCTTCAATAGGTGGTAATTTCTAGATATCCTCAATTTTAATACTTTTCTCCTTCATAGATCCTTTTGCTTCTTGCATATCTTCAGGATTGAGAAATAGAATACCTCTCTTCTTTCTAATAGGTTCCAGAGGTGGTTTAGGAAGTGTCCAATCATCGACATTTTGCTATATGTTATTCTCTTCAGCTTGGCTGACGGTTCTTTCCCTGAAAACACAACCAGCACAACTATCTAGTAAGTCCCTAAAAGCATCGGTTAGTCCATTATAAAAGATATCGAAAATTTCATTTTTCTTAAGAGAACAATCTGGCAAAGCTCTAAGTAACCGAAGAAACCTCCCCCAACATTGAGGGAGATTCTCTTCTTCAATTTGCGCAAAATTAAATATTTCCAGTAAGGAAGCTTGTTTCTTCTGAGAAGGAAAATATTTTGCAGAAAAATAATGGAGCATATCCTCGGGACTACGCGTACAACCAGGAGCAAGAGAAAGAAACCATTCCTTGGCCTCGCCTTTTAGCAAGAAAGGAAAAAAGCTTAAGGATATAATAGTAGCGTATCTTTTCATCATTGGTAAATAGAACAGCAATATCATTCAGTTTCATAAGGTGTTCGACAACAGTTTCATTTTCATAACCGTGGAAAGGCTCAGATTCTACTATAGGAATTAACTCAGGGCAACAGAGAACTCATAATCCTTATCAGTAACAAATATAGGAGAAGTAGCAAACTTAGGATCATATTTCATTTTCTCCATCATAGATTTTTCTTTCAGTTTGCATAACAGCTTCTTCAAGTCATCTCTATTTTCACAAGCAAAGAAATCACTAGTTGTTTCCTTAGCCATGACATAACCTTCAGGTACATCAGGCAATTCATATCTATTAGGAGAGCGAGGTGTAACAGGTGATTCAAAGTCCTCATTAGTTTCAGCATTTTCAAGTTCCCTAGCTCTAGCAATATGAGCATCAAGTAATTCATTCAGTGGCATAGGTTTAGTTTCAACATGTCTAGCAATAGTATCATCATTAATTTCAGAGCTAGCATCATCAAGTTCATGTGACATATCAGGACGATCAACATGCGGTGGTGTAACAAGCTGATTCAAAACAGTAGGTGAATCAAAAGAAGAGCTAGATGGTAGTTCCTTACCTCCTCTCGTGCGAGAGGGGATGATCTTAGTCCAATTGTCTTTCAAATTCTTCATAGTGGCAATTAGACATCCTCAAGTTAACACAATAAATAGAGCTATGCTCCCCAGCAACGGCGCCGGAAAAAGGTCTTGATAACCCACAAGTATAGGGGATCGCAACACTCTTCACGGGTAGTATTTCACCCTAATTTATTGATTCGACACAAGGGGAGCCAAAGAATATTTATTGGCCTTGACAGTTGAGTTGTCAATTCAACCGCACCTGGGATATCTCTCTGCAGCAAAGGTTTAGTCGCATAGAAAATAGTAGTAGCAAAAGCAACAGTAGTAATGACAGCAACAATTTTGTAGCAATTGTGAGAGTAGCAGTAGCAATAGTAACTTAGCAAGATTCTGTAAAGCGTAGGCACGTGGATCGGTGATGGATAATGATTTAGAGGACATCAATCATGTAACAGTTACACACTAGGGCGACACAGAACTAGCTCCAATTCATCAATATAATGTAGGCATGTATTTCGTATATAGTCACACTAGGGCGTTTGAGTATTCCTTGGATATTACCTTGGGGGTGCCTTGGGCATCCCCAATCTTAGGTTCTTGTCACTCCTTATTCTCCTCATATCGGTGTCTCACGCAAAACTTGAAAACTTCAATCACACAAAACTTAACGGAACTTCGTGAAATGGGTTAGTATAATAAGTAGAGATCATTCACTAAGGTACTGTCAAGACAAGATTCATAATTGTTACCACATGATACCTACTGTATTCTACCATTCCCATAATTTATATCACTGAATATAAGCTATGGGAACACTAAAACAAGCCGACTATGCATGCAAAACAGAATCTGTCAAAAACAGAACAGTCTGTGAAAATCACTCTTATATTCATGAAAACATAATAGGTTCAGATATAATGTAGGCATGTATTTCGTATATAGTTATACGTGCTTGCGATAAGAACTTGCATGACATCTTTTGTCCTACCCTCCCGTGGCAGCGGAGTCCTATTGGAAACTAAGGGATATTAAGGCCTCCTTTTAATAGAGAACCAAAAAAAAGCATTAACACATGGTGAATACATGAACTCCTCAAACTACGGCAATCACCGGAAAGAATCCCAATTTTTGTCACCTTCGGGTATGCGGATCAAGACACGTAATAGGTGCATACAACTTGCAAGATAGGATCCAAATCACTCTTATATTCATGAAAACATAATAGGTTCAGATATGAAATCATGGCACTCGGGCCCTAGTGACAAGCATTAAACATAGCAAAGTCATAGCAACATCAATCTCAGAACATAGTGGATACTAGGGATCAAGCCCTGTCAAACTTAACCCGATTACATGATCAATCTCATCCAATCCCACCACCGTCCAGCAAGCCTACAAAGGAATTACTCACTCCCGGTGGTGAGCATCATGGCGGTGTTGATGGAGAAGGGCTGGTGATGACGACGACAACGATTTCCCCTCTCCGGAGCCCCAAACGGACTCTAGATCAGCCCTCCCGAGGAAGAACAGGAGCTGGCGGCGGCTCCCTCTCGTGAAACGCAATGAAAACTTATCTCTGATTTTTTTTCTCTGAAGATGTGATTTTATAGGACTGGAATTAGGGTCGGAGGAGCCACGTGGGCCCCACAAGCCATCAGGGCGCGACCTAGGGGGCGCGCCCTGTTGGCTTGTGCCCCACAGGTGTCCTCCCTTCGACAGGACTTCGCTCCATAATTCATTATAATTCCCAGAAAAAATCCACAAAAAGTTTCGTCCAATTCCGAGAACTTTTATTTCTGCACAAAAATAACACCAAGGTAGTTCTGCTGAAAACAGGGTTAGTCCGGGTTAGTTCCGTTCAAATCATGCAAATTAGAGGTCAAAACCAGAGCAAAAGTGTTTGGAAAAGTAGATGCGTTGGAGACGTATCACTCACCACCGTCAGAAATCGCCGTGCCCTCGCGACTCTTCTCTCGGCCGTCCCATGACTGGGGTTGGACACGGCGTGTGTGCTCGGGTCCGTCCCTGCAGTGTTGATAAATCCAAGCGATCGAGCTCTGTCTCACGGGCCTGCTCCCGTGCACGTTGATACGTCTCCAACGTATCTATAATTTTTGCTTGTTCCATGCTGTTATATTATCATTCTTGGATGTTTTACAATCATTTTATAGCAACTTTATATCATTTTTTGGGACTAACCTATTGACATAGTGCCAAAGTGCCAGTTGTTATTTTTGCTTGTTTTATACTTCGTAGAAAATCAATACCAAACAGAGTCCAATCACGACGAAACTTTTTGGAGATTTTTTCTAGACCAGAAGACACCCAGTGGGCCAAAGAAGTGCCCGGGGAGTGGGCCGAGGAGACCACAACCAACCAGGGCGCGCGAGGGGGACCCCGGCGCGCCCTGATGGGTTGTGCCCTCCTTGGGACCCCTCTCCACCGCCTCTGATGCCTATAAATTCCCAAATATTCCAAAAACCCTAGGAGAGTCGACGGAACACAATTCCATCCGCCGCAAGTTCCAGAACCTCGAGATCCAATCTAAACCCCATCACGGAGGGGTTCATATTCCTCATAGGTGCCTCTCTGATGATGCGTGAGTAGTCCACCATAGACCTACGGGTCCGTAGGCAGTAACTAGATGGCTTACTCTCTCTCTCTTATGATTCTCAATACAATGGTCTCTTGGAGATCTATTTGATGTAAACTTTTGCGGTGTGTTTGTTGGGATCCGATGAATTTTGAGTTCATGATCAGTTTCTATCCATGAATATTGTTTGAGTCTTCTTTGATCTCTTATATGCATGATTACTTATAGCCTCGTATTTCTTCTCCGAATCTTTGGTTTAGTTAGGCCGACTAGATCGGTTTTTCTTGCCATGGGAAGAGGTGCTTTGTGATGGGTTCGATCTTGCGGTGTTCTTTCCCAGTGACAGAAGGGGCAGCAAGACACGCATGTATCGTTGCTATTAAGGATAACAAGATGGGGTCTATTCCTACATGAATAGATCTTGTCTACGTCATGTCATCGGTCTTATTGCATTACTCCGTTTTCCATGAACTTAATACACTAGATGCATGCTGGATAGCGGTCGATGTGTGGAGTAATAGTGGTAGATGCAGGCAGGAGTCGGTCTACTTATCTTGTACGTGATGCCTATATAATGATCATCGCCTTGGATATCGTCATGACTATTCGATTTTCTATCAGTTGCCCAACAGTAATTAGTTCACCCACCGTGCGCTATACTCATGAGAGAAGCCACTAGTGAACCCTACGGCCCGCGGGTCTACTTTTCCAACATATTGCTTTCCGATCTATTTTTTTGCAATCTTTGTTTTCAGATCTACAAAACCAGAAACCCAAAAACATATTGCTGCATATTTACTCTTTTTATTTTGTGTTCTTGAGAAATCTATCTCTCCTATCTATCACTACCTAATCTATCATGTTACCATAGAGAGATTGAATTGCTGGCGCCGTTGCCGGGGAGGAAGCGGTCTCTTCTATGTGCCGGTCGTAGGCGCCGAGGGGACTCCATCATCATCTACCAGGTTCCTAATCACAAATCTCGTCTCCTTGCAATTACATTATTTGCCATTTGCCTCTAGTTTTCCTCTCCCCCAATTCACCAATTTGCCGTTTTATTCGCCATCTTTTTTCCTTTGCCCATTTTCTTGCCGAAGCTCTTCCTTGCTTGCAATCTTGTTTGCGTAGTCATGATGTCTCAACGAAAGTATTATGAAGTTCCTTACCCCAATATTTTGCTTGAAATTGAGAAAAGTACCAAGGAATATATGACTACACAATTTGAGCATAACAAATATTTTACCGATGAGCTTAGAGAACACTCTACTGTACTAGATGCCATACCGACGCAACTTGATGATATCAGTAGAGAAGTTTGTAATCTTCAATCTAAGTATGCTCATGCTAAAAATTTGCTTGGTAAAATCTCTGATGCACAAGCCACTTTAATAAATCAAATGGCTGCCAAACCAATCTCTCTAGAAGATAAAAAAGATGAAGATCTTAAAGTGATTGGTGTTTCTTCTATTGATTCCTTGTTTAGTAATGTTAAAATTGATAATGAAGGGACTGAAGTAGAGTCAACTTTAGCTAGAAGGCGTCCCAATAATTTGGAGGGTGAAAATCTTGATGAGAATTTTGATAAAAGTGGGTTTGAAGAGGTCAAAACTTTAACTAGTGATGTGCCCACTATCTTGGATTGCAAAGACTTTAATTATGATAGTTGCTCTTTGATTGAATGTATTTCTTCGTTGCAATCCATGTTGAATTCACCCCATTCTTATGAGCTAAATAAAGATTTTTACTAAACATATCGTTGATGCCATGATGAAATCTTTTGAAGAAAAGTTAGAGTTGGAGATTTCTATTCCTAGAAAATTACATGATGAGTGGGAACCTACCATTAAGGTCAAGATTAAAAATGATGAATGCTTTGCTTTGTGTGATTTGGGTGCTAGTGTTTCCACGATTCCGAAATCTCTATGTGATGTGCTTGGTCTTACCAATATTGAAGAATGTTCTCTTAATTTGCACTTGGCGGATTCTACTATTAAAAAACCTTTGGGAAGAATTAATGATGTTCTTATTATTGCAAATAGGAACTATGTGCCTATTGATTTTATTGTGCTTGATATCGATTGCAATTCGTCTTGTCCCATTATACTTGGTAGACCGTTTTTACGCACTATAGGTGCCGTGATTGATATGAAAGAAGACAATATTAGTTTTCAATTTCCCTTGAGAAAGGGCAGGGAACACTTCCGTAGAACAAGAATTAAGACACCATATGTATCAATCATTAGGTCATCCTATGGATCCAAAACCAAGGATGATAATACTTGAATCTATGCGTTATGCCTACCTAGGGGCGTAAAACGATAGCGCTTGTTGGGAGACAACCCAATGAATAAATAAAATTTTGCTTTTTCCTTTCTGTTTTTGAGTGTTGACACAATTATGCCTCTGTTATGATTGTGTTTTTATGGTTTATTTAGTGTTTGTGCCAAGTAAAGCCTTTAGGATGATTCATAGGATGAGTAGAAGCGATGCTGAATATGAAACAGAAACTTTGCGTCTAGTATATGAATTTTAATTTTTTTCTGGAATGTGATCTTGAGATTAAATTTTAACACAGTGTTTCTATACAAATTACTTACGTTGTCCTAATTTTTCAGAATTTTTAGAGTTACATAAGTATGGATAGAGTACAGATTACTTCAGACTGTTCGGTTTAAGACAGATTCTGTTTTCGTTGCATTGTGTGCTTGTTTTGATGAATCTATGGGTTATATTGATGGGTATGAGCCATGGTAAAGTTAAAATACAGTAGGTATAATGCAATAATAAAATATGAATGGGTTTACAACAGTACCTAAAGTAGTGATTTGCTTTATTATACTAACGGATCTCACGAAGATTTTGTTGAGTTTTGTGTGATTGAAGTTTTCAAGTTTTGGGTGAGATCACGATGGATGAAGGAATAAGGAGTGATAAAGGCCTAAGCTTGGGGATGCTACCGCACCCCCAAGATATATCCAAAAAGTAACAAGCAACTAAGCTTGGGGATGCCCCCGAGTGGCATCCCCTCTTTCTTCTAACGACCATCGGTATTTTACTTGGAGTTATATTTTTATTCGTCACATATCATGAGTTTTACTTGGAGCGTCTTGTATCCTTGCTTGATTTGTTTGTTAGTTTTTCCTTTCTATCCTTGCTGGACACACCTATTTGAGAAAGCCAAAATCATGCTATGATTTGTTAGAATTGCTCTATGTGCTTCACTTAAACTTTTTGAGCTATAGAATTGCTCTAGTGCATCACTTATATCTTTTTGAGCATGGTGTGCTTGGAAATTTTTGTAGAAATACTCTCATGCTTCACTTAGATTAATTTTAGAGTAGGTAAATTTTAAATAAATCCTCTCAATCTTCACTTATACCTTTTTGAGAGATCAAATCTTTATGCTCATGTGCTTCACTTAAATTTGTTTGAGCTTGCCAAAAAGCAATGGCAATATATGAAACTAGTCCCAAAGTGATACATATCCAAGGAGGATATAATAAAAACTTTCATGAAGATCACTGGGCAAATTAAACTTGATTCCTTGTAATAGTTTTGAAACATGATGATAGTAATATGTGAGTCATGTTAGTGAGTAATTATGCTTAGTAGGAATATTGGTGTTAAGGTTTGTGATTCCCTATGCATGCACGAAAGTCAATAGTTATACAATGAAATTACATCCTACTTGTCGTGCATTATTCGGTGTTAGTTATGCTCAATGCTCACTTATGTGAATTTTTATTTCTTGGTTTGGTTGCTTCCCAATCTATTTGCTAGCCTCCATTTGTACTAAGTAGAAATACTACTTGTGCATCCAAAATCCTTAAACCAAGTTTTGCCTTATGAGTCCACAATACCTACCTATATGCGGTATTTCCATGCCGTTCCAAGCAAATTTGTATGTGTCATCTCTAAATTTTTAAAATAAATTTTCTCTTTTGTGTGCCCGTACCGCTCATGAAACGGTGGGGATTGTCCATTATTTTTCCATGCTAGATGTGTTATTCTCAAGATGAGTGTTTATTCACTTGTCATTGCATGAGAGTGCGGCGGTAATAGAGATGCCCATTCCCGAAATGAAAAATAAAAAAAATTACTTTATGTTGTCAAATAATAAATTCCTTCGAAAGTGTTGGTATGGAGGGCAACCGTGGATACGACCCGCCATGGAAAGTGAAAGTTTGGTGGAAAAAGGAATAAACTTTATTTTCTGTTTGGGAACCGCCTATGATATATCTAGCATGGAAAGTATTGTGAGCTACTTTGTCGTTTTCGCTGACAGGAAAAGCATGCCACCCAAAATATTTTTCTCTCTCAATTTAAACCTTGAGCTCTGGCACCTCTACAAATCCCTACTTCCCTCTGCGAAGGGCCTATCTTTTTACTTTATGCATTTTTATTTTTACTTTGAGTCCCCATCTTCTCTTATAAGCACTAACTAGGCGGCACTATGATCGTACTTGAGCATTGGGCATAGTTAATATTTGAGTGTGTTTCATGAATGGATCAATGATTGAGCATGATGGGCTAGGGATAACTTTCTTTAGTGTTGATATTTTGAAAGACATGGTTGCTTGTTGACATGCTTGAGTATTGAAGTCATTATGTTAAAACTAGACTATTGCTTTGAATCATTTACAAGTCCAAATGTCCATGTTATATAAAAGAAAAGAATGTGATGAACATGTTAGGCAGCATTCCACATCAAAAGTTCTGTTTTTATCATTTACCTACTCGAGGACGAGTAGGAATTAAGCTTGGGGATGCTAATACGTCTCCAACGTATCTATAATTTTTGCTTGTTCCATGCTGTTATATTATCATTCTTGGATGTTTTACAATCATTTTATAGCAACTTTATATCATTTTTTGGGACTAACCTATTGACATAGTGCCAAAGTGCCAGTTGTTGTTTTTTGCTTGTTTTTTACTTCGCAGAAAATCAATACCAAACGGAGTCCAATCGCGACGAAACTTTTTGGAGATTTTTTCTGGACCAGAAGATACCCAGTGGGCCAAAGAAGTGCCGGGGCAGTGGGCCGAGGAGACCACAACCCACCAGGGCGCGCCAGGGGGGCCCCGGCGCACCCTGATGGGTTATGCCCTCCTCGGGGCCCCTCTCCATCGCCTCTGATGCCTATAAATTCCCAAATATTCCAAAAACCCTAGGAGAGTCGACGAAACACAATTCCAGCCGCCGCAAGTTCCCGAACCTTGAGATCCAATCTAAACCCCATCATGGAGGGATTCATCTTCCTCATAGGTGCCTCTTCGATGATGCGTGAGTAGTCCACCATAGACCTACGGGTCCGTAGGCAGTAACTAGATGGCTTCCTCTCTCTCTCTCTTATGATTCTCAATACAATGGTCTCTTGGAGATCTATTTGATGTAAACTTTTGCGGTGTGTTTGTTGGGATCCGATGAATTTTGAGTTCATTATCAGTTTCTATCCATGAATATTATTTGAGTCTTCTTTGATCTCTTATATGCATGATTACTTATAGCCTCGTATTTCTTCTCCGGATCTTTGGTTTAGTTAGGCCGACTAGATCAATTTTTCTTGCCATGGGAAGAGGTGCTTTGTGATGGGTTCGATCTTGCGGTGTTCTTTCCCAGTGACAGAAGGGGCAGCAAGACACGTATGTATCGTTGCTATTAAGGATAACAAGATGGGGTCTATTCCTACATGAATAGATCTTGTCTACATCATGTCATCGGTCTTATTGCATTACTCCATTTTTCCATGAACTTAATACACTAGATGCATGCTGGATAGCGGTCGATGTGTGAAGTAATAGTGGTAGAAGCAGGCAGGAGTCGGTCTACTTATCTTGGACGTGATTCCTATATAATGATCATCGCCTTGGATGTTGTCATGACTATTCGATTTTCCATCAATTTCCCAACAGTAATTTGTTCACCCACCGTGTGCTATACTCATGAGAGAAGCCACTAGTGAACGCTACGGCCCCCGGGTCTACTTTACCAACATATTGCTTTCCGATCTACTTTTTTGCAATCTTTGTTTTCAGATCTACAAAACCAAAAACCCCAAAACATATTGCTGCATATTTATTCTTTTTATTTTGTGTTCTTGAGAGATCTATCTCTCCTATCTATCACTACCTAATCTATCTTTTTACCGTAGAGAGATTGACAACCTCTCTTTCGCGTCGGGTTGCAAGTATTTGTTGTTTGTGTGCAGGTGCTGCTTATTGGGTGGTGGTGATCCTCCTACTGGTTCGATAACCTTGGTTTCATAACTGAGGGAAATACTTATCGTCGCTGTGCTGCATCATCCCTTCCTCTTTGGGGAAATACCGACGCAGTCTCAAGCCACGTCACACGTCACCTCACAGAGGTCCTTGGTGTCTCGCCCTTTCATGGAATTGTCGCGAGCGGGTGAGTAAGGGGCGGCCCAATTTGTATGACTGCTAGTGTGGTGTTTCGGCACCTCGGGCGCCATGCGTCCGATGACTTTTCCCTTGATCATTCCATGGAGGAACTCGAAACGGCATCTGTGCTCTGGTCCATCCCTGCAGCGTCGCTAAACCCGAGTGACCGAGCTCTGTCTGGCGGGCCTGACCCACACACGTCACCTCGTTGGGTCCTTGGTGTCCGGCCTCTTCATGAAATGGCCTCTGGACGGCCGTCCGACGCGCGTCGCCCTCATGTCGCAGGTTACATGAGCACATAGCTGTGCCAGGAGCTAGGCGCAAACTGCCTGAGGACCGAGGAAGGAGCTCCTGAGCCCTGTGCCTGGAACATCCGACACCTCCATAAGTTCTACCCGTGACCTTCTCACCTAAGAATGAGGTGGGGCTGTACACACCCCGGAGACTATGGAACAGAGCTCCTGCCCACGCCCAAGTGGAAGCCCCATGCTCAGCCCTGGCGGAACGGTCGAACCGCGACCATGCCCACGCCCAAGTGGAAGCCCCATGCTCCGCGCTGGCGGAACGATCAAACTATGATCATGCCCACGCCCAAGTGGAAGCCCCATGCTCTGCGCTGGTGGATAAGCCAACTGAGAGCCTCACCTTCTCCCGCGGCACGCCCTCACCAGCTTCCCCCTTGAGCCTCACGCGAGCGGGGGCTAGACACGGTGCCTGTGCTCGGGTTAGTCCCAGTAGCGCCAAAAAACCCAAGGGACTGGGCTCTGGCTCGCGGGCCTGCTCCCGCGCATGTCACCCCACCAAGGCCCTTGGTGTCTGGTTTCCTCACGTGACACCCAAGCATAAGCTGGCGAGCGCGCGTCGTTCGAAATGAAGTTTTTGTGCGCAGGATTTTTCCTCGGGACGGATCATTCGAGGGGTCCCACAAGGCGCGCCCGACGAGTGACAACTTGACGGTGTTGCAAAGAGCTGAGTATGAGAACCCCCCGGGGAAACCTCGCCATCGCTAGCGTCTTCCCTCATGCGGGCCGCTTGCGCATCAAAGGGGGGCCCTTGAGCATCGTGCCTCAGGATCCTTCACTACCACTCGGAGCCCCTCACCTCCTGGCTTTGTCCAGGCACTGCGACCTGACATTCCAGTGATGACTGAGGTATGCACGAAGTTGGGCCCTGCCGACGTAGAGCACGAAGGCAAGCAAGAGAGAAACCAAGCACGGAAAGGAACCCTGCGGATCACAAACAATTATTACAAACTTCGAGTGTTCCAATAATTAAACCGTCGTCTTAAAACCTCTGCGAGGCGAATTCAGTCTATTGCATGAGGATAAAAGGAAGCTTCAGGAAGAAGGGTCGCCGATGCCATCGTCGTCGCCCGCCGCGGCCTCGCCGGTCTCCTCGTTGCCGCCACAGGAGAACTTCCCAAGCAGCGCACTCACGTGACTCTCCAAAGCTTCCGCCAGGTTGTCGCGAGATTATTCGGGGACGGGGCCTATCACCTCATCAAAATTGAAGCCAGGATCGCGGAGAAGGAGGTGGTTGAAGATGCGGGTCGCCGCCACGAAGAAGAGGTCGCGACATTCTTCCTCCAGGATTCCATCCACCTTCCGTGTCGTGTCCTCGAGCTCCTCCATGTGCTTGGAGGAAAGCTTGGCATAGCCGGCGCCGTGGGCGGCAAGAGGAGCTTCGACCCCCCCCCTGCATCGAGAACCCAGGGCCTTGTGGGCCCTGAGCTCGAGAGAAGAAAAGGCGGTGTGGTCTGCCGCCGCCTTCGCGTCGGTATCGGCCTGAATCTTCTTCTCACTGGCGTCCACCTTAGCGTTGGCCTCGGAGACATTCTTGGCTCGAGCTTCTTGGGCCTCGGCCACCTCGCGCTGCAGCGTCTCCTGGCGACCGCGCTCCATGGCCTGGTCGGCCGCCACCTTCACCAACTCGGAGTCACGGTCTGCGAGCTTCGCCTCGCGGGCCTTGAGGTCGTCTCCTCGCGGATGGAGCTGCTGCGCCTGCACGGCTCGCTCGTCCTGAAGTGCCTTTAAGCTAGCTTCTGCTTCTTCACAGCGCTTGGTGACCCCCACCGTCTTGCCAAGAGCGCTCTCACGAGCTGCCTTCGCCTCGGCGGCCTCTTTCTTGCCTTCCGTGATGGCATCCTTGGCCCTGTCTTGGGCCTCTTTGGCAGAGGTGTCGAGCTCGCGCCACCACGTGGCGAGCCTCAGGCGCTCCACGACAAGACGCGTCTCGGCGTCCCGGAAGCCTGCCCCGAGCCGGTCGAGCGCAGCCCGGGCGTCGGTCAAGGCCCCGGGCCAGATCAAGGCGTTGCAGTCCACAAGGGTGAGACCTGGCAGGGGGATGGGGGGCGTCTTGGCGCTTGTTGTCGTCATGACCGAAGAAGCCCCAGCGCCCTCTGCTTGTGGCGTAGGGGGCTCTGGGTCCTCCCCCGCACTCGGCTCCCGTGGTGCACTTGGTGGGACTGCCGTGCTGGCCTCCTGAGCCCTGGAAGTGGGCGCAACTTGAGGTTGCCCCGTGGCGCACCCTGCATCGTGTCCGACTGCGGGAGTAAGGATGGCCGGCGGAGGCTGAGGCGCCCGCTCCTTATCCATAGGCTGGGCCGACGCGGCCTTGGCGGGCGGCGCCGGGGGCAGGGCAGCCACGTCCTCGGCAATCAGACAACCTCGCCGTAAGGGAGAAGCGTTGGGCGTTGTCGTGGCGCCCGCGCGCCCGGATGTGGTGGCGCCTGTGCGCCCAAGCGTAGCGCCGGTCCAACGCGAGGCGCCCCCGCGCCCGCCGAGGCTATGACCGAGTGTGGATGCTGCTTTCTGGGCGGGGGTCACTTTCGCCCCGGCAATCACCTTCTTATTCTTCTCCTTGCCGCCGCTCCGGTGCATACGCACGCGAGGGGTCGGCATGAACAGATGGACCACAGGTGCGTGGCATAAGAATGGACTGGAGCACTTACTCATCCCCGACGCCCCACTTCCTCTTCTTCTCGGTGACGGATAGCGTGCCCATGCCGTCGTCCTACACCGCCCCGGTGCTTCTTGAGGGTCACTCGATACAGTCCCTGGTGAGCCCGGCCGGGTCTCCCTCCTTCCCGAGGGCCTGGGGAGCCTCCTGAGGGGATGCGGCTGCCACGGGTGCGATTGCCACGCCGCTGGCGAGGCCCCCCGCAACTGGTGTCTGGGCGGTCGTGGGGTTAGGCCCCGTTCCCCCCACCAAGTCGGAAGGCCGAGGAGGCGTTGCCCGGGGCCGCTCATCCGCGCCGTCATCATCATCACCGAAACCGCGCAGGGATTGGTGGTGGTCTGGCGGCGGCACCCGGCCGGCGTCCTCATCCTCCACCATCGCCTCCGAGTCCTCACTGCCATCGCCTTTGCTAGAGGACGACACCATGATGGAGGAGCCTCTCTGCAGCCCAACGCGACCGCTTGGGATGAGCCCCCTTATGTCTACTACACAACTTGTTCTTGTAGACTTGTGTTGGGCCTCCAAGCGCAGAGTTTTGTAGGACAGTAGCAAATTTCCCTCAAGTGGATGACCTAAGGTTTATCAAGCCGTGGGAGGCGTAGGATGAAGATGGTCTCTCTCAAACAACCCTGCAACCAAATAATAAGAAGTCTCTTGTGTCCCCAACACTCCAAATACAATGGTAAATTGTATAGCTGCACTAGTTCGGCGAAGAGATGGTGATACAAGTGTAGTAATGATAGTAGATATTGATTTTTGTAATAGTAACAATAAAAAACAGCAAGGTAGCAAGTAACAAAAGTGAGCACAAACGGTATTGCAATGCTTGAAAACAAGGCCTAGGGTACGTACTTTCGCTAGTGCAATCTCTCAACAATGCTAATATAATTGGATCACATAACCATCCCTCAACGTGCAATGAAGAATCACTCCAAAGTTCTTATCTAGTAGAGAACATAAGAAGAAATTGTTTGTAGGGTACGAAACCACCTTAAAGTTATGCTTTCCAATCGATCTATCCAAGAGTTTGTACTAAAATAACACCACGTTATCCTTTCCGATCGATCTATCTAAGAGTTCGTACTAAAATAACACCATATGATACGCATCAACCAACTCTAATGTCACCTAGATACTCCAATGTCACCACAAGTATCCAAGAGTTAATTATACGATGCACATCAAACAATTTCAGATTCATAATACTCAATCCAACACAAAGAACCTCAAAGAGTGCCCAAAGATTTCTACCGGAGAAAGTAGGACGAAAACGTGCATCAACCCCTATGCATAGATTACCCCAATGTCACCTCGGGAATCCGCGAGTTGAGTGCCAAGACATAGATCAAGTGCTCTCAAATCCATAAAAGTATTCAATCTGGTAATAACGAAATCTCAAAGGGAAAACTCAATTCATCACAACAAGATAGAGAGGGGAAAACACCATATGATCCAACTATATTAACAAAGCCCACGATACATCAAGATCGTGCCAAATCAAGAACATGAGAGAGAGAGAGAGATTAAACACATAGCTACTGGTACAAACCCTCAGCCCCGAGGGTGGACTACTCCCTCCTCATCATGAAGACCATAGGGATGATGAAGATGGCCTCCGGTGATGATTTTCCCCTCCGGCAGGGTGCCGGAACGGGGTCTAGATTGGTTTTTCGTGGCTACAGAGGCTTGCGGCGGCGGAACTTCTAATCTAGGGTTATTTTTGGGGGTTTATGAATATATAGGATTTTGGGCGTCGGTTTCACACGAAGATGGGCCACGAGGGGCCCACAAGACACCAGGGCGCGCCCGAGGGGGCTGGCGCGCCCTGGTGGGTTGTGGCCACCTCGTGGCTCTTCTGGCCCTCCCACGAAGCTTCTAGTGCCTCTTTTGTTCCAAAAAAATCATCAAAAAGTTTCGTTGCATTTGGAGAACTTCTATTTCTTCACAAAAAACAACACCATGGTAGTTCTGCTGAAAACAGCGTCAGTTCGGTTTAGTTCCATGCAAATCATACCAAAACCACACAAAATTGTTGTAAATATGGCATGAATACTTCATAAATTATAGATATGTTGGATACGTATCAGCATCCCCAAGCTTAATTCCTACTCATCCTCGAGTAGGTAAATGATAAAAGAAATAATTTATGAAGTGTGAATGCTAGCATAGTGCATAAGTTTGATCAATGATAATTTTAACTACTTTTCCTAGCATCATAACAACAACTCTTTCTCATAAAACTTATCATGATAAAGTAGCAACCAATTCACATGTTATGGTTCAAACAATGAATTCTCTTGAAACTTAACAACCTATGTTCTTAGTCACCAAACAATTGCAATTCAACTTATTCTCAACAAAGTCTAAGTAAGAGCTCCACATACTCAATCATCATATAGTCTTCTATGATTGCTAGTAATCAAATCATACATCCATCGAACACAGAGAAAGATAGGGGCTTAATGTTTCGCCTCCCAACTCATTTATCATAGAGATAGCTGTCAACAATAATAAGTCATGATCAAATATATTTGACTGGCCATATGTGCCTAGATCTTTCCCCACCACATGATGCTTGCCAACTAGAGAATAATTGAGGTTGAAATGAGAATGCATACTATTGACTCTTGCATAAAAGTAAATATTGAAAGGTAAAAGATAGGCCCTTCGCAGAGGGAAGCAGAGGTTGTCATGCGCTTTTTGGTTTTGTATGCACAATCCCTTAATGCAAAAGAACATCACATTATATTGCCCGTTGTGATAGCAACCTTTATAATGCAGTCCGTCACTTTTATTACTTTGCCATCACAAGTTCGTACAACGCTCAATTTTCTTTTACACCAAATGATCAAACACATTTAGAAGCAATTTTTATTGCCTTTTTGCACCGATGACAACTTACTTGAAGGATCTTATTCAATCCATAGGTAGGTATGGTGGACACTCATGGCAAGAAATGAGGTTTAAGGGTTTTTGGATGCACACGTAGTATCTCTACTTAGTACGAATTTTTTGCTAGCAAAAGATCCTAAGCAAACACCACATGTTGGAGGATCCATAACAATATAACTTCTATGCAAATATACACAAGCATAACTCATTACGTTGTCCTCCTTGTCCAACTTCAACTAATTTGCTCAAGTTTGAAAATAATTAATGGGTATTCACAATCATAGAAGATGTCCAAGATAATATATTTGTATGTGAAAGTTCTCTTCCTTATACTAATCATTCATGAATTGCTTGTATGACCAATATTGTGATTGTCAAGATTTAAAATATTTCACTTTCTAAACCCAATGTGAAGCTACTACTCGCCATGATATGAACATATAATTTCAACTTCATGGTATTCAATTCATTCAACAATTTACTCATAGGATATAAGTGAAGCACAAGAGTAAATGACAAGCTACTCCAAAAAGATATAAGTGAAGATCAAGCGAGTAGTTAAGTAAATGGGTAGCCATTTGAGAACTCTCTCTCATCTAAAAACTTTCACATCTAAGTATTTTATTAAAACAGCAAGCAAAACAAAATAAAATGACATTCCAAGAATAACACACATCATGTGAAGAAGCAAAAACTTAGGCTCAACCGCTACTAACCGATAATTGTTGATGAATAAAGGTGGGATGCCTACCGGGGCATCCCCAAGCTTAGATGCTTGAGACTTATTGAAATATTATCTTGGGATGCCTTGGGCATCCCCAAGCTTGAGCTTTTGTGTCTCCTTAATTCCTTTTATATTATGGTTTCCCTAAATCTTAAAATTTTCATCCACAAAAACTCGAAAAGAACTCGTGAGATAGGTTAGTACACATAAGAATAAGTCCACACTTCTTGTACTGCCAAGACAAGTTGCAAAATAATTTCCAAACATCATCTACTGTTTACTATCATTTCCACAATTTATATCTACCAATATAGGCTATGGAAACTATAGGATAAGTAGATAACAAAACTATGACAGCAATCTGTCCAAACAGAACAGTTTGCAGCAATTTATGAACACAATGTACTTTTGTAACTCAAAAAATTATGAAAAATTAGGACATGATAAAACAATTATATGACAACACTGTGTATAAATTTCAGACACTTTCCGCGTTCCAGTAAAATATGAAAATTCAAACACTACAGAGAAAGTTGGCGATAGCCCTCCACCTTCTTCCCGGTCTTCGGGCGGATGTTCTTGCCCTTGACGTCGACGAAGGAGACGCACGCGGAGCGTTGGTCCTGGGCGGCGAAATGCAAGCTGAAGAACTAACGAAAGAGCATCACCGAGGGCCTCACGCCCACGAAGGCCTCACAGTAAAAGGCAAGGATAGCCAGGAGGAGGATGGAGTTGGGCTGAAGGTGCAGGACCTGGATCCGGTAATGGGAGAGGATGGCATAGAAGAACTCGGAAAACGGCGGGACCAGTCGTAGACGCTGTGGAGGAACAAGGAATAGGCGGACTCTCCCAGGCCGCTCCGCGCCTCCGAACCCGGCCAGATCTTGGTCGCCTTCCCCTCATTCTTGTCGCGGGCTATCAGCGGGAGCACCTGGCCCAAGTCCTCCTCTGTGGCGACGGAGGAAGGCAGGAGATCCGGCCCGACAACCAGAGAGCTTGCGGCTGGGGCCACGGTACTCGCCTTCTTGCCTCCCGGCGCCATCTGCGTACCAGGGTCGCAAATGAGGCGGATGAGACGCTTCGCCTGAGATAAGATCAGGAGGAGTCTCGCACAGAGAAGGGAGGCACAACGAGACGGATGCAAGGCAAGGAAGAGCAATGATGGCTCCGCGTTGCCCGCAGGCTTTATGCCAGCCTGGGCAGTTGCTGAGGCATCATGGGGAAGTGGGGGCATCCCGTGCCTCGACGTGCGCCACGGGTTATGCCTAGCCCGCGAGCGGTTGGAGCATGCGTTGTTTCGCCCCCCCCCCCCCCCCCCCAGCTGGCAGAATCGTGCACACCGCGGGCCCGGGGGACTAGGGGTACCCAGGCCCGTCTGCCTGCGGCCCAAGATGCGGCGCGTGCCATGGGCCCAACACGACCCACCATTGGACTTCATGAGCAAGACCCTCGCGAGGGCCCCCGCCTCGCGAGGCATACGTCAGCAAGCATCGTCAAGAACCTCGCGAAGCCCCCCCCCCCCTCGGGAGGTCGCCTCCTGAGGCTTCCCTCGGGGCCTTCGCGGGGTGGACTAACCAAGGACGGCTCAGCGGGGCCGCTCGGTCCTGCACCTTCACGTGGGCGACGCGGGCTGCGCCAGAAGCCTTGCCATCGGGCACGAATGAGGGGGATTTCCTCTTCTGTGCTAAGGGAGTGGGGCCAGCTAGCCCACTCCCAAAGCAACACCCAAATGTTTCCTGTTTGGTGCAAGAAGACCAGGGCAGGGGACTAGCCAGGGCGGAGGTCATCCCCCAGCCCACCTACGCATCACGGTAGGAGTCTTCTTGCACGCGGAGACTACTTTTGTCAGGATAAGCTGCAGTCTTGTCCCCCTTCAAACTGGCCGTTGTGGCAACCCTTCCCGCCTTGTGTTTTCGGTGGAAGAGGACTAGGGCCAGTATAAGAGGGGATAGGCGGCCACCGTAAAGAGGGGACCCGAGTTAGCCAGAACCCACCCTTGTACTATCTTTCATCCTCAAGCAATCCAGACAAGCAGGAGTAGGGTTTTACACCGCGAGGTGGCCTGAACCTGGCTAGTGCCCACTGTTCTTCTTCCTTAACACGACCACGCCGGAGAGTCGCCGTGTGGTTGCGAGATAGAGTAGGGTAGGAGAACCAGCGCACCTCAGAGTTTGAACCTGTTTGGGTCCCTGGAGCACTGATTCCGACAACCACCACCAAAACTTGCAAATAAACCATGGATTGGAGGAGAAACTCACCGAGGATGAACATGCATGGATCAAACGAACGAAATACGTGAAGAGACAAAGGTTTTCAAGGATTTTTGTTAGGGTTTGAGAGAGATGTGAGAGCTTTGGGTGTTGGGAGGATAAAGAAGAAGACCTCCCAGCGCCGGCGGCTCATTTTTATGGAAAAACACGCGAAACGGGTGCTCATAAGGGCGTGGGCCCTCGTATGGAACACCGTCTCATGTTCAAATCAGCTGATCTAGGGTTTACATACCTAAAACGAGCGCTCAAACGAGCGCATGCGCTCGTTTAAAATGTCGTCGTTAAACTTGCTTATCAGAAGCTTCGCTGGGCAGAGGGCGAAACGGGCGCTCGAACGGGCGCTGACGCTTGTACGAAAGGCTGTCTTTCTCTCTATTCTCGCAAACGATCCTGGTTGAAGAATCAAACGACCGCATAAGCGGGCGCTCGCCCCCGTTCGGAATGCCGTCTTCAAATCTATAAGTTGTGAATGATTTCAGCGAGAGTGTCATACGACCGCGCAAACAGGCGCGAGCGGTCATATGATAGATCGTCGAACTCTCTGTTCCTTTTCTGCGTTCGTTCTGAGATTCCATGCGACCGCGCATACGGACGGTAGTGCGCGTATGAAACACGGTTTTTCTCTTTGTTTCTCCCCTCCTTTGTTTCTTTTCATAATTCCTCTTTTCAATACTTCTCCTTCAACAAAAAGGTTAAAACAACTTCTTTTAGGGAGTTTCATTGATTCATCTTAGAAGAGCAAAATATTGACTAAAACAAAGATAAACTTTTATCGAAAATAATGAGATAATGGGTTGCCTTCCATAAAGCGCTGGTTTTTAGGTTGCTTAGCTCAACCTATTACCTCAGTATTTTGTCAAGTATCAGGTGATCGTGGATCTTCTCTGCTCACCGTACATAATCGTTTAGGCGGTGGCACATACTTCACCTTTGCTCCTGGCTTCTTCGAAAGTACTTGACTATTTCTTCTTCACGGATTCTAAAGGTTGCCTTCTCTTCTGAGCAATCTAAAAATGCACCTACAATATTCAAAAAGGGTCTATCAAGGATAATTGATAATTTTTCATCTTCGGGCATGTTAAGAATAATAAAATGAGTAGGTATAACATGCCCATCCAATCTCAATGGAACATTCTCAACCATTCCCACTGGCTTCTTTGTGGACTTGTCTTCCATCTGCAGAGTTATACCCATGGGTAAATATTCTGCTAAATTCAACTTGTGATAAAGAGTTAGATGCACCACACTTACCCCTACTCCTACATCACAAAGAGCATTATTTATATCAAGATTATCAATAGAACAAGATATTGTGGGTATACCTGGGTCTTCCAATTTCTCTGGTATCTTGTTATCAAATAGATACTCCGTTATCATGGCAATGTGTTCCTTCGGAGCCACACTCCTTTTGTTATTCACAACATCACGCCTGAACTTAGCAAAAGTAGGAATATTTAATATATCAGTAACATGCATCGACATTTTAAGGTCAGCTATAGCTTGCAGAAAAGAAGAGTATGATGCATCATTTGAAGGTGGTCTTACAACCTTGGGATAAGGAAGGTTTTTTTTATTTACCTTTGTCTTTCTCCTTCTCCTCCACAAAGTTCCTAAACAATATGTGTTACATGTGTAGGTCTTGAGATCATGTTGCCTAGGCCCTTAAATTGCACAACACGCATAGGGTTCACCACACCATAACAACATACTAAATAGATCATACCACTACGGATTCAAATGACGGCATATAGGATAGGGAAATATTAATCTTACCACTTACCTACATCTCCCACACCTAGGGGAATTACTCACACATCATAAGAGGGGAATCAATCACAAGAGAGAGAAAAACCATGAAAACCATATCGATAATGTTGAGGGGATCCACAATGAAATGAAATGGTGCTCAAATTGTCTTGATCCCATATGAGATGGAGTAGAGATTACAAGTACCAATACCTCTTACAATAGTGAAGGAGGTGATGATGATGATGATGATGAACATGAAAGGACTATAAACTACGATGGTCCTCGCGAGTCCTTCAGATCCTCTCTTCTCCTGTTCTAGATGGTGTGGCGACGGCTAGGGTTCTCTTCCCCTGGTCCCTTCATGAAAGTTGCTTGTATAGACGAGGAGGTGCGGTGGGCACTCCAAATGACCGCTCAAACGAGCACATGCGGTCGTATGGAAGGCCGTCTTTCACTCTGATGCGCCTGTTGAAAATGCTCTCTTTAGGAAAGTTGCTCCAATTGGCTTGATTTGTAGCAATCTCCTTTGGTTTCCTTCCAAATATGGTATTTCCTGCCATCCAAAGGACAAGGTAGATTTTCCTCTCTTTTGTTGGATTAGCATTACAAATATCCAAAGAATGATGAAAATCCAATGAAACCAAATGGAAATCACTATGAAAAACATCGTAAATTCTCGAGCCATCAACTCCCCAAAGCTTAAGATTTTCTCGTCCTCGAGCAAATATGAAATCAAGAGAGTGAAAAGGAGCTTGGTTGAATGGAAAGAACTTTTACCGGCTCGAGAAAATATATCATGTCCATTCTCTCTTATCCTGCAAAATCATTCAAAAAAGTATTTGCAATTGAATAGCTGCACCTAAACTCATTGCCGAACCACGTATAGTCTCCTACCATTAGTAATAATTTCTCAAAGCAAATTTTCTTCACTAACCACGTGTTGAGGCAAATGAAGGTGTTCATCTATTAGATGGATATTCAACTTAAGTCCAATCATCAAAATGTATTTAGAAGATTCGGAGATCAAAGATAGCAAATTACTCAAGTTTTTTCATTAACACCCACACTAATGCCTCCTAATCATGGTTCTCAAACACTTCTCTCAGTCATTGTTCTTCGGGATTTCAACTCTCGGTGACGGGGTTATGTCAAAATTCACTATATGCAATTGAGTTTCGTTGTGGATTAATTTCATGCACTATGGATCAAGAATGGTTGTCTCTTTCGAGCTCAGCGATCAGTGGTTTTATTTACCACTTGCACACTCCCTTGGGGAAGGTCGATTGGTTACCACACAATCCCCAAGTTCGTGATGGAGTTGCTGTTATGCGAATTATCTCAACATATAACAACGAGACGTAAAGCCATCCTAGGGCTGGAGCTCCACGGTTTAAGTATTGTGAACAAATTTTGGCATAACCTCAACCACTTCAAATATTCATCCCTCTAAACAATTCCATCAATAGATGCCATCAAGTCAACGAAAACCAGCTTGTGGAGTTGAATTACTTACTCATTCGCTTCGAGATTTCATGACCACTAAAATTTGAGTATTTTCATTTAAATCAAAAACATGCTTTCCCATGAGGTTTGACTAGCAAAATCTGAGATTAGGAGTTACGACTAGATGATACTCAACTAACGCGGGGAACTAATTCAAGTGCAACCAGTCAACTGAAAATTCTTCCTCAAATAATATTACGAGACAAGGGATTATGTATATGTTATACCTTCTCGCGCTGGCTCCTTCTTCCCCTTCATCAAATCCCAATTCATTTCCATCTTTTCCTCTTGCTAGTGGAGAATAAACCTGTAGGCTCAAAGAAAACAAATGAAAAGAACTACAACAAGGCAAGACCAAAGTGCGCTCCTCATTTTATTATGCGAACTGAAAATAAACATGCGAAATACAAAAAAAAAGAAAAAAGAAAAATAAATATGAATGCATGGATAACTAGGGGATGAGTTCCCCAAGCTTAGGATCTTGGCCTACTCTCTAGTCCATGTCCTTGTCATCGTCTCCCCCTGGCCAAACTGTGGCCACTAGTGGGACGGGCCACTAGAGGATGGACCTCCCGCTCCAGGATGTGGCTGTCAGAAAGAAAAGAGGGACTGCATGTTTCCACTAAGCAGGTTAATGTTGTTGTTGGCCTCATGGTGGTCCCTATGGATCCCTCCTACCTGTTGTTGCAGCTGCTGAAACTCATACCCGGGCACAAAATCTTAAGGCTACCCATATTGGACATGTGGGGGCAACATGTGGTGGAAAGTTGGGTGCGTGCTGAGGGGCATTGCCCCATGCATCCCAACCGTGGGCCGGACCTACTGCTGCAGCATCCCACTTTGGAGCGGGTTCGGGTTGAGCAACGTTCCCGAAACCAGCCTCGTGGCGGTACTCATTGATTTCGTCAACATAGAGTACCCACATATCACGCGTAGAAACAGTAAATGCTTGCGGCAAGGGCAAGCGAGCATCAGTAGTGTGCGTGTTAGGTATGGGGCATTTGTAGCAATGTGTCGGTGTACTAAGACTCACGGGTCTTAGTACCCTGACTTATACACATGCGATAGTGGCAGCCTCCTTGCCGGTTAGGGCCTGCCGGGGAACAAACCCAACACCGCGAAAGATGGTTGGCAAGGGAAAGGGCGCTACTGCATCGAAGGCCGAGGAGAAAGCCGCCCAAATGAGGGGGCAGTGGATGAACTCCACTATCACTATCGGCACCATAGCTGGTAGAGGTGAAGGTGTCTCGGCATTTTGATAAGAGGTAGTTGTCGTTTTTGGTGGAAGTTAACTTTGATGATCCAGCTACGAACGTGCAAAGACGTCACGCCTTAGCAATCACTAAACCAACTCCGAGAGGTTATTGACCATGTCGGAGCATGATCAACCTGAGCATGAGGGTCTTTTTCCTTCACGCAAATAAAGAACAAGCGAGAAACTAAGATTGCAATCAGAATATTATGAATATAAGAGGAAAGCTTTACTAATCAAGTGGTGTTATGTGTCATCTTGGTGTAGTCGTAGAACACAAATGAAGGACGCGAGTTGTAGCTATGGCAAATTTTAACCAACTTGGCATTCTCATAAGCTCGTGTTCTCCACTCATCTAGAGAACTAATGTCAAATAGCCTCTTCTCACCAGCAAGTTTGAAATCATAATTGAGATCTTTAATTGCCCAATAAGCCTTATGTTCTAACTCAAGAGGTAAATGACATGCTTTCCCATAGACCATCTTATGTGGAGACATTCCCATGGGATTCTTATAAGCAGTTCTATAAGACCAGTTCTTCCTAGATCTATTAACAGTCTTTTGCAAGATTAATTTATTTCTATATTGCTCAATTCAACTTGCCTACTAGACTGAGGATGATAAGGTGGTGCAATTATATGGTTTACGTCATATTTAGCTAAAATCTTACGGAATGTTCCATGAATAAAATGTGTCATTAAATATCTAGGGACTCCAAACCTTGGAAAGATAATGTCTTTAAGCATTTTAATAGCGTTTTGATGATTAGCACTACTAGTTGGAATAGCCTCTACCCGTTTAGTAACATAATCGACAGTAACTAGAATATGAGTGTATCCGTTGGAGGAAGTAAAAGAGCCCATATAATTAAAACCCCAAACATCGATTGTTCAATAACAAGTGAATAGGTCATAGGCATTTCCTGGTGTCCACCAATATTAACAATTCTTTGATATTCATCACAAGAGAGTACAAACTTACGTGCATCTTTGAAGAGAGTAGGCCAGTAAAAACCAGATTGCAATATCTTGTGTGTAGTTCGGTATCCCGCATGGTGTACTTCGTATGCCTCGGAATGGCACTTCCTTAGGATTTATTCCTGCTCATGCTTAGTTACACAACATCCAATAACACCATCCCAAAATTAATGTCTTAAATCAAAGAAGAACTTTTTCTTTTGCTGATAAGTGTAACTAGGTGGTATATATTTAGCAGTAATGAAATTAGCATAATCTACATCCCAAGGGTTATTCCGAGAAGTAGAAGAATTTACAACAGCTAATTGCTCATCAGGGAAACTATCATTAATGGGTAGTGGGTCATCAAGGACATTTTCCATTCTAGATAAATTATCGGCTACATGGTTTTCAACTCCTTTCTTATCAACAATATGCAAATCAAATTCTTGTAGCAAAACCACCCACCTAATCAATCTAGGTTTAGCATCTTTTTTTCCATAAGATATTTAATAGCAGCATGATCTGTGTGAGTTTTAACTTTACAATCAACAATATAAGGTCTAAACTTATCACAGGCAAACACAACTGCTAAAAATTCTTTCTCGGTAGTAGCATAATTTCTTTGAGCGCTATCCAAGGTCTTACTAGCATAATGAATGACATTTATTTTCTTATCAATTCTTTGACCTAGAACAATACCAATAGCATATGCGCTAGCATCACACATACTTTCAAAAGGTAAGTTCCAATCAAGTGGTTGAACAATAGGTGCAGAAATTAAAGCTTTCGTAAGTATTTCAAAGTCTTCTACATAATCATCATCAAAAAATGGGACATCTTTTTGTAAGAGATTAGTGAGAGGTCTATAAATTTAAGAAAAGTCTTTAATGAACCTCCTATAGAAACAATCATGACCAAGGAAACTTCTTATACCTTTGATATCTTTAGGACATGGCATTCTCTCAATTGCATCAACCTTATATTTATCTACCTCAATACCTCTTTCCAAAATTTTATGGCCAAGGACTATACCTTCATTCACCATAAAATGGCACTTTTCCCAGTTCAAGACAAGACTAGTCTCTTCACATCTCTGCAAAACTCGGTCAAGATTTCTCAAGCAACCATCAAAGAAGCTCCGTAAACGGAAAAATCATCCATGAATACCTCAACAATTTTCTCACAAAAATTAGAGAATATAGCAGTGATACATCTTTCAAAGCTAGCAGGTGCATTACATAGACCAAAAGGCATACGTCTATAAGCATAAGTTTCAAAAAGGACAAGTAAAGGTAGTTTTTCTTGATCTTCTTGTGTTACATGTATTTGAGAGAAGCCATGATAACCATATAGAAAGCAAAAGTGTGTATGCTTAGACAATCTTTCTAACATTTTATCAATAAAGGGCAGCGGGTAATGATATTTTCTAATAGCTTTGTTTAATTTTGTAAAATCGACTACCATCCTATAGTCGGTTACAATTCTTTGTGGGATAAGTTCATTTTTATCATTAGGAACAATGGTAATGCCTCCTTTCTTGGGGACACAATGAACATGACTTACCTATCTACTATCAGCTATAGGATAAATTATACCTGCCTCCAGAAGCTTTAATATTTTAGTTCTTACCACATCCTTCATTTTAGGGTTAAGACGACGTTGATGACCAACAATAGGTTTAGCATCAGGCTCCATATTAATCTTGTGTTGACATAAGGTTGGGAAATGCCTTTGAGATCATCAAGAGTATATCCAATTGCAGCATGATGATTCCTAAGAGTTTTGAGTAATCTCTTTTCTTCGTGCACACACACGACTTCAGCATCTGTAACAATCCCAAGCGGTGAAGTAGTATCCATATTTGCAAGTTTAATAGTAACATCGATATCTTCTATTTCCACAGGTGCAATATCAATCATAACTTCTTGATATAAAGTACATGGAATATCACTTATGCTAGCACCCATATCACATAAACCATGATAGCAATGATCTCCAATATTAACATAAACAACATGCATGCCAACTACAGGTTTGCTTTTATCTAATTTATCTTGCTCAATATTAACCGGTTTAGCAATCCTAGTTGAATACTCACAGAAATAAATGACATGTTCATCAATATTATCAACCAAGAGATCTTTAATTATTGCAATATTAGGTTCCACTTTAATTTGTTCAGAAGCTTTAGGAGGTTTAACATTACTTTTATGAACTACGGTTGTAGCTTTAGCACATTCCTTTATCCTAACAGGGAAAGGAGGTTTCGCAATGTAAGCAGTGGTTACAACCAGATTGGCAAAATAAGTAATAGTTTTAGTTTTAGCTATAACAGGTTCACAAATTTATTCAATGGGTGAATGAAATTTAAACCACTTATCCTTAGGGAGATCAACATGAGCAGCAAAGGATTCACAGAAAGTAGCTACTATCTCAGAGTTAAGTCCATATTTTGTACTAAGCTTATTAAAACACATCGGTTTCTATAAAAGTCTTAACACAATCATACTCAAGAGTTATACCTGACTCATTACCTTTGTCAATTTGCCAATATTTAGAGTTGCGTTTAATTCTTTCAAGAACCAGTCGAAGAAGAATCTAGCATATTTTGATCATTATGAGAAAGTTGAGCATAAAAGTTTTCCATTATCATACCTCTCAAGAGCTCATGGTTGGGGCAAGTGTGCATCATGTATATAACCCTCCCCAAGCTTGAGCAATACTTTCTCCTTCGCGAGGCCAAAAATTATATATATAATTCTGATCATGATGAACCAAGTGCATAGGATAATATTTTTGATGAAATTCCAGCATCAGCCGGTTCTAGTCCCAGGTCCATCCAATAGCATGTACCAATGCTTTTCCCTCCAAATATAAAGGGAATAGTTTCTTCTTAACTCCATCATATGATAAATTTTAAAGCTTGAACAACCCACATAGTTCATCCATAAAGGTCAAGCGCATGTTAGGATGTACTGTTCCATCTCCTGCATAAGGATGAGCTCGCAATTTTTCCATAATCTCATAAGGGATTTCATAATAAATATATTCAGTAGGTTCAGTGGGTTGAGGAGCATATATTACCACTTCCGTTTAAGGTGAATATACCCTGAATAAGCCCCTCAAAGGATTACTTTCCATAGTGACAAGTGACAGTAAATTTCAGCACGTAATAAAAATGTCTCGTCACCAAATTCCGCTTACCAAAGGCGCTTCACTCACCGGAAACGACGCGAGAAAAGAGTCTTGATGACCCACAAGTATAGGGGATCAATCTTAGTCCTTTCAATAAGTAAGACTGTCGAACCCAACGAGGAGCAGAAGGAAATGACAAGCGGTTTTCAACAAGGTTTTCTCTGCAAGTGCTGCAAATAGTGATAGCAAGTAGTTTTGTAGCAAGATATTCGTAACAAGTAAGATTTCAAAATTGTAACAAGAGTGTAACAAGTTTCCCCAATCCCTTTTATAACAAAGGATAGGCCGAAATTGTTTCTTATAGTGAGCAAAGCGCTTGTCGGCGTCCTGGGAACGGGGGAACCCAGACTTGCCTGCCTGCGGCCCAGGGCGTGGCCCACCTCGACGACCAAGTACGGCCCAGCGCGGCCTCGCTTAGCACAAGGCCCTCTCAAGACCCCGAGCTCGCGAGGGAAACAACGCCAAGACCCGCGGGGGAATAGGCCTCCCCAGGCCACCTCCCGAGCGGCGGAGATCTCTATGCAACGCCCAACCTCAGGAGGCCAAGGATGACGCAAGGCGGGCCAGGCAAGCACCAGCGCGCTAGATAAGACAGCTTCCTCTTTCGTGCAAAGGAGGCAGGGGCGCACGCAGGTTCCCAAAGCGTCCCCCAAAGGTTTCCCTTCTGGTGCAACGAGACCAAGACCCCGAGCCCCGCAGGACGGACATCATCGCCGAGCCCACCTCTGCATCACCACCGACTACTTTGCAGGCGAAGACCACCTTTCGTCAGGATAAGATGTACCTCATGTCCCCTTTCGAATTTGGCCGTTGTGGGATCCCCTCCCGCCATTGCGATAAGGGAAGAGGACCCGGGCCGCTATAAATAGAGGCTAGGCTGCTCAGTAGAGGGGGATCGAAGACCACCACAAACGCACTTGCGAAGCAACTCACCACTATACTAGTTCATCCACAAACCTCCTCGTGAGGTAATCCACCAAAAGCAGGAGTAGGGTTTTACGCTTCGCAGCGGCCCGAACCTGGGTAAACTCTCATGTGATATCTTCTTCCTCGCCATCGAGCGGGGTTATCGCGTTCTGAGCTTGGAGGGGGTGAAGCTGTTGGGGATCTTCGCACACGCCCCTGGGTTCGAACTTCTTAGGGTTTTGCGGAGCCCAAAATCCGACATTTGGCACGCCAGGTAGGGGGCGTGTCGGAGTCTTCAGCAAGCTTCGCTTCTCCTTCGCCCCGTCGTGTCGATGGCCGACGCCCGACAAGCTCCTTTCGGCCTCGGAGGATCCACCTTCACCATCCTCGCCACTGCCGTCCAGGACCCCTGCCACGGCAGCGCGATGCTGGGCGGTCGTTACCAGGCCACCAGCGTCGTTTCCACCACCGTTGCTGCTCGTGCCGACCAGGCGCGTAGCGGACGAGCGGTGCCCACGGGACCGACATCGCACTGTACCCACGTGGGAGACCTCAACGTGCATGATGCGCTGCTGATGGCGAGTGAGATGCTTCGCCACCGCCCGACGCACGGGGGCTTCGATGCCTGCGCCGACCACATCGCCGAGTCGGTCACCGTCGCGAGGGCCTGGGTTCCCCACCCTTCTTCGCGACCACCGGCGCTGGGCGCCAGGGGCTCACTCGTCGTGCCCGTCGCCTCATCTGCGGACGGCGCGCCCGCTTCACTCCCGGGCGAGCCCGAGCAGGGCCCGCCGCACGCCGTACTTCTTCTCCTCCGGATCCCTGTGACCGGCTTCGGAGCGCCGCCCGGTCCCGTCAGTGGTGCCTTTTAAGAAGGTGCTGGGGCGCTCCGCATGCACCTCGACGCGCGCACCCATACCCAGATGGATCATCAACAGCCCGGGTCATCCCGACGGGAGCGCGCCAACCGACGCAGAGAACAGGTGGCTCAGGCTACCAGTCAGGCAGATAATTGTAACGGAGGCGTCATGGATAACCAGGGAGGCAACTCACGTCAAGATATGCGCGGCCCACCCCACGGCGGCGGCAGAGGTAAGTAACTTCGGGCAGAGGCTCGCCGCATGAGGGTCTGTGGCCCGCGCGCCCAGGGTGGTGTCATCTCGCCACCCGGGGAGACCACCCTTGGTGCGCGCGGGGACGACTCGGGAGGGGGCCAAAGCCTCTATACAGAGGCCTGCGTTCTGGGCTACGTCATACCTGCGGACAGCGCGGTCCGCAGGTAGTAGGGAGATGTCCCGGACGCTCTCCCCAAGCCGGGCATGGGGGCTTCCACAGAGGGAGTACTAGGCCAGGTTGATGCAAGCAGGGGGGCGTCCCGGGAAGCGCGGGGGCGCGATGCAGCTGCCGCCCACACGAGCAAGCAACACATAGCCAAGCCCAGGGCCACAGGAGCGACCGCCTGGGGGGATCGGCAGTATACAAGCAGCGCGGGCCACCCGCGGCAACGGGAGCGCCGGCGCGGCCCTCCGGGGGGCAGGGCCTCGTGAGGTCCTCAAGCCGCGGTCCGGCCGGCGCCACGACGCCTCACGAGGCGGCTTCACCGACACAACACCTCTACGGCTGCGATGGGTGCATTGTGCTCATGTTTGGGCCGCGGGAGCGCAATCCCGCGGCTACGCGGGGAGCAATGCACTCAGGTTTGGGCTGTAGAGGCGCGCAACCGCGCAGAAATGCATGGGATGGCTCTTAACCGACTTGGGAGCACCTGGGCCATGCGCCTGGGGGCTTGCCCAGCTATCTTCGGCCGTGACACTCTCACATAATAATGAGTGGGTTGTATACGCCCGGAGCCCCCCGAGGACGCGGAGGGGTTCCCTCCCATGCCCAAGTGGAAGCCCCATGCTCCGCGCTGGCGGACAACACTGTCCTCCAATGACTATGCCCACACATCGTGGATGCCCTACGCTCCGCGCTGGGGGAAGATGAAGGCGAAGACTAGCCTAGGTGCCGGACGCGGTTGTTGCTTGCTTCTTTTTGTGTTCGTATTGCCACTCTTTGAAATGAAATTTGAAGATTTCGTAACTCTATTTGAAAAGGGGCGGGAATTTTTCTCTCTTCGCGATTCCTTTTTCTGGCCTTGGAGTCTCTTTTCTTTGAATTGGCACCTTGCCGGGGACCACGCACTTTGGCCTCCCCTCGTGGCCCCTCAGAGCAAGCCGGCAAGGACCTTTGGCCTCAGGAGCGCTCGTCTTTTAACGGTCGACTCCCGTTCGGGGGCTCCGGCCGCGGCCCGGCACGACATCACGGAACCTCGGGAGGCTCAGGCGCCTCCCGGGGCAGCAACCGGCGGAAAGGTATGGGAGCCGCTTGAGCGTCAAGGGGGACTCCTGAGCAACGCGCCTCAGGAGCCACACTGGTCAGGTAGCCCCTCACCCCTTGGTCTCGTCCTGGTGATCCGGACGCCCCAACGGCGGTCGAGGTATGCGCGAGATTGAGCTCCGCTGACGCAGAGCGCCGCTTGAGCGTCAAGGGGGGGACCCGAGCAACGCGCCTCGGGAACCTCACCGATCACGTAGCTCCGCGCCCCTTGGTCTCGTCCTGGTGATCCGGACGCCCCAATGGTGGCCGAGGCCTCGCCCCTTTGGTCTCGTCCTGGTGATCCGGACGCCCCAACAGCAGTCGAGGTCTACTCGGGATCGGGCCCCGTCGACGCAGAGTGCCGTAAGGGCTCCCGAACCATTCCGCACGCAAGGAAGAAGCCCTCCCTGGTGGGATCCTCGGCCTCTCTGGACGCCCCATCTACACCTCGCGACGCTCAAGCTCGCCACGACCTGATGAGCTAAGTACACCCACCGAGTAGAGCAAAAACTTTTTGATCAAATGATAGCCCGAATGTCGGGCAAGAGGTGTGTGCGCTAACGTGAAAATGCAGGCGCTACGGACCGCCACGTATTCCCATCAGGATTCTTGTGGTCCCAGGAACAAGGAAAGGCAGCGCGAGGGAAGGAATCCGGCCACTCTAGGCGACGTCGCTAAGATTCTGGCCTTAGGGGCGGCACGCTCCCCCTCAGGAGGGCCCGCCCCAAGAGGACCTAGCCGGCTACCATCGCCGGTCATAGCGCGATAACCTCGTGGACCTCTCGAGGGGCGCCGGGCCACACCGGCAATAACGCAAGGCCCCGCGGAAGAGGCAAAGTCGCGCCACACAAAGCAAACTATTGACGGCTTAAAAGAAGAAGGAGGAAGACGAAGGTAAAAACACAAAAGTTAACGCCCTCAGGGGCCGATTGTTGCTTGACATGACAGGAACCAGGAAGAGAAAACAGGGGAAGCCTAGGCGGAGGAGTCGCTGTCGCCATCCGGACCGTCGCCCGCCGCGGCGCCGGAGTCGTCACCCTCGTCGGAGAGAGGCTCTTGGACGAACCGCTCCACCGAGGACTCCACGTGCGGGCGCACCTCGTCCCTGAGGGGCCTCTGGAGCTCCTCGGGCACCGGCTCCATGACGCGGAGAAGATCAAGCTCCGGGGTGTGGCGGCAAAGGTTGGAGAAGACGCGTGTCAGTGCAAGGTCCAGGAGGTCACGTGCGCTGGACACGTTGTCCTCGTCCACCCGGGAGACGCCAGTCTCCAGCGCCTCCACCACCTTGCCAAAGAAGTTGAGGTAGCCCCCGTCGCCGTGCGCGCACGGCAGCGCGGGGGCTTCCCCGACGAACCGGCTCACCGCGCCAACCGCGCGGTGGGCGATGTCCAGATACTGCTTGGCGCGCTGCGCCTCCAGCATCTTCGCGTGGGTCGCCTCATCCTGGGCAACCTGCACGGCGTCGGCGGCCCCCTTGATCTGGGTTTGGAGGGACGCCAGCTCCACTTGGGCCTCCGCCTCACCCTTGAGCGCGGCCTGGAGGGCGGCCTTGGCGTCCGCCAGCTGGACCCTCAGCGCGTCCGTCTCCTCCTGGAGCTCGTGGAGCCTGCGCCTCTTGGGCGCGGGCGCCCTGGGAGGAGGGAACGATCAGGACCGGCGCAGCGGATGCAATTGCAAGAGAAGAGGGCGGGTGACGAAACACTTACTCATCGATGATGGCCCAGCGCCGGCGAGCTTGGGTCGGCCTCGAGGGTCCCCCACCGCTGCCTCCGGGGGCCGTCGGCGGAGTCAGGGACCCCGAGCGCTCCCCCGCACCTACTGCACTCCCACCGGACGCCATGGAGGATCAAAGGGAAGGAGGGGGACAAGGAAGATAACTTCGAAGGAAGAAAAGTGAGAGGGCGCGTCAAGATGGCAAGACCCCCCGGGCGGGGCGGGTTTATAGGCGCAACCGCTGCCCATGGGGCGTCGTGGGGAGTGGAGACGCCGTGCACTCCTCGGGCAACACATGCCAGACTCGGTCGGCGTGCTACCCTGCCTCACGTTGCTTCATCTGCTCCCGTCGGGTCACGTCCGTGTGGCCCGAGGGGGGGGAGGACACAAGGGGACAGCCGCATTCAAGGAAGAGCAATGATGGCCGAGGAGGAGTGCAGGCCTCGCGTCAGCTCCACTCAGGGCGGTTCCCGACGTCTTTGGGGAGCCTAGACGCCCACGTCTCATTGTGCGCCACGCCTCAAGTTGGGCCCGTAGGCGGTTGGGGCCCACGGCGCTTCGGGCCATCCTCCGTGGCTTCAGCCAGAAGCTAGCTCGAGCGCGCCTCGGGCCCGGGGGCTACTGTCGGCGTCCTGGGAACAGGGGTACCCAGACTTGCCTGCCTGCGGCCCAGGGCGTGGCCCACCTCGACGACCAAGTACGGCCCACTGCGGCCTCGCTAAGCACAAGGCCCTCGCAAGACCCTGAGCTCACGAGGGAAACAGCGCCAAGACCCGCGGGGGAATAGGCCTCCCCAGGCCACCTCCTGAGCGGCGGAGATCTCTATGCAACGCCCAGCCTCAGGAGGCCAAGGATGACGCAAGGCGGGCCAGGCGGGCACCAGCGCGCCAGAGAAGACAGCTTCCTCTTTCGTGCAAAGGAGGCAGGGGCGCACGCAGGTTCCCAAAGCGTCCCCCAAAGATTTCCCTTCTGGTGCAATGAGACCAAGACCCCGAGCCCCGCAGGACGGACGTCATCGCCGAGCCCACCTCTGCATCACCACCGACTACTTTGCAGGAGAAGACCACCTTTGGTCAGGATAAGATGTACCTCCTGTCCCCTTTCGAATTTGGCCGTTGTGGGATCCCCTCCCGCCATTGCGATAAGGGAAGAGGACCCGGGCCACTATAAATAGAGACTATGCTGCTCAGTAGAGGGGGATCAAAGACCACCACAAACGCACTCGCGAAGCAACTCACCACTGTACTAGTTCATCCACAAACCTCCTTGTGAGGCAATCCACCAAAAGCAGGAGTAGGGTTTTATGCTTCGCAGCGGCCCAAACCTGGGTAAACTCTCGTGTGCTATCTTCTTCCTCGCCATCTGCTACTTCTTGAGCTTGCGTTGGTTTTCCCTTGAAGAGGAAAGGGTGATGCAGCAAAGTAGATAAGTATTTCCCTCGGTTTTGAGAACCAAGGTATCAATCCAGTAGGAGGTACAAGCAAGGCCCCAATCTATGCACCTGCACAAACAATCAAACACTTGCACCCAACGCTATAAAGGGGTTGTCAATCCCTTCACGGTCACTTGCAAGGATGAGATCCGATAGAGATAGATATAAGAGATTACTAAAACGATAATTAAAATAAAAGTAAATAAATTGCAGCAAAATATTTTTGGTATTTTTGGTTTATAGATCTGAAAATATAATATGGAAAATAGACCCGGGGGCCATAGGTTTAACTAGAGGCTTCTCTCTTGAAGGAAAATAATACGGTGGGTGAACAAATTACTGTCGAGCAATTGATAGAAGAGTGCATAGTTATGACGATATCCAAGGCAATGATTATGCATATAGGCATCACGTCCGTATCAAGTAGACCGAAACGATTCTGCATCTACTACTATTACTCCACACATAGACCGACTCCTGCCTACATCTAGAGTATTAAGTTCATGAAGAACAGAGTAACGCATTAAGTAAGATGACATGATGTAGAGGGATAAACTCAAACAATATGATGAAAACCCCATCTTTTTATCCTTGATGGCAACAATACAAATACGTGCCTCGCTACCCCTACTTTGTCACTGGGTGAGGACACCGCAAGATTGAACCCAAAACTAAGCACTTCTCCCATTGCAAGAATTACCAATCTAGTTGGCCAAACCAAACCAATAACTCGAAGAGACTTACAAAGATATGAAATCATGCATATAAGAATTCAGAAAAGATTCAAATAATATTCATAGATAATCTGATCATAAATCCACAATTCATCGGATCTCGACAAACACGCCGCAAAAGAGTATTACATCGGATAGATCTCCATGAAGATCATGGAGAACATGGTATTGAAGAACATAGAGAGAGAAGAAGCCATCTAGCTACTAGCTATGGACCCGAAGGTCTGAGGTAAACTACTCACGCATCATCGGAAGGGCAATGGTGTTGATGTAGAGGCCCTCCGTGATCGAATCCCCCTCCGGCAGATCGCCGGAAAAGGCCCCAAGATGGGATCTCACGGGAACAGAGGCTTGCGGCGGCGGAAAAGTATTTTCGTGGCTCTCTTTGGTATTGGGGGAATATTTCTGAATTTATAGGCGAAGAGTTAGGGTTGGAGGAGCTACGGGGGGCCCACAAACCAGGGGGGCGCCCCTCCCCCAGGGGCGCGCCCTGGTGGCTTGTGGCCCACCCGTAGGTCTTCTGGCCTCTTCTTGAACCCTCCTAGGTTCCTTCTGGTCCAAGAAAAATCAGCGTAGAATTTTATTTCGTTTGGACTCCGTTTGATATTCCTTTTCTGCAATACTCAAAAACAAGGAAAAAACAGAAACTGGCACTGGGCACTAGGTTAATAGGTTAGTCCCAAAAATAATATAAAATAGCATATTAATGCATATAAAACATCCAAAACAGATAATATAATAGCATGGAACAATCAAAAATTATAGATACGTTGGAGACGTATCACCATCGAGCGGGGTTATCGCGTTGTGAGCTTGGAGGGGGTGAAGTTGTTGGGGATCTTCGCACACGCCCCTGGGTTCGAACTTCTTAGGGTTTTGCGGAGCCCGAAATCCGACAGCGTTCTCAAGGACACATGGGAATTGTCATCTAGTCATGTTCATCATATATATTTAGTTGATTCGCGTTCACTACTTTGATAATTTGGTATGTGGGTGGACCAGTGCTAAGGTATTGTTCTTACTTGAACAAACAACCTACTTAAGATTACCCCCTCTCGCAAGCATCCGCAACTACGAAAAAAGAATTAAGATAAATCTAACCATGGCATGAAACAATATGATCCAAACAGCCCCATACGGAGAATGCATAAACTAGGGTTTAAGCTTTTGTCACTCTAGCAACCCATCATCTACTTGTTACGCCCCAATGCCTTCCCCTAGGTCCAATAATGGTGAAGTGTCATGTATTCGAAGTTCACATGACACCACTAGAGGAAAAACAACATACACATCATCAAAATATTGAACGAATGCCAACTTCACATGATTACTTATAAAAAGACTTCTCCCATGTCCTCAAGAACAAAAGTAAATATTCACAAATCATGTGCATGTTCATGATCAGAGGAGTAATGAATATGATTAAGGATCTGGACGTATAATATTCCACCAAATAAACCAACTAGCATCAACTACAACATGTAATCAACACTACCAGCAACCTACATGTACCAATCTTAGGTTTTGGGACAAATATTGAATACAAGAGATGAACTAGGGTTTGAGATGGGATGGTGTTGGTGAATATGTTGATGTGGATTGGTCCTCCCACGATGAGAGGAGCGTTGGTGATGTCCATGGTTTCGATTTCCCCCTCCCAGAGGGAATTATCCCCGGCGGGATCGCTCCGCCGGAGAGGAAAAGTGCTCCTGTCCAGTTTCCACCTCGAGACGGCAGCGCTTAGTCCCGAAAGTCCTCTCCTTAATTTTTTTCTACATCAAAAGGACTCTTATAGCCGAAGGAGGGTACTAGAGGACTATTGTGGGCCCAAAAAGACATCAGGGCACGCCCTGGGGGGTGGGTGCGCCCTGTTTTCTTGTGGACAGCAAGTGGCCCCCTCTGGTATTTCTTTGCTCCAGTATTTTTATATATTCAATAAATTTTTTCTTAAACTTTCATGACATTTGGAGAACCATGTAATAGCTATCTATATTGTACCTCTTTTAGGTCCAAAATTCCAGCTGCCGGTAATTTCCCTCTCCATGTAAATCTTGCAAACTAAGGGAGAAATGGCATTAGAACTGTATCATAAAGTGAAATAATGAGCAAAAATGTTATAAATAATAGTAGGAAAACATGATGCAAAATGGACGTATCAATCCCACGCAAGCGCTAGTGGCTCACAATCTTCCTGCTTGAAATCTATAATATGAGAACGAAGTTGCATGATTTTCATGGGTGGACAAAACTTAGATAAAAAATTGTTGCACCAATCAGCCCACGAAGTCATACCGCTTCTAGGTAGAGCTAGAAGCCACTCTTTTGCTTTTACTCTCAAAGAGAAAGGAAATAGACACAACTTCAAAGCGTCACGGTCATAATCTCTAATGTGTATCATGTTGCATAATTCGGTAAAATATTGCAAGTGCATACCGGCATCTTTAGAAGCAAGAGCCTCCAAATTGGTCTTGTTCAACCATGGAGACTAGGCTCGGTTTTATCTTGTACTTAGTGGCAACAACATCATGTTGTGCTATGGGTTCACGCATAAAGTTATTTCTAGGAGTAGAAAAAATTCCAAGATTATGAGCCATAGTAATCTTTAGGGGGGTTTGAACTAACAAGTCTTGCAAAAAAACTAAAATTGTAACAAAAACTAAAACTATAATTAAAAAAACTCTAAACACAAAGACTAGGAACACTCAACTCCTTCCAGGCAATGGCGCCAGAAAAAGTTTGATTTCTTCCTTTGGTGATCCGGAAATGGATCATAAAGGATTCTCGCCTTTTTACCCAGAGGTGACCGAAGTTATCGAACCCACAGGAGGTAGGCCCCCCTTTAAGCTAGGGTCTCAAGCAAGCTTTTCTTAAAGAACAATTCCAACTTTTGGCCAGATCAAAATTAAACAAACTAAAGGGGAATACTTGTAATAAAAATGGGCATGGGTATGCCGACTTAATGTTTACAACCATATATTTGTGTTGGGACCAAATTTGATCTTAATTGTGCGCTGGAAGTCACCCATCGAGATGTCCTTGTTACGAATCAAAGTGGGGGATGTGTCCAAATTATATCTTGACCGGCACGCATACCGCATCAATAGTCATTGTTCAACTGAATGCTCTATCCGTCTCGCAGGGTTGCCTCGATAATTAAGATTATAATAATCACACAAGATCTTTGGGTGTTTAGAGACTACACCTATTGAATCCCTAAAGATAGAATCCGTGTTGCCGTACTAAACCTTTTTGTCACTGGTGTTCACAATAACACTTCAAGGTCTCCCTTCCCTTAGCCTCTCCATGGATCGCTCTCCATGATCCCGGGTACCTGCATGGATGAAGAACGCAGAAAAGACAAGAGATATTTATGGAAAAATGATATATAAAGGTGGAATACGGATCTGTTGTGCCTTTGAAGATATATAGGAAAACATAGAATGATGTATAAAGATTCATTTTTGAATACAAAATGGACTCAAATTTAGTTGGCACGTTAAAAGTGAATGGTTACCCTCCCAAGTTTGAACGAAGCGGCAAAAACACTGACTCCCACCCCCAACCGTAAGCCCTAAACCAATGTTTGGGAGATGGAAATTATTGCCTGATGTCTACTGTGCAACTTTATTCTTGTAGACTTTGTTGGGCCTTCAAGCGCAGAGTTTTGTAGGACAATAGCAATTTTCCCTCAAGTGGATGACCTAAGGTTTACCAATTCGTGGGAGGTGTGATACGTCTCCAACGTATCGATAATTTATGAAGTATTCATGCCATATTTGCCTATGTTTACAATATTTTTATATGGTTTTGATGCACTTTATATGATTTATTTAGAACTAACCCGGACTGACGCTGTTTTCAGCAGAATTGCCGTGGTGTTGTTTTTTGTGCAGAAAATGTAAGTTCTCGGAATCGCTCAAAACTTTTTTATAATTTTTTCTGGAGGAAATAAGAAATACTGGAGCGAAGAACCACTGGAGGGGAGCCACCTATGGGCCAGGAAGCAACAGGGCACGGCCACCCCCTGGCCATGCCCAGATACCTCCTGGGGCCCAGCTCCGTTTGACGTGATTCCTACGCTGAAAAATCCTATAAATATAGAAACCCCCGAAAGTAAACCAAGAACTTTCGCTCCGTCTCCACAACTCTCTATATTGACGAAAAATCCATCCGGAGCCTTTCCAGTACCCTGCCGGAGGGGGGAAATCATCTCCGGTGGCCATCTTCATCATCCCGGCGGAGGCCATGACGAGGAGGGAGTAGTTCACCCTCAGGGCTGAGGGTATCTACCAGTAGCTATGTGTTTAACCTCTCTCTCTCTCGTGTTCTTGAGATGGCACGATCTTGATGTATCACGGGCTTTGTTAATATAGTTGGATTATATGGTGTTTCTCCCTATCTATCTTGTTGTGATGAATTGAATCTTTCCCTTTGAGATCTCAGCATGTTGGATTGAATATTTGGTTTGAGAACACTTGATGTATGTCTTGTATGCGGATACCCGTGGTGACAATGGGGTATTCTATTGATTCACTTGATATATTTTATGGCATCAACTTGCGGATTCCGGTGACCTTGGGGATCTATGCATAGGGGTTGGTTGCACGTTTTCATGCTACTTTCTCCGATAGAAATCTTGGGGTGCTCCTTGAAGTTCTTTGTGTTGGATTGAATATGATAGATCTGAAATTGTTTGACGCATGTCACATAATTTACCCACGGATACTTGAGGTGACATTGGAGTACCTAGGTGACATTAGGGTTGATTGATATGTATCATTTGTGTTATTTTACTAAGACTCTAGGGTTGTTTGTGACGCTTATAGGAATAGCTCAAAATATTGATCGGAAAGAATAACTTTGAGGTGATTCCACTACCTACACCAATTTCATCGTACGTTCTCTGCTACTTATGAACTTTGGAGTGATTCTTTGTTGCACGTTGAGGGATGGTTATATGATTCAACTATGTTAGCATTGTTGGGAGATTGCACTAGTGAAAGTATGAACCCTAGGCCATGTTTCCAAGCATTAATATATCGTTTTGCTCGATGTTTACTACTTGTTACCTTGCTGTTTTTATATTTTTGGATTACAAAATCCTATTTCTATCATCCATATTGCACTTGTATCACCATCACTTCGCCGAACTAGTGCACCTATACAATTTGCCATTTTATTGGGTGTGTTGGAGACACAAAAGATTTCTTGTATTTGATTGCAGTGTTGCTTGAGAGAGACCATCTTCATCCTACACCTCCCACGGATTAATAAACCTTAGGTCATCCACTTGAGGGGAAATTGCTACTGTCCTACAAAACTCTGCGCTTGGAGGCCCAACAAAGTCTACAAGAATAAAGTTGCGTAGTAGACATCAAGGTGTAGGATGAAGATGGTCTCTCTCGAACAACCGTGCAATCAAATACAAGAAATATCTTGTGTCCCCAACACACCCAATACAATGGCAAATTGTATAGGTGCACTAGTTCGGCGAAGATATGGTGATACAAGTGCAATATGGAAAGTAGATATAGGTTTTTGTATTCTGAAAATAAAAAACAGCAAGGTAGCAAGTGACAAACAGCAAGCAAAATGTTATATAAATGCTTGGAAATAAGGCCTAGGGTTCATACTTTCAGTAGTGCAATCTCCCAACAATGCTAACATAATAGAATCATATGATCATCCCTCAACGTGCGACAAAGAATCACTCCAAAGTTCATATCTAGCGGAGAACATAAGATGAAATTGTTGTAGGTAGTAGAACCACCTCATAATTATCCTTTCCGATTAATCTATTGAGCTATTCCTATAAGTGTCACAAACAGCCCTAGAGTTCGTACTAGAATAACACCATATGATACGCATCGATCAACTCTAATGTCACCCAGATACTCCAATGTCACCACAAGTATCCGTGAGTTAATTATATCATATGCATCAAACAATTTTAGATTCATCATATTCAATCCACGCAAAAGAACTTCAAAGAGTACCCCAACATTTCTATCGGAGAAAGTACGACAAGAACGTCTATAAACCCATATGCATAGATTACCCCATTGTCACCATGGGAATCTGCAAGTTGAGTACCAAAACATATATCAAGTGAATCAATAGAACACCCCATTGTCACCACGGGTATCCACATGCAAGACATACATCAAGTGATCTAAAATCCAATATTCAATCCGACATAACAAAACCTCAAAGGGAAAGATTCAATTCATCACATCAAGATAGCAACGGAAGAACACCATATGATCCAACTATATTAACAAAGCTCATGATACATCAAGACCGTGACATATCAAGAACACGAGAGAGAGAAATGAATCACATAGCTACTGGTACATACCCTCAGCCCTGAGGGTGAACTACTCCCTCCTCATCATGGACACCGCAGGGATGATGAAGATGACCTCCGGTGATAGTTCCCCCCTCCGGCAAGGTGCCGGAATAGGGCTCTGGATGATTTTTCTTCGGTACGGAGGCTTGCGGTGGTCGAGCGGAAGTTCTAGATTAACTTCTGGGGGTTTCCCAATATACATGATTTTTCAGCGTTGAAATCACGTCAAACGGAGCCACGAGGTGGTCCCAATCCATCAGGGCGCGCCCAGGGGTGATGGCGCCCTAATTCCTTGGGGGCACTTGGTGGCCCCCTCCGCTGGTTCTTCGCTCCAATATTTCTTATTTGTTCGAGAAAAAAATCGTAAAAAAGTTTTGGGCGATTCCGAGAACTTTTATTTTCTGCACAAAAACACCACCACGGTAATTCTGCTGAAAACAACGTTTGTCCGGGTTAGTTATAATTAAATCATATAAAGTGCATCCAAACCATATAAAATTATTGTAAACATGGGTAAATATGGCATGAATACTTCATAAATTATCGATACGTTGGAGACATATCAACATCCCCAAGCTTAATTCCTACTCGTCCTCGAGTAGGTAAATGATAAAAGAAATAAATTATGATGTGTGAATGCTAGCATAGTGCAAAAGTTTTATAAATGATAATTTCAATCACCTTTTCTAGCATTGTTATATCATAAACAATAGCTCATTTCTCATACAACTTCTCATTATCAAGTAACAAGCTATTCACATGTTAAAGTAGAGACCATAAACTTTCTTGAAAGCCAACAAACTATGTTCTCAGTCATCAAACAATTACAATTCATCTTATTTTCAGGAAGGGTCTATGTAAGAGCTTTGATTTAGCAAATTCCACATACTCAACTATCATTTAGTCTTCCATGATTGCTGACACTCAAATCATATTTGTAGAACAAATAGTTTCAGTCAAACATATAAGAAGATAGGGCCTTAATGATCCGCCTCCCAACTTATTTATATTAGGGATAATATCAACAATAATGAATCATCATCACCTATATTCAACTGGATATATGTGCCTGGATCTTTCCCCACCACATGATGCTTGCCTACTAAAGAATTAATAGATTGGAATAGGGATGAACATTATTGACTCTTGCATAAAAGTAAATAACATAAAAGTAAAAGATATGCCCTTCACAGAGGGAAGCAGAGGTTTTCATGCGCTTTTTATTTTTGTATGTGCAAACTCTTAATGGAAAGGAACGTCACTTTATATTGCCCCTTGTGATAGCAACCTTTATTATGCAGTCTGCCGCTTTTATTTCTTCACCATCACAAGTTCGTACAAAGCTTATTTTCCCTTCCAATAAAAGATCATACATATTTAGGAGCAATTTTTATTGTTTTTTGCATCGATGACAACTTACTTGAAGGATCTTATTCAATCCATAGGTAGATATGGTGGACTCTCATGGCAAGAAACTGGGTTTAAGGGTTTTTGGATTCACAAATAGTATCTCTACTTAGTACGAATTTTTGGCTAGCAAAAGATCCTAAGCAAACACAACATGTTAGAGGATCCATGACAATATAACTTCTATGTGAATATAAACAAACATAACCATTACGTTCTCTTCCTTGTCCAACATCAACTACTTGATCAAGTTTGAAAATAATTAATGGGGTATCACAATCATAGGATCACAATCATAGAAGATCCAAGATAGTATATTTATATGTGAAATCTCTCTTCCTTCAACATTATTTCATGAATTGTTCAAGTGACCAATACTATGTTTGTTAACTTCCAATAAATTTTACCGCTTATACTTCTTGTATGTGAAGTCACTACTACCCATGGGATAAGCATATGAAGCATACATAATTTATAATTTATGACATTCAATTCATTCAACATTTTCTCTTAGGATATAAGTGAAGCACAAGAGTGAACATCAAACTACTCTCAAGAACATATAAGTGAAGATCCATGAGTAGTTAAACAATTAAGTAGCTATGTGAGGACTCTCTCTCAATAAAGATTTTTAGATCTCAGAATTTTATTCAAACAACAAACAAAGCAAAAGACACTCCAAGAATAAAACATATCATGTGAATGAATAAAAACTTAGGCTCAACATAGACTAACCGGTAGTTGTTCGATGAAGAGAGGTGGGATGCGTAGCATCCCCAAGCTTAGATACTTGAGACTTCTTGTAATATTGACTTGGGGAGCCTTGGGCATCCCCAAGCTTGAGCTCTTGTGCCTCGTTAATTCCTCTCATATCATGGTTTCACCTAGGTCTCAAAAACTTCATCCACACAAAACTTGAAAAGAACTCGTGAGATAGGTTAGTGCACATAAGAATAAATCAACAATTTATGCACTGACAAGACAAGTTGCATAATAATTTTCAAACATTATCTACTGTATACTATAGTTTTCACAATTTATATCTACCAATATAAGTCATGAAAACTATAGGAGAAGCAAATAGCAAAACTATGACAACAATCTGTCTAAACATGATAGTCTGTAGAAATTAATTTAAAAAGTGCACTTCTGTAACTCCAAAATTTCTTAAAATTTAGGATATGATAAATAATTTATATGAGAGTATTGTGTAAAATGTTTAGAAACTTTCTACATTCCAGTAAAATATGAAAATTCAAACACTACAACAAAAGTTTCTGTTTTTACACAGCTCACATCAAACATGCAATTCAAGCATCCTAAAAGGAAATTCTTGGAACTTCTTATTGAAAAACATGATTATAAATAACAGCGAGCCAACTTTAACAAAATTAAATGACGCTCCAAGAAAAACACATATTATGTGACGAATAAAAATATAGCTCGAAGTAATATATACCGATAGTGTTAAAGACAAAAGAGGGGGTGCCTTCCAGGACATTCCCAAGCTTAGACGCTTGAGTCTTCCTTGGATATTACCATTGGGTGCCTTGTTCATCCCCAATATTAGGGTCTTACTACTCCTTATTCTCCTCATATCAGTATCTCACCCAAACCTTGAAAACTTCAGTCACACAAAACTTAACGGAACTTTGTGAGATGGGTTAGTTTAATAAAGATAGACCATTCACTTAGGTACTGCCAAGACAAGATTCATAATTTTTCTAACATAATAACTATTGTATTCTATCATTCGCATAATTTATATCACTTAATATAAGCTATGGGAACACTAAAACAAGCAAACTATGCATGCAAAACAGAATCTGTCAAGAACAAGACAGTCTGTAAAGATCTGAATGATAACCATACTTCCCAGACTCTAAAAATTCTGAAACATTAAGAAAACGCAGGGAATTTTCATATAAATACTGTGTAAAAATTTCAGAATATTTGGACGCTCCAATGAAATCATAGAACTTCTGCACTGGACGTAAAAGTTTCTGTTTTTGCACAGAATCAAACTAACAAGTATCCGCACTATCCCAAAGGATTTATTTGGCATTTTATTGAAATAAAATACACAAAACATGATTAATACAGTAGATTAATCATGTGACCACACAAAAACAGAAAGTAAAAGTGTTGGGTTATCTCCCAACAAGCGCATTTCGTTAAATCCTTTTAGCTAGGCATGATGATTTCAATGATGCTCACATAAAAGTAAAGAATTGAAACACAAAGGGAGCATCATGAATCATATTACAAGCACATTTAAGCCTAAACCACTTCCTATGTATAGGGATTTTGTGAGCAAACAATTTATTGGACCAAGAATCAACTAGCATAGGAAGGCAGAACAAACATAACTTCAAAACTTTGAACACATAGGGAGGAAACTTGATATTATTGCAATACCTACAAGCATATGTTCCTCCCTCATAATAATTTTCAGTAGCATCATGAAGGAATTCAACAATATAACTATCACATAAAGCATTATCTTCATGATTGACAAGCATAGAGAATTTATTACTCTCCCCATAAGCAAACTTCTCATACATAATAGTATGAGTATCATAGGAGACTCGAATACTATAAATTGTTTCCACATTAAAAGGGTAATGATCAGAAAAAGGGTATTCATAATTATGATTTTTTTATAATAATAATCATCACTACTTTTTAGAACATAAGTATCATCACAATAATCATCATAAGTAGGAATCATGCAATTATCATAACAAATTTGATCATTCAAAGTAGGGGGACTACAAAGATCATCTTCATTAAGCATATCATCCCCAAGCTTGGGACAAACATTAATTGCAGCAAATATATTCTCAAACATGTCATTCTCATCAATCATAGCATCCCCAAGCTTGTGGGTTTGCATATCATTAGCATAATCATCAATAGCATGAATGGCACCAATAGTATAACAACTATTATCCTCATAATTTTCCAAGTTAGTGCCAAAAAGATTTTCAATATTATAGGAGTATCATTATATTCCCAATCATAATCATCTTAACAAGTAGTAGGCATAAAAAAATAATCATCGAGTGTATCATCGTCCACACTACTTTCGGATTCATTCTCAACAATGATAGGAGCAACATTATTTGAGAGAGATACCTTTTTACCTTTACCTTTTATTCTCTTCTTCTTCTCATTTACCACATTTTGTGTGGGTTTAAGTAATTTTTTCGAGCTTCTTATTGAAGAGATTGGTTCGATTGGAAGCTCCTCCTTGCAACCTGATTCATTAAGAGGTACAATAGGAAGGTGTTGGGAGACCTTTACCCTTTCATTAGTATTCCTTTTATATTCTATTGGTTTTCCCGTCTTTCTATAGTTGGCAATATAAGCATTCTCATTGCAATTTACTAAGCAAAACATATAGATTTCCTGTAGATTAGTTTCATTATCATTAGTGATAAGGAATATATCAGACCAATCATTTTTATGTGACAACTCTTCACACTGATAAGGAATATATCAAACCAATCATTTTTATGTGACAATTCTTCACACCCCACAAATAAACAAAGTTCATTATAGAGTTCAGGGACATCAAATTATCACAATATTTGGAAACGGTTCGATAATGAAAATGCATGCATTGGAAATTAAGATGACGAACCCTATTGCAAATTTCACAAGTAATGGGATGAAGAGAGCATAATCTTGTGGCAAATTCATCTATCACTTTAAGCCAACAATTGGTTTTATCATGTTTATGCTTCTTACAAAATCTATCATCCCTATATGGCATGTCTTCACAAATATTATTAATTCCGCAAAAATTGACATGATTATAGGAAACCTTTTTATCATGACTAGTGCAATCATCATTAGCATCATGGATATTCAGAGAATTCATACTAACTATATTGCTATCATGCTCGTCATTCAAGGATTTCACATTAAGCATTTTCTTAAATTCTTCCTCTAATAATTGAGCACAATTTTATGAACCATCATTTTCACGAAAGACATTATAAAGCCGAAACAATTGAGGCAACCTAAATTCCATTTTTTTGTAGTTTTCTTTTATAAAACAAAATTAGTGAAAAACAAGAAACTAAAAGATTCAATTGCAAGATCTAAAGATATACCTTCAAGCACTCACCTCCCCGGAACGGCGCCAGAAAAGAGTTTGATTTCTACTACGCAACTTTATTCTTGTAGACTCTGTTGGGCCTCCAAGCACAGAGTTTTGTAGGATAGTAGAAATTTTCCCTCAAGTGGATGACCTAAGGTTTATCAATCCATGGGAGGTGTAGGATGAGGATTGTCTCTCTTGAACAACCCTGCAATCAAATACAAGTAATCTCTTGTATCCCCAACACACCCAATACAATGGCAAATTGTATGGGTGCACTAGTTCGGCCAAGAGATGGTGATACAAGTGCAATATGGAAAGTAGATATAGGTTTTTGTAATCTGAAAATATAAAAACATCAAGGTAGCAAGTGACAAACAACGAGCAAAACATTATATAAATGCTTGGAAATAAGGCATGGGGTTCATACACTAGTGCAATCTCTCAGCAATGCTAACATAATAGAATAATATGATCATCCTTCAACATGCGAAGAAGAATCACGCCAAAGTTCATATCTGGCGGAGAACATAAGATGAAATTGTTGTAGGTAGTAGAACCACATCAAAAATATCCTTTCCAATCAATCTCTTGAGTTATTCCTATAAGTGTCACAAACAACCCTGGAGTTCGTACTAGAATAACACCATATGATACTCATCAATCAACTCTAATGTCACCTAGATAGTCCAATGTCACCACAAGTATCGGTGAGTCAATTATATGATAGCATCAAACAATTTTAGATCCATCATATTCAATTAACACAAAAGAACTTCAAAGAGTACCCCCAAGATTTCTATCGGAGAAAGTAGGACAAGAACGTCTATCAACCCATATGCATAGATTACCCCATTGTCACCACGGAATCCGCAAGTTGAGTACCAAAACATATATCAAGTGAATCAATAGAACACCCCATTGTCACCACGGGTATCCACATGCAAGACATACATCAAGTGATCTCAAATCCAATATTTAATCTGACATAACAAAACGTCAAAGGGAAAGATTCAATTTATCACATCAAGATAGCAAGGGAAGAACACCATATGATCCAACTATATTGACAAAGCTCATGATACATCAAGATCGTGACATCTCAAGAACACGAGAGAGAGAGAGAGAGAGAGAGAGAGAGAGAGAGAGAGATCACATAGCTACTGGTACATACCCTCAGCCACGAGGGTGAACTACTCCCTCCTCGTCATGGACACCGCCGGGGTGATGAAGATGGCCTCCGGTGATGGTTCCCCCCTCTGGCAGGGTGCCGGAATAGGGCTCCGAATGAGTTTTCTTCGGTACAGAGGCCTTCGACTGTGGAGCGGAAGTTCTAGGTTAACTTATGAGGGTTTCCCAATTTATAGGATTTTTCAGCGTTGAAATCACATCAAAAGGAGCCACAAGGTGGTCCATCAGGGCGCGCCCAGGGGGGTGATGGTGCCCTGATGGCTTGGGGGCGCCTCGTGCCCCCCCTCCAGTGGTTCTTCGCTCCAATATTTCTTATTTGTTCCAAAAAAATCGTCAAAAAGTTTCGGGCGATTCCGTGAACTTCTATTTTCTGCACAAAAACAACACCACGGTAATTCTGCTGAAAACAGCCCCAGTCCGGGTTAGTTCTAATTAAATAATATAAAGTACATCAAAACCATATAAAAGAATTGTAAACATGGGTAAATATGGCATGAATACTTCATAAATTATCGATACGTTAGAGACGTATCATTGTCTATCCCTGACATGCAAAACCTATCGGCCTGATTCCGAGTGGTATCAATACAAATAGATGGAACTTCAGTCAGACGTGACACAACCGCCCCTTAGCCCCATTCATACATGGTGGACGTTAAAACACATTTGATCCAAGCTCCTCCCAAAGACCTCTCTCCCTTCATTTCCCCATTCATACACCGTGGGTGCAAAACAAGCTCCCTTGGCCAAAATTGATCTCAACAAATATTTAAAATAAGGGTAGGTTTTTAACTTCACTCATATGTGACACAACCGCCTCTCAACCCCGTTCATACACCATGGGTGCCAGAACACCCTCTCCTCGCCCAAAATCGCTCCTGCCCCGATCTCCATTTTAAACGGAAGCTATGTTCATAACTTTCCCCACATTTCAGACAAGCGCATCCCAAAGACATGGTTGCCCTACCCCTCTCCCTTCATTTCCCCATTCATACATCGTCGGCACCAAAACATCCTCTCCACCCCAGCCTCCTACGCCCTTCACCCCATCCACCAAGGCCCTCCTTAATGATGTCGGAGGCGCTACCACGTCCCCGTCGTCCACTTCAAGAGATTGATGTTTCTCATCCATGGTGTCAGATCAGGATCCTTGCATCCCGTCCACTTGCTTCATCCGTGCCATCATCCACCTTGTCGGGGCTGCTTCTATGACCATATCACAGGACTTATCCCCCGATGCAAATGTCTATCATCCCGGATCTGCTTTCATGCCACAAAAACCATCGCACCCGCAACACCCTCAACGTATCAGCAGATGCCTACACGGCGCCGCAAGAGGTGGTACTCCTTCATATATGATTAAGTTATTGATCTCACCCAAAAAATAGATCGTCGCTTGTTTACTGTACTTTCTTGTCCATACCAATCTTAGTTGTTAGTTGAAAGCAAAAAATGGTTGCTAAGTAGCCTTTGTCCGGTTTGCACCTTCACATCTGCCATGGCATGGTCAACACTATACTCAATTACTCATCATGTTTAGGGTTCACCCCTTTTATATACACTCACTAATCCAGTCATAAAAAAATGCCACTCATAGCCCCAATGCTTAGTTTTTTAAATACAAATATGATATGATACTAATACTAGTTTAACATACACACATTTAATTTGATAGCTAACGTTCCTTATTAAGCTTCGAAATGCATGTGCGTCACTTATAGAGATATGAGTGAATATTATTTCTGTGTACGATGTCCTCCATCATGGGTGGCCAAACATTGTGTTGTATAGAAAAAAAGGGTTATCTCCACCTTTTACATTGACTATGATCTGCCTACGTGATTTGTGTCGCACTAGCAGCACTCCACCCTTCATGCTAAACTACATGTCACTCATAATTCTGAAGCTTATTTGCTCAAATACGAGTTTGATATGATGTTGATATTAATTAAATAGACACACATTTAATTGTCAGCTGATGTTACTAATTCAGTTTTGAATTGTATGTTCGCCCCTTATTGAGAGACATGAGAGGTTTGTACTCCCTCCGCCCACAATATAAGAGCGTTCTACAAGCTACATAGCTTGCAAAATGCTCTTATATTGTGGGACGGAGGGACTATTTCTCTGTGCACTCTGGTCATCATGGTTGGGGGATGAACTTTGTATATAGTATAGTTCGAAGCTATCATCTCAGAACAATCATTACTTGTGGAGATCTCAATAGGAAGGCTATTTTTTGAGTAGTAGGGCCACATTATATTCATACAAGCACCAAATTACAGCATGCATGACAACTCTGGGCAAAATTCCAGTGATAGTATGCAGTGGTTTATAGGTGGATGCAACCACAAGTGATTCCAATGTTTCTCCTTGTCTTATATTACTCCAAAAAAGGTTGGAGCAACGTTACATGGTGAGTTGCGGCACCCTCGAAAATCGACGAGCTCGAGGCCATCAAGGAGCTTCGGCTTAGGTGTGTCTTAATTTTTGTACTTTAAGTTAGACTTTTTATTTTTCTTGCAACCATTTTCTCCTTTAGTGTTCCTTTTTAAAATGTGTCTTCAAAAATGTGAAAGTACATTTTTCTGCTTATCTAACCATCTCACTGTTTTTGGACAAATGCAATTCTTGCTACATTGGGATCATGTTCGTCTAACAAACATCAACGTTTTTATAGCATTACCCAATACCCACCTTACTCATTTTAATAATATGAAGTTAATGCTTACAATTTAAATTCTTAAGCCACTAAAGATATGTTTTCAAACATATGAGGTTAGTGGTCACAATTTAAATTCTTAAGCCACATATGATGTTTTTGTTGTTGATCAGACCATTTTAGTTGAGATAAAATAGTCATAACATTTCTTTCTCTATTCAATTTTCTACGAATTAAATGTGTGGTATCCTTTTAGATGCGCTACTGCACAATGGCAAGAATGTACCTAGCACCCCCCCCCTTTATTTTCTTAGATGTGTTGATTATTCATGGTTGTTTGTTTAGACAACATTTGTATAATAACTTCATTAGGATTAATTCTGTCAGTACTCATGCATGCTTATATGGAAAGCGCAACTTACTTAACATTTTTCTACCACTGAGAAAGAACCACATGCGTGTTAATTGATGACAGAGTTGTTGAGATACAAGCTGAATTATTTGTGTTCAGAAAGCAGTAGAATTGAGATCAGTGTTCTCCCTTTGATTAGAAATTAAGGCAAGTGAATTATATCATATCGTTCTTTGTTTCCTTACATGCAGTACGTGATAACCACAACTTGCCTTCTTGACAGATGAAAGTGTGCAATGTGCCAAGACAAAAACCTATTATGCAATTGTCACATTAGAAAATGAAGCCTATCAAGGTGAACCTTTCCAATTATTCCACTCAATAGATTTGTTCCTTTGTTGACATGAAACTAATGTTTGGTTCTCCTATAAAACAAAAATTTGATGCAGAGTTATGGTTTGTAGTTACTATTTGATGACAGCTAGTTTCATTCAAGATTTATTTTGCAAATCTACCAAGATGGATGCATTTTTTCGGTGACATTAGAATAGCATGGGCACATTATTCCTTGATATTGTATTAATGTTGTGTTATGAATTGTGAGTTGTTTGATGACACTCAAATGTTGTTTTTTTACAACGCATATGAACATGCGACTAGTAGGGGGTATAATGTCTTTCATGATGATATGATATAACCAGTAATAGAGGTGTCTCAAATGCAATAGGTATTTTATTGGCTCAGCGAAAGAAATCTTACGGGTAGTCAGTATGATGTTTGATCTGTGATGTTGGCGACGGATTTAAACACAGATCATATAGAGAAGTTTGCGAAGTGGTATTAGATCTCAACAAGATTTAAACTCACAGAGTATGTGGAATGTGTTGCACATCATTGCACACGTAAGATTACATGTAGCTATATATTGAAAGAAAATATAAACTTTGTGCACTTCAATTTTGAATTGTAATAACCCCATAAAAAACTGAATTGTAATAAGACATGCATTGCACGAGCATGCTTAGTATTATTATTGACTAACTCACCATTACCCACAGCCAAACGTGTTTCTACGATAGCCGGCCAGAGCTTCTGTCGGCCGCGTACAAGCCGCTGATTCAACTCTGGTCATATGCCCCGTAGTATGCCTCATAGATACCCATGTGCCATGCGTTCCCACATGGTCCACCCTGTTCGGAAACGTAGTAGAAAACAAAAAAATTGCCCTACGATCAACTGGGATCAATATGAAGATACAATAATGGTTGGGATCACGCTCGTTAGTGTCACCGAGTTGCAGCGGAAGAACAACATGATGATGTAGATCGTACTTGGAGACCCTAGAACCGTAGATGAACAATCTCGCAGACCTCCCACGAACGATCCCTCGAACTGAAGACCGAAAGCATGACCTCTCGACTTGGTTGCAAGCGTGATACTCTCCAAAACCCTTCCGGTGACCCTGAAACGATTCCGAATCCTCTTGAAAATATTACAAATATTAATGAAACAATTCCACAAATAAATCCTTGATACTGTCGTCCTACTAACACTCAGCAGATCGTGATTACTTTAAGCTTGGGACCACGTAGGTTCGATAACTCATAGACATGAACGAAACTCCTTCGTTAAATGACCGATAGCGGAACCGTGGACATCCATATCGATCCCTATGAGTACATGAATGATATTCGAGTGAACCATCGGTTACCATGTGACATTCACTTTGATTCATGATATTTTACAAGATCCGAGATTCATCGGTATCCTCTTGAGTCATTCACATGCTCATTACAACGTTATTCTCGTTACCGGTTTTGTTGTTCTTTCTCGTTGACGTGTTCCGGCATCCCCATGAATAGTCACCTATGTCTGGCCATACGATGATGGATGCCATCACACCGAGAGGGCCCTAAGAATATGTCTCCATCGTCAGAGGAGCAAATCCTAGTTATGAGTTATCTAGTCCCTTGTTAAACTTTCCAATGAACTTGTAAGTTGTCGTTATGATCATCTAGTTACAGATGACGTTTGAGAAACCCCAAATCTCATCGTACGGTAATAAGTGACTATGATACTCTCTTGGACTAAGGAACATAAAACACATGTTAACACTCTATGGTATAACAATTGATTTCAGACGATATAATCTCAAAGTATAACAAACAAATTTGGGTCGATTCAATATGGTCGTTCTTCTAACGTCATAATCTCAATGTTGTTTTAGGACTATCGTCACACTTAATAATATCCTAAGATCCAAAAAATATGATCACTAACAACACTTGATCCAGTCTTAGAGGCAAGACTAGGAACCTTTATTTTACCGACTATCATTCCACACATGCATAAGAGTTTTCCACTGAATCGCATATTCCAGAATCATAGCAGTTATAACATAGAATATAAACTCTTGATTATGACTATGGAAATATGATAATACAATATTATTGCCTATAAAGCATATTTCCAACAGTCTCCCACTTGCACTGGAGTCAATAATCTAGTTGCATGGTTTCCTAACACATATGGCTTATTTGGTGTTGCTCATGCTTTGCTTAGTGGTAAAGCCTCCGTCACCGGTTTTGACATATTCAAAACCTTATAATATTTGTTCCAGTCGTGTCTGTTTTATAGTATCTTTAAATCCCTTTGCTTTGAGCAATGTCACTATTATTCATAATATAGTGTCATTGTTTTTATTACATTTTGGATCACATCATATGTATCAAGATACTTCTTGAATACATCACTTATATCAATACACTTCTTCATACATCAAGACACTTCCTGATCCAGACATCTTTGAAACATCTAATGATTTTACACCTTTAATGCTATAGAATCCACAATATTGTTCATGTTTGAAATCTATTACAAACAATTTAATTACACCCCAATTTATATCAGTCATGAAGTTGATGTTGCTTTTAACCATTTACAGCACCCCCCTTCAACCCCTCTATTTGACTAGGAACAAGTTTGTTGTCATCTCGGAGTTACTTCAAAAATATCAACATTTTCCTAGTGAACTAATACAAGATCACTTCAGTATTTCTTACTAACACTTTAGTACATAAGAAACTGTATGACTTAATACATTCCATAGATTTTATGATGGATTCAATTTATCGATATATATTGAATCCCTCTCCTATGATTATCAATTGTCATTGGACATTGATTACTCCTAAGCATCATGCTATCTGACATCGAGAGAAAATGCATTCGCTATTTTAAACCTTTTAAAACCTTGTCAATTTGTTCATATTGGCTGAGTATAATTAGATATATTGATCTATCTCATATAGATCCTCACTAATAAGTTGCTCTTGCATTAGAACCTTTTAGTGAAAACATATAAAAATATTATTTTGTGCTTAAGAACTTTATATCATTTCCAATATGTCAATTACATAAGAGGTTTAGAAATGGTATATAGTTCCCACTAAACTTTGTATTTATATACAAATTTATTTATCATTCTAATAGTAAAACTCTTTGACTATTTTTATAAAATGTTAATTCCAGCTCCTTGATGCTTGCTTCAAACTCCTTTGAAGGTTTGGATATTTATGCAAATTTTTGACAAAACTTTTCTCATAGCATCAATCATACATCCATCCAATTAGGAAATTAGTTTGTCATCCATCTGTTTATACCTTTCATAGGATCAACTAAATTTAAAATTTAATTGTTCTATACCAACTCTAAAATCCATTCTGGAGTTTATTGGCTTTGAGCCATTCCTTTTGAGTTGGGCGCCGCCATTGCTACCTTTGTAGTGCATAGTTTCATCTTCTTATACGATGAATATGTCACTATGAAATTTATTCAGGACATTCAATAATCTTTCCTGATCTATGCGTTTTAGTTGCAAGCTTTAACTAGTATCCCTACAACTGGTGTAGAAATTCCAGTTTAATTTGCAAGCAAAATTTGGAACAATTTCCAACTTGTTGCGAATCTTTTCCGGAGATTCAATAATCTTGTCTAGCTTGCATTCTTCTCCCACTTACTTCTCCTCGAAAAGATGTTCAATCTTATGTGACAAACACTTTTGTCTTTGAAATTTTGCTAGAAGAAATGCCCAATGGTCTCCATTGGATATCCTACAAAGCTTGCAATATTTGTCCGTTATGGGATTAGGTTAATTTGAATAAAAATCTTTATAACCCCAAATCTTTGATGTGACAAAATGGATTCTACCCATTCCATAACTCACACGGTGTCATCTCATCAGAATTTAAGACGGTGCACTGTTTAGTGTTTTTGTTGTTGTTTCAAGTATATCTATATATGCCCCAAGATTTTAGCAGATCGGTATGAAATAATTCCACAATTATTTGAGTGTTTTGCTAAACTTATGACTTGGATTTCTTCATGATTGAATAATCTTTTGTCACAATGATCATTAACTTCACTTTGAATCTTTTGATCCTTTCAAACATTTCTCTCCGAATTTCAAAATTTCAGCTTTGTATTTAGTAAATCCTATTTACTAAAATCATTAATGAAGCATAATTATCCACCATGCCCTTGTTAACATATTGGATCACTATATATTTTGTCAACTGTTTGACTTTTAACGCTTCATCTATATGAAGATTATTTTTCCAATATAACCTGGAGTGACAAATTTAAGTGGTATTTTATCAGTCTTCTTAAGACGTTTAGCATTAATGTTATAAATTCAGATTCAAGATTATGAATAAACCACTAACAATAGAGGTAAGTCCAAAACATATCGTTATAATAACTTGAACAACTTTAGTTTAAAACTTATATGAATATCTGTCGCATAACCCATCACACAATGTTTTATACAACTCCGAAGCGAAATAACTATAATCGATTTTAAGATAAATCTTAAAGATAAATTAAAGGCATGACCTCAACGATCTTCAGTAGCGATCCCATCACCATTCCCGATTTGCGTCACGACTTCATTCCTTCTCAACTTGCGAGCTTTCTGTAGTCCCTACATCTGTTTGCAAATGATAGCTCTCGGCCAGTATCAAATACTCATGACATATAGGAATTCAACAAGTAGAATAACATTAACTTGTATAATTTTTATACTTTACCAGAAGAATCGTTCTTCTTCTTATCTGCCAAGTACTTCTTGTAGTTGCGTTTCCAGTGTCCTATTTGTTTGCAGTAGAAACATTCGGTCTCCTTAGTGGATCAGCCCTTGTTCCTCTTTTGAGTCTCGGTCTTACCGGCACCAGTGGGTTTCTTCTTGGACTTGCCATTCTTCTTGAAACTAGCGGTCTTATTGACCATCAACACTTGTTTGTTCTTCTGCATCCCATCTTCCATAGTTTTGAGCATAACAAACAATTGGTTTGCACTTTTCTCCATCCCATTCATGTTGTGATTCATGATAAAATCATCGTAAGATGGGGGGAGTGAAGCAAGAACAATATCTGTACCGAGTGTTGGAGGAATTCCAAATTCTAGAGAAGCTAGTCAATCAACATATCGAGCAAGCTTTACTATATGCTCACTCACTGACGAACCTTTTGTCATCTTGCATTCAATCAAGGCCTTGGTTATTTCAAAATGTTTGGTCCTTGCCTGCTTCTTGTATGCAACTTCCAGTGACCCAATTATAAATTGGGTGATAGACCGTTCAAAACGTTTATGTAGCTTAGGATCCATGCAAGTTAACATGAGGCACTGGACTGACTCATAGTTATCACTACGAGCAGTGAAAGCAGCTACAACTTCTGGTGGTGCATTCTTTGCAGGAGGATCACCTAGGGGTTGATCCAGCAGAAACTCCTTCTTAGCACTTCCGAGAATGAATCTCAGGTTCCGGATCCAATACGCATAGTTTCCACCATTTGCATCCAACTTTTCTTTCTCTAACATAGGGGCTAAGTTGAACATATTGCGAGCCACTGATCTACAACGATAAACACAAATTTATTTAGACATATTTCATAATTAATTTACACTATTATTACTTAAACAAATTTTAATATAATATGCACTCCTACTTAAATCAATATCTCTCATAACTGATTAGTAAGTGATTCAAGACTTTGATCTTATTCTCAGCCATTGATGTGGACATCACTGATGACGAAATTTTTGACTGGTAGGCAATATTTTGCCGATCATATCTCCATATGACTCTTGTTCATCTTTCGATGCTTCGTGCTCCAAGCTTAGAACTATTCTGCTAGAACTTCAAGACAACTGAGTGTTCTCTACTACATGGTATGACCATCTACCAGTCTTACATCTACAGACCGTGTGCACCAATGTGGACATGACATATTTAGGAATGCTACGTGTTATATATGGTAGCAACACTTGGAAGAGCACCTTTTAACTTGATATTTTATGTGAGAGATCGCCCTAATAATTGACTACTAAGCAATCAAGGGTGCAAACAACAAAGGGATAAACATCTTAGGCAATTCAGAATAGCATGATATGGTATAACCCAGGGCGCCGGGGATGATTCTTCGGGACGATTCGCCAGTCACCACCATCATCTCCTACACCGGTTGAAACCATCTTGCTCCGGGGTCCTCCGTGGCATGTTCGTCAGATCCTTGATGATAAAAAACAAGTTTGACACTTAGGGCAAAAAAGTGACAATCCTTTGGCTCCAGCCATCATGTCGTACTGTGACACGTAGGTCACTTAAGGTTACACCATATAACCATCTCATACATAAACAAAATATCATGACGAAGGCTATAACACATCACATGCAATCCTGCAAAACCAAGTTAGACGTCCTCTAATGGGTTTGGCAAATTTTAATTACGTGATTTCTAGGGTTTCCAGATAACACTAGCTACCTACGTCCACCATTAAGGTGATAATCCTTATTGGTAGATTAAGTTTCGGGGTGTGTGAGGGAACAGACTTAATTACAAAAATCTCTAGCCGCGCACTAAACTTCGTCATTACGCGTGACCCCCTAGAAGATCGTTCATCATCATCACCCTCTTGTGTACGCGATGGTTCACTGCTCTTGACTATGATCAATCCCAAAGAACTATTACGGATCATTGATATCCAGAGCCGAGCGATTGTCAGAACTTTGTACAAAGGCACATCATGCAGTCAATGAACTAAACGAAAGCAACACTTGAGGAAAGCATAACAAGAACATCAAACCCTCACATCCACATGTGATCTAGATCGCAACTTGTATCTACTCATAAAGCCACTCATGATGCCACTGTTGGGAAACGTAGTAGAAAACAAAAAAAAATCACTCTACTATCAACCAGGAACACTATGAAGATACGATAACGGTTGGGATCATGATCGTTACCATCACCGAGTTGCATTGGAAGAAGAACGTGACGATGTAGATCACAATTGGAGTCCCTCGAACCATAGATGAACGATCCCGCGAACCACCCACGAACGATCCCTCGAACTGAAGGCCGAAAGCACGACCTCTTTGCTTGGTTGCAAGCGTGCAGTCTTCATGATCCAGCAATGCTTCGTCGTCCAAATCTAATCGTGGCAAGAGCATTAGAGGGAGGAGATTAGAACCACACATGACTTCTAATTATGAGGATTAGAGGAACTAGGCCTACCTCTAATTAGTCAAGTAGGACCAACAAGAACTAAAACTAGAAGAATTAGAGGAGGCTCCAAAAACTTGTACATCAAAAGAGCCCAATACCTCAAGTATATAAAGGTGAGAGGGGAGAGGAGAGGAGGCAACCAAGAGGAGGTGAAGGACCCCCCTCCCCTTGCGCCGACCAAGGAGGGAAGGGGAGCCCTTCCCCTTTCCCAATTCGGCCTCCTTCCATAGGGAAGGGGGCGCCTCGCCACTTGGGCCCTTGTGGCCCAAGTTGCTTTACTCCACTTGGCCTTTTTAGGCCCGTTGATATTTAATTAAATATAAAATTGTTTTGGATACTTTCAGATCATTTTATATATAATAGCAAATATGCCCGTGCGTTACAACGGGAGAAAGAATATCCCGGCATGACGACACCCTTACAAGTAAAAGAATACATCATGCAAGGCTCGAGGATCGGGCTATAGAAATGTGGTAGGCATAAAGGAAAATCTTGAACATATGTAAGAATGAGATAAGTACTTTTGAAAGCCCATTCAGAAAATAATAAGTTTGAAGGTCTAATTTCCTAAGAACATTTGCGTTGTAGTCATTTTTAGTCTAAAGTTGCTTCTAAGCTACCCGTTCTAACTCCTAAACATAAGCCTAACAAAGTGACACGAAAAATTGACGTTGGAATGACATACCAATGACCGCGGCAAGGTGATGCCGAAATTGCCAACATTTGGTTCACGCCCACAAGTCGCATGGATCATGTGATAGAACCACCAACAACAATAGGAAAAGGAACAATGTCTAGGAGATTGGCGACATCTAGGTGAATATATGGGTGCTAAAAAAATATCACCGAGCGCGACGTAGGATTGCAGTAGTCAATGTAGATTAAACGGGAAAATTTGTCCTTCAAGTTGCATTGTTCGAAATTTTCTTTATTTGAATAGATTTTCCTTGTCGATGCAATCCTAGTGGCATGTAGATTCGACCGAGGAAGCTCTGATGCGTTGCTGATGACAACAGCGACTAGATGCTTCGAGATGACAATGGCGGCATCAGGTCGCTGTGACGGTTGAGGGCAATGGCTATATGCCTGAGAAAGAAGTATAGGAGGAGCACGGGGAAAGGTGTGGTTACTAATGTATTGTATTTTACGAGACGGTTAGGGTGGCCTATTCGTGTTCATGTATTACATGACAAAAGATTATAGCCCCATACTGTATACTGCAATTGAACTTTACAACGTACCATCGAGCTTCCAAGCAAACGACTGATTGATCACATGTGGAGGCCCTAGTGCAGCGGTGCACTCGGACGACCATTGAGCTGTTTGACCGAATCTTCGCCAATGGTCACGGCCGTTCCTATTCGGCGCGTACGTCACTGTCTAGCAACCTAGCTAGCGCATACCCTCCAGCGCGCATGTCCACAGTGTAGGTCGGTCTAGTCTGGTTTTTACCCACCCGGTTTTGGAAGGTTATAGAATGCTTCCATGAATTGGTTTTCTTCTTATTTTTCTTATTTATTTCTTCTGATTTTCTTTATTTTTATATTTCTCATTTTCCCCTTTCCCCCTTTTTTCACATTTTTTTCATTTTTGTATTTTTCAATATCTTTTTTCAAGTAAGTTTTTTATTTTTATTTTCCTTTATTCTTTTAAATTTTGCGAACATAATTTTCCAATTCAAGAACTTTTTTCAGATAATGAACATTTTTTTTTAAATCATGAACGTATTTTGACTTCATGAATATTTTTTATGAAACCATGAACATTTTCAAATTCACGAACATCTTTTCAATTAATGCGAACATTGTGTTTGAAACTTCTGAACATTGTGATGTATCGCCGAACATTTTATGAGTCGATGAAGATTTTTTGAATGGATGCAATTTTTATGAAATTTGTCAACACTTTATTTAAATCGGCAAATATTCTTAGAATTGATGCACACTTTTTTAATTGATTAACACTTTTTCAAATACAAGAACATTTGTTCTTGGATGATTTTTTAATGCATGAAGCTTTTTTTAATTCATGATAATTTTTTTTTATGAACATTGTTTTAAAAATTCGTGAATATTTTTTGAATTCATGATTTTTATGTTCAAGTTCATGAAGATTTTTTTCAATATCATGAATTATTTTAATCCAGGAATTTTATTTTTTTCTGCAACATTTTCTTAGGAAATTTCGATCTTTTCTAAATTATTTTAAAGATGAAAAACGAAAACAGAAAAAAGATCAAGAACGAAACAAAAAATAGAGGGCGTTGCTCCCCGCTCATGGGCTGGCCCAATAAGACGTGCGGGTGGGACAGGGTCAATAACCTGAAGTTCCTTCTTTTTGCTAACAACTGCGTCGTTGATCAGTTTGTTTGTGTGTTGTAGGTCTAACTAATAAACCATAGTTCGAATCCTGGAAGCACCTATTTTTTCTGTTAGTCTCGAACAGACTAAAGCTAATGAAGGACATACGAAAAAGATTAATTGGTCGAAAAAGATGGAGAAACAACCCAAATGATAACCACACATGTGCCATGTTTGCACTTCGTCCACACACGTGATTCTCTGTCCACACAGTCACCACCTAGTCCACGCGCGTGTGGGCGAACTGCTCTTCGCTCACACGATGCTCGTACGTTGCTAGATGGCAACCAGGTAAACACACATGGCAACTATGGTTAGACCACACGTGACAACTAGGTAAACACACATGGCAACTATCCCCGGGTAACTAAAGTGTGAACCCGCGGATAACTATAGTTAACCAAAACAGAGAGAGTTGGCATGCTTTTATAACTAGATTTGCCATCCCGATAAGTAAAGTTGCCATACCCGGGGTAACTAAAGTGTCATGCCGCGGGTAACTAACGTAGGTGTGCTAGGACGTGTGGGCAGATTTCCTTCATGCCACACGCGCGAGGTGAGGATGAGTAGTAGTTGTTGGGTGTGTGGCACGAAGTAGTTGCGCCCACACGTGTGGGCAGTTCTCATGTTCGCCCACACATGACCCGTATGGTCTGCCTCCTGATTATGCCACACAGATCATGTGGGCGCATGTCTAAGATGCCACACGTGTGGTGAATATCGGGACCCAGAAACAATCCTCCATTTAATATTAGGTATATATTTAACATCTCTGGAAACATTTTTCATCTATATATATTTATCGGTGATACCCAGTATTACCCGATACTCTCTGAAACCCTTCCGGTGACCCCGGAACGCTTCCGGATCCTCTCGAAACTATTTCGAATATTAATGAAACAATTCCACAAATAAATCCTCGATACTCTCGTCCTACTAACAGTTAGCATATCGTGATTACCTTAAGCTTGTGACCCCGTAGGTTCGGTAACTCATAGACATGAATGAAACTCCTTCGTTCAATGACCGATAGCGAAACCGTGGACGTCAATACCGATCCCTATGAGTACAAGAATGATATTCGAGTGAACCATTGGTTACCATGTGACATTCCCTTTTCTTCGTGATATTACAAGACCCGAGAATCATCGGTATCCTCTCGAGTCATTCACATGCTCATTATACCGTTATTCTCGTTATCGGTTTTGTTCTTCTTTCTTGTTGATGTGTTCCGGCATCCTCGTGACATAGTCACCTGTGTCTGGCCAGACGATTACGAATGCCGTCACATCGAGAGGGTCCTAAGAATATCTCTCCATCGTCGGATGAGCAAATCCCACTCTCGAGTTATCTAGTCCTTTGTCAAACTTTTCGATGAACCTGTAAGTTGTCGTTATGATCTCCTCATTACAGATGACGTTTGAGCAAACCCAAATCTCACCATACGGTAAGAAGTGACTACGATACTCTCATGTTCTAAGAAATATAAAACACATGTTAACACTCTGTGTTATGACAATTCATTTCAAACGATATAATCTCAAAGTATAACAAACAAGTTTGGATCGGTTCAACATGGTCGTTCTTCTAACGTCATGCTCCAATGTTGTTTTCGGACTATCGTTACACTTAACGATATCCTAAGATCCGGAAAACATGATCGCTAACAACACTTGAGCCGGTCTAAGAGACAAGACTAGGAACCTTTATTTTACCGTTTATCATTCTGCACGTGCATATGAGTTTTCCACTGAATCACATATTCCAGAACCATAACAGTTATAGCATGGAATATAAAATCTTAATTATGAATATGAAAATATAATAATACAATATTATTGCCTCTGGAGCTTATTTCCAACACACCCATCCATAGATTTCCCTCTTATCCTTTCATGTGTCGTCCTCTAACTTTCCTTCTTCAATATCCATCGAGCCCCTCCCACCATTCTCATCCATCCAACCACCCATTGTTTCATCCAATTCCCTCGAGCTCGGCCATGAGGCTACCACCTCGACCTCCCAATCCTGTGTAGGTAGTGGTTATGATGGGTTGTCCCTGCACTCACCTGCGTGCTGCTTGTCGAGTTTTTTCCACGACTCTGTCCATGGGGCCGTGGCGGAGCTGCAAGTGATGTGATGAGCTCGACACCAACCGCCACAAGGATGTCACACCCATGCCTACGGCTTGCTGGAACCGCGCGTCCGGCAAGCTGGAACCGTAGTCGTGGTGTTGCTACAACCAATGGAAGTGGTTTGGGGCGACACATATTTTTGCTACATCCAGCACAACAAAAGGTACATCAGGCAACACAGTTTGCTGCAACCCAACAACGTCCTTGCGCAGCGCCGACGGTTTTTACTGGAACCGACCCCCGGCGACCTCCCCGCGCAAGCACCGACAACAATCTGCATGGCATTGTTTTTTTTTTTTTTTGCTACAACTGACATTTGATTTTGCTGGAGCCAACACATGCAAAGGTGGGTTACGACAGAGGGCACGGGGTGCTGCATACCGGCACTCACCATCGTCAGAGACAACGCGCGACCTTTCTGGTGCCAGCGAACAACGACCTTTTGTTCTTGCGGCGAGGTGTGGCGGGGATGGCGTCGTCGGGGGCCAAATCCAATGGAAAAGCAGGGAAGGCGGACGAGAAAGGAAGAGAACACAGCCAGAGGACCAAATCAAACGACTGTTCGCGGCTGAATCAGACGGCTGGGGCGACCGGCGGCCAAAAGTTGGGCCGACCGACGCCTAGCACCCGCCTTCTTGCATTCCATTTCTTGCATTCCATTTCTGCGGGGCCAGGGACCAGGGAGGATGGTCCCGGGTGAATGTTCCACTGCACAGCGGGTACCGTACTAAATTCCGCACCATCCTCGTGGCTGTCCGATCATCGTGTCGCATCCACCGTTACCGCACCGTCGTACTACGACTCGCCATTCAGTCGCCCCGCTTGCCATTGCCGCTGCAGCCGCTGATCTGGGCGCGACAGTGCGCGCCGCGCAATAACTTTGGGCCTTCATTTCTCAGGCGATCGGGCATTCATTGGCTTGCTGCCGGATCTGATCGGCCGCTCTGTCTGCCTCCTGCTCTGAACAACCTGGCAGCGGCAGGCCTCCTCTCCCGGCTTTATTGTGCACAGTGTGTCCAATCCAATCTGCAGTGCTCTGCTCGCTGGCTTGCCCGCTTGGCTACGCGCCCGCGGCCGCGGTGCTACGTTGCTGGCACTGCCAGTGCAGTGGCAGATTCGGCGAATGCCTTCCGCGTCCCCGAAGCTTTCCGATTTTTCTCGAAGGGTGGTAGTAGCAACGGATACGCTTACGTAACTTTGCAGCGTTGTTTTGTTCCTGGATCGGTGCTATTACGCCTGTTTGCTCATGCGTGCCAGCAAAAACAAGGGGTACTGGTCTCTTCGCATACGGGCAAGAAAGGTTGGCCAGTTCAACGTGGTGGGACTACATCGTACTAGTCGAGACCTCGAGTGTATCGAGTTTGGCTAACACCGATATTTTCAATGTAAAATTAATTAGGGCTGATGCTGATGGATACTGTAAGCCATGACTTTGGAATAATGTACTACTCCCTCCATCCCAAAATAAGTCACTCGACTTTGTACTAGCTTTGTACTAAAGCTAGTACAAAGTCGAACCACTTCTTTTGGGACGGAGGTAGTACTATGGAGGCGAATGAATAGTTTGTCTTCTAGGCTTCTTCTTTTTTCTTGCTAGATAGGCCCTCTTGTTTTTGTCAAAAGCATGTATACGTGTATTTTTATGATCTGGAACAAGGCCTTTTCCATATGTGTATTCCGTATGCATGCAATGGTTTGTTCTTAGCAAACATATTACGACCGTGTTTCTAACTAATAAGGAGTCCTAAAAGAAGAGACATATGTTTTTTTTTCTTTTTTGCGAATCAAGAAGAGACATATGTTGCAAACTTGATGAGTGTGTCTACACATTGGTGCAAAAGGCGCATGCTACCTTGAAGCAAGCATCCTGTCCGTCTTAAATGTTGAGGGAACACATATTTATATATTCACGTAAGCTGTCCTCGTAGGGCCAACTGAAATCCTTCCGATATTCTCGATGCCTATACTTGCATACTTGGTAGTTGTAGTACTATAATCCACCTAATTTTAACATTCTATTGTCCTGGGATGTAAATGTGTCCTTTTTTTTCCTGTTGGCCAAATTAGCTCCTCTTGTGAGTCTAGAAAAACAGGCACAGAAGGATGAGTGGCTCAATTAGAGAGCAAAATTTGATGAGGTTATGACAAACAAATTTGACACTCTCTCTGGTTGGGTGTGTAAGTCGGGTACAAATTTTTAGATCTTTTTTTTGCCGCACACCGTAGAACAATTGTTCTATGGTAATTTTTTATTATTATAAACAATATGTTACAAGGGGAAAGGGAAAAGGAGGGGGGGGGGGGGGGGGCTAAGCAAAAAAAGGCGTAATGGAAAGCAAATACACAAATTAACCAACTCCAGTTCTTGGAAATATGAGCATCATTGAGTCAGAAAACTTGTGTTTTCCAATGCTTGAATTCTTCTAAAAATATGTTCTTCATCTTTATTTGAAGGACTTGTAGATCATTTTTTAAGGTATATCTCCAATTCTGGACAGTTGCTGGAATATTCATGTAGACTAATCCATTTCTCTGAATCCAAATACTCCAACATCCTAACATGACCACTTCCAGTCCAAAGTGTGGTGGTAGTTCAGCCTTAGACAAGACAATTTCTTCTAATATGGGAATACCTTTCTTTTTTATTAGGAACCAAAGTGTTCCAACATCTTTGGGCATAAGAGCAGATGCAGAAGAGTTTCTTCTAACTCAGTGTGTGTTTTGTATGCAGATGATGGTTTGTTCTTAGCGAACATATTATCGCCATGTGTCTAATTAATATAAGGATTCCTAACAAAGAAGAGAAATAGGGTGCAAACTTCGTGAGCGTATCTACACATTGGTGCAAAAGGCACAGGCTGCACTGAAGCAAGCAACCTATCCGTCTTAATTTTTGAGGGAATGCATATCCATTTACTCACATTCTACGGAAATCCTTCGATATTCTCGATGACCATACTTGCACATTTCGTACTTCCTTTGTTCGGGTCTATTAGGCTCACTCATATTTTGGCACAAATTTTAACCATCTATATAACTGACAACATATAATCTACATGCTATGAAAAGTGCACCACTGGATTTGTATTTGAAACAATATTCTCGTTATATAATTTTTGTGACATATAATACATTTAATTAGTTAACTTTATAGTCAAAGTTGACACGGAATATGAGGAAGCCCAATAAACCCAGACGGGGGAGTAGTTGTAGTATAATCCACTTAATTCCAACGTTTTACTATCATGGGATGAAAATTTGTCTTATTTTTTGTTGGCCAATTTATGCCCTCATGTAATGTTATATAATTTGGTGTACAAAAACAGGCACGTAAGGATGAGTGGCTCCACGAGGGAGCAATGCCCGATGGGGCTACGAGAAATGAATTTGATAGTGTAATCAGGCATAGTAAGGAGATTTTGAATGTTTGGTGCACTATGGGAGCCAAGGATCTGATTTTTCATAGGTCGTAATAATAGATGCCAAATATTACAAGATAACGTGGCACTAGTTGATTGGTTGCCACTGGGCCACACAATGAAATTTAAAGTGGTGTTTTTCTTTTGCGAAATACCTAAATCTATTATAAAAGTTCACCGAAGGAACAAAGCATCCCTACATCGAGATGCATGGACCATTGAATGATCACTACCGCCACCAAACAAGCCGTCCACGTGTTGTTGCCGCCTCTTCTCGGAGTCGGTCTGACTTTGTCCATGACAACTGGGAAGTTTTCGAGCATGTGCCACTAAGGACCAACACCCTGGGTCCATAGTGGTCGTCGTTGAACCATTGAATTGATCTTAAGCGCCTAACACCAAACCTCGTTGTCATGCATGCACGATGAGAAACCCTAGCCTCGCTGCCCCAAGGAGACAACATAAATCTAGTCCAGAGCTTGGTTGACTCCGTCTTGACGGGTGAATTCAAGGAGGATTGAAGCCCAAAAGACCAACTCGAAGATGAAGAGTCGCGATCCGTCTGAACACTACCCTTGTGAGGAATTAAAAACCCTAAGCTAAACTACTAGCCAGAGCCGAGGCACTCGGATTATCCTCCTTGTCACGAGTTGCCGAAGTGGCAAGTATAAGGGAGGCGAATCCACAGGCTAGCTAGCGAAGCTTGAAGAGAAAGTGAACTTTCGCCTAGCTGCCTTTGCGTGAGGTTAATGAGTGTTAATGGGTGGTTAGTGGAGTAGGATTACATTTTGAACTTTGAGCATGTAAGTTTTTTCCCGTAGGTGTAGCATTTGGGGGGTTGCTCATGTTGATGTTTCTTTAGCCATAGAACAAGTTATGTGAGCTCATCCTTTTTTCCTTTGGTGCCATTTGGTTCTGTAAGGCGTTGATAGTGTGATCGGCCATGTCAAGAATATTTTGAATGCTTAGTGGACCATGAGTGCCAATTATTTAGGGGTGTGTTTGGTTGGGGAACCAACTGTCATGGAATGGAATGGTTCCATTCCAGAGGAACGGGTCCGTTCCATTCCCGTGTTTGGTAAGAGCAAAAGAGCGGAATGGGTTGGTTCTGTTCCGGTGTTTGGTTGGAATCATAGAATGAAAAATGGAATGACATAAAATTCAAAATTCTGGCAACATTTCGTTTGTATTTTCAAGAAAGACAACATAACAATATATATTGACAAGCTTAACACATAAATGACTGCACATATATCTGATCCGATCTCTTTCATGCATTGGGCCATAGGTAATGCGTGGTCTTCTCTTCCTTATTATAGAATGAACAATGACTGCCATTGTAGCTAGTGCAACAAAAACAACGGCTCCGCTAACCATATTTTTTCTTCTATTCATCTTCTTGACCATCTACAAGTGATGCATGTATACTATAAAAAATATGGCTACCAATGATGCTTGCATCAATATATATATTGTAAAGATACACTGGACAACATGTATTTCAGTACAAATTAAGAGAATGCACATGTATTTCAGTACACTGGACAACCCACTGGTTTTAACAACATAAAGAAACAAAACTGAATAAAAAACAACCATGAGTCATCAGAAGGGGAAGGATTAGCAGCAGCATATCCATGAGAAGGATTAGCAGCACCAAATCTCTCTCTCGGCTAGGAAGATCCATGAGAAGCAGCAACATATACGGGGGAAAGGAATAGTGTTGGATTCCCATGGGTATGCAGCACTAGGGGATTAGCAACACCAAATCAGCCCGATGGAAGCTGCCACCGCTCTTCTAATCCTCGGCAAGAACCGCTGATCCAGATCAAGACAGGTTGGATTCCCATTCTTGCTTCCCATGTACTGCTGCATAACGAGAGAGGAAAGGGAGGAGTCAGTCGGCATCAAAGAAGGAAGGAATCGACCGTCGGGAAGGAAGGAATCGGGGCGGCGCAGCTGAGATCGATGGGGGAAGAGAGAGGTCGGGGAGGCGGCGCACTAGGGGAGAGGAGCGCTGGGGATGCGGGAGTGCGAGCGGGCGACCGGTTCCGCATGGTCCGCCCGTTTCGGAGGTCTCACCTCGTTCTGCATCTGGGCCGAATATTCGGGCCGCGGGAACGAGTCGGTGACCGTTCCAGGTAACAACTGAACGCGAGAACGAGGCCTTAGAACGGGTCGGACCCGTGACATTCCGGTCCATACCTGAAACCAAACACACCCAGGTTAACGTGAGATTCTCCTCTCCACCACAAGTTGCCAAAGTGGTAGGTATAAGGGAGGTGAATCCACGGGCTAGCTGGCGGGGCTTGAAGGGAACGAGAAATTTCGCCTAGCTGCCTTTGTGCGAGGTTAATGAGTGTTAATGGGTGGTTAGTGGAGCAGGATTACGTTTGTAACTTTGAGCTTGTAAGTTTTTTCTCGTAGGTGTAGCATTTTGGGGGTTGCTCCTGTTGATGTTTCTTTAGCCATAGATCAAGTTATGCCAACTCGTCCTTTTTTCCCTTCAGTGCCATTTGGCACCATAAGACGTTGATAGCGTGATCAACCATGTCAAGAAGATTTTGAATGCTTAGTGAACCATGAGTGCTAATGATTTAGGTTAACGTATACCATAATAGTAGTTGTTGACCTTATTTTAGCGTGATGGGAGTTCTCGTGTTGACTTTCCATTAGTTTCTTTCTTGGATCAAGTTATGGCATCTCATCATTTTTCTTCATTTGGTGATGTTTTAGCTCCACAAGGCTTTGATAGTGTGATAGGTCATGGCAAGAAGATTTTGCATGCTTAGCGTGTTGGGGAACGTTGCATGGGAAACAAAAAAATTCCTACGCACACGCAAGATCTATCCTTGGTGATGAGCATCTACGAGAGGGAGAGTGGATCTACATACCCTTGTAGATCGCTAAGCGGGAAGCGTTAAGAAACGCGGTTAATGTAGTCGAACGTCTTCGCGATCCAAATCGCTAGCCGTCCCGCGATCCAATCACGATCTAGCGCCGAACGGACGGCACCTCCGCGTTCAGCACACGTACAGCTCGATGACGATCTCCGCCTTCTTGATCCAGCAAGAGGGAGCGGAGAGGTAGATGAGTTCTCCGGCAGCGCGACGGCGCGGCGGTGGTGGTTGTGGAACTATTCCAGCAGAGCTTCGCCTAAGCGCTACTGAAAAACTAGAGGAATCGATCTATCGGGAGAGAGAGCTGCACCGTGGCCTATTGGGTTGAAGTGCTATGGCCCTCTCTCCCTATAGTATATATAGGAGGGAGGGGGAGGGGCCGGCGCCCTAGGGATCCTCCCCTAGGGTCGGCCGAAGTGGGGAGGTGGAGGAGTCCAACTCCAATCCTACTAGGAGTAGGATTCCTCCCCCACTTGGTTTTCCTTTCCTCCACTTGGACTTTCCCACCCCTAGCCGCATGGGCCTTGTTAGGGGGGGGGGGGTTCGACCAGCCCACTAGGGGCTGGTTTACCTCCTCCCACAGCCCATGAGGCCCTTTGGGGTGAGAGGCCCCTCCCGATGGTCCCCGGTACCCTCCCGGCACTCCCGGTACACTACCGAAGTACCCGAAACTTTTCCAGTGACCAAAACGGGACTTCCTATATATCAATCTTTACCTCCGGACCATTCCGGAGCTCCTCGTGACGTCCGGGATCTCATTCGGGACTCCGAACAACCTTCGGTCACCACCATACATAACTCAATACTACCGAAACGTCGCCGAACGTTAAGTGTGCAGACCCTGCGGGTTCGAGAACTATGTAGACATGACCGAGACACCTCTACGGTCAATAACCAATAGCGGGACCTGGATGCCCATATTGGTTCCTACATATTCTACGAAGATCTTTATCGGTTGAACCTCTATGTCAAGGATTCAGTTAATCCCGTACACTGTTCCCTTTGTTCTTCGGTATGTTACTTGCCCGAGATTCGATCGTCGGTATCTCTATACCTAGTTCAATCTCATTACCGGCAAGTCTCTTTACTTATTCCGTAATACAAGATCCCGTGGCTAACAATTTAGTCACATTGCTTGCAAGGCTTATTGTGATGTTGTATTACCGAGTGGGCCCTGAGATACCTCTCTGTCATACGGAGTAACAAATCCCAGTCTCGATCCATGCCAGCTCAACAGACACCTTCGGAGATACCTGTAGAGCATCTTTATAGTCACCCAGTTATGTTGTGACGTTTGATACACACAAGGTATTCCTCCGGTGTCAGTGAGTTGCATGATCTCATGGTCATAGGAACAGATACTTGACATGCAAAAAACAATAGCAATAAACTGACACGATCATATGCTACGTTCATAGTTTGGGTCTTGTCCATCACATCATTCTCCTAATGATGTGATCCCGTTATCAAATGACATCTCATGTCTATGGCTAGGAAACCTTGACCATCTTTGATCAACGAGCTAGTCTACTAGAGGCATACTAGGGACACAGTGTTGTCTATGTATCCACACATGTATTAGCGTTTCCAATCAATACAATTATAGCATGGATAATAAACGATTATAATGAACAAGGAAATATAATAATAACCACTTTTATTTTTGCCTCTAGGGCATATTTCCAACAGTCTCCCACTTGCACTAGAGTCAATAATCTAGTTCACATCACTATGTGATTTACATTGTAATGAATCTAACACCCATACAGTTCTGGTGTTGATCATGTTTAGCCCTTGGAAGAGGTTTAGTCATCGGATCTGCGATATTCAGATCCGTGTGTACTTTTCAAATATTTATGTCCTCCTCCTTGATGTAATCGCGTATGGAATTGAAACGTCACTTTATGTGTCTGGTCCTCTTGTGAAACCTTGGTTCCTTGGCTAGAGCAATGGCACCAGTGTTGTCACAGAACATAGTCATTGGGTTTAGTGCACTAGGCACTACTCCAAGATCTGTCATGAACTCCTTCAACCAGACACCTTCCTTCGCCGCCTCCGAGGCAGCGATGTACTCCGCTTCGCATGTAGAATCAGCTACCACGCTCTGCTTGGAACTGCACCAGCTTACCGCACCCCCATTGAGAATAAATACGTATCCGGTTTGAGACTTAGAGTCATCCAAATTAGTGTCAAAGCTTGCATCGACGTAACCCTTTACGACGAGCTCTCGATCACCTCCATAAACGAGAAACATGTCCTTAGTCCTTTTCAGGTACTTCAGGATATTCTTGACCGCCGTCCAGTGTTCCATTCCTGGATCACTTTGAAACCTTCCGGCCATACTTATGGCAAGGCTGACATCGGGTCTTGTGCACAGCATTGCATACATGATAGAGCCTATGGCTGAAGCATAGGGGACGACACTCATCTTTTCTCTATCTTCTGCAGTCACTGGGCATTGAGTCTTACTCAACTTCACACCTTGCAATACAGGCAAGAACCCCTTCTTGGACTAATCCATTTTGAACTTCTTCAGAACTTTGTCAAGGTATGTGCTCTGTGAAAGTCCTATTAAGCGTCTTGATCTATCTCTATAGATCTTGATGCCTAATATGAAAGCAGCTTCTCCTAGGTCCTTCATTGAAAAACTCTTGTTCAAATATTCCTTCACGCTTTCCAACATTTCTATATTGTTTCCAATCAGCAATATGTCATTCACATATAATATTAGAAACGCTATAGAGCTCCCACTCACTTTCTTGTAAATACAAGCTTCTCCGTAAACTTGTATAAACCCGAACGCTTTGATCACCTCATCAAAGCGAAGATTCCAACTCCGAGATGCTTGCACCAGTCCATAAATGGATCGCTGGAGTTTGCAAACTTTGTCAGCATTCTCTGGATTGACAAAACCTTCTGGTTGCATCATATACAACTCTTCCTTAAGGAACCCGTTAAGGAACGCTGTTTTGACATCCATCTGCCAAATTTCATAATCGAAAAAGGCAGCTATTGCTAACATGATTCTGACGGACTTAAGCATCGCTACGGGTGAGAAGGTCTCATCGTAGTCAACTCCTTGAACTTGTGAAAAACCCTTTGCCACAAGTCGAGCTTTATAGACGGTGACATTACCGTCCGCGTCTGTCTTCCTCTTAAAGATCCATTTGTTCTGAATGGCCTTTCGCCCTTCAGGTAATACTTCCAAAGCCCATACTTTGTTTTCATACATGGATCCCATCTCGGATTTCATGGCCTCTAACCATTTCTCGGAATCCGGGCCCACCATCGCTTCTCCATAGCTCGTAGGTTCATCGTTGTCCAACAACATGACCTCTAAGACAGGGTTGCCGTACCACTCAGGAGCAGTGCGTGTCCTTGTCGACCTATGAGGTTCGATAGTAACTTGATCCGAAGCTTCATGATCATCATCATTAACTTCCTCTTCAACTGTTGTAGGCTCTACAGAAACATCTTTCTGCGCTGCGCTACTCTCTGGTTGAAGTAAAGGTTCAACAACCTCATCAAGTTCTATCTTCCTCCCACTCAATTCTTTCGAGAGAAACTCTTTCTCAAGAAATGTTCCGCTTTTAGCGATAAACACTTTGCCTTCGGATCTGAGATAGAAGGTATACCCAACTGTCTCTTTTGGGTATCCTATGAAGACACATTTCTCCGCTTTGGGTTCCAGCTTTTCAGGCTGAAGCTTTTTGACATAAGCATCACATCCCCAAACTTTAAGAAACAACAACTTTGGCTTCTTGCCAAACCATAGTTCATATGGCGTCGTCTCAACGGATTTCGATGGTGCCCTATTTAAAGTGAATGCAGCTATCTCTAATGCATAACCCCAAAACGATAGTGGCAAATCGGCAAGAGACATCATAGATCGCACCATATCCAATAAGGTTCGATTACGACGTTCGGACACACCATTACGCTGTGGTGTTCCAGGCGGTGTCAATTGTGAAACAATTCCACACTGTCTTAAGTGACTGCCAAACTCATAACTTAGATATTATCCTCCTCGATCAGATCGTAGGAATTTAATCTTCTTGTTACGATGATTCTCAACTTCACTCTGAAATTGCTTGAACTTTTCAAACGTTTCAGACTTGTGTTTCATTAAGTAAATATACCCATATCTACTTAAGTCATCAGTGAAGGTGAGAATGTAACGATAACCACCACGCGCCTCAATGCTCATTGGACCGCACACATCAATATGTATGATTTCCAACAAGTCACTTGCCCGTTCCATTGTTCCAGAGAACGGGGTCTTAGTCATCTTGCCCATGAGGCATGGTTCACATGTGTCAAGTGATTCAAAATCAAGTGACTCCAAAAGTCCATCAGCATGGAGCTTCTTCATGCGTTTTACACCAATATGACCTAAACGGCAGTGCCACAAGAAATTTGTATTATCATTATCAATTCTACATCTTTTGGCATCAATGTTATGAACATGTGTATCATCACTATTGAGATTCAATAAGAATAAACCCCTCACATTGGGTGCATGACCATAAAAGATATTACTCATATAAGTAGAACAACCATTATTCTCTGATTTAAATGAGTAAAACCGTCTCGCAATAAACAAGATCCAGATATAATGTTCATGCTTAACGTAGGCACTAAATAAAAATTATTCAGGTTCATCACTAATCCCGATGGTAATCGAAGAGCGAGCGTGCCGACGGCGATCACATCAACCTTGGAACCAGTTCCTACGAGCATCGTCACTTCGTCCTTTGCCAGCCTTCGTCTATTCCGCAGTTCCTGTTTTGAGTTGCAAATGTGAGCAACCGCACCGGTATCAAATACCCAGGCACTACAACGAGAGTTGGTAAGGTACACATCAATAACATGTATATCATATATACCTTGTTTGGTGTTGGCTGCCTTCTTGTCGGCCAGATACTTGGGGCAGTTCCGCTTCCAGTGACCAGTTCCCTTGCAATGAAAGCACTCAGTTTCTGGCTTGGGTCCAGCCTTGGGTTTCTTCACGGGAGGGGCAACTGCTTTGCCACTCTTCTTGGAGTTACCCTTCTTACCCTTGCCATTCTTCTTGAAACTAGTGGTTTTATTGATCATCAACACTTGATGCTCCTTCTGAATCTCAGACTCAGCGACTTTCAACATCGCAAACAGCTCGGCGACTGACTTGTTCATCCCGTGCATGTTATAGTTCAACACGAAGCTCTTGTAGCTAGGTGGCAATGATTGAAGAACTCTGTCAGTGATCGCCTCTGCCAGAAGGGGCATCCCTAATTCAGCCAGACGGGTGGAATACCCAGACATTTTGAGTATATGTTCACTGACAGACCCGTTCTCCTCCATCTTGGAAGCATAGAACTTATCGGAGGTCTCATACCTCTCGATCCGGGCATTCTTCTGAAAGATAAACTTCAACTCCTGGAACATATCATATGCCCCATGACGTTCAAAACATCTTTGAAGTCCCGGTTCTAAGCCATACAACATTGCACATTAAACCATTGAGTAATCATCAGAACGAGCCTGCCAGGCGTTCGCAACGTCTGGAGACTCTACTGGAGCGGGTGGATCACCAAGCGGTGCATCAAGGACATAAACCTTTTGGGAAGTCGTAAGGATAATCCTTAGATTACGGGCCCGGTCTACAAAGTTACTTCCATCATCTTTCAAGTTAGCTTTCTCTAGGAACGCATTAAAATTCAGGGGTGCTACTGCGCGAGCCATTGATCTACAACATAAATTTTGCAAAAACTGTTGGAAATATGCCCTAGAGGCAATAATAAATTGGTTATTATTATATTTCCTTGTTCATGATAATCGTTTATTATCCATGCTATAATTGTATTGATTGGAAACTCAAATACATGTGTGGGTACATAGACAACACTGTGTCCCTAGTAAGCCTCTAGTTGACTAGCTCGTTGATCAAAGATGGTTAAGGTTTCCTAGCCATTGACATGAGATGTCATTTGATAACGGGATCACATCATTAGGAGAATGATGTGATGGACAAGACCCAAACTGTAAACGTAGCATTTGATCGTGTCAGTTTATTGCTATTGTTTTCTGCATGTCAAGTATCTGTTCCTTTGACCATGAGATCATGCAACTCACTGACACCGGAGGAATACCTTGTGTGTATCAAACGTCGCAACGTAACTGGGTGACTATAAAGGTGCTCTACAGGTATCTCCGAGGGTGTCTGTTGGGTTGGCATGGATCAAGACTGGGATTTGTTACTCCGTATGACGGAGAGGTATCTCAGGGCCCACTCGGTAATACAACATCACAATGAGCCTTGCAAGCAATGTGACTAAAGTGTTAGCCACGAGATCTTGTATTACGGAACGAGTAAAGAGACTTGCCGGTAACGAGATTGAACTAGGTATAGTGATACCGACGATCGAATCTCGGGCAAGTAACATACCGAAGAACAAAGGGAACAGCATACGGGATTAACTGAATCCTTGACATAGAGGTTCGACCGATAAAGATCTTCGTAGAATATGTAGGAGCCAATATGGGCATCCAGGTCCCGCTATTGGTTATTGGCCGTAGAGGTGTCTCGATCATGTCTACATAGTTCTCGAACCCGCAGGGTCTACACACTTAACGTTTGGTGACGATTAGTATAGTTGAGTTATTATGTTGGTGACCGAAGGTTGTTCGGAGTCCCGGATAAGATCCCGGACATGACGAGGATCTCCGGAATAGTCCGGAGGTAAAGATTGATATATGTGATAATAGTGTTTTGATCTCCGGAAGAGTTCCGAAGTTCACCGGAAGGGGTTCCGGATGTTTACCGAAGTGTTCGGGTGCAGCAACACTTTATATGAGCCAAAGGGATAAAGCCCACAAGGTATTGGAAAGTGCAAAAGTAGTTTTGCTGCCGCGTAAGCGGTACTACCGCTTGGTGAAGCGGTACTACCGCCGGAGCGGTACTACCGCTTGTGTGAAGCGGTACTACCGCCCAAGCGGTACTACCGCTTGTGTGAAGCGGTACTACCGCTTGTGCGCGGCTGTGCACGATTCGGCAGGGTCCGAATTGGACTCTTTTCCTGCGGGCCAAACCGACCTTGTGCGGGCAAAACCGACCCGGAGGAGGCTTTTACTCCAAGTTTAGACCCCAAGGCTCAACATATAAATAGAGGGGCAGGGCTAGCACACGGGACACATCAGGATTTCCCAAGCCGTGTGCCGGCAACCCTAGCCCTCTAGTTCCTCCGTCATAATCTCCGTAGTGCTTGGCGAAGCCCTGCAGAGATTGTTCCTCACCACCATCACCACGCCGTCGTGCTGCTGGAACTCAACCACTACTTCATCATCGCTCGCTGGATCGAGGAGGTGAAGGCGTCATCAAGCCGTACGTGTGTTGAACGCGGAGGTGCCGTCCGTTCGGCACTAGATCGGAAGGATCGTGATTGGATCGCGGGACGCTCGGCGATTTGGATCGCGAAGACGTTCGACTACATCAACCGCGTTTTATTAACGCTTCCGCTTAGCGATCTACAAGGGTATGTAGATTCACTCTCCCTCTCGTAGATGCTCATCACCATGGATAGATCTTATGTGTGCGTAGGAAAATTTTTGTTTCCCATGCAACGTTCCCCAACAGTGGCATCTGAGCTAGGTCTATGCGTAGATGAGATCTCGAGTAGAACACAAACGAGTTGTGGGCGTGGGTGTATACATATTGCTTGCCGTTACTAGTTGATACTTGATTCCGCGGTATTGTGAGATGAAGCGGCCCGGACCGACATTACGCGTACGCTTACGCGAGACTGGTTTCACCGCTGCGTGCACTTGTTGCATAAAGGTGACTGGCGGGTGTCTGTCTCTCTCACTTTAGTTGAATCGGTTCAATGAAGAGGGTTCTTTTAGAAGATCAAAAAGCAATCACTACACCACGTTGTGGTTTTGCGTAGGTAAGAATCGTTCTTGCTAGATACCCGTAGCAGCCACGTAAAATTTGCAACAACAATTAGAGGACGTCTAACTTGTTTTTGCAGGGTATGTTGTGATGTGATATGGCCAATTACATGATGAGATATATGTGATGTATGAGATGATCATGTGATGTATAGAATATCACGACTTGCATGTCGATGAGTACGGCAACTGGCAGGAGCCATAGAGTTGTCTTTAATTATTGTATGACCTGCGTGTCAATCATTAAGCGCTATGTAATGCTTTACTTTATCGCTAAACGTTAGCTATAGTCGTGGAAGCAACAGTCGGCGCGACAACCTTATGGCGACACGTTGATGGAGATCAAGATGATGGAGATCATGGTGTCATGCCGGTGACGATGGAGATCATGCCGGTGCTTTGGAGATGGAGATCAAAAGCACAAGTTCATGGCCATATCATGTCACTTATGATTTGCATGTGATGTTAATCCTTTTATGCATCTTATTTTGCTTAGGACGACGGTAGCATTATAAGGTGATCCCTCACTTAAATTTCAAGATAAATTGTGTTCTCCCCAAGTGTGCACCGTTGCGAAAGTTCGTCGTTTCGAGACACGCCGTGATGATCGGGTGTGATAGACTCTACGTTCGCATACAACGGGTGTAAGCCATGTTACACGTGCGGAACACTCGGGTTAAACTTGACGAGCCTAGCATGTACAGACATGGCCTCGGAACACAAGAGACCGAAAGGTCGAACATGAGTCATATAGTAGATATGATCAACATGAAGATGTTCACCATTGAAACCACCTCAACTCACGTGATGATCGGACTTGAGTTGGTGGATTTGGATCATGTTACACTCGAATGATCGGAGGGATGTCAATTTGAGTGGGAGTTTTTTAAATATGATTAACTAAACTCATTATCTAAGAACAATAGTCTAAGTTGTCTTTGCTATATTTATGTTGTAGATCATGGCTCGCGCAGTAGCACCCCTGAATTTTAATGCGTTCCTAGAGAAAGCTAAGTTGAAAGATGATGGAAGTAACTTTGTGGACTGGGCCCGTAATCTAAGGATTATCCTTACGGCTTCCCAGAAGGCTTATGTCCTTGATGCACCGCTTGGTGATCCACCCGCTCCAGTTGAGTCTCTAGACGTTGTGAACGCCTGGCAGGCTCGTTCTGATGATTACTCAATAGTTCAATGTGCAATGTTGTATGGCTTAGAACCGGGACTTCAAAGACGTTTTGAACGTCATGGAGCATATGAGATGTTCCAGGAGTTGAAGTTTATCTTTCAGAAGAATGCCCGGATCGAGAGATATGAGATCTCCGATAAGTTCTATGCTTGCAAGATGGAGGAGAACGGGTCTATCAGTGATCACGTGCTCAGAATGTCTGGGTACTCCACCCGTCTGGCTGAGTTAGGGATGCCCCTTCCGCCAGAGGCTATCGCTGACAGAGTTCTTCAATCATTGCCACCTAGCTACAAGAGCTTCGTGTTGAACTATAACATGCACGGGATGAACAAGTCAGTCGCCGAGCTGTTTGCGATGCTGAAAGCCGCTGAGTCTGAAATTCAGAAGGAGCATCAAGTGTTGATGGTCAATAAAACCACTAGTTTCAAGAAGAATGGCAAGGGTAAGAAGGGTAACTCCAAGCAGAGTGGCAAAGCAGTTGCTCCTCTCATGAAGAAACCCAAGGCTGGACCCAAACCAGAAACTGTGTGTTTTCATTGCAAGGGAACTGGACACTGGAAGCGGAATTGCCCCAAGTATTTGGCTGACAAGAAGGCGGCCAACAACAAACAAGGTATATATGATATACATGTTATTGATGTGTACCTTACCAACTCTCGTTGTAGTGCCTGGGTATTTGATACCGGTGCGGTTGCTCATATTTGCAACTCAAAACAGGAACTGCGGAATAGACGGAGGCTGGCAAAGGACGAAGTGACGATGCGCGTGGGAAATGGTTCCAAGGTTGATGTGATCGCCGTCGGCACGCTCGCTCTTCGATTACCATCGGGATTAGTGATGAACCTGAATAATTGTTATTTAGTGCCTGCGTTAAGCATGAACATTATATCTGGATCTTGTTTATTGCGAGACGGTTACTCATTTAAATCAGAGAATAATGGTTGTTCTATTTATATGAGTAATATCTTTTATGGTCATGCACCCGATGTGAGGGGTTTATTCTTATTGAATCTCGATAGTAATGATACACATGTTCATAACATTGATGCCAAAAGATGTAGAATTGATAATGATAATACCACTTTCTTGTGGCACTGCCGTTTAGGTCATATTGGCGTAAAACGCATGAAGAAGCTCCATGCTGATGGACTTTTGGAGTCACTTGATTTTGAATCACTTGACACATGTGAGCCGTGCCTCATGGGCAAGATGACTAAAACGCCGTTCTCTGGAATAATGGAACGGGCAAGTGACTTATTGGAAATCATACATACTGATGTGTGCGGTCCGATGAGCATTGAGGCGCGCGGTGGTTATCGTTACTTTCTCACCTTCACTGATGACTTAAGTAGATATGGGTATATTTACTTAATGAAACACAAGTCTGAAACATTTGAAAAGTTCAAACAATTTCAGAGTGAAGTTGAGAATCATCGTAACAAGAAGATTAAATTCCTACGATCTGATCGAGGAGGAGAATATCTGAGTTATGAGTTTGGCAGTCACTTAAGACAATGTGGAATTGTTTCACAACTAACACCGCCTGGAACACCACAGCGTAATGGTGTGTCCGAACGTCGTAATCGAACTTTATTGGATATGGTGCGATCTATGATGTCTCTTGCCGATTTGCCACTATCGTTTTGGGGTTATGCATTAGAGACAGCTGCATTCACTTTAAATAGGGCACCATCGAAATCCGTTGAGACGACGCCATATGAACTTTGGTTTGACAAGAAGCCAAAGCTGTCGTTTCTTAAAGTTTGGGGATGTGATGCTTATGTCAAAAAGCTTCAGCCTGAAAAGCTGGAACCCAAAGCGGAGAAATGCGTCTTCATAGGATACCCAAAAGAGACAGTTGGGTATACCTTCTACCTCAGATCCGAAGGCAAAGTGTTTGTCGCTAAAAACGGAACATTTCTTGAGAAAGAGTTTCTCTCGAAAGAATTGAGTGGGAGGAAGATAGAACTTGATGAGGTTGTTGAACCTTTACTTCAACCTGAGAGTAGCGCAGCGCAGAAAGTTGTTTCTGTGGAGCCTACATTAGCTGAAGAGGAAGTTAATGATGGTGATCATGAAGCTTTGGATCAAGTTACTATCGAACCTCGTAGGTCGACAAGGACGCGTACTGCTCCCGAGTGGTACGGCAACCCTGTCTTAGACATCATGTTGTTAGACAACGATGAACCTACGAGCTATGGAGAAGCGATGATGAGCCCGGATTCCGAGAAGTGGTTAGAGGCCATGAAATCCGAGATGGGATCCATGTATGAAAACAAAGTATGGACTTTGGAAGTATTACCTGAAGGGCGTAAGGCCATTCAGAACAAATGGATCTTTAAGAGGAAGACGGACGCGGACGGTAATGTCACCGTCTATAAAGCTCGACTTGTGGCAAAGGGTTTTTCACAAGTTCAAGGAGTTGACTACGATGAGACCTTCTCACCCGTAGCGATGCTTAAGTCCGTCAGAATCATGTTAGCAATAGCTGCCTTTTTCGATTATGAAATTTGGCAGATGGATGTCAAAACAGCGTTCCTTAACGGTTTCCTTAAGGAAGAGTTGTATATGATGCAACCAGAAGGTTTTGTCGATCCAGAGAATGCTGACAAAGTTTGCAAACTCCAGCGATCCATTTATGGACTGGTGCAAGCATCTCGGAGTTGGAATCTTCGTTTTGATGAGGTGATCAAAGCGTTCGAGTTTATACAAGTTTATGGAGAAGCTTGTATTTACAAGAAAGTGAGTGGGAGCTCTATAGCGTTTCTAATATTATATGTGGATGACATATTGCTGATTGGAAACAATATAGAAATGCTGGAAAGCGTAAAGGAATATTTGAACAAGAGTTTTTCAATGAAGGACCTAGGAGAAGCTGCTTTCATATTAGGCATCAAGATCTATAGAGATAGATCGAGACGCTTAATAGGACTTTCACAAAGCACATACCTTGATAAGATTTTGAAGAAGTTCAAAATGGATCAGTCCAAGAAGGGGTTCTTGCCTGTTTTGCAAGGTGTGAAGTTGAGTAAGACTCAATGCCCAGTGACTGCAGAAGATAGAGAAAAGATGAGTGTCATCCCCTATGCTTCAGCCATAGGCTCTATCATGTATGCAATGCTGTGCACAAGACCCGATGTCAGCCTTGCCATAAGTATGGCCGGAAGGTTTCAAAGTGATCCAGGAATGGAACACTGGACGGCGGTCAAGAATATCCTGAAGTACCTGAAAAGGACTAAGGACATGTTTCTCGTTTATGGAGGTGATCAAGAGCTCGTCGTAAAGGGTTACGTCGATGCAAGCTTTGACACTGATCCGGATGACTCTAAGTCGCAAACCGGATACGTATTTATTCTTAATGGGGGTGCGGTTAGCTGGTGCAGTTCCAAGCAAAGCGTGGTAGCTGATTCTACATGCGAAGCGGAGTACATCGCAGCCTCGGAGGCGGCGAAGGAAGGTGTCTGGATGAAGGAGTTCATGACAGATCTTGGAGTAGTGCCTAGTGCGCTTAACCCAATGACTCTGTTTTGTGATAATACTGGTGCCATTGCTCTAGCCAAGGAACCAAGATTTCACAAGAGGACCAGACACATAAAGCGACGTTTCAATTCCATCCGCGATTACATCAAGGAGGACGACATAAATATTTGCAAAGTACACACGGATCTAAATGTTGCAGATCCGTTGACTAAACCTCTTCCAAGGGCTAAACATGAACAACACCAGAACTGCATGGGTGTTCGATTCATTACAATGTAAATCACATAGTGATGTGAACTAGATTATTGACTCTAGTGCAAGTGGGAGACTGTTGGAAATATGCCCTAGAGGCAATAATAAATTGGTTATTATTATATTTCCTTGTTCATGATAATCGTTTATTATCCATGCTATAATTGTATTGATTGGAAACTCAAATACATGTGTGGGTACATAGACAACACTGTGTCCCTAGTAAGCCTCTAGTTGACTAGCTCGTTGATCAAAGATGGTTAAGGTTTCCTAGCCATTGACATGAGATGTCATTTGATAACGGGATCACATCATTAGGAGAATGATGTGATGGACAAGACCCAAACTGTAAACGTAGCATTTGATCGTGTCAGTTTATTGCTATTGTTTTCTGCATGTCAAGTATCTGTTCCTTTGACCATGAGATCATGCAACTCACTGACACCGGAGGAATACCTTGTGTGTATCAAACGTCGCAACGTAACTGGGTGACTATAAAGGTGCTCTACAGGTATCTCCGAGGGTGTCTGTTGGGTTGGCATGGATCAAGACTGGGATTTGTTACTCCGTATGACGGAGAGGTATCTCAGGGCCCACTCGGTAATACAACATCACAATGAGCCTTGCAAGCAATGTGACTAAAGTGTTAGCCACGAGATCTTGTATTACGGAACGAGTAAAGAGACTTGCCGGTAACGAGATTGAACTAGGTATAGTGATACCGACGATCGAATCTCGGGCAAGTAACATACCGAAGAACAAAGGGAACAGCATACGGGATTAACTGAATCCTTGACATAGAGGTTCGACCGATAAAGATCTTCGTAGAATATGTAGGAGCCAATATGGGCATCCAGGTCCCGCTATTGGTTATTGGCCGTAGAGGTGTCTCGGTCATGTCTACATAGTTCTCGAACCCGCAGGGTCTACACACTTAACGTTTGGTGACGATTAGTATAGTTGAGTTATTATGTTGGTGACCGAAGGTTGTTCGGAGTCCCGGATAAGATCCCGGACATGACGAGGATCTCCGGAATAGTCCGGAGGTAAAGATTGATATATGTGATAATAGTGTTTTGATCTCCGGAAGAGTTCCGAAGTTCACCGGAAGGGGTTCCGGATGTTTACCGAAGTGTTCGGGTGCAGCAACACTTTATATGAGCCAAAGGGATAAAGCCCACAAGGTATTGGAAAGTGCAAAAGTAGTTTTGCTGCCGCGTAAGCGGTACTACCGCTTGGTGAAGCGGTACTACCGCCGGAGCGGTACTACCGCTTGTGTGAAGCGGTACTACCGCCCAAGCGGTACTACCGCTTGTGTGAAGCGGTACTACCGCTTGTGCGCGGCTGTGCACGATTCGGCAGGGTCCGAATTGGACTCTTTTCCTGCGGGCCAAACCGACCTTGTGCGGGCAAAACCGACCCGGAGGAGGCTTTTACTCCAAGTTTAGACCCCAAGGCTCAACATATAAATAGAGGGGCAGGGCTAGCACACGGGACACATCAGGATTTCCCAAGCCGTGTGCCGGCAACCCTAGCCCTCTAGTTCCTCCGTCATAATCTCCGTAGTGCTTGGCGAAGCCCTGCAGAGATTGTTCCTCACCACCATCACCACGCCGTCGTGCTGCTGGAACTCAACCACTACTTCATCATCGCTCGCTGGATCGAGGAGGTGAAGGCGTCATCAAGCCGTACGTGTGTTGAACGCGGAGGTGCCGTCCGTTCGGCACTAGATCGGAAGGATCGTGATTGGATCGCGGGACGCTCGGCGATTTGGATCGCGAAGACGTTCGACTACATCAACCGCGTTTTATTAACGCTTCCGCTTAGCGATCTACAAGGGTATGTAGATTCACTCTCCCTCTCGTAGATGCTCATCACCATGGATAGATCTTATGTGTGCGTAGGAAAATTTTTGTTTCCCATGCAACGTTCCCCAACAAAAACAACTTAGACTATTGTTCAAGATAATGAGTTTAGTTAATCATATTACTTAAAAAACTCCCACTCAAATTGACATCCCTCTGGTCATTCGAGTGTCACATGATCCAAATTCACCAACTCAAGTCTGATCATCACGTGAGTTGAGGTGGTTTCAATGGTGAACATCTTCATGTTGATCATATCTACTATATGACTCATGTTCGACCTTTCGGTCTCTTGTGTTCCGAGGCCATGTCTGTACATGCTAGGGTCATAAAGTTTAACCCGAGTGTTCCGCACGTGCAACACTGGCTTGCACCCGTTGTATGCGAACGTAGAGTCTATCACACCCGATCATCACGTGGTGTCTCAAAACGACGAACTTTCGCAACGGTGCACACTCGGGGAGAACACAATTTTATCTTGAAATTTAAGTGAGGGATCACCTTATAATGCTACCGTCGTCCTAAGCATAATAAGATGCATAAAAGGATTAACATCACATGCAAATCATAAGTGACATGATATGGCCATGAACTTGTGCTTTTGATCTCCATCTCCAAAGCACCGACATGATCTCCATCGTCACCGGCATGACACCATGATCTCCATCAACGTGTCGCCATGAGGTTGTCGCGCCGACCGTTACTTCTACGACTATTGCTAACTCATAGCGATAAAGTAAAGCAAAAACGGCGAAAATAAATTAAAGACAACCCTATGGCTCCTGCCGGTTGCCGTACTCATCGACATGCAAGTCGTGATATTCTATACAATACATGATCATCTCATACATCACATATATCTCATCATGTAATTGGCCATATCACATCACAACATACCCTGCAAAAACAAGTTAGACGTCCTCTAATTGTTGTTGCATGTTTTACGTGGCTGCTACGGGTATCTAGCAAGAACAATTCTTACCTACGCAAAACCACAACGATGATACGCAAATTGCTATTGAACCTTCTCAAGGACCGCCTTTGTCGAATCCGATCCAACTAAAGTGGGAGAAACAGACACCCGCCAGCCATCTTTATGCAACGAAGTTACATGTCAGGTGATGGAACCGGTCTCTCCTAAGCGTACGAGTAATGTTGGTCCGGGCCGCTTCATCCCACAATACCGCCGAATCAAGAAAAGACCAAGGGAGGAAGCAATCTGAATATCAACGCCCACAAACTCCTCTGTGTTTTACTCGTGATCTCATCTACACATAGACCTAGCTCATGATGCCACTGTCGGGGAACATTGCATGTGAAACAAAAAATTTCCTACGCACACGCAAGATCTATCCATGGTGATGAGCATCTATGAGAGGGAGAGTGGATCTACATACCCTTGTAGATCGCTAAGCGGGAAGCATTAAGAAACGCGGTTGATGTAGTCAAACGTCTTCGCGATCCAAATCGCTAGCCGTCCCGCGATCCAATCACGATCTAGCGCCGAACGGACGGCACCTCCGCGTTCAGCACACGTACAGCTCGATGACGATCTCCGCCTTCTTGATCCAGCAAGAGGGAGCGGAGAGGTAGATGAGTTCTCCGGCAGCGCGACGGCGCGGCGGTGGTGGTGGTGGAATTATTCCAGCAGTGCTTCGCCTAAGCGCTACTGAAAAACTAGAGGAATCGGTCTATCGGGAGAGAGGGCTGCACCGTGGCCTATTGGGTTGAAGTGCTATGGCCCTCTCTCCCTCTAGTATATATAGGAGGGAGGGGGAGGGGCCGGCGCCCTAGGGATCCTCCCCTAGGGTCGTCCGAAGTTGGGAGGTGGAGGAGTCCAACTCCAATCCTACTAGGAGTAGGATTCCTCCCCCACTTGGTTTCCCTTTCCTCCACTTGGACTTTCCCACCCCTAGCCGCATGGGCCTTGTTGGGGGGGGGGGGGTTCGGCCAGCCCACTAGGGGCTGGTTTACCTCCTCCCACAGCCCATGAGGCCCTTTGGGGTGAGAGGCCCCTCCCGATGGTCCCCGGTACCCTCCCGGCACTCCCGGTACACTACCGAAGTACCCAAAACTTTTCCGATGACCAAAACGGGACTTCCTATATATCAATATTTACCTCCGGACCATTCCGGAGCTCTTCGTGACGTCCGGGATCTCATCCGGGACTCCGAACAACCTTCGGTCACCACCATACATAACTCAATACTACCAAAACGTCGCTGAACGTTAAGTGTGCAGACCCTGCGGGTTCGAGAACTATGTAGACATGACCGATACACCTCTACGGTCAATAACCAATAGCAGGACCTAGATGCCCATATTGGTTCCTACATATTCTATGAAGATCTTTATCGGTTGAACCTCTATGTCAAGGATTCAGTTAATCCCGTACACTGTTCCCTTTGTTCTTCGGTATGTTACTTGCCCGAGATTCGCTCGTCGGTATCTCTATACCTAGTTCAATCTCGTTGCCGGCAAGTCTCTTTACTCGTTCCGTAATACAAGATCCCGTGGCTAACAATTTAGTCACATTGCTTGCAAGGCTTATTGTGATGTTGTATTACCGAGTGGGCCCTGAGATACCTCTCCGTCATACGGAGTAACAAATCTCAGTCTCGATCCATGCCAGCTCAACAGACACCTTCGGAGATACCTGTAGAGCATCTTTATAGTCACCCAGTTATGTTGTGACGTTTGATACACACAAGGTATTCCTCTGGTGTCAGTGAGTTGCATGATCTCATGGTCATAGGAACAGATACTTGACATGCAAAAAACAATAGCAATAAACTGACACGATCATATGCTACGTTCATAGTTTGGGTCTTGTCCATCACATCATTCTCCTAATGATGGGATCCCGTTATCAAATGACATCTCATGTCTATGGCTAGGAAACCTTGACCATCTTTGATCAACGAGCTAGTCTACTAGAGGCATACTAGGGACACAGTGTTGTCTATGTATCCACACATGTATTAGCGTTTCCAATCAATAAAATTATAGCATGGATAATAAACGATTATAATGAACAAGGAAATATAATAATAACCACTTTTATTATTGCCTCTAGGGCATATTTCCAACATAGCGTACCATGAGAACGAAGGATCTATGTTATCTTAAGTCTTAACAGTAATCGAGTTTCATTTAGGGGCCACGGGGTGGTGTTGCTCGTGTTGACGCTTCTTTAAATTTCTTTCTTAGGTCAAGTTATGGAAGCTAATCATTTTTTCCTTTGGTGTAATTTTGGCGTCATAAGACATTAATAGTGTGCCCGGTCATGACAAGAAGATTTTGATGCTTGGTGGACAATGAGAGCCAAATGATCTAGGTTGTCCTAGGTACCAATTGTAGTCGATTTTCAATTTTTTGGGTGGGGGTTGGGGTGTGGGGGTGTTGCTCGTGTTGACGTTTCTTTAGTTTTATTCCTCGGGTCAAGTTATGGCAACTAATTCTTTTCCCTTTCCATTTTGGTATCATAAGGCTTTGACGGTGTGCCCAGTCATGGCAAGGAGAATTTGATACTTGGTGGCCCATGAGAGCCAAGGATCTAGATTGTCCTAAGGTCGTTATATTACTCGAGTTTCATTTCTTTAGGGTAGCTGTGTGGGGGGGGGGGGGGAGGGCACTGTCCTGGACTAGGGGGTGCTAGCTACGCCGGCCTGCCAGTCATGGGCTAGACCGAGGACCCCCAGACCTTCGGGCCATGTCTATCGTGGTCCCCGACGTACTCAAGATGGAATCCTCCGAAGACTTGGGCACACTTCAAGACATGTTCAATTCATCGACAAGCTTATCCCTAGATGTAGCCGACATACATGTAACCCTAGGTACCCTTGGTCCATATATAAGTTGAGGGGTTTAGTCCGTAGGGTTAGGTTAAGTTAGATTCATACATACGATCTCGAGGTAGATCATCATGTACTTTGTACTCCAACACAATCAATACAACAAAAGCATGGCATATGGTATTACCTCTTCGAGAGGGCCTAAACCTGGGTAAACATCGAGTCTCTCATTCATCCTGTTACCATCAAGCTAAGATCACCAGCTCGGGACTCCCTACCCGAGATCCGCCGGATTTAGTGTTATCACGGGTGTGTGCTTGTGTTGACATTTCTTTAGTTTTGTTCCTTAGGTCAAGTTATAAGTTATAACAATTAATCCGACGTAAGGCTTTGATGGTGTGGTCGATCATGGCAAGGAGATTTTATAATGCTTGGTGTACCATGAGGGCCAATGATCTCGTTCCATTAGTCCTTTCTTAGGGGGGGGGGGCTCGTGTTGACATTTCTTTAGTTCTATTCGTTAGGTCAAGTTATGTCCTTTTATTTTCAATTGGTTGTATTTTAGCACCATAATGCCTTGATAGTGTGACCGGTCAGGGCAAGGAGATTTTGCATGGTTGGTATTTTTTTTTCTTTAGGTCAAGTTACGACAAGTCATTCCTTTTTTTTCCTTTCGTGCCATTTCGGTGTCGTAAGGCCTTGATAGTGTGACCAGTCATGGCAATAAGATTTTAAATGCTTTGTGAATTGTGTGCATGAGAGAAAGGATCTCGTCCTAGTAGTGGAGTTTCTTTTTTATGTGTGGGGGAGGGGAGGGGGGGGGGGTCCTTGGGTCAAGTTATGGCAACTCATTTTTTTCTTCCTTTGGTGTTAATTTGACGCCGTAATGCTTTGATAGTGTGATCGGTCATGGTAAGAAGATTTTTAATGGTAGGTAGTTTTCTTCTTTAGGTCAAGTTATGTCAACTCATTTCTTTTTTCCTTTGGTGCCATTTTGGCGCCGTAAGGCTATGTTCCTCGCAACTTAATTTAGATCCTAAAAACTAGTCGAATAAGTAGAAACACAATTGTTTATCCAAACATACGAAATAGATAAAAGTTGTGGAGACAAATGTGATTATCATAATCAACCTTAATGCCAAAAGTACAATCTTAGTTCCTTGAAAAAGATGAATACCACTTGTGGATTACATGATACAAATTTGACAACGCCTGACCACTTGAAAGACATGGACATGGACAGTAGCATGTGTCCATGTACTGTGTATCAACGGCAAAGCAAGACAAATAATGTATCGCTATCCTAAACATTATTATTTTTCGAAAAAGAGGTTAAGCCCTCGTTCCAATACCATAGTTGTACATACTTATCTTTACCTAATAATAAAGCAAATATAGCTTCTGGTCGTCCGTCATAGAAAATACCCCTAGAGTTTGTCACGAATTACCCACTATGCCACCCATAAAGTTAGAAAAACGTCTCGTTTTCTTTTTAAAAATCGCTACACCGAGCATTCTTTATTAGACAACGGCCCACAAATTTGCTATAACTATCCAACCAGCGCAATGGCTAGCGCGTGACCCTTCCAGCCGGTAGACCTGGCTTCGACCCCAGGGGAGGGCACTTTTTTGTTTATTTTTTTATCGAGTATGTTCAAATAATTTTTAAAATATTTATATATTTTTAATCCTAACTCGAAATCTAACATATTATATATAATTTTTTTAGAAAAATGTTTATATTTCAAATATACTATCATATTGCATGTTAATATTAAAAATTTAATTTAGAATGTAATCTTAATTAATACTTTCTTTGTATCGGGTATTTTGAAAATGACTATTATATATCTTACTATATCATTTAAATTGTCACAAAAGCTATTAGTAACACTATAGGGGATGTTGATTCCAATCAACTATGGTTACAACAAGTATATAATTATCCTCTCTATTTCGCACAGTGTACAATAATCGATCCATATACGATGGCGTACGCTAAACTACTTATATGTTTGCACCACTAAACTATTAATATGTTTGGAGCTAAATTAAATCTTGACTTAGATTACAGTTGCAAACACATATATCAACAAGAAAATATAATGTTCGTATGCACAAGTTATCGTTGAATACTAAAATGTATTTCTCTATTTTCATCCTAATGCAATATTTGTTGGGAATCACTATGGAGGAACGACAAAAAAGACGTAAAAAGATAGTGGCGACTAGGTAGATATTTGGTTGTCTAATAAATTGAAAACATCTTGAGTACACTGAAAATCATTCCACATTTATGTTTTTACACAACACCATTTATCTTGTTGTTTGTCGTGCAATATCGTGAAAGATTTCAAGGAATTTGCTGATGTCGTCGGGTGTGTGTATGAGGAGTCATTTTTTCTCCGGTGCAACGCACGGGCATGTGTGCTAGTTGACTAACTACAAACTTTCACCCCCACCCTCGCCAAAAAACAAAAGAAAAAAAAACTACCGACTCCCACTTGGGGCGATTATCATGATTTTTTTACATGAGTTTCTTATTACGATTTGAACAAGAAACGCTTGAATGTGATATACTTTTTGGAGATGAAATAAAAGGCTCACAACGCATAAAATTCTACCTAAGTGCTGAAAATTACAAGGCACGCCAGAAGCATATCTTGAAATGTACGTGTGCATATACGACATGCTTACACCGTAATTTCCACCCAAAGCACTCAAACAAGGCATACACTTGGGATTACGATGCGTTCAATCAATTATTCTATGATATAAAGCCCTAAAGTTAAAATGGTCAAGTGTTATGCCCATGACTTCGTATATTGCTTCAGTCATATACTCCTTCAATCCCATAATGTAAGATATTTTTTAACACTACGCTACAATATTAAAAAACGAATTACATTATGAGACAAAGGAGTATAGCCGCCTCCTCCTCCTCCACAAAAAAGCTAGGGTTTCTGCCTCCCGCCGGCGCCGCCGCAGGTCCGCCTCCACTCCGGTGGCCCCAGGGCCATGGGGGCGCGGTTGATCTCGGCAAGGGCCGGCGGGAGGGCTCCGTTTTTAGTCGTTTCTTTCAGTTTTGCTAGGGTTTGTGTCCTACTCAGGAAGACGAGACGACGGCGACTTCCTGAAGATGGAATAAAGGTCTCTCCGCCTAGCCCCCGTTCCGGTGGTGCGTCTAGCACCATTGGTGGGCGTGTGGAGGTGTGTCTCCGGCGGATCTATCTTTGGTAGATTTGCTCGGATCTCGTCGTTGTTCGTCTACGTTCGTGCGTCTTCGGGTTGGAACCTTCTGATCTATGTTATTCTTCATCTGCGACGGTTGCTGTTCTGGTGCGTTGGTCCTACGGGGCCTTAGCACGACGACTTCCCGACTGTCTACTACAACAAGTTATGCCCGACTCCGGTGATGGAGGGGCGATGACGGCGGCGCGCCTTCGGCTCGCTTCAGTGCTTGTAGTCGTCGCTAGGTGGTATGCGGATCTAGATGTAATTTTTATTATTTCTGGTATTCGCTGTACTGTCAGGATTGAAGATGAATAGATCGGAAATTTTCCCGAAAAAAAAAAACTACCAGTATTAGTACTGAGTTTGGTCATCACCTATTTTCTTCTAATAAATAAAGAGAAAAAAGAAGCTTGCCTATCACCGGCGTACGCCACCACAATGATTTGCCGATATCGTTGGTATTTGTCCAAATCTTCTCACCTCGACGTTACCCAACGGCCGCAAGTTTCCTGTCGCTTCGGACCGCCAATTCAAGAAAGCAAAGGGGTGTTCTCTGTAAAAAGATACCTTCCCAAGGCTTCCACGCCATCATCAGAAAAACCAAATCCTCTATTCCTGCATCGCCCGCATCTGTTCGTCCCCCTCTGCGGCGGCGGTGGCGGTGGCGACGATGGGGCTCGAGATGGAGCCGATGGCGGCGGCGATCGGCGTCTCGGTGCCCGTGCTCCGCTTCCTGCTCTGCTTCGCGGCCACCATCCCCACGGGCCTCCTCTGGCGCGCCGTCCCGGGCGCCACGGGGCGGCACCTCTACGCGGGGCTCAGCGGCGCCGCGCTCTCCTACCTCTCCTTCGGGGCCACCTCCAACCTCCTCTTCGTCGGGCCCATGGCGCTCGGCTACCTCGCCATGCTCCTCTGCCGTCGCCGAGCTGGCCTCGTCACCTTCCTCGGCGCATTCGGCTTCCTCATCGCATGGTGAAACCCTCCCTTCCATCCACTTGTCTACAGGGGTCATATACCGATGCCTAGTTTCGGGTGAATCCGTAAGATCGGATTCATAGTTTCTACGCCTTCATTTGGGTAGAACAGGGCAGGAAATGTACAGTTAACAGCAGCTTGTTCCATTAGGAAACCAGAGGACCAGAGGAATTGTAAGCGGATCTGCAGATGTGGCCGAGCCAGAGCGTTGGGCCATCACAGGGTTAAACAGTAGTTTATTCTATTGGAAAACCACCGGAATCGTAAGTGAGCATGGAGCTTTTGATGCTTTGATGTGGCTGGAACCGCAGGATGGACGGTTTCATGTTGGAGCTGATTGAAATGATTTTCAACTTTTCTCTGGCTAGCCATGTGGTGCTATTTATGATTAATATTTTCAAGGCAAAAACCAGATCTTGTATTATCTCAGGATGAATTTTCTTCTATTTGGATGTGTGATCTCGTAAAGATTGCAATAAATACATATGATGTGATTGTTGAGATTTTACCTAATCACCTCAGCAATTCCTATTAGAGAAGTTATTGGTTTTGTGCTCATGAATCATTAGGGCCAATTTTGGATTGCATGCCTTCAATGAATCTTTTAATGTTAGCTACATTCTGTACTTAATGGACCACTGTGTTTTTTGACCTGGTGGATCCCTGTGTTTGCTAATTTATCTGCCTTTCTAGCCAGTTGAGGGAGCCAAAGGGAAACCTTTTTTATATGTTTTTTTGACCTATGCATACATCCATAGTTGAGGGAGCCAAAGGGAAACCTTTTTTCATCTGTACTACGTGCGATTTTAGTGTTATTTCACCCCTTGTTTCTCACGTGAATCAGTTTTTTCTTCCGTTGAAAGGTTAACTTTGTTTTGGCGGTACTATGATGCGTATGATCTGTCACACTGAGGGGTTGAATTAATATGACCTATATTTGTTTGGAAGGAAATTATGGGAAGAAAGAAAATAGTTCCCATCCAAATATCCCCGACAAGGACTCAATCCGGATAATTGATTCTGTTTGTTTCAGTTAGAAGTTATTTATTTCTAGCTGGAGTCATCCAAACCTACATATTTTTTCATCAACTTAATTAAATATTCAGGCATGCCATTTCTGAAGATGGTTATTCCATAACCAAACACACAGGCTTGATACTAGTGATGTTTTATTCACCTTGCGAACTTATAGTTGAGTATTTCAAACTGACTCAATGAAGTATGAATGCAGGCATCGTAATTCTGTTCCATTATCATTGACACTGATGTTCTGTCCCATTAGGCTCTGACTGAAATTTACCGTAAATAGATAGGCGCAGCTATTCTTTTATTCCCTAGTTATTAGTGTGAATCAGTGGCAACGAATGTTGAGTGGTAATTCTAGTTCCGTTCTTGTCAATATTGATGCCTCCTCACCATCCTCTTCAACTTTGTTCTCTTGTTTGTTGCAGTTAATTTTTGTGTTCACTACCTAGAAGTTTAAATTAACGGACACAGATGTCTGAGTAATCTTCTAATTAGTAATTACATTCTTATCGATGTCCATGCATCCCAACCATCCTCTTCTACTTCATTTTCTCAAGTGGTGCCAAATAAGGTTTCCCAGGTTTTGCTAGGCTACATATTTCTTAATGGGTCCATTCCATTGCATAAGATTTGGTTCCTGTTTCATCCCCTACTGAAAGAAATAAGTTACGGATTGTATCAATGCGTCCATCTTTCATATGGAGTTCAGTATCCACTTTGTCGGCATAGCTTGTGTCAGACCAGGCACCCATATAGATTATCTGGATCCAAAATCATGACCATTAAAATGCGCTAATGAAATACTCCTTTCCATTTTAGTAATTCTTTATTTGGCATCTGTTGTATATCATCGAGACAACATAAAAATAACAAACACTTAACAATCGGTCTAGTTCCATGGGCAGCCAATGCGCTTGTGAACATTCTTCAGTTCGCTATTGAAGATGATGGTGTGTTCGTTTAAATCTTTAAATGCGTAATTGATTCTAAAAAAATATCCATGGATACAATCCGGTCTTCCATTCGTAACGTTGCAATGTATATTAATATAGATAATGATTTTCTTGTGTATTCTAAAAATAAGATGTTTCCACTAACACCGTCATTCTGCTAGATCAAATTATGCTAATGCCAGCAGGCTTCCTTGGGGACACTATCTCTTTATCCCACACCATAAGCTTTAGAGCACTATTGGATAGAAGGCCTTCAAAAGCGGACCAAGAAGAAAGCTAATTCAAAAAATGGGCATTAGATTCTACCGCCATGCACTACTGAGAAGATTAGCCGCAAAGCGCCAAAATCCTAAGTATCTTCTTGACATGATCAATGCCTGTCTCGTGCCATGTTAGCCTTCTTGTTGGTTCTGCTACAATACCAACCGTGGCACTAATATTTGTGGTTGTTGCAGTCACTTGCCTCTTTCTTCTGTGGTTATTCTGTATCCTAAGTCTGTTCCCTTTTCCGAATTTCTGCTCTTTAACGAATGGATATGACTCCTGGTCTCCCCTTTGTGATATTTTTCTAGTGTTTTCTTTTTTTTACAGAACCTAGGTATTAGCGAACTTACTCTGAGCAGTATTCGTTGTAATGTTCAGGCTAGATTTGACATGTAGTCTACTTGCATGAAGAATAAAGTGGTTATATATTGTCGGCTAGTTCTTCGCTTTTCAATATTGTGTTTGCTACTGTTTCCTTTTTTTCCCCATAAGAAGGGTTCCCTTTCCACATGCAAAATTTTAAAAAGTGGAAACCAGCTACCTAAGTAGGAGATACAAGAAGTAAAATATTTTTTTGATTTGGAGAGGGCTTAGTGTAAGGACCCATTTACTTTTAGGCCAATTTTGTTATGATGGATAAGCTGGCGAACAATTTCGTACCGAACTTTGCAATTATACACTGTTAATGTAATTAAGTTTACCCTCAGATATGTTGATCATATCATACTACATAAAACTTAACACATTTGGAGTTACTTACATATTTTCTTCTTGTTATATAGTCACGTCTACTACATGAGTGGGGACGCGTGGAAGGAGGGAGGCATCGATGCAACTGGTATTGTATAGTGCTTTATTGTTGCTTGTGCTTATTTAGAGTTAAACTACTGTTCACCATGCAATTTTTGAGTTCATTTCCGACTTAGTTATATGAAACATATTCAAATAGTAAATATATTTTAAGAAATTTGAACCCCTAATATTATTTCATGATATTTTACCATTTTTTCTTGTGTGGTCCTTCCTTGTAGCTAACAGTGTCCCCTCGCGATATTGTTTTCATGTGGTAGTGAAAATGATGAAGGGGAGCCTTGGCGTAACGGTAAAGCTGTTTCCTTGTGATCATGAGGTCACGGGTTCGAGTCCTGGAAACAGCCTCTTGCAGAAATGCAGGGAAAGGCTGCGTACAAAAGACCCAAAGTGGTCGGACTCTTCCCCGGACCCTGCGCAAGCGGGAGCTATGTGCACCGGGCTGCCTTTTTTTTCGTAGTCAAAATGATGCCTTTTATCCAGGGACAGGTGTAGCGTCCCTCTTATAAATCTAACAGTAGTGAAAATTGCGCATAGTTTATACGCAGGGAGTAAAATAATTGAGTGTGTGCAGGTACAAAATAAACCTTCTAGGCCAAATCTTAGCTCTTGTGGTCAACCCTCTGATAACATCAAGCCATGTCCCTGCCCCTTCTCAGAATTTCCTTTTTTGGTTGCAATGCAGGTGCTTTAATGGTTTTAACGTTGAAAGTCATTTCATGCTCAATGAACTACAGTGATGGTCTCTTGAAGGAAGAAGAGGGTCTACGTGATGCTCAGAAGAAGTATCGCTTGACTAAGATGCCTTCTCTAGTCGAATATTTTGGTTACTGCCTCTGCTGTGGCAGCCACTTTGCTGGACCAGTATATGAGATGAAAGATTATCTTGAATGGACTGAAAGGAAAGGAGTAAGTAGCCTTCGTCTACTTCTGGTAGGCTTATGCCATGTTTTGCTTAATCCTGATTTTGTATGATCTTCAACAGATATGGGCCAGCTCAACTCCTTCACCATTATTACCTACTTTGCGTGCTCTAGTTCAGGCTGGAATATGCATGGGGTTATATTTGTATCTGTCACCTATGTTTCCGCTTTCACGATTTAGTGAACCTCTATATTATGAATGGGGTTTCTGGCACCGGCTCTTCTTTCAATACATGTCAGGATTTACTGCTCGCTGGAAATACTACTTTATATGGTCAGTTTCAGAAGCTGCAATTATTATATCTGGCCTGGGTTTCACTGGTTGGTCTGATTCTTCTCCCCCAAAAGCCAAATGGGATCGTGCTATAAATGTTGATATTCTGGGTGTCGAACTAGCTGGAAGTGCAGCTCAATTGCCACTTAAGTGGAATATTCAAGTGAGCACATGGCTAAGATACTGTAAGTTCTATATCTTGATATTCCAGTAGATTATCATTGTTTTTAACCTGCTTTTTTGGACGATACAATGCTATTTCATCAAATTCTGTGTTCTCTTTATAAACTACTCCCTCCATCCCACAATATAATATCGTTTTTTAAGCTATGTTAGCTTGAAAAACGATCTTATATTGTGGGGCGGAGGGAGTAGAAAGCAAAATATGAAAGTACATTGAGGGTCCTTTATGCATCACACAGTATACTACTTTGCTTACCACTATCAAGGTCTGTGCAATCTAAGACTTGGAGAACAAGGAAGCATTATCTTTAATTCTGTATTTATTAATTTCTCTAAAAGGTTCAGTATTTTTCTTTGTGTCTGTACAATGAATTAGTTGATAGTACATAATGCTACATTTTGGGGGTCTGTAAATTGATTTTGTTGACCACTTGATGATTCTTTGGAACCTTTTGGTTGCCAGTTTTTCTAGTGTGGATGAGAGAAGCATGTATACCTGTAATTCATGATCTTTAGCCGATTTCAAAACTCTGTACATGTACATTATGGACTCATGTATTAGTAATTTGTCTCATCATTGACTCCTTGAGAAATGATCAGCTTGAAGTTTACCTTTGCGCAAAGTATGGTATGCACCAAGCAGTTTGTTTTTATGCAAATGCCATATTTGGAGCTATGCACTTTGGTTATACCTATATAATGTATTGAATGCCACACACTGAAGCTGTGCTGTTATCAGTTGCATGAGCCATTGCTCCACTATTATTTTCAGATGTATATGAGAGGTTAATTCAGAAAGGGAAGAAGCCTGGTTTCCTTCAGTTGTTGGGTACACAGACAGTCAGTGCTATCTGGCATGTGAGTTTTATTTTCCCTCTCCACCTTCTGTATTATTAATAATTCCTGCTCACCGTATATCGGACTTGTCATGGAGCATAGCATCCTGAAATTTGTTGAACAGTAGCTAAATGAAACCAGAATGCTCTAGCAGGAATTCAGAGCTGCTATTGTCCTGGTAGTGGAACCTTAGTACTTGCCTTTAAGAATACATGCACTATGGGTCATTGCAAACTTGCGTTTTCCCCATGGTAATAACTGGCTTGACTTGTGACATATTAATAACCTTTTGCCTCAGCAAGCTGTTGCTTGTGATGATTGATACTTTGCCAATCCAGCAAGCTGTGGCTTGTGATGATTGATCTTAGCCAAATTTCATATTACATGGTTTTTATCCATTGGTCTGATTTTTTACTGTTCTACAGGGACTGTACCCAGGATATATGATATTCTTTGTTCAGTCGGCATTGATGATAAATGGTTCAAAAGGTAGCTCAATCCTTCCCTTTCCTGACATTTCTGAAGTGTACTTGATTGAAAGCTGTGTGAGCTAATTCTGATTTGGCTTCCTCTTTTGGTACAGTTATATACAGATGGCAACAAGCTGTGAGCAATTCAGGCCTCCGCACTATCCTGTCTTTACTAAATTGTGCATACACCATGATGGTGCTTAACTACTCATGCATTGGCTTCCAGGTTAGTTTTATGCCTCTGAATCTGGCTATACTTTACCCTGTAGCAAACCGACACAATCTGATCAGGTCGCTTGTCTGTAAAGGAATAATCTGTGCATATAAGGTTTTGCAAGTATTAGTTCCCTTTAGGTGTCAGAGGATGATTATTATGATCTGTGCCACACTAAATTTCTCCCTTTGTGTTACTAATTCTTATCTTTGATGATTATTATGCATATAAGGTTTTGCAAGTATCATTTTGGTTTGTAGGTTTGACTTAACCAAAATGATATTCATCATTCTGTAGTGAAGCCAGGTTGCTTCACAAATTTAGTTTAGATAACTTACAAGTGCTTTAGTTTCTTAGCAAAGTTACCATTTGGATCATGATGTGCGACCAGCACACCTGAATATTCTAAAAGGAGAAAAATGCTTATCTCCCCTCCCCAAAGTGGTTAGTTTGCTGAATTGGCATTGAACAAACACACTTCGCCACTACACGAACACAACTTCTTGCCAGTATGCCATCACTGAATCCCAAAACTACCCTGCTTTACATAGAAATGGAAATAGCCTACCTATTCAGCACCCGCTCCTGCACGTGGACACCTGTTTCTTTTCGTTTCTCTTCCACATGGACTCACCAGTAGAGGAACGATGGCTTCGCAGCTCCCGGCGGGCTGTCGGGTGCTCTTCCTAGCGAGTCCTCCAGCGACCATTCTGCGTCTACCCTGACTTCTCTCCCTGCCCCCCCCCCCCCCCCCCCCCTCCCACCCCACCCACAAATTCCAGAAACCCTAGAGGGGAGGGCATGGAAAACTTCAATACCACAGGGTCAGCTCAGCTCCCCTTCCCGTGATCCCAGACGCAGCAGGAAAGTAGGAGAACTTGGCGGTGGCGGAACCTGTTGTTTTCTTTTCGAGCAACCAGCAGGAGCACTAACTTTTCCTTTAGAGAGGAGAGACCAATGTATGTTCAAGAGTCAGCGTGTTTTCAAGGGGAACACGCCAAAACCCCAAACCCAAACGTAAAACGTGCTACACGGCAACCGTGGCAAGGCCCTGCCGTGCACTCTGAAAGCGAGCTCGTGCTGCTGGATGTCCTTGAGGGCCAAACACGCCACTTCGATGTAGGTTAGCCTCGATCCGTTGAAGATCCTTCGGTTTCTCTCTTTCCATGCTTCCCAAATCACAAAGGAAGCGTCCACCGAGTCGATGTGCATCGTTCTTTGATGCCCCGGTGAGCATCACATCCCACCAGGCGTCGATTGAAGGGAAGTTCAAGGTCGGCTGAGCGGGCGTGGCCCCCATGACCAGCCAGGTCCGCACCAGGTTCCAAATCGCCGTGGTGAAAGGGCAGTTTTTGCATAAGTGAGTCGGGGTCTCCTGGGCGCCAAGCTGGCATCTAGGGTCATGAGGCCAGCCCTTTTTGCTAGGTTGTCAGCCACCAGAATCCGCCCCTGGAGCACCAGCCAGAATGTAATCTGCATTTGGGCTCCGGGTGTGCCTTCCAGATTTTGTTGTGGTCCTTGCAGAGACAGCCAACGATAAGGTGGATATGGGTCTGCGGTCCCCAGATTCAGCGCGACTCCAGGAAAAGGCGATGTTCTCCATCAAACTTGAAACTTGCAGTTAGTCACTGATATGAATGGTGTCATTCCTAGATGCTAGATGGAGAGGAATCAATGGAATGCGTCGTTGTTGGTTAATTGTGTAGAACAATGGCAGGTTCTTTACAAATGAAGCGTCGTCGTCATCATCACAACAGCTAGCACAAAGAAGGCTATAATAATGCTTTGCCTGATTCGAGCGTGGCCATCTCCTGGCATTGCTAGCTCTGTGAGCTAAAACTATCAGCCAGCAAGTCAATCACCGAACCTTGTGTCTATCCACGTCCACAATTAGTAGAGCTGTAGTGGTTTATTACCAATCCAGCTCACCTTACAACTTGCGTGCCTAGCTTCCTTCCACTGAGGACAAAAATGTCTTTTTACACGCTCAATGGATGGCCTTGTGCTGTTCACTGTTATGACATTGGCAAGAAGTTGTGCTTGTGTGATGCAAATAAGCACAACACCTTTGTTCTATGGCAAGTCAGCAAACCAAGCGCAAGTATTGAATACTAGAGGTACTAGGGTATTACTTGTAGCATTACTATTTTCGTGGAGAAAGAAAATCGTGGGTTAAATTCCTAGCATTCTTTTGTTTCAACACAGTAGCTTTGTGGAACATATGCCTTTCCCAATCATCTTACACATAAAACACACGGACATTTACAATGCTCTATGCTTATGCTTTTGTTTTCCTGAAGGTACTGAGCTTCCAGGAGACCTTAGCATCCTACAAGAGCGTATATTATGTGGGCACGATTGTTCCTATTCTATGTGTCTTGCTGGGCTATGTTATCAAGCCCGCGAGGCCTGTGAAGCCGAAGGCTCGCAAGGCAGAATGAGGAACAGAGTGAATTGATCTTTACATAGATGGTTACGAAGCTTCAATGATGATTATGACAAGATAGTTTTCAGTTTACTTCATGTTTGTGAAACAATATCAAATTTAGCAAAAAGGATGGCTCTAAATCACACCCTGGAGCTCCATTGTAATCGACGAATCATTAAAGATCTGTCATTTCGTTGGGTTGATCACCCTTTTGTTGTTTTACCACATGAAACGCATGGTTTTTGGCCCTAAGCTGCTGTTTGTTATTCATTCATGTGAAGTTTAAGCCTTTTCTGCCTGGGTCTATTTCAAACCGATGTATTTTCACACCTTTCCATTGGCACCGTATGGAGGTGTGAACGCTATTGTTGGTTCATCGTAGTCGTGTGCATTGTGCCGAGTTGGTAGCAGCTGGATCTCCTAGAACAAACATTCGTCTTTTGACTACTCCAGCACTCACTTTGAAGGCAGTTTTGGTGCGATGACGGCTGAAACTGAGGTCAAGATCACCAGAAAGATGGATGTTGGTCATAGACAACGAACGACTTGGAATGAATCTGACGCATCTTTTTTGCTCGGGTCATATAAATGGTGCTATAACGGCGTCAGCGTGGATCTATGGGTGCTCCGGTCCGGTCCAAGGCCGACTCGCCGATTGTTTGACTGACATGCAGTGGCGGTGGTTCTGGCGCTGTTGGCCTCCCGCATGTTTGTCCAATTGTGCCCCAGCATATGTTGGGGCCACGGCAAGTGCATGCATGCACAGCCTGAAAGTGTCTCTGCTCTTCTGACGCGACCACTAGAGGGCAGCGTAGTGTGCTACAGTGCTATGCAGGGAAAGGGTCAGTGATGCGACGTAGCGTGGCGTTGATCAGGTCGTGACCACGACTGCTGGCTGCCCTGGTCGGGTTCCACTTGCAATCATGGTGATGATCTGATCTCATCCCGCACTCGTTCTGGTGCGGCATCACGAGCGGCGGATGCTTCGTAGTAGAACTACTATACTACGACAGGAAATCTCCCCTTTCCTGTAGCAGCCCAGACAGGCAGCCGCTTCTTTAGAAATGTACGAATTTTGCTGCGGAAATAGATGGAGTAGGAGTATCTGTACAACGTCTAGACACAGTTTAGTGTGTAGCTTCACTGCGAGAGTTAATTTCGGATGGAGTGAGTAGTACTCTTATATTTCTTTATGGAGGGAGTATATATAAATATATTGTGTTTCCAAGACATGGATGGAAGATCTAGAACGCAGCCCATCTTGTCCTTTAATTGCTTTGGTCGCGCTGCCGTTACGTCCATGAATTCAAAGTCCGGGCCCCCGGTTGAGCACCTTGAAGAAGGGCCTCTTGTGCGCACGTCAAAACCAGCATTGCTCTCGTCTACTTCCTGTTGCGCCAAGAGTCGTACGGCGCACGCGCTCGCTTGTGTAGCAGGAGTCGTCTTCCACCCGGGCACCCGCTGCAGCGTGGCGTGGGCATGTGTCATGTGTCATACCAGCGACCAGCGGACGTGACTACGAGAGGGGTGCATGGCGGGCAACCTGAGCTTCGCAGCGTGCGTGCCTATAAACCTTATAGTATTGACAAAAAAGATGTCACTATATGCACGCGTGCTACGGAGGAGTCGCTGCCAATTTCAGTCTGTCGTTAGTCAGCAGTCAGTTCACTGTGGGCTGTGCGTGCGTCTACCAGCTTTAACTAGCTTGGTGCAGCGCGAGCTACATGCCATGCGTTGCCAAATGCCAGAGAGAGGAGAGGCTGCTGCGCGAGTGCGCGTTTGCGTCTGTTGCCCAACTGCCAGCAGCGGTCCCGCCGGTAATCAACCAAATCCATCGCGGGCGCGCGCTCGCGCTGTGCAGCGGAGCCCCATCCGAGTGCGTCAGGTGGCGTCGACGACGACGACCGGCGCGCGTGCGACGGTGCGAGGGCTTGGCGACTGTTGGAGATGGAACCAACCACCCTGCGCGCGCCCGCCATGCATGTCCCGCGGGACGTGCAGAGCACCCCAGTTCTTGCGCCGCATCCGTTGCATTTGCGCTGATCGGGTCCCCCAGCCTCCTGCACTGGGATGCGCTTTCCGTGGTCGAGGCTCCTCCCCTCGGTTGCTTTGGCCTCGCGCGCGGTTCAGGGGTCACTAGCTTATACAGTATTACTACTTACTCCTATATACTGAAGAGTGAAGACATGATTTGCCCTAAAAAAACATGGAAGCATGCCTTTCAAATGCAGTCTTCGTAGGCAAGCGTTGGCATAACATAATGCATGCACCTGGCCACCAGCTGCCTGCACGCAACGATTTTCACGGATCAATATGACCATCCATTGATCCATACCTGCCTTGGCCCTCAGCAAATTGAAATCCATTTTCTACGAGGTCCATCTCGCCCTACCCACAAACATATCTGCCACGTGGATACAAAAGAGCAGGCCGGCGAGAGCACACCACTTGCTGCATGAAAAGGAAGTGCAAACCTGCACGGCCGTCTGGTGCTGGCTTTACTATCTGATGACTAGTACGAGCGTAATCCGTTTCAGATAACGAAAGAGACATGGCGCAAGCATGGCCAAAAAGAGCCGTGTTGTAGAACCCTAAAAAAAAACCATTGTTAGAAGGTCCGGGATTGTAAAAAAAAAGGGGGTCCGGGATTGCTCAACAAGAACTGACCAACACAAGTGGTTTGCCGGCTGGAATATTGTTTAGAGAAACGTCACATCTGACGGTCAACTATTTTTTCGAACCATAAAAGAAACGAAAATCCTAGACCTACGTAAGTTTTTACGTATCCTATGTAACCTCATTCTATCAAAACTAAACGTCCCCCGCCTCTCAATTTCAGGATGGGCCCGGCGTCCTCATTAATATCCAAATTAAGTACTGCCAAATCGTCCTTTACGTAAGTTACGTTAACAATCTGTTCATAGATGTAGCACTGCATGTGATCATTATAGAAGAAGAAGAATAACAGATACAAAGTTTGGGAGGAACGAAAAGGCGACCAAACAGTACCAAGAAACATACAACCCATTTATAGTTATAAACAAATGACTCTAGGTTTTTTCCTAAACAAACAAACAAACAAACAAACAAAGACTCTAAGTATTGAGCTCCCGCCTTGAACCAGAAAAAAGCGCCGCATTTGATATGCTCAACGACCCGATCAACTGAACTGAATTTGCTCTCAAACACCCTGATCGAGTTTACAATTAAACAGTACATGCATGAGTATCCATGACTACATGCATGACCTAATTTCTTAGTAGAACACATGGGGTAACGTTTTTTTCTCTTTCCTCGCCAGCAACAAATTCAAGCTACGTTCTTTTTTTTTTTTGCGAATGGAAAGGATTGTATTAATCAAGGTAGCTCATTACAATCCTGCTGACATAAATTCAAGCTACGTTCTTCATGTAAAGTTATAGCAAAATCCCATCAAATTCTGCTAGCACATAACAGAAAAAACTGCTTCTATATTTGAAATTCTTGCGGTCCAGCTATGTATGCCTAGGACATACATATGACACGTTTGATTGCTCGTAACTTTTTTTTTTGCCACTTTGCATATTTGGCCCAGGTGAGCCTGGTTGAGCTAATGCACGCAAAAACTCAATATCTGCATGTTGTTTGGTTCCCTGCATCTCCTTTCTCTGCATCGTAGCACCGACTCTATGCACTGTGTTTGGTTGCTCGCATTGTCTCCGTTCATATAAATGCATGTTATTTGGTTGAATACAAGAAGATATGTGTAGTAACCTCGTACCCTACGTGGCGAGGTTACCCGTTACACCTTACACACGATCACACCAACAAAACAACACTACGATCATGACAAACTGGACGATGATGATAAAGTTCTTCACCCCAAATTGTCGATCTGCCTTGCCAACTTCAACATTGCATGTCTGCTTTGGCACAAACTTGGAGTAAGCATCCTCTGTCGCCTGGCTACTCTTAATCCCTATGTGGTTGCTGTTCTTGTAACTTGACACTTGTTCATTGCATGCTCCCCATGAACTGTAAACCCCCGGAACCCTCTCGTGGAATAGCACATACCACTTGTTCTAGCATTGCAGAAGAGGAACAATGCAAGCAGCAAGCAATGGAGCACACTAGACATGAAAGACAAGTAAGCATGCATGATCGACGACATAGCAAGTTCATCCTACCACTACTATGGTGTCATCCTACAACCACATCCAAAAGAGGGTGTTGTCCTACCACCACAAGTTCACCATCGACTTGAGGGGTTACTATACCACCTCATCAAAATAAACAAACCAACATCAAGAGTTTATCAAGTCCTAGCTACCACAAAATGTACATCGTCAGTGTCATCGCCGTCGAGGATCATGCACGACGTCACCACCACCAGAAGCAACACTAGTAGTAGTGCTTGCCCAGCCAGGTCCTCAGTCAGAGCACCTTGTGGGTCTCTCCCATGGCAACAAATCCAACACCCCGAGCCTTGTTGTCCGGCAGGTGGCTGAGAGCCGCCACGAGAACCTATGGGCTGAAGCCTGAAGCCACCTTGGTCCATGATGGCATCGTAGAGGTCAGGGCGGACGTCGACCGGCTTGCTCTCCCCGATGGCACTAGCGACCTCCTTGACGGCCTGAGTCATGCAGGTGAAGATGGTCAGCTCCTCCTCCATCAAGGTTCCCCTCTTCCTCTTCTTATCAAGCACAGGAACGTGATCACCATCCTTTTGTCAGGAGGACCATCAAGGTTGATGGTATCTGACTCCTGGGTGTCTGGATACTCGGGCATAGGCGAGCCCAACGGCTGACCAGAGCCCAGGGCATGCTTGTCGGTTGCCAGCCCGAAGGAGAAGATATGCTGCATCTGATGGTAGGTTTGGATGGATGTGTTGAGGTACTCTGCGTGCTTGGGATGAGCCTAAGAATGAAACACATCAGAGTAGTTAGTTAGAATGGCATGCTACATAGGCTTAAACAGGTGGTTAGCTAGAACAACATGGTTTGTGAGCTAATCGTGGCGTGCCCTTGGTAGTGCTCCGCATCCAAAAGGATCGAGAAAGTGTCCTCATCCCATGAAGCCTCGCTCGGGTCTCTGAGCTTGGACACTATAATCCACCTCGATCTCCACTTCCTGAGGTGGTTGTAGACTTGGGTGGAGGTGACCTCCTGTCCACAAAATTCAACACCTGCTTTGCAACAACGTTCAAGTGCACCTCCTTGAAGCCCTTGTCAGTCCTCACCCCACTAGCTATGATCTCACGCATCTTGTGCAGCACGAACATACGTCGACATGAACGGCTACCATTTCATGGAGTTCCCCCTTCCATCCTTCTTATCCTTTGCGGTTGCCTTTTGAGCAGCAGAACGAGCTGCACCATTGAGCTGGGCCTGACTAAACTCTTGCATGATCATGTCCTACAAGTGTAAGCATCAGGAAGACCACAACACACTACACATGGACAATAGGAACTACCAGTAAACATGACATTATGAACGTGTTGGGAAACATAGTAGAGAACAATTTTTTTTGCCCTACGATCAACCAGGAACACTATGGAGATACAATAATGGTTGAGATCATGATCTTTACCGTCACCGAGTTGCAGCGGAAGAAGAACGTGCTTGGAGTCCCTTGAACCGTAGATGAACGATCCCTCAAACCGAAGATCGAAAACACAACCTCTCTACTTGCTGACAAGCGTACGGTCTTCACGATCCGGCAGCGCTTCGCCGTCCAGAACTAATCATCGCCGGAGAATTAGAGGGAGGAGATTATAACCACACTGGGCTTCTAATTATGAGGATTAGAGGAACTAGACCTAGCTCTAATTTGTCAACAAGGACCAACTAGAACTAGAACTAGATGAACTAGAGGAGGCTCCAAAACTTGTGTACATCAAAGGGGCCAATACCTCAAGTATATATAGGTTGGAGGGGGAGGGAGGGGCAGCCACAAAGGGGAGGAGGAGTCCAACTCCTCCTCTACTCCAATTCGCCCCCACGCAAGGAAAGGGGGGGGGGGGCTCCACCACTTGGGTCCTTGTGGCCCAAGTTGCCTTCCACCTCACGGCCTTTTTAGGCCCATTGACATTTTATTAAATATAAAATTATTCTAAATAATTTCGGACAATTTAATATATAATTTAACACCTTCGGAAACATTCTCCACCTATATATATTTATCAATAATACCCAGTATTTCTCCGAAACCCTTCCGGTGACACGGGGACGCTTCTGGATCCTCTCGAAACCATTTCATAGATTAATGAAACAATTCCACAAATAAATCCTCGATACCTACTAGCACTCAACAAATCGTGATTACTTTAAGCTTGTGACCCTGTAGGTTCGATAACTCATAGACATGAACAGAACTCCTTCGTTCAATGACCGACAGCGAAACCGTGGACGTCCATATCAATATCTATGAGTACATGAATGATATTCAAGTGAACCATCGGTTACCATGTGACATTCCCTTTGCTTCACAATACTTTTACAAGACCCGAGAATCATCGGTATCCTCTCGAGTCATCCGCATGCTCGTTATACCATTATTCTCGTTACCGGTTTTGTTCTTTTTTCTTGTTGATGTGTTCCGGCATCCCCGTGACATAGTCACCTATGTCTGGCCAGACGATGACGGATGTCGTGTGATACGTCTCCAACGTATCAGTATTTTTGATTGTTCCATGCTATTATATTATCAATCTTGGATGCTTTAAATGCAATTATATGCTATTTTATATCATTTTTGGGAACTAACCTATTAACCCAGTGCCTAGTGCCAGTTGCTATTTTTTGGCTGTTTTTGGGTTTTCAGGAAATCAATACCAAACGAAGTCCAAACGCTACGAAACTTTTTGACGATTTTTTTCTGGACAAAAAAGACCCTGGAAGCTTCGGGAGGATACCAGACGCGAAGCGAGGAGACGACAAGGAAACAGGGCGCACCCAGGGGGGGTAGGCGCGCCATGATGCCTTGTGGGCCCCTCGTAGCTCCGTCTGATCTAATTCCTCCCCATAAATTCTCTAAAATCAGGAAACCAACAGAGAGCCACCCGAAACACTTTTTCCGCCGCCGCAAGTCTCTGTTCCGACGGGAGCCCATCTGCAGAACTTTTCCGGTACTCTGCCGGAGGAGGAATCAATCACGGAGGCCTTCTTCATCAACCTTCCCGCCTCCATGATGATGTGTGATTAGTCCACCATAGACCTACCGGTCCATAGCTAGTACCTATATGTCTTTCTCTCTTTTTGACATTCAATACCATGTTCATTGCAATCCTCGCGGTGATCTCTCCGATGTAATCCTCTTTTGTGGTGTGTTTGTTGGGATTCGATGAATTGTGGGTTTATGATCAGATTATTCAATGAAAGTAATTGAGTATTTTCTAAAATATATTATGCATGATTTTTATAGCTTCGTATTTTTCTCCAATCTATCAGCTTGGTTTGGCCAACTAGATTGATTTCACTTCAGCGGGAGTGGTGCGTTGTAATGGGTTCAATCTTGCGGTGTTCTATATCCCAGTGACAGAAAGGGACAAGACACGTATTTGTATTGTTTCCATTAAGGATAAGATGACGGGGTCTGAACGTATTACTTTTCATACTTTGTCTACATCATGTCACCTTGCTCCAAGCATTACTCTGTTTGTCATGAACTTAATACCTAGAGAGGCAAGCATAGAAGCGCTGTTGAAGTGGAGTAATAGTAGTAGATGCAGGATCATTTCGGTCTACTTGTTTATGGACTAGATGCCTATATATATGATCATTGCCGCGAATAACATGTCATAACTATGCACTATTCTGTCAATTGCCCAATAGTAATTTGTCTACCCACCGTATGCTATGTTCAACAGAGAAGCCTCTAGCGAAAACTATGCCCCCCCGAGTCTACTTACACATAAATACTTAAACCCTAAAAATACTTTGCTGCAATTTATTTACTGTTATTTATTTTTGGTTTTACATTATCTATCTCTACCAAGATTTAATCCTTGCAAGTAACGAGTTCAAGGGGCTTGACAACCCTCTTGCCCGCGTTGGGTGCAAGTGTTTGGTCTTGTGTGTGTAGGTGCTGTTGAAAGGAGTTTGCTTGGTTCTCCAATTAGTTAGATAACCTTGGTTATCACTGAGGGAAATACTTGTCTCTAATGTGCTGTATCTCCTCTCCTCTTCGGAGAAAATCCCAACGCAACTCACAAGTAGCAGGAAGAATTTCTGGCACCGTTGCCGGGGAGACATCATCAAACTGTCGTCAGGTCCCTTCACACAAATTATCTTTCACTTGTTCTACTTTTTATTTGCCTTTATATATTTTTTATATAAATACAAAAATACAAAAATATTTCTATTTGCTTTCTTGCCTAGTTATTCAGTTTACTTGTTTGCTTACTAGTTTACTTGCTTTTTCACTATGTCTCAAGGAAATACCAAATCGTGTGACTTTTCAAATACTAATAATAATGATTCATTTAGTACTCCGGTACCACCCGCCACTAGTGCGGAAGATTTTGATATAAATGCCGCTTTGCTGAATCTTGTTATGAAAGAATAGTTCATTGGAAGTCCTAATGAGGACGCCGCTTCACATCTTAATACATTCGTTGAATTAAATGACATGCAAAAGAAAAAGGATGTGGATAATTATATTGTTAAACTGAAATTATTTCCTTTCTCATTAAGAGATAAAGCTAGAACTTGGTTTTCATCCTTACCTCGCAATAGTATTGGAACATGGGATAAGTGTAAGGATGCTTTTATTGATAAGTATTTTCCTCCTGCTAAGATTATATCTATCCAAAATCAAATTATGAGCTTTAAACAACATGAGCAAGAACATGTTGCACAAGCATGGGAGAGAGTGAAATTGATGATTAAAAATTGTCCTACTCATGGCTTAAGTTTATGGATGATAATACAAATTTCTATGCGGGACTAAACTTTGTGTCGAGAAATCTTCTAGACTCTGCTGCAGGTGGTACCTTTATGGAAATTACATTGGGAGAAGCTACCAAACTACTGGATAATATCATGACAAATTATTCTCAATGGCACACCGAACGAGCTCCAACTGGTAAGAAGGTAAATTCTGTTGAATAAATCGCTACTTTGAGTGATAAGTTGGATTCTCTTATGAATATGGCTGCAAATAAGAATGCTCATGTTGATCCCAATGATGTTCCACTATCTACTTTGATTGAGCAAAATAATGATGCTATTGACGTGAACTTTGTCTCTAGAAATAATTTCAATAACAATGCTTATAGTAATTATGGTAAATAATAATTTCAATAACAATTCTTGTAGAAATTTAAATCCTATAATAATTATGGCAATTCTTATAGTAATTCCTCTAATAATTATGTCAATTCTTATAGTAATTCCTACGGTAATTCTTCCTATAATAATAATAGGATGCCCTCTGATCTTGAGAACACCATTAAAGAATTTATTAGTTCTCAAAAGATTTTCAATGCTATGGTAGAAGAAAAACTACATAAAGTTGACGATATGGCTAGAAACATGGATAGGATTGCTCATGATGTGGAAACTCTTAAAAGTAAAACTTTGCCATCCAAGCATGATATTAATGAGTCTATTAAATCCATAAAAATATCTATTAATGAAAGTAAGGAGAGGACCGCTAGGTTGAGAGCTAAGCGATAATTCCTAGAAAAAGCGACCCCTCCCGTTTTTTATCGTAATCATGATGAAGATGTTAAAATGATTGGTGTTTCTCCTATTGAATCTTTGTTTGATAATATGAAAATTGATGAGAAAGGGACTGGATATGAGTCACTTTAGCTAGAAGGCGTCCCGTTTGTTCGGAGGGTGATGATCTTATTGATAAAAATGAAAAAACTGGGTTTGGAGAGGTCAAAACTTTAAATAGTGATGCACCCACTGCTTTGGATTACAAGGACTTTAATTATGTAAGTTGCTCTTTAGTTGAATGTATTTCCTTATTGAAATCCATGATTAGCTCACCTAATGCCTATGAATAAAATAAAGCTTTTACTAAACATATTGTGGAAGCTATGATAAAAGCTCATGAGGAGAAACTTGAGTTAGAGGTTTCAATACCTAGAAAGTTGCATGATGAATGGGAGTCTACTATTAAAATTAAGCTTAAAGATTATGAATGTAATGCTTTGTTTGACCTTGGTCCTAGATTTTCTACAATACCGAAATCTTTATGTGATGTGCTAGGTATCACCGATATAAATGAATGTTCCCTTAACTCGCATTTAGCGAATTCAACTATTAAGAAACCATTGGTATTCTTGCTAATAGAAATTATGTGCCTGTGGATTTCATTGTGCTTGATATTGAATGCAATCTGTCTTGTCCTATTATACTTGGTAGGCCCTTCCTATGCACTATTGGTGCTATTATTGACATGAAAGAATGTAATATAAGATTCCATTTCCCGTTAAAGAAAGGAATGGAACACTTTCCTAGAAATAGGATTAAACCACCTTATGAATCTATTAGGAGGTCCACTTATGGAATCAATTTGAAGGATGACAATACTTGAAACTATGCATTATGCCTAGCTAGGGGCATAAAACAATAACGCTTGTTGGGAGGCGACCCAATAGTTATCTTTAATTTTTGTTTTAATTTATGTTTTGATGTGTTGACATGATTATTGCTACTGTAATGATTGTGTTTTTATGTTTGAATTAGTGTTTGTGCCATGTAAAGCCTTTGGGATGATTTAGAAGATAGTGGAATTAATGTTGTGCAAAAACAAAAACTTTTACGCCTAGTGCAGAATTTCTCTGATTTTACTGGAACATCTTTTTGATCTGAAAGTTTTACATAGTATTGGTATACAATTTTCCTAGGTTGTCCTAACCTTCAGAATTTTCAGAATTACATAGGTATGGTTTTAGCACAGATCACTACAGACTGTTCTGTTTTAGACATATTCTATTTTTGCTTGCATAGTTTGCTTGTTTTGATGATGCTATGGATTGTACCGGGGGTATAAGCCATGGAGAAATTAGAATACAATACCTGTTATGCAATAATAATATATGAATCAATTTATAACAGTACCTAAAGTATTTGATATGTCTATTATACTAACGGATCTCACGAGGTTTTGTTGAGTTTTGTGTGTTGAAGTTATCAAGTTTTGGGTGAGACAACGATGGATGAAGGAATAAGGAGCGGCAAGAACCTAAGCTTGGGGATGCCCAAGGCACCCTAAGGTAATATTCAAGGAAGACCCAAGCGTCTAAGCTTGGGGACGCCCCGGAAGGCATCCCCTCTTTCGTCTCCTATCTATAAGTATGTCACTTGGAGCTATATTTTTATTCATCACATGCTATGTGTTTTGCTTGGAGCATCGTGTGATACATTTCACTTTTATTTTAGTTTGCCACAATCATTGTTTGTTGGACATACATATTTGATAGAGACACATGGTCATCATAATTTGTTAGAATACCCTATATGCTTCACTTATATCTTTTGAGCTAGGCAGTTGCTCTAGTGCTTCACTTATATCTTTTAGAGCACGACGTCATTCAGATTTTGTAGAAATAATTGAACTCTCTTGCTTCACTTAAATATTTTTGAGAGTATAAGAAATATGAACTGTAATGGACACGTGTTATAAGACTAGTCCAAAAAGGATAGGTATTCAAGGGGGATACAATAAAAACTTTCATGTAGCTGTCTAGAGAAGGAACATGGGTTAATTATATTGATGTTGTAATATTAAAGTGCATGTGTACACGATCATTGGTTAGTAGAAATATCGGTATTAAAGATTGTTATTTGTTATTCATCTAAGTATTGACTATGGCATGGTGATGATGTGTGAGCATTTTTATGTCTGAAATGAAATCCTATCGTGTTGTTCGAATCGGGGGCGCGCGATGGTTAACTCCTACCAACCTCCTCCCTAGGGGCATGCGGTAGTACTTTGCTTCGAGAGAGATAATAAGGCTTTACAATAAGTATATGAGTTCTTTATGGCGAATGTGAATCCATGGATATACGCACTCTCACCTTTTTGTAATTTGCTAGCCTCTTCGGTACCGTTCATTGCCCATTCTCACCTCGAGAGACGGTGCAACCTTCGATGGTGCATCCAAACCCCGTGATATGATACACTATATCACGCATAAACCTCCTTATATATTCATCAAAACAGCCACCATACCTACCTATTATGGCATTTCCATAGCCATTTCGAGATATATTGCCATGCAACTTGCACCGTTCTGTCACATGACTTGTGTGTTCATCATCATATTGCTTTGCATGATCATATAGCTGACATAGTATTCGTGGAAAAGCCACCATTCATCATTATCTACATGTTATGCTAGATTATTGCACATCCTGGTACACTGCCAGAGGCATTCATATAGAGTCATATTGTTCTATGTTGAGTTATAATATTGAGTTGTAAGTAAATAAAAGTGTGATGATCATCATTATTAGAGCACTGTCCCAGTGAGGAAAGGATGATGGAGAACATGATTCCCCGACAAGTCGGGATGAGACTCTGTATGAAATATAAAATAAATAAAAAGAATTGGGGGAGGCGAAGAAAAGAGAGAAAAACCCACCATGAAAAAAATGAGCGAAAAGAGAGAAGGGACACTGTTACTATCCATTTACCACACTTTTGCCTCAAAGTGGCACCATGTTCTTCATATAGAGAGTCTCCTGAGTTGTCATTTTCATATGCTAGTGGGAATTTTACATTATAGAACTTGGATTGTATATTCCGATGACGGGCTTCCTCAAATGCCCGAGGTCTTCATGAGCAAACAAGTTGGATGCACACCCACTTAGCTTTCGTTGAGCTTTCATACACTTATATCTCTAGTGCATCCGTTGCATGGCAATCCCTACTCCTTGCATTGATATCGATTGAGGGGCATCTCCATAGCCCGTTGATCCGCCTAGTTGATGCGAGACTTTCTTTCCACTTTGACTCCTTTTGATCTCTACCACCATACTCTATTCCACCCATATGCTATATCCATGGTTCACGCTCATGTATTGCGTGAAGTTGAAAATGCTGAATCGCTTTAGAAGTATGATCCAATTGCCTGGTTTGACATCGGGGTGTTCATGATTTATACTTATGAGGTAAAGACGGAGTCATGCCATGCTTGATATGATAAAACGAGTAGGGAGTAACATTCTTTAAGGATCGTATATTTTGAAAAGTAATGATTATGTTATTTATGTTTATGGATATTATTATGTTGATATCAATTAGTTCATCATTTCTCAATGATCATACCTAAAAGAGATTACATGTTTGGTAGCATGTCGCATCAAAAATTCTGTTTTTATCATTTACCTACTCGAGGACAAGCAGGGCTTAAGCTTGGGGATGTTGATACGTCTCCAATGTATCGATAATTTTCGATTGTTCCATACTATTATATTATCAATCTTGGATGCTTTATATGCAATTATATGCTATTTTATATCATTTTTGGGAACTCACCTATTAACCCAGTGCCTAGTGCAAGTTGCTGTTTTCTGCCTGTTTTTAGTTTTCCAGGAAATCAGTACCAAACGAAGTCCAAACGCTAAGAAATTTTTTGACGATTTTTTCTGGACAAAAGAGACCCTGGAAGCTTTGGGAGTAGACCAGACACAAAGCAAGGAGACGGAAAGGCAACAGGGAGCGCCCAGGGGGTAGGCGCACCCTGATGCCTTGTGGGCCCCTCATGGCTCCGTCTGACCTAATTCCACCTCCATAAATTCTCTAAAATCGAGAAACCAACAGACAGCCACCCAAAAAACTTTTTCCACCGTAGCAAGTCTCTGTTCCTATGAGAGCCAATCTGCAGACCTTTTCCGGTACTCTGTCGGAGGGGGAATCGATCACGGAGGCCTTCTTCATCAACCTTGCTGCCTCCATGATGATGTGTGAGTAGTCCACCACAGACCTACAGGTCCATAACTAGTACCTAGATAGCTTTCTATCTCTCTCTCTCTCTCTTTAATCTTCAATACCATGTTCACCTTAATCCTCGTGGTGATCTATCCGATGTAATCCTCTTTTGCGGTGTGTTTGTTGGGATTCGATGAATTGTGGGTTTATGATCATATTATTCATTCAAAGTAATCGAGTCTTTTCTGAGTTCTATTATGCATGTTTTTATAACTTCGTATTTCTCTCCGATCTATCAATTTGGTTTGGCCAACTAATTGATTTATCTTCAGCGGGAGTGGTGCGTTGTAAGGGGTTCAATCTTGCGGTGTTCTATATCCCAGTGATAGAAAGGGACAAGACACGTATTTGTATTGTTGCCATTAAGGATAAAACAATGGGGTCTGAACATATTGCTTGTCATACTTTGTCTACATCATGCCACCTTGCTCCAAGCATTACTCTGTTTGTCATGAACTTAATACCTAGAGAGGCAAGCATAGAAACGCTCTCGAAGTGGAGTAATAGTAGTAGATGCAAGATCATTTCGGTCTACTTGTTTATGGACGTGATGCCTATATACATGATCATTGTCGTGAATAACATGTTATAACTATGCGCTATTTGGTCAATTGCCCAACAGTAATTTGTCTACCCATCGTATGCTATGTTCAAGAGAGAAGCCTCTAGCGAAAACTATGCCCCCGGGTCTACTTAAACATATATACTAAAAACCTAAAAATACTTTGCTGTAATTTATTTACTATCATTTTATTTTTAGTTTTACATTATCTATCTCTATCAAGATTTAATCCTTGTAAGTAACGAGTTCAAGGGGCTTGACAACCCTCTTGCCCGCGTTGGGTGCAAGTGTTTTGTTTTGTGTGTGTAGGTGTTGTTGAAAGGAGTTTGCTTGGTTCTCCTATTGGCTTGATAACCTTGTGATATGTCTCCAACGTATCTATAATTTTTTATTGTTCTATTCTGACATATTATCATTCTAGGATACTTTTTGAGTAATAATTTACCAAATTATATTATTTTTGAGCACTAACCTATTATTGACCCAGTGCCCAGCGCCAGTTCCTATTTTCTGCGTGTTTCTCACTTTTCAGTTTTATAGTACCAAACGAAGTCCAATCGCCCCGAATTTTTTTATGGTTTTTGTGGACCTAAATTAGACCTGGAAGCTTCGGGAGAAGACCGGAGGCTGCACGAGGGAGGCACAAGCCAACAGGGCGCACCCAGGGGGGTGACCGCGCCCTGATGGCTTATCCCTCCCTGGTGGACCTCCTGACCCCATTGTTTGGCCTATAAATTCACATATATTCCAAAAACCCTAGAGGGCATCCCGAAACTCTTTTTTCGCCGCCACAAGTCTCTGTTCCGACGGTATCCCATCTGGAGCTCCGTTCCGGCACCCTGCTGGAGGGGGATCGATCACGGAGGGCCTGTTCATCAACCTTGCTACCCTCATGATGATGTGTGAGTAGTTCACCACAGACCTACGGGTCCGTAGTTAGTACCTAGATGTCTCTCTCTCTCTCTCTCTCTCTCTCTCTCTCTCTCTCTCTTTTGATCTTCAGTACAATGATCATCACATCTTTGCTTTGATCTATCCGATGTAATTCTTTTGTATGGTGCATTTGTTGGGATCCGATGAATTGTAGGTTTATGTTCAGCTTATTCATGAAAAGTATTTGAGTCACCTCTGATATATATTATGATTCTTAAGTGCACGATCATTATAGCTTCGTAATTCTCTCCGTTCCATTGAAATAGTTTGGCCAACTAGATTGATATTTCTTCAGTTAGAGGGGTGCGTTGTAGTGGGTTCAATCTGGCGGTGCTCTATATCCCAGTGACAGAAGGGGACAAGAAACGTCTTTGTATTGTTCCCACTAAGGATAAAACGATGGAGTTAGTTCATATTAATTGAATTCTCTTTATCTACATCATGTCAATGTTCTCCAAGCATTACTCTGTTTTACGTAATACTCTAGATGCATGCTGGATAGCGGTCGATGTGTGGAGTAATAGTAATAGATGCAGGCAGGAGTCGGCCTATTTGCTTATGGACATGATGCCTATATACACATGATCATTGCCATGAATATTGCATAACTATGCGCTTTTCTATCAATTGCCCAATAGTAATTTGTTTACCCACCGTATGTTTACATTCATGGGAGATGGCGCTAGGGAAAACTATCGCCCCCGGGTCTATTCATCTATATATTTATAAACGCTATAATATCTGCTGCCATTTATTTGTTTTTATTTTATTTTGCAATTTACAATTATCTACTATTATCTACACATGCCACTTGCTTGCAAATAACGAGATCAAGGGGATTGACAACCCTCTTGCCCGCGTTGGGTGCAAGTTGTTTGCTCTTTTGTGTGTAGCCGCTGGAGACGGTTGTGGATTGATATTCCTATTGGTTCGATAAACCTTGGTTTCATAACTGAGGAAAATACTTACCCGTATTGTGCTGCAATTACCCATTCCTCTTCACGGAAAACCCAACATAGATCACAAGTATCACCTTGGTTCTCACTGAGGGAAATACTTATCTCTACTGTGCTGCATCTCGTCTCCTCTTTGGAAAAAATCCCAACGCAACTCACAAGTAGTATCGTCTCACTGAGAGGGCCCTAAGAATATCTCTCCATCGTCGGAGGAGCAAATCCCATTCTTGATCTATCTAGTCCCTTGTCAAACTTTCTGATGAACTGTAAGTTGTCGTTATGATCACCTAGTTACAGATGATGTTTGAGCAACCCCAAAGCTCATCATACGGTAAGAAGTGACTACGATACTCTCATGGTCTAAGGAACATAAAACACATGCAAACACTCCGTGTTATAACAATTGATCTCAAACATTATTTTCTCTAAGTATAGGAAACAAGTTTGGGTCGATTCAATATGATTGTTCTTGTAACGTCATACTCTTAATGTTGTTTAAGGACTATCGTTATACTTAACGATATCCTAAGATCCAGAAAGCATGATCACCAACAACACTTGAGCCAGTCATAAAGGCAAGACTAGGATATTTATTTTACCATTTATCATTCCACACGTGCATATGAGTTTTCCACTAAATCGCATATTCCAGAATCATAGCAGTTATAACATAGAATATAAACTCTTAATTATGAATATGAAAATATAACAATACAATATCATTGCATGTAGGGCATATTTCCAATAGAACGCACAATACATATGGACAGATCAAATGGGCACTACCACATGCACAGACGCATGATCTAGTTCAACACAACTGCTCAAATCATAGCAAGGAGTTCAACAAAGTAGCAAACATACTTGCTTACTGGCATACTACACGTCAAGCATACTACCAATCCATTCATGACCACCAGCTATCAATCATTGCTGACATGGAAATAATTCATAGCTTGCTTCAAATCCATCACCACTAGCTACCATAACATCACACTCACACAGATCGGTGGTGTACAATGGCATAACATGGTCACAAATCTAACTATACCACATGCTCGCAGATCTAGCTAGAACTAGTAGCGAGAAGGGGGTCATAAACTCACAGACACCATCGGAGCAGCCGCGAAGAAGGCGCTGGACACATAGGAGAAGAGGATGAGTCAAATCACCAGCGCCGTAAACCGATGGGCAGAGCAGTAGTGCCGCTTACTTCGTCGTCGATGTTGACCTGTGCTGGACGGTAAGCTCGAGAGAGGGGAAATAGTGGTGGGATTTTTGGCGCCGCGGTGAGGCTGGCTATATAGGGAGGCCGAATCGGCGGGTGGTGACGCCAGTTCCTTTCGCCGTTTTTCGGAGACGCGGGTGAACTCCCACCATCTCCGTGGACGTAGGAGGTCAGCGCCGCGTTCCCTCATCTGCATCGCTCGAGCATGGATGAGAAGTGCTGTAAGATTCGTACGGGCCAAGATTCTCATACAGGTCAGGCAACCAAACATGTCGTTGTTGACACCAGATTTTGGCATGGTCAAAAACTTAATTAAGATGATCTCAGATGGAAAAGTACTCAACATGAAAAAGTTCCGTAGTGTTAACATGAAGATCTTTAAAGTTTGGGCCATCACCGTCCGATCTCAGCTCGAAGACCGAAACTGTTCTCAAAGTACTACGATTTTATATCCAGAGTACCGTTCGGCCGATTAAGCCCCCAAGATGACCTCATATGAGAAAATGTTCTGCACGGATTGTCTTCGTCTCGTCAAAACGATTGATTTTGATATAAAAATCATCTGAATCCAAGATCATATGAAAAAGTTAGAGCCATCAGAGTGCGGCCCTACCACAAGCCAAAAAGTGGCGCGCCCAATCAGACACATGTGTGGTAGGTAGCGCCCTGTTTGCTTGTTTTGCACGACCGTTCCGGCTCACAAGATGGCATCAAATTGAAAAATGTTCAACACAAAAGTTGTTCGCCTCATCGAAATGGTTAAATTTGCTTTTGGGCTCATCTTCATCCGAGGTTGTTTGCGGCCTGTGAGACCCAAAAACCGAATTGCTGTCTTGGACTTACCTAAATCCGAGGTCGGTTATTTTGGAAAGATTTGGACGGGATTTAGAGTCCTTTTCTTGTACGGGAAGTCCAGCCGCCTCATAAATATATGAGAGGTGACGGCCGATTGAACAACACCAATCGAACCAATCTATCAATTACACTTTCGTGTTCATCTACTTTTATCTCCTATCCATGTATCTTCTTCTTCATTCTTCTCTTGGAGGGCAGCGATCCACGAGGCCCTAGGGGCGATCATGTCGACCTAGGGCAGCCCATAGCCACCGCACGCCCTGACGGGATCCCTCCCGGGCGGGTGGGGGTTTCGGGTCTACAAAAGCACCCGCTGGATTGCTTGCGTACCGCGCTTCCGGTCGGGCCCCCTTCGACGTGAGCTGCGGTGCATCATCCCCGGCATCGAGGGTACACGGTGACGTGTTCGTGTGCGAACACACTTTTTGGTTTTGGGTCTACAAAAGCGCCCCTGCGTACCGCGCTTCCGGACGGGTCTCCTTCGACGTGAGCTGCGGTGTATCACCCCCGGCGTCGAGGGTACACGGTGACGTGTTCGTGTGCGAACACACTTTTTGGCGACTCCGCTGGGGAAGAAGGATCAAGAATCATCATCAACCATGTCTAATATCCCCCAGCCCTCAGAAGTTAACACCGATAACATCATTAAGCCTAGTCTTGATGAACTATCGGATGAACATCGCGAGGCCTACGAAGCGCACAAGAAGCAACATGAAGAGGCTTTTGAGGCGCTCAAGAAGAAGCACGTGGAGGAGGATTTGGATGCATTTCTTGCAAGTTTCAAGAAGGACCATCAAGGCAACATCACTCTGGTTGGAAACGTTAATTTCCCTCCTCTTATTGACGAACAAGATGAAATCATTGTGAGTAAAGTTTTTCTCCCGAGCAAGTGGCTGTGATTGATAGTCTTGTTAGTAAGCGTAATGAAATGACGTACAATTCTTTTGTGGCAAGTACTAATGGTAAGAAAAATATGCCTCCGTCATCTAGTGGTACTGTTGGTATATTTGAAAACCCTAGTCCAACTTTACCTATTTCATTGGCGCCTCCTATACAACAACAATATAATATGCCATTGAATTTTTACCCTCGTCAAACCAACCAGCTTGTGGCTGCACCTACATATCCTAATACTATTATGAGTGTGCCCAATTCGGCGTCAATGCCGAATCACTTTGTCACACCACCCATAGGTGCAAGCATGTTTGGTCTTTCACCGAATTATGGTTCGACGCCAATCCCACAAGTTGCACCACTAGCTAGTGCTCAGGTTGCTCCTATGTGATTGCCAAAAGCATCTTCATTTACCTCGGATCCAATTTTAGCCAAATTGAGGGAGGATTTGCATAAGATGTTTCAAGAAACTTTTGGAAACGAACTGAAAGTAAAGAGTCGTGTATACTAAAAGCCTGATCATGAACACTTCGATGCAATTTTGTACCCTCAAGGATACAAGGTTCTTGCTTTTGTTAAATTTAGTGGAGAGGGCACGAAAACAACATGGGAGCATGTGAGTCAATATCTAGCACAGTTGGGTGAAGAAGGTTCCATAGAAGAATTGAAAGTGCGTTTATTTCCCTTATCTTTAACTGTCACCACATTTTCATGGTTTGCTACTTTGCCACATGGTTCTATTCTCTTATGGTCGCAATTAGAGCAGAAGTTTCATGATCACTTTTATAGCGGCGATAATGACCTAAAATTATGACATCTTACATCGGTTAGATAGAAACATGATGAATCGGTCACCGATTATGTCAAGAGATTTAGAGATATAAAAAACCGATGCTATAGTTTAGTGATAAGTGAGAAAGACTTGTCGGATCTTGTGCTTAATGGTTTGAAACCACATATCAAAGAGAGGCTGGAAAGTTATGAGTTTTTGAGCATTAACCAAGTCCTGCAAAAAGCATTAGCTCAGGAGAATAGGAGTAAAGAGGTTCATAGATCTACATCTGATCGTCCCCGAGTGCATACGGTTGAGTATAATGCTGATCATTCGGACGATGAGGCTGAAGTCTATACTACTGAATTTGTTTGGTCCTCAAGGTCCAAACCCTATACCTGCAATGCTCTTAAGCCAATTCACAAGAATCGTGATGAGTAGATGAAGTTTACTTTTGATATATCTAAGTGTGATAAAATATTTGGTGCTCTCTTGCAAGATAATATGATCAGAATATCACACACCATTCCGCCGTTTGAGGAGCTGAAATGGCGTGCTTATTGCAAGCACCATAATTCATTTTCTCATGCTACTAACAATTGCAATGTTTTTCGACGACAGATACAATCGGCTATTAATGACGGACGATTGAATTTTTCAGAGATGCAAGTTGATAAACAACCCTTCCCGATAAACACCATGGATTTGGAAGGGAAGAAAATGTTAATTCGGCCTAACATAGCCGAATCTGCTAATAAAGATAATATTGTTATTGGTGAACCCAGGAAAGGCAAGGAGGGTGGCAAAGTCTTGGGAAGAGAGGTTGTGCTTGAGAAGCAACCCGATGTCAAGGTAGTATTGAAGATCACCATGAAAAATCCTGCGCTCTGGGGGCAACCGCAAGTAGAAGAGGATACTCATGCTAAACTTATCGAGCTCATGAATTCAGAAGTTGGGAAGTGGAAAAAGAGTGAAGCTGAGCGCAAGCGAGTCAAACCAACTTTTGATATGTTGCTATCCAAATATGCCAATCAAGCGGCCGGTTCTAGCTCTAATCGGCCATCACATCTGAGGCATTCAAGATCACCTCCGAAGCAAGAATTTCGACGCTATGTAAGGCCATATGGGTCATGGGCACAAACACCATGGATGTCGCCACCCCCTATGCGCCATATTACAAAGGAGACTTCAATAGAGGATGGGGGCAACCCCCAATGGCTCCTTACGCTTTTCATATGGGGTGGGCAGTGATAACCCACAAGTATAGGGGATCGCAACAGTTTTCGAGGGTAGAGTATTCAACCCAAATTTATAGATTCGACACAAGGGGAGTCAAAGAATATTTGAGAGTATTAGCAGTTGAGTTGTCAATTCAACCACACCTGGAGATAAATATCTGCAGCAAAGTGATCAGTAGCATAGTAATATGATAGGTTTGATAGCAGTAGCAATAGTAACAGTAGTGGTAACAGCAATAGCAGTAGTTTTGTAGCAGTTGGAACAGCAGCAACAGCAGTAGTAACTTAGCAAGAACAATAAGTGGAAAGATCGTAGGCACCGGATCGGTAACTCGTTGGATGATATTCATCATGTAACAGTCATAACCTAGGGCGATACAGAACTAGCTCAGTTCGTCAATGTAATGTAGGCATGTATTCCGTAAATAGTCATACATGCTTATGGAAAAGAACTTGCATGGCATCTTTTGTCCTACTCTCCCGTGGCAGCGGGGTCCATAAGGAAACTAAGGGATATTAAGGCCTCCTTTTAATAGAGAACCGGAACAAAGCATTAACACATGGTGAATACATGAACTCCTCAAACTACGGTCATCACCGCGAAGTATCCCAAATATTGTCACTATGGAGTTGACGGATCATAACACGTAATAGGTGCATATGACTAGGCAAGATCGGATCAAGAACATAGATATAGAGGTGATAACATAAACGGTTCAGATCTGAAATCATGGCACTCGGGCCCTAGTGACAAGCATTAGGAATAGCAAAGTCATAGCAACATCAATCTCAGAACATAATGGGTACTAGTGATCAAGCGCTAACAAAACTAACTCGATTACATGAGGAATCTCATCCAACTCCTCACCGACCAGCAAGCCTATGAAGGAATTACTCACTCCCGGTGGGGAGCATCATGGAATTGGCAATGGAGAAAGGTTAATGATGACGAAGACCGAAGATACCCCTCTCCGGAGCCCCAAACGGGCTCCAGATCTGGCCTCCCGATGAAGAACAGGAAGTGGCGGCGGCTCCGTCTCGTGAAACGCGATAATTCTTTCTCTCCTATTTTTTCTCCAAATTTAGGAATTTATTGTGGCGGAAATAGGTCAAGTGGGGCCCCGAGGTGCCCACCACCCACCAGGTGTTGGAAATATGCGCTAGAGGCAAAAATAAAATGGTTATTATTATATTTCCTTGTTCATGATAATTGTCTATTGTTCATGCTATAATTGTATTAACCGGAAACCGTAATACATGTGTGAATACATAGACCACACCATGTCCCTAGTGAGCCTCTAGTTGACTAGCTCGTTGATCAATAGATGGTCATGGTTTCCTGACCATGGACATTGGATGTCGTTGATAACGGGATCACATCATTAGGAGAATGATGTGATGGACAAGACCCAATCCTAAGCATAGCACAAGATCGTGTAGTTCGTCTGCTAGAGCTTTTCTAATGTCAAGTATCATTTCCTTAGACCATGAGATTGTGCAACTCCCGGATACCGTAGGAATGCTTTGGGTGTATCAAACGTCACAACGTAACTGGGTGACTATAAAGGTGCACTACAGGTATCTCCGAAAGTGTCTGTTGGGTTGGCACGAATCGAGACTGGGATTTGTCACTCCGTGTGACGGAGAGGTATCTCTGGGCCCACTCGGTAATACACCATCATAATGAGCTCAATGTGACTAAGGAGTTAGTCACGGGATCATGTGTTACGGAATGAGTAAAGAGACTTGCCGGTAACGAGATTGAACAAGGTATAGGGATACCGACGATCGAATCTCGGGCAAGTAACATACCGATGGACAAAGGGAATTGTATATGGGATTAATTGAATCCCCGACATCGTGGTTCATCTGATGAGATCATCGTGGAACATGTGGGAGCCAATATGGGTATCCAGATCCCGCTATTGGTTATTGGCCGGAGAGGTGTCTCGGTCATGTCTGCATGGTTCCCGAACCCGTAGGGTCTACACACTTAAGGTTCGGTGACGCTAGAGTTGTAATGGGAATTGTATGTGGTTACCGAAATTTGTTCGGAGTCTCGGATGGGATCCCGGACGTCACGAGGAGTTCCGGAATGGTCCGGAGGTAAAGATTTATATATGGGAAGTCCTATTTTGGCCACCGGAAAATGTTCGGGATTTTTCGGTATTGTACCGGGAAGGTTCTAGAAGGTTCCGGAGTGGGGCCCACCTGCATGGGGGGACCCACATGAACGTGGGTAGTGGGGGCAAGGCCCCACACCCCTGGACAAGGCGCACCAAGATCCCCCCTTAGAAGGAATAAGATCATATCCCGAAGGGATAAGATCAAGATCCCTAAAAAGGGGGGATAACAATCGGTGGGGAAGGGAAAGGATGGGATTTCTTTCCTCCCACCTTTGCCAACACCCCAATGGACTTGGAGGGCAAGAAACCAGCCCCCTCCACCCCTATATATAGTGGGGAGGCGCATGGGAGCTGCAACCCTTGCCCCTGGCGCAGCCCTCCCCCCTCCTACTCCTGCTCCTCCATAGTGCTTAGCGAGGCTCTGCCGGAGAACCACGAGCTCCACCGCCACCACGCCGTCGTGCTGCCGGAGCTCTCCCTCAACTTCTCCTCCCCCTTGCTGGATCAAGAAGGAGGAGACGTCCCCGGGCTGTACGTGTGTTGAACGCGGAGGCGCCGTCCGTTCGACGCTTGGATCGGATCTTCCGCGATTTGAATCGCCGCGAGTATGACTCCATCAACCGCGTTCTTTGCAACGCTTCCGCTTAACGATCTTCAAGGGTATGAAGATGCACTCCCTCTCTCTTGTTGCTAGCATCTCCTAGATTGTCTTGGTGACACGTAGGAATTTTTTTGAATTATTACTACGTTCCCCAACAGTGGTAGCAGAGCCAGGTTTATGCGTAGATTCTATGCACGAGTAGAACACAAGTAGTTGTGGGCGATGATTTGGTCAATTTGCTTTCCGTTACTAGTCCTATCTTGATTCGGCGGCATTGTGGGATGAAGCGGCCCGGACCGAATTTACACGTACGCTTACGTGAGACTGGTTCCACCGCCTGACATGCACTTGTTGCATAAGGTGGCTAGCGGGTGTCTGTCTCTCCCACTTTAGTCGGATCGGATTCGATGAAGAGGGTCCTTATGAAGGGTAAATAGCAATTGGCATATCACCGTTGTGGCTTTTGCGTAGGTAAGAAATGTTCTTGCTAGAAACCCATAGCAGCCACATAAAACTTGCAACAACAATTAGAGGACGTCTAACTTGTTTTTGCAGGGTATGCTATGTGATGTGATATGGCCAAAAGGATGTGATGAAATATATGTGACGTATGAGATTGATCATGTTTTTGTAATAGGAATCACGACTTGCATGTCGATGAGTATGACAACCGGCAGGAGCCATAGGAGTTGTCTTAATTTATCGTATGACCTGCGTGTCAATAAAAAACGCCATGTAATTACTTTACTTTATTGCTAACCGTTAGCCATAGTAATAGAAGTAATAGTTGGCGAGACAACTTCATGAAGACACGATGATGGAGATCATGGTGTCGTGCCGGTGACGATGGTGATCATGCCGCGCCCCGAAGATGGAGATCAAAGGCGCAAGATGATATTGGCCATATCATGTCACTTTATGATTTGCATGTGATGTTTATCATGTTTTACATCTTATTTGCTTAGAACGACGGTAGCATAAATAAGATGATCCCTCACTAAAATTGCAAGAAATGTGTTCCCCCTAAGTGTGCACCGTTGCGAAGGATCGTTGTTTCGAAGCACCACGTGATGATCGGGTGTGATAGATTCTAACGTTCGCATACAATGGGTGTAAGCCAGATTTACACACGCGAAACACTTAGGTTGACTTGACGAGCCTAGCATGTACAGACATGGCCTCGGAACACGAGAGACCGAAAGGTCGAACATGAGTCGTATAGTAGATGCGATCAACATGGAGATGTTCACCATTGATGACTAGTCCGTCTCACGTGATGATCGGACACGGCCTAGTCGATATGGATCATGTATCACTTAGATGACTAGAGGGATGTCTATCTGAGTGGGAGTTCATTAAATAATTTGATTAGATGAACTTAATTATCATGAACTTAGTCTAAAATTGTCTTTACAATCTATCTTGTAGATCCAATGGCCCACGCTAATGTTGCCCTCAACTTCAACGCGTTCCTAGAGAAAACCAAACTGAAAGACGATGGAAGCAACTATACGGACTGGGTCCGTAACTTGAGGATCATCCTCATAGCTTCCAAGAAAGCATATGTCCTTGATGCACCGCTAGGTGACGCACCCATTTTCCCAGCAACTCAAGACGTTATGAACGCCTGGCAGTCGCGTAATGATGATTACTCCCTGGTTCAGTGCGGCATGCTTTACAGCTTGGAACCGGGGCTCCAAAAGCGTTTTGAGCAACACGGAGCATATGAGATGTTCCAAGAGCCGAGAATGGTTTTCCAAGCTCATGCCCGGGTCGAGAGATATGAAGTCTCCGACAAGTTCTTCAGTTGTAAGATGGAGGAAAATAGTTCTGTCAGCGAGCACATACTCAAAATGTCTGGGTTGCACAACCGCTTGTCTCAGCTGGGAGTTAATCTTCCGGATGACTCGGTTATTGACAGAATCCTCCAGTCGCTTCCACCTAGCTACAAGAGCTTTGTGATGAACTTCAATATGCAAGGGATGGAGAAGTCCATTCCTGAGTTATATTCGATGCTGAAATCAGTGGAGGTGGAGATCAAAAAGGAACATCAAGTGTTGATGGTGAATAAGACCACCAGTTTCAAGAAAGGCAAGGGTAAGAAGAACTTCAAGAAGGACGGCAAAGCAGTTGCCGCGCCCGGTAAATCAGTTGCCGGGAAGAAGCCCAAGAATGGACCCAAGCCTTTGACTGAGTGCTTTTATTGCAAGGGAACCGGTCACTGGAAGCAGAACTGCCCCAAGTACTTAGCGGATAAGAAGGCCGGCAACGTCAAAGGTATATATGATATACATGTTATTGATGTGTACCTTACCAGCGCTCGTAGTAGCTCCTGGGTATTTGATACCGGTGCGGTTGCTCACATTTGTAACTCAAAACAGGAGCTGCGGAATAAGCGGAGACTGGCGAAGGACGAGGTGACGATGCGCGTCGGGAATGGTTCCAAGGTCGATGTGATCACCGTCGGCACGCTACCTCTACATCTTCCTTCGGGATTAGTTTTAAACCTCAATAATTGTTATTTAGTACCAGCTTTGAGCATGAACATTGTATCTGGATCTCGTTTGATGCGAGATGGCTACTCATTTAAATCCGAGAATAATGGTTGTTCTATTTATATGAGAGATATGTTTTATGGTCATGCCCCGCTGGTCAATGGTTTATTTTTATTGAATCTCGAACGTCATGTTACATATATTCATAGTGTGAATACCAAACGATGTAAGGTTGATAATGATAGTCCCACATACTTGTGGCACTGCCGCCTTGGTCATATTGGTGTCAAACGCATGAAGAAACTCCATGCAGATGGACTTTTGGAGTCTCTTGATTATGAATCATTTGACACGTGCGAACCATGCCTCATGGGCAAGATGACTAAGACTCTGTTCTCCGGAACAATGGGGCGAGCAACCAACTTGTTGGAAATAATACATACCGATGTATGCGGTCCAATGAGCGTTGAGGCTCGCGGTGGCTATCGTTATGTTCTCACCCTCACTGATGACTTAAGCAGATATGGGTATGTCTACTTAATGAAACACAAGTCTGAGACCTTTGAAAAGTTCAAGGAATTTCAGAGTGAGGTAGAGAATCAACGTGACAAGAAAATAAAGTTCTTACGATCTGATCGTGGAGGAGAATATTTGAGTCACGAGTTTGGCACGCACTTAAGAAAATGTGGAATTGTTTCACAACTCACGCCGCCTGGCACACCTCAGCGTAATGGTGTGTCCGAACGTCGTAATCGCACTCTATTGGATATGTTGCGATCTATGATGTCTCTTACTGATTTACCGCTATCATTTTGGGGATATGCATTAGAGACTGCCGCATTCACTTTAAATAGGGCACCGTCTAAATCCGTTGAGACGACACTGTATGAATTATGGTTTGGGAAGAAACCTAAGCTGTCGTTTCTGAAAGTTTGGGGATGCGATGCTTATGTCAAGAAATTTCAACCTGAAAAGCTTGAACCCAAATCGGAAAAGTGCGTCTTCATAGGATACCCTAAGGAAACTATTGGGTATACCTTCTACCTCAGATCCGAAGGCAAGATCTTTGTTGCCAAGAATGGATCCTTTCTAGAGAAAGAGTTTCTCTCGAAAGAAGTAAGTGGGAGGAAAGTAGAACTAGATGAGGTAATTGTACCCCTTCTCGAACCGGAGAGTAGCGCAGCGCAGGAAAATGTTTCTGTGGTGCCTGCACCGACTAGAGAGGAAGTTAATGATGATGATCATGAAACTTCGGATCAAGTTACTACTGAACTTCGTAGGTCCACGAGGACACATTCCGCACCAGAGTGGTATGACAACCCTGTCCTGAAAATCATGTTGTTAGACAACGGTGAACCTTCGAACTATGAAGAAGCCATGGCGGGCCCGGATTCCAACAAATGGCTTGAAGCCATGAAATCCGAGATATGATCCATGTATGAGAACAAAGTATGGACTTTGGTGGACTTGCCCGATGATCGGCAAGCCATAGAAAATAAATGGATCTTTAAGAAGAAGACTGACGCAGATGGTAATGTGACCGTCTATAAGGCTCGGCTTGTCGCTAAGGGTTATCGACAAGTTCAAGGAGTTGACTACGATGAGACTTTGTCACCCGTAGCGATGCTGAAGTCCGTCCGAATCATGTTAGCAGTTGCCGCATTTTATGATTATGAGATCTGGCAAATGGACGTCAAAACGGCATTCCTTAATGGTTTCCTTAAGGAAGAACTGTATATGATGCAGCCGGAAGGTTTTGTCGATCCTAAGAATGCTGACAAGGTATGCAAGCTCCAGCGCTCCATCTATGGGCTGGTGCAAGCATCTCGGAGTTGGAACATTCGCTTTGATGAGGTGATCAAAGCGTTTGGGTTTATACAGACTTATGAAGAAGCCTGTATTTACAAGAAAATGAGTGGGAGCTCTGTAGCATTTCTCATTTTATATGTGGATGACATATTGTTGATGGGAAATGATATAGAACTTTTGGAAAGCATAAAGGCCTACTTGAATAAGTGTTTTTCAATGAAGGACCTTGGAGAAGCTGCTTACATATTAGGCATCAAGATCTATAGAGATAGATCGAGACGCCTCATTGGTCTTTCACAAAGCACATACCTTGACAAGATATTGAAGAAGTTCAATATGGATCAGTACAAGAATGGGTTCTTGCCTGTATTGCAAGGTGTGAGATTGAGCACAGCTCAATGCCCGACCTCGGCAGAAGATAGAGAAAAGATGAGTGTCATCCCCTATGCCTCAGCCATAGGCTCTATTATGTATGCCATGCTGTGTACCAGACCTGATGTGAACCTTGCCATAAGTTTGGTAGGGAGGTACCAAAGTGATTCCGGAATGGAACACTGGACAGCGGTCAAGAATATCCTTAAGTACCTGAAAAGGACTAAGGATATGTTTCTCGTTTATGGAGGTGCCGAAGAGCTCGTCGTAAAGGGTTACGTCGATGCTAGCTTCGACACAGATCCGGATGACTCCAAGTCACAAACTGGATATGTGTATATTTTGAATGGTGGGGCAGTCAGCTGGTGCAGTTGCAAGCAAAGCGTCGTGGCGGCATCTACATGTGAAGCGGAGTACATAGCTGCTTCGGAAGCAGCGCATGAAGGAGTCTGGATGAAGGAGTTCATCACCGACCTAGGAGTGATTCCCAAAGCGTCGGGCCCGATGACTCTCTTCTGTGACAACACTGGAGCTATTGCCATTGCCAAGGAGCCCAGGTTTCACAAGAAGACCAAGCACATCAAGCGCCGCTTCAACTCCATTCATGGTTACATTCAGGATGGAGATATAGATATTTGTAAAGTACATACGGATCTGAATGTCGCAGATCCGTTAACTAAACCTCTTTCACGAGCGAAACATGATCAACACCAGAACTCTATGGGTGTTCGATTCATCACAATGTAACTAGATTATTGACTCTAGTGCAAGTGGGAGACTGTTGGAAATATGCCCTAGAGGCAATAATAAAATGGTTATTATTATATTTCCTTGTTCATGATAATTGTCTATTGTTCATGCTATAATTGTATTAACCGGAAACCGTAATACATGTGTGAATACATAGACCACACCATGTCCCTAGTGAGCCTCTAGTTGACTAGCTCGTTGATCAATAGATGGTCATGGTTTCCTGACCATGGACATTGGATGTCGTTGATAATGGGATCACATCATTAGGAGAATGATGTGATGGACAAGACCCAATCCTAAGCATAGCACAAGATCGTGTAGTTCGTCTGCTAGAGCTTTTCAAATGTCAAGTATCATTTCCTTAGACCATGAGATTGTGCAACTCCCGGATACCATAGGAATGCTTTGGGTGTATCAAACGTCACAACGTAACTGGGTGACTATAAAGGTGCACTACAGGTATCTCCGAAAGTGTCTGTTGGGTTGGCACGAATCGAGACTTGTCACTCCGTGTGACGGAGAGGTATCTCTGGGCCCACTCGGTAATACATCATCATAATGAGCTCAATGTGACTAAGGAGTTAGTCAATGGATCATGTGTTACGGAACGAGTAAAGAGACTTGCCGGTAACGAGATTGAACAAGGTATAGGGATACCGACGATCGAATCTCGGGCAAGTAACATACCGATGGACAAAGGGAATTGTATACGGGATTAATTGAATCCCCGACATCGTGGTTCATCCGATGAGATCATCGTGGAACATGTGGGAGCCAATATGGGTATCCAGATCCCGCTATTGGTTATTGGCCGGAGAGGTGTCTCGGTCATGTCTGCATGGTTCCCGAACCCGTAGGGTCTACACACTTAAGGTTCGGTGACGCTAGAGTTGTAATGGGAATTGTATGTGGTTATCGAAAGTTGTTCGGAGTCTCGGATGGGATCCCGGACATCACGAAGAGTTCCGGAATGGTCCGGAGGTAAAGATTTATATATGGGAAGTCCTATTTTGGCCACCGGAAAATGTTCGGGATTTTTCGGTATTGTACCGGGAAGGTTCTAGAAGGTTCCGGAGTGGGGCCCACCTGCATGGGGGGACCCACATGAACGTGGGTAGTGGGGGAAAGGCCCCACACCCCTGGTCAAGGCGCACCAAGATCCCCCCTTAGAAGGAATAAGATCATATCCCGAAGGGATAAGATCAAGATCCCTAAAAAGGGGGATAACAATCGGTGGGGAAGGGAAAGGATGGGATTTCTTTCCTCCCACCTTTGCCAATGCCCCAATGGACTTGGAGGGCAAGAAACCAGCCCCCTCCACCCCTATATATAGTGGGGAGGCGCATGGGAGCTGCAACCCTTGCCCCTGGCGCAGCCCTCCCCCCTCCTACTCCTCCTCCTCCATAGTGCTTAGTGAGGCTCTGCCGGAGAACCACGAGCTCCACCGCCAACACGCCGTCGTGCTGCCAGAGCTCTCCCTCAACTTATCCTCCCCCTTGCTGGATCAAGAAGGAGGAGACGTCCCCAGGCTGTACGTGTGTTGAACGCGGAGGCGCCGTCCGTTCGGCGCTTGGATCGGATCTTCCGCGATTTGAATCACCGCGAGTACGACTCCATCAACCGCGTTCTTTGCAACGCTTCCGCTTAACGATCTTCAAGGGTATGAAGATGCACTCCCTCTCTCTCGTTGCTAGCATCTCCTAGATTGATCTTGGTGACACGTAGGATTTTTTTTGAATTATTACTAGATTCCCCAACACCAGGGCGCGCCGGGAGGGGGCTGGCGCGCCCTGGTGGGTGCTGCGCACCCTGGGCCCCCTCTCCGGTAGTTTCTGGTTCCAGTATTTTTTATATTTTCCAGAATAAATCTCTAGAAAGTTTCGTTCCATTCCGAGAACTTTTATTTCTGCACAAAAACAACACCATGGCAATTCTGCTGAAAACAGCGTCAGTCCGGGTTAGTTCCATTCAAATCATGCAAATTAGAGTCCAAAACAAGGGCAAAAGAGTGAGGAAAAGTAGATACGTTGGAGACGTATCAACTCCCCCAAGCTTAAACCTTTGCTTGTCCTCAAGGAATTTAGTTGATAAACTGAAAGTGATAAAGAAAAACTTTTATGAACTCTTTTGTTCTTGTTTACATATATATGCTTAAGTAGCACCCAGGTTTTCAGCAAAGATTATGACTAACCATGTCAACAATAACTCTTAGGAATTATATTTACTCATATCAATAAGATAAGCAACTAGCGAGCAATAATAAGATATCTCAAGCGCCAACATTTTGTCAAAACAAGCATGATACAATATGACAATAGTGGTATCTCACTAGCCCTTTCTGAGACCGCAAAACATAAATGCAGAGCACCTCCAAAGTTCAAGCAGCGACTAAACATTGTAATTCATGGTAGAAAAGATCCAGTCATGCTGCACCCAACATCAACTATACACAATGCTTGAGGATGACAATAGTGCTCTCGGGTCTGGCGCTTATTTGAGAAGGCGATGACTCAACATAAAAGTAAATAGATAGTCCCTTCGCAGAGGGAAGCATGGATTTGCAGCGGTGCTAGAGCTCAAAGTTTAAAACAGAGATAGATATAATTTTGGGAGGTACACCCTTCCTATCAACGTCACGACCAAGAGTTATCAACATCTTCCATGCTAAACAAATTAGCGGCAGTTCCCAAGCGGTAAAAGTAAAGGTTTACTCCCCCTCCACCAACAATCACACTCCACGGCAAGCCGCATCCACGGGTACCGTCCAAACCAACAACATTCCTGAGGGAGTTTTGTTTAATTATTTTTGATTTTTGATTTCGGGACTGGGAATCCCTATTACCGCCCCTCTCCTGTAAGGACAAGTGAATAAACACTCGTCATGAGAATAACCCGCTTAGCATGGAAGATACTGACCGCTCCCTGTCGCTCCATGAGCGGTCGAGGCACACAAAACAGATGTTTATTTGAAATTTTAGAGGTGGCACATGCAAATTTACTTTGGAACGGCAGGGTAATACCGCATATAGGTAGGTATGGTGGACTCATCTGGCATAACTTGGTTTAAGGGTTTTGATGCACAAGCAATATTTCCGCTTAGTACAGGAGAAGGCTAGCAATTAGATTGAGAAGCGGCCAGCTAGAGAGCGAAGACGGCCATGAACATGCATTACATATAATCAACATTGAATACTAGCATGAGTAGGATATGGACACCATGAACATAAATATCATGAAGGCTATGTTGGTTTTGATTCAACTACATGCGTGAACATGTGCCAACTCAAGCCACTTGAAACATTCAGAGGAGGATACTATATCATCATACCGCATCACAACTATTTTAATGCATGTTGACACCCAAGATAAATCATTATCCACTCCTAGCTACTTAGGCATGGCATGAACAACTATAATCTCTAATGGTCATTGCAAACATGTTTGATCATAATGAGCTAAATCAAGGGATACTAGGTTAAACATATTTACAAAAACAAAAACAAGTTGAGTTCATACCTGCCTTTCTCTGCCACAGTCAATTCATCAAATGTCGTCATTATTGCCTTTCACTTGCATGACCGAACGATAAGAAGATAATAATAGTGCAAGAATGCCGTGGACTAAGCTGGAATCTGCAAACATTTTATTCAAGAGGAGAAGACAAAGTAATATGGGTTCTTTGTCAGATAAACAATAATGCAGATGAGAACCACTCAACAATTTCATCGTGGTCTTCTCCTCGGTACGACTCAAGTAAAAAGAAAAGAATTTCAGAGAAACACACTGAAATATTTTTGGAGTTTTTGGTTTTTCTTGAAGGAAGCAAAACAAAGAAGAAAAACTAAAACGAGAAAAACTATTTACATGGGATAGCTCCCAACAAGTAAAAGAAGAAGCGAGAAATCTTTTTGGGTTTTCTTTTGATGCTACAATTAAACTAAGCTAGAAAGAAAACTAAAAAGAACTAGGAAATATTTTTGTGTTTTCTCAAAGTTTTTCAAACACACAAGAAGAAAGCGAGAAAACAAATCTAACATGGATATTACAATGAAAAAGTATGAACACCGACAATTGGAATGAAATGTGCTAACATGAATGTAATGTCGGTGGAAATACGTACTCCCCCAAGCTTAGGCTTTTGACCTAGCTTGGCAATCACCATCCGTAGTAGCCGTCCGGTCCCTGGTCGTAGTGAGGTGGAGGCGGCACCTGAGCATCCCACCCCTGGTGCTCCTCCTCAGCAGCTGCTAGGTTGTTCCGGTAAGCTGTAATGTCATCTGGCATAATCCTGTATCCATTCCTGGCAATAGGGTCAAACAAAGCAGGTGCAGGCAAAGGGATAACATCACGTGTTTCCTTGCTAAATACTAGGTTATAGTGAATATCACGTGGAGAGTCAGTTACATCAAAAAAATGGTGAGCCTGCAGCGTCTTATGATCGAGGTAAACTAGGGGTAAGAGGTAATCATGTGAGCGAAAGGGAATTCTAAAGTGGTTCGCTAAGCGCATAGCATAAATACCACCGTGTATCTTTCCCTTAGTTTTATTGAGCTGTAAGCGCCGGGCAATAATAGCCCCCATACTAAAGGTGTGATCATCATAAAGTGCACGACGTAAAATAGCGAGGTCAGGAGCACTGAGTGAGCTGACCTTCTCCCTAGCGGTTAAACACTTAGTGATGACTAAGGCGAAATAATGTACTGAGGGAAACTGTAATCTAATAGCAGCGGCCGTCGACACACCTCTATCCTCACCCACGGTTAATGCGAGGAGAAAATCCTCAAACTCAGATGGCCTAGGTTCTCTCAAGTCCCCATCAGAAGGGATCAAGCATATGTTACAGAAGTCGGTTAGTGACATTCTGTGAGGTTCAGCATAAAGGTTAAACTCTACTTCAGGAGGATTGTTTCTCGCTAAATAATTAAAACTTTGCGCAAAGGAATTTGTAAGGATGTGATATTGGTCACACTTATCTGCGAGGAACTCGGTTAACCCAGCGTTTGCGACAAACTGAGCGAACTCTTGGTGGATCCCGGCCTCCTCCAGGAAGGCATCATGCGGCCATTCACACGGCCGCACCTCCACCTTTCTTGGAATGTGAAGGTCATTGTCCGATGATTCCCCAATGACTCCCTTGGCACTTTTCTTGGAGGAGAACTTCCTAAAGATATTCATTTTATTCCTATAAAAATTCTGAAAAAATTTAGTCCACAAAAATTTGTCAACAAAACTTTGTAAGATTGTTAGCAACTACTCCCAAGCATGCATAGAGGCCATATTGAGCATTCAAACTACTTAGAACTCTAAGAATTCAACATGCAAGCTCATCTACAGCAGCACCAAGAGTAGCTAATTACTCTAAAAATAACCCACTAAAACAAAAACTAATTGGAGCAATGGAGGAGTCACATACCAAGTAGCAATCCTTCCAAACAGTTTCAGAAACGGAGCTTTGAACAAAGAGATCAAAATCCGCGGGTTTGAGAGCAAGAACACGAAAATGGTGGTTGTGGTGATTTTTTACTGGAGGTAGGTGACAATGTGGGCTAAAGGGATAAGTGAGGGGGCCTACGTGGGGGCCACCACCCACCAGGGCGTGCCGGGGGGTGCTGAGCACCCTGGGCACTCCCCTCACGTGTTATTTGCACCAAAAATTCTTAAATATTCAGGAAAAATTCATGTTAAATTTTCAGGGCATTCTGAGAATTTTTATTTTTGGGTCATTTTTTTTATTGCACGGAGAAAACTGAAAAATAGGATAAACATGGCATTTTATTTTATTTGACTAACTAAAACAGAAAATAAAAGGTGGGAGCAGAAAGTTGTGCTTACTAGATTCATCGACGTCATACCTCTCAAAAATGATTCATTAATAAGGTTGATCAAGTCTTATTAACAACCACTTCCGATTAGCATGAAACCGAAGAACTTTCGTAAACACTAAGTTACCTCAATGGGGATATGCATATCCCCTACAATAAGTATATCATATTTCTTTTTGGCAGTAGGTAGAGGTAATTGAAAACTTCCAATAGTGATGGTCGGAGATTCTTCAATAACATTTATACCATTCACTTGAAATTGTTTCTTCGGAAAGTGCACCGTGTGCTCATTACCATTGATATGAAAAGTGACTTTGCTTTTATTGCAATCAATAATAGCCCCTGCAGTATTCAAAAAGGGTCTACCAAGGATAATCGACATGTTGTCGTCCTCGGGCATCTCAAGAATAACAAAGTCCGTTAAGATAGTAACATTTGCAACAACAATGGGCACATCCTCACAAATACCAATAGGTATGGCTGTTGATTTGTCAGCCATTTGCAATGATATCTCAGTAGGTGTGATTTATTCAAATCAAGTCTTTTATATAAGGAGAAAGGCATAACACTAACACCGGCTCCCAAATCACACAAAGCAGTTTTAACATAGTTTCTTTTGATGGAGCAAGGTATAGTTGGTATTCTAGGATCTCCAAGTTTTTTAGGCACTCCATCCTTAAAAGAATAATTAGCAAGCATGGTGGAGATTTCAGCTTCAGGTATTTTCCTTTTATTAGTGATGATGTCTTTCATATACTTTGCATAAGGGGCCATCTTCAAAATATCAGTCAAACGGGTACGCAAAAAGACTGGCCTAATCATTTCAGCAAAGCGCTCAAATTCTTCATCATCCTTTTTCTTAGATGGCTTAGGTGGAAATGGCATGGGTTTCTGAACCCATGGCTCTCTTTCTTTACCATGTTTCCTAGCCACAAAGTCTTTCTTATCATACCGTTTATTTTTAGGTTGTGGGTTATCAAGATCAGGAGCAGGCTCTATTTCAACATCATTATCTGGTTCTCTATCATTACTAGGTTGAGCATCATTGTGAACATCATCATTATCATTGCCATTATCAATAGGTTGATGTTCATTACCAGACTAAGTTTCAGCATCAGAAATAGAGACATCATTATTATCAGGAGGTTTTTGTGTCTCAGGTTCACTAGAGGTATGCAAAGTCCTATCATTTTTCTTTTTCTTTTTCTTCTTAGAAGGACTAGGTGCATCAAGATTAATTCTCTGAGAGTCTTGTTCAATTCTTTTAGGATGACCCTCAGGATAAAGTGGTTCTTGGGTCATTCTACCTCCTCTAGTTACTACTCTAGCAGCAAAGTCATGCATATTACTATTCATTTCATCAAGCAATTCTTTTTGAGACTTGGCAACTTGTTCTAACTGAGTTTGAACCATAGAGGCATGCTTTCCTACACCTCTAACATCATTACTGATTCTAAATAGCAAGTCACTCAAGCGAGCAATCATATCGCAATTATATTTCAGTTGTTTCAGAACATGGGCATTGAAATGATCTTGCTTCATAATATAGTTATCAAACTCATATAAGAATTGACTAGGAGATTTATTGTGAGGAATGTCACTCTCATTAAACTTTAATAAAGAATTTACCTCTACCACCTGTGGAGGTGGTGGTGTGTCAAGGCCATGTATTTCTTCAATAGGTGGCAAATTCTTAACATCCTCAGCTTTTATACCTTTTTCCTTCATAGATTTCTTTGCCTCTTGCATATCTTTAGGGCTGAGAAATAAGATACCCCTCTTCTTCGGAGTGGGTTTAAGCGGTGGTTCAGGAAGAGTCCAATCATCATAATTCTTCAATATATTATTCAATAATTCTTCAGCTTGTTCAACAATTCGTTTCCTGAAAACACAACCAGCACAACTATCCAGGAAGTCCCTAGAAGCATCGGCTAGTCCATTATAAAAGATATCAAGTATTTCATTTTTCTTGAGAGGATGATCAGGCAAAGCATTAAGCAACTGGAGAAGCCTCCCCCAAGCTTGTGGGAGACTCTCTTCTTCAATTTGCACAAAGTTAAATATTTCCTGTAAGGCAGCTTGTTTCTTATGAGCAGGAAAATATTTTTCAGAGAAGTAGTCAATCATGTCCTGGGGACTACGCACACAACCAGGAGCAAGAGTATTGTACCATGTCTTAGCATCACCCTTTAATGAGAACGGAAATAACTTAAGGATATAATAGTAGCGAATCTTCTCATCATGTGAAAAGAGGGTGGCTATATCATTCAACTTAGTAAGGTGTGCCACTACAGTTTCAGTTTCATAGCCATGGAAAGGATCAGATTCAACCAAAGTAATTAACTCTAGGTCGACAGAGAACTCATAATCCTTATCGGTAACACAGATATGTGAAGTAGCAAACTTAGGATCACATTTCATTCTAGCATTCAAAGTTTTTTCCTTGTACTTGCATAGCAGTTTCTTAAGATCGTCTCTATCCTTGCAGGAAAGAATTTCTCTACTTATCTCCTCGTCCATAACATAACCTTCAGGTATCTTAGGCATTTCAAACTTAGGAGAGCTATGACTAATAGGTGTTTCATAATCATAATCAGTTTCATAAGCTTCATTAGTTTCAGCAATTTCATTTTCTTTAGCTCTAGCAATTTATTCATCGAGGAATTCTCCTAGTGGCACATTATCATCAAGCATGGTACTAGCATCATCATAAGCATCATTCATAGCAGAGGCAGCATCATCAATAACTTGCGACATATCAGGATTACTAGCATGTGGTGGTGTTGCAAGCTTACTCATAACAGAAGGTGAATCAAGTGCAGAGCTAGATGGCAGTTCCTTACCTCCCCTCGTAGTAGAGGGAAAGATCTTGGTCCTTGGATCCTTCAGATTCTTCATAGTGATAAGTTGATATAAATCCCAAGTGACTCAACAAATATTGCTATGCTCCCCAGCAACGGCGCCAGAAAAAGGTCTTGATAACCCACAAGTATAGGGGATCGCACCAGTTTTCGAGGGTAGAGTATTCAACCCAAATTTATAGATTCGACACAAGGGGAGCCAAAGAATATTTGAGAGTATTAGCAGTTGAGTTTTCAATTCAACCACACTTGGAGAAAAATATCTGCATTAAAGTGATCAGTAGCATAGTAATATGATAGGTTTGATAGCAGTAGCAATAGTAACAGTAGTGGTAACAACAATACCAATAGTTTTGTAGCAGTTGGAACAACAGCAACAACAGTAGTAACTTAGCAAGAACAATAAGTGGAAAGATCGTAGGCACTGGATCGGTAACTCGTTGGATGATATTCATCATGTAACAGTCATAACCTAGGGCGATACAGAACTTGCTCAGTTCGTCAATGTAATGTAGGCATATATTCCATAAATAGTCATACGTGCTTATGGAAAAGAACTTGCATGCCATCTTTTGTCCTACCCTCCCGTGGCAGCGGGGTCCATAAGGAAACTAAGGGATATTAAGGCCTCCTTTTAATAGAGAACCGGAACAAAGCATTAACACATGGTGAATACATGAACTCCTCAAACTACGGTCATCACCGCGAAGTATCCCAAATATTGTCACTATGGGGTTGACAGATCATAACACGTAATAGGTGCATATGACTAGGCAAGATCGGATCAAGAACATAGTTATAGAGGTGATAACATAAACGGTTCAGATCTGAAATCATGGCACTCGGGCCCTAGTGACAAGCATTAGGCATAGCAAAGTCATAGCAACATCAATCTCAGAACATAATGGGTACTAGTGATCAAGCGCTAACAAAACTAACTCAATTACATGATGAATCTCATCCAACTCCTCACCGACTAGCAAGCCTACGAAGGAATTACTCACTCCTGGTGGGGAGCATCATGGAATTGGCGATGGAGGAAGGTTGATGATGACGAAGACCGAAGATTCCCCTCTCCGGAGCCCCAAACGGGCTCCAGATCTGGCCTCCCGATGAAGAACAGGAGGTGGCGGCGGCTCCGTCTCGTGAAACACGATAATTCTTTCTCTCCTATTTTTTTCCTCCAAATTTAGGAATTTATAGTGGCGGAAATAGGTCAAGTGGGGCCCTGAGGTGCCCACCACCCACCAGGGCACGCCGGGAGGGGGCTGGCGCACCCTGGTGGGTGCTGCGCACCCTAGGCCCCCTCTCCGGTAGTTTTTGGCTCCAGTATTTTTTATATTTTCCAAAATAAATCTCCAGAAAGTTTCATTCCATTCCGAGAACTTTTATTTCTGCACAAAAACAACACCATGGCAATTCTGCTGAAAACAGTGTCAGTCCGGGTTAGTTCCATTCAAATCATGCAAATTAGTTCCAACAAGAATTTCTCCAAGCAAGGTCAATAAAAAAGTGTGGCGTATTAAGTAATCTAATGCGGAAATTTCAGAATACAACAAGCAAAAGGAGATCAAAAAGCCAATTGTTGGTAATCTGGCTAATTCTAATGGTGATATTTTTATTGTTCAGCAGGGTTCCATGGCAAATGATCGTGAGGCTAGCACAAGCAAGGCCAAACCTAGGGATCCCAAATACACTCAACCTAAGTGGTGTCCTCCTGGTTTAACTAAGACCATGAAAAGGAGATCACAACACATGAGGAACCACAAGAAGGTAGAGCGCAAAGAAGAGAAGAAAAGGGATGATTTGCTCAATGAAATCCGGCCCATGCCACTCACAAAACAAGTGTGGAGGCCTAAACAAAAACAAAACGCAGATGCTTCTATATTAGCTACAGCCACACCTACACCACCAAAAGAGGATTATGCGGCCCCTATTACATCGTCCACATCACTAGAAACACCCCCTTCAATTGAGGAGACATCAATTCCAATATACACATTGGGAGATGAAGGTGAGATGGTGGATTACGAATCTATGCCGGTTCGGGAAGGTATGGATATTAATATGGTGTATTACTTACCTGCCGAGTTTCGTGCTATAGGCGAAAAAGGGGAGGTGGACCAGCTAGATTTTGGTCCCAAGAACGCTATCTTTGAGAAGCCAAAAGAACCGGTGAAACACCTGAAGCCATTGTACCTCAATGGTCATATTAATGGATCACCGATTGCTAGGATGCTCGTTGATGGTGGTGCTGTGGTAAATCTTATGCCCTGTTCAGTCTTCAAGAATTTGGGGTTACATGATGATGCATTGATGAAGACCAATATGGTACTTAACAGATTTGAGGGTAAAGAAAAGACAGATGCCAAAGGTGTGATGTGCATGGAACTCACCGTGGGAAGCAAAACTTTGGCCACCACATTCTTCATCGCCGAGGTGCAAGGCAACTATAATGTTATACTAGGCCACGATTGGGTTCATGCTAACCAGTGCGTGGCATCTACCATGCATCAATTCTTAATACAATGAATCGATGATGAATTAGAAGTCATTCACGCGGATAATTCGGCTTGTGTTGCCTTGGCCGATGCATCGGTGGATTGGAATCATCCCGATGTTACTTGCTTAACAGGTCATGACCTCTCGGAGTTTGATTTCCTTAGTGCTACAAGGAACGGATTCATTCCCATCTCTTTAGAGCCGATTGGTGGTAATCGGTTTTGAGGTATGATTTAAAACAAAAATGCAGTGGCCGATATAGTATTACCGCCCTAAGAGTAAACATGGACGATATATGATTATCACTCTTAGCAAATAAAAATGGACGTGGAGTGTTGACATCGTCCTTAGAACAAGCTCCGGGCAAATTATTCTTCAGCACACAAGTTTTGCCAAAAAACAGGGGGGCATGTGTTGACATCAGATTTTGGCATGGTTAAAAACTTAATTAAGATGACTTCAGATGGAAAAGTACTCAACATGAGAAAGTTCCGAAGTGTTAACATGAAGATCTTTGAATTTTGGGCCGTCGCCGTCCGATCTCATCTCGAAGGCCGAAACTGTGTTCAAAGTACTAAGATTTTATATTCAGAGTACTGTTCGGCCGATTAAGCCCCCAAGATGACCTCATATGAGAAAATGTTCAACACGGATTGTATTCGTCTCGTCAAAATGGTTGATTTTGACATAAAAATCGTCTCAATCCAAGATCATATGCAAAAGTTAGAGTCATCGGAGTGCGGCCCTACCACAAACCAAAAAGTGGCACGCCCAATCAGACACGTTTCTGGTAGGTAGCGCCCCGTTTTCTTGTTTTGCACGACCATTTCGGACCACAAAACGGCCTCGAATCAAGAAATATTCGACATGAAAGTTGTTCGTCTCGTCGAAACGGTTAAATTTGCTTTTAGGCTCATCTTTGTCCGAGGTCGTTTGCGGCCTGTGATACCCAAAAACCGAACTGCTGTCTTTTTTTTTGGAAAAGGAGGAACAAAGCCCCCGGTCTCTGCATCAATTGATGCATGTAGCCATATTATTAACAAAATTCAAGAACAAAGTCTTAGATCCACAATGTGCTCATGAGTTGAGCATAAAAACAAGTGCGCAAGTAAATTAAAACTGCCACAACCGACGAAACCAAAAGTAGACTACGATGCCTATACACCTAGCCTATTATTAGCTCGCCATCCAAATCGGCTGAAGATAGCCCGTGCGACCGTCTCCCACCGGTTGCACCCAATAACCATAAGCTCCCTGTAGTCCGCAGGAGTGAGTAACAACCACATACGGATCCAAGCCGTGGCTTTGTAGATAACCTGCATAAAATTGTTGAAGTTCTTGCCATTAAAAATCAAATCATTTCTAGTGTTCCATATAGCCCAGAATAATGCACTTATTCCAATCCGGATATGATTTGCTATAGTTACGTCTACTCCATTGAGCCACGTCCCAAATAGCGAACTTATGCTCATTGATGGATTAATATTGAAGGCTATATGAACAGTGCGCCACAATAGTTTTGCTAGTGGGCAATCGAGAAAAAGGTGTTTTATTGTTTCAGTTTGATCACAATAGCAACATGTAGAACTACCTACCCATCTCCGTTTTATCAAATTATCTTTGGTTAGTACTACTCCCTTGTGTACAAACCACATGAAAATTTTAATTCGAAGCGGCACTTTAATCTTCCAAATGTGCAATGATCTCAAAATAGGCCCAGAGTTAATTAGGTCCATGTACATCGACTTCACCGAAAAAGTATCATTCGTAGCTAATTTCCAATGAATATTAACTGACTGGTCAGAGAGGTGAACCTTCATCAATCGTCTGACTAAGTGCAACCAGGAGTTCCAGCGTTCTTCCACTAGAGATCGCATGAATTGGATATTAAGAGGTACCGACTGTAATACTGTGGCAACATAATCTTCCTTACGTTGTACAATATTATACAGGGTAGGGTATTGTAAAGCTAGAGGCGTATCCCCAAGCCATGTGTCCTCCCAGAATCTGGTCGTGGTACCATTGCCAATCAAAAACTTCACCCGCTGGAAGAAGGTTACCTTCATCTTCATCAACCCCTTCCAAAAAGGCGAGTCACTAGGCCGAGCAATAACCTGTGCCAATGTCTTAGACTGTAGGTATTTATTCCACAATATCTGTACCCACATCCCTTCGGTCTCAGTAGACAACCTATACAGCCATTTGGAAAGCAGGCATTTATTTTTCACTTCTAAATTCTCAATGCCTAGACCCCCTTGGTCTTTGGGTCTGCAAATAATATCCCATCGTGCCAATCTATATTACTTCTTAGCCTCATCACATTGCCAGAAGAAACGAGATCGATAAAAGTCTAGTCTTTTCCGTACACCTACCGGTACTTCAAAGAAAGATAAAAGGAACACCGGCAAGCTTGTCAAACCGAGTTTATCAACACTAGCCGACCTCCATAAGACATAAGCTTGCCCTTCCAGCAACTTAGTCTTTTTTCGAATTTATCTTCAATGCATTTCCATTGGACTTACCTAAATCCGAGTTCGGTTATTTTGGAAAGATTTGGACGGGATTTGGAGTCCTTTTCTTGTACGGGAAGTCCAGCCGCCTCATAAATAGATGAGAGGTGACGGCCGATTGAACAACACACAATCGAACAAATCAATCTACACTTTTTACCCTAGTTTTTACATCTTTCCTTTGTTCTTCTCTCTCGTTCTTCGTTCGTTCTTCGTGTTGGAGAATAGCCATCCTGAAGGCTCTAGGGGCGGGCGAACCGACCTAGGGCAGCCCATAGCTGCCGTGCGTCCAGACGGGGTCCCTCCCGTGCGTGTGGGGTTTCGGGTCTGCAAAATCACCCGTTGACTGTCTTGCGTATCGCGCTGTCGGTCAGGTCTTCTTCGACGTGAACTGCGGTGCATCGACGTCGAGGGTACACTTGACGTGTTCGTGTGTCAACTGTCGTTTTCTTCCTGCGTCGGTTTGGTTGGACTTGATGCGAGCAACCAAACGGGTCCATACTCACTGGCTGCTGAAGTGCATCTATTCATGACCCCACGTGGACATGGGCACATGGCAGCAATAGAAGTACTGAACATAGAGTATACACAAAGACTTGTGTCGCTTGCATCCAATTGTAAGGTGGGCTCTACCAAATACTTCCAATTTTTAGTCATACCTAGTACATACATACAGCAAATACAGTATATGCTATACAACTGCAACATGCATCAGCATAAGGCGACGCCAGACGCGCCAAAAGAGGCGTTCCCTTGTGGTGTATGGTACACATGCAGGCATCCATGTCGTGTACATGTGCGTCGTCTTCATCGTACAGGCTAAAGACAGCACCATTGATATGGGAGAGAGCATCAACGGAGGCATAGCCAAGAAGCAAATAAGTCTCTCTGTTGTCTCTCAAACCCAGCATCTTACGCTGCATACTCAACTATATTTTATCGATGTAGACATTAAGTCCGAAAACGGCAATACTTTCCAACATGTGTAAATGGTTCTTTCGGTTCTCCTAAATGATAAACCATTGACGCAGGAGAGTACTTAATAATGCCTGTATTGCTGGGACATTTGGTCACGTAGGCATGAGCCAGGCATGTAGCGGAGCCTGAGTATTTATAATCTAATGAACAGTGAATATTTTTGGACGGGTTTGAACTTGCTTATATGGTTAGTTATAATTAGGGATCTCTGGATGCTGCCCTACATGCATCTTGCAAAGAGAATCCATGGCCTGATAGGCTGAAGTGTGAGGACAAAGACTCTCCCCATAAACCAACAAATTCTTGATCGATGCTCTCGTTTATCACTTATAATATGGTCACTTGCTCCTAGTATGCACAACGCATCTAGCTTGCGTACGTACTATATGCATAGCTAGCTAGCTAGCTAGCTACCCGCCGTCCAACTTGGGCAAAATCGACAAATCCAACCTGAAGACGCAACTAATTCACAAAGTGAACTTTGGGTAAAAAAATTTCACTCACATGACTCTTTTGTGTAGCGTCCGACAGCTTGGCGTCACACTACACCGTGTAGCGCCTGACAGACGGACGATACACCTCTGGTCAGCGTGACACCTCGGGGCCTCATTTTTGGTTTTGCAGCGCCTAACTGAAAGGAGCTGCATCACATTGTGCGGCGCCTAGGTGAAATGAGTTGCACTATCTTATACCAAAATTGTTGTAACTTTTAATTCGTGCATCCAATGAAAACGTGTCTTATATGAATGTTGTATATTTTTCTGTGTTTTACGTAATTGTGACATTTTCATCTATGTTAGGATCAATTTTCTTGATGAAAACTCTACCTTGGTGTTCCAGCTTGCCTCCAACTTGCACGCACATTCATATAATGTCCATGTTAGGATAAACCATTAACGCAGGAGAGTACTTAATAGTGCCTGTATTGCTAGGACATTTTAGCGTGCCTCCAACTTGCACGCACATATTGGCAAAAACCTTGGTGTTCTGTCCTGTAAGCTCGGACGCGAGACGAACGGAGTGATGGAGATGACGCAGATGGTTAAAGTACATATAGATCTCCGTGCGTGGGGTTAGCAGTACCAGACTATCAGTGTCGCCTCTACTCCACATGGAGCAATATGGGCCTCCTGACACCATCGAAAACATCGTCACATCAACATGTATAGTAGCAGTTGCTGGTTTGGTAAACATCACACGCGTGCATGGCCATGTAGAGACGTCCTTGGTTTCGGCATCGCCTGGCTAATTTTCAAATCTTAGCTTGTCGTGACAGAGCCGTATATCATTGGCAAATAAGAATCTTCAAATGTAGCTTGCTAAGATGGCTAGATGCTGTGTTAATTAAGACATCAGTTATTGGAAGATGCCTAGTCAGTACATGGCGGTTAAGCTGCTGGGGCATCTATACCTTTTTTTCTGAACGGTCAGGGGGTATATTACCACTCAAACCAGCCATGTATCAGATTTAGATAAGAGCATCAAGGCGAGAAAATAGGAAAATTTGACAGGATCTATCATCATCTCTTTGTGACAAGTCTTTGTCTTTGAATCTGAAAATTCATAAAGAGAAGTCGTGCACGAATAGTGAGCATGGAGAGGTGTTGCTCATCACGGAAGGCAAGAGCATTTTGTGAGTCCTAAAATTTTCAAAGAAGAGCGACCGAGGGTTAGATGTCGTGGGTTATGTGGCGGTAGGCTGGCGATGTTTTTTTCCCATATGAGTTATGTGGCGGCTGGAACGGTGTTGCCGAGGTTCAGCCAAACCTTAGAGGAGGGTAAGATGATCCACATATTCGCATGGCGCTTTACGTTGAGGGTAGGAAGGAGAGTCGACGATACATTTGTGATGCATGTTTGCCTTGGTGTTCATTATGTTTGTGAAAACTAGCCAACCAATTGTTTTGACCTTGATGGGAAACTTGGACGACCAAATATAGTCGGTGTTGGGGTCGATGTAGTGCTTGTCTCTCTTTTTTGAACATTCAGGGGGGGGGGGGCACCTGAATACATTACCTCTCAAATGAGGATTCAAAAGATTACATAGTTGTCTTACATGGAAGGAATTGCAGAGGAGAGGAAATGTAGCCACTGCCTGCACAGTCTCTGTCATCAGTTTTTTGAAAACGATAAACCCAAAGGGAGAAGTCAGCAACAATGTTCCTCAATGTGACATGTGAGGGGTGATCTTCATTTCTGAACACAAGGGTATTCCCTGAGTCCCATATTTTCCAAGCGATGGATAAAGCCAACGAAGGCCAGATGTCGGGGTTGAGGCCAGGTATTGCAAGCGGTTGATAGATGGCAATTGGAGAGGTGGGTGGGGTGAGCCCTAAAATTGACCACACTTGAATAGCGTAGGAGCATTTGCAAACGAGGTGAAGTGCATCTTCACATGGATCTTTGCACCTTGTGCAGGAAGCTAATTGAGCAATATGCTTGTGATGCATGTTTGCCTTTGCGTTCAGCCGGTCGCGGAAGAGAAGCCAAGCGAATATCTTGATCTTGATCGGCACCAGGATGACCAACGAAATCATGATGCAGGTAACACGAATCTTCAGCAACGATGGAGGTGTATGCATTCTTGGCCGAGAAGGGCAACCTGTGGGTGATAGTGCTCATGTGTGGTTTTGTTGTAGGAGTTCTTGGAGGTGAAGGGCAGCCCCTGCAGGAGGAAATATTCATCATTTGATGTGGTGGCAGGGAAGTCACTCAGTAGAGAAGAAAACATCCAGCTGAAGGGAAGCAACAATGGTTAGGTGGTTCCGCAGGTTAGGCAAAACCAACTTGCCAAATTGTAGCCACTAAAGGCTTGTCATGGACCGAATGGGAGAATAGGTTAGGAAAGGCCTTTTGTAGATGCGTGTTTAGTAACCAGGAGTCAAGCCAGAGAAAGGTTGATTGACCATTGTTTGTAAGGACGAAGGAACTGTTGAGGAGAGAGGCTAGATGCTAGTTAAATGTTTTCCATAAGTAGAAGGGTTTGGAGGTTTTATCCGCAATAGCTAGTCAGTACCTTTAGTGTACCAATGAACACAAAGAATGACTGGTAGTTGTAGTAGTTTGATGGAAAATTTCATAAGAGACATTTATTTTGAACCAACAATGTTTTGATACATAGACCACCATTGTTTTGGTTTGCAAACATGTATCAAAGCGATAAGACATTTGGACCCAATGCAAGTTTCTTTGTTGGACCACAAGAACACGAGGCGATTAGCCGGTTTATATCGGAAGCCAAAAGAAACAGTAGCACACCAATCTCGCTGCTAAGATGCCACCACAGCCTATAAAATCCACCAAGGGACAACACAACACAAAGCACAATGAGATGAAGCAACCACTGATTGACATAGTAACTAGGGGCAGAATGTCAGCAACCATCAAATTGCCGCCGCACCAGCCACCAGCCGTCGCCTTTGCCATCAAATTTAGTAATATAAATTTTTAGTAACAAAATTTAATTAATTTTATGTCATTATCACTTTATCAACAAAGAATGCTATATGTCATTATTGGACATGTGTATAATTTTGCAGGGAACACCTCCGAGTGGCCTATGTTTTGCCGGAATGTTGATTCATTTCCGCTCCGACAGATTTCAGGCGCTTGATATGTCCTGTTTTTCGAAAAGGTCATGCCAAAATTTTGGCATGACTTATGCTAGAAAGTAGGAAATATCGAGTGCCCGTGATTTGGTAGAACAGGAATTAGATTACATTCCGGCAAAACATAGGCCATTTTATGCCATTACTCCATCAATGCAATGTTAATTGACTTATGCTTATTAGGGTACTTCAGTCTGTCGGAGCTCCTTGTGTGACTTTCAGTATGTTCTTGATGAAGAAATCCCGACTGTTGTCGTGGGGGTCGCTTCCTCTTCTTCTTCTCGCGATATATACCTTGGTATAATGTGCGAGAGAGGGAGAGGAAGCGACCAACACCGATGGTCGAAATATCAGAGAAAGAATCCCGACTGTTGTTGTTGGGGCCGCTTCCTCCTTCTTCCCCGTGTGCTACACATTTTGGTAATGCACACGAGGACGAATGAAGGAGCGGCCAACATCGACGGTCGAAATTTCTGTCGAGAGGAGTGTCCACAAAATACACCACCATATCAGTGTGAGGGAGTACGCACCATATACATGAGATATCAGAGTTTTTCAAGGAAGCCTCGACGGACCGAAGCTGAACCCATGCCGAATAGTTCCTGGTATAATTGCCTTCGATTTTTAATCATTGAATCATGAACACAGGAAATGTCTGACGACGATAGGATCCCTGAGTGTGAGTACTGCGGTGAGGATCAGGGTATGTGCGACATGCCTCACCTGCGAAACGATAGGTTCTTCACCATCAAGCTGGACGAGACCTTCGATATTTTTACGGTACACAACGATGACAAGTATTTTGTCATAATTAATCATGACTTTTGTTTCTTTGCTTCAACGTGTAATTTCCGTTTTTTACAATTCGACTAGTGCATCCCCTACCATGCAAGATGGTATGTCTTGGAGAAGCTCGGTTTCCAAGAAAGTGAGAATATGGAGACGAGGAGAACTAACCTGAGGACTAAACATGGTCACGCATTTCTGGTTAAACTATACAATGCATTTAATCACTCACATTTTGGTTGCTCAAATTGGGAAGCTCTAACCAGGGTATATGGATTTCAGGATGATATGCACACAACCTTCGATATTCATCCTGAAGATGATATTGAAGATAATATCGAGATTTGGGTGGATGTGGATATGCTTCCAGTTTTACCTCCATGTGAGTTTTTCAACCATATTTGTTAAGTAATTTATATTTCCTTTTTAAAAATAGTTGGTGTTCATCCCTACTTAACTTGTTTATTTTAAATTGTCAGCATATTTCTCTTCTTCAACAAATACTCAAAAGATAGTAGACCGTACCTACTACAGTCATGGCTTCGATCTGCTAACTTGGTTGGAGAAACAACATATGATCTCATTTATTGATGATGTTCATAATTTTAAGATCAATTATGAAGATATTGGCGAAAGTTATTCTGAATACGTGCCACTAGTGCACGAGTTGAACCATGGTAACTTTCATGTAGATAGCATGGTAAGATTATTTTTACTATTGTGTCATTAATTAGTCCATCTTTTGCATACATAAATTTTTCTTAAGCAAAACAAGATTGCTAACTATGTTATTATTATTTCTTCAACAGAAATTGCAGTGAGAGGTTGTGCCTGAACTGATGTTTCTAGAAGGTCATTTGAATGTTATCAGCTTAAGGCCACGGTTTCCTACATGTTTCCGCAATGCATACTCGGTTTCTAGAAGGGACGGAAGCCTCAAACTCAAAGGATTTAGCAAAATAATGAAATACCACAGACAACCACTTGGCGGAGACGCGAAGGATTTGCGCAGGCCACATGTCGAAGATAGGTGGATCTCTATTCTTCACAGAGGAGTGGGAGGAGCTTACCTGTTTTATGCTATTTTACCTAGGAGAGAGTAGTAGGTTCTACATAGGAGAGAATAGTATGTGCTAACTAAGAGAGATGACCTTTTATAGTTTATGACATTGTGTAGTAATGGTTAACCTGTCATGAGTTGTTAGATGATTAAGATGATGATAAGTTGTTATGTGACTAAGGATGATGAGTTATTAGATGACATAGATTAGATTAAAATGGATGGGTGCAAGTGATTAAGTTGGGTTAGTAGGAAAATATGATGTTACGACGGCACACAAGTGTCGAATGAACGTCGTAACAACATATTTTTTTTACTAATTCAACTTGATCACTTGCATCCATCCACTTTAATCTAATTTTTATTTTTTCCCACAATCTTTAATGATGTTGTATATTAATTTGTATAACCATGATATGATGAGATTTCTATGTGTATGGTATGATGAGACTATTGTATGATATGACGGTATAAAACCTGTACAAAGGCAGAGAAAATATGCAGCAAAAATAATAAAAACAGAAAAAAATATCAGTAGCGAGGGGAAGGGTATAGCAGCAGCGCGACCTTATCAGCAGCGCTTTTCTGGTAAACACGCTACTGCTACCCAAATGTATCAGTAGCGCTGGGCCCGACCACCACTACAGCTAAAAGTTAGTTGTAGCACCGTATCAGTAGCGCGTACCACCGCGCTACTGATAGACATTTAGCCCGCGCTACTGCTAGGGTTTTCCCTAATAGTGTATGGATGCTACCTAGTGCTAGCACGACCTCTTCTCGATAGTACTACTTTATGTCACTACTACTACTACTACTACTAGTAGTAGTAGTAGTACTACTACTAGTAGTAGTAGTACTACTAGTAGTAGTAGTAGTAGTATACAAGTGTACTTGTTAGTTAAATTACTACTATTATTCATCTTGTCCTCATAGTGAAGTGACATGACCCTGCACCCGAGGAGCCACTAGTCCAGGCGGCGTTTTCGGGTTACCAAAGTCATCCTCACCATGTGCAGTCACTCTCACCGCCATTGTACAACATGCGTCGCCTCGTCTCCCTCTCCCCTAGCAACACCACTCCATATCCATCTCCATCTCACTGGAGATCCTGAGGTCACTCTTCTTCGTCTCCTGTTGGGGATATAACCTCAGGGTGAGACCCGCCCAGGTGGGGCCGGGTCATGTGGTTGGCGGCTTACGACAAGATTAGGAGTAAGCATATCCAATGGGCCAGGAGGCCCAGAGCCAGAAGACAGGATGTAACCCGGCGGGGTTGAGATGCCGGGGGCGACTTGTTAGATAAGGCATGTATAATTAGAGGTGAGGTCGGTTGTCAAAGTATAACCTGGCCCGGACTCTTGTATGCCCAGGGCCTTGACCCGTGTATATAAGGGCGGGTTACCTGGGCGGCTTGGGCACGAAAGAACTGATCGAGAACTAGGTCAAGCGAACTCGCTCCCTTGTAATCGATACCCAATCAATACAACACAAAGTAGGACGTAGGCTTTTACCTCTTTCCGAGGGGCCGAACCCGGGTAACTCTTGTCTCCCGATCCCGATCAACCCCTTCGAGCTCAGCCTAGCGATGGCCTCGAACCTAAGTCCTTTCACGAGGACATCTGCCGTGACAAAACCACGACAGTTGGCGCCCACCGTGGGGCTAGCACTCGGTGGTGTGAAGTTCTCGAAGGGCTCTCTCCCAGGGGTCGAGGGATACGCCGTTGGCAGGATGACCAAAAGTCGCCGCGGCAAGCTCTACATCGCCGACGCCGGCTGGGGCCCCGAGGCCGACTCAATCGAGTACGGGTACTGGGTCCCCTTCGGCGGAATTCACGTCTTCATCGGCAAGATCGGCGGATCTAAACCCGGGCCCGACATCTGCACCGACCTCGTCGAGCCGGCCCGGCGCGTGCAACCAGCCCGTGTTAACCCGGGCAGGAAGCATGTCTTTGTCGGCTTCACCCAGGGCATAGAGCTTGAAGGTTCTGTGTCACGGGAAGAAACCCTCATCTGCTCTGAGGATGGATCGTCGAGCGAAGAGACGGAATCAATCTATCAGCTTCACAATGGTGGGCTTGGGGGCTACGTCGAGCATTACCCCGAGTCAGAATGTCATGAGCCGGAGGATTATGAGCCGCCGAACCGCGCTGCCGTCTTCATGGCGGGTTCAGCGCCGGCCCCTAGCAGCACAGCCGCCGGTGCGACCAGATCTGGGGCTGGCAGGCCGCCGGCTCAGGTTCTTCTGGATCTGATGAGCGAGCTTACAACCCTGATGGAAACCGAGGCCACTGCCGAAAACCAGGCGGCCCGTAATGCGGAGATCACAAGGTTGAAGAACCAGATGGCCGGAGTCCAACAGGAAATCAATGCGCTGAAGGCTCAGATGGATGCTGAGGCAGAGCGCCTTAGGGCGGATGCTTTTCGCCTTGAGCTTGAACAGCAGTCTGCAGCGGCGGTTCATCGGATGAGGCATGAATCCCGTTTGCCGGATCAGTATGAAGCCAGAAATCTCTTTAACACGCCAGGGATGGGGCGGAATGTGCCTTTGACTGTAACCCAGACGGCGGAAGTACCTGGAAGCCAGGCGGCGGTTCAGCGTCAGCAGCCAGACCCGCCCTGCCGGAACCAGACCCCACCACAGTCCTTTCCGACGCCACCGGGTCATTATACTAACCCGGCGGAGAACATGGTGGCAGCGGCAACCAGACTTGGTACAATCCCTATCCCCGATGAGGCGCCTTTCGCAGAGGAGGTGCGGAACGCCATCGGATACCTGCAGACGGCGGTGGCCCAGCAGGAGAAGTATACTTATAGCCGGAGTCGCGTGCACTCAACCCCCATCCCCAGTCGCAGCTACAGCCGGCGTTATGAGTCGCCCGCGGTTTCTAGCAGTGACCGACATCGTAACCGGCCGCGAGTTGATCGGGCGGCTCTTGATGCTCAGGCACTGGTGTATCGGGCAAGAGCACAGCGAGAGGCGGCGGCTCTGGCAGTAGGAGCTGGAGTAACCTCCAGGGCTGGGGGCTTTTAAACCCTCTTGACCCGGCTTTCTGCCATGAAATTAAATATAAAGGAGTTGATCCTTAAATTGGTCACTTGGGGGCTTCCAACCCTATGGGTTTAGCTTACTTACCCTCTTGACCCGGCTTTCCGCCATGTCCGAGTTAAACCTGCCTGTTTGCAACTTGCTACTCTGCCATGTGGCCCGCCGAACTCTTGACAGTTATTCTTGATAAGAGACCCTGAACTTTTCTAAGTTATTCTCGCACAAAGACACTGAACTGGTCAAGGTTTAAACAGCGGCTTTTGTCACGAGAGAGCCGGCTTACAGTGAGCGAGGACAAACTCGTCTTGTCTACCATACCCCCTCCGCTATGTGGCCTGTTGTACTCTTAGCAATGTCAATCTTTTAAAGACCCTGAACTTGCTAAGGTTTAAACAACGGATTTATGTCACGTGAGGCCCGGTTTACAAGTTTTCAGGCTTTCCGCCTCGTTTCTTCGGAAACAAATTGTTTTTATAAAAAAACAAGAGTTATCTTGTCCTGCCGAGCCTTTAAAGCCGGCTTATAGGACGAGGCATACAAGTGCTTGTTCTTGCAGGTACTCTCATGATAAGATTCTAAGTTTTGGAAAATTTCCGGCTTGGTCCATGGAGTATAAGCCGCCCGGCGAGTTAAAACAGTCAAGGTGATCATATATCAAAAGACGAGTTTGCTAAAGTCGCCAACAGAGCTTTCAAGCATCAACATCAAAAGTGTGAAACATGCAGTTAAGAGTTTTTCTATGATTATTACAAGGCTATTCAAAAGCCCCAAGCATTGAAGACTTCAAAGTTTTTCAACAAATCTTAACCGGCAAAATAAACCAGGACGGGTTACATGATGCAAGGCTTTTCTTTAGCTCGCCGCCGGGTCATCCTGCACCGGATCTTCGATTTCTTCGATCTGGAGGTTGTCCACATCCCAATTGCAATTTGTCAAAGCCTCAAACTTAGCTTCATCATGCATGATTGGAGACGGGTCAACATCAGAAGCGAAAAGATGCTTACGGCGTTGAGGAACTAGGCTCTTGGCTTCAAAAGTCGGCCCTCGAATACGCTTGTTGTCTGCAGAATAAGCCGCCTGGTAGACTGATAGATCAGCTTCTTCAGCCAGCCGGCTTGCCAGGACCCGAGATGCCTTATGACAGCGACTGTAGTCTTCTTGAGTAAACTCTGAGCCGTCGTCCTTCAGCTGCGGGAAGCCGTCCATCATCTCTTCCGGGTTAAGCTCCGGGGCATAAGCCAGTGACCGGCTCAACGCAGCCATTGCGCCCTTACAGGCAGCTGATCTCTTTAATTCCTGAAGCTGCATTGGGATAGTTGACATAGTCTCCAACACGCCCTTCATAAACTTCGGGATACCCCTCTCAGACATGATGGCTTTGATGGTGATCAGAGACCCGGCGTATAATTGCTCTGTTAGAGAGTATAAGGCCTTGAGCTTTAGCACGCTGTCGCTGGGCAGTTGGCGGCTCCGTTCACCTACAGACAAGTCAGAAATTTTTGTAAACCGCCAGCGAAGAATATTAAACAGTGTTTATAGTTGACGGATTAAAGCACTTACCAAACACGGCTCCAATCATACGGGTGATGTGGCCCTTCAGAGTGTTCAGCTCATCAGTCACTGCTTTGAGCCGGCCTTCCACGTCTTCAGCGCGCTTGGCAAGGGCAGTTTGGCTTGATTCAGCATTCTGCTTGAAAGTCTCAAACTCTGTTTTGACTTTCTCAAGCTCTATGGAGCAGAGCCGCCACTTTTCTTCCGTTTCTGCCTGGCCTGTCTGCTGCTGGGCTAGGCTCTTCTTCAGATCAGTCACAACCAACTTAGCAGCGTTCAAAGATTCCTGCATAGGGCAAGTCACGACAGAGCAGAATTGTCAGTTTAAAGCCGCCAGTCCGGCTCATAAAGTTTTATAGTAAAAGCTAGTGCAATGATTACAAGTCCCCAGCATATTGCAAGCAATTTACTTGACACTTGGGGGCTAATGTGCCTCAGCTCTTTTTTCAAGAACCGACTCATTACTTAGGTAATGACCCGGCCCTTGGGGGCTACGATCGGCGCTTACTCTATGATGGAGTGCCGGCTCATTACTTAGGTAATGACCCGGCCCTTGGGGGCTACAATTGGCTCTTATTTTATCTTAGCTCTATTCTTGAATGCCGGCTCATTACTTAGGTAATGACCCGGCCCTTGGGGGCTACACATTGGTTTTTATTCTATTCTTGAGTGCCGGCTCATTACTTAGGTAATGACCCGGCCCTTGGGGGCTACATAAGTATATGCATGAAGAGGCAAGGGAGATGAAGTACCTCATATTTTGCCTTCATCTTCGCAACCAAGCTAGCCTCCATGTCTCGGCTGGCAAACAGGTGACTCAGATAGCCGGAGTGTAATTCATCAGCAGTGAGTTTATCCAAGTTTGACAGATCAGAAGGAGTCTTTTCTTCCTTGGAGGGAGCTGTTTCGTCTTCCTTGACGTGTTTTGATAGCACATGTGAAGGAGCTGGAGGTTCGTAAGCCGCCCCGGTAACAATGACCTCTTCATGAGAAGCCATGGGTTCAGTTGACGGCCGGGGACTGGGCGGCTTAGAAGCGGACTCCGGCTGAACTTCTGGAGTTTCAATATCCATAGCAGCCGGCTCAGCCTGTGGAGGAGCTTCTTCAGGGGCGTCTTTGGCAGCATCAGAAGGTTCAACTTGAGAATCCGGAATATTGGGCGTCGGGATTTCCGGGTTTTGGACATCAGGAGTTGAGGATGACCCGGCCCCTTTCCTTCGTTTCGCTTGAGCCCTGTGAACAAAGACAATGTTGGATATGTCATGATAAGGTATGAGACATTTAAACATATTTCGGGATATAGAAATACTTACCCCGGGTTAATAATGAGAGGAGGCAGCTTTGAGGCGGTTGAATCGCCAGAAGAAGGAGGCGAGTCCTGGAAAAATTTAGCGTTATGTAACAAGTTAATAAGCTGCAAGGATAATGTACAAGCAGAGCAAGTTTATGGCAAGGGGGTACCTCGGTGCGTTGTTTTTGAGGGGCCGGCTCATTTGGTAAGCCGGTTAAGAGGTCTCCAGAGCCGGCGCTCCGGGTCTGACGCCTGCTATCGTCTTGCTGTTTCTTCAAAAGAAAGTTATGACTCAAGTAAGCAAAAGGACGGGAACTCTTTACCTTCCGTACAGCTCGCCGTATTCTCTTTATTGGTGAAAGATCCGAGTCAGAGGAGACAATGGTTACCTCGGCAACGTCGGCATGACTTGTTTCAGCTTCTTCCTGTGAGTGATTGCCGTCAATAAGTTGCATAAAGAGAAGGCCAAGGGAGTCAAGTTCTACCTCTGAATCGTCTAAGTCAAATAGCTCTTCTGCGGACTGTTTCCTCTTGCGGGTAGGCACCTTAGGCTTTGACGCCTTTGGGACCTTGCTCTTCTTCTTGAGAGTCGGAGCCAACAGCTTTTTCCAGGAGGAAGAGCCGGCCTGTGTATGAAAAAGCATATTGGCAGAAAAGGTTCAATAAAAATGTAAAATACAACAGCAAAAGAATGGATGGAGGCTAGGATGAGATAACTTACATCCGGAGCCGGGTTAAGTGCAGAAAAGGGGTGTAGGCTAGTCTTGCTGCAGGCGGCTAATGTCTTCCCTAGCAGAGACTTGACGATGGTGTTAAGATCCTGGTCCTTCAGAGGGGTCCGGGTGAAGCGTTGAGGGTCATCCAATTTGCCGGTGTACTGGCACATTAAAGCGCCACGGCGGCTCAGCAGCAGAATCCTCCAGGAGACCCAGCAGCGGGTTAGGTCAACACCCGTCAATCCGTTGGCCAGCAGGGCCCGAACCTTTGAGAAGGTGGTAGCGTATTGAGCACGCCCGGCGGCTGACATTCTATCTGGAAGCTCTGTATCTGTGCTAAGACAGTAAGGACGGTAACCCGGCAGTGGGTTCTCCCCCTCTGGTGAAGTGTCTCGGCAATAAAACCAAGTCTTGTTCCACTCCTTGGGGTGACTTGGCAGAGTCGCCGCCGGGAAGAGTATGTCTCTCCGCCTCTGAAGAGTGACACCCCCGAGCTCAAGGCTTAACCCGTCTGCCATTTCCGTCTGGTGGTTGATGTAAAAGTATTCCTTGAAAAGGTCAATCGACGGCTCTTCCTGAAGGTAGGCTTCGCAGAAGGTTTGGAATTGGCACATGTTGGTCACAGAATTTGGGCCGATGTCTTGGGGGTGCAGATTGAATGCGTGTAAAACGTCCCGGAAGAACTTTGACCTGGGCGGGGAAAAGCCCCGAAGAAGGTGATCTGTAAAGATAATGACCTCCCCGTCTTTGGGCTTAGGGGCAGTCTCACTGCCTGGAACCCGCCATTGAATAACCTCCTGAGCTGGCAGGACCCCCATGGTGACGAACTCCTTGAGAGACTCTTCGGTCACCCCTGACTTTACCCAATTGCAAGTAGATGGAGTCTTCGACATGGTGGCGGCTTAGGAAGCTGCGGGAAGGCATGAATATTTGGCGGCTTACAAATACATTTTGGTCAAGATTGCTACAGTTACAAACAGTGATAACATTTGGCGGCTTACAAATATACTGTGAGCCGCCGAAGCTACTTGTGACAAAACAAAGTGAGCCGGCAGCATTTTTGGCGGGTCAAGTTTATCCACGCTGATTGAGCAAATGACTAAGTGTTGAGAAACAACTTCCGCAACTACGGCTATGAATCCAAGATCTACGGACGAGGGAAAAAGAAAAATATTCTAGCCCTAAAGAACTGACGGAAGAACAGATGGCTGTTGTTCGGATTAAAACGAGTTGCAGATCTACAAAGTGTGCGGTTTGAGCATGGAGCGGACGGCCGCGGGACTTCGGCGTCATTATAAGGTCTAAAAGAAGGAGCTTTTTATCCAATCAGTGAAGAACGCTCCCGCAGACGGTGATGAACATCGAAGAACTCCATGGATTTGAGAAAACCCTAATGCAGATCTGAGAAGGGGCAGATTTTGAACCTTGAAGATGCGGCGAGCGCATGAAAACTCTGGATCGTTTCAGGTTGATGCAGCGGCCGGTGTTGATGAAGACGGCGAGGACCGAACGGAGCAGCTGGCTTTGCCGGCGCGGGAGTTTGGAGGAAGAAGAAGAAGCTGGAGGTAGGGGAAAATGAAAATGATAACCCCCGTGCCTATTTATAAGGGCATGATGGTCTTTCAAACGGTCCGGTGCGGGAATCGAGGGAGCACGGTGATGATTAAACTAAGAAGACGCCTCGATTTTCGGGCTGGTCATATTAATGACGAAAGATCCGCTCTGACATCAGAGGGATCTTTTTGGATTTTACTAATGACGTCACGGCGGGTCACGAAAGCTTATCAGATGCAACGATCGCCCATTTTCGGCGGGTCATGAAGATTATAAGAGAGAGCAAGACTCGCCAACCAGAAGACTTGAAGATTGACATGAACCGGTTCAAATCAATCTGGGGCCTAATGTTTGGGATATAACCCAGGGTGAGACCCGCCCAGGTGGGGCCGGGTCATGTGGTTGGCGGCTTATGACAAGATTAGGAGTAAGCATATCCAATGGGCCAGGAGGCCCAGAGCCAGAAGACAGGATGTAACCTGGCGGGCTTGAGCCGCCGGGGGCGACTTGTTAGATAAGGCATGTATAATTAGAGGTGAGGTCGGTTGTCAAAGTATAACCCGGCCCGGACTCTTGTAAGCCCAAGGCCTTGACCCGTGTATATAAGGGCGGGTTACCTGGGCGGCTTGGGCACGAAAGAACTGATCGAGAACTAGGTCAAGCGAACTCGCTCCCTTGTAATCAATACCCAATCAATACAACACAAAGCAGGACGTAGGCTTTTACCTCTTTCCGAGGGGCCGAACCTGGGTAACTCTTGTCTCCTGATCCCGATCAACCCCTTCGAGCTCAGCCTAGCGATGGCCTCGAACCTAAGTCCTTTCACGAGGACATCTGCCATGACAAAACCACGACATCTCCTCTTCCCCGTGTACCCTCGCCTCGCCTCACCTCGCCATCCATAGTACCACTATTCTACTCGCTAGCCGCTCCAGTACTGAGAGACTTCTCCTCCGTAAATCAAGCCCCAAAAAACCCTATCTTCCAAGCTCCACCATTGCCAAAACCGAACCACGCAACATCCTTATGAGACATCGCTGGAGCTATCTCCCCAGGGTATCATCGACTTCTGTTGTTCACATATGGATATGTTCAGCGCCGTGCGTGGCTGCATGCTCGTGGGATCTACACGCGGCCATCGTCATAGCCAGGCCTGAGCTTTTCAAGACACCCTGTTTACTGCTATCTACTCTTGTGGGATGCCATGCTCACAACTATCACCATGTACAAACGCATACATCATGCCCCTTGACTTCGATCCTATCACCATCACCCTAAACTTTCTTGTCAGGTATGTACTGGGTCGACATGAACTCCCACTGGATGGCTGGTGTCGTAAAACATCGGAACTGGTGGGTTCTCATGAAAGTCCATACATACTATGATATTATCCTTCCTCGCTTGGAGCATATAGGGATTTCCCGTAGAGGCCCACACCATCTACATTACCTCTTCAACTAGAATAACATTGTTTTGCATAAGGTTGTAGTGTTCCAAGTCCCCACACAATCTCGGAATTATCCAGATTTCAAACTAATTGCCTTGTTCGACCGCGGGCTCGCCTATCTTAGCGGCGGTGCCCACTGTACGTGGAAACAACTCGCCTCGCAGGGCTTCATTGATAGTGATCCAGAGTTTTGTGATTCTATTGAATACAATGGCATCATCTACGCGATCGACAATGCACATGGCATCACGTATTGCTGGGACGCCGCATGTAAGTTGTTATCGTCTAATTTTAATGATAATGCCATGACATTATTTGAAATATTGTTATGATTTGCATATCCCTATTACATCAGAATTTGAGTAGAACTATGGCAATGTATTAGGGACGCCGTAAATCAGGAAATAAAATAGGGAAATTTGGAGGTCCAAATGATAATCTCAATATTTGGAAGTAGTTAAATCATGTGATTATACTACTAAATTTGTGTGTGTATCAATAGCCATGTGATCCTCATTTTCATGATGTAGAAACATGCATAGCACTATTGGTTTGATCTAACCATACATTAGTTAGGGAAGTAAAAGTGCATATGGAAAATTCTATATTTGGAAGTAGTGACATCATGTCATGCTTACCATGTCTACATACCTATATTCGCCCTTCAATAATCAATGACTAGAATAATATCCTCACAAAATTTTTGCAAACAGAACATGAGTATATAACAATGCATGGTGTGTTAGTTTCCTCTGAAGAATTTATTTGCGACAACAGAACATGACTACATAAAATGCATGTGAAGTATCAAGTGTGAGATAACATGAGTATCACCATGCATGGCATAGCTATATTTTTGACCCCAGTATACATTTCCCTCTACTCTCCTCTCAGTTCCTACAGGGACAGATCATGTTGTTTGTTACATAATCCTACTCATACTCTGAACAATGATGATCTTATATTAACAATGTTTGTCCTTTTTGTCTTATTTTTATACGATGAAGTGTCCTTATGTCCCCTGCCCTTTGTAATCACACCACCATTGCGGGAAACATGGAAGCAAGACTGGTTCCTCTTTCGATCAGACGACGGTGAAAGACCGATGATCATTCGCACACATCAGCCGCCAAGGTTATATTGCAAAAAAAACATTATGTACACGCAACGTGAAATACATGAGTATCCGAGAAATGGTAGTGACGTCTTTGAGCAGGATACCAGCTTGTTGGGGCCTTCAGGATTTTTGAGTTGGAGGCGGGTAAACAACCTTGGTTCACACTATCTGTTTCTCGGACTCAATTATCCTATTAACCAGAAGATCACCCTCGGCAAGGATCCTGATGGCAGAGAGGCTCTGTTTGCTAGGGCAAACTGTGTGTACACCGTGAACCCTCAGTCTATGGGATCAACCACCCTTGATTATCAACGATACAGCCTGCGTCCAAAAGAAGGTGAAGATGTGAAAGGCATCCATACTAGCTTTGATCCTTGGATGTCTCAACTCCGATAGTCAGTGATGTGGTTCAAGCCTTCAAGCTGATAGCTAATGGGGTTGTTGCGTCAAAAGGGTGGAGTCCCGGTGTCTCCGAATCAATGATGAGGATATTGCTTATCGTTAGCCTTTGAATCCTCGTATAATGAAAAAATAGGGCAATAGTTCATACTGCATAACAAGGTCCACAAAAACATGAATAAACATAATTTTTGCAAACATAGTCCTAGAAATATGCCTTATTTATCGATAGATTCCCGACAAATCGCTAGTCAGAGCGATAAATCGGCCCAAAAGATAAACGGTGAAGATAATGCATAATCTTATCAGTCACCCCATGAGTAGCGATAAATCAGACGATAAATCGCTGAATCAGACAATTTTTGAACAGTGCTCCGAATCATTGGTGGCTGAAGGGAAGCTGCAAATTATGATGGCGTTGCATCATCCCTCTTCAAATGACTTGTTGTCTTTGCAGTTTGTTCTGGATGGGTAATGTTCTCTTTTGTTATGCGGACTCCTTGTAATTCGGTCATCCTCATCTGCGTCCCTCTTACACTATGTACTAGTTCGCTCTGTTTAGAACTTTGTGATTTGTGTCTAGATCACCAGGGTCTGAGAGCTGCAGATGGCTGTGTTTTGATGGTGTAGCAAGACTTCTTATGAACTTTCATGTCTCGACTGTTTATGTTAGTAGTAGTCACTAGTCAGTTTTTACATGTTGTATATATCATTGTTTCGAACTGTTGGTGGGCTAAATGAGGACACCATTGTTCTCCAGTGTTCACTGTATATATACTTTTTCAAGTTATAATTTGAGTGCAGTGACTTTCCGATTATGTACACTTGTTTGGGCCATGTGAGGTGTCGTCGAATATGGGCCAAGTAGTAATGCAATGCCAAACATGCCAAACATGAACTTTGAGGCCGACATGTGGGCGCCACCGGTGTTTTGGTGCGCTTCCGCAGCAAGAGCATATTGGCACGCGTCCGAAATTTGTACTACCTTTTTATCCCCAATCCCCCGCCCCTCCCCCACCTTTGTGCAACATCCCAAAATTTCATTTTGGCATGTTATAATTTTAGCTATGCATCTACTCATCTTGGTTGTAATTGCATTTGTTAATGTGGTGGTAGTTGAATGCTCTCTGGTGTTTAGTTGAAACCCCGTTTCAATTTCATTTTAATTTGATTTCAAATAGTGGAAACCTCTGAGAAACTTTGAAAATGAGAGGAGGAATATGACCCTCCAATTCAGGGGTATTTTTGAAAGGTATTTGATTTAGAAAACCAGAGGGGTATTCTGAAAAAAATGAAATATGATTTTAAACTCATTTGGGCATTTTCAGAATTTTTTTTATTTTTAAAAGTATTTTATTTGGACTTGGAAAAGTGTTCATCTTTTTACTCTCTTTTTTTCTGATCATTCGGATATATAACATCTTTATATTTGGTGTTGTTTTCATTTTCATTTTACATTTGTATTTTCTGTCTTTAAAAAGAATAGGAAAATTGCTATTATTAGGAAAAACGCCCGCGCCGGCCCACCTAACCGATCCGGCCCAGATCCGGATCCGCAGCGAATAAGCTCCGAATCGGCCACCCGAAAGCCCCGCTCTCTCTCTCTCTCTCTCTCTCTCGCTGACCGGTGGCCCCCACCCCGACCTCTCAACCGCGTGCATTATCTCCTTCCTTCCCCGCATCCGATTCCTTGTCGTCGCCGGAGAACGCCTCGGATTTGAATCTGCGCCGCGATGCCCTGCCATTTGAGCACCCCGACGCCCGGGCTATAAAAGCCACCCCTCCGGCACTCGTTCCCGGCTAAACCCCCATCGCCCGACCCTCTGCATCGTCGTAGTTCCCGAGCCGCCACCGCCGTTTTTTGCTCGCCGTCGACGCTCCAGTCACCCCCGAGCTCCATCTCCACCACCACTCGACGCCGGAGGTTCGCCGTCATCGTTTGGAGCCTTCGCCATCGCTGGAGATCCACCGTAGCGCCATCCTCGTCAACGCCCGAAGCCACCGCCGTCGTCGACCTCGCCGCCCCACCGTGAGCAACTGCACGCCCCACCGTCGTTAGATCCCGATCCAACGCCCCACGTTAGATCTTTTACTTATTTTAGGCCGAACCGTTTTCTTCTAAGAAACGGCCGTCCACCGCTTAGCTCTCGCGTGCGCACACCTCTCAGCCAATAGGAATCCGCCACGTAGCCCATGTACGCTACGTTTGATTTTCTATTTTTTTCTGTTTTCTGTTTTTAAACAGAATAGTTTCTGTTTTTTACTTTTGCAATATCTTTTAGGATATTAAAGGTTTTTAGGTGATTCTGTTTGCATTAGTTTTATAAAATTATGAAATTTCTGTAGATGTCAAGTTTGACTAGTTTTGAAAAGTTTAAATTTTGAATTCAATGAAATATGTTTGAATCACTATTTTGTGAATATCTTTGGTTTAAAAATAGATTTTTGAGTGATTCTTTTTGCTCCTTTTTTTGTATTATCTTGTTTATTAGTAGGTTTAGTTTGGGTATTTTTAGGATTATTTAAAATTAGGTTTTAATCAAAATAGTACTGTTTTTGTACTTTTTAGGTTTAGTCCTATTTCTTTTTTGTTTTAATTGTTTTAAATTGTTTTCTTTTTTCCTTTGTTGACAAGTTCTAATTAGTTTCTGTTAGTCAACATTAGAAATTTTATGCTTGTTTCTTTGTTTTGTAAGAAACCTTGTTTTCTTCATAAATAGAGTTTTATAATAGCTTTTAGGTTGATTATTTTTGTGTAGAAAACTTTAGGTAAAATTCTTTCTGTTATTCTAATAAAACTCTAGTTTTGTATATGTTAAAGATTTATTAGTTGCAGAAAACTATTTATAGTTTGTTGTTCCAATAGTAAAACTTTTCCATTTGAAATTTTGTTGATTCTTTTGGTTTTGCCTTTATGTTTTCTTTATGTTTTCCTTGATTGTTTTATTATTAGTTTAACTAGCTGTTATGTATTGTTTTTCATTATGTTATGCTTATTGTGTAAATTGTTTGTCTCGTTAGATCATCCGGAGTGCGAAGCTTGCTACTTAGAGTCGCTTGAGTTTGAAGATCGTCAGCAAGGCAAGTCATTTGATCATATTTTACCCATGATTTTTATTGCATTAGTTTTAACTTGTTCCACCATTGCATGCAAATAGGTAAATGGGAAACTTGGATCTTGAGTAGTATCATGTGGTAGGTACCCCATAAACCCTTGTCACTTTTGCCCCGGGAGACGATATTTTATTTTTGCTATGCTTTTAGTAGACGGGGTTGGTTGAGTGTTTTTCATGAGAGTTGTGAGAATTAAAGTATGATCAAGACCTCAAGAATTCAAGACTCCAAGACTTCATGATGCAATGTACCTCTGTGTGGAAAGGTTGAATGGCACCCTGGAGGACCCAGTGGTTAGCCTAGGTGTTGCTGGAGAAGTGCGTGTATTCACGCGGAAAGTCCCACCCAGGCACAAAGAAACGGATGGATACTTCTAGACCCGAGGCTTATCTGCACAGCCACAAGCCATTATGGGCCCTGGCTTGGTTGGACATCGTAGTGACTCTGGCCAGACGGTGCTACGAGATGTAGGAGAACAATAGGACTGGATGGGCACCGGCAGTGGCCCAGAGGAACTCTTTGGAAGACCATGTTTCGGTCATCCGGTTCTCAAACACCATGCAGTGCGAGGACTTTAACGGAGGTGATCGAATCTTGTGGGGAAAGTGTGCAAGACTCTGTAGAGTACCAAATCTAATGATTAGCCGTGTCCCCGGTTACGGACAAGTTGAGCCTTTGGAACTGAAACTATTACGAACTCTCGACACAATTAATATAAATGAGTTGGGTATATTTATAATTTTGGGTATGAGTATTGTTTGGAAGAACCATCTCATTAACAACCAACTTTGTAGTAATAGTTTGCTTTTGCCCCCTTTGTTGTAGGAAAAATTAGCTTTTTGCTAATCTTAAACTTACAGCCCCACTTGCCTTAAATGCATATAGTGTAGACGTTGATTTTACCAGTTCTCTCTTATGACTTGTCGGCATATTCAAAATGCTGACCTACACGGCTGCAACATGTCATGTTGCAGAGTACATTTCCGACCAGGAGTGAGGAGGCGTTCTACGCTCGGTGATATGCCCTTGGAGTCGAATGGGCTCGCTATCGTCTACGTCTTCCACAATAGTTTTATATCATGAGTTGGCCTTCAACCAAATTTATTTTGTAATAAAGAGTCTATATGAGATTCCGATGAATAAAGCAGGTGTGATTAAACTTTAATATATATATTGATGTACTGTGTGTTGATACGTCTCCAACGTATCTATAATTTTTGATTGTTCCATGTTGATATATTATCATTCTAGGATACTTTTTGGGTCTTTATTTACCAATTTATAAAATTTTTTAGAACTAACCTATTGACCCAGTGCCCAGTGCCAGTTGCTGTTTTCTGCATGTTTTTTACTTTTCAGGTTTACAGTACCAAATGAAGTCGAATTGCCACGAAACTTTTTGATGATTCTTTATGGACCAAAAGAATACCTGGAAGCTTCGGGAGGAGTCAGGAGGCTGCACGAGGGCACCAGCACGCAACAGGGCACGCCTTGGGGGGGGGGGGGCTGATGTGTTTTGGCCCCCTCGGGCGCCTCCCGACGCCCCTCTCTGGCCTATAAATTCTCTAATATTCCAAAAACCCTAGAGGAAGTCCCGAAACTCTTTTTACGCCGCCGCAAGTCTCTGTTTCGTCTCGAGGCCATCTGGAGCTCCGTTCCGGCACCCTGCCGGAGCGGGGATCGATCACGGAGGGCCTCTTCATCAACCTTGCCGCCCTCATGATGATGTGTGAGTAGTTCACCACCGACCTACGGGTACATACCTAGTACCTAGATGGAAATTTCTCTATCTCTTGATCTTCAATACAATGATCATCGCATCTTCGCTTTGATCTATCCGATGTAATCCTATTGTGCGGTGTGTTTGTTGGGATCCGATGAATTGTGGGTTTATGTTCAGTTTATTCATGAAAAGAATTTGAGTCACCTCCGATTCTTATTTGCATGATCATTATAGCTTCGTAATGCTCTCCGATTTATCGATGTGCTTTGGCCAAGTATATTGATCTACCTTCAGTGGGGGTGGTGCGTTGTGGTAGGTTCAACCTGACGAGTTTTTATATCCCAGTGACAAAGTAGGGGACTAGATGCGTCTTTGTGTTGTTGCTACTAAGGATAACACGATGGGGTTTATTCATATTGCTTGAGTTTACTTTGTCTACATCATGTCATCGTTCTCCATGCATTGCTTTGTTTTACTTAATACTCTAGATGCATGCTGGATAGCGGTCGATGAGTGGAGTAATAGTAATAGGTGCAGGCAGGAGTCGGCCTATTTGTTTATGGACGTGATGCCTATATACACATGATCATTGCCGTGAAAATCGCATAACTATCCGCTTTGCTATCAATTGTCCAACAGTAATTTGTTACCCACCGTATGGTGCCTGCATGAGAGATGCCGCTAGGGAAAACTATGGCCCCCGGGTCTATTCACTTATAAATTTACAAATGCTACTATTACCTTGCTGCCTTTATTTACTTTTTATTTTATTTTGCAATTTAAAATTTTCTACAATTATCTACACAACTCATTTGCTTGCAAATAACGAGATCAAGGGGATTGACAACCCTCTTGCCCGTGTTGGGTGCAAGTTCTTTATTCTTTTGTGTCCAGCCACTGAAGACGGTTGAGGATTGATATTCCTATTGGTTTGATAAACCTTGGTTTCATAACTGAGGGAAATACTTACCCACTTTGCACAGCAATAACCCATTCCTCTTCACGGAAAACCGAACGCAGATCACAAGTATCAGGAAGGATTTCTGGCGCCGTTGCCGGGGAGTATCATTGAGGGAGTCCTGGAATAAGGGGTCCTCGGGAGGCCGGCCTATGTCTTATGGCCGGACTGTATGGGCCACTTGCCGAACACTAGAAGAGTAGAAGACATCGTCTCCAAGAAGGAAGCATCGAGGATCGTGGCTTGTCCTCCACGTTTGGAGTAGCGAATAGGCATGTTTATCCCTTCGACGTGTAACCGACCATGTGTAAACCCTAGGGACCCCGGCGTCTATATAAGCCGGAGGGTTTTAGGATGTAGGACAAGAGAACTCGTCTAGGGTTTTAGTCATACGATCTCGTGGTAGATCAACTCTGTAATCCTCATACACTCAATATAATCAAGCAGGACGTAGGGTATTACCTCCAAAGGGCCCGAACCTGGGTAAAACCTTGTCCCCTTTGTCCCCTGTTACCATCGATCCAAGTATCACAGTTCGGGACCCCCTACCCGAGATCCGCCGGTTTTGACACCGACATTGGTGCTTTCATTGAGAGTTCCGCTGTGATCGTCAGAAGGTATCGATGGCTCGCCTTGTCATTAACAGCGAGATCTGTGCCCGGGGAGTCCTCGCCTCGGATCAGATCCGCGCGAGCGGCGACACCTCGTCGCGCTCTTGCCCGATCGGCCATCCATGCCAGATCGGAAACTTTCCCCCCGACCAAAGGATCAGGTTCGGAACCCTAGAGTTCTCAACTGATTCTCAGGGAGAACTTGTACTGATGGAACCTTTCACCCCTACGGTGAAGCCCGCAGATCCCGACGCCTCGGCGCCAGGGACATCGGACCTCGTCTCCGGAGAAGGGATTGCTATCTCCGGACCGTCTGGGCCACCCGATCCGGTCATCACCACCGGATCTATCATGGTTAAGCGGAATCCGAGAACGCTCTCGCGCGACTCTGGAACCGCGACGCCGCATACCGACCCTACTCGCTTTAGCGACACGCATCCCACCATCACCTCGTTTCTCAACGAGTTGTTCGATCAGATGGAGACTATGCGGATGGCCGATGACCATATCCCGGTCTATGACCGGCTCGGGCTTAAACCCGACGATAGGGAAATTCACATCCCCATGGTCACCCACCTTGTCGCCACCGTCGAGTGTCCGGCTGGGGGCTCGACCTCCAAGCTGCCGGAATTAAAAACGATTTATACTCCAGTCTCTGATCATCGAGACCCTGCTGACAACCCGGACCCTGGCGTTCGCTCCGGAAGCAGTCCGGTATCGGCCCCTGACCTATCACGCAGTTCGGAATCCGTGATTCCGAACTCCTACCGTGGCGTGGAGTCAAATTCTCTCCCACCCACCCCCAAGCCGATGACTCGAGCATCGCACAGGAGCCCAAGTCTTCGGACCTACCGGACATTGTACATTTATCAGGGGAGTTGGTCCATCATTACTGGGCTTGACTTCTACTCGCCAGAAACAAAATACGGGGCTTCAGTGACCAAGAAGTAATGGCAACCTTCAAACGTAACTGCCATGACAAGGGAATCCTCAATGCCCTGGCACGGCGACACATTATCGACTTTGCCAAACTATCAAATTTGGTACAGAAGTATTGCGCCATGGAAAGTGCTTGGCACGATGAGCGGCTATTTTCGGAACCCATCCCTACCGAATACCCTAGAGGAGATCGGCACAAGAGGATACCTCCGAACCGGCCAGCCAAACCCGAGCCCGCCAAAAAGAGGTACATGCCCCTTCCAGGGGTCAGTACTGTCCTGGATGGATTGCTGGACAAAACCTGGCCTATACAATCCGTATTGCTGAACACAACTCCAACTCACATCCTCAGAACTTGTTGGGTCGTCAGGCAGATCGCAAAAAGTGGCGAAGCCATTCTTGAGGCATCACCATCTAACCGGCGCTCTGCAACACCATCGGAATATAACGCCGAAGTACTGACGATCTACGAAACATTCCCATCAAGGAACAGGAGGAAAAGAGCTCTTAAAGAACTCGAACAGGTATATCACGTGGCAGCAACGAGTGCATGGGCAGACATACCCATCACCTTCGGAGATGCCGACCGATTAGCCATTCTTCCCGGTCATTCACCGGCCGCACTAGTCCCGAACCCCATCATTGATGGCTTCAGGTTACACAAGGTGCTAATGGACGGCGGCAGTGGTTTAAATCTAATCTACGAGGATACTTTGCAAAAAATGCAGTTCGACCGATCTCGCATCGAACATAGCAACACAACTTTCCGGGGGATAATCCCGGGGAAGGAGGCGCGCTGTTCAGGATGTATCACTCTGGATGTAGTGTTCGGCACACCCGACAACTACCGATCTGAAGAGCTTCTCTTCCACATCGTGCCCTTCCCAAGTGGCTATCACGCCCTGTCAGGACGTGACGCCTTCACAAGATTCCAGGCTATACCACATTACGGGAATATGAAACTTAAGATGCCAGGACCAAACGGGGTAATCACAGCTGCTAGTGACCCGAATATAGCCCTGCGTGCCGAGAACAAAACAGCGGCGCTTGCCCTCAAGGCTCTAGCCGAGACCTTTGCTGCAGAGGAGCTGACCACACTCCGGTCAACGGTAGACAAAGATGATGTGATCCTCAGCAAGAGGCCTAAATCTACATCCTTTAAGCCAGCAAAGGCAATCATTAAATTTTAGGTACACCCGACGGACCCAAACAAAACAGCGTCCATCGGAGCTCAGCTCGATCCTGCAGTGGATGAAGCGCTACGAGCTTTCTTACAAGAAAACTGGGACATCTTCGCCTGGCACCCTTCCGATATGCCCAGCATCCCACGACGGCTGGCAGAACATAGTCTGAACATTATCGCAGGCTTTAAGCCCGTAAAACAGACTCTGCGCCGCTTCTCCAAGCCCAAACGACAAGCCATGGGTGAAGAACTTGCTAAATTGCTAGAGGCCGGATTCATTCGGGACATTAAGCACCCCGAATGGTTGGCAAACCTGGTTATGGTACCAAAGAAAGATAAATCCTGGCGGCTATGTGTCGACTTTAAAGACCTCAACAAGGCCTGCCCCAAGGACCCTTTCCCTCTACCACGAATAGACCAGATTATTGACGCCACAGCCAGACACGACTCGCTGTGTTTCCTCGATGCTTATTCCGGATACCATTAGATTAAAATGAAGGAATCCGATCAAGCGGCAACCACATTCATCAGCCCTTATGGGCCGTTTTGCTTCAACACAATGCCTTTTGGGCTAAAGAACGCTGGGGCTACATACCAGCGCATGATGCAGACCTGTCTCGAAAAACAGGTTGGCAAAACAGTCGAGGCGTACGTGGACGATGTGGTCATTAAAACCAAACACGTGAGCAATCTGATTGACGACTTAAGGCAAACCTTTGCCAACCTACACGAATACGATATTCGGCTCAATCCGGAGAAGTGTGTATTCGGCGTTCCCGCTGGTAAATTGCTCGGATTCATCGTTTCCCATAGAGGAATAGAAGCGAATCCGGCCAAGATTTGCGCCTTCTCCGAACTTGTTGTTCCCACAGAGCTAAAGCATGTCCAAAGATTGGCGGGTTGCGTGGCGGCATTAAGTCGCTTTATCTCCCGCCTCGGTGAAAAAGCTTTACCACTGTATAAATTGCTGAAAGGGACCAAGAATTTCGAATGGACCGATGAAGCAAAGGCTGCGTTAGAAGAAATCAAGACACTCCTGGCAAGTAACCCTATACTCACAGCACCAGGCGCTGGTGAGCCCATGTTATTATACATATCGGCCACCAACCAAGTTGTTAGCACGGTGCTCGTCGTCGAACGAGCAGAGGAGGGGCACAAATTCCATATACAAAAGCCGGTCTATTACGTGTCAGAAGTACTAACGCAATGCAAGTCCAGATACCCGCACTATCAGAAGATAGCCTACACAGTTTTTATGGCCTCACGGAAACTACGACACTACTTCCAAGAGTGTTCGGTTACGGTGGCATCCGAAGTCCCCTTGAATGATATAATCAATAACAGGGACGCCACCGGCCGTATAGCCAAATGGGCGATCGAGCTCCTCCCTTTCGAGATTACCTACAAACCACACCGAGCTATTAAATCTCAGGTATTGGCAGATTTCCTCGCCGAATGGACAGAAGCCGAACTCCCCAGAGAATATAGTACATACTCCCATTGGACGATGTACTTTGATGGATCCAAAACTTTGGCCGGACTGGGGGCTGGAGTCGTTCTGACATCCCCCACAGGTGATAACGTCCGGTACGTATTGCAGATCATGTATGCCGACTCCAATAATGCAGCCGAATACGAAGCCCTCCTGCACGGTCTTCGGATAGCAGCCTCAATGGGCATAAAGCGGCTGGAAGTACGGGCAGATTCCAATCTGGCCATCTCTCAAGTCAACGGCGAGTTCGATGCTAAGAATCCCAAGATGGCGGCATATAGAAATGCCGTCCTCAAGATATCCGCACGGTTTGAGGGGCTGGAATTTCACCACGTCGCTAGAGACGACAACCAAGCTGCCGATATACTGGCTCGTTTAGGAGCCAAACGTGATCCTGTCCCACCAAACACTTTTTTGGAACGGCTCTTTAAGCCATCCGTGGTTTGGCTAGATCAGGTGGACGCTGATCCGTCCAGCGCAGACAAGGTTGTTCCCCCTGTAAACGAACCAGACGACCAAATCATCGGCGGCTCCGTCATGGACGCAACACCCTCGGCTCACGAGGTCATGGCAGTAATCGCGCCATGGACCGAGCCTTTCCTCGCCTACCTCCTTCACAAAGAGCTTCCCGATGATCAGACGGAGGCACGGCGCATAGTTCGGCGCTCCAAAGCCTTCAAGGTACACGAAGGAGAGTTGTACAAGAAGAGCACCACTGGAGTACTACAGCGGTGCATATCCGAGGAAGAAGGGCGGCAGCTATTAGCCGAAGTCCACGCAGGGATGGGTGGTCATCACGCCGCAGCAAGAGCCTTGGTAAGCAAGGCCTTCCGGGCTGGGTTCTTTTGGCCCACAGCTCGGGCGGACGCCCAGTCACTTGTCAAATATTGCGTGAGGTGTCAACTTTTCACAAACCAAAGTCACATGCCCCCAACAGCTCTTCGGACTATTCCGATCACCTGGCCCTTCGCGGTCTGGGGGCTGGACATGGTCGGACCACTTAAAGGGGGGACCAAGAAAAATAAATACTTACTAGTCATGGTCGACAAATTCACCAAATGGATAGAGGCCAAACCCGTTAAAACAGCCAAATCCGGACCAGTAATCAACTTTATATCCGGCGTGGTACACCGTTACGGTGTCCCGCACAGTATAATAACTGATAACGGATCCAATTTCACGGCCCAGGAGGACAAAGACTGGTGCCCAAAGATGGGCATCAAGCTCGATTACGCATCGGTTTATCACCCGCAGACTAATGGACAGGTCGAACGAGCAAACGGCCTTATAATGGGCGGCATCAAGCCACGTTTGGTCCGGTCTCTTCAAGAGTCCGATTGTCAGTGGGTAGAGGAGCTCGACTCCGTTCTATGGGGCTTGCGCACCACCCCGAATAGATCAACGGGATACACACCGTTCTTCATGGTCTACGGGGCTGAAGCGGTCCTTCCGTGTGATATCATTCACGATGCACCGAGAGTGCGCATGTACGAGGAAAGAGAAGCTGAGTTAGATCGGCAGGACGACTTGGACGCCTTGGAAGAGGAGCGTGATATAGCTCGGGCCGTTCTACTTTTTATCAGAAGCAGGCCCGGCGTTACCAGAGCAGGGAGGTCTGGGCACAAGCATACAACGTGGGCGAACTAGTCTTACGACTACCGGAGAAGCAGAAGCATAAACTCAAACCCAAATGGGAAGGCCCCTTCATCATCGACGAGGTACTCACAGGACGAGCTTACCGTCTTCGGAACCCGCAGGACAACCGCCTTGAACCAAACCCATGGAACGCAGCTCGTCTTCGGCGCTTCTACGGTTAGACCGGTGTTGTCACACTTTTTACGTTTCTTTTTTTTTCTTTCTTTTCATTATTATTTCTTCTCCCTCCCACCGTGCTTTCTGGCAGGGTTGATTTCCTTTTCTCCCCAACTCTATGTTCGGTTCAACCGATCTTGTACTAATAACTTTTCGGCCTACACCTTTAAGTGTTATATCCGAACATAGTACCCGGGGGCTTCCTTTCCGGAGCCAGTGCTTCTGTGTTATAAGCACCTGTGTACATTTATTGTGTATGCATACTTTCCTTGTCGTTTGATACGCCATGTTATGCATCAATTCGAACTAAGAATTTTCCAAGCTGGGTTGCCTTGCTCCTGTGCTTACCCTCTACGTTCCCGATTGTTCGCCTAGAGGGTAAAGGGAGCACCTCTGCGATTGCTACGACCGGGTAATCCGGATACGTACCTCAGACGGGTGAAGCCAAAAGCTAGCTATCTTAAGTAGACAATTGATCGGCTACGACGGATTTAATTATGGCCTTTAATGACCATTATTCGGGTTTTCCCCTTTACACAATCCCTTGGCCGCACACTAACAATATACGGCCTTTCTCCTACGATTTGCGTAGTACCCCTGAAGAAAGGTATCGATAGAGTTACTATTTTCTTCAGAAGATGTTTCTTACGCTCAGCAGTAATATAACATATCTCCCTGTGTGCTTTCTGTCTGTTCGTACCACATGGCCGGATTGCCTGGTTCCCCGAACATAGTTCCCTCCCCTTCGGGTGATAACTTACAAGGAACACTCCTGAGCTCTTAGCACGGGAGGTTAAAGCTGATGGCCGGTTAAGACAAAGTTCACAACACAGACGGAGTAATTTTTCGATTGTCAAGTACATAGCTACATATGATCATACATCTGGCTGCCGATCGAGATTATCAATTATGGTGTCCAGAGAGCAGTCTTGTTGTGAGAGACAGGCGGCCGGCATCACCTGGTCGTATACCAGGTGGAGCGGCACTTCTTGTCCATCTGCCCCCACTGGTCCAACCTGAGGCATATGCTCGGGGTCAAGTCCAGTATAGCGGGTCTTGATCATCGCCCATGCCTCTCGTGCTCCCTCTCGGCAAGCCGATGTCTTCCACAGCTCGAACATAGCTCGTGCTCCCTTGAAGCGATCGAGTAGCTCGGTCATCCTCTCCGGAGGTTCCTCGGCAGGCCATAATGCCTTCACCATGCTTTTCATGGCCTTCCGCGCCCGCTCACGAAGGGCGGACAACTCCTTCAGCAGATTCCCCTGATAGGATCCGATTTCCTCTTCGGGTCGCCCGGACAACAGACCTGCACATAAGTCACGGCATGCGTGTCACACTTCACTTATAAGAGTTACTTTCCGATATTAAAATCGCTCTTACCGAACATGCCTCTCTGCAAATTCTGGTTTTCCCCCTGAGCCTGGGCTAATTGAGCCTTTAAGCTTTCGATTTGTTCGGCTTGTTGTCTGTTCTCCTCCTTCAGGCGGTTCTTCTCGTTAAGATGATGTTGTAAAATGCGACGGCCAACTTCCAGCTGGGACTCGGCATATTGCTGAGATTCTCGGGCTACATCCAAATCTTTTTGTAATTGCCCTATTGATTCAGCTGCTACATAGTACCCTTGCGTAAGCACGGGGATATACTAGAGATCAGCAGAATATATACACTCACCGTGTGCCTCCCGAGTAAAGCTCTTCACTTGCTCCAGTTCGGCCTTCAAAGAGTCGACCTGTGTCCGGCTGGTTTCCAGTTCCTTGGCCAGCTGCTCGCACTGCTGCTTCGAGGCCTGCATTGCCAGTCAGTTAGTACGGGGATCCTTAATTCGGTCGTACCGACCAATTTAAGGCTCGGGGGCTACTGAGTCTACACAAGTGTTCGGACTCTAACAAACAACTACTTACTTGCAGGCCGGACGATATCAACTTAACAGCCTCCCCGAACCCAGCTCGGGCGGCCCCGAGGTGTACATCCGCCATGCGCAGCGCACCGAACTCTTGTTCGGAAAAGGCCGGATGACGCAAGGCTTCTCGTCGCCGCCGATGATGCATGGCGCTCCCAACCTCTGATTTGGTGACTGATATGGCGTCATCAGAATCGGCTGGGTCGGGATGGACGGTGGGGCCTCCTGTAGCAGGATCGGCATGGGTGGAGGGCCTAGAGTCTTGAGCACCGCCGGGCGTCCTGGCGATGTCTTCGGCATGTGACGGCCGAACCCTTTGCCTGAACGTTTTGGCAAGATGGTCTCTTGTCAGACCCTATCAAATCATGATATTAAATCAAGCGGTCAAGCGAAATACCTTTGGGATGAACTCGTAGGAGCACTCGCCCCTGTGACCGGCTCATTTGCCGGGTCCTGGTTGTTTTCCAATCCAGGTGCCGCCGCTGCTGCTGGTGTGTGTCGCGCGGATCTACGACGCTTGGGTGTAGGAGCTGGTGTGTTGGGGTTAGCAGAGGACACTTGCCGCTAGCGGGAAGTTTTCTTCTTCTTGTTTGTCGCAGGAGAAGGGAAGGACCCAGGGTAATCGGCAATAATAGCCACCTTGGTGCCGTCGAGGCCCTCTTGGTAGAAAACCCCGTCCTCGAGTTCAATCGATAGATCTGGGTCTTCATGATAGCCAGGATCGTCGTCACGGGAATAGTCTTCGGGCTGAGGGGCCGGGCAATATACTGTCTCGATAAAGCTCCTCCATTCCTGTTTACATGAACATAAAAGACTTCGGTCAAAAAAGGACAAATTAAGAATCCGAATTGTGGTCACGGGATTGAAAGGCTCACCCATTCGATGGGATTATGGCTTGAGTATCCCTCTTTGGTCGATCGCCGAATGAAATCTTCTTGCTCCCCTTTGTATAGGTCGGCAAGTACGGCGACCAATGCCATTTGATCGGCAGGACCCAGTCTTCGGAAACGAGTAGTATCGCTTGTCCCATTGTAACGCCACAAGGGGTGTATCCTCTGTTGAAGGGGTTGGACGCACCGGGAGATGGCGGCGGCCATGACGGCTATCATGGTCAGCTTATGATGGGCCAATATCCTCACACGAGCTGCTAAGCGCTGCACCTCAACGCTGTCTTCTTGGGACGAGCTCTTCGGGCGCCAGTTGTACCTCTTCCTCAAGGGGGCATCAAAGTATTCGGACAGACCTTTCCGAGCTGGATCGAATAAAGGGACGTCCTTGATATAGAACCATTCCGAAGTCCATAGTTCGGATTCCTTCGGAGTCCCCACGGGGTATCCTGTCCCCGCTATGCGGCATACTTCGGCTCCGCCGACCTCGAAGATTGTCTTATCCTGAGTGCGAGGGACAAGGCAAAAGTATTTCCTCCACAACTCAAAGTGCGCCTCGCAACCCAAGAACATCTCGCAAAGGGCGACGAAACCCGAGATGTGCAGAATAGACTTTGGAGTGAGGTGGTGGAGCTGGATCCCATAAAACACCAGTAGCCCTCTCAGGAACGGATGAATGGGAAACCCGAGTCCTCGCAAGAGGAACGGCACAAAGCACACATTCTCCCCTTTATGCGGATGGGGGAAATTCTCTACGAGGACCTCGCCGTTGAATGACGTCAAACCGGCACGGACGGCTGTCAGATCCGAGGAAGGAAGATACCCTTGGGTCTCGAGGTCGCGAAGTCGAAGAAGCGACACGGAACAGCTGATCCAGTCCCCGGGACGGGATCCGTAAGGATCCGAGGAAGAACTGGGGGCGCACGCCATCTTTGGTGGGGACCTTTCGCTGGAGGTTTTTTCCGGTGGGGAAGAAGAGGTTGTGGCTTGGACCACGACTCAGTCTGTTTAAATGAATGGAGCCACATTTTTGTTAGGGGTAGTTTCGTACAAAGCTACTGGGCTGCTCGTCTCCCCACAACGCGCGAAGCCCAAGAAACACTATTAGCTCTTTGACGTTTGGCCTTCGGGGCCGAGCTACTCGTGATATACGGACAATCTATGATCGGGAAAAATTACACGTCGACGGAGGCCGAACTATAGCCCGGCCGATCATAATTTGGAAAAGGAGGAACTCGCCTCGCAAGCCGAAGACTCTGATCATTCGAAGCAGCTGGAGCTTGGACCCTTGGCATTGGAGGCTAGTTCGGGGGCTACTGAGGGAGTCCTGGAATAAGGGGTCCTCGGGAGGCCGGCCTATGTCTTATGGGCCGGACTGTATGGGCCACTTGCCGAACACTAGAAGAGTAGAAGACCTCGTCTCCAAGAAGGAAGCATCGAGGATCGTGGCTTGTCCTCCACGTTTGGAGTAGCGAATAGGCATGTTTATCCCTTTGACGTGTAACTGACCATGTGTAAACCCTAGGGACCCCGGCGTCTATATAAGCCGGAGGGTTTTAGGATGTAGTACAAGAGAACTCGTCTAGGGTTTTAGTCATACGATCTCGTGGTAGATCAACTCTGTAATCCTCATACACTCAATATAATCAAGCAGGACATAGGGTATTACCTCCATAGGAGGGCCCGAACCTGGGTAAAACCTTGTCCCCTTTGTCTCCTGTTACCATCGATCCAAGTATCACAGTTCGGGACCCCCTACCCGAGATCCGCCGGTTTTGACACCGACAATCATCATCAACTATCAAGTAACTTCACATAAATTTACATTTCCTTGTTTATCTTTTTATTTGCTGTTATATTAAGTTTGTCTCATAAAAATAAAAAATACAAAATTATTTACTTTACTAGTTTGCTTGCTTGCCTAGCTATGTTATATTTATCTTTATGACACACAAACAGAAAGTAAAAGGTTAAAATAAAGATAAATGGATCCTCATCCACTTGCTAATCTTTTCAAAAGACCCGATTATGTTGAACCAATTGCTAGTGAGTTGAGTGCACTAGATTTTTCTTATGAGGTTTTGCTTGAAAATCATGAATCTTAAAATTGTGATGAAGTGTTAAAAGAAATTTATAGTGATTCATGATAGTTCCTTGTGATCTTGACAATTGCCATGCTTGCCATGTTGCTAGTATAAATTCTATAAATATCAATTGTGCTGATGATCATGATTGGGGTGATAATCATGATGTTCCTTGTGATCTTGACAATTCTAGCCTTCATGATGAATCTATTATTGAGTGTGATATTCTTAACACTACTAAAAGTAGGGTTGGAAGAGTGTCAACTTTAGGTAATAATGATCCCACTACTGTAGAGAATGATCAATATTATGATATCTATATTGTTGAATTTGAATATGATCCTACATGTAATTATTATGAGAGAGGAAAATATGGTTATACGAATTTTCATGATACTCACTTACCTCTCTTTGTGTTAAAATTATTAATGCTTCATTCTCCCTACATGCATATGCTAGATGCCTCTTGTCTTGATATTTTGTTTACTTACAAAATTCCTATGCATAGGAATTATGTTAGACTTAAATGTGCTTTTTCACATGCTACATGATGTTCTCTTTATGTTTCAATTATTATCTTTCCTGTGAGCATCATTACCATCTCAAGCCTATCTTCATGGCTATAAAGAAATAGCTTGTTGGGAGACAACCCAATACTTCCTATTTGTTTTTTGATAACATGATTATTGTCTCTATAATGATTATGTTTTTTTGTTTAAATTAGTGTTTTGCCCAAGTAAAGCCTTTGGGATGACTCACAAGATGAGTAGAATCGATGCTGAAACAAAACAGAAACTTTTGACTCTAGAACAAGAATTTTCATTTTTTACTAGACCATGATAATGATCTGAATTTTTTACACAGTATTTCTATACAAATTTTCGAGGTTTTCCTAGTTTTTCATAATTTTTAGAGTTACATAAGTATAATCTCTCTACACATTGCTACAGACTGTTCTGTTTTAGACAGATTCTGTTTTTGCTTGCATAGTTGCTTGTTTCGATTATGCTATGGATTGTATCGGGGGGTATAAGCAATGGAGATGTGTAACAGCCCGAGACCAACGCTCCAGAAGATTCCTGTTTTATTCTCGTTATCGCCGTGTGTTCTATTTGGATGTCGCATTCATCATCGCATCATTCGCATCATCTGCATAGCATCGCCACTCGTTTTTGAAAACTGCGTCCGTTCGTAGTCGCCGGTTCTCTGCGTTCTCGTCGACAATCGTTTCGAGGCCAACCACACATGCACGCGCCCGCAAAATCAAGAAAATATTATTTTCAAAGGTGTGTATAAAACTTTCTTGGATTGGGTCAAAAGTTGGCGTGCGGTCTTGTTTTCTTGTAGGTAGACCGCCTGCCAAATTTCGTCGCAATCGGGGATCGTTTGATATTCGAATGGCCAACCATAGCGGCACCGTCATCGGTTTATTATCGGGCGTTTTCGGTTTTCAAAACTCTGTGCCGGGCCGCAAATGTTCCCTCTCATCTCAGCCCATGGACATCTACACAGCCACCTATCCCACCTACACCACCCATTCCGGCCGGAGCCGTCCGATCGCAATCGAACGGCTCCAAAAAGCCCCAAAATCAGCTAACCCTAGCCCCTTCCCTATATAAACACCCCCTGCTAAATATGGACAAAACCTAGCCTACCCTAACCTCCCAGCCGCCCTGACCACCTCCTCCCTCGGATCCGGCGCCGCCATCCTCTGCCCGCCACTTGGCGCCGCCGCCGCCATCGTTTCAGCCAATCGTAGGGCGCCACGTCGCCCTGTGTCGCCCCTCATCCAATCCCCCACTGCCACGTCGCCTTCTCCAGCCTCCCAGCGCCCCGCAGCCCGTGGAACCCAGATTGGGGCCCGCCGAAGTCCATCGCGGCCCGCCCGGGGCCCGAAACGCCGCCTCCGCCCAAGAGCTTCCCGTGCCTGGCTCCCGATCGCTGCCCGAGCAGGGCCTCGCCCCGCCGTGTCGCCTCCTCAACCTCGCCTCGCCGGACCTTCGCCGTAGCATCGCCGGACCCCGCTGCTGGTCCAGGTCGTCATCGCCCTGCTCCTCCCTTTCCCTTCTCCTTCCCCCGTGCCTAATCTCTCTCTCTCTCTCAGTCTCCCGTTTTCTTTGCAGGAGTAGCCCCGCCATGGAGACCCCACCGGTGCTCGCAGTGCCCGATCTGCGGTCGTGTTGCCTGGATCCGGCACGGACCGGCCAGATCCGGCCATCCTCGCAGTCTCGCGTCGCCTCAGCCCCACCAGAGCTCCTGCGAGCCACGGAGCTGCCGCCGTTCGTCTCCTGCGCGAGGAGCAGGACGGCTCCAGCCTCCCGCTCGCCCGCCCCGCGTTGACCGGCGCTTGGGCCACGCACTCGTGTTCGTGGGCCGCGCCAAGCCCAGCTCCGCCTTCCCCCGGCCCGTTTGGCCCTAGGTGAGCGCCCACCTAAATCCCGCCCGTGCGCCGCTTTATTATACGTCGCACATGCCTCTGTTCGGGCCCATTGCAGTTTCGGCCCGTGCATTTTTTTCCTTAGACGAATTTATCCAATTGTCCAGGAATTGTCGTTTTACAGAAAAAGGCATAGTTTTAAAACGTTAATAATTAATAAACCGTGCACCGGATCGAAATGTTTATAAATGTAAAATGTCCAGAATTTTGTGTAGATTCATAATATGCCACTTTCATCCATGTTTTAAAATGTTTAACATGTTGTTTTTGCATAAATGTCACGTTTGTTGCATTGCACATAATTATTGAATCGTGCATCCGAATTAATCAAACCATGCATGTAAAATGTGTACATTATTTAAATCGCATTTTCATGCATGCTAAAAATATTGGATATGTTGGTTGCATTTATTTTGCATACATAATTTTGCTAATATGATTATGCCATAAACTTGCCTAATTAATGGTGACATATTTTCCTACATGGACCTATGCATATTATATAGGATTTTGGGGTAGGAAAATCCATAGTATTTATCTGTGCAATTAGTTTTGGCTTTTGAGCATTTTTTGTGTGCATGTTATTTTGCTATGATGCCTTTTGTGATTTTTGTGTGATTTACTCCATGCATGATATGAAATAATTTTGAACATGAGATATGCCCTTGGACATGTGTGCTAGGCCCTGGTAATTTTGGTTGCTATAGAAATGCATGTTTAGGTGTTATTTTCTTGTTGCCAATATGCCATAAAAATATTGCTGTTTTGAGGGTCCAAAATAATTCTAAGTCTAAAACTGTTATTTTATTGCCATGTTGCCATGTGAGTTGCTATTGATCTAGGAGTCTTTTGAGGTTGCTCCCAAGGAGTCTTTTGTTAAGCATGTTATTGTCTACCAGGTTGTGTCTTTTGATGCCATGTATATGATTTGCATCATAGTTATATTCATTGTCCAACATGTCAATCTGTTAAAAAAACTGCTGCTCATGTCTACCCTAATTTTCACTAAGTCTGAGAATCTGTTTGCTTCATAATGCCATGTTGTGTTGATGCTAGCCATGATTCTATGCATAATTAGACCTTGCCACCATGGTATGAATTGTAGTCCATCATGTCCTCTGCCATGATGTTAATTTTCATGCCATGATATGCCCTGTAGCATATAGTTTTATTGCTGCCAATATGCCTTCATCAAAATCTGCTATGCTAAAACCTGTGATTTTCACTAAGTCCTAATCTGCTATATTTTATTGCCATGTTGTGAGCTTCCTTTCATGTGTTCCATGATTCTTTTGAGTATGAAATGTGAAGATGAAATGAAGTGTGTGTTATATGCTACTTCCCCATGCTTACATTGTGCATATTAGGATCTTGGAGCTTGTTGTTTTCATGTGTGCAATATGCCATGTTGCTGTTTTGGACAGATTTGAACAAAAACTTGTGTTGGTTGTTGTGGTTGAACCGTAGCTCCGTTTTGCACATGCCATATATGAAACTTGACTAGAATGTCATGTAGTTTCATAATATCTTGTTGCATCCATGATTTGACATGTTTGTGGTGGGTGTTTGCATGCATTTTGCATTCATGACATGTTCATCTTGTGTGTGGCATATCTTCTAGACCGTAGCTCCGTTGCAAACGTTCTATATATGTAAATCGACTAGAATGGCGAGTAGAATATCATTGTGCATTTTATTTCGCTGTTTAATAAATATAAAACATGGTTAGTTCAGATCTGGACCAAACTTATAATTTGCATATGAGGTCGCTTCGGAAATACTATAAGTTGTTTCCGACCTCATTTAAGATGCCTAGATAGTGTAGTTTCACTATGCTTCACCTCTTGCCATGTTTAACAACATTTAAACTTGTCATGTAAATAAACAAGAGTGAACTAAATAATTTGAATGTGGAGTTTCGTCAATATGCAACTCGTTGCATATTGAGCTTCACTTAATGTGTAGGAATTGATTGTTGTGCTTTGTCATGTCATGCATAACATGCATCATCCTTGTTGTGCATCATATCATGAATATGTTGTAGTGTTATCATGTGTTGATTGTTGTTTCCGGATTGATTCTTCTCGATAGAGTTCCGAAAGCGTTCGGCGTGTGAGGATTCGTTCGACTACGTTGGCTCGTCTTCTTCATGGACTCGTTCTTCTTCCAAGCGGGATCTCAGGCAAGATGATCATTTCCCTGGATACCATTACTATCATTGCCATGCTAGATGTCTCGTTTCTATCGCTGTCTCGCTACCTACCACTTGTATGTCAAGCCTCCCAAATTGCCATGAAAAGCCACTAACCCCTCCACATCCTAGCAAAACATTGTTTGGCTATGTTACCACTTGCTCAGCCCTTCTTATAGCGTTGCTAGTTGCAGGTGCAAATTGTTTCCATGTGCCAACATGGATATCCTTTTGATATATCACAATATTATTGCTATTTAATTTAATGCACATATATACTTGGTAAAGGGTGGAAGGCTTGGCCTTTTGCTCGGTGTTTTGTTCCACTCTTGCTGCCCTAGTTACTTGTGTACCGGTGTTATGTTCCATATTTTGCGCTCCTAACATGCTCGGGATTATTATGGGGACCCCCTTGATTTTCGTTTTAGGATAAAATTTGTCTGGCAAGGCCCAATATTGGTACTACATTTTCCTAATAACTAATAAACCTGCATAGGGAGTAATTAACCCGAGGATATTTAATCAACAACCCGGGCCAGTGCTCCTCATGAGTGTTGGTCCAAACTAGAGCACCGTGCGGGGCCATCCCGGGGCTACTCGGGAGATGTCTATCAGGCCATCGTACACTTCTCTTATCCGTCGTGTCCTGAGAACGAGATACGCGGCTCCTATCGGGTTCGTCGACACGCCGGGCGGTCTTGCTAGACTAGTTTTACCTTTCTCAAATGTCTTGTGCGAGGAATTCTGAGAATACTTCGGGCTATCCCGAGGTTGCGGTTTTCCAATGGAATTGCCTAGGAAATCACGGGATTCGTGGTCGAGGTTATTCCCGCGGCGTGTGGTTAGTTTGTGATGGATGAGTTGGAGCACCCCTGTAGGGTTAAATCTTTCGGAAAGCCGTGCCCGCGGTTACGTGGCAACTTGGAAACTTTGTTTAACACCCGGTCATAGCAAACTTGAAGTAAACTCAAATAAAATACACCAACCGTGTGCGTAACCGTGACTGTCTCCTCTCGTGAATTTCTGACCCGAGAGAGAACACGGTGGGGTTATGTTTGTTCGTAAGTAGGTGTTCAGGATCTCTTAGAGGTCATTACTAGTTCACGTCCGTTTATGCGACGATCATCCCCCTTTATTCTTGTACTCGTAAGTTGGCCACTCAAGTAAATGCTTAGTTCTTGCTGCAGCCTCACCACTTAACCTTACGTCACCCATTAAGCTTTAATAGTCTTGATACCCTTGGAAATGAGATTGCTGAGTCCCTGTGGCTCACAGATTACTACAACAATAGTTGCAGGTATAGGTAATGCGATGATTTGACGTGAGAGCGATGCTTGTTTGATTTGGAGTTCTTCTTCTTCTTCTTCATCGATCTAGGATGGGTTCCAGGCGGCAGCCTGGGATAGCAAGGATGGATGTCATTTTATTGTTTGTTTTCGTCCGTAGTTGGACCCTGCTCTTCTGTATGATGTTTGGATATGTTGTTGTATTGATGTGATCTTAATTTAGCTTGTGGCGAGTGTAAGCCAATTCCATATACTCATCTCTTCTTTACATGTACTTGTAATGATATCCATTCTTGCGAAACGACGAGATGCGCTTCTATCCCTGTCGAGGCCCTCGTGCCTAAATAAGGATAGGATCGCATCTTGGGCATTACAAGTTGGTATCAGAGCCTGTACCGACCTAGGAGCCCCCTTGATTGATTGAACTTTGGCCGAGTCGAGTCTAGTAAAAAAACTATTTTGAGTCTAGTTATATCGGAGAGTAGGATTCTTTTTACTCCTCTTCTATGCTCTGGTGAGGAATTATGACTTAGGAATTTTAATTCCACTCCTCTTCTCACTCAAATATTTTTAGGATCACGCGGGTATTTTGGAGCCTCTATGATGTCAATGTGACCGGAACTCTGTTCTTGGTGCCTCCCTTAAGTATGGATTGGACCCAGGGAGTTGAGCTCCAAGGGGTTCTCGACACATCGCTATCGTTCAGTTTCCTTAGTACCTCAGGACGCGGATGTTCGAAATTGCTTCAATACTATTCGTGGTGCGAAGAGTGTGGCGGCACCCAGTACTGGGGAGCGGGATCACATGTACTGCCATCTTTAGTATCGTTGCTATTACGAGGGTCTAAGCTAGATGAGTTTCCGAGATTTCTCTGGTTATGTGTTGACGGATGTGATACACTGGTGGGTAGTATTATTGCTAGGAGTTGAGTGTTTTATTCAGTAATTGATCCATGTATCCGTTGGACTAGATTGTAACCAGAAAGATTTCGGAAGTTCTTAGGTGGGAATTCAAGTAGTTACCTAGGATTATCCTTCCAGCAAATGCATATGGGATATGTATTTGTTTCTGGCTTAATTCGAAAGCCTTAGCCTTTGATTTGTTTTGTAGTGTGGTAATTCGAGTTGCTTCGATGTCAAGTGGTGATTTCATATCTTTCCCAACCGGTGTGCTTCTCGTCAAGATAATTCATCCCTCTCCAATATTTGCAAGATCAATCCTCGTATTTCTTTCCGGAGTTCGTCTCATCTGTCTCAAGTTGTCTTTGTTTTGCCCACCCTCCCGCCCTTTTTCTTCAACAATTAAATTCTCATTAAAGGGCCTCTCTATTCATGTGATGCTTCCACTATCTTCTCTTCTGTGATGTATCCGGTGATTCGTTGTGAAGATGCTCAAGTGCTAAGCTCATCTTTTTTCGTTCTTGATTTCTTCCCCGGTGATTCAATTCAAGCTCCCGGTGTTCGTCATATCCTTTTCAATTCGCTAAATGCTTTCTCGTGTTGGAATTTTTATCCAAGCATCTCTTGTTTATTCATCTCTCATTATTCTATCCGGAGTGCTGAAGATATCTCAGAAGACTTGTGTTTCCGTTCAAACCCTTTCAAATTATTTTGAGGTTCTCACGTCATCAAGTTTTTATTTGTTCCGGTGCAATCTATCTTTCTAAGCAATCATTTCTACGGTGTTTTCTTTGAGTGGGCTCATAACCCACATGTTTTTCCCAGGTTCTTACCTGACTCTTTTAATCTTCCCAGAGATGTCCTCAAGTTGTTTTCAAATATGACGTAAGAATGAATTCCATCGGTCATATTCCTTCTCCAAGATTGAGTCGAAGTAATTTTCATCGTTGGCTCAACCTTTCCTTATTCCATTGTTCCGGAGTATCTCAGTAATTCATGATGTTCTTTCTTTCATCTTTCTCAGCCTTGAAGACCGAAGAAGAGTTTCTCTTAAATCCTTATCCGTTCTCTTGAAGAATTCCTTGCTCAAACTTCGTGGTATCCTCTCAATTTGTTTTTAATCATGGGAAATTCCTCCCATATCTATCCGGAGCATTTCATGGTTGTTTTCATTTCTCGATCCTCCGAAGGCCATCATTTCAGAAGATTTCTTCGTTCTCAGCTTTCAGCTTTCGTTCTCCAATTCTTCTCAATGGTTGTCTCTTCGTTCGTATCTCAAGTATTCCGGTGCTTCATTCAAGTTTTCTTTTAGTGATCGTGATCTCTTCGTTCTCATGCTTATCGATTCGTTCGAAGTATTCTCATTCGTTTCAAATCCTTTTTGACGTTGTGTTGAAGACTTCTTCAAGTTCGTGCTATATCTCTCTTCAATTTTTTTTTCCAGAAGAATAAGTAGTATGCCAAATCCGCTGCTTGTCATCAATTTAACTTGATGAAGGATAAGCATAACATAATTCTTATTCTTGTTTCATCAAGTGATTTGAATCCTTCTTCCAGAGTTGTGCATGATATCAAATTCTGGGTTTCAAGTGTTCTCATCTTTTCTTTCCGGAGTTCCAAGTTTCCTCAAGTATCTCATCGCTAAGCTTCTTCTAAATCTTTGCAAGGTCATAATCTTATTATTTCCAGCCTTCATTTCTTTGGATCATTCTTTTGTATACGGAGGTTCTTCATGGTGGCTCTTCAAGGATTTAAATCATTCTTGAAGTGTTCTTCATGATTCTCGTTCGAAGAGCTCAAGTATTCTTATCTTGCATTTCAGTGCAATTCATTCTCCCTCATCTTTTGAGATGGTGTTATAGCATTCTTGATTCATGAGGAGTCTCGAAGAGAGTTTGTCAAGAATGAGTTATGTAAACTCATCAATCTCTTCCTTGGAGTTATCTTGGTATAGATTTCACCTAAAGCTTTCCTAAGGATTGTTGCTATCATGGTGCTCATCAATGATCCAAGCTCTCAAGGTATCTTCTTGGTTAAAGAAGTTTTGCATATCTTGTTGCTCCCAAGCTATTAATTGTTTCTGTTGTGGCCGGTTGTCACCTCATAATTTTGAGATGTTGTCCATAAGCCCACAACAAGCTTCTCTTTTCGTTGTTGATGTTTCAACAACTCCGTTCAATCCTTCTTTCCAAAGATGCTTTTCAAGTTCAATTGTGGTGGAAGTTGTCATTTTCTTTTCCGTTCTTTTCTTTCCAATGATCTAGCTTATATTCTTGTCCGGAGGCATTGTGGTATTTCTCTCTTCAAGCCATCATCTCGTTCTATCAAATCATGTTCTTCCCTTGCTTATCTCATTTAACCGGAGTGTTGTGCCTCTTTTCAAGATCTTTCCATCTTATCAAGTTGTCTTCTCTTTTCTTCCGAAGTGCTGCCCAAATTTCTTTTGAATTCTTGCTTGTTCCTCATGTCATTCTTCATCTCTTTCCAACCTTCATGTTTCTATGGTTTCACTCGTTTGTCAGAGAAGCAACTAAGTTTTCCCTCTTCCTTTCCTCTTCCTCTTCCCCTTCTCATTCTAAGATCTTGGGTCGAGATCTCTTGTAAGTGGAGGAGAGTTGTAACAGCCCGAGACCGACGCTCTAGAAGATTCCCGTTTTATACTCGTTATCGCCGTGTGTTCTATTTGGATGTCGCATTCATCATCACATCATTCGCATCATCTGCATAGCATTGCCACTCATTTTTGAAAACTGCATCCGTTTGTAGTCGCCGGTTCTCTGCGTTCTCGTCGACGATCGTTTCGAGGCCAACCACACATGCACGTGCTTGCGGCATCAAGAAAATATTGTTTTCAAAGATGTGTATAAAACTTTCTTGGATTGGGTCGAAAGTTGGCGTGCGATCTTGTTTTATTGTAGGTAGACCGCCTGCCAAATTTCGTCGCAATCGGGGGTCGTTTGATATTCGAACGACCAACCGTAGCAGCACCGTCATCGGTTTATTATCGGGCGTTTTCGGTTTTCAAAACTCTGTGCCGGGCCACAAATGTTCCCTCTCATCTCAGCCCATGGACATCTACACAGCCACCTAGCCCACCTACACCAGCCATTACGGCCGGAGCCGTCCGATCGTAATCGAACGGCTCCAAAAAGCCCCAAAATCAGCTAACCCTAGCCCCTTCCCTATATAAACACCCCCTGCTAAATATGGACAAAACCTAGCCTACCCTAACCTCCCAGCCGCCCTGACCACCTCCTCCCTCGGATCCGGCGCCGCCAGCCTCTGCCCGCCACTTGGCACCGCCGCCGCCGTCGTTTCAGCCAATCGTAGGGCGCCACGTCGCCCTGTGTCGCCCCTCATCCAATCCCGCGCCGCCACGTCGCCTTCTCCAGCATCCCAGTGCCCCGCGGCCCGTGAAACCCAGATCGGGGCCCGCCGAAGTCCATCGCGACCCGCCCGGGGCCCGAACCGCCGCCTCCGCCCAAGAGCTTCCCGTGCCAGGCTCCCGAGCGCTTCCCGAGCAAGGCCTCGCCCCGCCGCGTCGCCGCCTCAACCTCGCCTCGTCGGACCTTCGCCGTAGCATCGCCGGACCCCGCCGCTGGTCCAGGTCGTCGTCGCCCTGCTCCTCCCTTTCCCTTCTCCTTCCCCCATGCCTCATCTCTCTCTCTCTCTCAGTCTCCCGTTTTCTTCACGGGAGTAGCCCCGCCATGGAGACCCCGCCGGTGCTCGCAGCGCCCGATCTGCGGTCGTGTTGCCTGGATCCGGCGCGGACCGGCCAGATCCGGCCGTCCTCGCAGTCTCGCGTCGCCTCAGCCCCACCAGAGCCCCTGCGAGCCACGGCGCTGCCGCCGTTCGTCTCCTGCGCGAGGAGCAGGACGGCTCCAGCCTCCCGCTCGCCCGCCCCGCGTTGACCAGCGCCTGGGCCACGCGCTCGTGTTCGTGGGCCGTGCCAAGCCCAGCTCCGCCTTCCCCCGGCCCGTTTGGCCCAAGGTGAGCGCCCACCTAAATCCCGCCCGTGCGCCGCTTTATTATACGTCGCACATGCCTCTGTTCGGGCCCATTGCAGTTTCGGCCCGTGCATTTTTTTCCTTAGACGAATTTATCCAATTGTCCAGGAATTGTCGTTTTACAGAAAAAGGCATAGTTTTAAAACGTTAATAATTAATAAACCGTGCACCGGATCGAAATGTTTTATAAATGTAAAATGTCCAGAATTTTGTGTAGATTCATAATGTGCCACTTTCATCCATGTTTTAAAATGTTTAACATGCTGTTTTTGCATAAATGTCACGTTTGTTGCATTGCACATAATTATTGAATCGTGCATCCGAATTAATCAAACCATGCATGTAAAATGTGTACATTATTTAAATCGCATTTTCATGCATGCTAAAAATATTTGATATGTTGGTTGCATTTATTTTGCATACATAACTTTGCTAATAGTATTATGCCATAAGCTTGCCTAATTAATGGTGACATATTTTCCTACATGGACCTATGCATATTATATAGGATTTTTGGGTAGGAAAATCCATAGTATTTATCTGTGCAATTAGTTTTGGCTTTTGAGCATTTTTTGTGTGCATGTTATTTTGCTATGATGCCTTTTGTGATTTTTGTGTGATTTACTCCATGCATGATATGAAATAATTTTGAACATGAGATATGCCCTTGGACATATGTGCTAGGCCCTGGTAATTTTGGTTGCTATAGAAATGCATGTTTAGGTGTTATTTTCTTGGTGCCAACATGCCATAAAAATATTGCTGTTTTGAGGGTCCAAAATAATTCTAAGTCTAAAACTGTTATTTTGTTGCCATGTTGCCATGTGAGTTACTATTGATCTAGGAGTCTTTTGAGGTTGCTCCCAAGGAGTCTTTTGTTAAGCATGTTATTGTCTACCAGGTTGTGTCTTTTGATGCCATGTATATGATTTGCATCATAGTTATATTCATTGTCCAACATGTCAATCTGTTAAAAAAACTGCTGCTCATGTCTACCCTAATTTTCACCAAGTCTGAGAATCTGTTTGCTTCATAATGCCATGTTGTGTTGATGCTAGCCATGATTCTATGCATAATTAGACATTGCCACCATGGTATGAATTGTAGTCCATCATGTCCTCTGCCATGCTGTTAATTTTCATGCCATGATATGCCTTGTAGCATATAGTTTTATTGCTGCCAATATGCCTTCGTGAAAATCTGCTATGCTAAAACCTGTGGTTTTCACTAAGTCCTAATCTGCTATATTTTATTGCCATGTTGTGAGCTTCCTTTCATGTGTTCCATGATTCTTTTGAGTATGAAATGTGAATATGAAATGAAGTGTGTGTTATATGCTACTGCCCCATGCTTAGTTTGTGCATATTAGGATCTTGGAGCTTGTTGTTTTCATGTGTGCAATATGCCATGTTCCTGTTTTGGATAGATTTGAACAAAAACTTGTGTTGGTTGTTGTGGTTGAATCGTAGCTCCGTTTTGCACATGCCATATATGAAACTTGACTAGAATGTCATGTAGTTTCATAATATCTTGTTGCATCCATGATTTGACATGTTTGTGGTGGGTGTTGGCATGCATTTTGCATTCATGACATGTTCATCTTGTGTGTGGCATATCTTCTAGACCATAGCTCCGTTGCAAATGTTCTATATATGTAAATCGCCTAGAATGACGAGTAGAATCTCATTGTGCATTTTATTTTGCTGTTTAATAAATATAAAACATGGTTAGTTCAGATCTGGACAAACTTATAATTTGCATATGAGGTTGCTTCGGAAATACTATAAGTTGTTTCCGACCTCATTTAAGATGCCTAGATAGTGTAGTTTCATTATGCTTTACCTCTTGCCATGTTCAACAACATTTAAACTTGCCATGTAAATAAACGAGAGTGAACTAAATAATTTGAATGTGGAGTTTCGTCAATATGCAACGAGCATATTGAGCTTCACTTAATGTGTAGGAATTGATTGTTGTGCTTTGTCATGTCATGCATAACATGCATCATCCTTGTTGTGCATCATATCATGAATATGTTGTGGTGTTATCATGTGTTGATTGTTGTTTTCTAGATTGATTCTTCTCGATAGAGTTCCGAAAGTGTCAGGGATATTACCCCGCGGTATAACCCGGCCGAAAGTATGACCCGACCAGGACTTCGCGACTCACTGGTGACCCGGTCGAGACGTGGCGGTTCATTGGTGACCCGGCAGGCGGGTCAGACGAGCAACAAGGCCCAAGGCCCAGCGTGTAAGCCGGCGCAAGGCGGCTCACAAGAGAAGGCCCAAAGGAGAGAAATGATTCCTTTACAAGAGAAAGAAGACTCGGATTAGGACTCAAGAGAGGCTAGTCCTAATCCTACTCCTAGTAGGACTCTACATGTAAACCTACCCCTTCCACTTATATAAGGAGGGGTAGAGCACCTCTAGATGGACAAGTTGACAAGTTCAAGTCATTAGAAATAGACAGATTAGAGGCTCTCGAGATTAGAGGTAGCAATATGGCACCCTTGTAATCGAGATCATCCTCATCATCAATACACACAAAGCATGACGTAGGCTTTTACCTCCATCGGAGGGGCCGAACCTGGGTAAACTCGCGTCTCTAGATTCCGACCAACCCCTCTCAAGCCGCCACCTAGTTGCGATGGCCTCACACCTAAGTTCTCTCACGAGGACATATTGCCGTGACAAAACCATGACAGTTGGCGCCCACCGTGGGGCCCGCGCACGGTGGAATTGTGTTCTTGAAGGGAGCTCTCACAGGATCAAGAAGCTTGTGATCGGCCAGATGAGAAAGAGCGGCCACAGAAGTATCTTCATCAACAATCACTTTGATCTAAAGATCAAAACCAGAAAAAGAATTCGGCACTGCACCCAGTACGCGGCATCAAGCAGAAACTCACTATCGACTGGATAAAAAGGCCACGGGAACCCGGATCATAGGAGGCTGCTACTGCGTTTGTCTAATAGAATCAATTTTGTGGCGATCTTCACAACAGAATTCGTCCTGTTCAGTTGGAAATTACCATATTTAAAAGTAACCAACGATCCCAGCATATTCCTTATTTAGCCTGGATGAATCAGTACCAGGAAAAGTTATTTTCCTTCGGCCACCAGAGGGGAGCAGACCGGTGACGATTGAAGTCTGGCCAAAATCGATGCACTGTTATCTGTGTATATCCAGGTTAGCCACAGATCTGCAATGGCCAGAACGACTCGGGCATCTGGTCCTACCTCCTCACGAGAGGATTAAAAAAAAAAAAAAGATAGAAAGAGAAACAGGCCGGCCCGGACTCGGTCTCCTCCGCCATGGCTCATCTCCGCCTTGGTTCCGCCTCGCGTCCGTTGTGGCCTCGCCCGGCCTCCGTCGCCATGGCTCGCCGCGCCGCGGTCCCCCTCCCCGAGCCGCCCTGCTGCACCGGCTCTGAAGCCATGGCCCCGCCCGCATCCGAGCTCCCGTTGCCACATCGCCGCTGCCGCATCGCCTCTGCTCGCTACCAGTGCCGCCGGCTCCGACCCTCCCCACTTCCGCCAGCGCGAACCGGCTACCCTCACCGCGCGCCTGTGCCAGGCCACGCCCATCGCCGCCGCCAGCTCCACGCTCGCGCAAGTCTCTGCGGCCTCCACTCCCCGTGAGCCGCCGCTGTGGCATGAGCCGCCGTTGGTGCCCCGCTCCGCCTCGCCACCTTCGCACTGGACGGACCCTGCGCGCCGCGCCTTACCCCTCCGCGGAGATGGAGCGCTCGCCACCTTCGCGCCACGCACCCCTCGCTGCGGGTCGCCATGCCACGTCGCCTCTCCGCAGCGCCGGTCTCCGCGCGCTCCTCCCCGCCCGCCTGCGCCGCCTCCGTGCGTCCGGTCTCCGCGCGCTCTCCAGCGAGCTCCCCTACTCCCTCGCTGTGCGGATCCGCCGGCCTCACTTCCCCAGTCCACCCGTGCCAATGGAGATCACCGACCCAAGGCAGGTGCTCCGGCCGCCGCCCCTTCCGTGTCCAGTGCGCTATCACTTCTGCTGCTGCAGCAGTCGTCGACGGTGAACACGCAGCTGGTGGGCCGCTCCACCTCGTTTACTCGTCTCCAGAGTCAGCGCTGGTTCTCCAGAGAAATTTTGAGTCAACTCTGGCATCGGAAACAGTTTTGAACAAAGAAGCTGTTGTAACTGCTGCTGCAGATGCCCTTGCCCTTGCAAGAACACTCTGCGGAAAAGTCTGGATCATGGTATTCATTGCAAGAACAGAATGGAAGGGATGCAGGGCCTTATAAGAGGTGCTGAAAAGTTTGATGCATCAAAGGGTTTTCGGTTCTCTACATATTCTCACTGGTGGAACAAGCAAGCAATGCGGAAATCTGTCTCTGAGCAAACCCAGATATTTCGCTTACCACTGGCTCAAGCTATCAGCCCGGGCATCAATTATTCCACTTCAGTTGACAATAAAATACAACAGCTACGCTTAGCCCAATTAGTTGTTCGGTGGATGGAGTTGGTCTGCCGTATGGATTGCAGCTGCCTTGCTGTCACAGATGGCTTACAAATAGCAGCTGACCCACCGTTGTTACCGGTTCATTGTACCGTTTTAGTCGCCTCGTCATTACAGCTGGCTCGGCCTCCCACGAAAATACCAGGTGCTACCCACCCTATCTACTTTTCACTATATGTTCATTTTGAGAACAATTACTCCGATGTCCAATATTTTGATGCGATGGATAGTTATTCATTGGGCACGGGGAACACGAGGAAGTGAATTCAAAAAAATCACATATTGTTTAAGATACATCAGACACGGAGTTTGGGTCAGCATCATCTACACCAACACGTCGGGGCCGCGCCCGCCCGTAAAAGCCGCCAAACGGACGCGCGCAAGCCGCCGTCCTGCGGTCCGGTCTACATCGACATGCTGGTGCCGCACCTGCTTACTTAAGCCGCCCAACGGACGTTCGTGAGTCGCCGTCTCTGCAGTCTTAAGCCGCCCAACGGACGCTCGTGAGTCGCCGTCTCTGCAGTCTAGTTTACATTGACACGCTGGTGTCGTGCTTGCTCGAGCCGCCCGGTGGGCGCTCGTGAGCCGCCCAACGGACGCGCGCAAGACGCCGCTCCCACGGTCCTGTCTACATCAACATACCGGTGCAGTGCTCGCCTATACGAGCCGCCCAACAGACGCGCGCAAGACGCCGTCCTCGCGGTCCGATCTACATCAACATGTCGGCGCTGCGCCTGTTTGCTCTAGTCGCCAAATGATGCGTGCAAGTCGCCGCCCCTGCGAACAGTCTACTACAACAACTCTGGAGCGAATAACAATATATTATCAACTTCTGCTCGCATCAGATGGCTCAATGAACAGGCACACAAGTCGCCGCCACTGCGGTTTGGTTAACTTCAACAACCAGCCGGGTCGAACCATCGGCCGGGTTACTGGCAAAACTCATATGGGATCATTTATAACTCGCCATCTTAACCTTCCGCGGGTTCATGTGGCATTATCAACGCCAAGGACATACAATGAGTGTCGCGAAGATCATCAACTCGCCACACGCTTTTGGCTTCAGTAAATTTCAGTTATCAGCCGTCAACCATATGCCGGCTTATGCTACAGCCAAGTATGAAGACTTTCAAGCCGCCTCTTCGAGTCGACTTAAGATTCGGGGGCTACAGACATGGCTCGACACATTTGGTCATTTTCAACGAGAACCCCGGGTCATTGCAAGGAAGTTAACTTGGTTCCGGGGGCTACTACATTATTGGCGGAAGATTAAAAGTTGCCCAAGAGGACGAACCGCCGTGATGCACCATTCAAACATGGGTGTCCGGATTTATTGGATCATCATAAAATCACTTGGAGTTTCTGTCATTTCTTCAAAAAAGTTGGCGGCTTACAAGATGGCGGCTTACAAGATGGTGCAAAAGTTGACTCCGTCGACAAGGTCATTTGGGGGATTCCAACGCACCGGGTTTAGCTTACACACCCTCTTGATCGGCTCTTCAGCCACCGTAAGGCCGGGTTGTATACCCAAAAGTTGACTCCGTTAACAAGGTCATTTGGGGGCTTCCAACCCACCGGGTTTAGCTTACACACCCTCTTGATCGTCTCTTCAGCCATCGCAAGTTCGAGTTAAACCTGCCTGTATGCTGCTGCTGCTCCGCTAGGTGACCCGCCGAACTCTTACCAGTTAATCTCGACTAGAGACCCTGAGCTGTTCAAAGTATTTGACAGTCACTCTCACTAGAGACCCTGTACTGGTCAAGGTTAAACCGGCGGCTCTTGTCACGTGAGGGCCGGCTTACGGAAAGCGAGGATAAACTCACCCATCTGCTGCATACTCTCCGCTATGTGGCCCGTTCGTACTCTTAAACAGTTACTCTTTTAAAGACCCTGCACTGTTTAAGGTTCAAACGACGGATTTATGTCACGTGAGAAGTAGCTTATGGGCCCGAGGGGTACTCATGCCCTGCTGCGCCTCTCTATGGTTCATTGTACTCTTACCAGTTAATCTCGACTAGAGACCCTGAGCCGCTCAAAGTATTTGCCGGTCACTCTCACTAGAGACCCTGTACTGTTAACAGTTCAAACAACGAATTTATGCCAGGAGAGCCGGCATATGAGTTTTCGAAGAAAAAAAAGAACAAAGCTTGAGTCATACATTGCAACTTGCATTACATCATCCTGCATTGCATCATCACATCATGCATCATCATACATGCATATCCATATTTGTTTATGCTGCGGAAAGCCAGTCACCAAACCGGGTTACATCGTACCCTCTGCAAGGAACAAATAGATCTTTCATAGCCAACATGGCTGGATCTTCATCATGGTTTATCATAACCAGTATTAAATGATTGGGGTTTTTTTTAAGCCAACTTGGAAAATTGATTATTCTTGAAGAGCCGCCCTATCAGATATAATGCCGTGTCATTTAATTGACCGGTTATTGGATTTCTTCAACCAGTGCTCTGTAGTATACTACAACACTCATGGATTTCTCAAACATATATTTGCCGGGTTGCACCGCAACCACGAGCAGGGATTTCATTTCAAAGACAAAGGAATTATTCCGGGATATTCATAACAGGTTATATTGCAACCATGGTCAAGGATTCATTTCAAATCAGATCAAATATCAGTTTTAGAGAACTTCTGAAGTGCATTATGATGGGCTATTCTCATACAGTCCCAAGTCGCTGCAGGCGTGCGACCAGGCACTTGGGGGCTACATCATGTGATGTTTTTCTTTTCAAAGGAGAAGTGGATATAAGTCTCGAGTCACCGCGGGCATGCAACCCGGCCCTTGGGGGCTACATTACTCAGATCAAAATTGCTAAAGTCCCAAGTCGCCGCAGGCGTGCGACCCGGCACTTGGGGGCTACAGTATTCAGCTGTTCAAATAGATTACAAGGTCCAAATTGAAGACCCGGCCCAGCACATACTGATGAGCCGGCCCTTGGGGGCTACACATGTGAAATACAAGACACTCAGTATATATCAGTCGACTCAGATGACAACCCAGTTTTCTCAACATTCAACACCAAGTTCAAAAGTCCCAGGTTGTTGCAAGCAAAACAACCCGGTCCTTGGGGGCTACACCAGCCGAAGCTTTATAAAGTATAAGACAGTTACAAGTCCCAGGCTGCTGCAGGCAAGACAACCTGGTACTTGGGGGCTACACAATCAAAGATATTATTGCAAAGCGCCAAGTCATCATGGATAAACTTGGAGCTTGGGGGCTACAGGTAATATGGAGATAAAAATAGCAGGACATTTTTAAGCTATCAAATTTTGAGTGAGCTAGGTCTCATTTCTTCATGGAGCTGAAGCGTTGGAAGACCGGCTCTACATCAGATGGATTTTCATCCCAATATTTTTATCAAGTCAGCTGGAGTCTAGTTGTTTGACCCGGCGTCACCAACAATCATGACCCGACATTATCAAAAGATCATAACCCAGCAGAGTTTATATAAGCAACCCGGCTTCACGAGTTGAAGAGTATTGGAGGCCGACTCAATGGCATATGGGTGTTGTATTCCCAATATTTTACTTCAAAGGACACTGACAATCAAGATAATTGAGAAGACCGCTCGTTCATATGAAGAAGAAACCCGGATTTTCAAGGAGCTACTTCATTAAGCCGGCCAGTGGAGCGAGCCGGTCACTTAACATATTTATTCTTATTTCAGGAGCTTAGCATGAATAAATTCAAGCTAACCTGGGGGCTAATGTCAGGGATATTACCCCGCGGTATAACCCGGCCGAAAGTATGACCCGGCCAGGACTTCGCGACTCACTGGTGACCCGGTCGAGACGTGGCGGTTCATTGGTGACCCGGCAGGCGGGTCAGACGAGCAACAAGGCCCAAGGCCCAGCGTGTAAGCCGGCGCAAGGCGGCTCACAAGCGAAGGCCCAAAGGAGAGAAAGGATTCCTTTACAAGAGAAACAAGACCCGGATTAGGACTCAAGAGAGGCTAGTCCTAATCCTACTCCTAGTAGGACTCTACATGTAAACCTACCCCTTCCACTTATATAAGGAGGGGTAGAGCACCCCTAGAGGGACAAGTTGACAAGTTCAAGTCATTAGAAATAGACAGATTAGAGGCTCTCGAGATTAGAGGTAGCAATATGGCACCCTTGTAATCGAGATCATTCTCATCATCAATACACACAAAGCAGGACGTAGGCTTTTACCTCCATCGGAGGGGCCGAACCTGGGTAAACTCGCGTCTCTCGATTCCGACCAACCCCTCTCAAGCCGCCACCTAGTTGCGATGGCCTCACACCTAAGTTCTCTCATGAGGACATCTTGCCGTGACAAAACCACGACAGAAAGCGTTCGGCGTGTGAGGATTCGTTCGACTACGTTAGCTCGTCTTCTTCATGGACTCGTTCTTCTTCCAAGCGGGATCTTAGGCAAGATGATCATTTCCCTGGATACCATTACTATCATTGCCATGCTAGATGTCTCGTTTCTATCGCTGTCTCGCTACCTACCACTTGTATGTCAAGCCTCCCAAATTGCCATGAAAAGCCTCTAACCCCTCCACATCCCAACAAAACATTGTTTGGCTATGTTACCGCTTGCTCAGCCCTTCTTATAGCGTTGCTAGTTGCAGGTGCAAATTGTTTCCATGTGCCAACATGGATATCTTTTTGATATATCACAATATTATTGCTATTTAATTTAATGCACATATATACTTGGTAAAGGGTGGAAGGCTTGGCCTTTTTCTCGGTGTTTTGTTCCACTCTTGCCGCCCTAGTTACTTGTGTATCGGTGTTATGTTCCATATTTTGCGCTCCTAACATGCTCGGGGTTGTTATGGGGACCCCCTTGATTTTCGTTTTAGGATAAAACTTGTCTGGAAGGCCCAACATTGGTACTACATTTTCCTAATAACTAATAAACCTGCATAGGGAGTAATTAACCCGAGGATCTTTAATCAACAACCCGGGCCAGTGCTCCTCATGAGTGTTGGTCCAAACTAGAGCACCGTGCGGGGCCAACCCGGGGCAACTCGGGAGATGTCTATCAGGCCACCGCACGCTTCGCTTATCCGTCGTGTCCTGAGAACGAGATACGCGGCCCCTCTCGGGTTCGTCGACACGCCGGGCGGTCTTGCTGGACTGGTTTTACCTTTCTCAAACGTCTTGTGCGAGGACTTCCGAAAATAATTCGGGCTATCCCGAGGTTGCGGTTTTCCAATGGAATTGCCTAGGAAATCACGGGATTCGTGGTCAAGGTTATTCCCGCGGCGTGTGGTTAGTTTGTGATGGATGAGTTGGAGCATCCCTACAGGGTTAAATCTTTCGGAAAGCCGTGCTCGCGGTTATGTGGCAACTTGGAAACTTTGTTTAACACCCGTTCATAGCAAACTTGAAGTAAACTCAAATAAAATACACCAACCGTGTGCGTAACCATGACTGTCTCTTCTCGTGAATTTCTGACCCGAGAGAGAACAAGGTGGGGTTATGTTTGTTCGTAAGTAGGTGTTCAGGATCTCTTAGAGGTCATTACTAGTTCACGCCCGTTTATGCGACGATCATCCCCCTTTATTCTTGTACTCGTAAGTTGGCCACTCAAGTAAATGCTTAGTGCTTGCTGCAGCCTCACCACTTAACCTTACCTCACCCATTAAGCTTTAATAGTCTTGATACCCTTGGAAATGAGATTGCTGAGTCCTTGTGGCTCACAGATTACTACAACAACAGTTGAAGGTACAGGTAATGCGATGATTTGACGTGAGAGCGATGCTTGTTTGATTTGGAGTTCTTCTTCTTCTTCTTCTTCATCGATCTAGGATGGGTTCCAGGCGGCAGCCTGGGATAGCAAGGATGGATGTCATTTTATCGTTTGTTTTCGTCCGTAGTCGGACCCTGCTCTTCTGTATGATGTTTGGATATGTTGTTGTATTGATGTGATCTTAATTTAGCTTGTGGCGAGTGTAAGCCAATTCCATATACTCATCTCTTCTTTACATGTACTTGTAATGATATCCATTCTTGCGAAACGACGAGATGCGCTTCTATCCCTGTCGAGGCCCTCGTGCCAAAATAAGGATAGGATCGCATCTTGGGCGTTACAAGATGCTAGAATACAGTACCTATTATGCATTTATGAAATAAGAATCAATTTATAACAGTACCTAAAGTATTCAATATGTTGCTTATACTAACGGATCTCACAAAGTTTTGTTGAGTTTTGTGTGATTGAAGTTTTCAAGTTTTGGGTGTTATCACGATGGACAAAGGAATAAGGAGCGGCAAGATCCTAAGATTGGGAATGCCCAAGGCACCCGAAGATAATATTTTAAGGAAGATTCAAGCGTCTAAGCTTGGGGATGCCCCGGAAGGCATCCCCTCTTGTAGGATCGAAAGTATGTCTAGAGGGGGGGGTGATTAGACTACTTGACAAAATAAAAATTCCACCTTTTCCCAATTTTAAGTGTTGGCAGATTTTAGCAATGATAGCAAGTCAAGCACACCCTACACATGCATGTCTAAGAGTATAGCAGCGGAAAGTAAAGACAAGCATATGTAATAGAGGATAGGGAGGAAGATCAAACGCAATTTGGAGACACGAAGATTTTTCCCGTGGTTCCGATAGGTGGTGCTATCGTACGTCCACGTTTATGGAGTCTTCAACCCACGGAGGGTAACGGTCGCGAGAGTCCACGGAGGGCTCCACCCATAAGGGTCCATGAAGTAGCAACCTTGACTATTCCATAACGGCTTCCGTCCACGAAGGACTAGCCTCACTATGGGTAGATCTTCACGAAGTAGGCGATCTCCTTGCCCTTACAAACTTCTTGGTTCAACTCCACAACATGAAGTAGGAGGCTCCCAAGTGACACCTAACCAATCTAGGAGGCACCAGCCTCCAAAAGGTAATAGGCTCTATCATGACGATGAACTCCTTGCTCTTGTGCTTCAAGATGATAGACTCCTCAACACTCAATCATTCTCTCACAGATTTGGCTTTGGTGGAATAGATTGATTGGGTGGAAAGCAACTTGGGGAGGCTAGAAATCAAGATTCATATGGTTGGAGTGGAATGGCTTGATCTCAACACATGAGTAGGTGTCTCTCTCTCAGAAAATCAGATGGGGTAAGTGGGGAACTGTTCTGAGTGCTTCTCTTTCGAGTGAGTGGTGGTGGAAGGTTATATATAGGCATCTCCAAAAATCCAACCGTTACACCTTAACTGACCAACTCGGTGACACCGAAGTATAAAACTCGGTGGTACCGAGTTGCTCAAAAGGTAGCAACTTTTGAATCACGGTGAGACCGATATATAGTTCTCGGCAGTACCGACAAGGTGACCATCGGTTAGATTGCAAACTCGGTGGCACCGATCCAAAAACTCGGAAATTCCGAATTTAAGAAAAGGGGCAACAAAAAGTTGGGAACTGAAACTCGGTGGCACCGATGTAGAATCAGTTGTACCGAAAACTTACGCTGGGATCTGTCTGAGGTGAAAATTGGTAGGGCCGAGTGGAAAAATTTGGTGGCACCAATTTTGCATGATAGGCTTTTGACAGACTTTTGTGGAAGAGCTTGTGGGTGTTTTTGGTGACTATCACTTGTGCACGTGGAGCATTTTGTTCACCAACAATACCTCACCCCCTTTTAATAGTATTGGCTTTCCTATAGACTCAAAGTGATTTCTCACAAAGTAAAATGTAGAGTCTTCTTGCTTGAAGCTTTGCCAATCCTATTCCTTGCATCTAGGGGTCTCTCCACAATCCTTTTGCCATCCCATCATTGAACTTTTCCTGAAATATACTTAGTGGAAACATTAGTCCAATGAGATATATGTTGTTATTAATTACCAAAACCACCAAGGGAGCAAATGTGCTTTCACCTCTTTCGTCTCAATCCATCGGTATGTTACTTGAAGCTATATTTTTATTCGTCACATGATATGAGTTTTGCTTGGAGCGTCGTTTGTTTTTATTTGCTTTGACTTTTAGTTTACCACAATCATTGTTTGATGGACACACCTATTTAAGAGAGACACACCTTCATCATAATTTGTTAGAATACTCTATGTGCTTCACTTATATCTTTTGAGCTTAGCAGTTGCTCTAGTACTTCACTTATATCTTTTTGAGCACGGTGGCATGTAGATTTTATAGAAATAATTTCACTCTCTATCTTCACTTATATTTGTTTGAGAGTTAATAAATAGTGACAGTAATTTGCATGGGTCATAAGAGTAGTCCAAATATATTAGGTAGTCAATGAGTGATAATCAAAACCATCATGTAGCACATATAGAGAAATTGTGGGTTAATGATATTGATGTGGTAATATGAAAAAGGTGTGAGTTCATAATTGTTGATTCGTAGAAGGGTCGATATTAAGAGAGGTTAACTCTTGTTCATCTAAAAATTAAAGATGCATGGTTATGATGTGTGAGCATTTCTATTCCTCGCTGAAATCCTAGTGTTGTTTCGGGTCGGAAGCGCGCGATGGTTAACTCCTACCAAACTTTTCCCTCGGGGCATGCGAGCAGTACTTTGATTTGTGATAAAACTAATAAAACTTTGCAATAAGTGTATGAGTTATTTATGACTAATGTGAAAGCATGGACATACGCAATCTCACCTTCTCATATTTGCTTGCCTCTTCGGTACCGTGCATAGCCCATTCTCACCTCGAGGATCGGTGCAACTCTCGCCGGTGCATCCAAACCCCGTGACATGATACGCTCTGTTGCACATAAGCCTCATTATATCTTCCTCAAAACAGCCACCATACCTTCCTATCATGGCAGTTCCATAGCCATTCTGAGATATATTGCCATGCAAATTCCATCGTCACTTCACATGACTAGTTCGTTCATCATCATGTTGCTTTGCATGATCACATAGAGCTGTCATAGTATTTGTGGCAAAGCCACCGTTCATCATATTTTTGATATGTGTCATGCTAGATCATTGCACATCCTGGTACACTGCCAGAGGCATTCATATAGAGCCATATCTTCATATCAGTTCTCCATATCGAGTTGTAAGTAAATAAAAGTGTGATGATCATCATTGTTAGAGCATTGTCCCAGTGAGGAAATAATGATGGGGGATGCCAAATGAGCCCACCATTTTGGAAAAAAAAATGAGAGAAGGGACTTTGCTACTATCCTTTACCACACTTGTGCCTCAAAGTGGCACCTTGTTCCTCATGTAGAGAGTCTCATGATATGTCATTTTCATATGCTAGTGGGAATTACTTTTCATTATTACAAACTTGGCTTGTATATTCCTATGACGGGCTTCCTTAAATGCCCGATGTCTTCATGAGCAAGCAAGTTGGATGCACACCCCAGTTAGCTTCATTTGAGCTTTCATACACTTATAGCTCTAGTGCATCATTTGCATGGCAATCCCTACTCCTTGCATCGACATCTATCGATGGGCATCTCCATAGCTCGTTGGTACGCCTAGTTGATGTGAGACTATCTTCTCCACTTTTTTACCCCTTTCATATCTACCACCATATTCTATTCCACCTAAATGCTATGTCCAATGGCTCACGCTCATGTATTGCGTGAAGAATAAAAAGTTGATGCATATTGAAAAAGTATGATCCAATTGCATGACTTGGACACCGTGGTGCTTGACATCTGTATTAATGTGGTGAAGACGGAGCCATGCCTTGCTAATATAATAAGATGAATGAGGGGTAAACATTCTTTGAGGATCGTATACTTTGAAAGATTGATGATTTTGTTTCTTATACTTATAAGTATTGCTATGTTAATATTTGTTGATTCATCATTTCTCAATGAGCATACATGCATAAGATTACATAATGGATAGCATGTCACATCAAAATTTTTGTTTTTATCATTTACCTACTCGAGGACGAGCAGGAATTAAGTTTGGGGATGCTTGATACGTCTTCAACGTATCTTTAATTTTTGATTGTTCCATGCTGATATATTATCATTCTAGGATACTTTTTGGGTCTTTATTTACCAATTTATAATATTTTTTAGCACTAACCTATTGACCTAGTGCCCAGTGCCAGCTGTTGTTTTCTGCATGTTTTTTTACTTTTCAGGTTTACAATACCAAACGAAGTCTGATTGCCACGAAACTTTTTGATGATTTTTATGGACCAAAAAGAATACCTGAAAGCTTCGGGAGGAGTCAGGAGGCCGCACGAGGGCACCAGCACGCAACAGGGCGCGCCCTAGGGGGGCTCCCTGATGTGTGCTGGCCCCCTCGGGCGCCTCCCGACGCCCCTCTCTGGCCTATAAATTCTCTAATATTCCAAAAACCCTTGAGGAAGTCCCGAAACTCTTTTTATGCCACCGCAAGTCTCTGTTCCGGCACGAGGCCATCTGGAGCTCCATTCCGGCACCCTGCCGGAGCGGGGATCGATCACGGAGGGCCTCTTCATCAACCTTGCTGCCCTCATGATGATGTGTGAGTAGTTCACCTCAAACCTACGGGTCCATAGCTAGTACTAGATGGCAATCTCTCTATCTCTTGATCTTCAATACAATGATCATCGCATTTTCTCTTCGATCTATCCGATGTAATCCTATTGTGCGGTGTGTTTGTTGGGATCCGATGAATTGTGGGTTTATGTTCAGATTATTCATGAAAAGTTTGAGTCACCTCTGAATATTAAGATTCTTATTTGCATGATCATTATAGCTTCGTAATGCTCTCCGATTTATCGATGTGCTTTGTCCAAGTAGATTGATCTATCTTCAGTGGGAGTGGTGCGTTGTGGTAGGTTCAACCTGACGAGTTTCTATATCCCAGTGACAAAGTAGGGGACAAGATGTGCTTTGTGTTGTTGCTACTAAGGATAACACGATAGGGTTTATTCATATTGCTTGAGTTTACTTTGTCTACATCATGTCATCGTTCTCCATGCATTACTCTGTTTTACTTAATACTCTAGATGCATGCTGGATAGCGGTCGATGAGTGGAGTAATAGTAATAGGTGCAGGCAGGAGTCGACCTATTTGTTTATGGACGTGATACCTATATACACATGATCATTGCCGTGAAAATCGCATAACCATCCGCTTTTCTATCAACTGCCCAACAGTAATTTGTTACCCACCGTATGTTGCCTACATGAGAGATGCCGCTAGGGAAAACTATGGCCCCCAGGTCTATTCACTTATAATTTACAAACGCTACTATTACCTTGCTGCCTTTATTTACTTCTTATTTTATTTTGCAATTTACAATTATCTACAATTATCTACACAACTCATTTGCTTGAAGATAACCAGATCAAGGGGATTGACAACCCTCTTGCCCGCGTTGGGTGCAAGTTGTTTATTATTTTGTGTGCAGCCGCTGAAGACGGTTGAGGATTGATATTCCTATTGGTTCGATAAACCTTGGTTTCATAACTGAGGGAAATACTTACCCACTTTGTGCTGCAATAACCCGCTCCTCTTCACGGATAACCTAACACAGATCACAAGTATCATGTGTGTGCCAGCATGTTCTTGGGATGGTACAGAAACACAGAGACTTGACCGTTTCGGGTCGGGTCGCTACACTCTGGAATCTCGATTCCTACTCCAGTTCCACCAAATCCCCTCCTCTAATCCCTATACCCAAGTGCACCATCATATCGCCGGTCAACGCAGATCTCCGAGCTGGAGATCCTGAGGTCCGTCCTGCCCTCGGGCGCTATGTGCTATCGTTCAACAGTGGCATGGTGGCATGATGACCCACAAGTATAGGGGATCAATCATAGTCCCTTCGAGAAGTAACAGTGTCAAACCGAATGAGGAGCAGAAGGAAATGATAAGCAGTTTTCAGGAAGTTATTCTCTGCAAGTGCTGTAAGTAACAGTGATAGATAGTTTTGTAGAAAGATAATTCGCAACAGGTGACAAGTAGCAAAAGTAACAAGTGTGCAGCACCCAATCCTTTTTATAGAAAAGGAAAGGCCAGCCAATTCTGTTATATGAAGCAAAGTGCTCTGGAGGACACATGGGAATTTCTGTGTAGTCATATTCATCATGTTGAGTTGATTCGCGTTCGTTACTTTGATAATTTGATATGTGCGTGGACCGGTGCTAAGGTGACGTTCTTACTTGAACAAGCAACCCACCTATGATTACCCCCTCTCGCAAGCATCCGCAACAACGAAATAAGAATTAAGATAAATCTAACCATAGCATGAACCATATGGATCCAAATCAGCCCCTGATACGTCCATTTTGCATCATGATTTCCTACTATTATTTATAATGTTTTGTTGAATAATGATGCTTTAGGGAGTGATTCTAATGCCTTTTCTCTCATAATATGCAAGGTTTACACAAGTAGGGAGAATACCGGCAGCTGGAATTCTGGACCTGAAAAAGCACATCAGAGATACCTATTCTGCACATCTCCAAACAAGCTGAAACTTTACGGAGAATATTTTTGGAATATATTAAAAATACTGGAGCAAATAATTAACGGAGGGTCCCACCATGGTGGGCACAAGACACCAGGGCGCGCGAGGCCCCCCAGACGCGCCCTGGTGGGTTGTGCCCTCCTCGGCCCACCTCCGGTGCCCATCTTCTGGTATATAAGGTCTTTTGACCTAGAAAAAATAAAGAGAGGACTTTTGGGATTGAACGCCGCCGTCTCGAGGCGAAACTTGGGTAGGAGCACTTTTTCCCTCTGGCGGAGAAATTCCACTGGGGGAACTTCCCTCCCGGAGGGGGAAATCGAAGCCATCGTCATCACCAACCCCCCTCTTATCTTTGGGAGGCCAATCTTCATCAACATCTTCAACAGCACCATCTCCTCTCAAACCCTAGTTCATCTCTTGTGTTCAATCTTTGTACCGGAACCTCAGATTGGTACGTGTGGGTGACTAGTAGTGTTGATTACATCTTGTAGTTGATTACTATATGGTTTATTTGGTGGGAGATTATATGTTCAGATCCGTTATGCTATTTAATACCCCTCTTATCTTGAGCATGAATATTATTTGTGAGTAGTTACCTTTGTTCTTGAGGTCACGGGAGAAGTCATGTTGCAAGTAATCATGTGAATTTGATATGTGTTCGATATTTTGATGATATGTATGTTGTGATTCCCTTAGTGGTGTCATGTGAACGTCGACTACATGACACTTCACCATCCTTGGGCCTAAGGGAATGCATTGTGGAGTAGTTATTAGATGATGGGTTGCTAGAGTGACAAAAGCTTAAACCCTAGTTTATGCACTACTTCGTAAGGGACTGATTTGGATCCAAACGTTTAATGCTATGGTTAGATTTTATCTTAATACTTTTCTCGTAGTTGAGGATGCTTGCGAGGGGGTTAATCATAAGTGGGAGTTTGTTCAAGTAAGAACAGCACCCAAGCACCGGTCCACCCACATATCAAATTATCAAAGTAGCGAACACAAATCAAACCAACATGATAAAAGTGACTAGATGAAATTCCCGTGTACCCTCAAGAACACTTTGCCTATTACTAGAGACTGTTCTGGCCTGTCCTTTGCCACAAAAGGATTGGGCTACCTTGCTGCACTTTATTTACCGTTAACGTTACTCGCTCGTTACCAATTATCTTGCTATCAAACTATCTGTTACCTACAATTTCAGTGCTTGCAGAAATTACCTTGCTGAAAACCGCTTGTCATTTCCTTCTGCTCCTTGTTGGGTTCGACACTCTTACTTATCGAAAGGACTACGATTGATCCCCTATACTTGTGGGTCATCAAGACTCTTTTCTGGCGCCGTTTCCGGGGAGTGAAGCGCTCTTGGTAAGTGGAAATCGGTAAGGAAAAACTTATACTACGTGCTGAAATTTATTGTCACTTGCTACTATGGAAAACAATCCTTTGAGGGGTTTGTTCGGGGTATCTTCACCTCGAACGGAACCACAATTAGTTGCCCCTCAACCTACTGCACCTACTAAAAATATTAGTTATGAAATTCCTTCGGGTATGGTAGAACAACTGCTTGCTAAACCTTATGCAGGAGATGGAACTGAACATCCTGATATGCACCTCTTATATGTGAACGAAATTTCTGGATTAGTTAAGTTTGCAGGTTTACCCGGAGATGAAGCTAAGAAGAATGTTTTCCCTTTATCTTTGAAGGGAAAAGAATTGACAAGGTATAGGCTATGTGATGATATTGGATCATGGAACTGGAATCAATTGCAATTGGAATTCCATCAAAAGTTTTATCCCATGCATCTAGTTCATCGTGATCGGAATTATATATATATATATAATTTTTTTGCCTCATGAAGGAGAAAGCACCACTCTAGCTTGGGGGAGGCTTAAGTCAATGTTATATTCATGCCCCAATCATGATATCCCAATCAATCCATGCTCCATACTTCTTGTACTGGTTCTTTTATGAAGAAGACTATTGAATTCAAGTGGGAGCTTTTAGAAAGAATTAAACGCAACTCTGAAGATTGGGAACTCAACAAAGGTAATGAGTCAGGTATAAAGCTTAAGTTTGACTGTGTTAAATCTTTTATGAATACCGATGCTTTTCACAAGTTTAGCACTAAATATGGCCTTGACTCTGAGATAGTAGCCTCTTTCTGTGAAGCATTTGCTACTCATGTTGATCTCCCTAAAGAGAAGTGGTTTAAATATCATCCCCCTATTGAAGAAGAAATTAAAGAACCGGTCATAGTTAAAGATGAAACCATCATTTACAATGTTGATCCAGTTGTGCCTACCGCTTATATTGAAAACCACCTTTCCCTATTAGGATAAAGGAACATGCTAAGGTATCAACTGTGGTTCGCAAGAGTAATACTAGAGCGCCTAAGCCCCCTGAGCAAATTAAACTAGAACCTAGTGTTTCTATGGTTAAAGATCTCTTGGTAGAAAATATTGATGGGCATGTTATCTACTTCTGTGATGAAGCTGCTAGAATTGCCACACCTGATGAAAAAGATAAACATAGACCCGTGGTGGGCATGCGTGTTGTCTCAGTCAAAATAGGAGATCATTGCTATCATGGTTTATGTGATTTGGGTGCTAGTGGGAGTGCTATTCCTTTTACCTTATACCAAGAAATCATGAATGAAATAGCACCTGCTGAAATAGAAGACATTGGCGTTACTATTAAACTTGCTAATAGAGACACTATCACACCACTTGGGATTGTTAGAGATGTTGAAGTCTTGTGTGGGAAAGTAAAATATCCTACTGATTTTCTAGTTCTTGGTTCCCCACAAGATGACTTTTGCCCCATTATCTTTGGTAGACCTTTCTTGAGCATCGTCAATGCTAAGATAGATTGTGAAAAAAAAACGGCCAGTGTCGGTTTTGGTGATATGTCTCATGAGTTTAATTTTTCCAAGTTTAGTAGACAACCTCGTGATAGAGAATTATCTAATAAGGATGAAATAATTGGTCTTGCTTCTATTCCCGTGCCTCCTATCGATCCATTAGAACAATATTTGCTTGACCATGAAAATGATATGCACTTGCGTGGAATGAAATAGATAAAATTTTCTTTGAACAACAACCTCTCCTGAAACACAATTTGCCTATTGAAACTCTTGGAGGTCCTCCTCCACCTAAAGGTGATCCTGTGTTTGAATTAAAGCAATTGCTTGATACTTTGAAGTATGCTTATCTTGATGAGAAAAAGATATATCCTGTTATTATTAGTGCTAACCTTTCAGAACATGAAGAAGAAAGATTATTAAAAAATTTGAGGAAGCACCGAGATGCTATTGGATATACTCTTGATGATCTTAAGGGCATTAGTCCCACTCTATGTCAGCACAAGATTAATATGGAACCTGATGTTAAACCTGTTGTTGATCACCAACGGCGATTGAATCCTAAGATGAAAGAAGTGGTAAGAACTGAAATATTAAAGCTTCTGGAAGCAGGTATAATCTATTCCATAGCTGATAGTAGATGGGTAAGTCCCGTTCATTGTGTCCCTAAGAAGGGAGGTATTACCGTTGTTCCTAATGATACAAATGAACTCTATCCACAAAGAATTGTCACTGGCTATAGAATGGTAATTGATATTAGAAAATTAAATAAAGCTACTAGAAAAGATCATTACCCTGTACCTTTCATTGATCAGATGCTTGAAAGATTATCTAAGTACACACACTTTTGTTTTCTGGACGGATATTCTGGTTTCTCTCAAATACCAGTATCACAATCTGATCAAGAGAAAACCACCTTTACTTGTCCTTTTGGAACCTATGCTTATAGACGTATGCCTTTTGGTTTATGCAATGCACCTGCTACCTTTCAAAGATGTATGACTGCTATATTCTCTGATTTTTGTGAAAAGATTGTGGAGGTTTTCATGGATGATTTTTCCGGTTACGGGACTTCTTTTGATGATTGCTTAAGCAACCTTGATCGAGTTTTGCAGAGATGTGAACAAACTAATCTTGTCTTGAATTGGGAGAAGTTCCACTATATGGTTAATGAAGGTATTGTCTTGGGGCATAAAATATTTGAACGAGGTATTGAGGTGGATAAAGCTAAAGTTGATGCAATTGAGAAAATGCCATGTCCTAAAGATATTAAAGGTATTCGAAGTTTCCTTGGTCATGCTGGTTTCTATAGGAGGTTCATTAAAGACTTCTCTAAAATTTCTAGGCCTCTTACTAATCTTTTGCAAAAGGATATCCCTTTTGTTTTTGATGATGATTGTGTGGAAGCCTTTGAAACACAAAAGAAAGCCTTAACTTCTGCACCTATCGTCCAACCACCTGATAGGAACTTGCCTTTTGAAATTATGTGTGATGCTAGTGATTATGATGTTCGCACTGTTCTAGGACAAAGAGTTGATAAGAAATTGAATGTTATCCATTATGCTAGCAAAACTCTAGACAATGCCCAACGAAATTATGCTACTACTGAAAAAGAATTTTTAGCAGTTGTGTTTGCTTGTGATAAATTTAGATCCTACATTGTTGACTCCAAAGTTATTGTTCACACCGATCATGCTGCTATAAAATATCTTATGGAAAAGAAAGATGCTAAACCTCGACTCATTAGGTGGGTTCTCTCGCTTCATGAATTTGACATACATATTGTTGATAGGAAGGGAGCTGAGAACCCCGTAGCTGATAACTTGTCTAGGTTAGAAAATATTCTTGATGACCCACTACATATTGATGATAGCTTTCCTGATGAACAGTTAGCTGCAATAAATGTTTCTCAAAACACTCCTTGGTATGCTGATTATGCTAACTACATTGTCGCTAAATATATACCACCTAGCTTTACATACCAACAAAAGAAAAAATTCTTCTATGATTTAAGACATTACTTTTGGGATGGCCCACATCTCTATAAAGAAGGAGTAGATGGTATTATTAGATGTTGTGTACCTGAGCATGAACAGAAACAATTCCTATGGAAATGTCATTGCGAAGCTTATGGAGGACATCATGCGGGAGATAGAACTGCTCACAAGGTATTGCAATCTGGTTTTTATTGGCCTACTCTCTTCAAAGATGCTCGTAAGTTTGTCTTGTCTTGCGATGAATGTCAAAGAATTGGTAATATCGGTAAGCGTCAGGAAATGCCTATGAATTATTCACTTGTTGTTGAACCATTTGATGTTTGGGATTTTGATTATATGGGACCTTTTCCTTCCTCTAACGGGTACACTCATATTTTAGTTGTTGTTGATTATGTCACTAAGTGGGTAGAAGCTATTCCAACTAGTAGTGCTGATCACAACACCTCAATTAAAATGCTTAAAGAAGTTATCTTCCCGAGGTTTGGAGTCCCTAGATACTTAATGACTGATGGCGGTTCACACTTTATTAATGGTACTTACCGTAAGATGCTTGCTAAATATGATGTTAACCATAGAATTGCATCACCCTATCATCCTCAATCTAGTGGTCAAGTTGAACTTAGCAATAGAGAAATAAAATTAATATTACAAAAAACTGTCAATAGGACTTGAAAGAATTGGTCTAAGAAACTATATGATGCCCTTTGGGACTACAAAACAGCTTATAAAAATCCTATGGGTATGTCTCCATACAAAATGGTATATGGAAAAGCTTGTCATTTGCCTCTAGAGTTAGAACACAAAGCATTTTGGGCAATTAAAGAACTCGATTATGATATCAAACTTGCCGGTGAGAAGATGCTATTTGATATTAGCTCATTAGATGAATGGAGAACCCAAGCCTATGAAAATGCCAAATTCTTCAAAGAAAAAGTAAAAATATGGCATGATAAAAGAATCCAAAAGAGGGAATTCAAAATAGGTGACTATGTTCTTTTGTTCAACTCTCGTTTAAGATTTTTTGCAGGTAAGCTTCTCTCCAAATGGGAAGGACCATATATTTTCGAAGAGGTTTATCATTCTGGATCTATCGAGATTAATAATGCTGAAGGTACTAACCCGAAGGTGGTCAATGGACAAAGATTTTAAAACTATATCTCAGGTACGCCTATTAATGTTGAAAGCAATGTTATCCAAACCATGACACCGGAGGAACACATAAAAGAGACCTTCCGGAACACTCCAGAATTCTGGAAAATAGGAGGTACGTGATACGGTAAGTAAACGGACTCCGAAAAATCTGCAAAAATATTTTCTGTCAGTTTTGGAATATTAGAAAAATTAGGAAAATAAGAAATAAACCGGAAGGCAATCGAGGTGAGCACGATACACCAGGGAGCGCCAGCCCTGCCAGGCGCGCCCTGGTGGGTTGTGCCCACCATAGACACCTTCCTGACTCCGTTTTCCTTCCATATGCTTGCTTCCCAAGAATAAAAATTCTCTATATATACCCCCGACTGTTTTGACGACCGTATCGCAGAAAAATCCTCTGTTCTTGTTTCGTGCTATTTTCCTGGCAGATCTGAAAATATGTCGTCTCAAGATTCAGAGGGGGAGAGCTATGTTGCTGACTATATTGCAAACCCCAAGACCTATGGAGAAGTGGAGCATTATGGATGGACCTCAGACGAGGAGGAAGACACTGCCATGAAGGAGACAAAGGATGATAGCTCTGAGGAAGAGGATGACCCGCCACCTCAACCCGAAGACATGCATGTGGAATTCAAGAAGTCAAGCCTCCCTAGGGGATACAAACCTGAGGTTCAATTTCTTCCATATTGTTTTCTGCAGGAGAGCAAGGCGACATTATGCAAAAAGATATTAAAGCTCGAGTTGGAGAATGATGATCTAAGGGAGGAAAAATTTATGCTCAAATATAAGTTGAAGAAGAAGGCCACATCATCACCACCACCTTCTTCATCACCACCACTAAAGGAGACTTGAGTACACGGGTATGGGCACTCCCCTTGGCTTGAGCCAAGCTTGGGGGAGGTGCCCTGGTATCGTATCACCATCACTTTTATTCACCTTTACCTATTTTAGTTCGATCTTTAGGTTCCTTTTGATTTAGTTGAATAAAAGTTTAGCATGATCTATTTTCGTGTGTTAGTTTTGTGGTCTATCTATCTATGTAATCGAGTAAGAGTTATATAATAAACTTTGGTTTGAGCTTTTACTCCTCTACTTTCTTGTTGTAATCAAAATAAAAGGAAATAAAAATAAATGAAAAGAATCATATGCTAATCTTATGGTAAGTAATGACATCACATAAGGAAAAGTATAAGTGGTAAAATTTGTTGGAGATAGACAAACATAGCATTGGTCAATGATGCAATTCATGAAAGAATTAATAAGGGAAGAGACGATTCACATGCAAATACACTATCTTGGGCATCTGTTATGATTGTGAGCCCCGATTAAATATTATATGTCAAAATTGTTGATGTTGGACAAGGAAGACAACGTAATGATTTATGTTCGTTCATATTCACATAGAAGTTATATTGTCATAGATCCTTCAACATGTGGTGCTTGCTCAATATCTTTGCTAGCCAAAAATTCCGCACTAAGTAGAGATACTACTTGTGCATCCAAAAACCCAAATTCATGTTTTGAGAGTCCACCATACCTACCTACGGATCGAGTAAGATCCTTCAAGTAAGTTGTCATTGGTGCAATAAGGCAATAAAATTGCTTCTAAATGTGTTTTGATCAATTAGTGTAAGATAAAATTGAGCGCTATACGAACTTATGATGGCAAAGTAATAAAAGCAACGGACTGCTTAATAAAGGTTGCTATCATAGGGGGCAATATAGCGTGACATTCTTTTGCATTAAGGGATTGGGCATACAAACCAAAAAGCGCATGACAACCTCTGCTTCCCTCTACGAAGGGCCTATCTTTTACTTTTATGTATTTACTTTTATGCAAGAGTCAAAGTATTTCCCCCTATTCCTTTTTACTTTTTCTTTTTGCAAGCATCATGTGGTGAGTGAAGATCTAGGCACATATATCCAGTTGGATGTGAGTGAGCATGAGTTCTTATTGTTGGCATCACCCTTGAGGTGAATACGTTGGGAGGCGAAACTATAAGCCCCTATCTTGAAAACCCTTAAGGGTTATGGATGCACAAGTAGTATCTCTACTCAGTGCGAATTTTTGGGCTTGCAAAAGATCCTAAGCAAGCACCACATGTTATAGGATCCATGACAATAAACTTCTATGTGTATGTAAACTAGCATAACTCATTATGTTGTCTTCCTTGTCCAACATCAACTATTCGATCATTATATAATATTTGATGGGGGCTCACAATCATAAAAGATGTCCAAGATAGTGTATTTGTATGCGAATCTCCTCTCCTCTATCATAATTTTGCATGGATTGTATCAATGACTAATAATATGTTTGTTAACTCATAATAACTTTTATCAAACACACTTCTTTATATGTGAAGTTATTACTCCCCATGGGATTAGCATATGATCTTTCCATTTCCTTTATTTCATTGCTATGATTGATGCATGAGAGTAAAGCAAACAAGCCCAACTAATCTTTATTATATAACTCTCACACTCGATTACAAGGATAGATAGATCACAAAGCAAGCACTCTAAGCAAAGCAACACTAAACTTTTATTTCTCTAGATCACGAAATAACTAAGGATAGAACTAAGATAGATGATAATGGTAAAAGTGATGGTGATACGATACTGGGGCACCTCCCCGAGCATGGAACAAGCTAATGGTGGTGCCCATACCCATGTTCTCAAGCCTCCTTCTTGGGTGATGGTGGTGATGAAGTAATCCTTTTAGCCATGATGCTCTTTAGGATACAGAATCTCCTCATTAAGTTTGTGAATCTCTCGCTTAAGTTCTAGGTTGTTTGTTGGTGACAATCATTGCTCCTTCCATCAAAGGACGGGTTTTGCTAGCGGACATAGCGGTAGTATCTACCTACGTACGACGATAAGGGGTAAATCGAGTATTGGAAGGTGTAACCTTGTTTGATAAGCTTGACTTTTTGAAATCCACATGCATATCTCTAGGTTGAGATAGAGGTACTTCCTCTTCTTCTTCTTCTTCTTCACTTGAGGTTCAATCCTTTCTAGATCAGCCACCACCTCTTCCTCCTTTGACCACCCAAAAGGATCAATAACCCCATAAACTTGGGGATTGGCGATGAAATCTGAAACATAGCTCTCTCCCTCTGAATCTTGCGATGACATATGGCTTCTAAATCTGTCAGAAAAACAGCCCAAAACAAGAACATAGGAGACACTTGCGATGCGATGGTCAAAACATATGGGAGTATATATAATGAAGTTTTCTTGGTCGGAATACATGTCCAGAAAGAAAACAAAGTCCGGGAGGCACAAGAGGTGCCCCCAAGCCATCAGGGCACGCCCAGGGGGTGGCCGCCCTGTTGGTTTGGGACTCCCTCGTGGGTCCCCCTGGTTCGTTTTTATTTTTGAAAATTTTCTAATATTCCAAAACCAACAGAAAATATTTTTATTGAATTTTTGGAGTCGGTTTACTTACCGTATCACATACCTACCCTTTTTCAGGTTTCTGGAATGTTCCGAAAGGTCTCTCTTATGTGTTCTTCCGGTGTCATTACTTGAATAACATTAGTTTCAACATTAATGGGCGTACCTGAAATATAATGTTTAATTCTTTGTCCATTAACCACTCTCGGATTTGTGCCTTCGGCATTATTGATCTTAATGGCTCCGGAGCGATAAAATTCTTCAACGATATAGGATCCTTCCCATTTCGAGAGAAGATTTCCTGAAAAAAAATCTGAAACGAGAATTGTACAAAAGAACTAGATCACCAATTTTAAATTCTCGTTTTCGGATTCTTTTGTCATGCCATCTTTTAACTTTTTCTTTCAACAACTTGGCATTCTCATAGGCTTGTGTCCTCCATTCATCTAAGGAGCTAATATCAAATAACCTCTTCTCACCGGCAAGCTTGAAATCACAGTTTAGTTATTTATTTACCCATCAAGCTTTGTGTTCTAACTCAAGAGGTAAATTACATACTTTTCCATAGACCATTTTAAAGGAGGACAATCCCATAGGATTTTTATAAGCAGTTCTATAAGCCCATAATGCATCGTCAAGTTTCTTAGAACAATTCTTTCTAGATCTATTAACTGTCTTTTGCAAGATCAATTTTATTTCCTGGTTACTCAACTCAACTTGACCGCTAGACTGAGGGTGATAAGGTGATGCATTCTATGGTTAACATCATATTTAGCTAGAGTTTACGGAAAGCACTATGAATAAAGTGTGAACCACCATTAGTCATTAAATAGCTAGGGACTCCAAACCTTGAGAAAATAACCTCTTTAAGCATTTTTAATAGAAGTGTTGTGATCGGCACTACTAGTTGGAATAGCTTCTACCCACTTAGTAACGTAATCAACAACAACTAAAATATGAGTGTACCCATTAGAGGAAGGAATAGATCCCATATAATCAAAACCCCGAACATCAAATGGTTCAATTGCAAGTGAATAATTCATAGGCATTTCCTGACGTCTACCAATGTTACCAATGTTGGAGATATGCCCTAGAGGCAATCATGTATGATGATATTTCCTATGGGTTTATGATTAAAGATAGTCCTTGGACATTATCAATGATGTGTATTAACAAGTACGTGACTTGTTTGTGAGACTATGCATTGTATGATGACTGTCCTAAATGGTCCCTAGTCGTAAAAGGCTGTGTGGACGCTAAGCCAGTTAGACTAGCATATGACACGGTGGATGGTCCGGTCTCACTGACCATGTAGCATTGGATACTAACCGGATAATATGGACTCAGAAAGATCTGGTTGGATTCGACGTAGTCGGATCTGAGTCGAGATAAGGTCTGAGTTGGACAGACCCAACTATGAGACGCAGCGATAGGTCATCTGTGAGTCTCTAGTACAACATATGTTCTATGTCCTAAGACCTGAGCTGACGCATGTACTCGGGATGGTGATAGACCTGCTTTGGGCCGACCAAACGCTACTCCGTAACTGGGTAGTTATAAAGGTAGGTTTCGGGCTTGTCCTTACCCATGCTGCGAGACATGGTTGAGTAAGATGGGATTTGCCCCTCCGATCAGGAGAGATATACTCTGGGCCCCTCGGGTGATCTGACATGGATAAGCATGGCCATGCAATGAGGAATATGAGATAATCCGAAGTGTTGGTCGAATTCACCGGAACGAGAAAGAGGTCATGCTGCAACAAGGATGACCATGTCGCCTTGAGCATGACAACATATATCGTGTGGCAAAGGGAGTAGTCGTGTGATGTACATGTTCGCCTAACCTGCTTCATCGGACACTTGGAGTCGGCACGCTTTGCTAGAGGCCGCTACCAACTAGCCGAGCTGGATGTGATCTGACTCGCAACCAAGTGAACGAGAACCTAAGGGGTCACGCGCTTAAGGGAAGGAACACGTGGGCTTTAGGATCCATGCGAGGCCCAAGAGTTGAGCCCGCGCCGGATGCCTATATATAGTGGAGGTGCGGCACACTTATTCGGTTGATCGCTTCGGCGCCGTCATTAGGACTTTGCATGTGTTGCAACTAGCCACCTCCACTCGCCGCCGAACTGTGTGATCGGACCTAGCAGTCCGCCGCATGGTGTTCCTCCTGTACGTGCGGATACCATTAGAGGCGGTGCACTTGCGCCGCTCTGACGAACCTGTACGTGGGATCCGGCGACCGACTGTTCGAGAGAGATCGGACGAGGTGGAGACGGACCTCGCGGACGCGCTGCAGTAACTCTACTTCCGCTGCACGGCACTGCGCGTCTAGTGGTAACGATCTGTGATCCATCTCCGTAGCATGTTCTTGGATGTTCTGCGCGTAGGAAAATTTTAAATCCATCTCCGTAGAATGTTCTAGAGGACATACTTACGAGCATCCTGGAAAAGAGTGGGCCAATAAAAACCATACTGTAATACCTTGTGTGCAAGTTCTGTTACTCGTGTGGTGCCCTCCGTAGGCCTCGAAATGACACTTTTGTAGGATCTGTTCCTGTTCATTCTCAGGTACACAATGTCTAATGACACCATCTACTCATTCTTTATATAGATGTCGGTGATTTATACGTCTCCAACGTATCGATAATTTATGAAGTATTCATGCCATATTCACCTATGTTTACAATACTTTTATATGGTTTTGATGCACTTTATATGATTTATTTAGAACTAACCCGGACTAACGCTGTTTTCAGCAGAATTACCGTGGTGTTGTTTTTGTGTAGAAAATGAAAGTTCTCGGAATCGCCCAAAACTTTTTGGTGATTTTTTCTGGACCAAATAAGCAATATGGAGCGAAGAACCACCGGAGAAGAGCCACGAGGTGGGCACAACCAACCAGGGCGCGCCACAGGGCCCAGGCGCGCCCTGGTGTATCGTGCCCTCCTCGTGGCCCATCTTGGCGTGAAACCGACGCCCAAAAATCCGATAAATATATAAACCATCAGAAATAACCCTAGACTCTCTGCTCTGCCGCCGCAACTCTCTGTATCGACGAAAAACCAATTTGGAGGCGTTCCAGTACCCTGCCGGAAAGGGGAATCCATCTCCGGTGGCCATCTTCATCATCCCGGCGGAGGCCATGACGAGGAGGGAGTAGTCCACCCTCGGGGCTGAGGGTATGTACCAGTAGCTATGTGTTCAATCTCTCTCTCTCTCTCTCGTGTTCTTGAGATGTCACAATCTTGATGTATCACGGGCTTTGTTAATATAGTCGGATCATATGATGTGTTTCCCTCTCTATCTAGTTGTGATGAATTGAGTTTTCCCTTTGAGATTTCGTTACCGGATTGAATACTTTTATGGATTTGAGAACACTTGATATATGTCTTGCATGCGAATACCTGTGGTGACATTGGGGTAATCTATGCATAGGGGTTGATACACGTTCTTGTCCTACTTTCTCCGATAGAAATCTTGGGGCACTCTTTGAGGTTCTTTGTGTGGATTGAGTATTATGAATCTGAAATTGTTTGATGCGTATCGTATAATTAACTCATGGATACTTGTGGTGACATTGGAGTATCTAGGTGACGTTAGAGTTGGTTGATGCGTATCATATGGTGTTATTCTAGTACGAACTCTTAGATAGCTCGAACGGAAAGGATAACTTGATGTTATCTTAGTACATACTCTTGAATAGATCGATCGGAAAGAATAACTTTAAGGTGGTTTCATACCCTACAAACAATTTCTTCTTATGTTCTCCGCTAGATAAGAACTTTGAAGTGATTCTTCGTTGCACGTTGAGGGATGGTTATGTGATCCAATTATGTTAGCATTGTTGAGAGATTGCACTAGCGAAAGTATGGACCCTAAGCCTTGTTTTCAAGCATTGCAATACCGTTTGTGCTCACTTTTGTTACTTGCTACCGTGCTGTTTTTATATTTTAAGATTACAAAAATATATATCTACCATCCATATTGCACTTGTATCACCATCTCTTCGCCGAACTAGTGCACCTATACAATTTGCCATTGTATTGGGTGTGTTGGGGACACAAGAGATTTCTTGTATTTGATTGCAGGGTTGTTTGAGAGAGACCATCTTCATCCTACACCTCCCACGGATTGATAAACCTTAGGTCATCCACTTGAGGGAAAATTGCTACTGTCCTACAAAACTCTGCGCTTGGAGGCCCAACAAAGTCTACAAGAATAAAGTTGCATAGTAGACATCAAGCTCTTTTCTGGCGCCGTTGCCGGGGAGGTGAGTGCTTGAAGGTATATATTTAGATCTTGCAATTAAATCTTTTAGTTTCTTGTTTTTCACTAGTTTGGTTTTATAAAATAAAACTAAAAAATGGAGTTTAGGTTGCATCATTTGTTTCGTCTTTATAATGTCTTTCGTAAAAATAAGGATTCAGAAAATTGTGCTCAATTGGTAGAGGAAGAAACTATGAAAATACTTAATGAGAATTCCTTGAATGATGAGCATGATTGTAATGTTGATAGTATGAATTCTCTGAATATCCATGATGCTAATGATATGCAAAGCCACAAGCTTGGGGATGCTATGTTTGATGAAGATGATATTTTTTGCCCCCCAAGTTTTGATGAGCAAATTTATTATGACGATGGCATGCCTCCTATCTATGATGATTATGATGATGACATGTATGCTATAAAGAGTGATAGTGACCATGAAACTTGTCATCATGATTTTAATTTTCATTTGGATTATGCGAATCATGTATCTCATGATAGTTATTTGTTGAGTTTGCTCCCACTACGATGAATGAGAAGAAATATGCTTATGTGGAGAGTAATAAATTTTCTATGCTTGTAGATCATGAAAAGCATGCTTTATGTGATAGTTATATTGTGAAATTCCTTCATGATACTACTGAAGTTTATTAGAGGGAGGAACATATGCTTGTAGGAATTGCAATAATATCAAGTTTCCTCTCTATGTGTTCAAAGTTTTGAAGTTATGCTTGTTTTGCCTTCCTATGCTAGTTGATTGTTGCTCCCATAAATTTTTTAATCACAAAATCCCTATGAATAGGAAGTGGGTTAGACTTAAATGTGCTTGTCATAAGATTCATGATGCTCTCTTGCATGTTTCATTTACTACTTTTTTATGTGAGCATCATTGAAATCATCATGCCTAGCTAAAAGGCATTAAAGAAAAGCGCTTGTTGGGAGACAACCCAACACTTTTCCTTTCTGTTTTTGTGTGTTAACATGATTAGGCTACTGTAGTAATCATGTTTTGTGTCTTTTATTTCAATAAAGTGCCAAGTAAAGCCTTTGGGATGACTCACAAGATGAGTAGAATTGATGCTGAACCAAAACAGAAACTTTTGACTCCAGTACAGGAATTTTCATGTTTTACTGGAGTGTGATAATGATCTGAAATTTCTACACAGTCTTAATATACAAATTCTTCAGGTTGTCCTAATTTTTCAGAATTTGTAGAGACAGGGAAGTATGGCTATACTACAGATCTTCACAGGCTGTTCTGTTTTTGACAGATTCTGTTTTGCATGCATAGTTTGCTTGTTTTAGTGTTTCCATTGCTTATATTTAGTTGTATAAATTATGGGAATGATAGAATACAGTAGGTATCATGTGGGAACAATTATGAATCTTGTCTTGACAGCACCTAAGTGAATGGTTTATCTTTATTACACTAACCCTTCTCCCGAAGTTCCGTTAAGTTTTGTGTGATTGCAGTTTTCAAGTTTTGGGTGAGACACCGATATGAGGAGAATAAGGAGTGACAAGAACCTAAGCTTGGGGATGCCCAAGGCACCCCAAGGTAATATCCATGGAAGACTCAAGCGCCTAAGCTTGGGGATGCCCCGGAAGGCATCCCCTCTTTTGTCTTCAACATTATCGGTATATCTTACTTAGAGCTATATTTTTATTCGTCACATAATATGTGCTTTGCTTGGATCATCATTATATTTTATTATTTTATGTTAGGTGTCATTTATAATCTTGTTTTTCAATAAAAAGTTCCAAGAATTGTCTTAGGATGCTTGCATTGCATGTTTTGATGTGTGCTGTGTAAAAACAGAAACTTTTGCTGTAGTGTTTGCATTTTAATATTTTACTGGAACGTGGAAAGTTTCTAAAAATTTTACACAGTGTTGTCATATAAATTATTTAGCTTGTACTAAATTTTCATAATTTTTTGAGTTACAGAAGTGCACTGTTTTCATAAATTGCTACAGACTGTTCTGTTTGGACAGATTGCTGTCATAGTTTTGTTATCTGCTTATCCTATAGTTTCCATAGCCTATATTGGTAGATATAAATTGTGGAAACGATAGAAAACAGTAGATGATGTTTAAAAATTATTGTGCAACTTGTCTTGGCAGTACATAAAGTGTTGATTTATTCTTATGTGTACTAACCTATCTCACGAGTTCTTTTCGAGTTTTGTGTGGATGAAGTTTTTGAGTATAGGTGAAACCATGATATGAGAGGATTGAACGAGATACAAAAGTTCAATCTTGGGGATGCCCAAGGCACCCCAAGTAAATATTTCAAGAAGTCTCAAGCATCTAAGCTTGGGGATGCTACGTCTCACCTCTCTTCGTCAACTATCGGTTAGCCTATGTTGAGCCTAAATTTTTATTCGTTCACATGATGTGTGCTATTCTTGGAGTGCTATTTTTATGTTGCTTGCTGTTTAATAAAATACTCAGAACTGAAAATATTTATTGAGAGAGATACCCCTCACATAGCTACTTGATTGTTTACCTACTCATTGATCTTCACTTATATCTTTTGAGAGTAGTTTAATGTTTACTCTTGTGCTTCACTTATATCCTAAGAGTAAATTGTGAATGAATGAAATAACATAAATCTGAAATTATCAATGTGCTATATGCTTAGTAGCAAGTTCACATACGGTTTAGAAAGTAAAATCTATTGAAGTTTGACAATCACAATATTGGTCATACAAGCAATTCGTGAATGATTAGTATAAGGAAGAGAACTTTCACATACAAATATATTATCTTGGACATCTTCTATGATTGTGAATACCCATTAATTATTTTCAAACTTGAGCAAATTAGTTGAAGTTGGACAAGGAAGACAACGTAATGAGTTATGGTCGTGTATATTTGCATAGAAGTTATATTGTTGTGGATCCTCCAACATGTGGTGTTTGCTTAGGATCTTTTGCTAGCCAAAAATTCGTACTAAGTAGAGATACTACTTGTGCATCCAAAAACCCTTAAACCCAGTTTCTTGCCATGAGATTCCACTATATCTACCTATATGCGGTATTACCCTGCCGTTCCAAGTAAATTTGCATGTGCCACCTCTAAAATTTCAAATAAGCATCTGTTTTGTGTGCCTGGACCGCTCATGGAGCGACAGGGGGCGGTCAGTATCTTCCATGTTAAGCGGGTTATTCTCATGATGAGTGTTTATTCACTCATCCTTGCACGAGAGGGGCGGTAATAGGGATTTCCAGTCCCAAAATAAAAAAATGCAATTAATTAAACAAAACTCCCCCAGGAATGTTGTTGGTATGGACGGTACCCGTGGATTCGGCTAGTCGTGGAGTGTGTTTGTTGGTGGAGGGGGGTAAACCTTTACTTTTACCGCTTGGGAACCGCTGCTAATGTGTTTAACATGGAAGATATTGACAACTCTTGGTTGTAACGCTGATAGGAAGGGTGCACCTCCCAAAATTATATTCATCTCCGTTTTAAACAATGAGCTCTGGCACATATGCAAATCCCTGCTTCCCTATGTGAAGGGACAATCTATTTACTTTCATGTTACTTACTTTCATGTTGGGTCAACTTCTTATTCGAACCTCAATCTATTAGTTGGCAAGCACCATGTGGTGGGGAAAGATCTAGGCACATATGGCCAGTCAAATATATTTGATCATGTCTTATTATTGTTGACAATTATCTCTATGATAAATGAGTTGGGAGGCGAAACATTAAGCCCCTATATTTCTCTGTGTTCAAGAGAATTCATTGTTTGAACCATATCATGTGAATTGGTTGCTACTCTATCATTATGAGTTTTATGAGAAAGAGTTGCTGTTATGATGCTAGGAAAAGTGGTTGAAATTATCATTGATCAAACGTATGCACTATGCTAGCATTCACACTTCATAAATTATTTCTTTTATCATTTACCTACTCGAGGACGAGTTGGAATTAAGCTTGGGGATGCTGATACGTCTCCCACGTATCGATAATTTATGAAGTATTCGTGCCATATTCACCTGTGTTTACAATACTTTTATATGGTTTTGATGCACTTTATATGATTTATTTAGAACTAACCCGGACTGGCGCTGTTTTCAACAGAATTACCGTGATGTTATTTTTGTGCAAAAATGAAAGTTCTCGAAATCGCCCAAAACTTTTTGGTGATTTTTTCTGGACCAAATAAGCAATATTGGAGCGTAGAACCACCGGAGAAGAGCCACGATGTGGGCACAACCCACCAGGGCGCGCCAGAGGGCCCAGGCGCGCCCTGGTGTATCGTGCCCTCCTCGTGGCCCATCTTGGCGTGAAACCGTTGCCCAAAAATCCTATAAATATAGAAACCATCAGAAATAACCCTAGACTCTCCGCTCCGCTGCCGCAACTCTCTGTATCGACAAGAAACCAATCTGGAGGCGTTCCAGTACCCTGCCGGAGCGGGGAATCCATCTCCGGTGGCCATTTCATCATCCCGACGGAGGCCATGACGAGGAGGGAGTAGTCCACCCTCGGGGCTGAGGGTATGTACCAGTAGCTATGTGTTCAATCTCTCTCTCGTGTTCTTGAGATGTCACGATCTTGATGTATCACGGGCTTTGTTAATATAGTCGGATCATATGATGTGTTTCCCTCTCTATCTAGTTGTGATGAATTGAGTTTTCCCTTTGAGATTTCGTTATCGAATTGAATACTTTTATGGATTTGAGAACACTTGATATATGTCTTGCATGTGGATACCCGTGGTGACATTGGGGTAATCTATGCATAGGGGTTGATACACGTTCTTGTCCTACTTTCTCCGATAGAAATCTTGGGGCACTCTTTGAGGTTCTTTGTGTGGATTGAGTATTATGAATCTGAAATATTTTGATGCGTATCATATAATTAACTCATGGATACTTGTGGTGACATTGGAGTATCTAGGTGACATTAGAGTTGGTTGATGCATATCATATGGTGTTATTCTAGTACGAACTCTTAGATAGATCGAACGGAAAGGATAACATGATGTTATCTTAGTACGTACTCTTGAATAGATCGATCAGAAATAATAACTTTAAGGTGGTTTCGTACCCTACAAACAATTTCTTCTTATGTTCTCCGCTAGATAAGAACTTTGGAGTGATTCTTCGTTGCACGTTGAGGGATGGTTATGTGATCCAATTATATTAGCATTGTTGAGAGATTGCACTAGCGAAAGTATGGACCCTAGGCCTTGTTTTCAAGCATTGCAATACCGTTTGTTCTCACTTTTGTTACTTGCTACCTTGCTGTTTTTATATTTTCAGATTACAAAAACATATATCTACCATCCATATTGCACTTGTATCACCATCTCTTCGCCGAACTAGTGCACCTATACAATTTGCCATTGTATTGGGTGTGTTGGGGACACAAGAGATTTCTTGTATTTGATTGCAGGGTTGTTTGAGAGAGACCATCTTCATCCTACACCTCCCACGGATTGATAAACCTTAGGTCATCCACTTGAGGGAAAATTGCTACTGTCCTACAAAACTCTACGCTTGGAAGCCCAACAAAGTCTACAAGAATAAAGTTGCGTAGTAGACATCAGTCATCCCAAAAGTAATGACTTAAATCAAATAAGAACTTTTTCTTGTGTTGGTATGTGAAACTAGGTGGTATATATGGAGCAACAATGTAATTAGCGTAATCTGCATACCAAGGGGTACTGCAGGAAGCTTTTATATTAGCTAATTGATCATCAGGAAAATTATCATCAATAGGTAGTGGTTCATCAAGAAAGTTTTCCATCCTATACAAGTTATCTACTACAGGATTCTCAGCTCCCTTTCTATCAACAATATGCAAATCAAACTCTTGAAGTAAAAGCACCCACCTAATTAGTCTAGGCTTAGCATCTTTCTTTTCCATCAGATATTTAATAGAAGCATGATGAGTGATAATAGTAACTTTGGAATCAACAATATAATGTCTAAACTTATCACATGCAAACACAAATGCTAAAAATTCCTTCTGAGTAGTAGCATAATTTCTTTGAACATTGTCTAGAGTCTTACTAGCATAATGAATGACATTCAATTTCTTGTCTACTGTGTGCCCTAGAACAGCACCAACAACATAGTCACTAGCATCACACATAATTTCAAATGGTAAGTTCAATCAGGTGGCTGAACAATAGGTGCAGAAATTAAGGCTTTCTTAAGTATTTCAAAGGCTTCTACACAACCATCACCAAAAACAAATGGAACATCTTTTTGAAGAAGATTAGTTAATGGCCTACAAATCTTCGAGAAATCTTTAATGAAACGCCTATAGAAACCAGCATGACCAAGGAAACTTCTTATACCTTTAACATCTTTAGGACATGTCATTTTCTCTATTGCATCAATTTTAGCTTTGTCTACCTCAATACCTCATTCAGAAATTTTATGTCCAAGCACTATGCCCTCATTCACCATAAATTGGCACTTCTCCCAATTCAAGACAAGGTTAGTTTCTTCACATCTATGCAACTCGATCAAGGTTGCTCAAGCAATCATCAAAACAAGTCCCTTAAACGGAAAAATCATCCATAAATACCTCAAATTTTTTTTCATAAAAGTCACGGAATATGGCAGTTATACATCTTTGAAAGGTGTAGCAGGTGCATTGCATAAGCCAAAAGGCATACGTCTATAAGCATAAGTACCAATGGGACAAGTAAAAGTAGTTTTCTCTTGATCTTCTTTTGACACAGGTATTTGAGAAAAACCAGAATATCCATCAAGGAAAAAATGTGTGTGCTTCGATAATCTTTCTAACATTTGATCAATAAAAGGCAATGGATAATGATCTTTTCTAGTAGCTATGTTTAATTTCCTGATATCAATTACAATCCTATAACTGGTTACTATCCTTTGTGGAATAAGTTCATTTTTATCATTTGGAACAACAATTATACCTTCTTTGTTAGGAACACAATGAACGGGACTTACCCATCTACTATCAGATATGGCATAGATTAAACTTGCCGCCAGAAGGTTTAATATTTCAGTTCTTACCACTTCCTTCATTTTAGGATTCAAGCGGCGTTGATGATTAATGACAGGTTTAGCATCTGGCTCCATATTAGTATTGTGCTCACATAGAGTGGGACCAATGCCCTTAAGATCATCAAGAGTATATCCAATAGCAGCTCGATGCTTCTTTAGAGTTTTGAGTAATCTCTTTTCTTCATGCTTTGAAAGGTTAGCACTAATAATAACATGATATATATTCTTTTCATCAAGATAAACATATTTCAGTGTGTCAGGTAATTTCTTTATCTCAAACACAGGATCTCACTTAGGTGGGGGAGGATCCCCTAAAATGTCAACATGCAAGTTGTGTTTAAGAATAGGTGTTCGTGTAAAGAATATTTTATCTATTTCCTTCCTTTCATTCATATGCATATCATTTTCATGGTCTAGCAAATATTGTTCTAACAAATCAGTAGGAGGCACGACAATAGAAGCTAGACCAATAATTTCATCCTTACTAGATAACTCTTTCTCATGTGGTTTTCTACCAAACTTAGAGAAATTAAATTCATGAGACACATCACCAGAACTTACTTTAACCTTTTATGTAACACAATTAATTTCAGCATTAACAATATTCAAGAAAGGTCTACCGAATATAATGGGACAAAAATTATCTTGTTATACCAAGTACTAAGAAATCAGTAGTGTACTTAATTTTTGCACACGAGACTTCAACATCTCTAATAATCCCAAGGGGTGAAATAGTGTCTCTGTTTGCAAGTTGAATAGTAACATCAATGTCTTCCATCTCAGCGGGTGCTATATCATTCATATTTTCTTGATATAAGGTAAAAGGAATAACACTCACACTAGCACACATATCACACAAGCCATGATAGCAATGATCTCCAATCTTAACAGAAACAACATGCATGCTAACAACTGGTTTATTTTTATCTAACTCATCATGTTTATTTCTAACAGGTTGAGCTATTCTAGCAGTCTCATCACAGAAGTAAATAACCTGACCATCAATATTATTAACAAAGAGAACCTTAACCATAGCAATATTAAGTTCTACATTTATTTGTTCAGAAGGTTTGGGTGTTCTAATATTGCTTTTATTAACCACGGTTGTAGCCTTAGCATGCTCTTTAATCCTAACATGAAAAGGTGGGTTTTCAATATAAGTAGTAGGCACAACTAGATCAACATTATAAATAATAGTTTCTTGTTTAGAAATAGTAGGTTCTTCTAACGGTTCCTCAATGGGTGGATGATATTTAAACCACTTCTCCTTAGGGAGAGCAACATGAGCAGCAAAGGTTTCACAAAAGGAAGCTATTATCTCAGAGTCAAGTCAATATTTAGCGCTAAATTTATGAAAATTATCGGTTTCCATAAAAGATTTATCACAATCAAACTCAAGTTTTATACCTGACTCTTTACCTTCATCGAGCTCCCAATCTTCAGAGTTGCGTGTAATTCTTTCCAGAAGATCCCACTTGAATTCAATAGTTCTCTTCGTGTAGGAACCATTGGAAGAAGAATCGAGTATCAGTTGATCATCATAAGAAAGCCTAGCATATTTTTTTTGTAGAATTATTTCTCTTGAGAGCTCATGGTTGGGGCAAATGTGCATCATAGATTTAAGCCCCCCCCCCCAATCTTGAGAAATGCTTTCTCCTTCACGCGGGGAAAAATTATATATATAATTCCGATAACGATGAACTAGATGCATAGGATAAAACTTTTGGTGAAATTCCAGCTTCAACCGGTTCGAGTCCCATGTTACAGCATCATCCAATAGCCTATAACAAATCAATGATTTTCCCTACAAAGATAAAGGGAAAACCTTCTTCTTGACTTTGTCCTCGGATAAACCTGCAAGCTTAAATAATCCACAAATCTCATTTGTATATATCAAGTGCAAATCAGGATAAGTTGTTCCATCTCCTGCATAAGGATTAGCTAGCAGTTTATCTAACATACCCGAAGGAATCTCATAATAAATATTTTTAGTAGGTTTAGTAGGTTGAGGGGCTACTTTTTCCACTTCTGGTCGGCGTGAAGATACCCCAATCAGTCCCTTCCAAGGATTATTATCCATAGTGACAAGAAACCGTAAATTTCAGCACGTAGCGAAAATGTTTCCTTACCAAATTGCACTCACCAAAGGCGCTTCATTCCTCGGCAATGGAGCCAGAAAAGAGTCTTGATGACCTAAAAGTATAGGGGATCAACGTAGTACTTTCGATAAGTAAGAGTGTCAACCCTAACGAGGAGCAGAAGGAAATGATAAGCAGTTTTCAGCAAGGTATTCGCTGCAAGTGTTGTAAGTAACAGTGATAGATAGTTTTGTGGCAAGATAATTTGTAACAAGTGACAAGTAGCAAAAGTAACAAGTGTGCAGCACCCGATCCTTTTTGTAGCAAAGGAAAGGCGAGACAATTCTATTTTATGAAGCAAAGTTCTCTCGAGGACACATGGGAATTTCTGTCTAGTCATGTTCATCATGCTGAGTTGATTCGCGTTCGTTACTTTGATAATTTGATATGTGGGTGGACTGGTGCTAAGGCGATGTTCTTACTTGAACAAGCAACCCACTTATGATCACCCCCTCTCGCAATCATCCGCAACTTCGAAAGAAGAATTAATATAAATCTAACCATAGCATGAAACATGTGGATCCAAATCATCCCCTTATGAAATAACATATAAACTAGGGTTTAAGCTTCTGTCACTCTTGCAACCCATCATCTACTTATTACTCCACAATGCCTTCCCTTAGGCCCAAAATATGGTGAAGTGTCATGTAGTCGACGTACACATGACACCACTAACGGAAGCAACAACATACATATCATCAAAATATCGAACGAATACCAACTTCACATGATTACTTATAACAAGACTTCTCCCATGTCCTCGAGAACAAAAGTAACTACTCACAAATCATCACCATGTTCGATATCAGAGGTGTAATAAATATAATAAAGGATCTGACCATATTATTTTCCACCAAAGAAACCAACAAGCATCAACTACAAGATGTAATCAACACTACTAGTAACCCATAGGTACCAATCTGAGGTTTTGAGACAGAGATTGAATACAAGAGATAAACAAAGGTTTGAGATGAGATGGTGATGGTGAAGGTGTTGATGAATATTGATCCTCTCACGAAGGAGGAAGCGTTGGTGATGACGATGGCTTCAATTTCCCCCTCTCGGAGGGAAGTTTCCCCGGCAGAATCTCTCTGTCGGAGTGCAAAAGGGCCTCTGCCGAGGTTTCCGCCTCGAGACGGCGGTGCTTCGTCCCGAAAGTATCCTCTTGATTTTATTTCTAGGTCAAAACACATCATATAGCAGAAGAGGTGGGCCTACCAAGCCATCACGGTGCGCCCAGGGGGTGGGCGCGCCTTGTTGGCTTGGAATGAACAGGTGGCCCCCCTTTGGCACTTCTATGCTTCATAAATTCAGATATATTGCACAAAAATCCTCGTGAAGTTTCAGGTCATTTGGAGTTTAGAGAATTTCCAGCCTTTTTCTTGGTTTTCAGGTCCAGAATTTCAATTTCCGACAATTTCCCTCTTTGTGATGTACCTTGTAAATTAAGAGAGAAAAGGCATTAGAATAGTATCATAAAATGGAATAGTGGCCAAGAATAATATAAATATCAATAAGAAATCATGATGCAAAATGGACGTATCACGATGCTTGACGACCAGTTTGCCAGCAAAGTGCTGATGGTAACCATAAATGGCGACCGTCCTCCCGTCTCGCCAGGCGACTTGGTTAAAGTTCTTGGCATTGGACATGACATCCAAATAAGTGACTTGCTCATCGAAGTCTGTCCGTCACCGACTAATTTCTTCGTCAGGTTCCGGACAACATTCGACTACAGTCGTGTGTTCGAATCTTCCAGTCATTTGTTCTGTGATGGCACACTACCGAGCCTCGATCTCCCAGGTTGGGACTCGGTGCCTTCTGAGCTTGAGTTTTTACAAAGCTTACCTTTCACGGCATGCCTCGACGGTCTTGGAACAGCGAGTCCATGAATGATCTTACGAACAACCTAGGAGGTGAGCTCTTAAGTATGTTTGTTCCTCCAGACAGCTGGGATCTGACGGTTATGGCCTGGATGCAGAGGCTGGCCACCATACCGAAGGTGATTGGTGTTGAGGTACTGTCGGGGATATAACTCCACGGTGTAACCCGCCATAATGGGCCGGGTTAAATATATCAACGACTGTATAATCAAGTTTAAGATGGGCAGTATCATGAAGACGAAGAGAAACGAGGAGGTGGTTAACTCGAGTCACCAGACAGCCCAATACCTGAAGACGGCGGCTCAAAGCCCATGAAGCTAAGAACGTCGGTTGAGTTTCCTTAAGATACAAGACAAGTTAGAGATGTTGTAGGTCACGGGTCATGATATGACCCGGATTCTATTGTAAACCCTAGGACTTGACATGTATATAAAGGCAGGTCCTTAGGCTCCAAAAGACTTAAGTTACAACCTCGCGATAGCTAGGTTAGCGATTCTGCACCCTTGTAATCGAGATCTACTCATCAAATATACACAAAGCAGGACGTAGGCTATTACCTCCATTGGAGGGGCCAAACTTGGGTAAACCCGACTCTCTCTCTCTCTCGTTTAACCCCTTCGAGTCGCCACCTAGCGGCGATGGCCTCACACCTAAGTCCGTTCACGAGGACATCTGCCGGGTTGACAAAACCACGACAGTTGGTGCCCACCGTGGGGCTCTCGCCCGGTGGAGTTGAGTTCTCGAAGGGAATCCAACCTGGATTTGGGAGGTTTGCAGTTAATCAGATGGTCAAGAGCCGCCGCGACAAGATCTACGTCAACGAGCCGGCTTGGAGCGTCAAAGCCGACCCGATCGGACGTGAGCTTCGAGATCCCGTGGGAGAGATTGGTTTAGGGACCTCCGAGTCGGACATCTACATCAACGTCGACGAGGCGTCTCGGAGCGCTCAATCCAGTCAACCCCAGGGCGGCCTTCATCGCGTATTCGTCGGCTTCACGCAAGGAATCAGCCTTTCGGATGACCCGACCGCTAGTGGCGACGTCCACGTCAACTCGGACGGCGGATCATCCATAGGAGATACGGGCTCAATCTGCCCTCTTTATGATGGCGGGCTTGGGGGTTCATTAGAGACCGAAGCCCCTGAGGAACACAATGAGTCGCCTCGACAAGTCACCGTCTACATGGCAGGGGCTACGACGGTTCCAAATCCGGCCGCAGCTGGAGGTTCTGGCGGGTCAACTAAAACGCCGGCTCAGGCCATGACTGATCTCATGGCCAAGATGGCAAAACTCGTGGATACTCCAGTCACTTCAGAAAATCAGGAAGAAAGCAATGTGGAGCTAACCAAATTGCGTAGTCAAATAATTGAGGTACAGAAGGAGATTGATGCTGAAAATTCACGAATGGCGGAGTTGCAGGCTCGCATACATCAAGAGACGGAGCGCCTTAAGGCCGAGGCCTGGCAATTAGGAGTTCAGAGAGAGGCATCGGAGGCGGTTTACGAGAGAAGAAGCCACCATGGACTCCCTCCGAACCTTGAGCCGCAACAGCTTTTTAACACCCCACAACAGACACCAGGAATCGGCAAGAGGAACCGGCTCAACCCCCGCCGGCTCAATTCCCGTCTCGGCGATTTCAGACGCCGCGGGGCCACTTTTCCAATCCTGTTGACAACATGTTGGCAGCAACCCGGAATTTGGAAGCACTACCTATTAACGGAAACTCCCCTCTTGAGGTTGAGGCTAGAAACGCTACCGAGATGCTAAAGACTGTTGTGGTACAACAGACACAGTATTCGTACAGCCGGGATCGGATGCATTCCACTCGCTATGCTAGCAAGGGCTGTAAGATGGAGTCCCCGGCTATTTCTAGCAGTGGACGACGACAATAGTTTCAGGTTTGTCCAACCCGTCTCATGCCATCAGACGCCCAGGCAGTTGTTGATGCTGCGAGAGGCGCACGGCAGGCAGAAGCGGAAGCAGCAGCACGGGCGATCGAGCAGCTTCACCCTCAACCGGCGAGTTTGGGGGTTGGGTCCAATAGTAGGACGATTGGTATACCATGCTTATCCTCGGGGCTCTGCGCTGAGCGCATGCCCAAAGACTTCAAGGGGCCTCGTAAGGTGCCAAACTACACAGCAGATCGTGAGCCGGCGTCTTGGATCAAAAGTTATGAGTTGGCAATGGACATGTTGGATGTCAGTGACGCTGTATGTGCTAAATACTTAACCATGATGTTGGAAGGACCAGCTCGGACATGGTTGAAAAACTTGCCGCCTAACTCCATCAACACATGGGCCGAGCTGAACGAGCAATTCATCAAGAATTTTCAAGGAACCTGCAAGAAGCCTATGACAATAGTAGACCTATAGCATTGCATTCAACGAGTAGACGAGTCGGCTCACAATTGGACTCGCCGGGTCGCGAAAATCATCCACTCATCGGATAGCATTACGGCGGCTCAGGCAGTCCTCATATCGGAAAAGAACTGTCACTTCCAGCCTTTGGTCCAGAAGCTCGGACGGCTCAAGCGGAAGGTACAGGACATGCGTGACTTGATGGACGTTCTCACCAGATATGCTGAGCCGGATAGCACGAAGGATCCTGGTTCAGATGAGGACAAGACCACCAAAGGTAAAAAAGCTAAAGGAGGGAAAGGTCAGCACGGTCCAGGAGGCAACCAGGGGGCTCAAAATAATAAGCGAAAGCAGCCTGCCGGCGGGTCAGACTTCGAGGCCAACACTAATATAGGCTTCAAGAATCAGCGCCGAAACGGTCGACCCGAAGGAGCTTACAATGGGAATAAACCTCGCAATTATGAGGAGGCGCTTAAAGCACCTTGATCTAAGCACAGCACCCAAGATAAGCCGGCTAGCCACTCTTGGGAGAATTGTTATATCATGCAAGAGTTCCATAGCCAGGCTTTCGAGAATAATTCAGGAGGCAATGGTGGAGGGCACCCGGGGCAACATGGACCTGGCGGGTCACAAGGTGGCCCGGGGGCTGGTTTTCAACATCAGGGAAATCATGGCAATGGGCAACATCCTAGCCAGGGCAATCAACATAATAACCAAGGAGGATTTCAAAGTAATCCCAAGCAGTTGAATAATGGTCAGTACCACTAGCACCTGAATCCCTGAATAAAATTCGTACTCTGGAGAGTATCAAAGAAGAAATTTTATGTTTCCAAGAAATAAGCCGGCCCCGGAACACCAGTGGCCTTATTATACTTAGCTCTGCCGACACCTTTTTTGTAATTTCTTCCCCCCTGCAGACTTCTGTATATACTTCTTTATGTTTCGAGTATGAATAAAGCCGGCATATTTTTGTCGCTTCAACCTACAAATTGAGTTTGAGTCTTTATTTTCCGAAACAAAGGGCACCTGGGGGCTTCCAACTCATCAAGTTTAGCTTTCTCACCCTTGTGACCCGGCATAACGCCACAATACAAAGGGCATTTGGGGGCTTCCTGCCCACCGGGCTTAGCTTTCTCAGCCTCTTGACCTGGCAAAAATGAACGCCACATATGGTTAAACCTGCCTGTATGCTTGATGCGACTCCGATCAGATGACCCCGTGAACTCTTGGCGAGTCAATCCTTTTTTGGACCCTGAACTTGTTAAGGTTAAAACACCGGCTTGAGTCATGCGAGAGCCGGCATACATAAAGCTAGGATAAACCATGGGTTATCATATCCGCTTCATTAAAGCAAGACCCGAGCCTCGAAAGCCGGTCTTTTCCCATCGAGCCTCGAAAGCCGGCAGATTATCTTGTCATTATGATCACATATTATTACATCCTTTACATCATGGCCAGGACCTTCAAAACTGCCTTCAAAAGGGGCTACCTTATATTCCTAAACTTCAAGAAATAGTTCCCAAAACGAGTACTATGTGCTGAAACTCATCACATAAAATGTTTTTGGGCACACTTTTTCCGGTTTGTCTAGACAATAACTGGATTATCAGCTGCATGACCAGCATAAATTATATTATTGGTTGAAAAGGCTAAAAAGACCTTAAATTTTGAATATTAATGTTTGCCAGGCCTCATTGAGCCGGCTTATCAACAATGCCTTACTGTGCTCATCATAGCAAGTTTCAGATTCGAAGTTACTACCGGCTCATATTTCAATGACCGGATTGAACAATTGAGCTCGCATGGCGACCAATGGACAGACATAATCTTCAACATTGTTGAGAGAGAAATAGATTGTTAAAATCTAGAAGATCAAGCCCAGAAAATTAAATATCTTGTGTCAACAAAGACAAGCATGCATGATGGCACGACAATAGTTTTCGTCTATCCCTATTACAAGCTCAAGGGAGCCACAAATTGTTTCTCCACCCATACTTGGGGGCTTAAGTGATGCTTGATAAAATAAGGATCACCGACTACATCATCCGGGTCAGCGAGGGCTAATCCTGCGCGTGATATGCCTCCGGGTTATCCACCGATTGGTCTTCCGGCTCTTGTATCTGAAGGTTATCCGCATCCTAGTTGTAGTAAGATAGGGCCTGGAACACAGCCTCGTCATCAAGAATTGGAGACGGATCAACTTCAGGAGCAAAGATATGCTCGCGCCGTTGAGGAGCCAGACTCTTTGATATTAAATCAGGTGGTGGAATCCGAGTATGATTGGCGCCATAGGACGCTTGATAGTTCTTCAGTTTCATCTCAGATACCAGCTGGGTTGACAGTATTTAAGCATCCTTGACACATGCGGCAGAATCCTCCTGGGAAAATTCTGACCCGTCGTTTTTAAATTTGGGAAAGCCCTTTGCAAGCTCAGCTGGATCGAGCTCCTCTCCACAAGCTAAAGCCCGACTCAATACATATATCACGCCAGATCGGGCGGCTGATCTTTTTAGCTCTGGAATATGTTGAGGAATGGTGGAAAGACACTCCAACACATTCTTGATAAACTTTAAGGGCTGCTTATCCCCCATCGTTGCCTTGATCGCGAGATGACTCCCAACATAGATTTGCTCTCTCACGGAATAAACAGCCTTAAGCATCAACATGCTATTATCATAAAAGCTGCTAGACCAGGGGCCTGCAAAATAAAATCACTGCATGAGTCGCCGGGCGCATTGTGTCTATATCTCAAGAAGACAAGAGGCTATATACACTTACCAAAAATAGCTTGGGTCATCTGGGAAATATGCCGCTTTAACCCGGACAACTCCTCGGTGATGGGTTTGAGCCGGTCCTCAGCATCCTCTGCACGCTTCAACAGAGTCGCCTTTTGATCTTCAAAGGATTTCTAATCCTTTAAAAAGCTTGCCTTGGTGTTTTCCAGCTCGATCAATGAAAGGCGAAGTTTTTCTTCAACTTCTGCTTGGGAAGTTTGCCCTTTTTCCAGGTCTTTCTTCAAGCTAGCTACACTGGACTCGACTGTCTTCAAAGCTTCCTGCATCATGAATAAATCTATGTCAAGTCCCAAGAAAATTGCAAGCAATATATTTGGCACTTGGGGGCTAATGTATCAGTTCTTTTGATACTAAGAACTGACACTAAAAATGTGAACAAGACCTGACTCATCTCAAGGAGATAAGCTGGCCCTTGTGGGCTATAGGTCGAAGTTCTTCAAAGTTATTAAAAAAGATACACGACTCATCTCAAGGAGATGAGCCGGCCCTTAGGGGATACAGGTCGAAGTTCTTCAAAGTTATTAAAAAGACCCGACTCATCTCAAGGAGATGAGTCGGTCCTTGGGGGCTACAGGTCGAAGTTCTTCAAAGTTATTAAAAAAGAGACCCGGCTCATCTCAAGGAGATGAGCCGGCCCTTGGGGGCTACAGGTCGAAGTTCTTCAAAGTTATTAAAAAAAGACCCGACTCATCTCAAGGAGATGAGCTGGCCCTTGGGGGCTACATGTCGAAGTTCTTCAAAGTTATTAAACAAAGACCCAACTCATCTCAAGGAGATGAGCCGGCCCTTGGGGGCTACAGGTTCAGTCAGTCAAACATTCGCAAGACCCAGCTTATCTTAGAAAGACAAAACTGGGCCTTAGGGGCTACAAAAGGATATATGACGAGAGCATATAAAGTACAACATACCTCGTATTTATTTTTCATCATGCTAACAAGGCCGATTTCCATCTCACGGCTTGTAGCCAGGCGGTCCAAACAGGCAGCATGAAGATATTCAACACTAAAATTCTCATAATTTGGAAGCTCCAACTTGGTCTTCCCTTTTTCTTGCATTACCACTTCATCCTTAGCAACAACCTTTGTTAACACCCTTGAAATCTCAGGAGCAGTATAACCCATCCCAGTAATAATAACTTCAGGGGTATCTTTGTTTGTTATTGAAGGATTAGGCAGGTCAAGGTTAACTGCTGATGTAGCTTCAACAGTTACGACATCAGTATTGGTTGGTTCAGATGGAGGAGGTAAATCGTTTTGGATATCATGAGGGTCTTCAGGATGATCAACATGGACTTCATGAGCCGCCGGGTCAGGAATCTCCGGCTCAGGGGCCTCAGGGTTAACAGAAGACCCGTCAGTCTTCCTTTTCTTGGCTTTGGCCCTGCCAAGTTAAAGAGTATAATATGAAGAATGGGAAGAGACAATAGTTTACTCAAACAGACGAATTGATGAGGAATTTACCCATGATTGATAACAAAGGGCGCCAGTTTGGACGTAGTTGAGTCATCCGACGAAGGTGGCGACACCTGATTAACCAAGGCATAGGAGTCAAAAAGTTGACACATCAAGTCAGAACTTCCTTGGAAGTTTCGAATATTAGGTACCTTGGCTGGTCGTTTTCTGGTGGCTGATTTATCAGGTAAGCCCTCAACAAGATCACCACTCCCACTTCGGATCTGACGCCTAGACTGGTGCTGGGTTTTCTTCAAAATAATGTGAGGATCTAGATGAGCGTCCGGGTGAGAAAAGCCTACCTTCCGAACAACCCTCCTTGTTTTCAATAGAGGCGAAGGTTCTGAGTCAGAAGAGATGGAAATTACATCAACATCGCCTGCACGGCTTGTTTCAACATCACCTGCACGGCTTGTTTCAACATCACCCTAAGAGGGAAAGGCGTCAGATAGATTCAATGAAATATAAACAAAAGATTAATTTTACCTCTGGTCGGGTATCAGTGGCAGCTGTTTCGTCCACATGAGACGGTCCTTCTACAGCCGCCTTATTCTTCTTCTTGCTCGGGGCGGCTTTGGGCTTGTTAGCCGCGGTCTTGATGCGTCTCCTACTCTAGAAAGAAGATGTAGCCTGCAAAATTAAACATTCAGAGCAAGAAAGCAAAGGCTCAAAGTTTGTTCAAAAAGCCGGACTAAGATTTTAAAGGTTTATACTAGAGGAGCCGGGTTAAGGGCGTAGAAAGGTTTCAACCCGTCCTTGCTGCAAGTCTCCTGGTTTTCACCTAGCAGCTTCTTCACAATCCGGTTTATTTCGCCGGCCTCCAAGGAAAAATTGATGTACCGTTGAGCGTCATTCAAGTCGCCAGAATAAGCGCACATAAGGGCATTGCGCAGACTTAATGGCAGAATCCTCCAAGATACCCAACACCAGGTTAAATCGACCCCAGTTAGTCCATTGGCTAGCAGAGCCCTCAACTTCGGATAAATATGGGCGTGTTGGGAGCGTTCCTCTTGAGGAGCCCAACCAGGAAGTTCAAGATCCATCGGGAGGCCGTTGGGCCTATAACCCGGCAAGGGATTTTCATCAGCAGGAGCGGTATTTTGACAATAAAACCAAGTCTTGTTCTGCCCTTTAGGGTGGCTTGGTAAGGTGGCAGCAGGAAAAAGGACGTCCTGCCGCCTCTGAATTGAAACCCCGCCAAGTTCTAAGCCGGGACCGTCCGCACACTCTGTTTGCCGGTTCAAATAGAAGAACTCCCTGAAGAGGGAGACAGTGGGTTCCATTTGAAGATACACCTCGCAAAATACTTGGAACTGGCAGAGGTTCGATATAGAGTTAGGGCCTAGGTCTTGAGGATGAAGATGGAAAAAGTGTAAGACGTCTTGGAAGAATTTTGACCCAGGAGGTGAAAAACCCCTTTGAAGGTGATCCAAGAATATCACCACTTCTCCCTCCTCGGGGTTCGGGAGTTCCTCTCCAAGGATGACTCGCCAACCAACCACACTTTGAGGCGGCAGAAACCCATGTTCCTCATAATCTTTAAGGTGAACGTCAGAAACTTGAGTCGCCACCCAATTGCAGGCTTTTGACTCCGACATAATGAGTCGCCTGGATAAAGCAAAAAATGGCGGCTTGAATAAATGGTTCGAATTAAAAGATCTAATTATCTGCAAAGGAAAGGCTGTTTTGTAAAGAGCCGGAGTCTATACATTAGCTGAAAACGCATGGCGGGTTACAATTATTATGCCGGTAAAGGTAAGGGTGACTTGCACTAAGGACCAAAGAATTCTAAAAGTTCTGCTAAGTGTAAGACAAACAAGTTTCCCTCGGAGCTACAACAATTTTGGATCTAAGAATAGTTCAAAAAAGCGAGAATATTTGCTAGCCCTAGCAAAGGAGCATAGAAGCAATGACAGCACGGTGCATCTAACACAGAGAAGGATTAGAACATATCATACGCAAAACGGAGTTGGTGTCTCTACCGCTTTAATTTGGCGATTACGTTCGCGAGATGCACTCACGGAGTTAGCAATGGTGATGAATTGGAGAAAGGTTGCCGAAGAACTCAAAGAACCTCGGGGTGCTATAATAGATCTAGGTCAGAAGAAAGATGACTTACTCAAGTGCTCACCGGTGGTGGCGGAAGCGCGCAGAGGATTGACTGACGAAGAAGAAATACCGCGATGACCTCGAGGGAGATTGCCGAGATGAGGAAACCGCGGTGGTGACACGAGGAGCTTCCGGACTCGAGGAAGAAGAAGAAGCGAAGAGAAGAAGTGGAAAGTGAATCAGGGACCCTTTGGTAAATATTTAAAGGGAAGGAGCTCGAAAGGGCAACTGACAGGCGCGACAATCGAGGGAATACAGTAAATTTTGGGAAACAAAAACGCCTCGATTTTCGGGATAAACGGATATGACCAGATTCGCCATGATGTCATTATGTTTATTCCAGGTTGACGACAGATGACGTCACAATAAATGAACACTGGGAAAAATGACAAGTGTGGGAGCAGAACAAGCCGGTGTTATGAAATCCATAGAAGATACCAGTCCAAGGATGAGCCGCCAAAGGAAGGAAAGATCTATTGACATGAACGGATTAAAATCTATTTGGGGCCTAATGTCGGGGATATAACTCCACGGTGTAACCCGCCATAATGGGTCGGGTTAAACATATCAACGACTGTACAATCAAGTTTAAGATGGGCCGTATCATGAAGACGAAGACAAACGAGGCGGTGGTTGACTCGAGTCACCACATGACCCAATACCTGAAGACGGCGGCTCAAAGCCCATGAAGCTAAGACCGCCGGTTGAGTTTCCTTAAGATACAAGACAAGTTAGAGATGTTGTAGGTCACGGGTCATGATATGACCCGGACTCTATTGTAAACCCTAGGACTTGACATGTATATAAAGGCAGGTCCTTAGGCTCCAAAAGACTTAAGTTACAACCTCGCGATAGCTAGGTTAGCGATTCTGCACCCTTGTAATCGAGATCTACTCATCAAATATACACAAAGCAGGACGTAGGCTATTACCTCCATTGGAGGGGCCAAACTTGGGTAAACCCGACTCTCTCTCTCTCTCTCGTTTAACCCCTTCGAGTCGCCACCTAGCGGCGATGGCCTCACACCTAAGTCCGTTCACGAGGTCTGCCGGGTTGACAAAACCATGACAGGTACCGGTGCAAGAACCGGGGTTGTACTATTCCTCGCCGCCCAAGCCTCCGCGGACCATGTTAGGTATGTACCTGTATCGAGTATTCGTGCATTTCGAAAAAGTGGTCAATCCATCAATCGAAGTTCTGCCGCCGCCGCTGGTGCCGGGGTCCGTCAACGACGTCCATTACAGGAGTTTGCGTCAAAGTTTCCCCGTGTTGCTCAGAACAATGGATGGCACAGGGCCTACTCCATCGTGCGGCGGTGGCCATTGCTTATTTGGGAGAAGAGGCCGGGTTGGCTGGCTGGATGTGCTCTAATTTGAGGTAACAACTAAATCTTCTTAGATACAGTACTACTTATTATATCCAAGTTGAGGGTGTGAAGCTCTGATGTGCCAATGCATTTGATTGTGACCTGTTCTATTTTGTATATCATTTTTTTCTAAAATGGCCGGGCGTACGTCAACTTAATGTGCTAGTAGAACTTATTGTGTTGTTTGTCTGTTTTCTTTGTACAACATTCAAAATATTTCCACGTCATTGATCGAGATGATGAACGGTGATGTATGAGTGTGTTGGTTTCAAGATAACCCTACCCGTAGCGATCCACTTCTTCCACCCCTATTGTGCTGACCGCGTGATATTTTTATATGCAATCTCAATGTGCTAAGATGTCACCATCCCTTGTCTATGATTGTGTCAACTCTATAAGTTTGTACTGAGCATCAGCAATGCATAGGGCTGGATTATTACCTTGCTCATGGCAACTTCTAATTTGGTTTCACTAGAATCTACATTTTTTCTTAAGTTATAATTTTATCTTACTGACTATAAAAACATGTACACAAATCCTTGTTTTGGCCATTTCAGGCCTTGTTCACTGAACATCAACAATACAAGTGGGCCGAAAGACGCGTGTTAGCCTAGATGTTGTTTTGTCCTAAAATAGGCGCAACCAAGCTTATATTTTTTAAGAAAATGCAGAACCCTGTTTTAGTTTTCTATAAAAATGCCAAGCTCAACGAATTTTTTTATAGTAAGTTCCCAGCTCAGTTTTGTTTTTATAAGAAATGCTCTATCTAGACAAAAAATGTTTTTTCACCCATCCTAGCAAATGGGTCTATTTCTAAAAAATAGTAAATGGGTTGTAAATTATCAGAAACAATAAATGGGTTCATGTACGCAATATTATTTTTCACCAAGCCAAGTAAATAGGTGTGGTCTAAAAATAATAAAATGTGATGTAAATTCTTAGAAATAGTAAATAGGATATTTTGTTTTTATCCCATCCCAAGAAATAGATGTACTAGAAAATAAAATAAAATAGACTGTAAAATTAAATAAATGGGCTGCATGTCCACCACCTCTTTTCGAAGCTGGCATTGTTGCATTGTCCATTTAGGCAACAAAATGATTACTCAAAAAAAAGGTCAACAAAATGATTCAATCGTAAAAAACAAAGCCAACAAACTATTCTGTCTACCGTACCCGTTGGATTGAGATCAAACGGTCGTCCTGCTTTCTTCAATCTATAATCTTGTTGCTCCAGTTGCCAAAACCATCGCTGGCGGGAGCTCCTGCTTCTTCCTGCCGTGGCTGGCTGTGCTACTGCACAGGCCTCGATGCCCCACCCTACTCTCATGGGTGGCCAGGCCATCCCTCTAGTCATCTAGACCTTCTGTTATTCTTCGACGACGATAGCCTCACCCAATAACTGAACCCGTCAACCCTCATACTTTGCTCCACCTAGGCATCCACTGCCACTTCTTCCCTAGCTCCGGCTCCAGCTCATTCCCTTCATAGGTCTCGCCGTCGTCCACCGCCTTGGTCCTCTCGATGCGGCGTGGTCAACGGGATCAACAAATCACATGCGTCAGAAGAGGACTCTACGTGGAGAGGCTGACAGATGGGACCCACCAGGTCCATGGCTGGACGCAAGGAGTGCCCCCTTTTTACGTGCAGAATAATGATTTCTCCACCTGATAGTTGGGATCCACCAGAAGTGCCACCTTGTTACGCGAAAAAACGGTTCCCCCTGACAGTTGGGACCCACCATCTATGTCCTCGCACGCAAGGAAGTGCCTCCTTATTATACAGAAAAGAAATGCTACATTCCCCTGATAGCTAGGACCCACTAGCTACATCTTCGCATGCAAGGAAGTGCCTTCTTATTATGCTAAAAAATGACCCCGCTATTGACAGCTGGGACCCACCAGATCAAAGCATACGTAGTGTTATCTGTGTGGTCACAAAATGTGTACGTACATACTAGTCGATCGGTCTCTCTGGAACAATGATGAACCGTGTCCGAGTAAGGAGCAGCACGTGTCGTAGTAGAGCCTCGAGGTAGCAGTTGAGTCAGTTCCGTCTAAATCGTGTACACATACATATAGCCACGCTGCAAGAAAGTAAATATAGCCACGTTGGTACATACACACGGGGCCAGGGCTCGTGTACGTGGAGAGGCAACGTGGCAGAGTCAACGGACGGCAGCAACGGTGTCATGTTTATAGGCAGCAAAATCGGCTAGGTCATAACAGAGGCAACGACTCGGCCGGGGGTGTGGCGTGCTGCAAAATGGAGGAAACGGACTTCTGTTCAACCGGCTACGGTCGACACGAGGTCCAGAGGTGTGGCGTCCTGCAAAACAGAGGAAATGGACTTCTTGTTCAACGGGCTACGGTTAAAACGGGGTCCAGGGGTGTGGCGTACCATAAACGGAAGAAGCGAACCGACTATTGTCGAAGAAACAGGGTCGAGGGGGTGTGGCATACCGCAAAATGGGACTCCGCGGGCTGATGTTCATCCACCGTCGTCTTCCACGAGCCTCCATGGGGTCCTCTTCATCCACCGTCGACTTCCTCCAGCTTCCATGGGGTCATGTTCAATCACCCCAACACCGGTTGGGGTGAGGCCTACCGCGACATGGCCTCCTCGATCGGCCAGGGTCCATCCTGTTCATTTAGCGCCAACCCCCATCGGCTGGGGTGGGGCGTACGAGCGGCAGCAACGGGAACTGTTCACCTATAGCAAACAAACCGGCTAAGTCAACTCAGCATGTTCGATCGAGGGGCTCGATTGATCGATGCAAACTTGTTCCACGTATCGCGCACGCGGCAGCAACGGGCACTGATCATCCAGAGGCAACCAACAACAACCAGCTACTAGTAGCTCGACTAATGTCTCGCACGGGGGGATCGATCACTCGGGTGCAGTTATAGCAGCAACGAATCGCCCATGTTCAGTTAGCAGCCAAGGAATCGCTCGGGTTCAGTACGTAGTGCGAGGGATCGATCGCTCGTGTTCAGTATGTAGTGTGAGGGATCGATTGATCGCTCGGGTTCAGTAAGAGAACGCTTCGCTCGATCGGGTTCAGTGAGCAGCTAGCGAACGCCTCGCACACACACACACACGTATGAGAGAAACGCGCAAACCACACTGCATCGCTCGGCCCCAACCACCCACGATTGCCCATCATAACCAGGAAATCCCCGAAAATTTTCTCGCCCTCAATTATACCGATGTTTTACGTCATGGACGTCCCAAAGAATGTCATGCAGGTGCATCTCCGGCCAGCCCATGACGAAAAGCCAATTTTATGTCATGAAAGTGGGAGCGCACCACATCTATGATGATACGTGTTTTTTCACAATTATCATCATGAAAGTGTCATATCCATGACAGAAAAAGTTTCTTTCGGCCCATAATGTCACAGATGTCACTCTTTTTTTGTAGTGACCCCATCCATAATAAAAACAACAAAGTGGGACGTAGGGTTTTACCACTTCGAGAAGGTTTGAACCTGGGTAAACATCGTGTCCCCACTTTATTTTGTTGCCATTGTACCAAGACTACCAGCTCAGGACCCCTATCCAAGATCTACCGGAGTCGACTCCGACATTAGTGGACCATACATGCCCCTTTGGTAGTTGCTACAGTGCAATGGGTATTTTGTTCGGCTCCGACACAATCTACGTGTCGGAATTGATCTTCGTCCCCAACTTGGTTGGTCACATTGGCTAGGCCGAGGACTACATCCCATGTCAAATTTATCAGAAATCGATGGTCATCTTCATCAGCATCAACTTCGATCTCAACCGAGATCATGGAAGAATCATCCAATGGAGTTCGGGGACTCAATGTCAACATTGTGCTCGAGCGACCGTGCCGATTTTCTCTACAATGGATTTTTGTTTGCCTTCCCACCTCCTCGAGTTCATTTTGATGAAAACTTTGGTGGAATTGTGCATAATTTAGTCAAGAACAACACCACAAAATTTCATCGTGTATCGATGAAGGAATGTCCAGGAATTGCTAATGTACCTAGGACCTTACGGATTTGAGCAGAAATCCATGCGTGTTTGGTATGAGGAGTCCATCCGGCAACTCGTGCATTATTTGGATGGTCCAACCATTCATCTGTTGTGGAATTGCCATGACGACAAACTCTTAAAATTTCAGCTTGATCGAACCGTGCAAACACCGAGAAAATGCTTGGTAAGTGCATTAATTTCAGAATTTGTTTTCTGCATGAAAACAAATCTGACCCGAGCTCATCTTTTTCATGAACGGGATACCAGACGTCCTTAGATAGGGTATTGTGTTTTGTACTCAAACACGTGCATGCAAATTTGAAGCCTTTTCTAAGGTGCTCTTCACCGTCATGCCGATGTCAAACTAGGCCGACCTCGTTGCTCCACTGATGCCAACCCGCGCTAGCCACGCCGTCGCTTCGTCGAGCTGGCAGCGCCACGTCGCAACATCACCTTAGTTAGCTGACCTGGGGTCTGCCATCTCCAAGACCACATCGTCACCACATGGATGGTGTGGGGCGGGCGCGCCGTCAGTTCTTCAAGCCGACATCCAGCAAACCAACCTATTTTGACACGTCGGTTGTGTATGAAACATAAGTATAGGGAATCAATCGTAGTCATTTCGGTAAGTAAGGGTGTCGAACCTAGCGAGGAGCTGAAGGAATCGATAAGCGGTATTCAGCAAGTTATTTTCTACAAGTGATGTAAGATAGTTTTGATAGCAATGTAATTGATATCAAGTACCAAGTAAAAGAATAACAAGGTGCAACAAGTGGCCCAATCCTTAATGTTATTAATAACAAGCCGGTGGAAAATCTTATAGTGGTAAAAATGCTCTTCCTGACACATGGAAATATTGTCTAGTTACTTTCACCACAATTCATTGACTTACGTTCATTGCCTTTATAGGTTGTTATGTGTGTGGACAGGAGCTAAGGTGGTATTCTTACTTGAACAAACACCCACTTATGATCATACCATCCATGCAAAATCAGCAAATACAAGAGAATTAATTAAGATAAATTTAACCATATTATGAAACATATGGACCCAAAACAGCCCCTCACGGAACAATCCATAAACTGGAGTTTAGGTTTTAGTCACTCTTGCAACCCAATATCTACAAAATAATTCCACAATTCCTTTCCCTAGGCTGAAAGATGGTGAAGTTTCATATACTCGACATTGACACGAGACGAATAAAGGAAGAACAACACAACATCTCATCAAAACATTAAACGATGATCAACTTCACATGATTACTAATAACAAGACTTCTCCCATGTCCTCAAGAACAAATAGAACTACTCGCAACTCATAATATTGAACATGTTCACTAGGTAGAAATATGCAATCAACAATCTGAACATATATATCTTCCACCAAGTAAACCAACTAGCATCAACTACGAGATGTAATCAACACTACTGGCACCCCCCATGTACCAATCTAAGGTTTGATGCAAAGATTGAGCACAAGAGATGAACTAGGGTTTGGAGATGCGATGGTGCTGGTGAAGATGTTAACGAAGGTGAAGCTTCCCACGATGAGAGGATTGTTGGTGATGACACTGGCTTCAATTTCTTCCTCCCGACCGGTAGTTTCCCCGACGGAATCGCCCCACCCACTACAAGAAATATGCTAAATTCTGACCTTCTTTCAGTGACCGTGGAAGAAATGGTCATAAATCTATGACCATTTCGAACCAATTGGTCGTAGGCTGTTTAGGAGGGTCCAAACCCTAAACCACAACGACCATTTTAGTCAAAAAGGTTGTAATTGCCTTACACGAAATGGTCATAAAGAAGATAATAGTGGTCGACAACTGATTCCAACCTATCCAGATGGTCATGATGTTGTAAAATGGATGGAATTCTATGACTGGACGTCCACATCATCAATTTTGCCTACGTGTCGTGTCATTTTGGCTTATGTGTCAATATTACCGGGTGGTTTCACCCACGTATTGAATTGTTGAGTAAACTGACTATGTCACATATAATGACCCCATGCGAAGGTTTTCCATTTTTTATGGCGATTTCAAAATACAGCTTAAACGGCGGGCATGGCCGTTCTTAGCTAGGGGCTAAATCTTGCGTAATTCATGGTAGATCTATGATGAGATAGCTGCTTGGGTGATACGTCTCTAATGTATCTATAATTTTTGATTGTTCCATGCTATAATATTATTATTCTAGGATGCTTTTTGGGCATTTATTTGCCGATTCATATTATTTTTGAGCACTAACCTATTAACCCAGTGCCAAGTGCCAGTTGTTGTTTTCTGCATGTTTTAGGCTTTTCGGGAATACCATACCAAACAAAGTCCAAATACCCCAAAACTTTTTGATGATTTTTTCTAGACAAAATAAGGATCTGGAAGCTTCGGAGGGAGGCCGGGGGCCACATGAGGTGCCCCCAAGCCAACAGGGCGCGCCCATGGGGGTTGGCCGTGCCCTGATGGCTTGGGGTCACCTCCCCAGCCTTCTGGCGTTGTTCTCTACCCTATAAATACTTATTAATCCCAAAAACCCTAGAGAGCCTCCCGAATCTCTTTTTCCGCTGCCGCAAATCTCTGTTCTGCCATGTGCCCATCTGGAGCCCTATTCCGGTGCCCTGCCGGAGGGGGAATCGATCATGGAGGGCCTCTACATCAACATTTCTGCCCCCATGGTGATGTGTGAGTAGTTCACCACAGACCTACGGGTCCGTAGTTAGTACCTAGATGGCTCTCTCTCTATGTTCTTTGTTTCCATGAAAACCGCGATTCTCAGAGTGATCTATCTTATGTAATCAATCTTTGTAGTGTGTTCGTTGGGATATGATGAATTGTGGGTTTATGTTCAGATTATTCATGAAAAGATATTGAATACTTGCTGGTATTTTATTTGCATGATTGTGGGTTTATGTTCTGATGTAATTCTCTCTGATCTATCGATTTAGTTTGGCCAACTAGATTGGTTTATCTTAAGTGGGAGAGGTGCGTTGTAGTGGGTTCAATCCTGCGGTGCTCTATATCCCAATGAAAATGTAGGGGACAAGACACATATTTGTATTGCTGCGACATAGGGGAAAACGATGGGGTTTATTCATATTAATTGGATTTACTTTATCTACATTATGTCATCATTCTCCAAGCATTACTCTGTTTCACTTAATACTCTACATGCATGCTGGATAGCGGTCGATGGCTGGAGTAATAGTAGTAGATGTAGGAAGGAGTCGGTCTACTTGTTTATGGACGCGATGCCTAAATACATGATCATTGTTGTGAATAAATATTGCATAACTATGCGCTTTTATATCAATTGCCCAATATTAATTTGTTTACCCATCGTATGCCTTATACTAGAGAGATGCCTGTAGCGAACACTATTGCCACCGAGTCTATTCACATATATGTTTACAAACGCTATCATTTCTTTGCTTCAATTGTTTACTTTTTATTTATTTTGCAATTTATATTTATCAAACTATCATCTACAATACTTATCGCTTGCAAGTAACGAGTTCAAGGGGATTGCCAACCCTCTTGCCCGCAATGGGTGCAAGTGTGTGCTCTTTTGTGAGTACTCGCTGAAGACGGGAAGTTCTGTGATCCTCCTATTGGTTCAGTAACCTTGGTTCTCGCTGAGGGAAATACTTATCTATACTATGTTGCATCATCCCCTCCTCTTCAGGGAAAAACCCAACGCAGATCACAAGTATCAAGAAGGATTTCTGGCGACGTTGCCGGGGAGTATCATCAACTTACTATCAAGTATCTTCTCACAAATTATCATTCACTTGTTCTACTTTTCATTTCCTGTTATATATTGCTTGCTATAAAAATTGGCAGGGTTCTTGGTTTTACTGCCAAGACATTCCAGTCGGCGAGGGTCAGTCGGGCCTCCCACCTTATTCGCCTGAGCGCATTCGGCGGCTTCCCAAGCTGACGGTGACCAGAGAGGAAAAGACAGACGTGGAGATCCTTGTAATCGCGTTGGTAGCCCTGGTGAGGCAAGGCATCAATTGTTTGGACCTGCTAAAGTTCTTCTTCCAGAGAAGAATTCAGCCGCTGCAGGCCAGAGCTCACCCCATGTGGCTGTAATCGGGGCCGACTGATCGCACACGCACGCACCCGGATCAGCTCAGTGATGAAGTCGTGGAGAACAAGCTCAAAGCGATCACTCCAGCTCGTGACAACCCCAGGGGGACGAGGCTGGTGCCTCCATTCTCCGTTGAGAATCCACCAAATGAGGTAAACTCCGTGTGTTGTTGTTGTTGTCCAAATGATTGTAATGTTTGCTGACTGAAATCCTGACTAACATAATTTTCACTCGGCATGCCTTCACAAGTATGGAGAGCCTGATACCCACCGTCAATCACGGCCCTGCCGACGTGAGGAGTGACAACGAGTGCCATGATGGCTCAAAAGGCGAGGAGGAGTACGCGGAGGACAGCGAGAGCGACGAGAAGGAAGATGACTCGGTCTCAGGGGACGAGGTAGAATCCTCTCCGTCAGAGGAGGCCCCGTCCGAGACCCGCTCCAAGGCGCGCCAGGACCCAGGAGTCCGTGGAGGCAACCCCAAGGGGCCGAGTGCCACTAAGTCCTCCGTGCCTACCCTTCCCACTCGAAGCTTGAAGCGCGGGCGGGCCAAGCTTGCACCGTCGCCCGAGAAGACGACCAAGCAACCGAAAGTTGCTGTCAACAAACCCCGAAAGGCTGTCCTGCCGAAGATCAAAATGAATGTGCCGGTGGACTCGGCGTAAGTATCTTTGCACCGATTGATATTTCAGTTATTTGACTGAGTGACGTGACGTTCTGAAAGGCTTCTTTACAGGTCTGACACCTTAACTGCTTCACTGGAGAAGGATAAGGCTGACGTTGATGCCGCGTCTTCAAAAGGTAACCTTTGAACTCACTCGGACATGATTTTTGAACTCTGCGTTTTTCCTTCGTGCTTACTCCCGAATGTTCTTCGAGTGTTTTTAGAGCCGCACGAAGTGATAGAACTTGACGGGGATGACAAGGTCGACCCACCGAACCCTTCTGTCGACGCGGACATCTTGATGTAGGATGCTTCGCCTGCTAAGGCGTCGGCACTGGTTCGGGGAGCTTCTTCAGGGGCCGGGACCGCACTCGGATCTTCCTTGCCAACTCCTCCCGCGGCTAACATCTTCCCACTGCACCACATCCCTGAGGACTAGGTGGGGGCGAGCAAGGAGGCGCTGATCCAGCTGACGCTGATGAACGACAGGCTGAAAGAGGCTTACGACGCCAGCGAGGCGCTGGAGAAGAACGTCTGAGTAAGTACTCTTGTAAGTACCATCTTGAGTCGGAAATTTCGTCTATATGTAGTTTCTTGAGGTCCTGAGTGGGTTTGCGTCGGGGGCACACCCACTGGGTGTTTTCTGGTTCCAGTGGGGGTGCGCTGAGCTAACCCACTGGGTGTAGTCCCCGAGACTGTCGTTGACTGAAGCAGTCTGCGGGAGTCTTAGAGTCCGTGTGACGTTTGTAGAAATAAGTTTAGTGATACTTGTCGAAGAGGATGTGGGTATGATCCATGGACCAGAGCCTCTCGACGTTGACCGTCGAGGTGTAGAACATGTTACTCTCCGGTGGGGTACGCTGAGCGCACCCACTGGGTGTAGTCCCCGAGACTGCCATCGACTGATGTTGTCAGCGGGAGTCTTAGAGTCCGAATGATGTTTGTAGAAATACCTCATCCCAAGTAGGTAGAACCTGTTACTGAGTTTATGGAAGTACCTCATCCTGAGTAGGTAGAACCTATTGCTGAATTTATGGAAGTACCTCATCCCCAGTAGGTAGAACCTGTTGCTGAGTTTATGGAAGTACCTCATCCCCACTAGGTAGAACCTGTTGCTGAGTTTATGGAAGTACCTCATCCCGAGTAGGTAGGACATGTTGCTGAGTTTATGGAAGTAATTCATACCGACCGTAGTTCCAGTGGGGTGCGCTGAGCGCACCCACTGGGTGTAGTCCCCGAGAATGCCGTCGACTGAAGCAATCGGCGGGAGTCTTAGAGTCTTGTAGTTTAACCGAATGAACCTTTACATAGTATCCAATTGTCGTCCCTGATGTTTCCTTGTTTTCTATCGGCAGAGTGTGTGCAAGCTCGGGACCCGCTACAATGCCCTGGAGAAGGAGGTTCAGGACCTACGCCTCAGCCTTGAGGCTAAGAAGGCCAACAACACGCGTCTGGAGAAAGATAAGCGATCACTCGGAGGTAAGCGCTTTCTGCCCGATTGCCGTAAAACTTGTTCTTCTTCCACGTCCGATTGAAATTACTTTATCAGATGTACATAGTGAAAATCTTCAACTTACTAAGAGGCTCCGGGCTTCCATTTCTATAGACACCATGAAGGAGGCCCTGGAGAAAAAAGACACAGAGGTGGCGTCCACTTAGAAGGAGGCCAACCGGAAGATGAAAGAGACCGAGGACAAGTTGAAGTCACTCGGGAAGTGGGAGGAGGAGAAGAAGACGTTGGAGGCCGTTGCCAAGAAGTCTGCAGAGGAGCTGTCGAGGCCGAGTCAAAGTTGAAGCAGGTGTCATCCAAAAGACTCGAGTTGGAGAAGTTCATCGAAAACTTCGGCAACGAAATGAATGAGAAGCTCAAAGGTATGTCAATGACCCGACTGCATTTCAAGTTGCTTTGATTCCTCACTCCTCTTCCAATAAATCCCTTTTCTCCATCCGTTCAACATAGTTCTGCGTGGATGCCGAAGAAGAGACCTCCAAAATCGAGAAGGAACTGGATCCGGCTGCGGGCATTCTTCGTGATAGCTCGGGTCTTGCTCTGCTTCGACTCGAGGAACGCATCGGGGAGGTGACTGTCTTCCTCAACCGCCTGCGTACGGCTGTAAAATACATCGATCGAGAAGTCGCCCCCGGGGAGGAGTTCTCGAACGACTTGTACGCCCTCATCAACCGTCTACGAGACATCCCTTGCCGTGTGCAATCTTGGAAGAAATCTGTTGCCCGCGTTGGAGCTGACATATCCCTCTCACTCGTCCGCGTCCATTGCAAGGGCGTAGATGAGGAGAAACTAAAGTCACTGAAGGTTGTCAACATGAAGAATGCCAAGATAGAAGACTTCATGGAGATGTTCCTTGAGGCCACCACTCGGATTGCGGACTTCATCGACCTCGACACCTTCACTGACGCAGCAGCTCCGCCTACCGCCGAGTGATCTTCAGATAAAAAACTTTGAATGAAATTTGCCTCGGGATGCCGAGTGGTTTATGTAACCGTACATTTGATGTGACCTAACGGCCACGACTATCTGCACTTTTGCTTTGAACTATATGCAGTTTGATTGCCTTCATTTGACTTTTTGAGCGGTTGGCCCAGTCTCCGAGTGTGGATGACGTCCCCACTCGGAGTAATCTTTACGCTTAGGCAATTTCTGGATCACAGCAAAGCCCCCGAGTGTGGAAGATGTCCTCACTCAGAGTGGCTTTTACACTTAAGCGATTTCGTGATCGCAGCTAAGCCCTCGAGTGTGGACGTTGTCCTCACTCGGAGTAGTTTCTGTACTTAGGTGATTTGTAGATCGCAGCTAAGCCTCCGAGAGTGGATGATGTCCTCACTCGGAGTAGTTTTTATACTTAGAGGATTTCGGGATCACAGCTAAGCCCTTGAGTGTGGATGGTGTCCTCACTCGGAGTAATTTTTATACTTAGGCGATTACTGGAGCGCAGCTAAGCCCCCAAATGTGGATGATGTCCTCACTTAGAGTAGTTTTTATAGTTCGACGATTTTAGGATCGCGGCTAAGCCCCCGAGTGTGGATGATGTCCTCACTCGGAGTAGTTTTTACACTTAGGCGATTTCGGGATTGCAGCTAAGCCCCCGAGTGTGGATGGTGTCCTCACTCGGAGTAATTTTTATACTTAGGCGATTTATGGATCTTAGCTAAGCCCTCTAAGTGTGGATGACGTCCCAACTCGGAGTAATCTTTACGCTTAGGCGATTTCTGGATCGCAGCTAAGCCCTCGAGTGTGGACGACATCCCCACTCGGAGTAATTTTAATAAATAGGCAATTTCTGGATTGCAGCTAAGCCTCCGAGTGTGGATGGTGTCCTCACTCTGAGTAATTTTTATACTTAGGTGATTTCTGGATCGCAGCTCAGCCCCCGAGTGTGGACGACGTCCTCACTTGGAGTAATTTTTATACTTAGGCGATTTCTGGATCCTAGCTAAGCCCCCGAGTGTGGACGGTGTCCTCACTCGGAGTAATTTTTATACTTAGGCGATTTCTGCATCACAACTAAGCCCTCGAGTGTGGATGATGTCCTCACTTGGAGTATTTTTTACACTTAGGTGATTTTGGATCACAGCTAAGCCCCCGAGTCTGGATGATGTCCTAACTCGGAGTAGTTTTTACACTTAGGCGATTTTGGGATCGTAGCTAAGCCCCCGAGTGTGGATGGTGTCCTCACTCGGGGTAATTCTTATACTTAGGCGATTTTTGTATCGCAGCTAAGCCCCCGAGTGTGGATGATGTCCTCACTCGAAGTAGTTTTTACACTTAGGCGATTTCGGGATCGCAGCTAAGTCGTCGAGTGTGGATGATGTCCTCACTCGGAGTAGTTTTTACACTTAGACGATTTCAGGATCGCAGCTAAGCCCCCGAGTGTGGATGATTTCCTCTCTCGGAGTAGTTTTTTAAACTTAGGTGAATTAGGTTCGCGGGTATGTCGATCCATACACCCACTGGGGGTGAGGAAAGTTACAAGGATCACCAGGGTGAAAAAAGCGAAAAGTTTTGTCAAAGTGTAGGAAAAGTAAAGACTTTTATTCATCAAAGCCAAACGGCAGTTCATTACAGGAATGCTAGAGTGTTTTCTATTTTTAGTGTAGAACTTGCGGAGCAGATCCACATTCCATGTCCGGAGCTCTTCTGCCCCTGTGTTGAAGTTATACAGTCGATAAGCTCCATTATTCAGGACTTTGGAGATCGCGAAAGGCCCTTGCCACGGAGGCGCCAGCTTGTGTGGCTTTTGTTGGTCCAGTCGGAGGACAAGGTCACCTTCGTGGAAAGCACGCCCCCTGACCTGTCTGTCGTGATAACGCATCAGGTCTTGCTGATAAAGCGCCGATCTGACTAGAGCTAGCTCTCTCTCCTCTTCTAAGAGGTCCAGACCGTCTTGAGGTGCTGCTTGTGTCTCAGCTTCATCGTAAAGTTCCACTCGGGGAGCATTGTGACGCAAGTCACTCGGCAAGACGGCTTCAGATCCGTATACCATGAAGAACGGAGTGTGCTTGGTCGAGCGGTTCGGGGCCGTCCGAATACCCCATAGGACAGACGGTAGCTCTTGAAGTGTACTCCAAATCCCTCATCAGCCGAGGCTTCAATCCTTGTAAAATCATCCCATTCGCTCGCACCGCTTGCCCATTCGACAGCTGGTGAGCCACAGAGGCATAGTTGACCCAAGTGCCTTGGGAGTAGCAAAACTCACGGAATTCATCCGAGTCGAATTTTTTCCCGTTGTCGGTGATGATATCACGTGGAACTCTGAATCTAAAGATAATCTGCCGAATGAAACTGACGTTAGTCTTTGCATCCAAGTTTTTGATGGGCTTAGCTTCGACCCACTTGGTGACCTTATCCACCGCCACTAGCAGGTGGGTAAACCCACTCGACCCGGTCTGTAGAGGGCGGACCATGTCGAGACCCCACACGGCAAATGACCAGGTGAGCGGGATGGTCTTCAGTGCGGATGCTGGTTTATGTGGCTCATTCTTATAGAACTGACATCCTACACATAGGTCCACCAAGTCCCTTGCTGCCTCATTGGATCGGGGCCAATAGAAACCCGCTCAGAACGCTTTGGCAACCAACGTCCGAGAGGATGCGTTATGGCCGCAAGTTCCCGAGTGAATCATGCAAGATCTGCAGTCCTTCCTCTGGGGAAATGCATTTCTGAGCGACTCCTGTAGAGCTTTTCTTATATAACTGATCTCCCATCACTTCAAAAGATTTGGATTGCCGGACGATTCGGGGAGCTTCTTCTTGATCTTCAGGGAGCTCTTGCCGGAGCAAGTATGCCAAGTAGGGTTGAGTCCACTCGGGAGTGATCACCAACATTTCATGGACAAGGTTCACAACGGTTGGAATGTCAACCTCAGTTGGATTTGAAGGTATGACTGCTTGCGGGGGCTCCTCAATAAAATGGTCTTCTTTGACTGAGGAACAGTGCAGGTGTTCAAGGAATATGCCTTTCGGCACGACCCGCCGAGTAGAACCGATCTTAGCCAGGTCATCCGCCGTCTAGTTCCTCGCTCGAGGTATGTGGTGCCGCTCCGAGCCCTCAAAATTCTTCTCCAGTTTCCTGACTGCATTACAGTACCCGGTCATGGCCGGACTCCGGATATCCCATTCTTTCATAACTTGATTGATAATGAGGTCCGAATCACCGAATATCATCAAACGTTGGATACCTAGTGAGATGGCCATACGGAGCCCGTACCGGAGGGTTTCGTATTCGGCCTCGCTGTTAGACGAATCGAAGTGGATTTGAAGGACGTAGCTCAAATGGTCTCCCCTAGGGGAGACAAGAACCACTCTGGCACCGGATCCTTGGAGCATCTTGGATCCATCGAAAAACATTGTCCAGTGTTCGGGGATACTTGGGGCTGGCTGTTCTGGTTCTATCCACTCGGCCAAAAAGTCCATCAGCGCTTGAGACTTGATTGCCTTCTTGGCTTCAAACTTGGTCTCCAATGGGAGGAGCTCAATTGCCCATTTTTCCACTCGGCCCGTGGCGTCTGTCGGCGTTCTAGGATCGGGGGTACCCAAACCTGCCTGCCTGCGGCCCAGCGTGTGGCCCACCTCGATGGCCCAGTACGGCCTGGTGACAAACCCCTCAAGGCAAGACCCTCGCGAGGGTCCTAGCCTCGCGAGGAGAATGTCGCCAAGACCTCCAGAGGACCGGCCTCCCCAGGTGGCCTCCTGAGGAGCGGATATTCCTATGCACATACCCGGCCTCAGGAGGCAGCGATGACGTGAGCCGTGATGACCAAGGCCAGTGGGCGCCAGCGGGCGCAGAGGGGATAGTTTCCCCTTTGGTGCTAAGGAGGCAGGGACGTGCGCAGGTTCCCAAGGGATCCCCCAAAGGTTTCCCTTCCGGTGCAACGAGACCAAGACCACGAGCTCAGCAGGACGGATGTCATCGTCGAGCCCACCTCTGCGTCACGCCCAGTTGCTTTGTAGGTAAAGACCACCTTTAGTCAGGATAAGCTGTACCTCCTGTCCCCTTTCAAATTTGGCCGTTGTGGGATCCCTTCCTGCCAGTGCGATAAGGGAAGAGGACCCAGGCCTCTATAAATAGGGGCTAGCCTCCACCGTAGAGGGGGACGGAACCACCCACTATCAAAAGCCCTCGCGAGGTCGCTCACGACTGTACTAGTTCATCCCCAAACCTCCTCGTGAGGCCAATCCACCAAAAGCAGGAGTACGGTTTTGCACCGCAAGGTGGCCCGAACCTGGGTAAATCGCTGAGTCCATCTTCTTGCTTGCCGCACACATTCGACGAGGCTAGGCTGTGGGGTGGCGAGCTTGTGACTTGAGTTGGGAAGGATCTTCGCACACGCCCCAGAGTTCAAACCTTCTTGGGTCTGCGGAGCCCGGTTTCCGACATTTGGCGCGCCAGGTAGGGGCATGTCGGAATCCTTCCTCCAGTTCTGCTTCGTCTCTGCTCCGTCGCTCCCATGGCCGCCGCCCGCCGAGTTCGCGCCGAGCGCCGAGTTGCCCGCGTCGCCCGGACGGCGCCCGTGGGCCGCGGTTTTCCGCACCGCTCCGCCCCTCCTGCAGCTAACGATGGCGCCTACCTGGCTGCTCACGGGCAACAAGACCTATTGCCGCTGCACACCGTGCGGCACGACGGCCATGCCGCTACTCCGGCCCTTGCCCTCGCCGAGGCGTCATCCTCCCGGTGAATGCGCAGACTGCGTTGCTCGTGGCGCGCGAACTGCTGCGTTACCGCCCCGCCAACAATCACTACGGCGACTGCCTGGTATGCATCACCGAGCCTGTCAACGCCGACGGCGAGGCCCTGGCACTCTCCTCCGGGGCGGGCTCGGGGGCTTCCGCCTGGAGAACTCCAAACATGACGGGAGCGACGGGAGAGGCGCTCAGGCACCGCTTGGAGGCGCGTTCGATGCACGCCCTCACGAGCAAGGAGCACGGCGCGAGGCGCCAGGCTCGAGAGGGTTCATCACCAGCACAGTCAAGGAGCTTTGCGAGCCGCAGGCAATGCGCAGCGGGCGACGCCCTGCACCGCCCTATGCGGCTACCGCCCCCGACATGGGCGGTGGGCTGCACGTCTACATTGACACCCCGTGGAGCAGCCTCGCGGGGAGAGCTGGCGTGGTCGTCCTTGTGAGGTTGCCTGGTGCGAGCAAACTCGCGAGGCACGACATCGGGCCAGGCGCCTCCACAAACAGATGCACATGTCCTCGGGCTGGGCGCTGCCTGCCTGGAGACGGAGGGGGGAACACACGCCCATGTCTCCGGGCCGGGTGCTACCTGCCTGGAGACAGAGGGTGGAACACACGCCCATGTCTCCGGGCCGGGAGCTGCCGGCCTGGAGACGGAGGATGGAACACACGCCCATGTCTCCGGGCCGGGCGCTGCCTTCCTGGAGACGGAGGGTGGAACACACGCCCATGTCTCTAGGCCGGGCGCTACCTTCCTGGAGACAGAGGGTGGAACACACGCCCATGTCTCCGGGCCGGGTGCTGCCTGCCTGGAGACGGAGGGTGGAACACATGCCCATGTCTCCGGGCCGGGTGTTGCGTGCCTGGATACGGAGGGTGGAACACACGCCCATGTCTCCGGGCCGGGCGCTGCCTGCCTGGAGACAGAGGGTGGAACACGTGCCCATGTCACCGGGCTGGGCGTTGCCTGCCTGGGGACAGAAGCTGGAGCACTTGTTCACGTCTCCAGGCCAGGCGCTGCCTGCTTGGAGACGGAGGAACGAGTGTCCGAGTGAGACACCCGAACACCCCGGCAAGGCGCGCCGGGGTGACCCGCCCGGGGATGGCCTCGCGCATAGCTAGGGGGTCCGGCACCGGGCCCCGCCCGCACCGCAAGAGGTCGTGGCGCTACCACAGCGGCGGCAGCCGCCTCCTGGCCCTCGGGAGCCGGAGACCTCTTCCCGGAGCAGGTCCTCCCCGGAAAGGGCGCCCGTGGGCTCCCGCCCCGCGGGAGGATCCGTTCAGGGCCTGACGCGCCCCGGGCCCGCTGCTGCGTGCCTGGGGACAAGGGATGGGGTCCGCGCCCAGGAGGCATGGAGCACCCTATGCCCCCCAGGCTCTACCCGTGACACTCTCATGTAATAATGAGTGGGTTGTATACGCCCGGGGTCCCCCGAGGATGCGGAGGGGCCCCCACCCACACCCAAGTGGAAGCCCCATGCCCCGCGCTGGCGGACGACACGGTCCTCCAATGACTATACCCACGCCTAGTGGAAGCCCCATGCTCTGCGCCGGTGGGAAGACTAGCTTAGGTGCCGGAGGCGGCTGTTCTTTGCTCTCTTTTGTAACCGAGTTTGCCGTTTTTTGGAATAAAGTTTGAAGTTTTCGCGTCTTTATTCGAAAAGAGGGGTGTGGGATTTTTCACCTTGCAGTGTTACTTGTCTTGAGACTCGTTTCTCCTTGCTAGCTCTCTCTCTCTAGCGCCCCGCGAGCGGGGGCTGGGCATGGTGTGCACATTGAGACAGCCCCAGCGGCGTTGAGGGCCTCCCCCGGGGGCCCAGGTCACAACAGCCGCAGGCCAGCCCGCGTGCACGCCTCGCCAAGGCTTTGGCGTCCGAATCCTCGCGCGACGCTCTCAAGCGAGCCAGCAGGCACGCGTGGCCCAAAGCCCCCGTCGAAACATCTGCCTCCCGACCTTGGCCGGGCACTGCCTCTCGGTATAATGGTAATGGCCCACCTCTCCTCAGGGGTCGCGACCAGGAAAAGAAAAGGAATGGCGACGTAAGGAAGTACAACGTTACTTGATACATCATAAAGGAGTTTTCTTCCAAAATACTCTCACTTCCCCACGGGGTCGTATTCAAAATCTTGACAGGAAAAACAGTAAAAAGACGACCTAGGGAGATGTGCTATCACCATCGCCGCTGTCACTATCACCACCGTCAGACTCACGCCCCTCGATCAAAGGCCGGTCCTCGACCCCAGCCGGGGAAAACTCCGCGATCAGGTCGTCCACGTGATCCTTCACCCAGTCCCCGAGGGTGCTTTGAATCACCTCGGGCACGGGGGCTATCACGGGGTCGATGTCGAAGTTGGGGTCGAAGCAAAGGAGGTGGCTGAAGACGCGGGAGGATGCCCGCGCGAGGAGGTCACGGCTCTTCTCTTCCGCGAGTTGGCAGGCCTTCTCTGCCCCCCCCCCCTTCAAGGCGCTCCACGATCCTGGTGAATAAGCCAAGGTAGCCGGCGTCAACAAGAACAAGCGGACTAGAGACGCTCTCGTTGCAGATACTGCTTAGGGCTTGATGGGCCCTCCTCTCGAGGGACTAGAACATCTGGGAGCGCATGTGCTGCAGCCCCCGGGCGCGGTTCGCCTCGTCCGAGGCCTTCTCCGCGAGGGAAGTGACGCCCTCCACTTGCGTGTAGAGGAAAGACAGCAAGGCTTCAGTGGCAGCCTGGGCGTCCATCCCAGCTTTTTCACGCTACTCCGCCACAGCTAACTTCTTCCTGAGGCCACCAGCCTCACCTTTCAGGTCATCGCGCCGCTTGCAGAAACGGGACTCCTGAAGCTTCATCTTCCCGCGATAGTCCTTGGCGAGGGCACAACAAACCTCGACCACCTTCTCGTCGACTTCTTCCTGGATCTTCGCCTCCCGAAAGGCGAGGGAGTCCTCGGCAACAGCCACTTGGCGCTCCAACACCTCCAGTCGCTCGCGCTCCAGGCTTTGTTCCAGTGCTTCCAACGTCAGCGTATCCTCAAGCATGCGGAGCTTTGCTTCGCCCGTGGATGGCCTGCCCGCCGAGGCGGCGAGCGCGGCCTTGCGCGCTTGGACTTGCCACTCGAGGGTCGCATTGGAAGCTCTAAGCTCTTCCCCGCGCTTCACCGCAGCCTCACGCCGACAGTCCGTGGCCCGGGCTTCCTCAAGGGCACGATCGCGGGCCTCCCTCGCCGCGACGAGGGATTCTTCGGCTTCCGTGCGAGCATGCTCGCGTTGCAGACGACCGAGGTTGATGGCGATCTTGAGCCGGTTCCATTCGCACGCCAGGCATGAGCGCTCCGCCTCAAGGCACGCGTCGACGTCGTTAAGCTTGGCCCCGAGATGGCCTAGCGCACTCAACGCACCTTGAAGGAGGCCGTGCCAGGCGGCGCTACGACCGCAAGCGAGCTCCAGCGCTCGACCGAGGATTTCCTCCGCTCCCCGGTCGGCAGGAAAGCCACGTGAGGGGCCACCCGTCTCCAGCGGGGATCCGAAGGCTGAGGGCCCACAGTCTGGTCCCCCGGCCCGGGGCCAGGCCTCATAGGGATTCACCCCGCCACTCGAAGAAGGCGCCGACGCCTCGGGCATCCAGCTACCAGGAAGAATCGTCAGGGGAGGCCTCGGCCCTGCCCCCGCAAGCCGGAGGTCACGCCTGAAGAGGAACGCCGAAAACTCGGGCCCGAGGCCCCCCAGGGATGGCTTGGGCCCCACGGGCACCTCCTCGCGCGCGGTCACGCGGCTCGCGAGGCACGGAGCCGCCATAGGCCCAACATCTATGGGAGGTGGTGGCGGAGGCGCGCTCTTTTCTTCGTCGGGAGGGGACCTGAGGAGCAAAGACTTAGAAGTTCACGTCATGCGGAAATCAAGGGAGGCCGGGCACTTACACATCTAGGGCGATCCACTTCCTCTTCCTCAGCGTCTCCGGGGTCGGGACGTTGTGACCCCCTGGCCTCCTCCTCCCCCGGCGCGCATAGGAGTCGGGGGACGGCTCGCTAACGTCCGGCGCAGGGCACCCTGCGGCAGGAGCGGCGGTCGTGCCTCCCCGTGTGGCATCACCTATGCCGATTGGAGGGACGGAGGCGGACGATTGAGGGGCGAGCGGCCCAGGGCGCTCCTCCGCAGTCACGCGAGGGGCGCTGACCTCAGGGCCCCCAGAGGCTGGGGCCGCCACGAGAAGGGCGTCGTGAGGGTCCGCATGGGCCTCGGGAAGCGGCCCCCACTCATCGAAGCGTGGCATCTTCTGGACGAAGGCCCCCCTGTTCGGGTAATTATACAAGGGGAGCCCTTCCGGAGGTAGCGCGGCAGGTTCCCCGCCAGTCAGGAGGCGGAGCACCTCGCGTAGCGAGCTGGAAGGAAGGGAAGACACCTAAAGCCTCATGGCGTCGTCGGGGCCGGCAAAGGCCCACATGGGGCGAGAGTGGCGTTGGAGGGGAGCGATCCACCGACGGACGAACTCCCTCACCAGCATCGCCATCGTCATGCCTGCCTACTTCAGGACGGCCAACCTGGCCGTAACCCGCGCAAGCCGCAGGTCAACGAGCTTCGCGTGCCCCCGGGCGGGGCTCGGCACTGCGGGGGCTTCCGGAGCTTGGTGCAGGGGGCTGTACGCAGCGGCGTCGACATACACCCACTGCCTCCAGAAGAACTCCGCGTCTGGATGAAGCTCGACGTCGAGGGCCGCGCCCGCCGTCGCGTCCGCCTCTCGAAACGACGTGCACCCCGAGCACTGCCCGCTGGCGACCATCTAGAGGGAGAAGTAGTGGCGAAGCAGAGCCACGGACCGGGAGATGCCCATGAAGGCCTCACACAAGAACGCAAAGGCCGAGAGGAGGACGATGGACCCAGGGTCGAGCTGCAGTGCGTGGACCTGGTAGTGCGCGAGCACGGCATTGAAGAAGTCCAAAAACGGCGGCAACAAGCCAGAGAAGATCGCATGGAGATGGAGGGGGATATTGGTGGCCTCCAGATCAACTGAAAGCCGAGAGGCGAGCCAAATCTTCGTCGCCCCCCACTAATTGGTATTGGCGGCGGTTGCCGGCCGAACTTTGTCTAACCCCTCAAGATTAACCACGGAGGACCGGCCCAATGCGGGCTCTGGTCCCAGCCGGGGCTCCGGCGTTATCAAGGCCCTCCCCCTCTTCTTCTTGGGAGCCATGGCGGAGGGGCAGATTGGAGCAAGCGCGAGATCCGGCGAGAAAGGCGCGAGCTTACGGAGGAAAAAGAGGCAAAAGACACGCGCATGGGAGAAGAGCAATATTGGCCCCGCTGCGCGCGCCAGGTTTTTGTCAGCATGGGCGGTTGCCGAGGCGGCGTGGGGAAGTGGAGTCGTCCGCACCCCGTTGTGCGCCACGCGTCAAGCCTGGCCCGTAGGCGATTGGGGCCCGCGGCACTTCATCCTTCCTTCTTTGGCTTCGCCCGGAAGCTAGCCCAAGCGCGCCTTTGGCCCGGGGGCTACTGTCGGCGTTCTGGGATCGGGGGTACCCAGACCTGCCTGCCTGCGGCCCAGCGCGTGGCCCACCTCGACGGCCCAGTACGTCCTGGTGACAAACCCCTCAAGGCAAGACCCTCGCGAGGGCCCCGGCATCGTGAGGAGAACGGTGCCAAGACCTGCAGAGGAGCGGCCTCCCCAGGTGGCCTCCCGAGGAGCGAAGATTCCTATGCAGGTACCCGGCCTCAGGAGGCAGCGATGACGTGAGCCATGACGACCAAGGCCAACGGGCGCCAGTGGGCGCAAAGGGGACAATTTCCCCTTTGGTGCGGAGGAGGCAAGGACGTGCGCGGGTTTTCAAGGGATCCCCCAAAGGTTTCCCTTCCGGTGCAATGAGACCAAGACCACGAGCTCATCGTCGAGCCCACCTCTGCGTCATGCCCAGTTGCTTTGCAGGCCAAGACCACCTTTAGTTAGGATAAGCTGTACCTCCTGTCCCCTTTCAAATTTGGCCGTTGTGGGATCCCTTCCCTCCAGTGCGATAAGGGAAGAGGACCCATGCCGCTATAAATAGGGGCTAGCCTCCACCGTAGAGGGGGACGGAACCACCCACTATCAAAAGCCCTCGCGAGGTCGCTCACGACTGTACTAGTTCATCCCGAAACCTCCTCATGAGGCCAATCTACCAAAAGCAGAAGTAGGCTTTTGCACCGCAAGGTGGCCCGCTGAGTCCATCTTCTTGCTTGCCGCACACATTCGACGAGGCTAGGATGTGGGGTGGCGAGCTTGTGACTTGAGCTGGGAAGGATCTTCACACACGTCCCAGAGTTCGAACCTTCTTGTGTCTGCGGAGCCCGATTTAGTACAGCGTCTCTGTTATGGGGGCATCGCTGATAACCGTGACCGAGTCCTCTTGGAAGTAATGAGCCACCTTTTTAACTTGTGGTAGTGTGGATACCATAGACCAACTTGTGGTAGTGCGGATACCTTTGCTTGGAGGGGGTCAATACTTCTGAGATGTGATATACGGGTCTTTGCACTTTGAATGCCTTTCGTGATTCTTCGCGCTCCACAATGAGGACAATGCTGACCACTTGGTTGGTAGCCGCGATGTACAAGAGCAAAGGCTCTCAGCTTCTCGGAGCAGCTAACACCGGCTGGGTGGAAAGCAAGGCCTTGAGTTCTTCGAATGCGCTTGCGCTTAAGGTGTCCACTCAAAGTTATCAGATTTCTTCATCAATCGGTAAAGAGGCAGCGCCTTTTCACCGAGTTTAGAGATGAATCTACCCAAGGCTGCAAGGCACCCCGTGAGCTTTTGCACATCATGCAAACATGCTGGTTTTTTCATTCGGACAATAGCGCCAATTTTGTAAGGATTAGAATCGACTCCACGTTCAGAAACGAGAAAACCGAGTAACTTGCCTGAAGGCACTCCGAATGTGCATTTTGCTGGATTGAGCTTTATCTGAAAGCACCGCAGGTTCGCGAAGGTTTCGGCGAGGTGTATCAGGAGGTCAGAACCTTTCCTGGACTTGACCACGATGGCATCGATGTACGCCTCCATGTTCCGGCTGATTTGCTTTTGCAAGCATTTCTGGATCATCCGCATAAATGTCGCACCGGTATTTTTTAGATGAATGGCATAGTGATATAGCAGAAGCACCCCAATGGGGTGATGAAGGCTGTTTTTATTTCATCTGGTCCATACATTCGGATCTGGTGGTACCCGGAGTACGCATCCAGGAACGACAGGCGTTCGCATCCGGCAGTAGAATCTACTATTTGGTCTATGCGAGGAAGAGGAAAATGATCTTTCGAGCAGACCCGATTGACGTGCTTGAAGTCGATGCACATTCGGAGGGACTTGTCCTTCTTAGGCACCAAGACAGGGCTGGCAAGCCACTGAGATTGATACACCTCGCGAATGAACTCAGCAGCTAGTTGCCGAGCGATTTCTTCACCAATCGCCTTGCGCTTCTCGGTGGAGGACCGATGCAAGTGCTCTTTGACTGGTTTGATCTTCTGGCAACCCCCGGCATGTCAGATGGCTTCCACGCGAAGATGTCCCAGTTCTCACGGAGGAACTGGATGAGCTCGGCTTCCTATTTGTCACCGAGTGACGTCGAGATGTTCGTGGGTGAGGCACTCGGATCGTTCGAGTGAATGTGAACCTGCTTTGTCTCACCGGCCGATTGGAAAGCTCATTCCATAGCCGGTCATTTGGACTTAAGAAAATCCACAGTGTCCACCATCTTCTTGTACCTGTCGAGTTCGACTGCGAGTACTTTCTCGTTAGCAATCTTGGAGCCCTGCTGGAGGCAGTCTTCAGCGATTATACGATCGCCAGTCACCGTGGTCACTCCTTTCGGCCCGGGCATCTTAAGTTTAAGATATACATAACATGGACGGTCCATGAAACGTGCGTAGGAGGGCCTACCCAGGATGGCGTGATAGGCGCTGCGAAAGTCCACCACTTCAAACGTCAGGTGTTCCTTTCGGAAAAATATCTCGCTTCCGAACATGACGTCCAGAGCGATTTGGCCGAGTGACTCAGCCTTCTTCCCAGGGATGACCCCATGGAAATGCATGTTGCACTTGCTCAGTCGGTACATTGGAATGTCCATTGCCCTGAGCGTTTTGGCATAGATTATGTTTAGCCCGCTGCCTCCATCCATCAGGACCTTGCGCAGTCGGACTCCATTGATAGTCGGGTCAACAACCAGTGCTTGCCTCCCAGGGGTGGCTATGTGGGCTGGATGATCCGCCTGGTCGAAGGTAACGGGGGTCTTTGTTGGAAATATGCCCTAGAGGCAATAATAAAATGGTTATTATTATATTTCCTTGTTCATGATAGTTGTGTATTGTTCATGCTGTAATTGTATTAACCGGAAACCGTAATACATGTGTGAATACATAGACCACACCATGTCCCTAGTGAGCCTCTAGTTGACTAGCTCGTTGATCAATAGATGGTCATGGTTTCCTGACCATGGACATTGGATGTCGTTGATAACGGGATCACATCATTAGGAGAATGATGTGATGGACAAGACCCAATCGTAAGCATAGCACAAGATCGTGTAGTTCGTCTGCTAGAGCTTTTCTAATGTCAAGTATCATTTCCTTAGACCATGAGATTGTGCAACTCCTGGATACCGTAGGAATGCTTTGGGTGTATCAAACGTCACAACATAACTGGGTGACTATAAAGGTGCACTACAGGTATCTCCGAAAGTGTATGTTGGGTTGGCACGAATCGAGACTGGGATTTGTCACTCCGTGTGACGGAGAGGTATCTCTGGGCCCACTCGGTAATACATCATCATAATGAGCTCAATGTGACTAAGGAGTTAGTCACGGGATCATGTGTTACGGAACGAGTAAAGAGACTTGCTGGTAACGAGATTGAACAAGGTATAGGGATACCGACGATCGAATCTCGGGCAAGTAACATACCGATGGACAAAGGTAATTGTATACGGGATTAATTGAATCCCCGACATCGTGGTTCATCCGATGAGATCATCGTGGAACATGTGGGAGCCCATATGGGTATCCAGATCCCGCTATTGGTTATTGGCCGGAGAGGTGTCTCGGTCATGTCTGCATGGTTCCCGAACCCGTAGGGTCTACACACTTAAGGTTCAGTGACGCTAGAGTTGTAATGGGAATTGTATGTGGTTACCGAAAGTTGTTCGGAGTCCCGGATGAGATCCCGGACGTCACGAGGAGTTCCGGAATGGTCCGGAGGTAAAGATTTATATATGGGAAGTCCTATTTTGGCCACCGGAAAATGTTCGGGTTTTTCGGTATTGTACCGGGAAGGTTCTAGAAGGTTCTGGAGTGGGGCCCACCTACATGGGGGGGCCCACATGAACGTGGGTAGTGGGGGCAAGGCCCCACACCCCTGGTCAAGGCGCACCAAGATCCCCCCTTAGAAGGAATAAGATCATATCCCGAAGGGATAAGATCAAGATCCCTAAAAAGGGGGGATAACAATCGGTGGGGAAGGGAAAGGATGGGATTTCTTTCCTCCCACCTTTGCCAACGCCCCAATGGACTTGGTGGGCAAGAAACCAGCCCCCTCCACCCCTATATATATAGTGGGGAGGCGCATGGGAGCTGCACCCCTTCCCTGGCGCAGCCCTCCCCCCTCCTACACCTCCTCCTCCTCCGTAGTGCTTAGCGAAGCTCTGCCGGAGAACCACGAGCTCCACCGCCACCACGCCGTCGTGCTGCCGGAGCACTCCCTCAACTTCTCCTCCCCCCCTTGCTGTATCAAGAAGGAGGAGACGTCCCCGGGCTGTACGTGTGTTGAACGCGGAGGCGCCGTCCGTTCGGCGCTTGGATCGGATCTTCCGCGATTTGAATCGCCGCGAGTACGACTCCATCAACCGCGTTCTTTGCAACGCTTCCGCTTAGCGATCTTCAAGGGTATGAAGATGCACTCCCTCTCTCTCGTTGCTAGCATCTCCTAGATTGATCTTGGTGACACGTAGGAATTTCTTTGAATTATTACTACGTTCCCCAACAGTGGCATCATGAGCTAGGTCTATGCATAGATTCTATGCACGAGTAGAACACAAGTAGTTGTGGGCGATGATTTGGTCAATTTGATTGCCGTTACTAGTCCTATCTTGATTCGGCGGCATTGTGGGATGAAGCGGCCCGGACCGACTTTACACGTATGCTTACGTGAGACAGGTTCCACCGCCTGACATGCACTTGTTGCGTAAGGTGGCTAGCGGGTGTCTGTCTCTCCCACTTTAGTCGGATCGGATTCGATGAAAAGGGTCCTTATGAAGGGTAAATAGAAATTGGCATATCACCGTTGTGGCTTTTGCGTAGGTAAGAAGCGTTCTTGCTAGAAACCAATAGCAGCCACGTAAAACTTGAAACAACAATTAGAGGACGTCTAACTTGTTTTTGCAGGGTATGCTATGTGATGTGATATGGCCAAAAGGATGTGATGAAATATATGTGATGTATGAGTTTGATCATGTTCTTGTAATAGGAATCACGACTTGCATGTCGATGAGTATGACAACCGGCAGGAGCCATAGGAGTTGTGTTAATTTATTGTATGACATGCGTGTCAATCAAAAACGCCATGTAATTACTTTACTTTATTGCTAACCGTTAGCCATAGTAGTAGAAGTAATAGTTGGCGAGACAACTTCATGAAGACCCGATGATGGAGATCATGGTGTCGTGCCGGTGACGATGGTGATCATGCCGCGCCCCGAAGATGGAGATCAAAGGCGCATGATGATATTGGCCATATCATGTCACTTTATGATTTGCATGTGATGTTTATCATGTTTTTACATATTATTTGCTTAGAACGGCGGTAGCATAAATAAGATGATCCCTCACTAAAATTTCAAGAAATGTGTTCCCCCTAAGTGTGCACCGTTGCGAAGGATCGTTGTTTCAAAGCACCACGAGATGATCGGGTGTGATAGATTCTAACGTTCGCATACAACGGGTGTAAGCCAGATTTACACACGCGAAACACTTAGGTTGACTTGACGAGCCTAGCATATACAGACATGGCCTCGGAACACGAGAGACCGAAAGGTCGAACATGAGTCGTATAGTAGATGCGATCAACATGGAGATGTTCACCATTGATGACTAGTCCGTCTCACGTGATGATCGGACACGGCCTAGTCTATATGGATCATGTATCACTTAGATGACTAGAGGGATGTCTATCTGAGTGGGAGTTCATTAAATAATTTGATTAGATGAACTTAATTATCATGAACTTAGTCTAAAATTGTCTTTACAATCTATCTTGTAGATCCAATGGCCCACGCTAATGTTGCCCTCAACTTCAACGCATTCCTAGAGAAAACCAAGCTGAAAGACGATGGAAGCAACTATACGGACTGGGTCCGTAACTTGAGGATCATCCTCATAGTTTCCAAGAAAGCATATGTCCTTGATGCACCGCTAGGTGACGCACCCATTTTCCCAGCAACTCAAGACGTTATGAACGCCTGGCAGTCGCGTAGTGATGATTACTCCCTGGTTCAGTGCGGCATGATTTACAGCTTAGAACCGGGGCTCCAAAAGCGTTTTGAGCAACACGGAGCATATGAGATGTTCCAAGAGCTGAGAATGGTTTTCCAAGCTCATGCCCGGGTCAAGAGATATGAAGTCTCCGACAAGTTCTTCAGTTGTAAGATGGAGGAAAATAGTTCTGTCAGCGAGCACATACTCAAAATGTCTGGGTTGCACAACCGCTTGTCTCAGCTGGGAGTTAATCTTTCGGATGACTCGGTTATTGACAGAATCCTCTAGTCGCTTCCACCTAGCTACAAGAGCTTTGTGTTGAACTTCAATATGCAAGGGATGGAGAAGTCCATTCCTGAGTTATATTCGATGCTGAAATCAGCAGAGGTGGAGATCAAAAAGGAACATCAAGTGTTGATGGTGAATAAGACCACCAGTTTCAAGAAAGGCAAGGGTAAGAAGAACTTCAAGAAGGACGGCAAAGCAGTTGCCGCGCCCGGTAAATCAGTTGCCGGGAAGAAGCCCAAGAATGGACCCAAGCCTGAGACTGAGTGCTTTTATTGCAAGGGAACCGGTCACTGGAAGCGGAACTGCCCCAAGTACTTAGCGGATAAGAAGGCCGGCAATGTCAAAGGTATATATGATATACATGTTATTGATGTGTACCTTACCAGCGCTCCTAGTAGCTCCTGGGTATTTGATACCGGTGCGGTTGCTCACATCTGTAACTCAAAACAGGAGCTGCGGAATAAGCGGAGACTGGCGAAGGACGAGGTGACGATGCGCGTCGGGAATGGTTCCAAGGTCGATGTGATCGCCGTCGGCACGCTACCTCTACATCTACCTTCGGGATTAGTTTTAAACCTCAATAATTGTTATTTAGTACCAGCTTTGAGCATGAACATTGTATCTGGATCTCGTTTGATGCGAGATGGCTACTCATTTAAATCCGAGAATAATGGTTGTTCTATTTGTATGAGAGATATGTTTTATGGTCATGCCCCGCTGGTCAATGGTTTATTTTTATTGAATCTCGAACGTGATGTTACACATATTCATAGTGTGAATACCAAACGATGTAAGGTTGATAATGATAGTCCCACATACTTGTGCCACTGCCGCCTTGGTCATATTGGTGTCAAACGCATGAAGAAACTCCATGCAGATGGACTTTTGGAGTCTCTTGATTATGAATCATTTGACACGTGCGAACCATGCCTCATGGGCAAGATGACTAATACTCCGTTCTCCGGAACAATGGAGCAAGCAATCAACTTGTTGGAAATAATACATACCGATGTATGCGGTCAAATGAGCGTTGAGGCTCGCGGTGGCTATCGTTATGTTCTCACCCTCACTGATGACTTAAGCAGATATGGGTATGTCTACTTAATGAAACACAAGTCTGAGACCTTTGAAAAGTTCAAGGAATTTCAGAGTGAGGTAGAGAATCAACGTGACAAGAAAATAAAGTTCTTACGATCTGATCGTGGAGGAGAATATTTGAGTCACGAGTTTGGCACGCACTTAAGGAAATGTGGAATTGTTTCACAACTCACGCCGCCTGGCACACCTCAGCGTAATGGTGTGTCCGAACGTCGTAATCGCACTCTATTAGATATGGTGCGATCTATGATGTCTCTTACTGATTTACCGCTATCATTTTGGGGATATGCATTAGAGACTCCCGCATTCACTTTAAATAGGGCACCGTCTAAATCCGTTGAGACGACACCGTATGAATTATGGTTTGGGAAGAAACCCAAGCTGTCGTTTCTGAAAGTTTGGGCATGCGATGCTTATGTCAAGAAACTTCAACCTGAAAAGCTCAAACCCAAATCGGAAAAGTGCGTCTTCATAGGATACCCTAAGGAAACTATTGGGTATACCTTCTACCTCAGATCCGAAGGCAAGATCTTTGTTGCCAATAATGGATCCTTTCTAGAGAAAGAGTTTCTCTCGAAAGAAGTAAGTGGGAGGAAAGTAGAACTTGATGAGGTAATTGTACCCCCTCTTGAACCGGAGAGTAGCACAGCGCAGGAAAATGTTTCTGTGGTGCCTGCACCGACTAGAGAGGAAGTTAATGATGATGATCATGAAACTTCGGATCAAGTTACTACTGAACTTCGTAGGTCCACGAGGACACGTTTCGCACCAGAGTGGTACGGCAACCCTGTCCTGGAAATCATGTTGTTAGACAACGGTGAACCTTCGAACTATGAAGAAGCCATGGCAGGCCCGGATTCTAACAAATGGCTTGAAGCCATGAAATCCGAGATAGGATCCATGTATGAGAACAAAGTATGGACTTTGGTGGACTTGCCCGATGATCGGCAAGCCATAAAAAATAAATGGATCTTTAAGAAGAAGACTGACGCAGATGGTAATGTGACCGTCTATAAGGCTCGGCTTGTCGCTAAGGGTTATCGACAAGTTCAAGGAGTTGACTACGATGAGACTTTCTCACCCGTAGCGATGCTGAAGTCCATCTGAATCATGTTAGCAGTTGCCGCATTTTATGATTATGAGATCTGGCAAATGGACGTCAAAACGGAATTCCTTAACGGTTTCCTTAAGGAAGAATTGTATATGATGCAGCCAGAAGGTTTTGTCGATCCTAAGAATGCTGACAAGGTATGCAAGCTCCAACGCTCCATCTATGGGCTAGTGCAAGCATCTCGGAGTTGGAACATTCGCTTTGATGAGGTGATCAAAGCGTTTGGGTTTATACAGGCTTATGGAGAAGCCTATATTTACAAGAAAGTGAGTGGGAGCTCTGTAGCATTTCTCATTTTATATGTGGATGACATATTGTTGATAGGAAATGATATAGAACTTTTGGAAAGCATAAAGGCCTACTTGAATAAGTGTTTTTCAATGAAGGACCTTGGAGAAGCTGCTTACATATTAGGCATGATCTATAGAGACAGATCGAGACGCCTCATTGGTCTTTCACAAAGCACATACCTTGACAAGATATTGAAGAAGTTCAATATGGATCAGTCCAAGAAGGGGTTCTTGCCTGTATTGCAAGGTGTGAGATTGAGCACAGCTCAATGCCCGACCTCGGTAGAAGATAGAGAAAAGATGAGTGTCATCCCCTATGCCTCAGCCATAGGCTCTATTATGTATGCCATGCTATGTACCAGACCTGATGTGAACCTTGCCATAAGTTTGGTAGGGAGGTACCAAAGTGATCCCGGAATGGAACACTGGACAGCGGTCAAGAATATCCTTAAGTACCTGAAAAGGACTAAGGATATGTTTCTCGTTTATGGAGGTGCCGAAGAGCTCGTCGTAAAGGGTTACGTCGATGCTAGCCTCGACACAGATCCGGATGACTCCAAGTCACAAACCGGATACGTGTATATTTTGAATGGTGGGGCAGTCAGCTAGTGCAGTTGCAAGCAAAGCGTCGTGGCGGCATCTACATGTGAAGCGGAGTACATAGCTGCTTCGGAAGCATTGCAGGAAGGAGTCTGGATGAAGGAGTTCATCACCGACCTAGGAGTGATTCCCAATGCGTCGGGCCTGATGACTCTCTTCTGTGACAACACTGGAGCTATTGCCATTGCCAAGGAGCCCAGGTTTCACAAGAAGACCAAGCACATCAAGCGCCGCTTCAACTCCATTCGTGGTTACATTCAGGATGGAAATATAGATATTTGTAAAGTACATACGGATCTGAATGTCGCAGATCCGTTGACTAAACCTCTTCCAGGAGCGAAGCATGATCAGCACCAGAACTCTATGGGTGTTCGATTCATCACAATGTAACTAGATTATTGACACTAGTGCAAGTGGGAGACTGTTGGAAAGTGTCTGTTGGGTTGGCAAGAATCGAGAGTGGGATTTGTCACTCCGTGTGACGGAGAGGTATCTCTGGGCCCACTCGGTAATATATCATCATAATGAGCTCAATGTGACTAAGGAGTTAGTCACGGGATCATGTGTTACGGAACGAGTAAAGAGACTTGCCGGTAACGAGATTGAACAAGGTATAGGGATACCGACGATCGAATCTCGGGCAAGTAACATACCGATGGACAAAGGGAATTGTATACGGGATTAATTGAATCCCCGACATCGTGGTTCATCCGATGAGATCATCGTGGAACATGTGGGAGCCAATATGGGTATCCAGATCCCGTTATTGGTTATTGGCCGGAGAGGTGTCTCGGTCATGTCTGCATGGTTCCCGAACCCGTAGTGTCTACACACTTAAGGTTCGGTGACGCTAGAGTTGTAATGGGAATTGTATGTGGTTACCAAAAGTTGTTCGGAGTCCCGGATGAGATCCCGGACATCACGAGGAGTTCCGGAATGGTCCGGAGGTAAAGATTTATATATGGGAAGTCCTATTTTGGCCACCGGAAAATGTTCGGGTTTTTCGGTATTGTACCGGGAAGGTTCTAGAAGGTTCCGGAGTGGGGCCCACCTGCATGGGGGGACCCACATGAACGTGGGTAGTGGGGGCAAGGCCCCACACCCCTGGTCAAGGCGCACCAAGATCCCCCCTTAGAAGGAATAAGATCATATCCCGAAGGGATAAGATCAAGATCCCTAAAAAGGGGGGATAACAATCGGTGGGGAAGGGAAAGGATGGGATTTCTTTCCTCCCACCTTTGCCAACGCCCCAATGGACTTGGAGGGCAAGAAACCAGCCCCCTCCACCCCTATATATAGTGGGGAGGCGCATGGGAGCTACACCCCTTCCCTGGCGCAGCCCTCCCCCCTCCTACACCTCCTCCTCCTCCGTAGTGCTTAGCGAAGCTCTGCCGGAGAACCACGAGCTCCACCGCCACCACGCCGTCGTGCTGCCGGAGCTCTCCCTCAACTTCTCCTCCCCCTTGATGGATCAAGAAGGAGGAGACGTCCCTGGGCTGTACGTGTGTTGAACGCGGAGGCCCGTCCGTTCGGCGCTTGGATCGGATCTTCCGCGATTTGAATCGCCGCGAGTACGACTCCATCAACCGCGTTCTTTGCAACGCTTCCGCTTAGCGATCTTCAAGGGTATGAAGATGCACTCCCTCTCTCTCATTGCTAGCATCTCCTAGATTGATCTTGGTGACACGTAGGAATTTTTTTGAATTATTACTACGTTCCCCAACAGTCTTTGCCCAGTTGAGGTACTTGACGACAGTCGGAGCGGCCATGTTGACCTCCCGATTGACGACCTTCAACCGGCTCTTGCTTTCAATGTCAGCAAAAATCATATTGAGGACCTTGTCGACGTTCGGATACTCGGGAGCATCCTCACCTTCTTTGTCATCGTCCTTCTCTCCAGAAGGCTCTCTACCCATCTCCTGCTTGAGCCTTCGGCACTCCGAGTGGTGTGCTTTGGGTATATTACGTTTCCCTCCTCGTCCTTTTTGGTGTGGACAACACATGGTTGATCCAACACCTCTGATCCGTACTCGGGCTTCTTCTTGTTAGCCCATTGCTTCTTCTTCTTCTTCGGCTTGGGCTTCCCCTGGACGGGGACTTTTGCAACTTCTGCCTTAGCCGGAGGATCGGCTTTCCGCTTTTTCTTTTTCCCGGCGTTTCCCCCCGATTGAGGGGTGTCGCCGGTTCGCCCTTTGCCGCTTCGGAGGCGGTCTTCCTCTACGCCATTGGCATACCGATTGGCGATTTCCAGGGCCTGATTGAGGGACAGGTTCCCCGATCGGCCGAACTTCAAGATGAGCTCTCGATACCGAGTGCCTGCCTTGAAGGCGCAGACGGCTTGATGCTCAGTAACATTCTCAATGGTATTGTGCAGCATGGTCCAGCGCTGAATGTACTCGCGGAGAGTTTCATTACTTTTTTGGACACAGTGTTGCAGCTCTGTCAAACCACCCAGACGCTTGTAAGTGCCCGCCAAAGTCTTGACGAACACCTGAGCCAGGTCTTCCCAGCAGTAGATGCTGCTAGGGGGCAACTGGTTTAACCAGGCCCGTGTAGATCCCTCCAACATGAGAGGAAGATGCTTCATCGCGACGAAGTCATCGCCGCCACCGATTTGGACGGCCACTCGGTAATCTTCGAGCCAGGTTTCCGGCTTGGACTCGCCGTTAAACTTCCCGATCCCCGTTGCCAACATGTTGTTGGAGGGGACCTCGACCTCTCAGATGTACCTATTGAAGCACTCGAGACCAGAAGTCCCCCATCCACTCACCCGATCTCTAATCAGTCTAATCTTGTCCACCACGTTCTGTGTTATGATGGATCGGGCATTGAGCAGTGGGGGTCGCCGGCCACCTTCTTCATAGCCTCTGGGCCGAACGGGACTCCGGTCGTGGTCTCCTCTATGAGGTCGACCGCCGTCATAAGGCCGTCTGCCATATGAGCCGCCCCTCAGAGGGGGCATCGGATGGACATCACGGTCATCGCGCCAACGTCCTCCATGCGGGCCTCTCGCAGGAGGAGGAGAATGTCGGCGCTTTCCGTATGCATGCGGGCTGTGCGCGGACTGGACTGTATCGGCCCGAATGGACTTGCTGTGTATGCATTGGTGTGACTGTGACACCTCTGAATTTTGTCTCAGGGCGGTCTTCAGCAGAGTCTGGATCTGCCGAATGCCCTCCCCAGCCACAGAACCAGACAGCAGAATAGATTCAGCGATCCGTGTGGCTGTAGCCACGTTCTCCATCGGTGTGCGCATCACTAGAATCTTGGGCGGTCTATCGTTCAGGAACAATTGCCGCCAATTGTGTCTGGAGCTGGGTTGGTCTCTGGCCGCTCGGTCATCGAGTGATGCTGGAGTCACTCGAGCCGCTCGCGCTCGGCCAAAGTGGCTTGGCGCGTGGCCTCCAAGGCCATTTCCTCTGGGGTAGTCCCCGTGATGCGAGTGAGCAAAACTTCCTCGTCTCTCCTCCTCCTCTCCTCCCGCTGTTCCCGACTGAGCGGCTGGGGGATGTAATCGTCGGTGTTGCCTTCGTCGCGGCCACCATCTCGGCCATGGGAACTGCCCGCGAAGTACCCAGGAGGTCCTTGGTTGGTGGTGTGGGCCATCAATATTTCTGTAGCGTTTTCGCTGCTCTCGCACTCAGACCCATCGGACAACTCGTCGCCCGAAGAGGGAAACAAGCTGACGGTCGGCTCGTCTGAATCGAGCACGACCACCTGCCCAATAGTGGACTAACGCGCCACGGTGTGCTAGATCCATAACTGCAGCCACGAGTGCCCGGAGCGCTTGCGGCGGCCCGCAACGGGACGAACGAGTGCGGAGCCATAGGGCTTCGACGGCTGTCAAAGTAGAACACTGTGTGCTGCCGCGCTCAAATGCGTCGCACCGCAGGCGGGGAACGCATCTGGGTCCAGCGGCGCCTCATGCAACCATGCTGAACCGTCGGTGATGAAGCGAAGGGTACCGAAGAGGATCTCGTCGATGAGTGCCATCATGATGACCGAAAAAATTAGATCTCCACCTGCACCGGAGTTTGCTAGATGTGCTGCCACGATGGGCGCCAACTATCGTGGGAGTAAGTCTGACATCAGTACTGGGGGTGCGAAGGAAGGGGCAGAGCCTAGCTACAGCAGAGGTGTAACACTCGGATATACGAGCTCGGGCCCCACTCGGGAGTGGTAAAGACCCTATGTCTCGAACTCTGAGGCTTAGTGTTTGCTTATGGGGATGTCTGATTACAGAGAGTTCGGAACCCTTGTCTAGGAGCTCGGGGCGGCTTATATAGAGTGCGCCAGGACCCGCCGAGCGCCATTACAAGGCATTAAATGCGAGTAACTGCGGGCGTTACAAGGAACTGCCGTCTTAACTAAGGCTTTACTGGTCACGTTAGTCTTCACAACACTTGATGTGAGTTATTAAGTCCCTCGAATGTTACGACTCCTACGCTAGCTCCTCTCCTTCTCGGCCGAGTGTTGGACCATTGTCGAGTGACGAAGTTACGTCCGAGTGACCGTCCAGATCCGAGTGGATCCTGAAGATGTATCCGAATGCAACGGTAGTCCAGGGACTTTAATGCTAATGTGGGCCCCCCAGGTGGGCCCTAGATGTCAAGTCTGTGACCCTACCTATGGTAGGTGACCTCATCACTTCATTTAATTCAGCCATACATTTTTTACATAAGTTTTTAGTTTTCAAGGTTGTGACACTTTTATTGTATTTGTATTTTTTTTCAGCAGGCAGCACATCCTCTTGGTCGAGGTGTCGTGCGTGGTAATTCGGCTCAGGAATATCTTTTTCGACCCACATTTCAACATATTCCCTATGGAGCTGCACCTCGACGATGGAAGTATGCAAAATGAGGCTGAACCAGTTCTCGAGGAGATACGATCCTAGGGTCGGCCATTTTGCCCGAGCCAATTCTAGGGGCTACTGCATTGATGATTCAATGCGGAAAAATGAAAGTGCAATACAGTTTCTAAGGGGGTTAGATCATCAGGTCGGTCGGCCGCACCCGACCTAAGTCTTGGGGGCTACTACACACCGTGTTTCTGTTCCTAAATATGCAGTTGAGCAAGGATTTGATCCGCAGGATGATATCGTGAATCGACCTGGGTCTCATGGGCTACTGGGATCAGTAGTTTTTATTTTATCCTTCATATGCATCCTACTTTTTATGCCAACACGCACCTTGAGGGAAACTGGCTATACATCTCGGTAGATAATAAATTACAATCGGCTGGGCAGCAAACTTTCTTTTTTCACGAAGGCCGACCATCTACATTGACAACTCAAATACGAGGTGGAGCACCATTTTCGGAGTAATCTGGCATGAAGAGTAGTTGTGAGACGCACTACTGCATGGGGAAAAACTTCCAACCCGAGGCGCGGCATGAAAATAACAAGGCATCTAATAAAGGCCGAGAACTTAAAAGGGCTCCTCGGATGCTCGACGTGTATATTCCTTTGACGTACTTCGGTGATCCACAAGGACGAAGATGAGAAGATTTGTTCAGTTCAAAAGAACCGAGGAGCGTCCACAACTTGAAGAACGATTCAGGGGCTACTGATGGTGTCCTGGCGTAGGGGGTACTTATCATGCCGACTCCCGGCCAGGTGGGTCGGGTCGAGGACCCTCTTTTGTCGGTTCTGTGTTGGGACACTTCGGGCAGCCCATTTCGCATACAATGCAAGGGAGATTCCACAAGACTTGGCATACAAGACGAAGACTCCTCTCCACTGACGTAGCCAACCAGGACTCCTATTATTCTAGGCCTCTGGTGCATTATATAAACCGAGGCTAGGGCATTCGATAGATCATCTAAACTCATTCATATATGATCTCGAGGTAGATAAACCTATACCTTGTACCCCATCCACAATCAATACAACAAAGCATGACGTAGGGTTTTACCTCTTCGTGAGGGCCTGAACCTGGGTAAACATCTTGTCCCCACTTTGTCTTGATACCATCGTGCCAAGTCTTCCTACTCGGGACCTCTACCCGAGATCTGCCGGATTCGACTCTAACACATCAGTCATTAATACCAGTATCGTAGCAGATATCTCAGTTTTTATGAAATATGTTGGTTCAAACTCACGTTTGCTGATCTTAAAAATAAAACTCCCTAACTCCCCCTAGCTTAAAATTTATAGCCCTTGATAAACATAGAGATAAATCCGTATCGTAACGAACTCAGTAGTTTAAACCAAAATAATGAGAATATTTTGGTTCACATACTATATGCCTAGATAGGACTCCGCTGCTTGAGCTGGAAAGTTAGTATAATTGTTGTAGTGGCATCATTGTTATGGAAGTGATAGTGAAGCAAAGATAATCACCCAAAACTTCTTGCTCAACTAGATGAAATAACGTAGTAATACTTGATTCCATTTCTTCTAGTTAACACTTGCTTGTCGTGAATGCACGGAAGAGGTTTTCTTTGTTGAGCAATGAAAACATATATTAGAGAGTGAAAGGTATGTAAAAGACAACATGATTCTAGAGTAACTCGCTAAATAACACACGAGTGTCTCATCACCACTTCTCTCAAGCACTTTATTTGAATCATTGCTTGCTAAAAAAAATTTTGTCAGGTGACGGGATTACTCCAAAGAAGAGATCAAGCATAAGGTTTTGCAGTGGCTTAATTTTGTGTACTATCGACCAACATGTTGTCTCTTTTGAGGTATTGCGATCAGTACCCGGTTATTACCACATACACACACATTCAAGAGAAATCTGAATAATATTCAATGTAGTGTTGCCACTACATACGGTAACAAACTCAAAGCCGAAATCTAAGGCGAAACTCTGGTGGATCATTCATTAGCGAGCGTAGTTCTCAGCATAACATCTAGAAAGGTGACGAAGCCACATTTACACGTGCACACGTGCATAGAGTAGCAAGCCCATAGCACCAGCGAGAAGCTTAAGCGCCATGTAAAAATACAACACAGTATTTTGGCATAATCTCATCCACCTTTCAACTAAGTTTCTCTGGAAAATTTAATCCACAAGTGCTATTGAGTCTATTAAAATTAACAATATGGGGTTGAGTACCTTTAACATCATCTTCTCTATATCTTTTCTCAACACCCAACTATTTTGAGAGACTATCTCTAAGGCATGGTTATTTCTATTAACATCAGTTTGTTTTAAAAACAGTCCCACGGCAAGTCTTGGTTATCTAGATAAAAAAATGCCTAAATTATTTTATACTAGAACAAAACCTTTGTTTTAACTATCAAGGCTTACTCCCATTGCAATATATCAAACATAGTAATACAACTATTGTATGTAATTCAAGTGCAAAAGACGGGAGTCATAGGATATACCTTCATGATCATGAATGTGCACACTTCTCTTCCTTAAGACCGCGTTCCTTGTTGTCTGGCATAGATTAACTCCTCTGAAATATAAACAAGAATGCAATCGAAATCCAAGGGCAAAAGAAAAGAGAAAAGAAAAACTTATTATAATTTTGAAACATAAACTTATTATAAGGCAAAAGAAAAGAGCAAAGCAAAACTTAAGCTAATTTTGCAAACGAAAAATTGCAACCGGAAAAAATAAAAGTAAAAAATCAATAAAAATCAAAGTGTTGGAACAAATCAACACGATTGGTTGAAGCTCAGCGAGTTGAAGTACAACCTTATTTCAACTTATTAAAAATAACACCGCCATATCTTCATGGAGACGTGGTACTGACCTCCCCAAGCTTAAGGTTTTGCAAACCCAAAATGGTGAGATCATTGTGGCGCGGCTAATCCAGAGCCCATCCTTGGCTCCACTCGGAGAAGCTCGTGTTCATGTATGCATGGAAGGGACTCAGCGAGGTTGCTTATGTCATTGATGGGGCCCTGAAGAGTGTAGAGGACTGAGTGGGTGGTGTACGAAACTTCCTGATGTGCCTCTTCTTGGGGCTACTCCTCTTCCTCGTCGGTGGTGAGTTCTGCTTCATCAACTTGTTCCGGTTCAGGGGCCTCTTGGTCAAATGTTGCATCTCCTTCCGACAATGGGGCAGAGATAGTTGAAGTTATGGCCAAGGGAGTTGGTCAACATGGTGATAACTCCTTCACACATGATATATCCTTGTCCACAATTTGCTTGGTGTGCAAGGTGTAACAAAAACATTGCCCTTAAGTTTCGCGAATAACCGACGTCAAGGATTGCTCGTTTATGGAGAATTTGCATATTCTCACCAATCACCTTTGAAACTTCTTCTCATGCCTGGAATGAGTTAGTGATAACATAATAGAAATATCGAATAGTAGAACTTTTAATGCAACTGGCCCTCTGCTTGGAACCATGGTAACTCATCCAATAAAAAAATTGTGTGTAAGAAAATCATAGATACAACGAACGTCATCCATGTTGTTGGTGAAGCCAAAGTTAATACACCACTCCTCCAGAGTGATATTCAAGTCTTGGTCCATGAGACAAAAAGTGATTTGTTCTTCTTCGTCCAGCCTTGGGAGTAAACCGACATTATGCGCGAGAGTACTAAGAAACTCAAGCGTCGATTGTTCATACGTCACACATCCCTGATAAACATGTTGCAACCCGGCATTAGCACATCTATACCTACTAATAAAGTAAATAGGTATTCCTAGTCCGTCATGCTATTTTATAAAAAAAACCTAATGTTTCTGACATTAAATCCGCAGTACATATCAAATGTTTTTAAAAATACTCATATCTTCTAAACTGTAACTCCAAATTTAACATGTTATATATGGAATTTGATTAGAAAAATATGTAGAATCTGAATATGATGTTATTTTACCTGTTAACAATTTAGAAAAATACTATCTAGGCTACAATGTTAATCAATAATGCATTATCCGTCTTTATTTCATATCGGTACTGATTCGGATTGGGGATGAATACCTCAGCAAAATCAGGATTGGACATGAAATTGAAGATAAATTTGCTAAAGACACCCAATAGATAAGGACACCATGACAAGAAATAAAAGAAGGACCCAATAAAGATGGGATGTCCGCTATAAAAGAAATAAAAGAGAAAATTAGAGGAGATCCGATAATGATGAGATGTTGCGCTATTCTCCTATATATAAGAAGAAGAAAAAAGAGGACATGCATGAAAAAAAGTAAAAAGGAGGCATGCGTGACAAAAAATAAAATAAAAGACAAGTTTGATAAAATATAAATAGTGATGAAACAAGGACCAATACCTATGACATGTATGACAAGAAATAGTAATGAAATAGGGGCGCAAGTACCTGTGTTCACAGAAGACCATACAATAAATTTCTTTTCTAGACAAAAAATCATGTATCTTTTTAACAACTCTTCATGTATTTAAGAAATATCCATGTGAAAAAAAAATGTTCAAGAGTTACCCTAAGTTGGTGATGCTTACACTGAAAACTGCTGTTGATGCACACATGTCTCCGTAGTGTGCTAATGTGTCATCATTTGTTTTTGTCGTTTTTTTACTAGCCCGTAACAACATTCCCGTTCCTAATGTAGAAGGGATAGAGAGGGATATTGGCGTAATGCGATGGATATATTACGTAGCCTCGAGGGCGAGTATATATTGAGTACAAGACTTGGAGGGTAAGACACCTCCTAGAGATAAGATGGAAACAATTCCTATCTAATCTCGGACAATCTCTAACTACCAAATATATCTCTAACATCCTCCCGTAGTCGTAGCGGTAGCATTGCGAACAATAGTAGCGTCGCGGACGGTCAGACTGGAGAGAATAACAACCGACGGGCTGACATCCCCTCGCAGTCGTAGCGGGAGCATCGTGGAGTGTCACGTTGCGTACGCGTTGACTGTAGAGGAAGTCAACGAGTTGCTCAAGCGAGGTGATAGCCCTTTGTGCCGTTGTCGATGTAGCCGAGAGCATAGGGTGGTGAAGCCATGGTTGAGGTAGCCGTGCGAGGGACACCGTGGTCGATGTTGAGTCGGGGTGTCCGGTGTCGAGGTAGTCGCTGTGGAGCGGGAATAAGAGCGGCGGCGGCGGCCTGAGGAGATGGCGGCAGCGGCTAGATAGGATCCCGGCGGCGGTGCTTGAAGTATGAGAGAAAGAACCCGATAGCGTGACGAAGACCAGCGCGGACAGTGGCATTCCCGTGCCTAGGAAGGTAGCACGGCGCATATCACACAAAAGTCGAGGCGCGTGGACGACGAAGTGGACTGCGTGTCGCGATGCTACGACACGAAGGGGCGACGCAGCGGCAGCGCGTTGGTCGGGGAGACAGCGGGGAAGACCTCATGGCGGCGGCAGGGACTGTGTGCCACGCTCGCTACGACCCGAAGGGACGACCCTGCGGCAGCGCAAGGGTCGGTGCAGCCACGGGGACGGTCTGGAGCGGACGGCCTCGGGGCGGCGGTTGACCGCGGGCCGCGGCACTACGACCCAAAGGGGCGACGCAGCGGCAGCGCGCGGATCGGTGCAGCCGTGGGAAGAACCACGGGCGACAGCAGAGACCGTGTGCCACGCTCTCTACGACCCGATGGGGCGACGCAGCGGCAGCGCGAGGGTCGGTACAACCACGGAGACGGCCTGGAGCAGACGGCCCCCGGGCAGCGATGGACCGCGGGCCGCGATGCGATGGATATATTACTGAGCCTCGAGGGCGAGTATATATTGAGTACAAGACTTGGAGGGCAAGACACCTCCTAGAGATAAGATGGAAATAATTCCTATCTAATCCCGGACAATCTCTAACACTGAACATGACATGAATAAATGCATGATCACTTGTCCATTTTTTTGTACGTATTAAATCTACATGCAAGAACACTTGTGGAATCTTAAACTGCGTTTTTATAGTTTAAGACCATCTTTATTTGGGTCGTAGCTATAAATTCTCAGATTATAGGTCATTTTTTGTAAATTAAGAGCATGTGGTATTTTTTTTCTCCCGTTGCAACGCACGAGCCTTTTTGCTAGTAATACACTAAAATCGTTATGATGCCCAGATTGACTATTGTGGACTCGCAAGCCCACTTGGTGGTCTTCATGTTTCTCTCATGAAGCTTCTTGTATTTGTTCTTGGCCTCACGGGTGGTGAAGACGACCCCCTCGTGTATACTTGTGCGGCACCCGCGAATATACTTGGTGCTTCACCACGAGCGACACATGGACCTCCCCGCAAACATCTTGAAAAATAATTTTTTAGTCCAATAGAATGATGCAATAGTGATCCTACATCAACTACACCATCATACTAACAGTATCAACGAATTCAAACCAAAATCAGAATTTAGATCAAAAGTACGCATACCCTAGCCACCATGCTTCTCGTGGATAGAGGCATTTTTTTAGGGATGTGGATAGAGGTATGTGTTTATAGCGGCTTACCATAGATGGTCGCATTTTTTTGTTTTTTGAGAAATACCATAGATGGTCGCATTTTTTTGTTTTTTGAGAAATACCATAGATGGTCGCATTTTTTTGTTTTTTGAGAAATACCATAGATGGTCACATGGGCTGGAGCGGAGATTGGTCATGGCCTAATTGTGCCTTGGGCCGTCCAATCCTGCAGCCAATCGAGCAGGGTAAATTGGGCCTTGAAGATGAGATTTGTGTAGCAAGATTAGACCTGTGTGTTCTAAAAAATAAATAGATTAGACATGTGTGAATGGGAAGTAGCTGCGCCACTTCACACAGGGCTCTATAATTGGTTTAGCCCCTATAATGCCAGTTTTCTGAGGCTGGTCGCATTTTAGGGAGCTCTAAGTGCAATGGAAAAGGTTGTGATGCGTGCTATACCGCGGCAAGTGGTTAACCTATGAAGCAAGTGGACTCTGTAAAGCTCTATTACCGTCCATTTTGTCAAATGTCGACGCATGAACAACCATATCAAATAGAAGTACGGTTGATATGTGATGCATATTTGAGCCATACGAACGATCCAGATCCCAATATTTTATCCCTTGTTATGAAATTCCTACGAAGCAGATCTTGTGTTGCAAGGAGACACGTGGCCACAACCACAATCGGGATTTCTGTCACCACTTGGATCGGGCAAATTAAACCCCGTTGATACGTCAAACATGACGATTTATTCATGGGAATCAAGGGGCAATCCATCCCTGCACCCGCCCCGAGTCAGATCGTCCGAGCCCGGGCGGCCGAAAATTGCCGCCCACGCTTGGAGCACTAACCTTACCCGATAAGCTCGCCATGCACCAACAAATCCCACTAACGACGCCTCCCCCTAGCTACCCTCCCAATCTTCTCTCGAAACGGGCTTTCACCCTGCTTTATATATAAAGCAACAACCACAGAAGTACACGGCCGAACGATACAAAATGGTGAGGAAGCCCTCTTACAATGCCGATCCTGAGATACCCGGCACACGTAGAACGCACTCGACTACGCTACCGGTAACACGCACCGGGTGAGCTAAACACCCCCAAGCTACGACCTAGCATACCTAGGCTCTACGACAACACCCTCAAGAGGGAAAACGACGCAGAGCGTCGCCGCCGCCGAGTCCAACGGACAAAGGTCTTCACCCGGAGCCCTGACACGAGGAGAAGAACCACAACGACGTCTTCAGGAAGAGCACGGCACCCACGGGTGTCGCCGTCGTTGGCGCCAAGGCACGGAGCTTTCGCTCGGCAACTCACACGTGCCACTACGAGGCCGCCAAGAGGAGCATGAAGATGTTAGATCCCCATATCCGGATCAGGACGCCACCGCTCCGAGAGAGAAAGCGCGTCCGAGCTACCCGCCACCCTATCTCCCGTTGCCCTCACAACCCGGGAAGGGAGCCACCATCATCGCAATGCTGCCCGCCGGAGAGCAAACATGCGACCCGCCATCCGGGACCGCCGCCCCGGCATCCCTGTCGCGAGATACCGTCGGTCATGCACCTCACGTCGCACACAACCACGGTAGGAAGAGCGATGCCAGTCCATCAACTCCTAGCCCGGCATCAGTCCCCGAGTCTGGGTAGACGCCTCCACCGTAGGAGGCATCCACACCTGCGTCCCCCACCAATACCCAGTGGACTGGAGGGGACACGACTCCGGGACTGCCGACGGCCGCCAGTGAGCCAGCCCCAAGCCCATGCCCAAGCGAGCTCACCCGACGCCATGCCCGCGGTCACTGGCACCGATCCGTGCACCGACACACCGGTATCACGACCACCACCAACGAGCACCGTACCCACGAAGGAAGCTCGAGCCTCCTTGCGGGCACATCCCGTGTCAATCCCAACCTGTCCTACCCGAAGCAAAAGCTCCGATTCGCCCCGGGCCCGAGTTGACCCGCCCGAGCACGAACCCTAGATCTGGCCCTTCCCCGAAACGCGTGCGGCTGGCACCATCGGCACCCGCCCAGTCCCGCGCACCGTCGGACCAGATCCGGGAGAAGGAGGCCGACACCGCCGCCCCGCGCCGCCTGAAGGGGCCTGGCCGCCGCCCCACCACAACCCCGCCCGACGCGCTCCGCCGCCCAGCCCCGGTGCTGGCCAGGCCGAGCCCACCCCCGAGGCCGAGCACCACCGCCGCCCGCAGCCTCTGCCTCAAGAGGGGAAGCAGAGGCCACCAGCTCCGGCCGCCGCGGCCCGCGCCGCCTGCCGGCCAGATCCGGCCGCCGCACGAGGCGCGCACCCCCGCCTGCAGCCATCCACGCAGCACACGCACGCCGGAGCCTGCGCGCCGCCACGCCGCGGCGCCCAACGCTCGCACCGCGCCCGCACCTGACGGGAGGACCCGCGCCATCCCATCGCGCCAGACCCTCCCAATCTTCGTATGATAAAGATCAAAAAGTACTCATATAAAAAAAGATCAAACAGTACTACTAATTCCTAGGTATTCCAAAAGCGGTGGTATTAATTGGGTTAATAGGGGTCTAGAACGCAAACTTCCCCCGTGCGTACCCCCCGCGTCGCCTCCCCGAGCGAGGCGACCGGGGAGGCCCCCTCCCCCTCCCCTCTCCAGCGTCGTCGTGCCCCCTCCCTCTCTCCGCTGCCGTCGGCAGGCATGGCCGGGCGTTGCCCGCGCGGCACCGTTGAGGCCGACGGTGGCACACCTCCTCCCTTCCCCGACGCGGGCACCCGGCTTGGGCGGGCAGGCCTGGCGGCAGTGCAGCTCGGTCAACGGCGCTCCAGCGAGGCCTGGATGGTGAAGAAGCGGTGGTGTTGCCTCTTGGCGGCGATGGCGGCTCTCGGCGGGCAGTGGCCGGCGGCGCCCTGGCAGCCCAGATCGGGCCCTAAGGGCCCAGATCTGGGTCAGGATGGGCTGGCTAGGGCTCTGTCGGGTCGCTTCCAGCTGGTCTGGTGAGCACCTCGCGATGGGGGCGGCGGCTATTGTGCTGCGTCTGCTGCAGCATGGCGGCGGGAGCTTCACGGGCCCGTTCTGGGCCCGGCCTGGCACTTGGTCGGGTGTGCTCCTGCTGCTGCGTCCGGTCTGCTACCGCCTGAGCCGGTGGAAATTGTTCCCTCCCACATGACTGCGGTAGTGCCGGCCCCTGTCTACGAGTGTTTGTTTTGGTCCAGTTGGCCTCGCAGCGCTTGCCGTGGTGAGACGACGGTTGTGTCCTTTTGACTGGGCAGGAGCATGTTGATGGGCGGTGGATGTGGTGGAGCCAACGGTTGGTCCTGGGTTGTGGGTGCGAGGGGTCGGGAGAAATCCTTGTCCGGTCTTGCCGGCACCGACGCGGTGACGCCTGTGGACGTCACCATCCTTCTTGAAGGGCGTCGTGTGGACCTCTCCCTTACTCCCCTCCGTGTACCGGGAGAAATCCTAGGATTCGTCCGGGCAGCAGCGTCGTCATCGTCTCAGTCCTTCTTGAAGGTGTTGCTCGGTACGCGACAACTCTCTGGCATAGGAGTGTGGTGGCAGTCTCCGGTGGGCGCAGCGGTTGCGGGATTCCGTCGCTTTCGTTGATCCGGTGATGTTGGTATTATTTCTCTTAGTTTTCTCTTGTCTTTCATTTTGGACGTGATTGTGCTGTCTGCCCCAGCGGTCCTCAAACTGATGTATCCGGTGGTTGCTATATTAATATAGCGGGGCGAAAGCCTATTTCGAGATTAATTGGGTTAATAGTATCAGTACAAATTCACACTATCATCAGTTTAGGACACCAGGTTCTTTGTGGTGAAACAAGTCCAGCACGGTTTAAGTCTTAAACTTAGTATTCGTGTTCATCTTTTTCCGAATTTATTTCAGACTTTTTAGTGATGTTCGTTCAGTGGGAGGTTATGTTTCCGTCGACTACGGAGACGTTTGTGGTGACTTTTGTCCTCAAGATGATGTGTCGGATAAGTCTCTCGGATGTTTTTATAGGGATATGGTGTGCGTGCGTGTGTTCATATGGATAAGTATATGCTCGTACGTATGAATGTCTGCGTCTAAAAGGACTCCATTACAAACCTGATGTCAGATTTTTGACAATAGCAAATCGAACGTTTTTCATTGCAAATTATGTTCTTTGAGGATGGCAAGTTTAGTTTACGCGTATGGCAAATCTCTTTCATTGGCAGGCATCTCGGTCCGGCGTCTTCAGCTCTTTGACGTCACTCCAGCGGTCGGAGCAGCCTCGCGCAAAGCTTTCTTGCTCCTCTGCTGCTGGCAACTTTGGAAGCGAAATAATGTCGTGGTCTTCCGGGAAGGCACACCATCTCTGGAATCGACCTTGAAATGATGTCAGGATGATGCTCTTCTTTGGAGGTCACGGTTCATAAAAGAACATCGAAGCCATGTCGATGTCGGTCTTATGGCATCTCCAAGGCAGACCCGAAAACCTCCCGCAATGGTCCAGGCCACGTGGTCCGGACCGCGGAAGCCATCCAACGCGGTCATGTATTGTTCCGCGGAGCGGTCCGGACACGATTTCTCCCGCAAACCGGAGAAAAACGTGGGGGAGGTTTGCGGGAGTTCGGACCACTACTTCACCCGATTATGACCGCCCTGGCCCACAAAACACCCCGCACGAATTAGTTACTGCCGCTCCACAACACCAGTGCTCGCATTCATGCCCGGCCAAAGCGGACGCGACCTCTCACTGGTGTCGGCATTGAAGCGGCGCGCCGGCCGAGAAAGCGCCGCCCACGCTGCTTCCCGGTGCAAGCGACTGTTGCGCGTTGAAACGACACGATAACCGCATGTTCGTCCGTCTGCCGCCCACATTGATGGCACGCGGTTGTCGTGGCGTCTCCTCCGGCCACCCGTCCGTCCATAAGCCGCCCGCCATTGCTATATAAACCGCTATCCCGGTCATAGCCGTAGTCATCAGCCTTCGATCCCTCTCCCACCATGGATTCCTCCCTCGTCAAAGCTCTCTGGACGGGCTCATGACAGAGCAGAAGAAGGAGATGTCCGGCATTGCTGCCCGCTGGTGGGCCGGCATGCAATAGGAGGACGCTCACGTCCCAATGGAGGACGCGGCCGACGACGACGCGACGCTACCCTCGTCTTCCTCCTCCGCCATGCCTCCCTCCTCTTTCGTCTTGCCTCCCTCGCCGGTGCATTGTGCCATGACCATCAGCGATGCCCGTGCCCATTACGTGGACATGGTGCGAGAGGAGCGGTTTCGGGAGGCGCAGGCTGACACCGCCTACAACCACACCCTCGTCGAGGAGCACCTGCAGGCAGAGGAGCAGCTCGTCGTCGACAGGGCGGTCACGCCCGACGCAGACCTGGCGGAGCTGGAGGCGATCCTGGACTCCTTCCGCTCTGCATGCGAGACTCGACTCGCACGTCGGCGGTACAAGCAGCAGGTGGCAGAGGTGGCGGCCGCGGCTCGACGACACCGATGAGGAGGAAGACAACACCGATGCCGCCCCTAACGAAGTCGGCGCGTCCACGGGCACCTCCGGCAGCGACGAAGAGTAGTGCACGGGAGGTCGCCGACGCTCAGGTCCCAGAAAGGCCACCGCTCCTCCCCTCCCGTCGATGCCTAGTTTGGTGGGCTGAACATCAGCAGCAATTAGTCGCTTGGAGGCGACGTGGAGGCGGACATCTGCGCTTGCCGGGCCTTCGGAGTAGGAGGTTACGAAGGCGGAGCTGGAGAGCGTTGAGGCGGAGCTGAAGAAAGCGAAGTTCTCGGGGCTCATGGCCGGACACGGGGAACGGGTGCCGACGACAGTTTAGATTAGGTATTAATGATACATCTCTAGATCTGGACTGATGTAAATGTAATGAAATCCGTCGTATTTGCATGAAATCCAGCAGTGTTTGCATGAATTTCATTCGGTTGGTTTGAGTTGTTGTCAAAACGTATGCGGGTATGGTTGGATGTCGCCTTCCTGCATCCGTGTCCATGGACTGGTCTCCCTGTCCTCGAACGGATGCGGGAGGAAATTTATGAGTTGAGTTGGAAATGCCCTTAGAGTGCATAGTGGGGTATGATGCGTGGGTGTCCGTTTGGCTAGGTTTTCGGCACCGTCTTGTAATTTTTTCACCCCCTATGCACAAACTTCCCTGACGTTTTGGCTTTTTTTTTTTTTGAAATTCACTCCTCCCCCATTTCAAAGCAGAATTATCACGAGAAACGACAGATGTGCCATACCTCATATTTTTAGCGTTTTTGAAGAAAAAAAAAGCAGTTCAGCACACGTCGGGAAAAAAGAAGTCTTAAGAAGGAACTGGAATTGCATCGTGCGGAATGACTGAAAAGAAAGACGGTGAGGGGGAGGGAAGGGGGCTCCTCCATCTAACCTGCTGTTGTTGAACACTGGCATGTCCCTTAGCTGGAAAGGCAAAGCTGAAAATTCCAAGTCGTCACCGCAGCCGAAGACAAGGCCCATCCAAAAACCGGACGTGACGGGAAACGACCGAAAGAGAGTAATCTTGCTCAGGTCGTCCGTCTAACACATGCGTGCGGTCCATGGCTCCATCTCCATCTCCATGCCCAGCTCGCTCACCTTCCTCCGATCGGCTGCCTATATAAGCGCGAGCATCCCCTTGCACCGCTCCTCCCTCACCAACCAAGCACGAAAAAAAAAAAAAAAACGATTCCCTCGCCTCGGCGCCGGAGATAGCGCCTTGTCTCGTGGCAGAAGGAACGGAGTCAATCCAGCAATCAACCGGACGGATCCCGAAACGTCCCTCTCGGGGCAGCGCAGCGCAGCTAGCTCCTCTGTTTCGCGGAGGCCATGTCGCCCTGCTCCGACGCCACGGTCACGGTGTCGTGCTCGTGCCGACATGGTGAGCATGCGGGCGATGGCATCACGGCATCTTTGCTCCCCATTGCGGAGGTGGTCGTGCCCGTGGAGGAGCTGCCGCCGGTGCTCACTTGCAAGCCGCCAGGTCGGCTTGCCAGAGCGGTGAAGGAAGCCTGGTCCGTTTCTTTGTCCTTTACATTTCCCATGCTGCCGTCGATGTCGGCCGCCGCGGCTGGGGAGGAGGCGCGGTCCATACTAGGACTCGCGATGCCGATGATCCTCACGGGGCTGCTGCTCTACCTCCGGTCCATGATTTCGATGCTCTTCCTCGGCCGCCTCGGGGGCCTGGCACTCGCCGGCGGCTCACTCGCCATCGGCTTCGCCAACATCACCGGCTACTCCGTGCTGTCTGGCCTCGCCATGGGCATGGAGCCCATCTGCGGGCAGGCCTTCGGCGCAGGCCATTACGAGCTCCTCGGCGTGACCATGCAGCGCACCGTGCTGCTGCTCGTCGCGGCCGCTGTTCCCATCGGCGGGCTGTGGATGCATATGCGACCTCTGCTCTTGCTCTGCGGCCAGGACGTCGGCATGGCGGCGGTCGCCGAGACTTACATTCTTGCCTCCCTGCCGGACCTCCTCCTCCAGGCGTTCCTGCACCCCGTCCGCATCTATCTCCGGACGCAGTCCATCAATCTGCCGCTCACCGTGTGCGCCGCGCTCGCCATTGCACTCCACCTGCCCATCAACTACGTGCTCGTCTCCGTCCTCGGACACGGCATCAGGGGGGTGGCATTGGCATCTGTGCTGGCCAATCTAAACTTCCTCCTCGTCCTCCTTGGCTACATATTGTACAAGGGAGTGCACAAGCGCACCGGCGGCTTTGCGTTCTCGGCCGAGAGCTTCCGTGGCTGGGGAGAGCTCGTAAGCCTCGCCCTGCCCAGCTGCGTCAGCGTCTGCCTCGAGTGGTGGTGGTACGAGATCATGATCCTCCTGTGCGGCCTGCTCGCCAACCCACAGGCCACTGTGGCCTCCATGGGAATCTTGATTCAGACGACGTCACTCATCTACATCTTCCCTTCCTCGCTTGGCTTCGGCGTGTCCACTCGCGTCAGCAACGAACTCGGCGCAAACCGTGCCGAGCGCGCGGGCCGTGCCGCCACGGTGGGCCTCATGCTCGGGTTCGCGTTCGGCGGCGTGGCGTCGGCGTTCGCGTACCTGGTGCGGGGCTCGTGGGCTACCATGTTCACGGCGGACCCGGCGATCATCGCGCTCACCGCGTCCGTGCTGCCGATCCTGGGAGCATGCGAGCTCGGTAACTGTCCGCAGACGGCGGGGTGCGGCGTGCTGCGGGGCAGCGCGCGGCCCAAGGACGCCGCCAGCATCAACCTCCGGTCGTTCTACCTCGTCGGCACGCCGGTGGCGCTCGTCCTCGCCTTCTGGTACCACTACGACTTCCAGGGCCTCTGGCTCGGCCTCCTCGCAGCGCAGGCGGCCTGCATGGTGCGCATGCTGCTGGTGATCGGCCGGACGGATTGGGCTGCGCAGGCTAAGCGCGCGCAGCAGCTCACCGGAGCAGGCGTGGTAACGGTGGCAGTGGACACGAAACCGAGCAGCGGCAAAGGCATTCACGTCGTGACAGTCGCGGCCGGCGGCGGCGATGAGAACTCCGGGTTGCTTATCGATGTTGTGATCGAGCAACCAAACGATCAGCGCTGACAGCTACGGCCTATTTACGATTTCGGACAACTTTTTTTTTCCTGCACACTTTTGGCGGGAGAGGAATCAGAGGCTGACAGAACGACAATTTTTGTTACCCCATTGGTAATCTGTATAGATTTTTTTTAATCTTCTGATATATCGGTGCAGTATTACAGAAGTCGAGAGGATTCGCTTGGGATGTTAAAAGTTATCTTTTCTTCGACAAAACAGACTTCCAACATTACTTTGGCAGCATCAAAATGAGCATGGCTGGGTAGCATTTGCAGTTGCAGTTGCAGCCATCCCATGATTTGAATCGCTGACGAACGACAACAAACAATGTGCCGTTTAACTTTAATTAATGCATCGTGTATGACTTCCAGCAAATACTCCATAAGTTCAAATGAGACAAATTCCATAAACGAGCTACACGCATTGGGAACTAGAATTCCAGGTCAAGCAACAGGCGCCCATATCCCCTCTTCTTATATCGTTCAAAAGTGCGGTTTGAATGGAAGAAACATAACAGCACGCTAAGAGGCATCTACAACCGGACCCCTCATACCCGCCTCAAACGCGCGGGCAGGCCGTTCGGTCACTGATCGATCACGAAATTTCGACTCAACCGGGCCTCTCAAACCGGCCTCAAACGCTTGGGCTGACCGGCACCAACGTATCCAGCCAAAATATGGGGCGGATATGGGGGAGCCCGGACGCGCTCGGACACGCCCGTCACGTCGGACCCGACATTCTGACCCCACTGCAAATTGCACCAAATCCACCCCGCAGAACTGTCGGGTCCATTTGCTGTTTTCCTCTCTTCTTCCTCCTCGCGTCGTTTGTCTCGCAGCTCCGCCGCCGTTCGTAGCCTCTGCCCCGCCAGCTCCGTCAGAGGAGTCTTCTGTCCTGTCCTCGCCGCGGAGGACGTCGTCGCCGGCCCGGAAAACACCACGGTACGTCCGGCAACTCTTTTGGCTCTGCCTTGCGCTGGATGTGTTCGACAAAATGTCTGACCGAAATTTCTGGTCAAATTTTTAGGGGAAACGATGGATTCTGATGTGTCGTCCGACGAGGAGTATGGGCCGATGGAGCTTGATCAACTGATTCAAGATATGTTTTTCGATTCATCGGATTCGGACGAAGAAGTGGACATGATCATGCTCATGACCATGCTAGAGGAAATGGACCGGCAAGTGGAGTGTATTCTCAATTTCAAGGGCTCAATCAAAGGGAGAAGAGTGATCAATCGGGATAGGGTATCCGGAGCAAAGCTACTGTAGAAGGATTACTTTGCTTCGAACCCAACTTTCCTGGATAATCCATGGTTTCGTCGTTGTTTTCGCATGCGAAAACCATTGTTTTCGCGCATTGGACGCACTGGAGGCATACGACGACTACTTCAAGCTGGCAAGGGATTGCTGCGGTAAACTTTCTTTCTCTGCCAAGCAGAAGTGCACGGCTGCTATGAGAATGCTTGCACTTGGTACTACGGCAGATGCCGTTGGTGAGAAGGTCAGGATGAGAGAGAGAGCACATGCCTGAAGACTACTGTCAAGTTTGCCCGTGCTGTGGTTGAGGTGTTTGGAAGAGAGTATCTGAGAGAACCAAATGTGCAGGACACAGAGAAGTTGTTGGCTATTGGAGAGACCAAAGGGTTTCCAGTAATGCTCGAATCAATTGATTGCATGCATTGGCAGTGGAAGAACTGCCCAAAGGTTTGCGAGGAATGTATCAAGGTCACACCAGAGAGGCCACCATCATACTAGAAGTGGTGGTATCGCATGACTTATGGATTTGTCATGCTTTCTTTATCCCGAAAGATCAAGATGGAGTTCAGCTTATGAACTTTCTGCACATGCATCAGAATCTCCGAGATCATCACGTGCACGTGCAACTACTAAATGATCTGGTGGAGCATATGTAGATCCACAATGGAAATCAAAGAGCAGATGATTGATTGTGACTTCAAATAAATTTCATGTGACACTACTTATGTTCGATACCAACATTTGTTATTTACGTGTGACTTTTAGTTTGTGTGATCGACGTGCATGGTTTTGCATGGATTTGAGAGTCCGGATATAAGATATGCGGATGCAGGGAGTGAAATATGAGGGGTCATCCGAATGCGTCCGCGGGCGTGCCCGGGCGCATCCGCGGACGTATAGGGGGCCGGATTTGCCCAGTCCGACTGTCGATGCTCTCAAGAAGCTTGCAGTGCTTTCATCGCCTTGATCCCAAAGAAAGACGATGCTTGGGAGCTGAATCACTTCTGGTCGATCAACTTAATTCATTCGGTGGCAAAACTAATATCGAAAGTGCTGTCCATGCGGCTGGCGGTGGTGGTGGCTGATGGTAACTCTCTTGCTCATACGACATTTCAGAGAGGAAAATGCATCCATGGCAGCTTTATTTATGTTCAGAGCTGCGTTAAAAAACTGGACACAGAAAAACGGTTGGCGCTGCTATTCAAATTAGATATTGCTCGTGCTTTTGATTCTATGTCTTGGGATTATGTTCTGGAGCTTCTATAATAGATGGGGTTCAGTTCGAGGTGGCATGATTGGCTGGCCTCCTCCTATTGCTTGATCAATGGAGCACCAGAGAATTGGATTTCTCATCGGCAAGGCTGAGGCAGGGGGATCCGTTGCCCCCCTGCTCTTCATCCTCGCGATTGACCCCCTGCACCGGCTGCTCCATACTGCTACTGAGAGAGAACTGCTCGCTCCTCTTCTGGGAAGAGGCACAAATATGAGGTTCAACATCTGCGTGGACAATGCTGTGATCTTTGCAAATCCGATCAAGGAGGAGGTGCAATTCTTGATGGATCTTCTCCAACAGTTTGGTGAAGCTACGGGGCTCAAGTTAAACCAAGAGAAATCCTCGATAGTGCTGCTACAATGTGAAAATGTTCTGTTGTCGGATGTGCTACAGTGCTTTGGGGGAATAACTATGTGCTTCCCAGTCACTTACCTTGGGATCCCAATTTCCATCTCACGCATGCGCTACGTTCAATTCCAGTTCATCATTAATATAATCAAGTCTCGGCTGGCTGGATGGAAAGGCAAACTCATTAACATGGCAGGAAGAAGAGTGCTCGTAAGAAGCATCTCGTCTGCTCTGCCCACCTTTGCTATGACAGTGCTCAAGGTGCTAGTGAAAATTCTGAAAGAGGTTGTCAAGGTGAGGTGTCGTTTTTTTGGGCACAAGATGAAGAGCTCGTTGGTGGGAAATGCAAGGTTGTATGGAGAAAAGTGTGCTCATCAGTGGAAAGAGGAGGGCTAGGCATTTTGGACCTTCATCGTTTCAGTCGAACACTTAGGCTGTGATGGCTATGGTTTGCTTAGCAACAACCATGACGCCCCTGGGATGACTTCCCTACACCTTGTGATGAGCATGATCTCTTACTCTTTGCAGCTGCTACCGAAGTGACCACTGGGGATGGAAAAACTGCAAATTTCTAGTTTAGTTTGTGGATCGGCGAAGCGCCCCTTTGCAAGGCCTATCCAAGCATTTTCAAGCACTCTTGGCAGAAGATCATGACTGTTGCGGATGCCCTTTCAACGAACAGTGGATCAATGATCTCTAGCACGGCAACACCGCTGGCATTGCAAGGGACTTCCTCGGAATGTGGTGAATGCTCAATAGCTTGGGGTGTCGATCAATGAAAGTATTGCAGATTCAATCAAATGGAAGGGATGAAGAAATGGCTACTACTTCGCTGCTTCTGCTTACAAATCCCAGTTCCAAGCAGTGCAAAGCCCGGGGTTCATATCTTTTATCTGGAAGGCTTGGGCATGGATCTTCTGATGCCCAAGCAAAAAAGTCAAGCCTCCCCTTTGTACCATGGATCTACCCCACTGTTTCCGTTGCTATCTGCTAAATCAATTAAAACGGGTAAATCCGGGCATTTAAAAAAAGAATCTTGCGGTTGAAAAAAAAACTTTCAAGCATTTGCCGTTCCTCCAAAAAAAGGCAACGGGCAGAAGCTCTGTATTCTCACTAAGAAGGTAATTGGTCAGTTTATAGGAACAAATATACTAAGGTCTTGTAAGTGGGCTATAAGGATTTAAATAATTTTTTTTTGCTAAATTGGAAGGGATAAAGGGGAAAGAAAAGAGAAGCAAGTTGTAGATTAACAGTGTGCTACATCACGTCCTCCTAGAAACTTTGTGAGAATGTGAGAGAAATCATAATAGTATGTATTTATAGCTAACTATTATATGTGGTGATTATTAGATTGACTATAGATGACCTGTCAACAACACATTGCCAGCAGCCGGCTATACTATTAACCATGCTCTAAGAAAACATACTGAATACCGATACAGCAAAACACACACCAGCCTCGCTGACGCCCAAGCAACAAAGTTCACACTCTACCACACGATCCAGGGCCGTGACCCTGGTTTACAAACCTAAACAACACGCATTCGCCGGCCCCGAGGCCGCGCTCCACACAAGTCATCGACTGTGCCATTCATGCGACCATATGTGACTCTCTACAACACTCAGGTGCTATCCGAAGCCGCTAGGCCATGCCCCACTATTGCCAATGATAGCGCAACCCTGAGCCCAAGCATGTGATGCCTTGGCTGGCCGTGGCGTCACAAATGATGGCTCATCGGGACCTTGTCGGAGGGGATGGTGGGGGTTCATCAGCTTGAGTGGGGCTTTCTATGTTTGACGGATGCTTAGATTACATAGCTGTCGATCTCGAGACATGGACGCCACTAACGGCCATGACATCTAGGATCTCTCTAATGGCGGGGATGACAAGGCACACCGCGATGTCACAGCCAAAGGAAAGAAAGTAATTTGACTTGTTCAGGTGTGGCTCGGGTAAGGAATAAAAACAATATCATTTGAATATAAAAAATCAGACATTGGATTAAAGTCATACGACTCAAGAAGATGGAGCAAATCGACTGAGGCTCACAACTAAGAAAAGGCTTATAGATGGTCTCAAATGAGTGGCGGGCATAGAGAGGAACCCGCCACTACTATTTTGGAAAAATAGTAGTGGCGGGTAAATATAAATGCCCGCCACTGGAATTACGACAACACTAGCTAGCGCAAATAGTGACCCACCACTCATAAATTCTTCCAAACTGGTCCGCATGATGAAAGCAAGAAGTGGCGGGGATGCAAGGAGTGCCCACCACTGATTTGTCTCGCAACAGTGGCGGGCCAAACTTGTGCCCGCCACAGAAATATTTGGGTAGCCCGCACCAAAAAAATAAAAATTTCCCAAATTTAGCTATGGCAGGCCGTATGAGAAGCTCGTCACACATATGTTAGGTCCAAAAATCCTAAGAAAAACATATTTACTAAACCTAGAATTGTCTCAAATTTGAGCATGGGGCTTTTGATAGTGTGTATAACTAATAGAAGATGTTTGAAGTCCGAATGATTTAAATAAATGAAGAAGCCTATGTAAGCCGATGGTTTCCATTCGAAACTATGACACTTCGCGGGGGGGGGGGGGGGGGGGGGTTCTCTGTCAAATTTATACCACAACATAGCTTGATCCCTTTCCAAGCTCGTTTGCACACTCAAAACTTTTTGCCCCTTTAGTGGCCTAATGACCCACAAGTATAGGGGATCAATCGTAGTCCTTTCGATAAGTAAGAGTGTCGAACCCAACGAGGAGCAGAAGGAAATGATAAGCGGTTTTCAGCAAGGTATTCTCTGCAAGTGATGTAAGTAATGATAGTAGATAGTTTTGTAGCAAGATAAATTGTAACAAGTGACAAGTAACTATAGTAGGAAAGGTGCAGCAAGGTAGCCCAATCCTTTTTATAGCAAAGGACAGGCGTGAAAGTACTCTTATATTAAGCAAACGCTCCCGAGGACACATGTGAATTATGTCTAGTCATGTTCATCATGTTAAGTTGATTCGCGTTCACTACTTTGATAATTTGATATGTGTGTGGACCGGTGCTAAGGTGTTGTTCTTACTTGAACTAACAACCTACTTATGATTAGCCCCTCTCGCAAGCATCCGCAACTACTAAAGAAGAATTAAGATAAATCTAACCATAGCATGAAACATGTGGATCCAAATCAGCCCCTTATGAAGCAACGCATAAAGTGGGGTTTAAGCTTCTGTCACTCTAGTAACCCATCATCTACTTGTTACTCCACAATGACTTCCCTTGGGCCCGTAGCATGGTGAAGTGTCATGTAGTCGACGTTCACATGACACCACTAAGAGAAGTAACAACATACATATCATCAAAATATCGAACGAATACCAACTTCATATGATTACTTATAACAAGACTTCTCCCATGTCCTCAGGAACAATAGTAACTACTCACACCTCATCAACATGTTCAAGATTAGAGGTGCAATAATAATAATTAAGTATCTGAACATAATTTCTTCTACCAAGTAATCCAACAAGCATCAACTACAAGACGTAATCAACACAACTAGTACCCCACAGGTACAATTCTGAGGTTTTGAGACAAAGATTGAATACAAGAGATGAACTAGGGTTGGAGATGAGATGGTGCTGGTGAAGATGTTGATGAAGATTGGTCCTCCCACGAAGGAGGAAGCGTTGGTGATGACGATGGCTTCAATCTCCCCCTCCCGGAGAGGAATTTCCCCGGCAGAATCTGAATGCCGGAGTGCAAAAGAGCCTTTGCCAAGGTTTCTGCCTCAAGACGGCGGCGCTTCGTCCCGAAAGGTTGCTTATGATTTTTTCTAGGGTAAAACACACCATATAGGAGAAGAGGGGCCTCGGGAGGTCAGCCAGGGCCCCACAAGCCATCAAGGCACGGCCTAGGGGGCGCCCTGTTGGCTTGTGCCTGGATGGTGATCCCCCTCTGGTATATTTTTTGCCCATAAATTCACATATATTCAATAAAAATTCCTCGTAAAGTTTCAGGTCATTTGGAGTCTGGTGATTTTTCTGCCTTTTTCTCGGTTTTCCGGTCCAGAATTCCAGTTTCCAAATAATTCCCTCTTTGTGTTGGACCTTGCATATTCAGAGAGAAAGAGCATAAGAATTGTATGATAATAGGGAATAATGGACAAGAATAACATAAATACAAATAAGAAATCATGATGCAAAATGGACGTATCAACTCCCCCAAGCTTAGACCTCGCTTGTCCTCAAGCAAAAGCCGAACTCGAGAGTAATGACCACATAATTTGAGAGAGAGGTGTAGATAAAAACTGAATATGGACATGGGAGCATCATGAATATCATTATAGCAGCAAGCATTTCATCATATAACTTCTCATAATCAAGTAAAGATCCATTCACAATTATCGAAGTATGAAGCATAAACCTTATTGACAACCAACGAACTGTGCTTTTAGTCACGGTGATAATCACAATTCATCATATTGAAGAGAAGAGTCTATATAAGAGCTTCCATTGTAGCAAACCCACATACTCAACTATCATTTAGTCATCTATGATTGTTGACACTCATTGCATATTTTTGGAGCTAATGTTTTTGCCGGACATATAGGAAGATAGGGGCTTTATTTGCCACCCAACTCATTTACCTCAAGGATAATGTCAACAATAATGAATCATGGTTTCTTACATTCAACTGGATATATATACCTGGATCTTTCCTCAACATGTGATGCTTGCCACTAAGAGAGTTTATAACATAGAAGAAGATAAGATATTAATGACTCTTGAATAAAAGTAAGAACTATATGAAAGTGAAAGATAGGCCCTTCGCAGAGGGAAGCAAAGGTTGTCATGCGCTTTTATTTGAATAAATGTGCAATCTCTTAATGCAAAGGAACTTCACTTTATATTGCCCCTTGTTATAGCGAACTTTATTATGCACTCCGTCGCTTTTATTTCTTCACCATCACAAGATCGTACAAAGCTTAATTTCCCTTTACATAAAAGATCATACATGATTAAAGGCAATTCTTATTGCTTATGCACCGATGACAACTTACTTGAAGGATCTTATTCAATCCATAGGTAGGTAAGGTGGACTCTTACAAAAATAAACCGGGTTCAAGGGTTTATGGATGCACAAGTAATATCCCTACTTGGTGCGGAAATTTTGGCTAGCAAAAGTTCTAAAGGAAGCATCACATGTTAAAGGATAAGTTCTATGCAAATGTAAGCAATCATGACCATTAGGTTGTCTTCCAGGTCCAACTTCAACACTTGATCATTATTTAATATTTGGTGAGGGTTCGTAATCATAGATGATGTCCAAGATAGTATATTTGTATGTGGATCTTCTCCTCTCTATCATAATCTTGCATAGATTATAACAATGACTAAGGCTATGTTTGTTCTATTCCCAACAATTTTCATAGCTCATACTTTCTTTTTATGTGAAGTCATTACTTCCCATGGGATAAGCATATGATCTTTACTATTCTTTTTATTCGCATGCTATGATGATTGGTGCAAGCGAGTAAAGCACACGAACTCAACTAATCTTTATTATATAACTCTCACACTCGATTATAAGGATAGGTAGAACTTAAAGCAAAATCCTAAGCAAAGCAAATCTGAAACTTTATTTCTCTAAACCATGAAATAGCTAAAGATCAAACCAAAGTAAAAGATGACGGTGGAAAGTGATGGTGATACGATACCGGGGCACCTCCCCCAAGCTTGGGACAAGCTAGGGGTCGTGCCCATACCCATGTACTCAAGTGTTCTTCGGTGATGGTGGTGGAGTTGGAGTAGCGGTGCCCTTCTTCTCCATCTTGCGCCCGAGGATGAAGTTTTCCTCCCTTAAATCTTCGTTTTCTTGTTCGAGCTTCAAAACCCTTTTGCATAAATTTGCCTTGCTTTCCTACAGAAAACGAGACGGGATAAATTTGATTTTATACTTGTTTACTCCATTGGGGAGGCTTGACTTCTTGAACTCCACATGCATGTCTCCAGGTTGAGGAAGCAGATCTTCATCTTCATCCGAACTAGCGTCTGGACCGGTGTCTTCCGTCTCCTCCAGATCGGAATCTCCCTCCTCTTCTATGGACCATAAGTAGGGGTAGATGTCCCCAAAGATCTTTGGGTCCGCCACATAGTTAGACACATAGCTCTCTCCATCCGAATCTTGAGACGACATATTATTAGTTCTGCCAAAAAACAGCTCGAAACAAGAACAGAGAAGAAACTCGCGATGCGGTGGTAAAAACATATGGGAGTATATATAATGATTTTTTTCTAGGTCAGAATATGTGTTCGGGGAAAAATCGGAGTCGAGGAGGCACACGAGGGTCGCACAAACCATCAGGGCGCGCCCCAGGGGGCGCCCTGTTGGCTTGTGCCTCCCCCGTGGGTCCCCTGACTCTGTTTTATTTTTGGAATTTTTCTAAAATACTAAAACCAACAAAAATTATTATTTTTTGAATTTTTGGAGTCGGTTTACTTACCGTACCACATGCCTACCTCTTTTTCAGGTTTCTGGAGTGTTCTGGAAGGCCTCCCGTATGTGTTCTTCCGGTGTTATTACTTGGATGACATTAGTCTCTTCATTAATGGGTGTACCTGAAATATAATTCTTGATTCTTTGCCCATTCACCACTCTCGGGTGTTTGCCTTCGAAGTTATTGACTTTATAGCGCCGGAGCGGTAGACCTCTTCGACAACGTATGGACCATCCCATTTGGATAAGAAGTTTCCTGCAAAAAACCTGAAATGACAATTGTACAAAAGCACAAGGTCTCCTACATTGAATTCCTGTTTTTGAATCCTTTTGTCATGCCATCTTTTAACTTTTTCTTTGAACAACTTAGCATTCTCATAGGCTTGTGTCCTTCATTCATCTAATGAGCTAATGTCAAATAACCTATTTTCACCGACAAGTTTAAAATCATAATTCAATTCCTTAATTGCCCAATAAGCCTTATGTTCTAGTTCAAGAGGTAAATGACAAGCTTTTCCATATACCATTTTATATGGGGACATCCCATGGGGGTTTTATAAGCAGTTCTATAAGTCCACAGAGCATCGTCTAATTTCTTACACCGATTCTTCCTAGATCTATTGACAGTCTTTTGCAAGATTAATTTTAGTTCTCGATTGCTCAATTCAACTTGGCCACTGGACTGAGGATGATAAGGTGATGCAATTCTATGGTTAACATCATATTTAGCTAAAAGTTTACGAAAAGCACCATGAATAAAATGTGAACCACCATCAGTCATTAAGTATCTAGGGACTCCAAACCTCGGAAAAATAATTTCCTTAAGCATTTTAATAGAGGTGTTATGATCAGCACTACTAGTTGGGATAGCCTCTACCCACTTAGTAACGTAATCAACAACAACTAGAATATGAATGTACCCGTTTGAGGAAGGAAAAGGTCCCATAAAGTCAAAACCCCAAACATCGAACGGCTCAATGGCAAGTGAATAATTCATAGGCATTTCCTGACGTTTACCAATGTTACCAACTCCTTGACATTCATTACATGAAAGGACATACTAGCGAGCATCTTTGAAAAGAGTAGGCCAATAAAAACCAGATTATAATACCTTGTGTGCAGTTCTGTCACCAGCATGGTGTCCTCTGTAAGGTTCAGAATGACACTTCCTTAAGATTTGTTCCTGTTCATGCTCAGGTATACAATGTCTAATAATACCATCTACTACTTCTTTATAAAGATGTGGGTCATCCCAAAAGTAATGTCATAAACCATAAAAGTTTTTTTTTCTTTTGTTGATAGGTGAAACTAGGTGGGATATATTTAGCAACAATATAGTTAGCATAATCAGCATACCAAGGAGTACTACGTGAAGTATTTATAGCAGCAAGTTGTTCATCAGGAAAATTATCATCAATAGGCAGTGGGTCATCAAGAACATTTTCCATTCTAGGCAAGTTATCTCCTACGGGGTTTTCAGCTCCCTTTATATCAACAATATGCAAATCAATTTCTTGAAGCAAAAGAACCCACCGAATAAGTCTAGGCTTAACATCTTTCTTTTCCATTAGGTATTTAATAACAGCATGATCCGTGTGAATAGTTACTTTGGAATCAACAATATAGGGTCTAAACTTATCACATGCAAAGGCAACTGCTAAAAATTCCTTTTCAGTGGTGGCATAATTTCTTTGAGCAGCATCTATGGTTTTACTAGCATAATGGATAACATTCAATTTCTTGTCTACTCTTTGCCCTAGAACAGCACCAACAGCATAATCACTAGCATCACATATGATCTCAAATGGTAAGTTCCAATCAGGTGGTTGAACAATAGGTGCGGAAATCAAAGCTTTCTTAAGTATTTCAAAAGCCTCTACACAATCATCATCAAAAATAAAAGGAATATCTTTTTGAAGAAGATTAGTTAACTGCCTAGAAATCTTTGAGAAATCTTTAATGAAACGCCTATAAAAACCAGCATGACCAAGGAAACTTCTTATACCTTTGATATCTTTGGGGCATGGCATCTTCTCAATGGCGTCAACTTTAGCTTTGTCCACTTCAATACCCTGTTCAGAAATTTTATGCCCAAGCACTATACCTTCATTCACCATAAAATGGCACTTCTCCCAATTCAAAACAAGATTAGCTTCTTCACATCTGTGCAAAACTCGATCAAGGTTTCTCAAGCAATCATCAAAAGAAGTTCCATAAATGGAAAAATCATCCATGAAAACCTCAACAATCTTTTCACAAAAATCAGAGAATATAGCCATCATACATCTTTGAAAGGTAGCAGGTGCATTGCATAAAACAAAAGGCATACGTCTATAAGCATATGTTCCAAAAGGGCAAGTAAAAGTAGTTTTCTCTTGATCCTCTTTAGACACATGTATTTGAGAAAAACCAGAATATCCATCAAGAAAGCAGAAGTGTGTGTGCTTAGATAATCTTTCTAGCATTTGATCGATAAAAGGTAAAGGATAATGATCTTTCCTAGTAGCTTTGTTTAATTTCCTGAAATCAATCACCATCCTATAACCAGTTACTATTCTTTGTGGGATAAGTTCACTTTTATCATTAGGGACAATAGTTCTACCTCCTTTCTTAGGAACACAATGAACATGACTTACCCATCTACTATCATCAATAGGATAAATTATACCTGCCTCCAGAAGCTTTAATATTCCAGTTCTTACCACTTCCTTCATCTTAGGGTTTAAGCGGTGTTGATGATCAATGACAGGTTTAGCATCCGGTTCCATATTAATCTTGTGCTGACATAGAGTGGGACTAATGCCCTTAAGATCATAGAGAGTAGCCGGGTGCTTCTTCAGAGTTTTAAGTAATCTCTTTTCTTCGTGCTCTGAAAGGTTAGCACTGATAATAACAGGATATATCTTCTTTTCATCAAGGTAAGCATATTTCAGAGTATCGGGTAAAGTCTTTAACTCAAACACGGGATCTCCCTTAGGTGGAGGGGGATCCCCTAAAATATCAACCTGTAAGTTGTGTTTAAGGATAGGTGTTTGTTTCAGAAATATGTCATCTATTTTATTTCTCTCATTCATATACATATCGTTTTCATGGTCTAGTAAATATTGTTCTAACGGATCGGTAGGAGGTACGACAATAGAGGCTAGACCAATAATCTCATCTCTGCTTGGTAATTCTTTCTCATGTGGTTGTTTACTAAACTTAGAGAAATTAAATTCATGAGATACATCGCCAGAGCTTACTTTAACCTTCTCAGTAACACAATTAATTTCAGCATTAACAGTATTCAAGAAAGGTCTACCAAATATAATGGGCAAAACTTGTTTTGAACCAAGTACTAGAAAATCAGTGGGGTACTTGACCTTTCCACACAAGACCTCAACATCTCTAACAATCCCAAGCAGTGTAATAGTGTCTCTGTTTGCAAGTTTAACAGTAACATCAATGTCATCTCGCAGACGGCAAAGAGCCGCACAACAGATGGCAAAGCGACAGCTGGGCCCCACTTGACCGCGGGATGGCTAGGTTAAATTTGGCGTCTTCTTTGCCGTCTGCTAGCGGACGGCAACGAGTCCTAAAGCAGACGGCAAAGAGGCTAGCCTCTTTGCCGTCCGCCAGCGGACGGCAATGCCCTAACGCTACTAACGGCCGTCCCGCCCCCACCCTGGCCCCTCTCTCTCACTCTCAACCTCTCCCACTCCCACTCCCCTCTCTCCCCGACGCCTACCGCCGCCACCACCGCCGCCACCGCCGTCGTCGCCCCACCGGCCCCGTCGCGCCGCCTCCCACCGCCCCCATCGCGCCGGTCCTCCCCGCCGCCCCGGCGCCCCGCCGCCCCCAACGCCCCACCGCCCCCGTCGCACCGCCGCCCCACCACCCCCGTCGCGCCCGTCCTCCCCGCCGCCCCGGCGCCTCGCCGACCAGGCGCCCCGCCTGCCCCAACGCCCCGCCGCCCCGTCGTCCCCGCCACCAGGCGCCCCGCCGCCCACGACGCCCCAGCCGCCCCGTCGCGCCGCCTCCCACCGCCCCCATCGCGCCCGTCCTCCCCGCCGCCCCGGCGCCCCGCCGCCCCCAACGCCCCACCGCCCCCGTCGCACCGCCGCCCCACCACCCCCGTCGCGCCCGTCCTCCCCGCCGCCCCGGCGCCTCGCCGACCCGGTGCCCCGCCGCCCCCAACGCCCCGCCGCCCCGTCGTCCCCGCCACCAGGCGCCCCACCGCCCACGACGCCCCAGCCGCCCCCACCGGTGAGTCCCCCCGCCGGCCGCCCCTATTTTTATTTTGTTTTTCCTGTTTTTTTATTTCTATTAAATTAGTTAGGTTAGTTTTTTAGTTTATTAGGTTAGTTAGGTTAGTTAGTTAGCTTGTTTTATTAGGTTAGTTAGTTAGGTTAGAAGAGAAAAAAGAAGAAAAGAAGAATAAGTAGAAGAAGAGGATAAAGGAAAATAGGAAGAAGAGGAAGAAGAAGAGGAGGAGGAGGAGAAGAAGAAGAAGAAGAAGAAAAATAAGAAAAGAGGAGAAGAGGAGAAGAAGAAGAGGAAAAGAATAGGAAAAAGGAAAAGAAGGAAGAAGAAGAAGAAGAAGAAGAAGAGGAGGAGGAGGAGGAAGAAGAAGAAGAAGAAGAAGAAGAAGAAGAAGAAGAAGAAGAAGAAGAAGAAGAAGAAGAAGAAGAAGAAGAAGAGAAGAGGAAAAATAGAAGAGGAGGAGAAAGAAGAAGAAAAAGAGGAGAAGAAGAAGAAGAAGAAATAGAGGAGAAAAATAATAAAATAGAAGTGCAAAAGTAGTTACATATAGAGAGATTTTTCTATCGGGATTGAATATTTGTGTTGATCGGGTGGATTTCAATGTGCAGTTGTTTCGTCGCTGCGAGGGTCTGATGTTTGACGACCTCCCTGTGCATTTGACGAGCTCCCATGCGTTCGTGGGTGAGCACAAATGACATCTCCTCCCCCCTTAATTTGCTCTGTTCCGGTCTTCGTGCCGATGAAACTTGCTAGCTATAGTTGTCTTCAATCATCAGTATGCGTGACCAGTATGCGTCTCCCGTTCGAAAGGGCGGCATCTATAAATATGCATGTCTTTGCATATTTATAATCGCCATCCTTTCGAATTGTCCAACGTTATCCATGGACAGCCCGAGTATGTGTAGATTTGGTTCGTTTTCCCTCATGCTCTGCTCTGGATCCGATGCGGAATTTCGTCAGTGCCTCCCTGTTGTTCTCCGGGTACACATCCTCTCTGCTTATTGCCGAGACGTGTATCAGGAGAACAGCGGGGAGGTGCTGCCGAAATTCTGCGTCAGATCCAGAGCAGAGCATGGGAAAACGAACCCAATCTACACATACTCGGGTGGGATTAGGACCTATCTTTACCTATTAGCGTGTAGGTTGCATGGACGTAATAAAACTGACAAACTTGATTAACTGATGAATATAGATGATGAATTATATATATATTTCTTGTGTGTTTAGTAGGTATGCAAGATGAGTGATCGTGCGTGGATGTACATCGGTCACCTTAGTCAGAAAGACATGACCATTGAATGGTTAACAAAAACCAAGGGGTTCTGAGAGCCACATTTGCAAATGGCCAGGAAATAACCTGGTGCCCCTATGTCCGGTGGACAACCATAAAAAGTGGACACGGGATGAAATGGGTAAACACTTGCAGAAGTGGGGTTTTACGCCTGATTATACGGTGTGGAGATTTCATGGTGAGTCTGCCCAACGTGCTAGAGCTGAGGTGGTTCGTCGTCGCACCGACGAGCATGGTACCGGGATCGAAGACATGGTGCAAAACTTTGATGATGCTAGGGATTCGGACGATGAGATGGAGGAATCTGCAAAGGCCTTCTATGAAATGTTGGAGTCTTCAAAACGTCCTCTCCACAAGCACACTGAGCTTTGTCAGCTGGATGCCATCGCGCAAGTAATGGCTCTGAAGGCTCAGTTCAACCTGGGCAGAGAATGCTACGACGCGATGATGACAACATTTGGATGCTTTCTACCCAAAGGCCATGTATTGCCTGCAAACCTGTACCAGTCGGACAAAATCCTACGCGCGCTTAAGATGCCCTATGAGAAGATAGATGCCTGTGAGAATGGATGTGCCTTATTTAGGCTTGAGTATGCGGGTTTGAACTATTGTCCCATTTGCAAGTCTTCCAGGTATGTTGTGGTAGACAACGGTATGGATGAGAAGAGTCAGACCAAAATCCCAGTTAATGTTCTTCGGTATATGCCAATCATACCAAGACTTCAACGTCTTTTCATGGTCGAAGAGACGGCCAGACAGATGACGTGGCACAAATTGGACAAAAGAACTGAACTAGATGCAGATGGGAATCCGATGTTGGGACACACTTCAGACGCTTTTGCGTGGAAGCACTTCGATGCATTACATAAGGATAAAGCGGCAGATCCAAGGCATCCTTGAGTCGCCATCAGCACGGATGGGTTCAATGTGTTTGGTATGATGGCAACCCAATACAGTTGTTGGCCTGTATTTGTCATTCCACTCAATCTCCCCCCGAAGAGATTATGAAAAGAAAGAACATTTTATTGACGTTGATAATTCTAGGGCCCAACTATCCGGGGAAGAATATGAATGTGTACATGCAGCCGCTTAAGGATGAATTGCAAGAAGCTTGGGATAATGGGATCAAGACATATGACGCCGCTACAAAACAAAACTTCAAAATACATGTGTGGTACATGTACTCGACGCATGACTTGCCGGCGTATGCGCTATTCGTTGGCTGGTGTGTGCATGGAAGGTTCCCGTGCCCCACATGCAAGGCAACTCTTCAGTTCCGTTGGCTGCAGGCGGGTTGCAAGTATTCTTGCTTTAACTTGCATAGACAGTTCCTGGATCCTCGCCATAAGTTCAGAAAAGACAAGAAGAATTTCATCAAAGGTAGAGTTGTCAAAAACTCTGCACCACCTGCATTGACAGGCCAATAGACCCTGGATCAGTTAAATGCTCTCGAGCCTGATCCAGAGTGTCCAGGATATTTCAAAGGGTATAATTCGGAACACGCCTGGACTCACAAGATATGTTTGTGGGATCTGCCTTACTTTAAAGACCTCCTTTGCCCACACAACATCGATGTGATGCACACTGAAAAGAATATCGCCGAGGCCCTTTTTGGTACATTGTTCGGCATAGAGGGGAAGTCAAAGGATAATCCTAAGGCTAGAGTCGATCAGGAGGCTCTATGTGATAGACCGTTACAAAACATGCGACAACCGAAAGGAAAGAAGAACTGGAGGAAGCCAAAGGCATGGTTCAATCTTGGATGGCCATCTATGAGGGAAATGATCTTGCGGGTGAAAATGCAGTTGATGTTCCCCGATGGGTATGCAGCGAATCTAAAGAGGGGAGCGAGTCTTGACAAATTGAAAATATTTGGTCTCAAGAGTCATGATTGGCACATATGGCTTGAGCGGGTAATGCCGGTGATGTTGCGTGGCTTTATCCCTGAGGATGAATGGCTAGTACTGGCAGAGCTGAGCTATTTCTTCCGTGCTCTTTGTGCGAAAGAACTATCGCCTGACGTGCTAGATGAACTGGAAGAGTTGGCGCCGGAGTTGATCTGCAAGTTAGAAAATATCTTTCCACCGGGCTTCTTTAATCCAATGCAGCATTTGATTTTGCATCTCCCGACCGAGGCAAGATTGGGGGGGGGGCGTGCAAAATCGTTGGTGCTTCGCAACTGAGAGGATGCAGAAGACGCTTCGAGCAAAATGTAAAAATAAACGTAGAATTGAAGCATCGATGGCCGAGGCATTCATTACTGACGAGGCGGCAAACTTCGTGACAGCACACTACGAAGCCAAGAATCGTCATTTGCATAATCTGAAGCCTCGGTACAATGATGGCGACCGTGAAAAAGGTCTATCCAGCCTCAGCCTATTCAAAGGGAAGCTCGCACCAGCCGGTGCTTGGAAAGCAATAGCGTTGGATGTCGAAGAATGGCGGACCATTTCGTTGTATATCTTCAACAACCTAACAGAAGAGCGGCCGTACATCGAGTAAGTTCTCGGTACATTGTTTCGCAACTTCTAATTCCTTTGAACTGCTCTTATTCCCGGATATGTGATACAGTCGATACGTCGCCAAATTCTCGGATGGAGAGGTGATCCAAAAGGATTCCATCGAAGAGTATGAGCTTCTGGCAAAGCATGGAGGCGGCTATCCTGGTTTCATCTCTTGGTTCAAACAAATGGTAATTTCCATTAGACCATTTCATTTCTTCGTCTAGTTTGCGGCTAATGCAACAATCCTTTCGTATTAAACTTGTAGGCTAATTCATAGTCTATGGACGCCGAATTTGTCGCAATTTATGAACTTATATTCTTTGCTGAAAACCCAACAACGGCGAAGGAGGTGTCGAGTATTATGGAAAGTTGAAGCAATTTATGAACTTATATTCTTTGCTGAAAACCCACCAAACGCCGTAGTCTTCAAATGTTATTGGTTCCAGCCGAAGGAGACTAGAAGGACTCATGAACATATAGGGCTAGTCAAAATCAAACAAAGCACCCATTTAGATGTTTCCGATGTCTATATTACGGCTCAACAAGCGACCCAAGTTTTCTATCTACCGTGGGCCTGCCAAACTGATCCAAATCTGAATGGTTGGGATGTCGTTTATGATGTGCCGCCACGTTTTAGACCACCTCCCCTCAATGAAGATGATTATGAACCTCACATTAACCCAGACACATATGAAGGAGAATTCTTCCAAGAAACACGTCTTTCCAAAAAACGTTTCAAGAACCGCTCTACTTCACCCCAGAACATTGAAGTAGACAGCGACAGTGAATCCGACTTCACCCCTGAGCTAGAACAAGAAGAGACGGAAGAAGAAGAGGTTACTGCTGCGGATGACCTCTCAATGCTTGACCGATTACATAAAGGAGGCCTTCCACATGTTGTTCCCGATAGTGATGATGATGATGCATTTATTGATGATAGTGATGATGATGATGCATTTATTGATCCCGGAGCATATATAGAGGATGAAGATTATTATTAGTTCATGTCAGGTATTATTCAATTTTTATTATATACATGATGATGATACACTCAAATTATATACATACATATTATTATTCATGTCGGTATTCAATTTGTTTATGTTGTACTAATTTCGTTTACTCTTTGTCATGGCAGGTGTTGAAAGAGCGATCCGAGGCTCCATCGTCGGCGCATGGTGGGAGGGGTACTTCCATTCCACCCCAAACTCTCCGGAGGGCATTGTACGACAGTATTGGGACACCCGAGGGCGCTTCTTCGTCGGCGAAGTTGCCGACCGGGAGAGGAGGTCGGGGGAAGAAGAGAGCTCCTAAAGGTACACGTGGTGGCCGCGGGAGAGGTACGAAGGCTGCTACGCCTTCCTCGCCGCCACCCCCAGTTGATTCACCCGAGCACAGGACTGCTACGGTGGACCCATCTGAGGTGGAGGCTACAAGGACTCCTGTCCACGAGCCTCGGGTCGACGATCCTTCTGTCTCAGACGCTTCGACCCGCGAGACTCCTGTGCCAGACGCTTTGTCCCGCGAGACTCCTGTGCCAGACGCTTCGTCCTACAAAACTCCACACGCTTCGACCGGATGGGAAACCTGGCCGGATCTGCATCAGCCGGAGCCGAGTGGCCATGCTGATGGTGGCAGGGATCAGTTTTCTGATAGCGGGGACGAGGTGGTTGAGGGGGCCACCGTCTACCAGCGTGGGTGTACACGGCTCCCGCCCGTGCCGGCGACCTGCGAGCAGAGGTGACCGATTAGGCCTAAAAAGGAGAAGTAAGTGCATTTACTCTTTTGAAACCTTTTGCCTTCACGTTTCTTCACATATCTAATGCGTTGGCTCTGTCATACTACAGGGGTTGGATTCACGCCAAGGATGTCCGCAGACCCAACTCCATCCTTGGTGTGATTTTATGGCATAACTTCCCGGGGTTTGTCACGTTGCCCGGCGAGGGTAAGCTTCCAGAGTTAGGATTGAACTAGGAGCACTACTTGGCTGCCCCGGCCCCGCCGGAGGAGATGATCGACGATGTGTTGTACCACACGAGGGCCGACATGGGGATCAGAAAGTTCTGGGTAATTTCTCCTTTACACAATAAAAAATCAATAATAGCTAGTTATTGTACTAATCAGTGTTGTCTCGTTTGATTGCAGACCTTCTACAGGTGTGAGGAGGGATACGAGGAGGCCGCGGCAAAGGTTATCGATGACGAGCGCAGGCGCCTACTGCAGAACTTACGGTACGAGGCTCGGGTACAGGCTGTTCGAGACTACTACGCCTCGCGGCGTATTAAGAAGGACAAGTCGTCGTGCCGCGGAAAGTTTCTGCACAAGGAGCAGTACATGAAGGTAATTACCTATTCTTAAGGCCTTGTACTTCGTTTCCTTGCTTTGATTCGTAGGCGTAGCTCTCAAATTTCTCTTTACTAACTTAGGTGCCCCCGAGATGGTGTGCGGATAAGACGGATTGTTGGGAGGCGTTGGTGAATGAGTGGTGCTCTGACGAATGGCGAGCCGTCCACGACGATGCCAAGGAACGGCATGCCCAAATGGAAGGTGTGCCACACCATCAAGGCAGCGCCAACTTATTTCAGTTTCGGGCGGAACTGGGTATGTGGTTTGCTTCATGATTCCTGCAATTCATTCTTACTAGTAGTGGCGCACATGTGCCTGCCACTGATGCCATGTTACCAATGACAGAAGACAATTGGCACGGTATTCCTGTAGTAGTAACTAATGAAATTCTCAAGCTCTACTCCCATCTTTGGTTTGCAAAGGAGGTGCACACCCGTGAGCATAAAGTTTTGTTTTAAAGGATAAGATTTATTATAAAAGTTCACTCGAAGTACAAAGTATCTCAAACATAATAAAAGTTACATTGATATTCTGAAACTATCGGCCGCCGGAGCGAGCCACCGATTCGTCTGTGTCGCTGCTCCCTTGCCGGAGCTGGTTTGACCTTGTCGATGATAGGTGGGGAGTCTTCATGCATGTGACCCTAAGGACCAGCGCCCTAAAGGCACAGTTGTCACTGTTCAACCCTTAAATAGATCTGAAGCACCTAACACTAACTCTCGCCACATGATGAGAAATCTTAACCTTGCCGCCCTAAGGAGACGGTAGTAATCTACACCAAAGCTCCATCAACTACATTTAGATGGACGAATTCAAGAAGGATTGAGGCCTGGGAGACAAACTCGAAGAAGAAGCGTCGCCATCTGCCCGAGCGCCGCACCTGCGAGGACTAAAAAACTCCTAACCTAAATTACTAACGCAAGTGTAGGCATCGAGTTCCTCTCCTAGCTATCATACGCCGAAGCAACACGCAGAGGAGAGCCCAATACATAGGATCGCTGGAGTAGAGAGTTAGCCTAACTTCCTAGGGTTAGTGGAGGAAACGAGAAGAAGTCTTAACGTAAAAAAGTACATCTCTACGCCTGTCGTGAGCATAAAGTTGTTCGTTGTGTGTCTCTGTGTTTGAATACCTTCATTATTTTTTATTTTTATTTTGGAAAAGATGGAAAAAAAACCCGGCCTCTAAATCATTAATCAATTTTTATTACGAAGGCTCATATTAGCGAGTAGTGATCAGAGGAGAGTTATCAGTTGGAAAGTCATAAAGATGTATTAATGATTTTGCATGGTAAAATAGAAAACCTAAATGGTATGAAACTGAGGTCATGTTTTTAATTAAAATGCCCTGATACGTCTCCAATGTATCTATAATTTTTGATTGTTCCATGCTATTATATTATCATTCTAGGATACTTTTTGAGTAATAATTTACCAAATTATATTATTTTTTAGAACTAACCTATTGACCCAGTGCCCAGTGCCAGGTCTTGTTTTCTGCGTGTTTTTTACTTTTCAGGTTTACAGTACCAAACGAAGTCCAATTGCCCCGAAACTTTTTTATGATTTTTTCAAACCAAAAGAAGACCTGGAAGCTTTGGGAGAAGACCGGAGGCCGCACGAGGGAGGCACAAGCCATCTGGGCGCGCCCAGGGGGGTCGGCGCGCCCTGATGGCTTGTGCCCCCTGGTGGCCCTCCTGACCCAGTTCTCTTGCCTATAAATTCACATATATTCCAAAAACCCTAGAGGGTATCTCGAGACTCTTTTTCCTTCGCTGCAAGTCCCTGTTCCGCTGCGATCCCATCTGGAGCTCCATTCTGGCACCCTATCGGAGGGGGGATCGATAACGGAGGGCCTCTTCATCAACCTTGCTTCCCTCATGATGATGTGTGAGTAGTTCACCACAGACCTACGGGTCTGTAGTTAGTACCTAGATGGCTATCTCTCTCTCTCTCTTGATCTTCAATACAATGATCATCGCATCTTCGCTTTGATCTATTCGATGTAATCCTTTTGTGCGGTGCGTTTGTTGGGATCCGGTGAATTGTGGGTTTATGTTCAGATTATTCACGAAAAGTATTTCAGTCACCTCTGAATATTATGATTCTTATTTGCATGATCATTATAGCTTTGTAGTTCTCTCCGGTCTATTGAAATAGTGTAGCCAACTAGATTGATATTTCTTCAGTGAGAGGGGTGTGTTGTAGTGGGTTCAACCTGACGGATTTCTATATCCCAGTGACAGAAGGGGACAAGATACGTCTTTTATTGTTGTCACTAAGGATAAAACCATGGGGTTTATTCATATTGATTGAGTTTACTTTGTCTACATCATGTCATCGTTCTCCATGCATTATTTTGTTTGTCATGAACTTAATACGTATAGAGGTAAGCATAGAAGCGCTCTTGAAGTGGAGTAATAGTAATAGGTGCAGGCAGGAGTCAACCTATTTGTTTTGCACGTGATGCCTATATACACATGATCATTGCCGTGAATATTGCATAACTATGCGCTTTTCTATCAATTGCCCAACAGTAATTTGTTTACCCACGGTATGCTTACTTTCATGAGAGATGTCGCTAGGGAAAACTATGGCCCCTGGGTTTATTCACCTATATATTGATAAACGCTACAATACCTTGCTGCCATTTATTTGTTTTTATTTTATTTTGCAATTTACAATTATCTACTAATATCTACACACTTCACTTGTTGCAAATAACGAGATCAAGGGGATTGACAACCCTCTTGCCCGCGTTGGGTGCAAGTTGTTTGCTCTTTTGTGTGCAGCCGCTGAAGACGGTTGTTGATTGATATTCCTATTGGTTCGATAAACCTTGGTTTCATAACTGAGGGAAATACTTACCCGTATTGTGCTGCAATTACCCGTTTCTCTTCACGGAAAACCCAACGCACATCACAAGTATCTGGAAGGATTTCAGGCGCCGTTGCCGGGGAATATCATCACCAACTATCAAGTAACTTCACACAAATTATTATTCACTTGTTCTTCTTTTTATTTGCCGTTATATTTAGTTTGATTCATAAAAAACAAAAATACAAAAATATTTATCTTTGCTTGTTGCTATTTTGCTTGTTGCTTGTTATTATGTCTAGTTCTCCTTGTGTTCTCGTTTCTCTTGATAATGAGGTACTAAATTTCAAACAAAGGGGAGGAGAAAATTGGAAAGATGCATGGTATAGGATTTGCAATGCTCAAAATAAATCAACTCATAAGCAATCCACCACTATCTTGCTTCATAATTTTTATGCGGGTGTGACAACTTGGTATAGGTTTATTCTTGACACCATTACCGGTGGCAATTTCGTAATGTGTCACACTTTGGATGCTTATAATTCTATTGAAAATGTTGTAGGGGCACCACCTATTATCATTAATGAAACTATTTTGACTTTGGAACATGTTATGCAAAGGCTTCATGCTATTGAAAAGAAAATGATTACTAGCGAACAAATTGAGGAGTTAGATAAAAAACTTCATAATCATATCACTCAATTTGGATCACGGGTATGAACAACTTTGAAAACTCTTAAGGAGAAAGACACAACTGTCGACGTTCTCGGATCGGGGGTACCCAGACCTGCCTGCCTGCGGCCTAGCGTGTGGCCCACCACGGCGGCCCGGTACGGCCCAGCAACAAGCCCCCCCCCCCAAGTCAAGGCCCTCGCGAGAGCCCCCACCTCGCGAGGAGGACAATGCCCAGACCTCCGGAGAAGTGGCACCCCCTCAGGCTGCCTCCCGAGGAGCAGAGTTTCCTATGCAAGTACCCGGCCTCGTGAGACCGGGGTGACGGGGGTTCTGACGGCAGAGCCAGGCGGGCGCCAACGGGCGCAGAAGGAGGACAGTTTCCTCTTTCGTGATAAGGAGGAAGGACGTACGCGGGTTCCCAAGGAACCCCCCAAAGGTTTCCTTCCTAGTGCAAGAGGACCAAGACCACGAGCTCGGCAGGACGGATGTAATCGCCGAGCCCACCGCTGCGTCACACCCGGAAGCTTTGCAGGCGAAGACCACCTTTTGTCAGGATAGGGTGTACTTCTTGTCCCCTTTCAAATTTGGCCGTTGTGGGATCCCTTCCCGCCTGTGCGATAAGGGAATAGGACCGTGGCCCCTATAAAGAGGGATTAACTCCCATCGTAGAAGGCAGGTTGGACACACCAGTTCATCACCGCCGAGAGTCCTCGAGAGGCCACCGAACCACTATACTAGTTCATCCTCAGCCTCCTCGTGAGGCCAATCCACCACAAAGCAGGAGTAGGGTTTTACACCGCCAGGTGGCCCGAACCTGGGTAAATCCTCGCGTCCATCTTCTTCTCGTTGCACGCACTCATTAGGCCAGGCCGTAGGGTGGTGGGTTTGAGACCTTGAACCGGTTGAGATCTACGCACACGCTCCAGTGTTCGAACCGTGTTGGGTTTTGCGGAGCCCCGATTCCGACATTTGGCGCGCCAGGTAGGGGCGTGTCGTGATCTTCCTCCGGTTCCGCTTCATCTCTGCTCCGCCACTCCCATGGCCGATGCCCGCCGAGCCCCCGCCGAGCGCCTGGCAACCCGCGTTGCCTAGATGGCGCCCATGCGCCACGGTGTCGCACGCCGCTCCGCCTCTCCCACGACCAACGCTGCTACCGGGTGGGCTGCTACGGACAGCAGAACCTACCGCTGCCACCCTCAGAGCGGCAGGGCGGCCGCGTCACTGCGCCGTCCCCCGCTCCCACCACGGCGTCGACCTCCCACGCACGCCGCGAACCGACGAATGCACCGGCTGTGCTGTCCATGGCGCGCGAGCTGCTGTGTTACCACCCCGACGACGACCACTCCGAAGACTGGCTTAGCCGCGTCGTTAAGCCCGTCGATGCCGCTAGTGAAGCCCCGGCGCTTGCTCGCTCGCTCCGCCCCCCGCTCTTCCCGGCGGGCGGCGTGGCTCGCGGCGCGCCGCCTCCTCCTTCCCCACGAAGGGCCGACCGCAAGCCCAAGTGCGAAGCGCGACACCATGAACTGCCACGTGGGGCGCCGGCGCGCGTGCGCAGTGGTGGATCCAGGAATTGAAGTTACCCGGGGCGAAATAATGAAGGCCTAATTTTTTGTAATGTACGAATGCAAGTACGTTCAACCAAAACTCATGAAATTCAAATGCGAAACTATATCCCCTAAAAAATGAACAAAAGTACCAGCAGATTTTTTGCTACATTCATCATGCCGGAGGTGAGACCGGCGACGGCGATGAGATGATTTTGATGCAACCGCCCTTCGATTCTGTTACTACTGGCAAATTTTTTCGCTACATCCATCATGCGTCGGCAAGGCGGAGCCGCATCCATGGCGTGAGTAGGCGGCGGAGCTGCATCCATGGCGAGCGCGGATCTCCGACGAGCACGGGCAGCGGAGCTGCATCCATGGCGAGTGCGGATCTCCGGCGAGCGCAAGATCTCCGGGGAGTGCGCGCGACCGACGGGTGTGGGTCTTTGGCAGGGGTCACGAGAAGCAAGCGTTGGGAGAGAGGGAGGAGACTGCCGCGAGAAAGAAGGAGACTGCAGCGGCTTAGTTGTGCGGTTACGAATACACGGATCGTACAACTGCTAGGCAGGGGACGAAACTTTGGGCCGATGCGCCGGCACCCAGTACTTCCCTAACCCTAAGAGCATCTACAGTCGGACGCCTCAAATGACCCCTCATACGCCCGCGGACGCGCCCGGTCAGTGACCGGGCATGAGAGAGAAGGGAAAAAGTGACCTAACCAGACCCCTCATATCATCCCTAAACGCCCGGGCTGTCCGCGAACCCTCATATCCATCTCAAATATAGGGAGGATATGAGGGCTCGCGGACGCACCCAGTCCGCCACGTAGGGCGCTACCCCACCCCGGACCACCCTTTCCTTTTTTTATTCATTTTTTCTTTCTCTCTCTTCCTCTCCACCAATCACGTGCAAGTGACTGAACATATGAGAAAGAAAATGAGAAGTATGGTTGCGCGAACAAACATATATAGGACACGCCCGGCTACTGACCGGGCGTGTCCGCAGACGCTTAGGGGGTCATATTTGTTATGTCCAATTGTAGATGCTCTAAATGCTACCTTATTACGTTCAAAGTGAATTGTTTCATGTTCGTTCCTTATCTCATCTTGTTACTCTGCTCCAAAACGAATAGATACACTCTACTGAGATAGATAAATCAGCAGGTATTTGAGGTGTATACGACAGCTACCCGGGGCGGCCGCCCATACCTGCCCCTACGGTGGCGCCGCCGCTGCGCGCGCGGGGCGGGACGAACTGCCAGGCGATGCCGCGGCCGCAAGACGGTACATGCGCGCTTCCCCCGAAGTTAGACCCGGCGAACAAGCGTGCTGAGGCCGGGGTAGGCCGTACCTCCCTCCGTGTTCTCCCGGAGACGGACCACGAGGACAAGAAGGCCAAGTCCAAGGAGGCAAAACGCAAGGACTCCACCGTGCTGGCAGCTGCGCCCAGGGCGAAGCGCAGTCGTGGCCCAGAAGAGCTCCCCAGGGGCAACCGATCGTTCTGCGTCTTCCACTACACCAACACCCACAACACCAGCAACTGCGTGGAGCTCAGGGAGCTCCGCGACGAGCACTTCGGCCGCCGCCCCGAGTGCGGCAACCACGGCAGCGGCCGTGGGGAGGGCCGCAGCGGGAACTGCTGGGACAACCGCGACCCACGACAGGACTGGCGAGACCAGCCTCACGAGGATCGCCGGCGCGTCGAGCCTCGCGACAAACCTTGGCGTGATCATCCTCGGGAAGCCCGCCCTCAGGGCAGGGCCGGCCTTCCTCCGCTGCCACCACCGCCAAGGAAGGACGACGACCGGCATGACGATTGGGCTAGGGGCTTCCAAGAGCCCCGCACGATCGCTTGCGTCCTGGGCGGTGCGCAGGCCCTAGCCTCCAACCGGGCCTGCAAGCGGCTCCTGCCCAAGAGCCGCCTGGGGGCTGGAGCCCCCCGCCGCCGGCACCTCAAGCCCCGGGCCTGCTGCTGGGGCACCTTCCCCCTCCGCATAGGAGGGCGCGCCCGACGCCTCCCTTAGGATGGGCTCAGGGGCTTCCGTCTGGAGAGCTCCCGACCCGACCGGCGCAACGGAGGAGGAACTCGGGCACCACCTGAGGGCGTGCTTTGATGCGCGACCCCGCGAGCAACGAGCAAGGCGCGAGGTGCCAGGAGCGCGAGAGTCCGGTGTTCACAAGGGCGACAGGCACCAGAGGACACAGGACGCGTGTGCCCCGTGAGGCACCGGGGCACCACGGGCCCTCAAGGCATAAGGGAACCGAGGTGACTCCTTGGGTCGTTCCTGCCAACAATTCTCTGTATTTTGTATCACCCGAAGCAGGAGTCTTTTGAATACATAACGGATCTGGCTAACCCCCCACTCAAGATGGTATTGTTTGTCTAAGCCTCAGGTTCTGGCGCGTCGCCGCTACCGGGGGCTGGCATGCCCCCCCACGACCGCCCCGCGATGTTTCCGCATGGGGGCTGGGCATGACGTCTGCGTAGGACTTGTCCTCGCAGTGAATCGTTGAAAAATCTAAGTACCCGAGCTATGACCCACGGGCTGGCCACCCATGCGGATCACCTACCTTAAGTGTCACGCCCCCTCAGTGAACCTTCGCGGACGGAGGAACGGAAGGCGGCATAGCTCACGATGCCACAGAGCAGGCGACATGCCACCTCTTACGACGATTCTCTTGCAGACGTGCCCTAACGGACGCGCGGGGCGCGCCACGGCGCTCATGTTTGGGCCGTAGGGGCACGCAGTCGGTCAACACCGACTCCCCTGCAGACTTGCCCTTACGGACACGCGGGGTGCATCACGGCGCTCATGTTTGTGCCGTAGGGGCACGCAATTGGTGAACGACGATTCTCTTGCAGACGTGCCCTTACGGACACGCGGGGCGTGCCACGGCACTCATGTTTGGGCCGTAGGGGTACGCAGTCGGTGAACACCGACTCCCCTGTAGACGTGCCCTTACGGACACGTCATGGCGCTCATGTTTGGGCCGTAGGGGCACGCAATTGGTGAACAATGGCCCTCCTGTAGACGTGCCCTTACGAACGCGCGGGGCGCGTCACGGCGCTCATGTTTGGGCCGTAGGGGCACGCAACCGCGATTCTGTGGCCACGCGGTGTGCGATGGCGCTCGTACACGGGCCGCGGGAGCGTAGCACCGACTTGCGTGCTCCCGCACCGAAATGTGCGGGAGCATCTGAAGACCGGGTTAGGAGCTCCCGAGCCTTGTGCCTGGGGTATCCACTCAATTATCGCCGCCGTGACACTCTCACGTAATAATGAGTTAGGGGTTGTACACGCTCCGGACCCCCCAAAGTGGAAGCCCACGACGAGCCGTGTCATGGCCGCAGAGGGAAGGGCTCCCGCCCACGCCCAAGTGGAGGACCCCACGCTCCTCGCTGGGGAGAAGACAAAATGCGTACGGGGGTCACTCCCCCGGTATGGATATGGTGTCAATGCTTGGGTCCGCCCCGGCAACACTGGAAGTTCAGAAACCGAGTTCCGGCTCGTGGGCATATCGCTCGCATGTTACCCCGCCAGGGTCTTGAGGCCCACCCTTCTCGCGTAACGCCCAAATGCAGGCGGGGACGCCCAAATGCAGGTGGGCGTGCACTTAACATTTGGAATGGGATAATTTTCTTCCAGGACCTTCTTTTGGAGGCCTCGCGGGGAAGGCCTTGCGAGCAACGCTCTCCCTGCTGCCAGACACCCAAATGCCCAAGACGGACCCCCAAGTGCCGCACCTCAGGAGCCCTCGCGCCACCGACGCTCGAGCATGGAAGACACGACCCCTCTCGCTACACTCACGGGATCAGCATGGACGCTGCGGGAAAGGAAAGGCAACGGAGAAGGAGAAGAATCGGGCTCTCGAGATGCCGCCCCAGAGAGCCCGACGCTGGCACCACCCAGGCTTCTCTCCCGGAGGCCCCCCCCTCCTGAGGAAGGTTCGAGGTAAAGCAGCAGCCCTGCGACGTGAGTACAGGTGCAAGGAGGAGTACGGGGGCTGCCGCCCCGTGGCCTCCATCGCGTGCCAGGAGCGAGGATCTCAGGAGCCGTTCATCACAAGATCCCGCCAACCGGGGCGCAGGAGGCGTGCAAGGAAAACCAAAAACCACGCGAAGGAAATAAGGATGTTCAAAGCACGACAAGCAATGACTACCCGAAAAGCAAAGGTATCATACAACGTTTAACGCCCCACAGGGGCCAAATAGTTCATGGTGGAACATGAATAAAAGAGAAGAAGCTCAGGCGGAGGAGGCGCTGCCCCCGTCGTGGCTCCTGGAGGACTCGTCGCCGGAGCTGCCACCCCCCCTTAGACGACGCCTCTGGGGTGAACCGCTCGATCAGGGACTCCACGTGCTCGCGCAGCTCGTCCCTGAGGGGCCTCCGGAGCTCCGCGGGCACCGGCTCCATCGCGCGGGAGAGGTCGAACGCGGGGGCGTGGCGCCGCAAGTTGGAGAAGACGCGCGTCAGCACATTGTCTAGGAGGTCGCGCACGCTGGATTCTACATCCTCGTCCACCCGGGAGACGCCAGACTCGAGCGCCTCCACCACCTTCTGGAAGAAGGTGAGGTAGCCCCCTTCGCCGTGCGCACATGGCAACGCGGGGGCTTCCCTGACGAATCGGCGGACCACGCTGTCTGCGCAGTGGGCGATGTCCAGGTACTGCTTGGCACGCTGCGCCTCCATCATCTTCGCGTGCGCCGCGTCGTCCTTGGCTGCCTAGACGGCGTTGGCGCCTCCTCAACTTGAGCCTGGAGGGATGCCAGCTCCGCCTTGGCGTCCTCCTTGCCCTGCAGCGCGACTTGAAGAGCAGCCTCGGCATTCAGCAGCTAGGCCCTGAGGGCGTCCGCCTCGCCATGGAGCGCATCGAGCATGCGCCTCTTGGGCGTGGGCGCCCTGAGGAAGGTCGGCGATCAGACTCGATAGGACGGACATGATGAACAAAAAAAGTAGAGGCGACGACACACTTACTCATCGGTGGCAGTCCAGCGCCAGCATGCCTAGACCGGCCTCGAAGGCTGGTCCCCGCCGCCCCCCTGAGACGGTGGCGGCACTAAGGACCCCGCTCGCGCTCCGGCGTGTAACACCCCAAAAATTGGGTTATCAATTTTTGTGCTATTATTCCTTCCTAGCTTTTCTCTCCCGAATGTTTCCTCTGGAATTTGGCAAGTGACCAGGTGAATTCAGTCTATCCTCAACCTCTCAGTGCCTTCCCATGCTCTTGTGCCAGTCAACCTCCCATCAGTAAACCCCGAATCCCATTCAAACCCTAGTTCCGAAATATTGGAACTGGAAATCCTGCCTTTGTGATTACAAAGGAGCTATCCTTTCTCTTGCTCTGTTGATTCCCCCAAAATTTCCTGAGATTCTTCTTCCCTCATAAACCCTAGATGTGCAAAAATATTGCTAAGTCATATGCAATATTTCTCATCTAGAATTAATTCCTTTTTCTGCCTTTCTGAGGAATTAAATCCAGGAAAATGTCTATCCATCTCCAGAGGTTATGAAAACTTGTGGAGATATTCCTTGTGGATATATTGAGCTCTCATAAAAATATTGGCCATAATTAAATTAGGGAAATTGCCTTTTCCTATTTAAAGCCAATATTCCAATTTGGGGCATTCCCAAACGAACTACCATTTTGGTAGATAGGAAAAATCCCAAATAATTTGTGGAGCTTCTTATATCCATATCTTCTCCATTCCCAGCAAAATATCAGGTTCCCCAATTCAAATTTTGAGCACCACTTCCATTTGCAAATTCTGTCCAGATTTCCTGTTTACAAAGGAAGTGCATGATTCCTTGATCTCCTTGGGCTAAACTTTTGCAGGGTGATTCATTATGATAAATTACTCTAGTCCTCCAAAATTTAGCCCATTCCATCTAGCCAATCTTCCTCAGCAATTTATTCAAGTTCCTGTCCAGATTGGAGCATTGTGAAGAAAGTACCATTTTAAATTATGCAAATGGTATGAAATCTTTACAGTGTCTCCATATGCCTAAATCATTGATCTCCTCCAAGTTTGGTCCATTTTCATCTAGCCAATCCCTCAGAACCATCTGGTTTCTGTCTCTGTCCAGTCTGGTACTTTGTCAAGGAAGTACCTGATTTCTTGATTCAATTGAGCTGAAATTTGGCAGGGTAGTACTTATGGATATATTACTACTGTAAACCAAAACTCAGCTCAATTCTCGACGCCAATCTTTTTCTGTAATCTTCTCAAGTTTCTGACCAGATTGTATCTCTGTGAAGGAAGTGCCATCATAGATGATCGATTTGATCTGAAACTTCTCCAGTGCATTCTTGTGTTCAAATCATTCCTCTCCCCCAAATATCATCCAAGTCTATCGAGCCAATTGACCCCAGCATCATCTTCTTCATTTCTGGTCAGATTGCCAAGTTACAAGGGAAGTACCATCTAGAGTTAATTGTTTTAGCTGAAACCTTGCCAAGCTAGTGAACTTAGTAGATGACTGACCCCTGCCCAAGACCAAGCCAAGAGGAGCACGGTGGTGGCCACACCCCAGCACAAACAGGTTGCTGCTGGCAACTGTTGGAGCTTGGTTCAGTCACCTCAGGCCTCTCTTGGGTCATTCAGCAGCATGGGTCAACTCAGGATAGGATGGAGAATAGACTAGACATGTTTTGGTCTCTTGTTGGGCGTGTCAACGCCGTGGCCAAGTGGTGACCACGACCGGAGTAGGCCAAATTGGTGCTCTGTGCATTGGACTTGTTGGTAGCGGATCTCCAGCGCGTTCCAGGCCGTCCGGGAGTGTCTTAGAGTTGCCCAGCGCGCGCGTGAACCGTCTAGAGCCCTCTCCCCTTCGTTCCATAGCCATTAGCCGCTTCTGCCGTCGTCCCGAAGCTCCAGCCGTCGGCGAGTGTAGCCTAGAACCCTCCTCCCGAGCCTAATTAAGGCGTGCCTGAGCCCCTCTAGCCCCCATCGAGCCCCAGCCCCTCCCAGTCGAGCTCCCGAAGCTCCCCGCCTCCCCTATGGCTGAACCGCCACCGCTGGACCCCTAGGTCAATGTCAGCTCCAGAGCCTCTCCCTCTCCTCTCCGTCCGCTTCCCTGGCCGCCGGCCGAAGGTGCTGATTTGTGAACGTTCCTCCGTTAAGCACCGAAATGGACACTATTCTGTCTATTTTATCGCCTAATGAATGAACGGCCATAACTTTGCGACCGTAGCTCCGATCGAGCCTGTCATGTTGGTATTATTTCCATATTGTGTTCACACAGTGGAAATAACCATTTTGCCCTTGCCCTCCGATCGGGCCCTCTGAGAGAGAACCCTTTTCGGCGAATTCTTCCGCGAGGTGATCGCACTTCCTCCCGGCGTATTCGTCGACCCTCAGGCAAGCCAACCTCTTACCATGAGCTCCGGACTTGCGTGATGACTTTGCTTGCACCTGTGTGTTTATCAGTATCTCCTGTTAGGCTACACTTGCATGCACCGGTGGTGACATCGGTATTAGACACTAGCATTTCCATTCATCTAGTGCCATGCCTTATTTCCTTATTGCCATAATATTGATATTGTTAATAGCATTGTCATGTTAGTATTATGATTGATCTCATGCCATGATTATCAGTATTATGATCTTGCTATGATAGCGCTTACTATTGTCAGTGGTATAGTACGATGATGGATATGTTGAGTGGGATGGATAAAGGATATTTAGTCGGTTGATCTTGAGTCACCTGTCCGGGCATACTCGTGCAACCACATTTGCTGGTATGGGACGGCCTTGACTTGGCCTGACTGCGTGATCTTTCATCGGTACCTCCAAAGAGGGAGGGTTATGCGCGGCGTGCTACCCTGATCAGGTAAGCGGCGATAACCCTGTGAGCCCACTTGTTGATTGGTTTAGCCCGGGAGTCCCCGTTTGGGACAGTAGGCCCCGTTTGGTTCTACAGAGTTTGGCCACGACGGTGGCAGGTGTCATGAGGACACAGGGGGCCACCCAAGGCTGACCTCCAGGGGAGGAAGAGTGCCGGTGGTACGATGAAAGGTCACGGGTCAGGCAGGTTTTTTTGAAGCAACGCTGGTCCACCCGAGTGGGATCTCGAGGCTAGGGCCAGGTGCTTCATGGTGTGGGTAAAGTGCGCAACCTCTGCAGAGTGTCAAATCTATTCGAATAGCCGAGTCCACGGTAATGGACAGCCCGTCCATACCTCACTAGGTGGTCAACCGTAGCAGTATTAGTAATGATGGAAGCACTCATCTTGAGTAGACATCAGATGATGTCAGGAATATGATATGTTAGCGAAGGGATGGCTATATGATGAGTGGTCGGGTGACCACACGATTTGGATTGGACCTGAATCAGTTCAGGTTGGATCATGAGTATGTCGAGGGTTGTGTGACAACCCAGAAGTGAGTAAGTCGGTATTTGGTACAGTAAGTATTCTAAGACCTTAATGTGATCATTGCCAAGCTTTGTAGGTAGGTTATATGCCTGATCCATGATATGCCATGCTTTATGTGTGTTTTACAGTAATTCTATGCGATGTTTAGAATAAATCCTTATATAGTATAGTGCTTGCTTTGTCATCTGTTTGTTTGGATGCTATGTATTTGGTTGTCTTGCGAGTACATTCAAAGTACTCACCTGGCCTTGCACGTGGCCAGTTGCAGGAGAAGATCAGTCGTGCTAGAGCGTAACCTAGCCAGTCCTGTGCGTTATGGAGCCCAGCCAAAGACGTCGTTGCCGCGGACCCCAGACCCCTACCTCCATTTAGTTAGCCTTGGAGCTATGTAATATTGTTGTAAGCAACAGTATTGTATTACTCCATTATATTAATAAAGCCATTTTTGCCTGGAATTGCTGTATCATGTCTTTGGCGTGCGTCAGGTCTTATCCTGGGGACTGACGTGCGTCGGCCCTCTATCGGGGTGCCACAAGACTTGGTATCAGAGCGAGGCTGGCTATAGGTTACCCTAGCCCAAACCCGACCCCTAGTCAACCAGTAGTGAGCCCAATAGATTTGACCCGTCTCTGGCATCCGACATGGCCACCGTGGATCAACAGTTGGCGCAGTCAGAATGGACGTGACCCTACCCAGCTGCCTGCCAACCCAACCACTCTAGATTGGACCGCAACCCTACTTAGTTGTCGGCCGTACTGGTGTATCTTCTACCCGGAACGAGAAGGATCCACGCCATGCTAGTGTGTTCCAGCCGACTGCCTATTTAAGCCCCTCCCAGCTGCGAGCCGTAGCTCTCCCCACCCAGTAAGCCAGACCCGGCAAGAGAACCCAGGCTAGTATCCCCAAACCAGCAGCCATGGCCAGTTCCTCCAAACTCCCATAGCACCCACTTTCCATAGCCGAACCTTGGGTGATGGATGTTCCGGCTTTCCGCGCATCCTTTCGAGTGTGCTCACTCGAGCCCTTGGCTGTAGCACCCCTCCAGTGTATCTGGTGTTCCAGTCAGACCCTGTTCCCCACCTTTGCCGATTTTACGCAAGAGTGTATATCAGCCCAGGTCCAACAGCGGATGGGAAGCCCATGAATTTTCAGGGCAAACCCATGCCCACCCCCGCGTTGGCTGTTCAGATGGCTGCCGCAGGAGCCATCGCCCGTCTTCGTAGCCAGTTTCCGCAAGTAGCAAGAGTTCCGCTATTTTCCATCTTCGTCGGACATAGCTGGCAAGTTCTCCAGCATAGTGGGAGATGTTGACCCAACCACAGCTCGCCTAGTCCAGTATATTGATGCCCAGGGACTTCTGCTCTCTGGCATTCTAAGAGAGTTCCAAGCCATTGATCAAGACACTACGCGGGTTGTTACGGAAGCATACTGTACGGCCCGTGAAATTGCATCCCAGACCACCCGTCCCCTGTTGCCAAACCCAGTACCACCTTCACAGCTAGTACCACCCTCGCCATCCGTAAACCTATTTCCTCCAGTCAACATCCACCCAAATTCTATTCAAGGAGCTATCCGGCGACTTCGTCGTCGGGATGTGTTCGGTCAAGTTCCCGCTGCAGCTCCAGCAGTTGAGCCCCAGCCCATAGAGGTGTCCGACGATGAAGATGGAAGTTGGCTCAGCCTTCGTCCCCCAGGAGAGCCCCAGCGGAAGTAGGCTCAATTGTGGCGCCGACAGTGATCGAAGCCAGGAGATGCCGTGAGTAGGTGTGTTGCGAAGACATTTTCTTCGCCTGCGCTTAGGACCCTGTAGTTCGGAGTGAGTGGTTGTTGTTAGCTGTCTTAGTAAGGTTGCGTGTTGTGGTGTGCTTGTACTGCTTGTGCTGTTTGTGCTTGTATGCTGTTGTAATGTTATGTATGCATGTTTGCTCTGTGTGCCTGGTTCATCTGTCACCCTGTTAAGCGGAAATGTTTAACAGAGCTGGCAGTGGACTCTTAACAGGATTTGGAGTCAGCAGAGCACTTACACCTAATAACAACAGACTCGTCCGGAGTCCCTAATTAAAATGCGAGCCGGTGTAGGTGTATGTATACCAGGAGTACATACACCCACTAGCATTAAAACACGTTAGTGTAATCTGCTTGATATGCTTCTTTCTTCTGCCTGCATTTTGCTACTAGGTGCATTCTGCATTTGCCTGCATATTAGTCTACATGGAGTGCATGTGTATTTTGTAAGCAAAGTCTGCACGCCGGTGGCAATCTCGGAGAAATTCTAGGAAATTTTATTGCAGCATAGACCGGTGCAACCCTTCTAGTCCAAGACCTAAACCCGGATGCTACCCCTAGCCCCCACCCATTGTGGATGTCGTTCAGCAAGGAGCAACTAGCACCGTGACCTTCATACTGGTAGAAGCTCCGCTGACCGCACCACACTAACCCTAGACCCAGCGGCGCCTCTATCATCGTCTTATGTGATGTTGACAGGCCGCCCCTCGCCGCCGCAGCCCGCGTTTATTCCGTCGGCCTGAGACGGCGTAGTTGACCCTTAGCCGCCTCTCTGGCAGCAGCGTCCTGGCGATCGTCGAGGATCATCACGCACAGCAGTAGCGAGCCACCAACCAATGCCGCCAGCATGCCAGCCAGGAGGATCGTGATCAGCTCCGGGCCCACGCCCGCCATTAGCGCCTTGCCTCGCGCTCCTGCAATCAGAAGGAGAAGAAGAGGAAGAAGAAGTGAAGTAGAGTGCGAGGTGATAGGAAGAGAGTAGAGAACCCGCGGTCGTTTTTATAGCCCCAGTTTGGTGTACGGTGAGCAAGGTCTAGGAGACCGCGCGCCGCTCAATCACCGGTGTCCAGGAGGCGAATCTGCGAGCAGTGCCGACCGGCGCTGGCCCGCGATGGGAGTGCTCTCTGCGTTGCCCTCGTGCACGCCGTGCACTAGCGCCGTAGGGTGCTTTATGCCCCGGGAGCTAGGCGTGCGCAGTGCCTAGCCGCACTCGGGACAGCGCGAGAGAGCCGTTGGCCGGAGATAGAAGAAGGCTGTCAGTGGGCCCTAGGCCCACCTGTCAGCGAGAGAGGCCACTGTTCATTGCGGTACCCCGAGCATTTTGGAAGAAGGAAATTCTGCCTTTTCTAAAAAAATGTCAGGGCCACCCAGCGGCCCTGCCTGTGGAGTAGATCCCGCGATATCCGTATCTCGATCCGGGTGTACCAGTTTTTGATACTCTTAACTCGGTTGTTTTCAACCACAGGGTTAAGACCAAACCCAGAGGTTTTTCTAGGAGGCGTAGTAGTTTTGTTTTAAGCTAACCCTAGGAATCTCGAGGACGAGATTCTTCTAAGGGGGGAAGGTTTGTAACACCCCAAAAATCGGGTTATCGATTTTTGTGCTGTTATTCCTTCCTAGCTTTTCTCTCCCGAATTTTTCCTCTGGAATTTGGCAAGTGACCAGGTGAATTCAGTCTATCCTCAACCTCTCAGTGCCTTCCCATGCTCTTGTGCCAGTCAACCTCCCATCAGTAAACCCCGAATCCCATTCAAACCCTAGTTCCGAAATATTGGAACTGGAAATCCTGCCTTTGTGATTACAAAGGAGCTATCCTTTCTCTTGCTCTGTTGATTCCCCCAAAATTTCCTGAGATTCTTCTTCCCTCATAAACCCTAGATGTGCAAAAATATTGCTAAGTCATATGCAATATTTCTCATCTAGAATTAATTCCTTTTTCTGCCTTTCTGAGGAATTAAATCCAGGAAAATGTCTATCCATCTCCAGAGGTTATGAAAACTTGTGGAGATATTCCTTGTGGATATATTGAGCTCTCATAAAAATATTGGCCATAATTAAATTAGGGAAATTGCCTTTTCCTATTTAAAGCCAATATTCCAATTTGGGGCATTCCCAAACGAACTACCATTTTGGTAGATAGGAAAAATCCCAAATAATTTGTGGAGCTTCTTATATCCATATCTTCTCCATTTCCAGCAAAATATCAGGTTCCCCAATTCAAATTTTGAGCACCACTTCCATTTGCAAATTCTGTCTAGATTTCCTATTTGCAAAGGAAGTGCATGATTCCTTGATCTCCTTGGGCTAAACTTTTGCAGGGTGATTCATTATGATAAATTACTCTTGTCCTCCAAAATTTAGCCCAATCCATCTAGCCAATCTTCCTCAGCAATTTATTCAAGTTCCTGTCCAGATTGGAGCATTGTGAAGAAAGTACCATTTTAAATTATGCAAATGGTATGAAATCTTTACAGTGTCTCCATATGCCTAAATCATTGATCTCCTCCAAGTTTGCTCCATTTTCATCTAGCCAATCCCTCAGAACCATCTGGTTTCTGTCTCTGTCCAGTCTGGTACTTTGTCAAGGAAGTACCTGATTTCTTGATTCAATTGAGCTGAAATTTGGCAGGGTAGTACATATGGATATATTACTCTTGTAAACCAAAACTCAGCTCAATTCTCGAAGCCAATCTTTTTCTGTAATCTTCTCAAGTTTCTGACCAGATTGTATCTCTGTGAAGGAAGTGCCATCATAGATGATCGATTTGATCTGAAACTTCTCCAGTGCATTCTTGTGTTCAAATCATCCCTCTCCCCCAAATATCATCCAAGTATATCTAGCCAATTGACCCCAGCATCATCTTCTTCATTTCTGGTCAGATTGCCAAGTTACAAGGGAAGTACCATCTAGAGTTAATTGTTTTAGCTGAAACCTTGCCAAGCTAGTGACCTTAGTAGATGACCGACCCCTGCCCAAGACCAAGCCAAGAGGAGCACTGTGGTGGCCACACCCCAGCACAAACAGGTTGCTGCTGGCAACTGTTGGAGCTTGGTTCAGTCACCTCAGGCCTCTCTTGGGTCATTCAGCAGCATGGGTCAACTCAGGATAGGATGGAGAATAGACTAGACATGTTTTGGTCTCTTGTAGGGCGTGTCAACGCCGTGGCCAAGTGGTGACCACGACCGGAGTAGGCCAAATTGGTGCTCTGTGCATTGGACTTGTTGGTAGCGGATCTCCAGCACGTTCCAGGCCGTCCGGGAGTGTCATAGAGTTGCCCAGCGCGCGCGTGAACCGTCCAGAGCCCTCTCCCCTTCGTTCCCTAGCCATTAGCCGCTTATGCCGTCGTCCCGAAGCTCCGGCCGTCGTCTCAAAGCTCCGGTCGCCGGCGAGTGTAGCCTAGAACCCTCCTCCCGAGCCTATTTAAGGCGTGCCCGAGCCCCTCTAGCCCCCATCGAGCCCCAGCCCCTCCCAATCGAGCTCCCGAAGCTCCCCGCCTCCCCTATAGCCGAGCCGCCGCCGCCGGACCCCCAGGTCAATGTCAGCTCCAGAGCCTCTCCCTCTCCTCTACGTCCGCTTCCCTGGCCGCTGCAGGACCCCGCGAACCTGCTGCTGTCCCCGGCACCTCCGGTGATGTGCCGCCGGAATAGCTGCTTCGGTGGCAGTGGCCGCCTCCCTGCCGGCCGTGGGCACTCCCCCCCCCCCAGGCCCCTCGAGCTCCCCGGCGACCACCCACGGGCGCGGGACGACGCCACGAGGCCGCCCAGCTCGTCGGAAGGCGCAGCCATGCGGGGGAGCGCCGGCGAGGCCGAGCCGTCGCGGCCTTCCCCTGTCCCTGTCGGGGCTGGCGACGACCAGAGGAGAAGATAGAAGAAAGAGAGAGGAGAAGTCAACGTGGGCCCTGCCCGTAAGTGAGAGGAGCTGACGCGGCCGGGCCCGCCGTCAGATTTAGTGGAGGCGCCTTCGGCACAGTGCGCTTCTCAGCTTTGAAAGCGTATTCCGAAGAATATGTTTTCTAATTCCCAGCCACCGGCCGAAGGTGCTGATTTGTGAACGTTCGTCCGTTAAGCACCGAAATGGACACTATTCTGTCTATTTTATTGCCTAACGAATGAACGGCCGTAACTTTGCGACCGTAACTCCGATCGAGGTAAAACCAGCGCCCATGCCTTCGTCTCTTCGAGCCCGTCATGTTGGTATTATTTCCATATTGTGTTCACAAAGTGGAAATAACCATTTTTCCCTTGCCCTCCGATCGAGCCCTCTGAGAGAGAACCCTTTTCGGCGAATTCTTCCGCGAGGTGATCGCACTTCCTCCCGGCGTATTCGTCGACCCTCGGGCAAGCCAACCTCTTACCATGAGCTCCGGACTTGCGTGATGACTTTGCTTGCACCTGTGTGTTTATCTGTATCGCCTGTTAGGCTGCACTTGCATGCACCGGTGGTGACATCGGTATTAGACACTAGCATTTCCATTCATCTAGTGCCATGCCTTATTTCCTTATTGCCATAATAATGATATTACTAATAGCATTGCCATGTTAGTATTATGATTGATCTCATGCCATGATTATCAGTATTATGATCTTGCTATGATAGCGCTTACTATTGTCAATGGTATAGTACGATGACAGATATGTTGAGTGGGATGGATAAAGGATATTTAGTCGGTTGATCTTGAGTCACCTGTCCGGGCATACTCGTGCAACCACATTTGCCGGTATGGGACGGCCTTGACTTGGCCTGACTGCGTGATCTTTCATCGGTACCTCCAAAGAGGGAGGGTTATGCGTGGCGTGCTACCCTGATCAGGTAAGCGGCGATAACCCTGTGAGCCCAGTTGTTGATTGTTTTAGCCCGGGAGTCCCCGTTTGGGACAGTAGGCCCCGTTTGGGTCTACAGAGTTTGGCCACGACGGTGGCAGGTGTCATGAGGACACAGGGGGCCACCCAAGGCTGACCTCCGGGGGAGGAAGAGTGCCGGTGGTACGATGAAAGGTCACGGGTCAGGCAGGTTTTGTTGAAGCAACGCTGGTCCACCCGAGTGGAATCTCGAGGCTAGGGCCAGGTGCTTCATGGTGTGGGTAAAGTGCGCAACCTCTGCAGAGTGTCAAATCTATTCGAATAGTCAAGTCCACGGTAATGGACAGCCCGTCCAGACCTCACTAGGTGGTCAACTGTAGCAGTATTAGTAATGATGGAAGCACTCATCTTGAGTAGACATCAGATGATGTCAGGAATATGATATGTTAGCCAAGGGATGGCTATATGATGAGTGGTCGGGTGACCACACGATTTGCATTGGACCTGAATCAGTTCAGGTTGGATCATGAGTATGTCGAAGGTTGTGTGACAACCCAGAAGAGAGTAAGTCGGTATTTGGTACAGTAAGTATTCTAAGACCTTAATGTGATCATTGCCATGCTTTGTAGGTAGGTTATATGCCTGATCCATGATATGACATGCTTGATGTGTGTTTTACAGTAATTCTATGCCATGTTTAGAATAAATCCTTATATAGTATAGTGCTTGCTTTGTCATCTGTTTGTTTGGATGCTATGTATTTGGTTGTCTTGCGAGTACATTCAAAGTACTCATCTAGCCTTGCACGTGGCCAGTTGCAGGAGAAGATCAGTCGTGCTAGAGCGTAACCTAGCCAGTCCTGTGCGTTATGGAGCCCAGCCAGAGACGTCGTTGCCGCGGACCCAAGCCCCTACCTCCATTTAGTTAGCCTTGGAGCTATGTAATATTGTTGTAAGCAACAGTATTGTATTACTCCATTATATTAATAAAGCCATTTTTGCCTGGAATTGCTGTATCATGTCTTTGGCGTGCGTCAGGTCTTATCCTGGGGACTGGCGTGCGTCGGCCCTCTATCGGGGTGCCACACGGCGCCGGCAGCGCTTCCCTTGGACGCCATCAGAAGAAGGAAGGACGGAGAAGGTGGTTTTCCGACGAAGGAGAATGGGCAGTAATGGAAAGGAGCGAACAGGAAGGCAAGCAAGGATGGAACTGCCCCTCGGGTGAGGCGGGTTTATAGGCGCAACCGCAATCCCCGAGGCGTCGTGGGAAGCGAAGACGATGCGAGCTCCTCAGGCGCCACGTGCCATACTCGGCTCGTGGGCGGCTCTGCCTCGCGTCGCCTCGGTTCCCCTGACGGGTCACTTCGGCGTGGGCCCGGGGTGGCAGGAGAGCAGGAGGGCCACGTCAATCGAGGAAGAGCAATGATGATCAACACGGCGCACCGTCTATGAACCGACTTGACTCGGGGAGGTTCCCGAGGCCCTGCGGAGGAGGAGGGGTTCAGCGACCTGCCGGGCGCCTCGCGACGGGCCCACAGGCGATTTCGGGCCCGCGGCACTTCGTCATCGCTCCTTGCCTTTGCTTCGAAGCTAAGGCTGGCACGCCTTGGGCCCGGGGGCTACTTTCGGCGTTCTGGGATCGGGGGTACCTAGACCTGCCTGCCTATGGCCCAGCGCGTGGCCCACCACGGCGGCCCGGTACAGCCCAGCAACAAGCCCCCAAGTCAAGGCCCTCGCGAGAGCCCCCACCTCGCGCGGAGGACAACGTCCAGACCTCCGGAGAAGTGGCACCCGCTCAGGCTGCCTCCCAAGGAGCGGAGATTCCCATGCAAGTACCCGGTCTCATGAGACTTGGGTGACGTGGGTTCTAACGGCAGAGCCAGGCGGGCGCCAGCGGGCGCAGAAGGAGGACAGTTTCCTCTTTCGTGATAAGGAGGCAAGGACGTACGCGGGTTCCCAAGGAACCCCCCAAAGGTTTCCTTCCTAGTGCAAGAGGACTAAGACCACGAGCTCGGCAGGACGGATTTCAGCGCCGAGCCCATCACTGCGTCACACCCGGAAGCTTTGCAGGCGAAGACCACCTTTAGTCAGGATAGGGTGTACTTCTTGTCCCCTTACAAATTTGGTCATTGTGGGATCCCTTCTCGCCTGTGCGATAAGGGAATAGGAACGTGGCCCCTATAAAGAGGGATTAGCTCCCATCGTAGAAGGCAGGTTGGACACACCAGTTCATCACCGCCGAGAGTCCTCGAGAGGCCACCGAACCACTATACTAGTTCATCCTCAGCCTCCTCGTGAGGCCAATCCACGACAAAGCAGGAGTAGGGTTTTACACCGCCAGGTGGCCCGAACCTGGGTAAATCCTCGCATCCATCTTCTTCTCGTTGCACGCACTCGTTAGGCCAGGCCGTAGGGTGGTGGCTTTGAGACCTTGAACCAGTTGAGATCTACGTACGCACATGCCCCAGTGTTCGAACCGTGTTGGGTTTTGCGGAGCCCCGATTCCGACAACAACTATTGATGAGAGGGTAGAACTAAGTTTGAATATGATTGATAAAATGGAGGAAGTCATTGATAAACTAGGCTTCGCTTTCACACCTTCGAAAGCAAATGCTAGCACTTCTCGAAATAAAAGCCCCAAGTTTATATATATTCCCAAGAGCATTTGTACTCCTACTAGCAAAAGAAATGAGGACCTCAAAATTATAAGTGTGCATCCCAATTTTATAAACCTGATAAAAGACCCTATTTTCAAGCCTCCTATTGTTCCTAATAATCATGGTTGTGTTATTGAGGAGCTTGATGTCAAAGATGACAATACTTGAAACTATGCATTATGCCTAGCTAGGGGCATAAAATGATAGCGCTTGTTGGGAGGCAACCCAATACTTATCTTTATTTTTGCTTTTAACTTTCTGTTTTGGTGTGATAACATGATTATTGCCTCTGTAATTATTGTGTTTTTTATGTTTTAATTAGTGTTTGTGCCAAGTAAAGCCTTTGGGATGACTCACGAGATGAGTAGAATTGATACGGCGCAAAAACAGAAACTTTAACGTCTGGTGCAGAATTTTTCTGATTTTACTGGAACGTCTTTTTGATCTGAATTCTGTACATAGTATTTGTATAAAAATTCTTGAGATTGTACTAACATTTCAGAATTTTAAGAGTCACAGAAGTATAGGTTCTTTACAGATCTTTACAGACTATTCTGTTCTAGACAAATTCTGTTTTTTGCTTGCATAGTTTGCTTGTTTTGATGATGCTATGGATTGTATCGGGGGGCATAAACCATGGAGAACTTAGAATACAGTACCTATTAGGAAATAATGAAATACGAATCAAATTATAACAGTATCTAAAGTATTTGATATGTTGCTTATACTAACGGATCTCACGAAGTTTTGTTGAGTTTTGTGTGAGTGAAGTTTTCAAGTTTTGGGTGTTATCACGATGGATGAAGGAATAAGGAGGAGCAAGAGACTAAGATTTGGGATGCCCAAGGCACCCAAGGTAATATTCAAGGAATACTCAAGCATCTAAGCTTGGGGATGACCCGGAAGGCATCCCCTCTTTCGTCTCAATCCATCGGTATGTCACTTGGCGCTATATTTTTATTCGTCACATGATATGAGTTTTGTTTGGAGCGTTGTTTGCTTTTATTTTTAGTTTTCCACAATCATTATTTCCTGGAAACACCTATTTGATAGAGACACACCATCATCATAATTTATTAGAATACTCTATGTGCTTCACTTATATCTTTTGAGCTTAGCAATTGCTCTAGTACTTCACTTATATCTTTTTGGGCACGGTGGCGTATAGATTTTATAGAAATAATTGCACTATCGTTCTTCACTTATATTTGTTTGAGAGTTAATAAATAGTGATGGCAATTTGCATGGGTCATAAATACTAGTCCAAACATAATAGGTTAATGAGTGATAATCAAAACCATCATGTAGCACATATAAGAGAAATTGTGGGTTAATGATATTGATGTGGTAATGTGAAAAAGGTGCGAGTGCATCATTGTTGATTCGTAGAAGTATCGGTATTAAGAGGTGTTAATTTTCCATTTGTATAAATTTTAAAAAGGCATGGTGAGGATGTGTGAGCATTTCTATTCCTCGTTGAAATACTAGTGTTGTTTCGGGTCGCAGGCGCGCGATGGTTAACTCCTCCCAACATCCTCCCTTGGGGCCTGCAAGTAGTACTTTGATCTGTGATAAACTAATAAAACTTTGCAATAAGTATATGAGTTCTTCATGAATAATGTGAAACCATGGACATGTGCAATCTCATCACCTCATATTTTGCTAGCCTCTTCGGTACCGTGCATTGCCCATTCTCACCTCGAGGACCGGTGCAAACTTTGCCGGTGCATCCAAACCTCGTGAAATGATACGCTCTGTCACACATAAGCCTCATTAGATCTTCCTCAAAATAGCCACCATACCTACCTATTATGGCATTTCCATAGCCATTCCGAGATATATGGCCATGCAAATTCCACCGTCACATCATATGACTAGTTCGTTCATCATCATATTGCTTTGCATGATCATATAGAGCTGACATAGTATTTGTGGCAAAGCCACCATTCATCATATTTTTGATACATGTCACGCTAGATCATTGCACATCCTGGTACACTGCCAGAGGCGTTCATATCGAGTCATATTGTTTCATAGTTCTCCATATCAAGTTTTCATATTGAGTTGTAAGTAAATAAAAGTGTGATGATCATCATTATTAGAGAATTGTCCCAATGAGGAAATAGATATGGGGGAGGCCAAATGAGCCCACCATAAATTTAAAAAAATGAAAAAAAATTATGAGAGAAAAAGAGAGAAAGGACTTTGCTACTATCTTCTACCACACTTGTGCCTCAAAGTGGCACCTTGTTCTTCATATAGAGAGTCTCATGTTATGTCATTTTCATATGCTAGTGGGAATCACTTTTTCATTATTATAAACTTGTCTTGCATATTTCGTTGATGGGCTTCCTCAAATGCCCGAGGTCTTCATGAGCAAGCAAGTTGGATGCACACCCCACTTAGCTTCATTTGAGCTTTCATACACTTATAGCTCTAGTGCATCATTTGCATGGCAATCCCTACTCCTTGCATTGACATATATCGATAGGCATCTCCATAGCCCACTGATATGCCTTGTTGATGTGAGATTTTCTTCTCCACTTTTACCCCTTTGATATCTACCACCATATTCTATTCCACCCTTTTGCTATGTCCAATGGTTCATGCTCATGTATTGCGTGAAGAATAAAAAGTTGATGCACTTTGAAATAGTACGATCCAAATGCCCGACTTGGACACTGTGGTGCTTGAAATTTGTATTAATGTGGTGAAGACGGAGTCATGCCTTGCTAATACTATAAGATGAATGGGGGTAAACATTCTTTTAGGATCGTATACTTTGAAAGATTGATGATTTCGTTGCTTGTGCCATAAATATTACTGTGTTGATGTTTGAATATTATTGTTTCTCAATGAGCATACATGCAAAATATTATATATTGGGTAGCATGACACATAAAAAATTCTGTTTTTATCATTTACCTACTCGAGGACAAGCAGGAATTAAGCTTGGGGATGCTTGATACGTCTCGAACGTATCTATAATTTTTTATCGTTCCATGCTATTATATTATCATTCTAGGATACTTTTTTAGTAATAATTTACCAATTTATATTATTTTTGAGCACTAACATATTGACCCAGTGCCCAGTGCCAGTTCCTGTTTTCTGCATGTTTTTACTTTTCAGGTTTACAGTACCAAACGAAGTCCAATTGCCCCGAAACTTTTTTATGATTTTTTCTGGACCAAAAGAAGACCTGGAAGCTTCGGGAGATGACCGGAGGCCGCATGGGGGAGGAACAAGCCATCTGGGCGCGCCTAGGGGTGGTCGGCGCGCCCTGATGGCTTGTGTCCCTCTGGTGGCCCTCCTCACCCCGTTCTCTGGCCTATAAATTCAAATATATTCCAAAAACCCTAGAGGGCATCCCGAAACTCTTTTTCCACTGTTGTCGTGGTTTTGTCAAGGCAGGTGTCCTTGTGAGAGAACTTAGGTGTGAGGCCATCGCAACTAGGTGGTAGCTTGAACGGGGTTGGTCGGAATCGAGAGACTCGAGTTTTACCCGGGTTCGGCCCCTCCGATGGACGTAAAAGCCCATGTCCTGCTTTGTGTGTATTGATGATGATGATGATGATCTTGATTACAAGGGTGCTATTTCTGTACCTCTAGTCTCGAGGGTTTCTAATATGTCTATCTCTAATGACTTGACCTCCCCTCTTGGGGCGCCTTGCCCCTTCTTATCTAAGTTGAAGGGGCAGGCTTACATATAGAGTCCTAGTAGGATTAGGACTAGTCTCTATTCTATTACAAGCTGAATCCCAGTCTAGGTCTTGCTTCCCTTAATTGGAGTCCTACTCTAAGTCTTGTAGGTCACCTTTGTCTTCCAAGTTGAGGATCCCTCTTGAGTATTCTCCATGAGCCGGCCCTTCGGGGTCCCTCCATGAGCCAGCATTCAGCCATATCTCATTCTGGGCCTTTGGGCCTGCCCATACAATCCGGCATATTGGGCTCCTTGTCAAGCCGACCTCCTGCCGGGTCTCGTCACTGAGCCCTGGATTCTTCCTTGTCATTTTTATATTAACCCAGAAAATGGGGCTACCCATAGAGCTATCAAGCTATAGGCCAGGTCAAACCTTTAGTCGGGTTATCACTGTGGGGAATATCCCCGACAACCGCCGCAAGTCTCTGTTCCGCCACGATCCTATCTGGAGCTCCGTTTCGGCACCGTGCCGGAGGGGGGATCGATCATGGAGGGCCTCTTCATCAACCTTGCTGCCCTGATGATGATGTGTGAGTAGTTCACCACGGACCTACGGGTCCATAGTTAGTACCTAGATGGCTATCTCTCTCTCTTTTGATCTTCAATACAATGATCATCGCATCTTCGCTTTGATCTATCCGATGTAATTCTTTTGTATGGTGCATTTGTTGGGATCTGATGAATTGTGGGTTTATGTTCAGATTATTCATGAAAAGTATTTGAGTCACCTCTGAATATTATGATTCTTATTTGCATGATCATTATAGCTTCGTAATTCTCTGCGATCTATTGAAATAGTTTGGCCAACTAGATCGATATTTCTTCAGTGAGAGTGGTGCGTTGTAGTGGGTTCAACCAGACAGGTTTCTATATCGCAGTGACAGAAGGGGACAAGATACGTCTTTGTGTTGTTGACACTAAGGATAAAAGGATGGGCTTTATTCATATTGATTGAGTTTACTTTGTCTACATCATGTCATCGTTCTCCATGCATTACTCTATTTGTCATGAAGTTAATACGTAGAGTGGCAAGCATAGAAGCTCTCTTGAAGTGGAGTAATAGTAATAGGTGCAGGCGAGAGTTGGCCTATTTGTTTTGGACGAGATGCCTATATACACATGAGCATTGCCGTGAATATCGCATAACTATACACATTTCTATCAATTGCCCAACAGTAATTTGTTTACCCACCGTATGCTTACTTTCATGAGAGATGCCGCTAAGCAAAACTATGCCCCCGGGTCTATTCACCAATATATTGATAAACGCTACAATAACTTGCTGCCATTTATTTGTTTTTATTTTATTTTGCAACTTACAATTATCTGCTATTATCTACACACTTCACTTGGTTGCAAATAACGAGATCAAGGGCATTGACAACCCTCTTGCCCGCGTTGGGTGCAAGTTGTTTGCTCTTTTGTGTGCAGATGCTGAAGACGGTTGTTGATTGATATTCCTATTGGTTTGATGAACCTTGGTTTCACAACAAAGGGAAATACTTACCCGTATTGTACTGCAATTACCCGTTCCTCTTGACAGAAAACCCAACGTAGATCACAAGTATCACGCCCACACGCACGTCAGATTTCATGCATGAATTCTAAATTGTTTGCTCTCTGTGTGAACTATGAAGCTGGCGACATAAATGGTTTTACCCATAATGGCAATCGGAGCCAACACATTCACGGTAGCAATTTAAGTTTTTACAGCATGCCCATTTTCACCCTTTTCTCGTGATCTACCATGGCGATTCCCTCTACCATCATGGCATTTTCTGAGCATGGCAATTTTCAACATGACAATTTTATTTTAGAACAAGGCAAATCCTTTACAACAGCACGATATCTTTATCTGTTTTCACATGGTAATTCCGATGCGTTCACTAAGTGTGGTTTTCTTACGAATGGAAACGTCCATTCTTTCGTCTCTTCCTGGGGAACTATGGTTCGCTCAGTTTACCCCAAAGCTGGCGTCACATGTATATTGGCATCAAAAAAATTGAAAACATGTTGCTTTACGGATTTTGATATTCTAAATGACATACCCACATATGAGGGGCTCATTCAATTTAGTATAATTTTAACCTAATGCTATAGAACCGACGACAAATTTTTAGGGGTTTCAAGCGCCCTCATGTACGTCGGATCCTGTAAACGCATCCTAAAGAGTATGCTCCCACGTACCCCTCTAAGCAAACTGAGAGTCCGAGATGGCAATTTATGTTTTTAGAACTTAGAATTATCACCTTTTTCGTTGATGTGGCATGGGCAATTCCCTTGAGCAAGCATGGCAATTTTCACCATTTTGTTTTTTAGGCTAGCAATTCTTCATGTTGAAATCATGAAAAATCTCCAAAAACATATCACATTTACTCTTCTACAACATGGCAATTTTCTGAAAATATATTTATGCAACACGAGGGTTAGAATATGGCAAATCTTTTGTAAGAGCATGGCAAATCTATCCGTTTTCACATGGAAATTATGAAGCATTCGTACAAAATGATTTCTTTTTGAGCAAACAAAAATGTTCGTTCGTTCCTACCTGGCCTGGAGAACGATAGTTCTCTTCAAAAGCCGCTCTAAGGGAATGTCGACATGTTACTGGGGTCCACTTTTAATGGGATTTCTACCATTGGAATTGTTTTGCTCTATGTTTTGCTTTCGTTTTGCATAAACAGGAATAGAGATAGTAAAACCTTTAGGGTTGCATCTACAGTTACCTATTTTCTTAAGATTTTTAGCATTAGGTGATATCTCATGAAAAAATCTAAGGATTGGAGCGAACATGACATCACAATCCTTTACTTTTCCTACTCCTCTGATTTGAAAACCATGTAAACTGAATAAACCATAGGAAAAGGGGACAAGAATGAAGCAAGTGAAGTGTAACCTTTTATTTGGTTTTGACATCCAACTGTCTAGTAGCTACAGGAACTAAGGTCTATTTCATGAGTAAATCTTGTGGTACTTCGTTGCGAGGTGCACCAACGAGCTCGTGATAACTACACCCACTATTTCAAAATATTTGATGCTTTAGGTTTGTCATTATTCAAACATGTTTAACTTTGACCAAGTCTATAAAAAATAAACCAACATCTACAATATTAAATTAGTCTCATTGGATTTATCATAAGTGATATTTTTCATACTATATGTGATTGATGTTGACTTCTAGACTTGGTAAAACACAAAGAAGTTTGACTTAAGACAAACTTAGAACTTCAAATATTTCTAAACAGATGCAGTAGATCGGAGCTACCCAAACATCCATACAAGCTAAATTTGGCATTATTTTTTACCAAGTCTCATTTGCATGTGGGACACATAGTCTAATGCAATATTGAGAGAATGGTGTAATATGTGTGCAGTTTATGTTAATATATTTGTTGGTATGGTGCAAGATTATTGTGTTATTTTCGCCAATTTATGTCATTTTAATCTTGCTCAGCAAATTAAGCAGTTTATCTTCCCTTTCGTCTATCTATTCTCCGCTAATCTAGAATAACCAAATAAAGGGGAGTAAACTTTTAAAGAGTAATTTCACTTCTAACCTCCTAATTCTAGTCGTATTCTAACATTTACCCTTGTTAAAAGATGTTTCCACAATTTACTCTTTTATTTACGACAATAAGATGCATTTGAACTCATTTTTTTTAAATGATAAGATGGACCAATTTGTCATCATCCTGTGGCAGCTGACTGGGCGCATAACTCAAGTTTGTATTCATTAAGGGGAATTGTGTTGTGTAGCTTGGTGCACCTTTTTAGAAAAATTAAACAAGTTCATTAAAATTACCAAGTGTGATAAAAAATTGAGAAACTTTGACATAATTTTGGTATATCACTAGCTGCACCCATCCTGAGTTTTGTGCCCATTCAACTGCCATATAGTCCTAACAAGTTGTAGTTTTCCAGTTAGGGAAAAATAAAAATGGAGCAAAGGAGGTCTCAATGTCGCAACTAAGGGGTAGAATGTACCATTTTTGGTGGGGTAAAAGTTATTATCGTTGATAGTGGAATTGCCTTCCTAAGTGAGTTTTGGTGTAAATAAAAATAAAAATTGATTACTAACCTTGCCTTTCAACTTTACCTAAGGTGTTTTAGTCCGAAGGTTGGAAGCAAAGATGGATGCTGACCCCTAATTACCAAAGAGAGAATGAAGGTCTCAGAGCGTAACTGGAAGTCTGAGAGCGGAGGTCACACATGGTTATTACACATGTTCGGCCTCCAGAGAGTAATTCCCTACATCCTGCTCGTGTTTTTTGTTCATGATGGAGGGATATCTCGTGCGAGGGGTTCAGAAAGGTGTTTATGACATAACTATCGAGAGTTGTTTCTACCGGTGTAGATGGAATGAGAGCCCCCTAGCCTCCCCTTATACACATGGTGGAGGTTAGGGTTATCTAGATGGAGATCCAATCTAGATTACTGCCGTACTAGCTTGGAGGCTAAGTTGGTTGCATGAATCTTATCTTTCTTTTTCGGGCTCCCATCCATCGCTGGGCCTCATGGGACCTCCGAAATGCCTTCTGTCTGGCTCCCCTTTGTGAGCCACCCTCGGTGTACAACACCGTCAGGCGTTATACCCATTTCACATATATTTTTCTTGATATGGAGTATACAAAAGCCGCACTATTAAGAGTGGTCTGCCAAAGAACTTAGAGTGGAGACAAAATAACCACATCTACATTCCATCATGTTTGCCACATGATACATCTCCAACGTATCTATAATTTATGATTGTTCCACGCTATTATATTATCATTCTAGGATACTTTTTAAGCAATTACTTATTGTTTTATATTATTTTTGAGCACTAACCTATTAACCCAGTGACAAGTGTTGGTTGTTGTTTTCTGTGTGTTTTTGGCTTTTCAGGAATACTGTACCAAATGAAGTCCAAATGCCACAAAAGTTTTTGATGATTTTTTCTAGACCAAAATAAGACCTGGAAGCTTCGGAGAAAGACCAGAGGGCACATGAGGTGCCCCCAAGCCAACAGGATGCGCCTAGGGGGGTGGCCGCGCCCTGATGGCTTGGGGCCACCTCCCCGGCCCTTTGGCCCTGATCTCTGGCCTATAAATCCTCTAATATTATAAAAACCCTAGAGAGCCTCCCGAAACACTTTTTCCGTCGCCGCAAGTCTTTGTTCCGCCGTGTGCCCATCTGGAGCCCTGTTCCGGTGCCCTGCCGGGCGGGGATCGACCACGAAGGGCCTCTACATCAACCTTGTTGTTCCCATGGTGATTTGTGAGTAGTTCACCATAGACCTACGGGTCCGTAGTTAGTACCTAGATGGCTATCTCTCTCTCTCTATGTTCTTTATTGCCAAGATCATTGCGATTCCCTCGGTGATCTATCTTATGTAATCAATCTTTGTGGTGTGTTTGTTGGGATCCGATGAATTGTGGGTTTATGTTCAGATTATTCATGATAAGATAGTGAATGCTTGTTGGTATTTTATTTGCATGATTGTTATAGTTTTGTAATGCTCTCCGATCTATTAGTTTGGTTAGGCCAACTAGATTGATTTATCTTCAAGTGGGAGTGATGCGTTGTAGTGGGATCAATCTTGCGGTGCTCAATCCCAGTGACAGAAAGGGACATGACACGTATTGTATTGCTGCCACTAAGGGTAAAATGATGGGATTTATTCATAATGATTGGATTTACTTTGTCTACATCATGTCATCGTCCTCCAAGCATTACTCCATTTTTACTTAATACTCTAGATGCATGCTGCATAGCGGTCGATGGGTGGAGTAATAGTAGTAGATGCAGGCAGGAGTCGGTCTACTTGTTTATGGATGTGATGCCTATATACATGATCATTGCCGTGAATAAATATTGTATAACTATGCGCTTTTCTATCAATTGCCCGACAGTAATTTGTTTACCCACCATATGCCTTCTTCGAGTGAGAAGCCTCTAGCGAACAATATGGCCCTCGGGTCTCCTCACAATTATATTTACCAATACTCAAACTACCTTGCTACCATTATTTACTTTATTTTTATTTACTATTTATATTTATAAAATTATCTATCTATCACTACTTATCGCTTGCAAGTAACAAGTTTGAGGGGATTGACAACCCTCTTGCCCACGTTGGGTGCAAGTGTTTGCTCTTTTGTGCGTAGGCGCTGAAGACAGGAATTTGCGTGGTTCTCCTATTGGTTAGATAACCTTGGTTCTCACTGAGGGAAATACTTACCTACGCTTTGCTACATCATCCCCTCCTCTTCGAGGAAAATCCCAAGGCAGTTTAGAAGTATCACCACTCAAGTACCCAAAAGATCCATCTTCCCACCTTCAATATGGGCTAGTTGTGTATGCATTGGAATGTATTTCTGGAGGTTCCTAAGAAACCTTGATACGTCTGAAATGTATCTATATTTTTTCATTGTTTGATGCTATTATAATATCACTTTTGTGTTCTTTTTATAGAATTTTATATTATTTTTCTGGACTAATCTATTAACCTAGTGCCCAGTGTGAGTTGTTCTTTTCTTCATATTTTTCACTTCACAGAAAATCAATATCTACGGAGGTCAAAATCCCTAAAAATTTAATCTGATATTTTTTGGGGCATGAAGGTTCCAAGAAGCAGCAAAGGGGAATGAGAGGAGGATTAGGGGGCCCACACGTCCACCTAGCACAACCAGGGCCTTAGTCGCACCCCTAGATCGTGTGGGCCCCACCTGCACCGCCTTACATCCGTTCCACCACCATAAATCCTTATAAATACATAAGCCCTACAAGATATTTTTTGAATTTTTTCGCCGCCACAAGCTTCTGTTCCGGGGAGATCCAATCTAGAGGCATGTTTCGGTACTCTGTCGGAGGAGGGATCCATTGGCGGAGACTTCTCCATCGACCTTGCTGTCTCCATGAACATGTGTGAGTAGTTCCTTTAGGGCCTTAGGTTTGATACGTCTCCGTCGTATCTATAATTTTTTAATGTTTAATGCCAATACTCTACAACTTTCATATACTTTTGGTAACATTACATAATATTTTTGGGACTAACATACTGATCCAATGCCCAGTGCCAGTTCCTACTGTTTTTGCATGTTTTGCAGAAAAGCCAATGGAGTCCAAACGTAGTAAAAATTTATGGATATTTATTTTGGAATATATGTGAATTTTGGGAAGAATAATCAACGCAACACGGTGCTTGAGGTGCTCCCAAGCCAACAGGGCGCGACTAGGGGTTGGCCGCGCCCTGATGGCTTGGGACCACCCCGTAACTTGGTTGGCACCCAACATTCGCCGCAGGAAAGATAATTTCCCAATAGAAATTCCCTCAAAATTTCAGCCCAATCGGAGTTACGGGTCTTCGGATATTTAAGAAACGGCGAAGGGGTCAGAAAATAGTCGCGAAAACAGGAGAGAAACACACACACACACACACACACACACAGAGAGAGAGAGAGAGAGAGAGAGAGAGAGAGATCCAATCTCGGAGGGGCTCTTTCCCTTCGGGAGAAATGACAGCCATGGAACAGAGAGGAAACTGTCCTCCCATCTAGGGTGAGACTAAGGAAGAAGAAGAAGGAGGAGGGGGCTCTCTCCCCCTCTCTCCCGGTGGCGCCGGAACGCCTCCGGGCAACCATCGTGACGGCGACCTACACCAACAACTTTGCCGCCGTCACCACCAACTCTACCCCGCTCTATGCAGCGGTGTAACTCCTCTTTTCCCCGCTGTAATCTCTACTTACACATGGTGCTTAATGCTATATATTATTATCCAATGATGTGTGGCTATCCTATGATGTTGGAGTAGATTTGTTTGTCCTATGGGTTAATTGTGGTATGGTGTGATTGATATGAGTTGTGTGTTAATATGGTGATGTCCTAAGGTGCCTTCTGTGCCACGCATACGTGAGGGATTCCCGTTGGAGGGTGTTGCAATACGTTCATGATTCGCTTATAGTGGGTGGCTAGAGTGGCAGAAGCTCACACCCGAGTAAGGGGGTTGTTGCGTATGGGAGTAAAGAGGACTTGATGTGTTAATGCTATGGTTGGGTTTTACCTTAATGATCTTTAGTAGTTGCGGATGCTTGCTAGAGTTCCAATCATAAGTGCATGTGATCCAAGTACGGAAAGTATGTTAGCGTATGCCTCTCCCTCATTGCATATGATAAGTATCTATCGTGTTATATTCAATTGCCTATGGACAATCTTTCTCTTGTGTTACAAAAAGCTTTCTACTAAACAATTAGCTTTTATTACCTTGCTAATTATCCGTAGTTTTATTCTCGCAAAGTACTTCTAGTTTTATTCCCACAAAATAGTTCATACTTGTTCTAGGTAAAGTAAGCGTCAGCGTGCGTAGAGTTGTATCGGTGGTCGATAGAACTTGAGAGAATATTAATTCTACCTTTAGCTCCTCGTTGGGTTCAACACTCTTACTTATCAAAAAAGGCTACAAACGACCCCCTACACTTGTGGGTTATCAATACCTTTTTCTGGTGTCGTTGCTGGCGAGCAATATTGTAGCGGTTGATATTCTCGTGTGTGCTTGTTTGCTTTATCACCAAGTAACTTTTATTGTCTGTTATAAGTTGTTTTATATCTTTAGTTATGGATATGGAACACGAAACACCAAAAAAATTAGTTGTACTTGCTACTCATGGAGATGGGGAACCTCCTAAAACCCTCGATGCTGGTTATGTGGAAAACATTAAATACTACTTTGATAATCCTGAGAAATCCCCATTCAACTTGATGATGGGAGAGATGTTGGATCAACATGAGTACTTTAGGGATTATCGCTTGACTCAAAAAGGGAAACACATACAGGATCAAATTAAAAGGTTGCGTTGGTATGATTGGAATTTATGCTTGAGATGTGATTATACTTGTTGCTCTAAGATGGAGGCTCCACAACTTCCCTTACAATGTGAATTTAATGATAATGAAACATTGGCTTCTTATGCTAATGATGTCTATGATTACTATGATGTGGAACAAATACATCTTTTAAGGGTGCATATGAAATTGCTTCTTTGATTGAAAATTATGATGCTATTCTTTACAAATCTGAAATTTTAGCCATACTTACATATTGCTATAAAAATTATGAATACAATGCCTATATTAATGAATTTATTGAGAAAATGTCTGCTGCCTTGGAAGAGATTAATATTTTGTAGGAACCTATGGAAGAAGAAATTGCTGAAACTATGAGCTCATTAGATGAAAAAGATGAGCAGGAGAGCGAAGAACAAAAGGAGGAAGAGCGGATTAGCTACCCGTGCCCACCTTCTAATGAGAGTAACTCTTTAACTCGTACATTGTTTAATTTCCCTTCATGCTTACCAAAGGATGAATGCTATGATAATTGCCATGATCCCTTGGATTCGTTTGAAATATACCTTTTTGATGAACTTGATGCTTGCTATGCTTGTGGCCATGATGCCAATATGAATTATGCTTATGGAGATGAACTTGCTATAGTTTCCTATGTTAAGCATGAAATTGTTGCTATTGCACCTACACATGATGATTTTGATGGATATAATATACATGTGCTTGCTACTCCTACTTGCAATTATTATGAGAGAGGAACCGAATATTCACCTTTCTATGTTTCCAATACGATAAAATTGCAAGAAACTACTTACGCTATATATTGGCCTTTACTTGATGTGCATGAATTGTTCTTTTATGACATGCCAATGCATAGGAAGAGATATATACTTCGTTGTTCTACGATATATGTTGCTTTGTGCTCATTACTAAATTACAAATCATTGTTAATTAAAATTGGCTTTGATATACCTTGGGAACCGGGTGGATCAATTACTTGAGCAGTATATGCCTAGCTTAATGGCTTTAAAGAAAGCGCTGCCAGGGAGACAACCCATAAGTTTTAGAGAGTCATTTATTTTTGTTGTGTGCTTTTAAAATAATTAAAAACAAAAAAATAAAGTGGGTAACTTAAAACGTTTTCAAAAAATAAAAGTGAAAGTGAGAAGGATGAGCACCGTTGAAGTGGGGGTTAGCCTTGAACTTTGTTCATGCCCATGTAAAATTTGTGAATCTTGATTACAAAAACTTTTCAATAAAAATAATGTGCCAAGATTTACCTTTAGGATGTTTAAATTGCTTGTTTGATATGTGCTGTGCAAAAACAAAAACTTTTGATGTAGTGTTTGAATTTCAATATTTTACTGGAGCATGCAAAAATACTAAAAAAATTACATAGTACTTGTATACAAAAAACTTCTTACGTTCTAATTTTTCTTAATTTTTTGAGTTACACAAGTATAGATTTCATCAGCATCTTTACAATCTGTCCAGTTTTTCATAGATTGCTGTTATAGTTGCTTTATCTGATTATGTTTGAAATCTTGTTGAGCCCCATTGAATTGGGAGCCATATAATTGTTATAGCATACAGTAGGTAATGTTGGATTATAATTATACAATAATGTGATGGCAAGACATGATGGGATTTGATGTTATATGTACTAACCTTTCTAATAATAGTTCCATTAAGTTTTGTGTGGATGAAGTGTTCGAAGATCGAGGAGGTATCGATATGAGAAGAATAAGGAGAGGCAAGAATTCAAGCTTGGGGATGCGCATGGAACCCCAAGTAAATATTCAAGGAGACTCAAGCGTCTAAGCTTGGGGATGCCTGAGAACGCATCCCATCTTTCTTCTTCAACAATTATTAGTATGTCTCGGTTTTTGTTTTGTTCACGTGATATGCGTAAATTCTTGGAGCGTTGTGTGCCTTTTATTTTTATTTTAAAAATGCACCATGGTGTTATGGGATAGTCCTTGGTTGATTTATAGAATGCTTCATGCACTTCACTTATATCTTTTGAGTCTGGCTTTATAGAATGCTTCGTGTGCTTCACTTATATCTTTTGAAGATGGATGCCTGTTTCTCTACATATAGAAAACCGTTATTTGTAGAATTCCCTTTTGCTTCACTTATATTTATTAGAGCGTGGTCTTTTGTAGAAAGAAATTAAACTCTCATGCTTCATTTATACCTATTTAGAGAGTTTACAGGAATTAGTCATTCACACGGTTAGTCATAAAATCCTACATAAAACATGTAGATAACTGAATATGATATGCCTGATACCTTGCAATACTTTTGCGACATTAAGATAGTAATATGTGGGTGCACTAGTGGATGGTTGTGGATTAGTACGAATATCGGCGTTAAGGTTTGTGATTCCTGAAGCATGCACGTATAGTCTCTAGTTATGCAATGAAGTTGGAGCATAATTTATCCTTGATTGAAATCCTTTGTGCTGTTATAATCGGGGGAGCGCAATGGTTAACTCCTACCAACCTACTCCCTAGGGGCATGCGAGTAGTACTTTGCTTCAAGAAAGCTAATAAAGCTTTGCAATAAGTATATGAGTTCTTTATGACTAATGTGAATCCATGGATGTACGCACACTCACCTTTCCACATATTTGCTAGCCTCTTCGGTACCGGGCATTGCCCATTCTCAACTCGAGGATTGGTGCAGCCTTTGCCGGTGCATCCAAATCCCGTGATATGATACGCTCTATCGCACATAAGCCACCTTATATCTTCCTCAAAACAGCAACCATACCTACCTATCATGGCATTTCCATAGTCATTCCGAGATATATTGCCATGCAACTTCCATCATCATCATATACATCACTTGAGCATTCATTGTCATATTACTTTGCATGATCGTAAGATAGCTAGCCTGATATTTCCATGGCTTGTCTATTTTTTGATATCTTTGCTACGCTATATCATTGCACATCCTCTTACACTGCCAAAGGCATTCATATAGAGTCTTCTTGTATAGCTTTATTATATAGGGTTGTAAGTAAATAAAAGTGTGATGATCATCATTATTAGAGCATTGTCCCAGTGAGGAAAGGATGATGGAGACTATGATTCCCCCACAAGTCGGGATGAGACTACGGACGAAAAATGAAAAAAATTGGGGAGGCCAAATGAGCCCACCATGAAAAAAAGAAAAAAGAGAGAAATAGAAAAGAAAGAAAAAAGGAAAAAAAGGAAAAAAGAAAAAGAAAAAGAAAAAAAAAGAAAAAAATGAATGAGAAAAAGAGAGAAGGGACTTGCTACTATCCTTTCCCACACTTGTGCTTCAAAGTGCACCATGTTCTTCATATAGAGAGTCTCCTGATTTGTCATTTTCATATACTAGTGGGATTTTTTCATTATAGAACTTGGCTTGTATATTATGATGATGGGCTTCCTCAAATGCCCGAGGTCTTCATGAGCAAGCAAGTTGGATGCACACCCACTTAGTCTCATTTGAGATTTCATACACTTATAGCTCTTAGTGCATCAGTTGCATGGCAATCCCTACTCCTCGCATTGATATGGATTGATGGGCATCTCCATAGCCCGTTGGTCCACCTAGTTGATGTGAGATATTCTTTCCACTTTGACTCCTTTGATATCTACCACCATACTCTATTCCACATATATGCTATGTCCATGGTTGACGCTCATGTATTGAGTGAGGTATAAGATGCTGAAGTGCGTTAAAAAGTACGATCCAATTGATTGGTTTGACACCGGGGTGCTCATGATTTATACTTTATGTTAGGAAGACTAAACATGACAGGCTATATGATATTGTAGGGATAGCGTTCTTTAGCATTGTTACTTTCAAAGGACATGATTGTTTGCTAGTAAACCTAAGTATGGATGTTTTTTGTCAAATGATAGACCATTGCCTTGAATCACTTGTATCTTAATATTCATGTCATGATTAAACATTTGTTCAAGATTATGTTAGGTAGACTTACACATAAAAAATTATCTTTTTATCATTTACCTACTCGAGAACGAGCAGGATTTAAGCTAGGGGATGCTGATACGTCTCCGTCGTATCTATAATTTTTGATTGTTTCATGCCAATACTCTACAGCTTTCATATACTTTTGGCAACATTATATAATATTTTTGGGACTAACTTACTGATCCAATGCCCAGGGCCAGTTTCTACTGTTTTTGCATGTTTTACAGAAAATCCAACGGAATCCAAACACGATAAAAAAATTGGAAATTTATTTTGGAATATATGTTAATTTTAGGAAGAAGAACCAACACAATACGGTGCCCGAGGTGCTCCCGAGCCAACAGGGCGCGGCCGGGGGGTGGCGGTGCCCTGATGGCTTGGGACCACCCTGTAAGTCAGTTGGCGCCCTACTTTTGCCGCTAGAAAGATAATTTCAGGATAAAAATCCCCTCAAATTTTCAGACCAATCGGTGTTACGGATCTCTAGATATTTAAGAAATGGTGAAGGGGACAGAAAACAGTCACGAAAACAGAAGAGAAATAGAGAGAGAGAGAGAGAGAGAGAGAGAGAGAGAGAGAGATAACCAATCTCGGAGGGGCTCTTTCCCTCTGGGAGCCATGGTGTCCATGGAACAGAGGGGAAACTCTGCTCCCATCTAGGGGGGAGGCCAAGGAAGAAGAAGAAGAAGGAGGTGGGGGGCTCTCTCCCCCTCTCTCCCGGTGGCGTCGGAACGCCGCCGGGCAACCATCGTGACGGGGATCTACACCAACAACTTCACCACCATCACCACCAACTCTCTCCCCTCTATGCAGCGGTATATATAACTCCTTTTTCCTATGTAATCTCTACTTAAACATGGCGCTTAATGCTATATATTATTATCCAATGATGTGTGTCTATCCTATGATGTTTGAGTAAATTTGTTTGTCCTATGGGTTAATTGCGGTATGGTGTGATTGATATGAGTTGTGTGTTACTATGGTGTTGTCCTAAGGTGCCTTCCGTGCCGCATACATGTGAGGTATTCCCGCTGGAGGGTGTTGCAATACGTTCATGATTCACTTATAGTGGGTGGCTAGAGTGGCAAAAGCTTACACCCGAGTAAGGGGGTTGTTGCGTATGGGAGTAAAGAGGACTTGTTGTGTTAATGCTATGCTTGGGGTTTACCGTAATGATCTTTAGTAGTTGTGGATGCTTGCTAGAGTTCCAATCATAAGTGCATGTGTTCCAAGTACGGAAAGTATGTTAGCGTATGCCTCTCCCTCATTGCAGATGATAAGTATCTATCGTGTTATATTCAATTGTCTATGGACAATCTTTCTCTTGTGTTACAAAAAGCTTTCTACTAGACAACTAGCTTTTATTATCTTGCAAATTATCTGTAGTTTTATTCTCGCAAAGTAATTCTAGTTTTATTCCCGCAAAATAGTTTCATACTTGTTCTAGGTAAAGTAAGTGTTAGCGTGCGTAGAGTTGTATTGGTGGTCGATAGAACTTGAGAGAATATTAATTCTACCTTTAGCTCCTCGTTGGGTTCGACACTCTTACTTATTGAAAAAGGCTACAAACGATCCCCTACACTTGTGGGTTATCAAGGGTCCATAGCAATAGCTAGATCTCTCTCTCTCTCTCTCTCTCTCTCTCTCTCTCTCTCTCTCTCTCTCTCTCTCTCTCTCTCTCTCTGATCTTCAATACCATGTTCCCGTGAGCTACCTCACATGATTGGGATCCATCTGATATAATTCGTGGATGTGTTTGTGGGGATATTATGAATTGTCACTTTATAATAATAATTTTTATTAAATTCAGTTGAATCTTTTATGGTTTTATTGATGTATAATTGAATGTCTTTGTATGCTCTCCGATCTATCTATCTTCTTTGGCCAAGTTCGATGAGATTATCTTCAGAGAGAGTGGTGCACTGTAGTGGGTTCAATCTTGCGGTGATATATATCCCGGCGACAGAATGGGGACAAGACATGTATTGTATTATTGCCATTAAGGATAAAACAATGGTGCCACATCATATTGTTTGATGGTTTATTGTCTACAGTATGTCATCATGCTTATTAGATGCAGTTGGAGTAACAATCTACTTATCACAGACGTAATGGCTATATGAGATTATAAATATAAATATTGCAATTAAACGTTGTACAACCGTAATTTTTTCACCACACCATACGTGTATGATTGAGAGAGATGTTTCTAGTGAACCTATGCCCCCTGATCTATTCTCCTTTATTGAAACAAATATTTTCTTGTCTGCTCTATTGCTTTTACTTTTACTTTGCAACCTACTATCTTTATCACTTACAATTTAATGTTGTAACTAGCAATACAAGGGATTGACAACCCTCTTGTCGTGTTTGGGACAAGTGTGTTTTGTGTGCAGGAACCATTCACTATGTTTGTTGAGAGGCTACTAGTAGTTCGGTAAACCTTGGTTCTCTAACCGAGGGAAATACTTGCTGCAAGGTTACACCACCCTTACAATTGGGGGATCCCAACCACTTACGAGAGGGCAAGCAACCCTCTGGGAGTGTTGCAATCTGGAGCAGCTACGCTGGATCCGATGGAAATTATAATCCCATGTTGTCATCCAGAGTAAATACTGGAGTCAGCACCGGTATCCAGTGCTCTTGAACTCTCACCCGAAATCTGTGTGACATCCCGGCTTAATAGGAATCATAGACTACTCATATCAACAAGGTGCACCTTATTTTCCAGGAGCTCATCCGGAAGGAACCTCAAAGTTAAGTGTCCTTGGCTTGCAGCAATTTGATGATGGGTGACCGACTAGGAAGTTGATCTCGGGTGTGCAAGAGTGAGTGAAAATTGTACAAGAAACACTAGTGTTGGTCTGTGAGGTCAGTCTAGATCCTAGGCATAATATCTAGGAACCAGTGGGTTCTGGCAGAGCATTAAAATTTGTATCAGAGCCGACCCTTGCGGTTACACGGTCATGTGCGGGTCAGTGATGCGTACATGGGGCACATTTCAATGCTAGCACTGGCGCACACGTACATGTGCCAAGACGAACATTCATGTTGGGCCGAAGGGGACGTAGATACCTTTGAGAAAGGGTGTATGTGATATCTCGACTTAATAGGAATGAAGACTACTGATACAAACAAGTTTCACCTTCATTTAAGGGACCCTCCGAAAGGAATATAAAATTTAAGCGTGCATAACTTGGAGTAATTTAAGGATGGGTGACCGACTGAGAAGTTGATCCTAGGTGCTCACGAGCGAGAACAAAGTACACATAAAAGACTAGTGTTGGTATTGTAGGGGAATGTGCTACGCAACAACAAAAATATGCTACATGATCACATCCAGGAAAACTTTGAAGATGGCGATAACGATCAAACTCACCGACGAGAAGAGTAACGGAAGCAGTAACGGGTCGGTGCAGCTTGAAGATTTCCGCCGATTCTCGAGAGTAGAAGTAGACTGCCCCTCCGAGGTATCCACAGATTCAGAATTAGTAGTTCGGTAGTGCTTCGACGTCAAGGAAGAAGATCTCCGAGAAAACTAGAGAGGGAGAAAGCCTAGCGGTGCTTCTCGTCTAATTAGGAGTCTAATTCTATTGGAGCAATTAGTCTGAGATTAGATCCCATCTAATTAGGACCCTAAACACTTAGGCCAATTAGACTAGGAGAGCGTGGAGCTATGCAGGAGAGATCCCTTTGGATTGGTGTGTAGAAATAGAGAGCCATCCACACACACACACACACACACACACACACACACACACACACACACACACAGGTGGAGAGGGAAGAGGGGGCTCCCCAAGAGGAGGAGTCCTTCTGACTCCCTCCTATTAGGATTCAACCTTGGGCTTTTCCAAAAGGGGGTGGCACCTCCTGGGGGACCTGTGGGTCCCACAAGGGGTGGTCATCTCATGATGGTTCTTCACAACTTTCTTCTACAAATAAAATCCCGGATTTTCCAGATGTATTTGGAACCCATTCCGAGACCCCCCGCAAACTTTACATTTATAGATCTAGACTTTCCAAAATCATGTTATACCATTTCAGAATAAACTGAACCACCCAAAACACTATTGGAACTCTTTGAAACTCTTTCGCTGCTCATTTACCCATTTCTCATTTCTCCGGTAATCATAACTACTAGTTATTAACCATGTGATCCTACAGGTTCAAAAGTAAATGGACATGACACGAAACTCTTTCGGTCAATAGTTAACATCGGGATATGGACACCCTTATTAACTCCTGCATATTCACGAAGTTCTCGAGCATACGTTCTGTTTCGTATACCATTTCTTTTGCTTCGCGATACATTTACAAAACCCGAGGTGAGATTATCGGTATCCTCGTGATCAACTCCTTAATCACTATATGGATTATCCTCGTTACCGGTTTTATTCTCTTTACTTGTATCCCTGTTCCAGTATCTCGTGATCATAATCACAAGTGTCTGGCTAGAGGATAATGTTTCCACACATGCAATTGGGTCTTCCTCGAAATCTCATATTCAAAAACCAATGCAATTATAGCATGGAAATATATACTTAATTATAAACTTGGGAATAGGATACAACATTTTATTATTGCCTCTAGGGCATATTTCCAATAGGCATGTGAGTTTAGTCTAGGTCCCAGACGCAAAGGCCAAGAACCAGTGGGTTTGGTCAGGGAATTAACATGCGGCAATTCGAAAACCCAGCCCTCCGTCCGACATTGCCTTTGGTTGACATCAGAGGCATTTGGTGTTAATCAGAATCAATCACAGGAGTTTGGCTCGAAATCCAGATCATCCCGAAAGGTGCCTTTGATGGTTCCGGGAGGTGTTTCTACTACCCAACAAGTGGATCTTTATAAGGACCACCTTCTTCTTCCCCCAAGAGTTATCCTTTTCCATTTAAGTTGAGCTACTTTCTCTCTCTTCCTTCATCTTTCCCAAATCTCTTAAGCTCCACCTCGCTCCTTCAAATCACGTCACTTCTCAGTGGGAAAAGATAGAGGAGCCCCTGATCTGCACTTCCACCAAAGTAATTTTGGTTTCCTTTGAGTTCATTGAGGATTATTTACCATTGGTGGTTGGAAACTCCTAGGTGGTAGGATCTTCTGGAGAGGAATCAATTTGTGATTTACCCTGGTGTTTGTAAAGGATTGGAGGCTGCCTCAAGGTCTACCACTAGTGTTTGAGAATAACCATTGTGATTATATCTCAAGGAGAAGAAGGTGAGGTGTGGTGCTGGTTGAGCCTTCATAGTTATCCATCTCTCCAACGATGACTAGCTCCCGTCCAAGGGAGTGAATATAGGAATACATTTCCATTTGTGTTCTTCACTTGTCTCTAACCTTAGATCAGTTATTTCTTGTTTACTTTTATCACATGACCTTGCAAAACATCATGTAAGTTGTATATCCCACCTTAGCATTTTTAGGCTCACATTATATTCCCCAAAGTCTAAACATTCTAATAATTAAAGTAAAGTTTGTACTTGTCCTTATTCACGTCCCCTCTAGGTTCATATCGATCATTCAATCATGCCATAGGTAGGGGTAAAAAGTGAATTTTACTATTTACTTAACTATTTTACATCAATATATTCTGCGATATCAGCATATCCATCTAAATCTTCTATTTTCTAATAGCTAAAGTAATTTTTTAATTATCAACTCCTAAATTGCAGCCCAAATATGGGCTTAGAAAATCTCCCGTAGAAATATAGATTACTTCAGAACTATATATTACTCAAGAAAATATTCCTACTATAAAAATGAACCTAACTCGTCACGTGAGACAACACACCACCCTCTAACACACCCTTCCTTTTAGCATTCAAACAAAGATTTTACTATCTCATAAGCCACAAGTTTTGCCTCGGAAGTGACTTTTAACAATTTACTTTAGCCATCGAACCACCATCCTTACAAAAACTCATACCCTCATCGATTTTTTATCAGTACTCTTAGAGCAACTATAGCAGAGTTGCCACACCGCCTTGATTGTCTTATAATAACCATCAATATAGAGATTTTGCCAAATTTTGCCAAAATGGCACTCTAACTAAGTTACTATATGGGTGTCGATCGACATAATTTATGGAGTTTGCTCCATAAAAGAACTGGTAACCTCCCTATTTGGACGCTGGGGAGGTCTAGTATGGAGCTCGTTCCATACCCAAGCACGAGTGTTGGAGGAAAGTTTTAGCCTTTTACTCCTCGAGCCACAATCGAGTTTTGAAGCTGCGCAGTATAGGTACACGAACCACCGCACATAAATAATAACTAGCGAGCAATGGTGACAGGATGGTACCCACCCGACTATTAATGTCCTCCACTGGCCTGATCCCCCTGATTCCGAAGGCGATCGTTTGGATGATCACGTGGCTTCATCCTCGACTATTAAAGCCCGACGACGAGGGAACCCCGTCACCAACGCCTTAGCCGCCTCCTCCACCTCCCCGGATCCTCGTCCCTTCCCATCTCCTGTAGGGAAACGCAGCAAAAAAAAATTCCTACCTACGCACTAGCCCAGGACCACTATGGAGACTGCATACAAGGTTTGATCCTTTTCGTTACCGACTCGTAGCGCAGCGGAAGAAGAGTCGATGACGATCGGCGGTGCAGATCCCCGCAGCTATAATTTACATCCTCCCAACCGTGAGGATCTATACCCTCATCTGCCCCTTCGACAGCCCTCCGGGAGGCGGTCGGACAGTCCCCCGGACGGTGTCGCGGACCGCCCTTCGGGAGGACCTTCGAAACTCGGACGGTCACTCGGACAGCCCTTCGGGAGGACCTTCGAAACTCGGACGGTCACTCGGACAGCCCTTCGGGAGGCACTCTCGAACTAAGACCGAAACAATGATCTCTCTACAGAGTTGCACACATACGGTGTCAACTATCCAGCAGGGCTTCGCCGTCCAGAACTAGTTCCTGCCGGAACCCAGACAGCCTTTCGGCTCTACGAAACTATTTCGCTGGGAGGGAGAGAGAAGCCAGACAAGTCTATGGCATGTGTATGAGAGCAAGGGAGTCATTTGGGCAGCCCCCTCACCTCCTATTTATAGGAAAACCAAGGGGTAGTGTGCCTCCACAAATTACCAAAAACCCCCATGCAAAAGGGTTCACATGAGGGTGTTATGGACAAAATGGGGTGCCATGTAGAGCTCCAAGGAGCCCCACCCATCTTGGCCGGCCACACCCTTGGGGCCCCCCATGAGGGGCTTCCTTGGCCCCCAAGGCCTTCTAGAAGCCTTTTGGGAAATATCCCAAAAGGTGGTTTTCCATAAATATCCAAAAAGCACTTTCACTATTCACGACGACATTTTTCTCCGTCTGTTCGAACTGAAAATATTTATGTGGGCTTAGAACATTTCCAGTACCCACTAAAATAATTTTCAATGCGTTCCGGAACAATTCCGGATTAGTGATTTTCATCTGCGAAAAGCATCTGAAGTGGTTCCGGCAGCTCCGGAACATTTCCGGTTTTTCTTCCGGCAAATTCCCAGAAGTTTCCAGAATGATTCTGGCACCCTCCAAGAATTATCAGGCATGTGCCAAAACCAATTTGACTTAATGGTATCCCCTGAAACAACTTTTCAGTTTTTCCGAAACTGTTCCAGTGTTCTCTCTGCGGAACTTTTCCGCTATCCGAAACTTTTCCGGTGATTTTCTCTCAGACTCCCTGTCTAGTATTCAGCAGATAGATGACCCTTAAGCGTGTGACCCTATAGGTTCGGTGAAGTATAGACATGACCCGGAACCCCTTCCGATCAATTATCAACATCGGAGCCGTGGACACCCATATTGACCCCTATACCCACACGAATGAATATTCGAGTGAACCTCCTGTTGCCGTGTGCTATTCCTGTTGCTTCGCGATATGTTACAAATACCCGAGGTGAGACATGTTGGCATCCCCGTGGATCAACAACTTGTACACTATGCCAGTTACCTCGTTACCGGTATTGTTCTCTTTTCTCGTTACCGTGTTCCGGCATCCCCGTGATCAAATCACAAAGTGTCTAGCCAGACGATGATGGATACCGTAACACCAAGAGGGCCCAGAGATATCTCTCCATCGTCGGAGGAGCAAATCCCAATCTTGAGCTATCAAGTTACTTGACATACTTTTCCATGAACCCGTAAGCTGCCGTAATAGCCACCCATTTACGGATGACGTTTAACAAACCCCAAAGTTCATGAAGCAAGCATGAAGAAACTCGATACTCTCATGGTCTAAGGAATCATGCAAACGTTAACCATCTCTGTGTTATTAACCAATTAACTTGTGACGAATGTGTCTCATAGCATAACATCAATTCGGGTCGATTCTACACAAATGTTCTTCTAACATTGTGCCCTCAAAGTTGCTGGCATAGACATGCCCATGATCAAGAAAACAGAACCATCATGCAACACTTGAGCTAGTCTTAGAGGCCAGACTAGGAATACATTTTACCGTTTATTATTCCACACGTGCATATGAGTCTTCCTCCGAGCCTCATGGTTATTGTAGACTCGAGAACCATAGCAGTTATAGCATGAAACATAAACCTAATTATGAATAGGGAGATAATCAATAACATTTATTATTGCCTCTAGGGCATATCTCCTACAGACTCCCACTTGCACTAGAGTCAATAATCTAGTTAATGCTAATGCACTTTACACCTGTGGCACACTGGTGTAAAATATGCTTCGCATGTGGTATAGCCTGATGTCCAACGGATCTGACGACTTCAGCTCCGTGTGTAACTTTGCATATCCTTGCATTTTCACGCTTTCACAAAATTCATATTTTGTGTGGACTTGGCTTTGCATATGTGTGAATCATTGGTCGAAACCTGATTCCTCGGACTGAGCTATGGAGCAACTATCTGCAATAGTGTCCCATAGACCAAAGCCATCTTGGAACCATACTAAGTTCATGAATGAACTATATGATTCAACAACTTCTTTGTCGCTTCTAAAGCGTCAACATACTTAGCCTTTGTTATAGAATTCGCCACAGTATCTTGTTTGGAACAATTTCCAACTACCGTGCCACCATGTTGTGTATTACACAAAAACCCTTAACTTAAATCGAAAATTGCATGGAGCACTGATGAAGACTGTATCGATGTAATTACTTACAACAAGCACTTCATAATCTCTGCTTGCGAGAAAACATGTCATCAGTACTGCTCTAGTACTCAATGACATCTTTCACTGTTGTCCCATGATCAATACTTTGATCACTTTGGTATCTATACTCGCAACAACTTTGGAGTATTGGACATATCTGGTTGTTTTTACATACCATGGAATACATGATTAATCCAAACACAAGAGTGTGTGGAATCACCATCATGTATTTTGCTCATTAGTGTTTTGGGACACCGAGTCTTGCAAAAACTCTTTCCATGTGACTTCGGCAAGAATCACTCCTTGACGTTTTTCAATGCTAAAAGGTTTTAGCATTTTGTCAATATGTATCTTTGCTCAGCCCCATTAGGTAAATCTATCTCCATAGATCATCATGCCTAATATCAAGGCTATTTAGCCCAAGTACTTCATCGAAAAAACTATTTTCAAATGAAGTCCTAATTCGTGTCAAGAAATTTATTTCCAATTAACAATGTGTCAAGCACACAAGGTTTTTAGAAATATTATTATGCTCCCACTTATTTTCTTGAATCACAAGCATCTTCGTTACCCATTGATGAAGTCAAAAACCCTTTTCGACCATTTCATCAAAACACGAAGATTCCAACTCCATTTTGCTCTCTTCTGTCCATTGCTGGAACTCTGAAGTTTGCATACTTACTAGCATCCTCTGGACTGACAAAATACCTTGGACTGTAACACATGCAAGTCCTTGGTTACATTTCCATCAGATGGAAATCCTTTCGTCATCCATGTTTCATATCTCATGATTGAAATATGTATTAATTGCTAGTTCAACCTGAACCGACTTTAAGCATCGCTACGGTGAAACAACCTCATTGTAGTCAACTCCTTGAACTTTTTATTTCAACAAGTCGAGCTTTATGGATAAAACATTTTTATCCGTATCAGATTTTAGTGCCATAAATATTCGTTAGACTCTAAGCCTTCCGAAAGGTGTATCAAGATTTTAATCTTGAAACATTTATATGGAAACTATCTCGGATTGTATTGGCATTTAGCCAATTCCGGAGTCAGGGCCCATCACCGCTTCCTTGTGTATCGTAGGTATACTGTTGTCCAACAACAATATCTCGTTTGCGCACCTAAGAGGTTTGCACGAGCCTTGCCTACGTGGTTCAGCTGCAAGTTCGACCGAAGTCCATACATCTCATGTAGAGGCTTCCGTATCAGTCGCAGTAGGAAACTCTGGAATCACTTCCAAGTTTCCTTTCCTTTGATCTGATGACGAAGATACTGGTTATCTCGTCGAGTTGCACTGTCCTCACACTCACCTTTTGCAAGAACTATTCTCATTAAAAGCATACCATTTTGTGGCAAAATCCTTTGCCTCGGTATAGTGGTGGGGGAATACCCAATGACTTGGGATAACCTACAAAGTAGCACTTGTCTGATTTGGAATAGGTTTGTAACCTTTTACACAAGCCCCATATTCCAAATGTTAAGAAAAGATAAAACATGGTTGGGCGTACCATACCATGGCGTCATTTCAATAGACCTAATGGAGCTCTTTTCAGTGTAAAAGCCGCAGTCTCTAAAGCATCACTCTTTAAAAGGGATAATGGGAAATTTATTTATGTCATCTTTGATCTTACCATGTCATAAATGGTTTGTTTACATCTTCACGGACTTTCCACTTGCAGTGGTGTTCCGGGAGGTGCAAGTTATGAAACCCCTTTCATAACTCATCAGACATTCGCTAAACTTGTAACTCAAATATTCCTTTCTGCAATCGAATTGTAGAAACATAATTTTCTTGTTACAACAACTTCTACTTCATTTTTGAAAACCTTTCGAATGATTTCAAAAGATCCAGACTTACGTCTCATCAAGTAAATATCCATATATCTACTTGAGTCATTTCTGAGGAGAGATTAAATCCACTACTTGCAACAACATTTATTGAACTACACACATCAAAAATGTATGATCACCAATAAGTTTGTTGCTTGTTCCTTATGGACTGTGAACGTTATTTCAGTCACTTCACTTTTCGGAGGAAAGTTGCAAGTGTCAGATGATTCAAAATCAAACGACTTCAAAATCCATCATAATGGAATTTTCCATGCGAGTTTCTCCAATGTGACCAAATGCAGTGCCACACATATGTGGTATTCTTTTAGTCTTGCGACATTTAGCGTCAGTTTTATGGATGTATCATATTACCATCAATATTCACAACATACATCCCATCCTGGATGGAAGCATGTCCCTTCATGTTATTCATAACACCGAACATCAAAAGTTCTCTTATGAATAACCTTCTTGCAAGATACCTTATGCAAAGGACTAGAGTATATGAAACTCTAAAATGAATTATGAAAGTAAACCCAGAGGTAATGTATTATTATCAATATTCATAACACACGTCTCATTCATAATGAAAGTATGGCCCTTATGTTATTCATAACACCGAACATCAAAAGTTCTCTTATGAACAACCTTCTTGCAAGATACCTTATGCAAAGGGCTAGAGTATATGACACTCTAAAATGAATTATGAAAGTAAATACATAGGTAATACACCGATGGAAGGTATAGTAACTTTTACTATGTTTCCAACGCGTATCAAAACCTCATCCCTGGCTAGTCTTTCAGGTCAGAGTAGTTCTTACATCGAGTTGCAACAGAATGTAATCGAGCAGGTATCTTTGTGATCAACTCACAATACCCAATAATTAGTGATTAACATGTTTAACCATAATTCCCAAGAACTATATCTTTGACCAGCCTTCTATACATCAAAAACTTGTATGACATTCATACATGAGCTGGATATTCCAGTCTTCTCTCTTTTTGCCTTTATACTTCTAACAATTTAACTTTTAGAATTTCTCCTACTCTCAGAAGAAGCACCCAACTTAAGAGTGGCGTTAGCCCCGGACTTCCTAGGCGTGAAAGTTTCACTAACACCCTTCGGACACTTCCTTTCTCTTTAAGTTGTTGTTTTATTCACCTTTCATCATATGACAGGCGTTCTTCCGGATCCCTCTCTAATCAGTCCAATGTATAGTAAACACTTTACTAATGTTTTGCAAACAAACATTGCTTTGGATATCTCATATCTTTTAGCCTTTGTCTGTCTCTGAAAATGATTTTCAGATTTCATGAATATCACGTAACTATCCAAACTTTCGAAGTTCGGGTCTCATGGAAGCAAACATATTTCACTTGACCGTAACGGAATTTTAGCTTTTGGATCGAAGGACGAGAGTCATATTGATACGTCTCCAACGTATCTAGTTTTCCAAACTCTTTTGCCCTTGTTTTGGACTCTAATTTGCATGATTTGAATGGAACTAACCCGGACTGACGCTGTTTTCAGCAGAATTGCCTTGGTGTTATTTTTGTGCAGAAATAAAAGTTCTCGGATTGACCTGAAAATTTACGGAGAATATTTTTGGAATTAATAAAAAATACTGGCGAAAGAATCAACTGCAGGGGGCCCACCACCTGGCCACAAGCCAGGGGGCGCGCCCACCCCCCTAGGGCGCGCCCCTGTGGCTTGTGGGCCCCCTATTGCTCCTCCGACCTCGTTTCCACTTCTATATATTCCTATTCGGGGAGAAAAAAATCAAGGAGAAGAGTTCATCGCGTTTTACGATACGGAGCCGCCGCCACCTCCTGTTCTTCCTCGGGAGGGTAGATCTGGAGCCTGATTTGGGCTCCGGAGAGGGGAAATCGACGCCGTCGTTATCACCAACCATCCTTCATCACCAATTTCATGATGCTCTCCGCCGTTCGTGAGTAATTCCATCGTAGGCTTGCTGGACGGTGATGGGTTGGATGAGATTTACCATGTAATCGAGTTAGTTTTGGTAGGGTTTGATCCCTAGTATCCACTATGTTCTGAGATTGATGTTGCTATGACTTTGCTATGCTTAATGCTTGTCACTAGGGCCCGAGTGCCATGATTTCAGATCTGAACCTATTATGTTTTCATGAATATATATGTGTTCTTGATCCTATCTTGCAAGTTGTAGACACCTATTACGAGTTATGATCCGCATCCCCCAGGGTGACAATAACTGGGATTCTTTCCGGTGATTACCGTAGTTTGAGGAGTTCATGTATTCACTAAGTGCTAATGCTTTGGTCCGGTTCTCTATTAAAAGGAGGCCTTAATATCCCTTAGTTTCCATTAGGACCCCGCTACCACGGGAGGGTAGGACAAAAGATGTCATGCAAGTTCTTTTCCATAAGCACGTATGACTATATATGGAATACATGCCTACATTACATTGATGAATTGGAGCTAGTTCTGTATCACCCTATGTTATAACTGTTGCATGATGAATGCCATCCGACATAATTATCCATCACTGATCCATTGCCTACGAGCTTTTCCATATTGATCTTTGCTAAGTTACTTTTCCGTTGCTACTATTACATTCACTACAACACTGCTACTGTCACCTTGCCATCATTACCGTTACTTCCATACTACTTTGCTACTGAATACTTTGCTCCAGATATTAAGTCTTTCAGGTGTGGTTGAATTGACAACTCAGCTGCTAATACTCGAGAATATTCTTTGGCTCCCCTTGTGTCGAATCAATAAATTTGGGTTGAATACTCTACCCTCGAAAACTGTTGCGATCCCCTATACTTGTGGGTTATCAAGACCTTTTTCTGGCGCCGTTGCCGAGGAGCATAGCTCTATTCTCTGAGTCACTTGGGATATATATCTGTTGATCACTATGAAGAATCTGAAAGATGCTAAAACTAAGATCTACCCCTCAACTACGAGGACAGGTAAGGAACTGCCATCTAGCTCTGCACTTGATTCACCTTCTGTTATGAGTAAATTTGCGACACCACCACCTGCTAGTAATTCTGATATGTCGCAAGTAATTGATGATGCTACTTCTACTATGCATGATGCTTATGATGATACTTTGCTTGATACTACTGTGCCACTGGGTGAATTCCTTGATGAACAAATTGCTAGAGTGAATGCTGAAACTGATGATATCTCTGAATCTGATGAAATTATTGAAACTGAACACTATGATACACCTGCTAGACCTAGCACTCCTAGATATGAATTGCCTGATATCCCTGAAGGTTATGTTATGGAAGGAGAGGTAGCTAGGGACTTTCTTGCTTGTAAGGATAGAGATGATCTTAAGAAATTGCTATGCAAGTGGAAAGAAAAATCTTTGAATGCTAGAATGAAATATGATCCTAAGTTTGCTACTTCACCTATCTTTGTTACTGATAAGGATTATGAATTCTCTGTCGATCCTGAGTTAATTACTTTGGTTGAATCTGATCCCTTCCATGGTTATGAATCTGAAACTGTTGTGGCACACCTTACTAAATTGAATGATATAGCCACCCTATTTACTCATGAGGAAAAAATTCACTATTACTATATTCTTAAGTTGTTTCCTTTCTCATTAAAGGGTGATGCTAAGATATGGTTTAATTCTCTTGCTCCTGGTTGTGTGCGTAGCCCCCAGGATATGATATATTACTTCTCTGAAAAATATTTTCCTGCCCATAAGAAACAAGCTGCCTTGCAGGAAATATTTAACTTTGTGCAAATTGAAGAAGAGAGTCTCCCACAAGCTTGGGGGAGGCTTCTCCAATTACTTAATGCTTTTTCCGATCATCCTCTCAAGAAAAACGAAATACTTGATATCTTTTATAATGGACTAACCGATGCTTCTAGGGACCACCTAGATAGTTGTGCTGGTTGTGTTTTCAGGGAACGAACTGTTGAACAAGCTGAGCTATTATTGAATAATATATTGAGCAATGATAATGATTGGACTATTCCCGAACCACCTCCAAATCCAACTCCGAAGAAAAGAGGTATTCTATTTCTCAGTCCTGAAGATATGCAAGAGGCAAAGAAATCTATGAAAGAAAAAGGTATTAAAGCTGAAGATGTTGAGAATCTACCTCCTATTGAAGAAATACATGGTCTTGATAACCCGACACAGGTAGTAGAGGTAAATTCTCTCCGTAGATTCGATGAAGGAGATATTCCCTATAATAAGTCTGCTAGCCAATGCTTGGATGAGTTTGATAATTTTATTGTGAAGCAAGAAAATTTCAATGCTTATGTTAGTAGACAATTGAAACATAATGCTTATGTGCTTGATTGCTTGGGTGATTATTTGAGTAGAACTGTCAATGATCTTAAGCTTATTAGTAAACATGCTTCCATGGTAACTACCCAAGTAGAACAAGTACTTAAGGCTCAAAATGATTTGCTTAATGAAATGAATAGTAAGAACAATGATCATTCTGTTAAAGTTGTGACTAGGGGTGGTAGAATGACTCAGGAACCTTTGTATCCTGAGGGCCATCCTAAGAGAATTGAGCAAGATTCTCAGAGAGTTAATACTGATGCACCTAGTCGTTCCAATAAGAGTAGGAAAAAGAATGACGATAGGACTTTGCATGCTGCTAGTGAACCTGTTATAGATACACCTGAGGATCCAAATGATATTTCTATTTCTGATGCTGAGACACAATCTGGTGATGAACATGAGTCTAGTGATAATATTAATGATGATGTTCATGTTGATGCTCAACCTAGTAATGATAATGATGTGGAGATTGAACCTGCTGTTGATCTTGATAACCCACAACCCAAGAATAAGAGATATGATAAAAGAGACTTTATTGCTAGGAAGCATGGTAGAGAAAGAGAACCATGGGTTCAAAAACCCATGCCCTTTCCTCCTAAGCCATCCAAGAAAAGGGATGATTAAGATTTTGAGCGCTTTGTTGAAATGCTTAGACCTATCTTTTTGCGTATGCGTTTGACTGATATTCTGAAAATGTCTCCTTATGCTAAGTATATGAAAGATATTGTGACAAATAAAAGAAAGATACCGGAAGCTGAGATTTCCACCATGCTTGCTAACTATACTTTTAAGGGTGGAACACCAAAGAAACTAGGAGATCCCGGAGTACCTACTATACCATGCTCTATTAAAGGAAATTATGTTAAAACTGCTTTATGTGATCTTGGAGCTGGTGTTAGTGTTATGCCTTTCTCTTTATATTGTAGACTTGATTTGAATAAGTTGAAACCTACTGAAATCTCCTTGCAAATGGCTGATAAATCAACTGCTTTACCCATCGTTATTTGCGAGGATGTGCCTGTTGTGGTTGCAAACGTTACTATTTTAACGGACTTTGTTATTCTTGATATTCCCGAGGACGACAGTATGTCGATCATCCTTGGTAGACCCTTTTTGAATACCGCAGGGGCTGTTATTGATTGCAACAAGGGCAATGTCACTTTTCATGTTAATGGTAATGAGCATATGGTACACTTCCCGAAGAAACAACCTCAAGTTCATAGTATCAACTCGATTGAAAAGATTTCAACGATTATTATTGGAGGCTTTGAATTCCCTCTTCCTACTGCCAAAAGGAAATATGATATACTTATTGTTGGGGACATGCATATCCCCATTGAGGTAACCTAGTGTTATTCGAAAATTCTCCGGTTCCATGTCCTTCGGAAAAGGTTTGTCAATAAGACTTGATCAACCTTATTGATGGATTCTTTTGAGGAGCATGAGATGGATGAATTTAGAAAGCACAACCTTCTGTACCCAACTTTTACTTTCTGTTATTTAGATTAAATAGAGTAAAAATGCTATTATTCTCCTGTTTTCTGTTTTATCCGTGTAATAGAAAAATGACCTGAAAATAAAAGTCCTCAGAATTCCCTGAAAATCTAGTATGATTTTTTCTGGAATATTTTAGAATTTTTGGCATTGGGTATGCATCAGGGGGCTGGACCAGTGGGCCACAAGACTGCAGGGCGTGCCCACCCCCCCTGGGCGCGCCCCCTGGCTTGTGGGTCCCACGTGGGGCCCCCTCACTTATTCCAGCCACCATCCACTTCGTCTTCCTCTAGAAAAATCCCACCATTGCTCAAACCCGTGTTCTAGCTCATTTTGCTGCCATTTTCGATCTCCTTTCTCAAAGCTCCATTTGCAAAACTGTTATAGGGGATTGCTCATCGGTATGTGACTCCGCCAATGGTCCAATTAGTTTTTGTTCTAGTGCTTTATATATTGCAATTTTTTGCTGCTGTGGTGACCTTGTTCTTGAGCTTGCATGTCAAATTTATATGGTCCCAAGTAGTTTTGATGCATGATATAGCTTCTAGGCACTTGTGGGAGTAGTTGCTATAAGTTTTGTTGAGTTTTGTTTACTTTTATTTTTGAGTCACCAAAAATTTCAGAAATTTTTCAGAGAAAGGATAGATGTTAAGGAGAATATACCAAGGTGGTTCTTCGAGCAAGAAGATCCCGAGGCTCGCGTTACGCGAGCCCGACTTTGAACCACCGAGGGAAGCTCAAGTGCGGCCTTGTGAATGGTCGTCGGATCAATTCATGGACAATGCCGGGTTCAAGGAAGAGTTTTATGCGTACATAAGGAATGCTGGCCTAGAGGATTTTATTTCAGATCGATGCAAGCAATATTATCAACTCACCGATTCTTTCGTGCGGAGGAAAAACGAAGACGCTTTATAACCAGAGAGGAGGCAAATGAGTATGAGAGAGAGGCGGAAGCCGCTCGCCTCCACGCTGCAGTTGTTCAGGCAGTAGCCGCCGCAGTGCAGTACCACCCCAATTATGACTTCGGATATTATCCGGGCCAGCCGTGGCCCTAGACCAACTTAGGCCAAAAGCCTAAGCTTGGGGGAGTACGTATTTCTCACCGACATTACATTCATGTTCACACATTCATTCCAGTTGTCGGTGTTCATACTTTTTCATTGTACCATCCATGGTAGTTTATTTCTTCTTTAGGCTTTCTTCTTATTTGTGTTTAATTAATCTTGAGAAAATCCAAAAAAAAAGGGGGTAGTTCTAGCTTTACTTTCAAGTTTGCTTAGTTGTAGTATTTAAAGAAAACCCAAAAAGATTTCTTGATCTTCTTTTGCTTGTTGGGAGCTTTCCCTTGTAAATAGTTTTCTTTTCTTTCCTTTGGGTCGTAAGGAGAAGACCACGTTGAAAATGTTGAGTGGCTCTCACATGCATTATTGTTTATCATCAGAGAGCCCATATTGCTTTGTCTTTTCCTTTGAGTTACTGCTTGCAGATTCCAGCTTAGTCCAATGCACGTACACTCTTATTATTATTCACATCATTCGTTCGTGCAAGTGAAAGGCAATAATGACGATATATGATGAAATGACTGAGATGGAGAAAAGCTGGTATGAACTCGACCTATTTTGTTTTTGTAAATATGATTAGCTCATCGTTCAGGATTCAGCTCATTATGGGTTGAACATGTTCGCAATGACAATTAGAGATTATAGTTATTCATGTTATGCTTAATTAGCTAAGAGTTAATAATGGTTTGTTTTGAGTGCCAACATGCATATTAAAATGGTTGTGATGTAGTATGATAGAATGGTATCCTTCTCTGAACGATTCGAGTGGCTTGACTTGGCACATGTTCACGCATGTAGTTGAAACAAAACCAACATAGCCTCCACGATGTTTATGTTCATGGTGATTTATATCCTACTCATGCTTGCATTCAATATTGGTTAATCTCAAAGCATGTTGATGACTGTTGTCGCTCTCTAGTTGGTCGCTTCCCAGTCTTTTGCTAGCCTTCACTTGTACTAAGGGGGAACACTGCTTGTGCATCCATCTCCATAAACCCAAAGTTGTTCCATATGAGTCCACCATACATACCTATATGCGGTATTTACCTGCCGTTCCAAGTAAATTTGCATGTGCCACTCTCCAAACCTTCAAATAAATATTCCTTTTTGTATTCCCAAATCGCTCATGTAGTGACTGGGGGCTGTCAGTATCTTCCATGCTAGGTGGGTTATTCTCACGATACGTGTTGATTCACTATCATTCACGAGAAAGTGGCTGGTAATCGGGATGCCCAGTCCCACGCTCAAAATTCAAATCAATATTTAATGAACAAAACTCCCCCAGGATTGTGTTTGTATGGACGGTACCCGTGGATTCGGCCCGCCGTGGAGTATGATTGATTTGGTGGAGGGGGAGTAAAACTTCACTATTCTGTTTGGGAACCGCCTATAATGTATCTAGCATGGAAGATATCGAGATCTGTTTGTTGTTATGTTGGCAATGAAAGCATACCTCTCAAAATTATTATTCATCCTTGTTTTAAAAGCTCGAGCTCTGGCACCTCTGCAAATCAATGCTTCCCTCTGTGAAGGGCCTATCTATTTTACTTTACTGTTGAGTCATCACCCTCTCATAAAAGGCACCAGTTAGAGAGCACCACCGTCATTTGTATGCTTTGCTATTAATTGATATTGAGTATGAGTATGACTGGATCTCTTCTACCATGAATTACAATGTCTAGTCAGTCCTTGTTCTTCAGAGGTGCTCTGCATTTATGTTTTGCGATCTCAGAAAGGGCTAGCGAGATACCATTATGTCATATTGTATCATGATTGTTTTGATAAAATTGTTGTCATCCGAGACTTATTATTATTGCTCGCTAGTTGATTATGCCATTGACATGAGTAAATGTGAGACCTAAATGTTATTGTGAATGTGGTTAGTCTATAATCTTTGCTGAAAATCTGAACATCAGTTAGACATATTTACAACAGCAAGATCAAACAGAGTTTGTAAATTTTTTTCTTTATCACTTTCAGTTTATCAAATGAATTGCTTGAGGACAAGCAAAGGTTTAAGCTTGGGGGAGTTGATACGTCTCCAACGTATCTACTTTTCCAAACTCTTTTGCCCTTGTTTTGGACTCTAATTTGCATGATTTGAATGGAACTAACCCGGACTGACGCTGTTTTCAGCAGAATTGCCTTGGTGTTATTTTTGTGCAGAAATACAAGTTCTCGGATTGACCTGAAAATTTACGGAGAATATTTTTGGAATAAATAAAAAATACTGGCGAAAGAATCAACTGCAGGGGGCCCACCACCTGGCCACAAGCCAGGGGGGCGCGCCTAGGGCGCGCCCCTGTGGCTTTTGGGCCCCCTGTTGCTCCTCCGACCTCGTTTCCACTTCTATATATTCCTATTCGGGGAGAAAAAATCAAGGAGAAGAGTTCATCGCATTTTACGATACGGAGCCGCCGCCACCTCCTGTTCTTCCTCGGGAGGGCGGATCTGGAGCCTGATTTGGGCTCCGGAGAGGGGAAATCGACGCCGTCGTCATCACCAACCATCCTTCATCACCAATTTCATGATGCTCTCCGCCGTTCGTGAGTAATTCCATGGTAGGCTTGCTGGACGGTGATGGGTTGGATGATATTTACCATGTAATCGAGTTAGTTTTGTTAGTGTTTGATCCCTAGTATCCACTATGTTCTGAGATTGATGTTGCTATGACTTTGCTATGCTTAATGCTTGTCACTAGGGCCCGAGTGCCATGATTTCAGATCTGAACCTATTATGTTTTCATGAATATATATGTGTTCTTGATCCTATCTTGCAAGTTGTAGACACCTATTACGAGTTATGATCCGCATCCCCCAGGGTGACAATAACTGGGATTCTTTCCGGTGATTACCGTAGTTTGAGGAGTTCATGTATTCACTAAGTGCTAATGCTTTGGTCCAGTTCTCTATTAAAAGGAGGCCTTAATATCCCTTAGTTTCCATTAGGACCCCGCTGCCACGGGAGGGTAGGACAAAAGATGTCATGCAAGTTCTTTTCCATAAGCACGTATGACTATATATGGAATACATGCCTACATTACATTGATGAATTGGAGCTAGTTCTGTATCACCCTATGTTATAACTGTTGCATGATGAATGCCATCCGACATAATTATCCATCACTGATCCATTGCCTACGAGCTTTTCCATATTGATCTTTGCTAAGTTACTTTTCCGTTGCTACTATTACATTCACTACAACACTGCTACTATCACCTTGCCATCGTTACCGTTACTTCCATACTACTTTGCTACTGAATACTTTGCTGCAGATATTAAGTCTTTCAGGTGTGGTTGAATTGACAACTCAGCTTCTAATACTCGAGAATATTCTTTGGTTCCCCTTGTGTCGAATCAATAAATTTGGGTTGAATACTCTACCCTCGAAAACTGTTGCGATCCCCTATACTTGTGGGTTATCACATATCATCCATAGCATTAGCGGGAGAATACCGAAAGTATGCGATAGGACGAAGTCCTTCTCGGCACTCTAGAGGACAATCCTCATATTACGTTACCAACCGTAAAGTTGTAACCAGATATTTAACAGCTATTCAATTTTAATAGGGAAGGTGGAAACGCGAGCCATTCTTCTACAACTATTATGCAAACCACACTTAGACAAAGTTCATAATTAATTGCACCGAGAATTAAACAAGTTAATTCTATAGTGCGCTCCCACTCAAATCAATATCTCTCATAATTGATTGTGAGTGATTCAAGATCCGTATTTCAATTCGACGTCATTGACGGGCTCATCACTGATGACGTGAATTTCAATCGGTAGGCCAACTTGCCAATCACATCTCTATGTGACTCTTGTCCATCTTTCGATGCACGTGTTCCGAGCTCAGGACTGTCCTGCCTGAACGTCAAGACAACCAAGTGATCACGCAGTGAGGTCTGACCTTAACCCGCCTTGCACCTCTCTAATCATTCGTGCTCATGTGTACATGGCGCACCCCGAAAAGATACGTGTTGTAGACGGTGCTACACTTGGGAGAATACTAACTACTTGATATTTTTAAGTGAGAGATCACCCTAATAAAAAGTGACTACCGCGCAATCAAGAAGGGTGCATCATAAGGGATAAACATCTCAGGCAATTCATAATTAGCATGACATGATATAGCCCCTTCTGACGGAGAAGTCTTGCATTTCTTCGTCTTCGGCATTCGCTTTGGTGTTCACCTTCGCGAAGATTGCCACCATCTTGTCGATGCACCAGATAATATTGCTATCTCTATAGCTAATAAAATAAGTGCATTACTTAAGGTTGACACGCAGGTCATTAAAGTGACAATCATATGGCTCTAGCCATCATGCCGAATCATGCCACGCAGGTCATGTTAATCAATTTACATCATATAGTCATCTCATACATAATCAAATTAATATGAGCACTGCTATACCACATCACATGCACATGCAAACCCTCCTGCAAAACCAAGTTAGACGCCTCTAATCGGTCCATGCAAAAACTTGTTTTTCGTGGCTTCTAAGGTTTCGAAACAAACCGAAGCTACCAACGTCCATCATCAAGTATGATAATTCAAGTCGCTAGATTAACTTCGCGGGGTGTATGAAACACGAGATAATAAAATCTCGAGCCCCATACTGAACTTCGTCATACGCATGACCCCCGTGCAGATCATAACTGCATTGCCCTTTCATTTGCGAAATTTCATCTTTCTTTTTAACTACGGTGGAATTCAATGAACTGTTAGCACTTCGTTGATCAATCAGGATCGCGGATTGCCAGAACATTGAAACTCCACCATGCTGTTATCAAGATCAGAAATATGCAAATTCCAGGGAGTCAACAAGAACATCGGGTAACAGATTTCATCTGCTACCCGCACAAATAATTTTCAGTAATAGAACTCATCTACTACCTAATTATATTGTGCAACACCCATACATCTCTATGTATTCTAGATCGCAACCTGCATCTACGCATAGCACGACTCTTGATGCCACTGTAGGGTAACGCAGCAGAAAACAAAAAATTTCCAACCTACGCACCAGCCCAGGACCACTATGGAGACTGCATACAAGGTTTGATCCTTTTCGTTACGATCGGCGGTGCAGATCCCAGCAGCTAGGATTTACAACCTCCCAACCGTGAGGATGTATACCCTCATCCGCCCCTCGAACAGCCCTCCGGGAGGTGGTTGGACAGTCCCCCGGACGGTGTCGCGGACAGCCCTTCGGGAGGACCTTCGAAACTCGGACGGTCACTCGGACAGCCCTTCGGGAGGACCTTCGAAACTCGGACGGTCACTCGGAAAGCCCTTCGGGAGGCACTCTCGAACTAAGACCGAAACAACGATCTCTCTACAGAGTTGCACACATACGGTGTCAACTATCCGGCAGGGCTTCGCCGTCCAGAACTAGTTCCTGCCGGAGCCCAGACAGCCTTTCGGCTCTACGAAACTATTTCGCTGGGAGGGAGAGAGAAGCCAGACAAGTCTATGGCATGTGTATGAGAGCAAGGGAGTCATTTGGGCAGCCCCCTCACCTCCTATTTATAGGAAAACCAAGGGGTAGTGTGCCTCCACAAATTACCAAAAACCCCCATGCAAAAGGGTTCACATGAGGGTGTTATGGACAAAATGGGGTGCCATGTAGAGCTCCAAGGAGCTCCAAAATGAGGGGCTTCCTTGGCCCCCAAGGCCTTCTATAAGCCTTTTGGGAAATATCCCAAAAGGTGGTTTTCCATAAATATCCAAAAAGCACTTTCACTATTCACGACGACATTTTTCAGCGTCTGTTCGAACTGAAAATATTTATGTGGGCTTAGAACATTTCCAGTACCCACTAAAATAATTTTCAGTGCATTCCGAAACAATTCCGGATTAGTGATTTTCATCTGCGAAAAGCATCTGAAGTGGTTCCGGCAGCTCCGGAACATTTCCGGTTTTTCTTCCGGAAAATTCCCAGAAGTTTCCAGAATGATTCTGGCACCCTCCAAGAATTATCAGGCATGTGCCAAAACCAATTTGACTTAATGGTATCCCCTGAAACAACTTTCCAGTTTTTCCGAAACTGTTCCAGTGTTCTCTCTGCGGAACTTTTCCGCTGTTCTAAACTTTTCCGGTGATTTTCTCTCAGACTCCCTGTCTAGTATTCAGCAGATAGATGACCCTTAAGCGTGTGACCCTATAAGTTCGGTGAAGTATAGACATGACCCGGAACCCATTCCGATCAATGATCAACATCGGAGCCGTGGACACCCATATTGACCCCTATACCCACACGAATGAATATTCGAGTGAACCTCCAGTTGCTTCGCGATATGTTACAAATACCCGAGGTGAGACATGTTGGCATCCCCGTGGATCAACAACTTGTCCACTATGCCAGTTACCTCGTTACCGGTATTGTTCTCTTTTCTCGTTACCGTGTTCCGGCATCCCCGTGATCAAATCCAAAGTGTCTGTCCAGACGATGATGGATACCGTAACACCAAGAGGGCCCAGAGATATCTCTCCATCGTCGGAGGAGCAAATCCCAATCTTGAGCTATCAAGTTACTTGACATACTTTTCCATGAACCCGTAAGCCGCCGTAATAGCCACCCATTTACGGATGACGTTTAACAAACCCCAAAGTTCATGAAGCAAGCATGAAGAAACTCGATACTCTCATGGTCTAAGGAATCATGCAAACGTTAACCATCTCTGTGTTATTAACCAATTAACTTGTGACGAATGTGTCTCATAGCATAACATCAATTCGGGTCGATTCTACACAAATGTTCTTCTAACATTGTGCCCTCAAAATTGTTGGCATAGACATGCCCATGATCAGGAAAACATAACCATCATGCAACACTTGAGCTAGTCTTAGAGGCCAGACTAGGAATGCATTTTACCGTTTATTATTCCACACGTGCATATGAGTCTTCCTCCGAGCCTCGTGGTTATTGTAGACTCGAGAACCATAGCAGTTCTAGCATGAAACATAAACCTAATTATGAACAGGGAGATAATCAATAACATTTATTATTGCCTCTAGGGCATATCTCCTACATCTCCTCCACCATCGGGGACAATGTCGTCGCATCAGAACACAACATATTGGCTCAACTTGGCTGCAGAGAGGAACCTCCTATCCCAGACACCACACACCATGGAGAACTCTCCCCGCAAAGCATTAGCCACGATAGTCGTCGGATCCTTCTCTAGCAACGGTAATGGATCTTGGGCGTGGGGGGTCTAGTCCCCTCGTTCGGGTGAAGGAGGAGGAGGACATCGTCCCCGTCGAAACAACTGCCCCCTCGTCCCGATGAATGACGTCGTCCTCGTCGAGGACAACCGGAGCTAGTGTCGGAGTCTGAGAAACCAATTGATGTCGTGTTGCGGCCCCCCTTCCTCGAAGCATGCAACGAGCAACGGATCCTCGGAGAGTTCGGCCCCACACTCACATACGAGGAGGAGCAGTGGATGCCGCTCGTGATTCTGACCCCCTACGCCTACTTCGAGGATCTCTTGTCGTAGGAGGAGGAGGACGCACGCTAAAGGACGCACCCCCGACTAGTGTAGGTAGTATGCTAGGTAGCAATGTCGCTTGAATTTTTATGTAAAGCGAACATTTTAGCCAATGAATAAAGTTATCGTGGAGGTACATATGTGTATGTTTAGACTAAAATTTGAGCTTAAATGGCCACTGCAGATTTGAAGAAAATGACAAAAAATAGAAGAGGAAAAAATAATATGAAAGCCCTATTATGACGACTCTATGTTTGTGCATAGAATCTCCATATTCATACGGAGCGCACTTCATATGTCAATTATGCTAGAGTTGATCATAGTTATTTCATTACGTATAATGTAGGAAAAGAGGAACTGCTATACACAGAATGCATGGATGAACTCATGGGCATATGGATTCATATTAAAAAAAACTTATTTCTACCAAAAAAAATCTGAAAAAAGCCTCACGCATACATGTTCATATTCTATGTGGATGCAAAAAAAAAATCGCGAAAAAATAACTTTTTTCTTTGACATGTGCAAAAAAGACAAAAAAATGTGTTATGGAACGCCATTTAGAAGTATTGAGATTTGTTTTTTTTTGTGGATGCAAGAAAAAAATAGATTTCTCACAAAACTTTGTGCCGTCCACATATATTTGTGAAGTGTATGCGTGAAATTTTCTTTTGAATTTTTTAATATTTTAAAACATGTTTAAAATGCAATTTTTGAAAAGTGGGTTCATATGCCCATAGACGTGCCCTCTCCTGCTATACAGCCATAAGTCCAAAGAACGTACTCCGTACTACAGCGGGCACTATTACTTCCCGGAGTAAAAGTTAAAATTTGAACGGAATAAGATGCAAAGATGCTGTTCACATCGATCCACGGCCACGGAAGAGATGGGATTCCTCTGCTTCCGCTGCTCGGTCGGAGGGCACAGGACCAACCAGGCTCCCCGCCTCCAGCTGAGGCAGGCGAGGTGGATCCGCGTGTGCCGCGTAAAATTATACGGGTGGCCGTACAGTGATTCCTGGTGGCTCACTCGTGCGTGACGGCTACTTACCTCCGTCGCGGCCTGCGTATAAAAATCTCTCGCAGGGGACAAGGCCTCTCCGGACCCCAAGAAGATAACACTGTTTGGATTGTCCAAGAGTCAGTATACAATGGACAAAGTCGTACGTAGATTAACAATTAGCTGCGTATGCACAGATTAAAGTAGAGTTTAGTTGCAACTATGTTCATCATGTCTTTCAAATGTTGAACTACCGTACTAGTTCTTCTCTAACTTAATATAAGACGTTTTTGACACTGTTATGGACTCTAAGGGCATCTCCGAGCAGACCGGCAAACCTCCCGCAATGGTCCGGACCGTGGGGTCCGGACCGCATAAGCCATCCAACGCGGTCCTGTATTTGTCCGCGGAGCAGTCTAGACGCGATTTCTCCCGTAACCCGTCTGTCCATAAGCCGCCCGCCATTGCTATATAAACCGTTGCCCCGGCCTTAGCCGCAGTCATCAGCCTCCGATCCCTCTCTCACCATGGATTCCTCCCCCCAAAGCTCTTTGGGACGGACTCACACCGGAGCAGAAGAAGGAGATGGACGGCATTGCTGCACGCTGGCGGGCGGGCAGGCAGCCGGAGGATGCCGACGTCCCAATGGAGGACGCGGCGGACAACGACGCTGCGCTGCCCTCGTCTTCCTCCTCCGCCGCGCCACCCTCCTCCTCCGTCGTGCCTCCCTCGCCGGTGCATTGCACCATGACCATCGGCGAGGCCCGTCCCATTACATGGACATGGTGTGGGAGGAGAGGGAGGAGCTGTTTCGGGAGGCATAGGCCGCTGCCGCCTACAACGACGCCCTCCTCCAGGAGCTCCTGTAGGAGAAGGAGCAACTCGTCGCCCGCAGGGCGGTCGCGCCCAACGCAGACCTGGTGGAGCAGGGGCGCTCTTGGACCCCTTCCGATCCGCACGTGAGATTCGTCTCGCGCACTGGCGGTACCGACAGCGGGTGGCAGAGGTGGCGGCCACGGCTAGGGATGACCCCGACGAGGAGGGTATGCCGGTGTTCGGTGACACCGACGAGGACGAGGAGGACAACACCGAGACCGGCGCGTCCACGGGCACCGCCGGCAGCGACGAAGAATAGTGCACGGGAGGTCGCCGGCGCTCAGGTCCCATGAAGGCCACCGCTCCTCCCCTCTCGTCGATGCCAAGCTTGGTGGGTTGAACATCGGCGGCTAATTTGTCGCTTGGCGGCTACGTGGAGGCGGACATCTGCGCTTGCCGGGCCTCCGGAGTAGGAGGTTACGGAGGCGGAGCTGGAGAAGGCGAAGTTCTCGGGGTTCCGTGGCCGGACACGGGGAACGGGCGGCGACGACAATTTTTTAGAGAAAAGACGCAGCCGAGCCCGAGAAGGGCGCTAGCCTAGTCCGACTTTGAATTATCAAAGCCATCAACTGGCCAGGGTACAGCTGCAGAGTACAACAACGAACTAGAACAAAGAAAGCAGCAAGATACAGAGGCGCTGGAAAGCAGCTCACAAGCCTCAAGCACTTCACACAGGAAGGATATACAACGGAGCACCTAGCTGAAGGACTTGAGGTCCTCCACTGCGACTACACATGGTTGGGAGCAATGTCGGCTTTGAAGAGGGAATGAAGCTGCACCTACATGGCCTGCCTTCACCAAAACCTAAGGGCCTCGGCATGACATGACCATCCGACCCCGTCTTCGAAGGAGGCCACAACCTCCTCGCCTGGATCGAAAAGCGCCGAACCGTCGAACAACGGGAAGTTCCCATGAACATGGATGAAAGCCGCCGGGTAGTCCCAAGGAGCGGATCAGAGCACCCAAATGTGCCGACGAGGCTCTGCCAAAGCAGAGCAAGCTGCAAAACCAACGGGCAGAACATGGCGGAGGAAAAGCTAAAGCTTGGACGAAGAAGAACACGCCAACGACTGCTGTCAACGCATCCTAGCAGTTCCCACCACCCCATCCCTCAAGGCGGCACCTTCAAGAATGTCACGGTGCTGAGAACGCCGCCGCCGCCGCCCACCGGAGTTAGGGTTTTCACCCGAGGAGCAGGGGGTGGGTAGTGGAAGGGCAGACCTTGACCGATGTCTCCATGAAGAAATCCGGCGCCCGCAGGCGTCGTCGTCGTCTCGGCCGGCCGCAGCCGACCAGGGGTTTCCCCCAGTCTGGATCCCAACCACCAGAGACGCCCACAAGCCGGGGGCTGGCCAGCCATGCCAGCGCAGCCAGGATCCGTCGAGGGCGACACACACTGAGCAGGGGACGGAGAGTAGCAGCTGGGTCGAGCGCCGCCAGCCGCCAAGGCAGCCACGGCCAGATCTGGCGCCGCCAGCCGCCAGGGCAACCACGCGAGGTCCCAGTCCACCAGAGTTCCGTCGGCCACCCAACCAGAACACCGGCACCACGCCAACCCCAAAGCACGCCGCGGGAGCAGAGGGGCCTCGCCGGGGGACCGCCGTCCCAGATCCAGAGCCCTCCGATGCGGCCGGAGGAGCGCAGACCCCGCCGCCGCAGTCCCCAGCTGCGCCACGGGCCTTGCCCGGCGCCAACCTCGTGCGGCGGCAAGGGAGAAGAGAGAGGGAGGGGTGCTACGCCGGCGGAAGGGGAGGGGGACCCCGAGTCGCCCACGCGGAGCGGCGCGGGCGAGGGGAGGGGAGCCGGTTCTGCTACGTCCTGGAACTGCCTGCCAACCGGAAAATTAATGCGTGACAAGCCGGCGATGACAATTTAGATTAGGTATTAATTATACATCTCTAGAGCCGGACTAATGTAAATGTAATGAAATCCGTCGTGTTTGCATGAAATCCGATCGTGTTTGCACGAATTTCGTCCGGTTGGTTTGAGTTGTTGAGCGGATGTATGCGGCTACGGTTGGATGTCGCCTTCCTGCATTCGTGTCCGAGGACTGATCCTTCCCTGTCCCCGGACGGATGCTGGAGGAAATTTGCGGGTTTACGTTGGAGATGACTTAAGAACATGTTATAAAAGGTTACAGAGGGAGTAACTGGGTTGGTATATGGGTTATCTAGTATTAGCTCGGTTACAATCCGACGTTGGCGTGGAAGCAATGTTGTCATCTCCTTTAATTTGCTTCAATCAACAGTTTATGTTTAGATATACCTCAGATGATATCGCACAGTTGTGTACTTCAAGCCAGTAATCCTTCTCAAATTGGTCATCACAACTCATCAGCTAGCCTCGTAAAAGAAAAGGGGAACTCGTCAGTTAACTGGAATCCGATCACATCTACCCAGTTAATGCAATCCTCAATGGTGGGAGATCTGTGATTTTCGTCTTTTTGATGACAACGATTGCTTTGGCTACCAACTTTCCAGGAAAGCCAAACCATTGCCGATCGTATTTTTTCATTGTTTGCGGCAAAGTCTAGCTAATTGCAGCTCGGTAATTCCATTTTGTTGTCTGAGTATATATAGGTACCACATGTGTTTTGAGTGATAACAATCCACCAATTTAATAAGAACAAATGCTACTAGAAATCATCAATTTTCTTAGATTGACGAGGACAAATTATATCTTGTAGATTAGTTCCTATATATCCTACAAAAAATGACAAGTTTGATAAAGGAACAATAGACCATCCACTACTTTAGGTGGGACTAGGTAATACACCGTAAGAGCATTTTCAACAGGCGCGCTATCTTAGCTGCGCGTTGGAAAAAGCTGTTTTTTTACGCACGCGGAGCCGAAACGGTCGCTCTAGCAGGCGCGCTAAAATTACGCGCGCGGTAAACTCGGTTTAGCGCGCGGAGGAAAACGACATCGAGCGTTTCTTATTTCGTGTGCCCGCTCCTGCGCGCTGGACAATGACGATTCGCGCGCGAGCGACCAACCGCCAAATCTGAGACCTTCAGGCGCTGGCGCCGCCGCCCACAACCTATCCCCGCGCGCCGCTGCTGCTTCCTCCACCTTCGCCCGTCGCCGCCGCCCCTCGAGCACACCATTTTTCCGAGAACAGTGCCCGACGGCGCCTCCCCCGCCTATCCCCGCGCGCCGCCGCTGCTTCCTCCACCTCCACCCCTCGCCGCCGCCCCTTGAGCGCTCCATTCTTCCGATGAACGGCGCCCGGCGACTGTTCGCAGCTTGATGCCCACAAGGTGTTTGACAAAACGCTTGCAAGGTATGTATTGCTTCAACTTTATATTTTATATATGTTGTTTGTACTTTTAAACTAGTTTAAATTCAATATTGTAGATGAGTTCGTCCTACGAAGAATTTGATATCTAGGAGGAGGAAGACCTCGCAATAATCCTAGCTACGCACATCAATAAAAAGCCGAAGCACGGTGGTTCGGTCGTGGGTCGACAGAACTTGTGGAGGGATAAGCCGTTGACAGCACCGCAAGGTAAGAAAAATCTTGATTTCCACAATGCTCAGTCGGCGGCTAGGAAAAATGTGGAGAGAGATTTTGGGATTTTGCAATCCCAATTTGCTATTGTGAGAGGACCGACTAGATTTTGGGATCAAAAGATCCTTTGGTACATCATAAACGCTTGTGTGATCATGCATAACATGATCATCGAGAATGAGCGCGGGTAAGATTTGGAGTATTCTCAGTATGAGTTGTTGGGACGTCCCGTGCGAGTGCGGAGAAGGGCTGCGAGGGTGGCCCGATTTATTGCCTCCTATCATGCCATTCGACATGCCGAAACGCATGATGATCTTTAAAATGATCTAATCGAGGAGTGGTGGGCATGACATGGGCGACAAAATTAGTTTGATGTGGTATGTTTGATGTTGTATTGTTGAACTATTTGTTTTATTGGAAGATAAACTAATTATTTGAGTTGTAATAATAATTGAACTATTTATTATCGATTTATTTTTGTGTGTCTGATCTTCTTTGTTTTATTTTGAGAGTGAGATATGTTGTTTGTGCTGGGCGCGCTGTAAATTTACCGCGCCTGCTGGAGCTATAGGGCCACGCTGCATTTTGCAGCGCCTGCTGGAGCAAGCGCCTTGCAGCGCGCAAAAAAAGCTATTTTGGCGTTGTATAATTTTTTTAGCGCGCCGGACGGTTGCGCGCCTGTTGAAGATGCTCTAAGGTTGTGTGTATCACATTGATGCAGAGGGCGGAGGTTTTAACCTCCTTTTCAAAAGGAAAAGAAAAATGTTTTGGAAGACATTTCTTAAACTTATGATGATGCAAATTATAGTTGTAGAAGAAAAAGGAAACATGTGCACTACAGAATCATTACAGTGGACCAAATTATAATGATGCAGATTAATAAAAAAAGAATATCATACGAATACAGCAGATTAATGGTGCAAACTACTACAAGATAAAGGTCACTAGATCTACTTACTGTAAGCATACACATTTGTCTTGTCATGGACGTAGCATGCATGTGATAGAATTCCTGAAACACTTATGTTTTTTGAAGAGGCAAACACAATACAATATAAAAAAACATATGACTGTAATGTTATGCCATCTGAATACGAAAAGCCGAGTACTACATGATTGTAAGGATGTTCGATTACTCATAGGATGGAGACGAGGAACTGCACCGACTTGTTTTGGACTTGCTTAAGCAAATGTTCGCGTCTGCTCCCTAGAAAAATTAAGATACTCGACATTTGTCCCTTAGGAAATGGTTCTCGATCCAAGTTTAAGGTCAGTTTCGAGCAACAGCGTCCATTCATATGGTCGAAGTAGAGGTCTACCTTTTCTCTGAATCAGCATCTTGCCTGCTAAAGAAATGTGCAGAATTATTTTGTACTATCATAATCACATGCACAATCCTATGGCCTCCCTCAACTCAACATTTTTAGCTACACACTTCATTTTTTTAATCATCAGTGTCAGCTCTGCAATCTGCATATGACAAAGCATGATTGGCTTTCCCTGCGAAAAAAGGAAAAACATAAGGCACGATTGGCCTCTTCTTGCCGCCCGTTTACGTGCCACAGCTAATTCACAGCAATTTCATACCCATTTAGTATGCGATCATCCAGTTTAAAATTCAACTCAACCGACAGTTGCAGTGGCGATTTCCAAGTGGGACTGTAACAGGCCACAATCTTGAAGATTTGGTAGATATCAGCCATCATGGAGATCACTAGTCTGTCTATCTATCTATCTATCCGCTACTCCCTCCGTCCGGATTTATTAGGCTCCCTCTTATTCTGGGTTAAAGTTCGACCTACAAATTTAACTAACAAAATAGAAACTATATGTCATAAAAATTATATTGTCAGAAAGCTCTTTCGAATACAAATCCAACAGTATAATTTTTTATAGCATATGCTTTATATTTTAGTAGTCTATAGATGGTCAAAATTTAGCCCAAAATACGAAGGGGACTAATAAACCCGGACGGAGATAGTACCTCTTTACATGATGCTGTGATTCTTACGTACGGGCAAGAGACCGTGGGCGGGGGTTTCCTGGGGAAGAAACAAGGCAGGCAGGCAGCGAGTCAAGAGACCTTTGCCATGATCGCGTCTGCCGGCCCTTGATTGCCAAGCAAAGTGTCGCATTGCAATCCCCCAAAGTAACTCAATCAACGGACTGACGGCGACGTCTGGATTTCGTCTGGAAACTGGCAACGGGCTGATCGAAACAGTTGCATTTCGGCGCCGAACTCTACTACGCTGGGCGAGTGTCGTCGTCACTCACAACCTAGCTGGTACGTATCCAGTGGCGAATCTAGAAAAAAAATGAAGGGTGGGCTCAAAGCTTATGCCGAGAGAACTAAACGCTTACTTCGACAAAAAAAAAAATCAAATTTTGAACAAAACAATGAATCTATTGAGCGAGATAGTCATTATCCCCAAATCCACTCTTCCAAATAAGCTCGATTTTTCCCAGATTACTACGGAAAACATGTACTCCCTCCGTCCCAAAATAAGTGTCGTTGGTTTAGTACAAAATTTATACTAACTTAGTACTAATTTTACGTCGTAAAATTAGTACTAAGTTAGTATAAATTTTGTACTAAACCAAGTACTAAGTTAGTATAAATTTTGTACTAAACCAACGACACTTATTTTGGGACGGAGGGAGTAGTATTTACTAGAATTTTTTCTACATCAACTACTAGAGAAGCAACCAAAAAAAGACAAAGACAATGATATTGATGTTGATTCTTACTTCCTACTAATGGTGCTGTAGTTGTAGTCTTGTAGAACATATCCACACCAAAATGCAAGTGACAAATTACAACTAAAATTGATTGGGAAAACATTAGATTCGGGAGCAATAGGATGAGTATTTGAACTGCTTGCAAACCAACTATGCAAAGTCTTCTTTCTCTTCATTTCTACAAAAAAATGAAACAAGGATAGAAATTAGTTCATTGATTAATTAGAAACTAGCACTAGCTGATGCGTGAAGCCCTGAACTAAGAAACTACAAAAGGGTCAAAACTGAATAAAAGTACAGAGTCAAGTGCCAACCACTAGCTGTTGCCCGCTCGTCGACCGGCCCTCCTGTTGGACGGCAGCGGAGCTGCAGAAATCGCCAATGGGAGATGGAGGAGCCGGCGCTAGAGAGGGCCCTGCTGCCCTGGGCGACGCCGACGAGCTTCCTGGCAGCAGCAGCCCGGCGGGGAGGCGGGGAGGCGGAGAGGCGGCGTCCGGCGAGGAGGTTGGGAGGCGGCGTCCGGCGGAGAGGCTGTGTCCGACGGGAGGCGGCGGAGGCGGGGAGGCTGCGTCCGGCGGGGAGGCGGGGAGGCTGCGTCCGGCGGGAAGGCGCGGAGGCGGCGGCCGGTAGCGTCCGACGGCTAGGTTTGCAGCTTGTGCGCGTGGGGAGGAGCTCGTGTGCGTGGTGTGGCTGGCTCGGTGGCTCCTGCCTGGTTAGAGCTTAGATGGGCTTGCTTCTGGGCCAGTTTTTGGTGTTGGGCCTTACGAAAATTACGAAGCCTAGTAGTAAAAAATAAATTCGCGAATTTGGAGGGTAGGCTGAAGCCCATCGAAGCCTCCCTGTTGAATTCGCCACTGTACGTATCTGATACCACCCACCCACGGCCACGGGCCCAGGAGCGGGAGGGGCGACGAGGTAAGGAACAACCGGCACGTATCTAAGACTGTCAGGTACGAGGCGGCGTGGCGTGCGTGACCCGGACGGTCGCAAGTTGCAACAACCAGCATGGCTAGCCAATCCCTGGTGCGCAGGGAGGAGCGACCTGGGCGCGTGTCTGGCCGCGGGGAGCAGCGCGGCCGTGGGGCTGCGGAAGGTCCACCGCCCCTCTCCCACCTTGGGGCATTTTGCATTTGGCAGGAAGGATTCGTCGTCGTCGTGTGCCGGTACGGGTCATGCATATCGTCGCCACTCGCAACCCGAACCTCGGCGAGTCGTGGCTTGGACGCACGCGCACGCCAGGGCGGCGACGAGGACATGGTGAGTCTCGGGCTGATGTGCTCCTCATCGTTGGCCGGCCCAACAGGGGTTTGAACGCTCGCACGGGGATGTGCGGTTTTCCCGGTTCGCTGGTCGCGGTTGACCGGTTGGCCATTGACTTTTTGTTATTTTTTAATAAATCAGGATTAAAAAAAGTTCTGAATTCAAAAAAAGTATGAGTTTTAAAAAAACTAATGGATTTGGCAAAATCTTAAATTCAAAAAAGTTCATGAATTCGAAAAAAGTTTGTGGTTTTGGAAATAAAATCATCAATTTGAAAAATGTTCATGGATTTTAAAAAAGTTCATCAATTTTGAAAATAAAGTTCACGAATATGAAAAAAAATCATGGATTTTGACAAAAAAGTTCACAGATTTGGAAAAAATCCATAGATTTTGAAAAAAGTTCACGTATTTGTAAAAACATGGATTTTGAAGGAAAAAATGGTGAATTTGGAAAAAGTACATTGATTTTGAAATAAAAAGTTCATGAAGTATAAAAAATCTTATTTTGGAAAACAATTTGTAGATTTGAATATATTCATGCTTTTGAAAAAAAATAGCAGATTCAAAAAAGTTCACGAATTTGAAAAAAAAATTGTTCTGAAGAAAGGGTTCACGAATTTGAAGAAACTTTTTGAATTTAAAAAAGTTCGCGCATTTAAAAAAGGAAATGGAAAACAAAAAAGAAAAGGACAAGGAAATAAGAAACCCAATAAAACCATCCAGAAAACCAAAAAAAGTAAACAAACTGGTGAGAAGGTTCCCAAAACTAGCTGGAAGCTTCTAGAATGTTCACAAAACAGCTTGGTCACCTTTCAAAAAAACAAAATTAGTCGTGTGCGGTCGGAGACAACAACAACAACAACAACAACAACAACAAAGCCTTTAGTCCCAAACAAGTTGGGGTAGGCTAGAGGTGAAACACATAAGATCTCGCGACCAACTCATGGTTCTGGCACATGGATAGCAAGCTTCCATGCACCCCTGTCCATGGCTAGTTCTTTGGTGATGCTCCAATCCTTCAGATCTCTCTTTACGAACTCTTTCCATGTCAAGTTCGGTCTACCCCGGCCTCTTTTGACATTATCAGCATGCTTTAGCCGTCCGCTATGCACTGGGGCTTCTGGAGGCCTGCGCTGAATATGTCCAAACCATCTCAGACGATGTTGGACAAGCTTCTCTTCAATTGGCGCTACCCCAACTCTATCTCGTATATCATCATTCCAGATTCGGTCCTTCCTTGTGTGGCCACACATCCATCTCAACATGCGCATCTCCGCCACACCTAACTGTTGCACATGTCGCCTTTTAGTCGGCCAACACTCAGCGCCATACAACATTGCGGGTCGAACCGCCGTCCTATAGAACTTGCCTTTTAGCTTTTGTGGCACCCTCTTGTCACAGAGAATGCCAGAAGCTTGGCGCCACTTCATCCATCCGGCTTTAATTCGATGGTTCACATCTTCATCGATATCCCCATCCTTCTGCAACATTGACCCCAAATATCGAAAGGTGTCCTTCTGAGGCACCACCTGCCCATCGAGGCTAACATCCTCCTCCTCCTCGTGCCTAGTAGTACTGAAAGCGCACCTCATGTACTCGGTTTTAGTCCTACTAAGCCTAAAACCTTTCTATTCCAAGGTTTGCCTCCATAACTCCAACTTCCTGTTGACCCCCGTCCGACTCTCATCGACTAGCACCACATCGTTTGCAAAGAGCATACACCATGGGATATCTCCTTGTATATCCCTTGTGACCTCATCCATCGCCAAGGCAAAAAGATAAGGGCTCAAAGCTGACCCTTGATGCAGTCCTATCTTAATCGGGAAGTCATCAGTGTCGCCATCACTTGTTCGAACACTTGTCACAACATTATCGTACATGTCCTTGATGAGGGTAATGTACTTTGTTGGGACTTTGTGTTTTTCCAAGGCCCACCACATAACATTCCGCGATATCTTATCATAGGCCTTCTCCAAGTCAATGAACACCATATGCAGGTCCTTCTTTTGCTCCCTATATCTCTCCATAAGTTGTCGTACCAAGAAAATGGCTTCCATGGTCGACCTCCCAGGCATGAAACCAAACTGATTTTTGGTCACGCTTGTCATTCTTCTTAAGCGGTGCTCAATGACTCTTTCCCATAGCTTCATTGTATGGCTCATCAATTTAATTCCTCGGTAATTAGTACAACTCTGAACACCCCCCTTGTTCTTGAAGATTGGTACTAATATACTCCGTCTCCATTCTTCTGACATCTTGTTTGCCTGAGAAATGAGGTTGAAAAGTTTGGTTAGCCATACTATCGCTATGTCCCTAAGGCCTCTCCACACCTCAATGGGGATACAATCAGGGCCCATCGCCTTGCCTCCTTTCATCCTCTTTCGTTGTTCTTCTTTTCTTTATTGAGTCATAGGACCACCGTACTATTAAGAGGGGTATAGTGTTCGAAACTTATGTTTCTTTAACGCTAAACCGAAACCTATAGGGGTTGACAAAATCTTTTTGTGTTCCGAATAAATACTTGCCAGCAAGAGACGCAGTCCTTCTTCGTTGCAAGAGATTTGATTCGGACCAAGGAGTTAGCATTACTTGTTCCTCAAGTAATGTTATCGTTTTGTTCAAAGCCGACGTTGGATAAGTGTAAGTTGAGCGTTGGCTAGCTGCCATGTCCAAAATGGTCCTTTTCCCCTCATTAAACCGCGATTATAAATTAGCCACCCCCTTCCAACATGAACCGTGGGCTACTTCATACGATTCCAAGAAGATTGTGTGAGCACCCCTCACCCGAGTGATTTGAGTTTAAAATCCACCGAGAGAAAAAACCCAAAGACGAAAAATTAGATAGTGGTTTAGCATCACTGGAATCTAAGTCTAGTACGCTCCACCTATTACTCTTGAGAGATGCCAACTCTCTTGACGGTTAGGTGTCAAGTTCTTTAGTGACCAAGAGTGATTGTGGTTCACGAACAAGAAGTCTGTGAAGGTTATGGAGATCACCTCAAGCATCTACCCAGAATGATCGACACTAGTTGACGAATCAGTTGTCGAGGAGAATAGGACGAAGAGAGTTTATGTTCTGTGTTCAATCACAAGTCGCTCCAACTAGACATGGCTCTTTTGCAGAAGTGTGTACTGGTCGAACAAATGCCATGTCACCATCAGGCATCACTGATCACCTTTGTACCCTATTTATCTTTAGTTCTCTCTTGTGAGTTTTGGTTCGACCATATGTCTTGTCACCTCATAACGCACTGATCGTACCCCACATTTATAGGCCCAAGTCAGCGGTGGACCGACTCCTTCGGTTCCCAAGACAAGCTCAAGCTGCGGTTAGTCCCATCCATTTTGGAGGATTTAATGGGAAGTGGCATCATGACCTCCCTCACCGGCGCAAGCACGGAGGAGGCACAGAAGTGGACTGCCGACGCACGGATTACTGTGTTCTCAAAACCGAAGCAGTGGGCATCAAAGATTTGATTCCTGTCACTGATGGGAAAGGAACGTCACGCATCGCGAAATTACTAATACATAGATCAAATCCAACAACAAGTGTGGACAGCTAGGATCAAGCCTAGCCATTCGCTGTCATTTAGTACACAGATGGCTAAGGGGCCAACTCTCCGTTTCTTGGATGTCTACACTTCTCCAGTTTGTTGATTTGACTAAACAAGTCTCATGACACATGTGGCACATGCGCTGAAAAGGGCCTGACCCTGACAGCATATGCGGCACGCGTCCGGCCCAGGCCTTGGGGCTTCTGTTGGTACCGTGACTTGCAGACAACTGGAGAAGCACTTCAGCCATCAACTTACTACCACTACCCCATGGTGGCATGCAAATCTTTACGAAGACATTGAGTACAACATCCAGAAGGAGCCTAGGCTTCGTGGTGGTATGCAGATCTTCGTCAAGGTCAGCTACATCCTCCTACAAACTGGCAACCAAGTTGCGGAAGGAGGATAACTCAAGACACCTGGCAACGTGTCGAGATAGCCGACACCTGGGAACAACTACGATATACGGCAACGCTTTATCCCTAGCTCGCATCCAGCAAGCGGGAACAACAAGCCACCGCACCCAACGCATGGCGCATTGGTTCTGCTCAGACATGCCTTTTGCGTTGCATGGAGGGTGTGCAGGCATGTTAGGGGATTTACATCGGTACAAGTGCTGATTCACCACATCATTTCCCAAGCGGTGGACACCTGTGTTAGCAGGTGTCGTGCTAATGTTAGATGGAGACTGCAAGCGGTGTGATGGGATGAACGTTCGTTCCCGGGAACCAAAAGATGACGACACATCATCAGGCATATAATGCATACACCTATCTTGTCAGGGTAGGGCATAGTACATCGTAGCTACTGTGGTAAACCCTTAAGTTATAAAAGGTGAGCCTGGCTACGATGGGAGAAGGGGGACTTTTGGCTGGATCTACTTCAGGGAAGGGTTGGACACCTGATAAATATCACCTAGTAGCTTCAAAGCAACATCTTCCCGTTCCAGGAATGGTTTGTTGCTCGTAGTCCAGAACATAAACAAAAATGCAAATTAGGAGTAGGGTATTACGCAACCATCCGGGCTCAAACCTGGGTAGATTATGCGTGTTCTCCATTTTTCCTATTGGTGTGATCCACACTTTGCGCCCCACACCATGAATCGGAAAAGGGACACCTTCTCTCCTTGGTGGCTCACGTGTGTTCTGCACACGAGCAACGACAATGTGATTGTATCTAGATACTTGTTCTAGTTTTCCTTTGGTAGTTCTTATTCATGAACGTGTTATTGTTTATTATTTCGCTGATGTGTCTGGGAGATTTGAAGTGTCCCGAAAAAAATTAAAATCTCCCATTCACCAACATCTGGTAGACATACTTCGTTCCTACAACTCGCATCAGAGTAAGGTACTCCTTGTCTCTTCTTTTTAAGGTCTAACCACCTTGGAGTTTAAGTATGACTTAAGTGAACTACAGTTCAAAGCTGAAGATCCCCATATTCGATGGGACAAACTTTCCCTTCTAGAAGGAGAATATGATGATCCGCCTCCAAGCAATTGATGATGAAATGTTGCATGTTGTTCAACACGGCAACATGATCTATACCCCTGGTTACCCTACACCATGGGAGAAAAGGCTCGTTCACATGGATGCTCAAGCAAAGAATGAGATATGTGGTCATCTGTTGCGGGTGCAATTACTTCGATACTGTCAGTTGGACATTGCGAAAGAAATATGGGACATCCTCGAAAAGATTAGTGAGGGCCAGTCCACGCAGAAAGAAGCTTGCATCGATGCTCTTCGTGCCAAATTCAACTGTTTCAAAAGGATCGGAAATAAAATTTGTCAGCAAACCTTCGACAGACTGAGTGACATTGCAAATGAGCTACATGGCCTAGGGGCCAAAGACATCACTAATGATGAGGTTGTGAAGAAGTTGTTCACATCTCTGGACAGTTCCTTCGATACTATAGTGTTGATGATCACGTAGAGAGCTGATTTCAAGTTACTCAACTTTGCCATTATTATGGAAAGATTGAACACTCATGAGGAGAAATAAGAAGAAAAGAAATATCACTATGGCCCAGGTTACTCCAAGAGTCATGCACTCAAAGTCACGGTTGAATCTTCTTCAGAAGACAACGTCGAAGAAGAATCTGATGATCCTGAAAGTATCAGCAAGGATCTGGCACTGATAACAAAATGCTTCCAGCATTTCCGAAAGAAAAATAAATTACAGAAGAAAGGCTCAAACAACTTTGGGAGTTCCAAGTCCTCATTTAAGTCTACAGGATATTACACTTGCTTCAAGTGCAAGAAAATAGGAAATTTCATCTTTGACTGTCCTCTCTAGGAAGCTGAGATTCGAGCCAGTGGAAGATTTGACTCAGGAAGTAGCAAGCATGGAAAGGGAAAAAGCAAGAACTATGATTCAGATGATGAGAATAAGACCAAGTTCTTCAAGAAGAAGGATTAGTCCTCTAAGTCTACCTCAAGACCTCCTTCAAGGCCTCCTTCAAAGTCCACCTCAAACTGAAATAATACCTCGCGCAAGGCCAAGGCATACATCGGCAAGGAAATAGACTCTGATGAGGAAGCTTCTGACTTCGATGAAGAAGAAGAATCCGAAGAAGAATCAGAATCACGAATGGTCGGCACTGCTTGCGCCTCTACAGTTGTGTCATACTTCTTCAACAACAAGTCAAGTGGTGATGAGGCACCACATTCTGCTTCATGGCAAAAGGTGCAAAGGAGAAGGTACCTCCCAAGTATCATAAAGTTTACACCCGTGATCAATTTTCTTCAGATGATGATGATCATGCAAAACAGATAAAAATTGCTAAGAAACATCAATTCTCTCTCGCGAAGATTGAGAAAACCCTCAGGAAGTATGGATGGTTTGTGGGGGCACCAACCTATAAGATCGACGCCTTCGATTGTACATCCTACAGTGATCCCAAGATCAGGTGCCACTAAGTAAAGTGAACTAAAAACAGTAGCATACATCCATTGCAGCGGGAATAAGTCTTACATAGGGGTGATCGACTATGGTCTAGTCCTACACATATAAGCCATGAAGTCAACTACTTATTCAATGGTGCAGCGGATACATCGATGGTAAATTGAACCCACATAGCGAGCCATAGCCAACAAGCAAGCTGACTAGGAAGCGGCCTAGTTTGCATCAACACCGTCGAATAACACATCTTTGAAGCATGTATCTTCCATTCCTCGCGAAGTTGATATCCAGGGACAAGCCAGTTGAGTACGTTTCAAAATACTCGCAAGCAGCCCAAGAATGTAATAGTAGAATTCTCATGCAAGGCTCAGTACAAGGGAAAGACTTATATATTAAGTTTAGCAGTTTGCATAAAGCTGATTTCAATGTATATGTCCTACTTTGAAAACAACAAGGCCTCGTGGTCCAAAGAACCACGGTGGCTCAGGTTACAAATATCAACATAAACAGTTCACATTGAACGCCAACTTGATCATCTCATCATCAAGCCTGGGTACTGATACATCCATTTTGCATCGTGTTTTCATAGTGTTATTTATAATGTTTTTAGTCATTATTTCACCTTATGATGTAATTATAATTCCTTTTCTCTCTTAATTTGCAAGATTTACATGAAGAGGGGAATAACCGACAACTAGAATTCTGGACCTAAAAGAGCAACATCAGAGATAGCTATTCTATGGAGCTCCAAATGACCTGGAACTTCATGGAGATTTTTTATTGAATATATGAAAAATACTGGAACGAAGAACCACTAGAGGGGGCCAACTTCTGTCCACAAGACAACAGGGCGCGCCCTAATCTTAAACACTAGCATGATTTGGGAGTAGTTACTTATGTTCTTGAGGACATGGAAGAAGTCTTGTTATAAGAAATCCTGTGAAGTTGGTATTCGGTCAATATTTTGATGGTATGTATGTTGTTCTTCCTCGAGTGGTGTCACGTAAATGTCGACAAGATGACACTTTATCATATTTAGGCCTAGGGGAAGGCATTGGGGAGTAATAAGTATATGATGGGTTGCGAGAGTGACAGAAGCTTAAACCCTAGCTTATGCATTATTTCGTAAGGGGCTGATTTGGATCGATATGTTTCATGCTATGGTTAGATTCATCTTAGTTCTTCTTATGTAGTTTTGGATGCTTGCGAGAGGGGGTAATCATAAGAGGGTTGCTTGTTCAAGTAATAACAACACCCCTAGCACCGGTCCACCCACATATGAAATTATCAAAGTAATGAATGTGAATTAATTAAACATGAGGAACGTGACTAGATGGCAATTCCCATGCGTCCTCGAGAACTCTTTGCTCATTATAAGAAGTACTTCCGGCCTACCCTTGGCTATAAAAAGAATTGGGCCACCTTGTTGCACTCTTGTTACAATTTTTACTTGTCACTTCCTATGAATTATCTTGCTACAAAATTATCTGGTAGCACTACTTACAACACTTGTAGAGAATACCTTGCGGAAAACCGCTTGTCATTTCCTTGTGCTCCTCGTTGGATTTGACACTCTTACTTATCGAAAGGACTACGATTGTCCCCCCATACTTGTGGGTCATCAAGACTCTTTTCTAGCATCGTTACTAGGGAGTGAAGCGCCTTTGGTAAGTGGAATTTGGTAAGGAAACATTTTTATTATGTGCTGAAATTTACCATCAGTTGTCACTATGGAAAATAATCCTTTGAGGGGCTTGTTCGGGGTATCTTCTCCTCGAACGGAAGTGCTAAGAGCAGCTCCTCAACCTACTGAACCTACTAAAAATATTTATTATGAAATACCCTTTGAGATTATGGAAGAAATGCAAGCTCATCCCTATGTAGAAGATGGAACTGTGCATCCTGACATGCACTTGATCTTTATAGATAAACTCCATGGATTTTTTAAGCTTGTAGTTTTATCAGAGGATGGAGTCAAGAAGAAAGTATTCTCTTTATCTTTGGAGGGAAAAGCATTGTTATGGTATAGGCTATTGGATGGACCTGGAGTGTGGGACTGGAACCAACTGAAACTGGAATTTCATCAAAAAAATATCCTATGCACTTGGTTCATCGTGATCGGAATTATATATAATTTTAGGCCTTGTGAAGGATAAAGTATCGCTCAAGCTTTGGGGAGGCTTAAATACATGATGCACACTTGCCCCAATCATGAGCTCTCGAGAGGAATGATTATGGAGAACTTTTATGTTCGACTTTCTTATAACGATCAAACTATGCTCAATTCTTGCTCGTTGGTTCTTTTATGAAGAAAAGTATTGAATTCAAATGAGATCTTCTTGGGAGAATTAAACACAACTTTGAATAGGTGGAAATCAACAAAGGTAATGAGTCAGGTATAACCCTTGAATATGGTTGTGCTAAGTCTTTTGTAGAAACATACGTTTTTCATAAGCTTAGTGCAAAATATGGACTTGACTCTAAGATAATAGCTATTTTTTTCTGAATCATTTGCGGCTCATGTTGATCTCCCTAAGGATAAGTGGTTTAAATTTCATCCACCTATTGAATAAAATAATGAACCTGTTATAGCCAAAACTGAAACTATTGCTTATTCTGCCTACACGGTTGTACCTACTGCTTATATTGAGAAACCTCATGTCCCCGGTAGGATAAAGGAACATGCTAAGGCTACAACTGTAGTTTATAAGAGTAATGTTAAACCTCCTGGATATTCTGAACAAAATAAAGTGGAACCTAATATTGCAATGGTTACAGATCTCTTGGTTGATAATATTGATGGACATGTCATTTATTTCTGTGAGGAAGCAACTAGGATTGCTAAACAGATTAATACCAAACAAGATAGATAATATAAGTGCAAACTTGTAGTTGGCATGCTTGTAATTTATGTGAAGATTGGAGATCATTGCTATCATGGTTTATGTGATATGGGTGCTAGCATAAGTGCTATTCCATTTAGTTTATATCAAGAAGTTATGCATGATATTGCACCCGTGGAAATATAAGATATTGATGTTACTATTAAGATTGCAAACAGAGATACTATTCACCGCTTGGGATTGTGATAGATGTTGAAGTCTTGTGTGGCAAGATCAAATCCCCTACTGATTTTCTAGTTCTTGGATCACGTCAAGATGATTTTTGCCCTATTATTTTTGGTAGACCTTTCTTGAATACTGTGAATGCTGAAATAATTGTGTTAAAGAGAAGGTTAGTGTTATATTTGGTGATATATATCATGAATTTAATTTCTCTAAATTTAGTAGACAACCTCATGATAAAGAATAGCCTAGTAAAGATGAAATCATCAGACTTGCTTCTATTGTTGTGCCCCCTACTGACCCGTTAGAACAATATCTGCTAGAACATGAGAATGATATGCATATGAATGAAAGAAATGAAATAGATGAAATATTATTTAGACAAGCACCTATCCTTAAACATAATTTACCAGTTGAAACTCTGGGAGATCCTCTACCACCAAAGAGTGATCCGGTGTTTGAAATAAAGAAGCTCCCTGACACTTTGAAATATGTTTATCTCGATGAAAAGAAGATATATCATGTTATAAGCAATGCTAACCTTTCAGTGCATGAAGAAAAGAGATTACTCAAAACTCGTAGGAAGCATCATGCTGCAATTAGATATACTCTTGATGATCTCAAAGGCATCAGCCCTACATTATGTCAAGACAAGATTAATATGGAGCCCGATGCTAAACCAGTTGTCGATCATCAACGTCGTTTGAATCCTAAAATGAAGGATGTGGTAAGAACTTAAATATTAAAGCTTCTGGAGGCAGGTATAATTTATCCTATAGCTGATAGTAGATGGGTAAGTCATGTTCATTGTGTTCCTAAAAAATGAGGCATTGCTGTTGTTCCTAATGGTAAAAATGAACTTATACCACAAAGAATTGTAACCGGTTATAGGATGGTAATTTATTTCAGAAAACTAAACAAAGCTACTAGAAAATATCATTATCCGCTGCCCTTTATTAATCAAATGCTAGAAAGATTATCTAAGCACACACACGTTTGCTTTCTAGATGGCCATTATGTTTTTTCTCAAATACCTGTATCACAAGAACATCAAGATAAAACTACCTTTACGTGTCCCATTGGAACTTATGCTTATAAATGTATGCCTTTTGGTTTATATAATGCACTTGTTACCTTTCCAATATGTATGACTGCCATATTCTCTGATTTTTGTGAGAAAATTGTTGAGGTATTCATGGATGATTTTTCCATTTACGGAACTTCTTTTGATGATTGCTTGAGCAACCTTGACCGAGTTTTGCAGAGATGTGAAGAGATCAATCTTGTATTGAACTGGTATAAGTGTCACTTTATGGTGAATGAAGGTATAGTCCTTGGCCATATGGTGAATGAGGAATTGAGGTAGATAAATCTAAGGTTCATGCAATTGAGAAAATGCCATGTCCTAAATATATCAAAGGTATAAGAAGTTTCCTTGGTCATGCTGGTTTTCATAGGAGGTTCATCAAAGACTTTTATAAAATATCTAGGCCTGTCACTAATCTCCTACAAAAAGATGTTCCATTTTTTTTTTATGATGATTGTGTAGAATCCTTTGAAATACTTAAGAAAGCCTTGATTTGTGCACCTGTCGTTTAACCACTAGATTGGAACTTGCCTATTGAAATTATGTGTCTTGCTAGTGATTATGCTATTGGTGCTATTCTAGGGCAAAGAGTTGATAAGAAATTAAATGTTATTCATTATGCTAGTAAGACCTTGGATAGTGCTAAAAGAAATCATGCTACTACCGAGAAAGAATTTTCAGCAGTAGTGTTTGCCTGTGATAAATTCAGACCTTATATTGTTGATTCTAAAGTTATAGGTCACACAGATCATGCTGCTATTAAATATCTTATGTAAAAGAAAGATGTTAAACCTATATTGATAGATGGGTTCTTTTGCTACAAGAATTTGACTTGCATATTGTTGATTGGAAAGGAGCTGAAAACCCTATAGCAGATAATTTGTCTAGAATGGAAAATGTCCTTGATGACCCACTACCTGTTGAGTTCTTTGATGAACAACTAGCTGTTATAAATGCTTCTACTTCTTGCAATAATCCTTGGTGTGTAGACTATGCTAATTTCATTGTTGCCAAATATATACCACCTAGTTACACTTACCAGCACTGGAAAAAGTTCTTCTTCAATTTAAGACATTACCTTTGAGATGACCCGTATTTATATAAAGGGGTAGATGGTGTTATTAGGCGTTGTATACCAGAGCATGATCAGGAACAAATCCTAAGGAAGTGTCATTCCAAGGAACATGGAGGACGCCATGCTGGAGACAAAACTGCACACATAATATTACAGTCTGGTTTTTACTGGCCTACTCTCTTCAAAGATGCACATAAGTTTGCCCTCTCTTGTGATGAATGTAAAAGAATTGGTAATATTGTGATACGTTTCCAACATATCAATAATTTATGAAGTATTCTTGTCATATTAACCTATGTTTACAATACTTTTATATGGTTTTGATGCACTTTACATGATTTATTTAGAACTAACCCGGACTGACGCTGTTTTCAGCAGAACTACCGTGGTGTTGTTTTTTGTGCAGAAATAAAAGTTCTCCAAATGGAACAAACTTTTTGACCATTTTTTTTGGAACAAAAGAGGCACTAGAAGCTACGTGGGAGGGCCAGAATAGCCACGAGGTGGCCACAACCCACCAGGGCGTGCCAGCCCCCTCCGGCGCGCCCTGGTGTCTTGTGGGCCCCTCGTGGCCCTTCTTCCCGTGAAACCGACGCCCAAAAATCCTATATATTTAGAAACCCCCAGAAATAACCCTAGATGAGAAGTTTCGCCGCCGCAATTCTCTGTATCGACGAAAAACCAATCTGGAGGCGTTCCAGTACCCTGCCGGAGAGGGTCGATCATCTTCGGTGGCCATCTTCATCATCCCGGCGGAGGCCATGACGAGGAGGGAGTAGTCCACCCTCGGGGCTGATGGTTTGTACCAGTAGCTATGTGTTCAATCTCTCTATCTCTCTCTCTCTCTCGTGTTCTTGAGATGGGACGATCTTGATGTATCACGGGCTTTGTTAATATAGTTGGATCATATGGTGTTTTCCCCTCTCTATCTTGTTGTGATGAATTGAGTTTTCCCTTTGAGATTTCGTTATTATCGGATTGAATACTTTTATGGATTTGAGAGCACTTGATCTATGTCTTGGCACTCAACTCGCGGATTCCCGAGGTGACATTGGGGTAATCTATGCATAGGGGTTGATGCACATTTTCGTCCTACTTTCTCCGCTAGAAATCTTGGGGCACTCTTTGAGGTTCTTTGTGTTGGATTGAGTATTATGAATCTGAAATTGTTTGATGCGTATCGTATAATTAACCCATGGATACTTGTGGTGACATTGGAGTATCTAGGTGACATTAGAGTTGGTTGATGCGTATAATATGGTGTTATTTTAGTACGAACTCTTAGATAGATCGATCGGAAAGGATAACTTGGTGTTATTTTAATACGAACTCTTGTATAGATCGATCGGAAAGGATACATTTAAGGTGGTTTCGTACCCTACAAACAATTTGTTCTGATGCTCTCCGCTAGATAAGAACTTTGGAGTGATTCTTCGTTGCACGTTGAGGGATGGTTATGTGATCCAATTATATTAGCATTGTTGAGAGATTGCACTAGCGAAAGTATGGAGCCTAGGCCTTGTTTCCAAGCATTAATATACCGTTTTGCTCGCTGTTTACTATTTGTTACCTTTCTGTTTTTATATTTTCAGATTACAAAAACCTATGTCTACCATCCATATTGCACTTGTATGACCATCTCTTCTCCGAACTAGTGCACCTATACAATTTGTCATTGTATTGGGTGTGTTGGGGACACAAGAGATTTCTTGTATTTGATTGCAGGGTTGTTTGAGAGAGACCATCTTCATCCTACACCTCCCACGGATTGATAAACCTTAGGTCATCCACTTGAGGAAAATTTGGTACTGTCCTACAAAACTCTGCGCTTGGAGGCCCAACACGAGTCTACAAGAACAAGTTGTGTAGTAGACATCAAGCTCTTTTCTGGCGCCGTTGCCGGGGAGGTGAGTGCTTGAAGGTATATCTTTAGATCTTGCAATTAAATCTTTTAGTTTCTTGTTTTTCACTAGTTTGGTTTCATAAAAGAAAACTACAAAAAAAATGGAATTGATGTGGCCTCATATTTTTCGTCTTTATCATGTCTTTCTTGAAAATGATGGAACGGAAAATTGTGCTCAATTGATAGAAGAAGAATTCAATAAAATGTTTGGGATAAATGATGAGCATGATTGCAATGTGGTTAGTATGAATTCTATGAAATCCATGATGCTAATGATATGCAAAGCCATAAGCTTGGGGATGCTATGTTTGATGAAAATGATATTTTTAGTCCCCCAAGTTTTGATGAGAAAATTTATTATGATGATGGCGTGCCTCCTATATATGATGATTATGATGATGACATGTATGCTATAAAGAATAATTATAACTATGAAACTTGTCATCATGATTTTAATTTTCAATTTGGTTATGTCAATCATGTATCTCATGATAGTTATTTTGTTGAGATTGCTCCCACTACAACGAATGAGAAGAAAATTGCTTGTGGGGAGAGTAATAAATTTTATATGCTTGTAGATCATGAAAAGAATGCTTTATGTGATAGTTATATTGTTGAATTCCTTCATGATGCTACTGAAGTTTATTATGAGGGAGGAACATATGCTTGTAGGAATTGCAATAATATCAACTTTCCTCTCTACGTGTTCAAAGTTTTGAAGTTATGCTTGTTTTGCCTTCCTATGCTAGTTGATTCTTGTTCCCCTAAATTGTTTGCTCACAAAATCCCTATGCATATGAAGTGGGTTATACTTAAATGTGCTTGTCATGAGATTCATGATGCTCTCTTGCATGTTTCAATTACTATTCCTACGTGAGCATCATTGAAATCATCATGCCTAGCTAAAAGGCATTAAAGAAAAGCGCTTGTTGGGAGACAACCCAACACTTTTCCTATATGTTTTTGAGTGTTCACATGATTAAGCTACTGTAGTAATCATGTTTTGTGTCTTTTATTTCAATAATGTGCCAAGTAAAGCCTTTGGGATGACTACCAAGATGAGTAGAATTGATGCTGAACCAAAACAGGAACTTTTGACTCCGGTACAGGAATTTTCATTTTTTACTGGAGCATGATATTGATCTGAAATTTTTACAAAGTATTGATATACAAATTATTCAGGTTGTCCTAATGTTTCAGAGGTTTTAGAGACAGGGAAGTATGGTTATACTACAGATCTTCACAGACTATTTCGTTTTTGACAGATTCTGTTTTGCATGCATAGTTTGCTTGTTTTAGTGTTCCCATAGCTTATATTCAGTGATATAAATTATGTGAATGGTAGAATATAGTAGGTATTATGTGAGAACAATAATGAATCTTGTCTTGACAGTACCTAAGTGAATGATCTTTATTTATTATACTAACCCATCTCACGAAGTTCCGTTAAGTTTTGTGTGATTGAAGTTTTCAAGTTTTGGGTGAGACGCCGATATGAGGAGAATAAGGAGTGACAAGAACCTAAGCTTGGGGATGCCCAAGGCACCCCCAAGGTAATATCCAAGGAAGACTCAAGCATCTAAGCTTGGGGATGCCCCGGAAGGCATCCCCTCTTTCCTCTTCAACATTATCGGTATATCTTACTTAGAGCTATATTTTTATTCTTCACATAATATGTGCTTTGCTTGGATCGTCATTATGTTTTGTTATTTTCTGTTGGGTGTTATTTATAATCTTGTTTTTCAATAAAAAGTTCCAAGAATTGCCTTAGGATGCTTGCATTGCATGTTTGATGTGTGCTGTGTAAAAACAGAAACTTTCTCTGTAGTGTTTGAATTTTCATATTTTACTGGAACGTGGAAAGTTTCTGACATTTTTACACAGTGTTGTAATATAATTTCTTTATCACGTCCAAAATTTGCATATTTTTTTGAGTTACAGAAGTACACTGGTTTAATAGATTGCGACAGACTGTTCTGTTTGGACAGATTGCTGTCATAGTTTTGTTATCTACTTATCCTATAGTTTCCATAGCCTATATTGGTAGATATAAACTGTGGAAACGATAGTAAATAGTAGATGATGTTTGAAAATTATTGTGCAACTTGTCTTGGCTATACATGAAGTGTTGATTTGTTCTTATGTGTACTAACCTATCTCACGAGTTCTTTTTGAGTTTTGTGTGGATGAAGTTTTTGAGACTTAGGTGAAACCGGGATATGAGAGGATTGAACGAGATACAAAAGCTCAAGCTTGGGGATGCCCAAGGCACCCCAAGTAAATATTTCAAGAAGTCTCAAGCATCTAAGCTTGGGGATGCTACGCATCCCACCTCTCTTCATCAAACAAATATCGGTTAGCCTATGTTGAGCCTAAATTTTTGTTTGTCCACATGATATGTGCTATTCTTGGAATTAATTTTTATTTAGTTTGCTGTTTGAATAAAATAATCAGATCTGAAAATCTTTATTGAGAGAGAGCCCTCACATAGTTACTTAATTGCTTGACTACTCGTTGATCTTCACTTATATCTTTTGAGTGTAGTTTGATGTTTACTCTTGTGCTTCCCTTATATCCTAAGAGTAAATTGTGAATGAATGAAATATCATAAATCGGAAATTAACAATGTGCTATATTCTTAGTAGAAAGTTCACATTGGGTTTAGAAAGTGAAATCTTTTGAAGCTTGACAATCACAATATTGGTCATACAAGCAATTCGTGAATGATTAGTATAAGGAAGAGAACTTTCACATACAAATATATTATCTTGGACATCTTCTATGATTGTGAATACCCATTAATTATTTTAAAACTTGAAAAAATTAGTTGAAGTTGGACAAGGAAGACAACATAATGAGTTATGGTTGTGTATATTTGCATAGAAGTTATATTGTTATGGATCCTCCAACATGTGGTGTTTGCTTAGGATCTTTTGCTAGCCAAAAATTCGTACTAAGTAGAGATACTACTTGTGCATCAAAAACCCCTTAAACCCAGTTTCTTGCCATGAGTGTCCACCATACCTACCTATGGATTGAATAAGATCCTTCAAGTAAGTTGTCATCGGTGCAAAAAGGCAATAAAAATTGCTTCTAAATGTGTTTGATCATTTAGTGTAAGAGAAAATTGAGCGTTGTACAAACTTGTGATGGCAAAGTAATAAAAGCAACGGACTGCATAATAAAGGTTGCCATCATAAGGGGCAATATAACGTGACGTTCTTTTGCATTAAGGGATTGTGCATACAAAACCAAAAAGCGCATGACAACCTCTGCTTCCCTCTGCGAAGGGCCTATCTTTTACCTTTCAGTATTTACTTTTATGCAAGAGGCAATAGTATGCATTCTCATTTCAACCTCTATTACTCTCTAGTTGCAAGCATCATGTGGTGGGGAAAGATCTAGGCACATATGGTCAGTCAAATATATTTGATCATGACTTATTATTGTTGACAATTATCTCTATGATAAATGAGTTGGGAGGCGAAACATTAAGCCCCTATATTTCTCTGTGTTCGATGGATGCCATTTGTTCTAAAAATATGCTTTGAGTACTAGCAATCATAGAAGACTATATGATGATTGACTATGTGGAGCTCTTACTCAGACTTCGTTGAGAATAAGTTGAATTGCAATTGTTTGGTGACTAAGAACATAGGTTGTTAAGTTTCAAGAGAATTCATTGTTTGAACCATAACATGTGAATTGGTTGCTACTCTATCATGATGAGTTTTATGAGAAAGAGTTGCTGTTATGATGCTAGGAAAAGTGGTTGAAATTATCATTGATCAAACTTATGCACTATGCTAGCATTCACACTTCATAAATGATTTCTTTTATCATTTACCTACTCGAGGACAAGTAGGAATTAAGCTTGGGGATGCTGATACGTCTCCAACGTATCGATAATTTATGAAGTATTCATGCCATATTCACCTATGTTTACAATACTTTTGTATGGTTTTGATGCACTTTACATGATTTCTTTAGAACTAACCCGGACTGGCGCTGTTTTCAGCAGAGCTACCATGGTGTTGTTTTTTGTGCAGAAATAAAAGTTCTCCAAATGCAACGAAACTTTTTGATATTTTTTTGGAACAAAAGAGGCACTAGAAGCTTCATGGGAGGGCCAGAAGAACCACGAGGTGGCCACAACCCACCAGGACGCGCCAGCCCCCTCCGGCGCGCCCTGGTGTCTTGTGGGCCCCTCGTGGCCCATCTTCGCGTGAAACCGACGCCCAAAAATCCTATATATTCAGAAACCCCCAGAAATAACCCTAGATGAGAAGTTCTGCCCACGCAACTCTCTGTATAGACGAAAAACCAATCTGGAGGCGCTCTAGTACCCTGCCGGAGAGGGTAGATCATCTCCGATGGCCATCTTCATCATCTCGGCGGAGGCCATGACGAGGAGGGAGTAGTCCACCCTTGGGGCTGACGGATTGTACCAGTAGCTATGTGTTCAATCTCTCTCTCTCTCTCGTGTTCATGAGATGGAATGATCTTGATGTATCATGGGCTTTGGTAATATAGTTGGATCATATGGTGTTTTCCCCTCTCTATCTTGTTGTGATGAATTGAGTTTTCCCTTTGAGATTTCTTTATTACCGGATTGAATACTTTTATGGATTTGAGAGCACTTGATCTATGTCTTGGCACTCAATTCGCGGATTCCCGAGGTGACATTGGGGTAATCTATGCATAGGGGTTGATGCACGTTTTCGTCCTACTTTCTCCGGTAGAAATCTTGGTGCACTCTTTGAGGTTCTTTGTGTTGGATTGAGTATTATGAATCTGAAATTGTTTGATGCGCATGGTATAATTAACTCATGGATACTTGTGGTGACATTGGAGTATCTAGGTGACATTAGAGTTGGTTGATGCGTATAATATGGTGTTATTTTAGTACGAACTCTTAGATAGATCGATCGGAAAGGATAACTTGGTGTTATTTTAGTAAGTACTCTTGGATAGATCGATCGGAAAGGACAACTTTGAGGTGGTTTCATACCCTACAAACAATTTCTTCTTATGCTCTCAGCTAGATAAGAACTTTGGAGTGATTCTTCGTTGCACGTTGAGGGATGGTTATGTGATCCAATTATATTAGCATTGTTGAGAGATTGCACTAGTGAAAGTATAGACCCTAGGCCTTGTTTCCAAGCATTAATATACCGTTCTGCTCGCTGTTTACTATTTGTTACCTTGCTGTTTTTATATTTTCAGATTACAAAAACCTATATCTACCATCTATATTGCACTTGTATCACCATTTCTTCGCCGAACTAGTGCACCTATACAATTTGCCATTGTATTGGGTGTGTTGTGGACACAAGAGATTTCTTGTATTTGTTTGCAGGGTTGTTTGAGAGAGACCATCTTCATCCTACACCTCCCACGGATTGATAAACCTTAGGTCATCCACTTGAGGGAAATTTGCTACTATCCTACAAAACTCTGCACTTGGAAGCCCAACACGAGTCTACAAGAACAAGTTGTGTAGTAGACATCATACTGGTAGACCTCATGAAATGCCTATGAATTATTCACTTGTTATTGAACCATTTCATGTTTGGGGTTTTGATTATATGGGGCCTTTTCCTTCCTCCAACGGTTACACTCATATTCTAGCTGCTGTTGATTATGTTACTAAATGGGTAGAAGCTATTCCAACTAGTAGTGTTGATCACCACACATCTATTAAAATTCTTAAAGAATTTATCTTTCTGAAGCTTGGAGTCCCTATATATTTAATGGCTAATGGTGGTTCACATTTTATTCATGGAGCATTTTGTAAGATCTTAGCTAAATATGATGTAAACCATACCATTACATCACCTTATTATCCTCGGTCTAGTGGCCAAGTTGAATTGAGCAATAGACAAGTAAAATTAATTTTGCAAAAGATTGTTAATAGATCTAGGAAGAACTAGTCTACCAAACATGATGATGCATTGTGGGCATATAGAGCTGCTTATAAAAAACATATGGGTATGTCCCCGTATAAAATGGTTTATGAAAAATCATGTCCATTACCTCTCGAGTTAGAACATAAATCTTATTGGGTAATTAAAGAAATTAATTATTATCTCAAACTTGCCGGTGCAAAGAGGTTGTTTGACATTAGTTCTCTAGATGAGTGGACAACACAAGCTTATGAGAATGCCATGTTATTTAAAGAAAAAGTTAAAAGATGGCATGATAAAAGAATTCAAAAACGTGAATTTAAAATTGGTGACCAAGTTCTATTCTATAGCTCTCGCTTTAGATTCTTTGCAGGAAAACTTCTCTCCAAATGGGAAGCACCTTACATCATTGAAGAAGTTTATTGTTCTAGAGCTATCAAGATTAATAAAGTCGAGGGCAATAATACGAAGGTAGTTAATGGGCAAAAAATTAAACACTTTATTGCAAGTACGCCCATTAATATTGAAACCAATATTATCCAAACAGTTACACCACAGGAACATCTAAAAGAGACCTTCCGAAACGCACCGGAATCCTGAAAAGGAGGAGGTATGTGATACGGTAAGTAAACCATCTCCAAAAGTTCCATAAAAATAATTTATGTCCGTTTTGGAATATTAATAAAAATAGGAAAATAAGAAACATCCGAGGGGGCCCCACGAGGAGGTCACAAGACAAATAGGGCTTGCCTTGATGTCTTGTGGCCCCCTTGTGTGCCTTCCCGACTCCGTTTTCTTCCCGTGCTCGTGTTTCGCGAGATAAAAAATCATTATACATACTCCTAGATGTTTTGACCATTGTATCGCAAGTGTCTCTGCTGTTCTTGTTTTGGGCTATTTTTGTGACAGATCTAGATTGCCATGTCGTCATCAAGCTCGTCCAAGGACTAGTTCTAAGAGAAAGTCATCAACCCCTATCTTCCGGAGGTGATGAAGCACCCTCAATCCATGGAGTTGCGAGAGGGGGTGCTTCATATCCGGGGCGTTCAAGGACCAAAGAAGGAGGGAAGCGAGAAGGCGAGGCTTCAAGCGGTGGATCAGGAAATCTTCAAGTGTCAAGGGATGGTGGAGCGTGGACTCAGTGGCAACTACTCCATGATCACGGAATTTATTCGTGAGAACAAGATGGACAACAAGGATATTGGAAAGTTTATCTTCAAGCTTCATGACCGGATCGATCATCTCCAAGCACAAATGTATGACCTGCAAAACCAAAACTATGAGTTTGAATCAAGATTTAAAAGGATGATCCTGGCTGTGGATTTTAGGATTCCGTAGACTCGTTCATCTTTCTTCGATGGGGAATCCATGACTTGGAAGATGGAGGACAAACCTACCACTTCATCATCATCATCACCCCAAAAATAAACTTGAGTACACGGGTATGGGCACCACCCTTAGCTTGTTCCAAGCTTGGGGGAGGTGGCCTGGTATCGTATCACCATCACTTTTATCATCATTATCTATCATAGTTCAATCCTTAGTTATTACATGATTTAGATGAATAAAGTTTTAATATGATTTAGTTTTGAGTGCTTGCTTCGTGATATGTCCATCTAGGTAATTGGATGTGAGAGTTATATAATTAAGATTAGTTTGAGTTTTGAGGATTTACTCTCTTGTCTCAATCTTAGCAAGGAAAAGGATAAAAGGAAAAAATCATATGCTAATCCCATGGGGAGTAATGACTTCACATAGAGGAAGTATAGTTGATAAAATTTGTTGGAAATCAAAAAATATAGCATTGGTCATTAACTTCAATTCATGAAAAATTAATAAGGGAAGAGAGGCTTCACGTATAAATACACTATCTTGGACATATTTTATGATTGTGAGCCCTCATTGTCAGGACTAAAACCGGCTGATCTCGAGTAGGGGTTCCTGAGCTGTGGATCTGGGATTAATGGTAACAAGAGGCTTGGGGAGATGATGTTTATCCAGGTTCGGGCCCTCTCGAAGAGGTAAAACCCTAAGTCCTGTTTTAATTGTATTGATGATGGGATATCGAGTACAGGATGATCATCTACCTCGAGATCGGTTGTGTAAGCTATAAACCATAAGGTCAGTAAATTGTCCTCCTACAGACTAAAACCCTTGGCTTATATGGATGCTCGGGGTACCTAGGTTACATGCTAGGTCGGTTGCCGCTATGCCGAACTCAAGGCTTACCTTGGAGTGCACGTCAATTCTTCGGTAGTTTCCAACTTGTCCACGAGCAAGTCTTGAGGCTTCGACCTTACTCCAAGCGGTGGCAGGATGGGACCTAGTTCGGCTCGTGAGGACTAAAAACCTCGGGTGGGTACCCCCTAGTCCAGGAGACCCTCAGTAGCCCCTGAACTAGTCTCCAATCGCAGAGGATGATTACACTCTTTGAACTATCTGACTCTTGACGTCTTCGGCTTGCCAAGCAAGTTCCTCCGTAGATGGCAGTGTTCGGATCGGATGTCCTCGAGGTCACTTAACCTTGAAGGGTCGCGCAGAAGTGTAAACTATCAATTTTACACCTGACAACTTTTATTGCACCGCCACCGCTTAAAAGGTGATTTGGGCCAGTTATGGTGATTAAAGCACGGGGGTAACCCATTCTTTCACCACACCTTCTCCCTCTGCGCCATTGCCAGCATCTTTCGGAGCTCGAGCGCCCTAAATCCCCTTTCCAATCTCTCCTTCGCTTGCTCTCTTCTCCTCCACAATAAGGGCAGCTGAGTGGCCTCCAACGTGACGAAGGGCACCATCCTGGAGCTCAAAGCTACAGGCTACCTCCCCAAGAAGGTCGACTGTCGGGCCTCTGAGTAGGGCCAAGTCATCCCCACTCCCAAGCCAAGGGAGCGGGTGATATTAATTCCCCACCTCATCCGAGGTCTGGGGTTCCCCCTCCATCCATTTGTGAGGGGTCTTCTCTTCTTCTACGGGCTAGACTTCCACCATCTAGCCCCAAAATCCATCCTCCACATTGTTGCCTTCATCCCTGTATGCGAGGCATTCCTCTGTGTTGAGCCGCACTTTGGCCTCTGGATGAAACTCTTATGCATTAAGTTGAAGAATAGCGGCTCAAAACTTTCTGATTATGGCGGGGTCATGGTGAGCAAGATACAGAGCATCGTCTCGCCCAAGGGTGTCTTCATAGAGACTGTCAAGATCTAGTAGCGAGAGTGGTTTTACATCACCGAACCGCTTGACGAGGGATAGATCGAAGTCCATGCCTTCAACGTCGGTCCTACAGAGAAGCTAGTCTCCTGGAAGGAGAAGGGCCTTGATTGGGGAAACCCTGCTGAGGTTAAATATCTCTAGAAGCAGATCAACTCCATGATCAAGAACAAAATTGAGCTGAGATACGTGGTCCAAGTCATGCTCCACCACCGCAGCCTCCCACTACAAGACCGGGCCATCCCTATGTGGAGGTACAATCCCGTGGACATCGCTCCAGTTTGGAGCTTCTCTGCATGAGCCATGGCACCATGGAGACGACGCTTTTCAAGCCGCCCGGAAATACCTTCCTGATATGTCTCCAATGTATCTATAATTTTTGATTGTTCCATGGTATTATATTATCAATCTAGGATACTTTATATGCAATTATATGCTATTTTATATCATTTTTGGGAACTAACCTATTAACCCAGTGCCAAGTGCCATTTGTTATTTTTTGCGTGTTTTTGGTTTTCCACGAAATCTGTACCAAACGAAGTCCAAACGCTACGGAACTTTTTGACATTTTTTTCTGGACAAAAGAGAACCAGGAAGTTTCGGGAGGAGTCAGGAAGCCGCATGAGGAGGCGACAAGGCACGAGGGCGCACCCGGGGGGGGGGGGGTAGGCGCGCCGAGGTGCCTTGTGGGACCCTCGTGGCTCCGTTTGACCTAGTTCCATTTCTATAAATTCTCAAATATTGAGAAACCAACACAGAGTCACCCAAAACACTGTTTCCGCTGCCGCAAGCTTCAACAAGAGGCCATTTCGAGACCTTTTCCGGTGATCTTCCGGAGGGGGAATCGATCATAGAGGTCATCTACATCAACCTTACTGCCTCCATGATGATGCGTGAGTAGTCCACCACATACCTACGGGTCCCTAGCTAGTACCTAGATGTCTTCTTCTCTCTCTTTGATCTTGAATACAAAGTTCATCGCGATCTTCACGGTGATCTATTCAATGTAATCTTCTTTTGCAGAGTGTTTGTTGGGATCCGATGAATTGTGGGTTTATGATCATATTATTCATGAAAAGTTAGTGAGTCTCCTATGAATTTCAATATGCATGATCTTATAGCTTCGTATTTCTCTCTGATCTATCAGTTTGGTTTGGCCAACTAGATTGATTTATCTTCAATGGGAGTGGTGCGTTGTAGTGGGTTCAATCTTGTGGTTCTCCATCCTCGTGATAGAAGGGGTCAAGACATGTATTTGTATTGTTGCCATTAAGGATAAAACGACGGGGTCTGAACATATTGCTTGTCTTACTTTGTCTACATCATGTCATCTTGCTCCAAGCATTACTCCGTTTGTCATGAACTTAATACCATAGATGCATGCTGGATAGCGGTAGATTGGTGAAGTAATAGTGGTAGATGTAGAATTGTTTCGGTCTAGTTGTTTATGAACATGATGCCTATATACATGATCATTGCCGTGAATAACACGTGATAACTATGCGCTATTATATCAATTGCCCAACAGTAATTTGTCTACCCACCGTATGCTACTTTCGAGAGAGAAGCCTCTAGCGAACACTATGGCCCCCGAGTCTACTTAAACAGAAAAGCTAAAAATCCTAAAATACCTCGCTGCCTTTTCTTATTTGTATTTACTTTTATTATTTGCAATATCTATTCTATCAAGATTTAATCCTTGCAAATGACTAGTTCAAGGGGCTTGACAACCCTCTTGCCCGCGTTGGGTGCAAGTGTTTGGTTTTGTATGTGTAGGTGATGTCTAAGGGAATTTTCTTGGTTCTCCTATTGGTTCGATAACCTTGATTCTCACTGAGGGAAATACTTATCTCTATTGTACTGCATCTCCTCTTCTCTTCAGGGAAAATCCCAACGCAGCTCACAAGTAGCAGGAAGAATTTCTGGCGCCGTTGCCGGGGCATCATCAAATTCTCGTCAGGTCCCTACACATAGATTATCTTTCACTTGTTCTCTTTTTATTTTCTGTTTTATTTTACTTTGTATAAAAATTAAAAAATATTTCTATTTGCTTGCTTGCTTAGGTATCTACTTTGCTTTCTAGTTTACTTGTTTGGTTGCTAGTTTACTTGCTTTGCCACTAGGTCTCAAGAAAAATACCAAATTGTGTGACTACTCAAATGCTAATAATAATGATTTTATTAGTACTCCAATACCATCCACCACTAGTGCGTAAACTTTTGATATTAATGCCGCTTTGCTAAATCTTGTTATGAAAGAACAATTTTCGGGAAGTCGTAATGAGGATCCCGCTTCACATGTTAATTCCTTCCCTGAATTATGTGATATGCAAAAGAAAAAGGATATGGATTATGATGTGGTTAAATTGAAATTATTCCCCTTTTCATTAAGAGATAAAGCTAAAATTTGGTTTTCATCCTTGTGTCGCAATAGTATTGGAACATGGGATAAGTGTAAGGATGCTTTTATTGCCAAGTATTTTTCTCCTGCTAAGATTATATCTCTCCGAAACAAAATTATGAATTTTAAACAACATGATCAAGAACATGTTGCACAAGCATGGGAGAGAATGAAAATGATGGTTAGAAATTGTCCTACTCATGGTTTAAATTTATAGATGATAATACAAAATTTCTATGCGGGACTAAACTTTGTGTCGAGAAATCTTCTAGACTCTGTTGCAGGTGGTACCTTTATGAATATTACATTGGGATATTCTAATAAATTACTGGATAATACCATGACAAATTATTCTCAATGGCACACCAAACGAGCTCCAACTGGTAAGAAGGTAAATTATGTCGAAGAATCGCTACTTTGAGTGATAAGTTGGATTCTCTTATGAAATATGTTTGCAAATAAAAATGCTCAAGTTGATCCTAATGATGTGCCATTATATAATTTGATTGAGCAAAATAATGATGCTATTGATGTGAACTTTGTCTCTAGAAATAGTTTCAACAACAATGCTTATAGAGGTCATTTCAATCCTAAACCGTATCCCGGTAATTCCTCTAATAATTATGGAAATTCTTATGGTAATTCCTTTTGTAATTCTTCCAAAAACAATAATAGGATGACCTTTGATCATGATAACACAATTAAAGAATTTATTAGTTCTCAAAAAGTTTTCAACACTATGATAGAAGAAAAACTACATAAAGTTGACGATGTGGCTAGAAACATGGATAGGATTGCTCATGATATGGGGACTCTTAAAAGTTAAACTTTGCCACCCAAGCTTGACATTAATGAGTCTATTAAATTCATCCAAATATCTATTAATTAAAGTAAGGAGAGAACCGCTAGGTTGAGAGCTAAGCAAGAATTCCTAGAAAAAGTGCTTCCTCCCGGTTTTTATCGTAATCATGATGAAGATGTTAAAATGATTGGTGCTTCCCCTATTGAATCTTTAATTACTAATATTAAAATAGGTGATAAAGGGACTGTATATGAGTGAACTTTAGCTAGAAGGCGTCCCCGTTTGTTCGAAGGGTGATGATCTTATCGACAAAAATGAAAAAGGTGGGTTTCGAGAGGTCAAAACTTTAAATAGTGATGCATCCACTACTTTGGATTACAATGACTTTAATTATGAAAGTTGCTCTTTAGTTGAATGTATTTCCTTTTTTCAATCCATGATTAGCTCACCTAATGCTTATGAACAAAATAAAGCTTTTACTAGACATATCGTAGAAGTTATGATAAAAGCTTATGATGAGAAACTTGAGTTAGAGGTTTCAATACCTAGAAAATTATGTGATTAATGGGAACCTACTAATAAAATTAAAATTAAAGATTATGAATGCAATGCTTTGCGTGAGACCTTGGTGCTAGTGTTTCTATAATACCAAAATCTCTATGTGATGTGCTAGGTCTCATCGATATGAATGAATGTTCCCTTAACTTGCATTTAGCGGATTCTACTATTAAGAAACCATTGGGTAGAATAAATGATGTTCTTATTCTTGCTAATTGAAAATATGTGCCCGTTTATTTCATTGTGCTTGATATTGAATGCAATCCATCTTGTCCAATTATTCTTGGTAGGCCTTTCTTGCGAACTATAGGTGCTATTATTGACATGAAAGAAGGTAATATAGCATTCCAATTACAATTAAAGAAAGGGATGGAACACTTTCCTAGAAAGATAATTAAACCACCTGATCAATCTATTATGAGGGCCACCTATGGAATTATTTTGAAAGATGAAAAATACTTGATACTATGCATTATGCCTAGCTAGGGGAATAGAACAATAGCGCTTGTTGGGAGGCAACTCAATAGTTATCTTTAAATTTTTGTTTTAATTTTTGTTTTGTTTGTTGACATGGTTATTGATACTGTAGTTATTGTGTTTTCTATGTTTAAAGAGTGTTTGTGCCAAGTAAAGCCTTTGTGGTGATTTGGAAGATAGTAGAATTGATACGGTGCAAAAACATAAACTTTTCCGTCCAGTGCAGAATTTCTCTAATTTTACCGGAACGATTTTTTGATCTGAATTGTTTACAATATATTAGTATACAAATTTTCCAGGATTCCCTAATTGTTAAGAATTTTAAGAGTTACATACTTATAGTTTTTCTACAGATCTTTACAAACTGTTCTGTTTTAGACAAATTCTATTTTTTCTTGCATAGTTTGCTTGTTTTTATGATGCTATGGATTATATCGGGGGGTTATAAGACACGGAGAAGTTAGAATACAGTACCTATTATGCAATAGTGAAATATTAATCAATTTATAACAGTACCTAAAGTATTTGATATGTTTATTATACTAACGGATCTCACGAGGATGTTGAGTTTTGTGTGCTGAAGTTTTCAATTTTTGGGTGAGAGAATGATGGATGAAGGAATAAGGAGCGGCAAGACCCTAAGCTTGGGGATGCCCAAGACACCCCAAGGAAATACTCAAGGAATACCCAAGCATCTAAGCTTGGGGATGCCCCGGAAGGCATCCCCTCTTTCTTCTCCAATCTATCGGTATGTCACTTGGAGCTATATTTTTATTCATCACATGATATGTGTTTTGCTTGGAGCGTCGTGTGTTATATATTTTTTCATTTAGTTGCCACAATCATTTTTTGCTGGACACCCATATTTGAGAGAGACACATGGTTATCATAACTTGTTAGAATACTCTATATGCTTCACTTATATCTTTTGATATCTTTTGAGCTAGGCAGTTGCTCTAGCGCTTCACTTCTATCTTTTTAGAGCACGGCGGCGTCTAAATTTTGTAGAAATGATTGAACTCTCATGCTTCGTTCAAATATTTTTGAGAGTATAATAGAAATAGGAATGGTAAATGGTACGAGTTATAAGACTAGTCCAAAAAGGATAGGAATTCGAGTGGAATTTAATAAAAAACTTCCATGTCGCTCACTAAAGAAGAAACATGAGTTAATTATATTGATGTAGTGATATGAAAGGACATGAGTACATAATTTTTGGTTTGTAGAAATATCGGTAATTAAAGCTTGTTATCTGTTATTAATCTAAGTATTAACATGGCATGGTGATGATGTGTGAGCATTTTTATGTCTCAAATGAAATCATATCGTGTTGTTTGAATCGGCGGTGCGTGATGGTTAACTCCTCCCAAGCTCCTCCCTAGGGGTATGCGGTAGTACGTTCCTTCGAGAGAGCTAATAGGCTTTGCAATAAGTATGTGAGTTGTTTATGTCTAATGTGAATCCATGGATATAAGCACTAGTTGATGTGAGACTTCCTTTTCCACTTTGACTCCTTTGATATCTACCACCATATTCTATTCCACCCATATGCTATATCCATTGTTCATGTATTGCGTGAACTTGAAAATGCCGAAGCGCGTTAGAAGTACAATCCAATTGCCTGGTTTGACACCGGGGTGCTCATGATTTATACTTATGCGGTGAAGACGGAGTCATGCCATGCTTGATATGATAAAATGAGTAGGGAATAACATTCTTTAAGGATCTTATGTTTTGAAGAGTAAAGGTTATGTTATTTATGTTTATGGATATTATTACGTTGATAGCAATTAGTTCATTGTTTCTCAATGATCATACTAAAAATAGAATACTTGTTGGGTAGCATGTCACATCAAAAATTCTGTTTTTATGATTTACCTACTCGAGGACGAGCAGGAATTAAGCTTGGGGATGCTGATACGTCTCCAACGTATCTATATTTTTTGATTTTTCCATGCTATTATATTATGAATCTAGTATACTTTATATGCAATTATATGCTATTTTATATCATTTTTGGGAACTAACCTATTAACCCGGTGCCAAGTGCCAATTGTTGTTTCCTGTGTGTTTTTGTTTTTCCAGGAAATCTGTACCAAACGAAGTCCAAATGCTATGAAACTTTTTGACGATTTTTTCTGGACAAAAGAGATCTCGGAAGCTTCGGAAGGAGTCAGGAAGCCACACGAGGAGACGACAAGGCACCAGGGTGCGCCCAGGGGGTAGGCGCGCTGAGATGCCTTGTGGGCCTCTCGTGGCTCCGTTTAACCTAATTATACTTCTATAAATTCTCAAATATTAGGAAACCAACACAGAGCCACCCAAAACAGTTTTTCCGCTGCCGCAAGCCTCTTTCCGATGGGAGGCCATCTGGAGACCTTTTTGGATGATCTGTCGGAGGGGGAATCGATCACATAGGCCATCTAGATCAACCTTACTGCCTCCATGATGATTGTGAGTAGTGCACCACATACCTACAGGTCCCTAGCTAGTACCTAGATAACTTCTTCTCTCTCTTTGATCTTAAATACAAAGTTCATCACGATCTTCGCGGTGATCTATTCGATGTAATCTTCTTTTGCGGTGCATTTGTTGGGATCCGATGAATTGTAGGTTTATGATCAGATTATTCATGAAAAGATATTGAGTCTCCTCTTCATTTCAATATGCATGATCTTTATAGCTTCGTATTTCTCTCTGATCTATCAGTTTAGTTTGGCCAACTAGATTGATTTATCTTCAGTGGGAGTGGTGCGTTGCAGTGGGTTCAATCTTGCGGTGCTCTATCCTCGTGACTGAAGGGGTCAAGACACGTATTTGTATTGTTGCCATTAAGGATAAAACGATGGGGTCTGAACATATTGCTTGTCTTACTTTGTCTACATCATGTCATCTTGCTCCAAGCATTACTTCATTTGTCATGAACTTAATACCATAGATGCATGCTGGATAGTGGTCGATTGGTGAAGTAATAGTAGTAGATGCAGAATCGCTTCGGTCTACTTGTTTATAGACGTGATGTCTATATACATGATCATTGGCGTGAATAAATTGTCATAACTATGCGCTATTCTATCAATTGCCCACCAGTTATTTGTCTACCCACCATATGCTACTTTCGAGGGGGAAGCCTGTAGCGAACACTATGGCCCCCAGGTCTACTTAAACAAAAAAGTTAAAAATCCTAAAATACCTCGCTGCCTTTTATTATTTGTATTTACTTTTAATATTTGCAATATCTATTCTATCAAGATTTAATCCTTGCAAGTGATTGGGTTTGTGTGTGTAGGTTCTCGAAGGGAATTTGCTTGGTTCTCCTATTGGTTCGATAACCTTGATTCTCACTGAGGGAAATACTTATCTCTACTGTATTTCATCTCGTCTTCTCTTTGGGGAAAATCCCAATGCAACTCACAAGTAGCACTTCCCTGTCATGGGGGTTGACTGCAGCCTCGACGCCGCCAGCGGTGCATCCGATGTCGTGGAAACGAGCCTGACAATAGAAGGTAGGGGTACGAAAGGAGAGGGCAGAATCCTAGCTACGGCGAGGATGTACACACAAATGTATGAGTTCAGGCCCCTGTCGTAGAGGTAACAGCCCTATGTCTCAGTGCTCAGGAGCTCTTGTCGTGTGGAATATGAGAGTTACAGGGGGTGCGAACCCTTGTGCCAGAGGATAGGGGTGGCTTATATAGAGTGCGCTGCCCCTCATCAATACCCGGCATCCAAGGGTTCGATCGTGGTAATGAAGGCATACGTTACTGGTAACGTACGTAATAAATGCTACTAATGATGTACAACCAAGCGCCTGCCCGTTGGCCTCCCTGGAGTGGCTTCTGGTCTTCTGTGGTCGACTGACTTTTAGTTCTTCCGATTGAAAGGCAACCGTCGAGTGAAGGAAGAAACCTCCGAGTGGATGTTGTCGAGTGACTCATACGCCATGGTGATTTCAGTCGGAGACTTCCTTGTAATCCTTAAGTTCTCTAAGGTAGTGTCCTTAGGTAGGGTATGTAGGTCAGGCCTATGACCCTACCCTAAGTACATATCCCCATCATTAACCCCCGAATGGATTGGGGTTCGAGTGAAAAGGGATCGATGCAGGTTCTGATAAGACACAAAAACTCCGAGTGCATTTTAGGGCTTCACAGAAGTCTGCGTCGATTGGAGTCTTTGTCATTCACCCTGATCGATTCTGTCTTGAAACGTGTCCGAGTGAACTTGAGCGCTGACTCAGATCCGAGTGATCAACGGAACCTCTGGATGCGACGGGTCGCTTCGCCAGGCCCGGATTTTGCGGGATTTGAAAATTTGGGAAGTACGCGCTGCGCGATGATGTCGCAACGACTGGGGCAAGTGGGGGCATGATGCCTCGATTATCACGCCACCTTTATCGCCACGTACCGCGCTTCCTCTGTAATCGGGATATACAGGGATCCGGCGGGCCTGCAGGTCAGTGACCCACTCAGGCAGTTATAAGACGGAGCGATGCGAGGGCCGGTACAGTGCTTCTCCTCCGTTCCCCTCTTTTCCTCCGCCTCCCCTGCTCCACGCGCGCCGCTCCGCTCCACCTTGACCACCGCCGCCGCGATGACGAAGGGGAAGACGGAGAAGCTCGAGCGCGCCAAGAAGGGAGCCAAGGCAAAGAAGCCGTCGGGCGCACGGTCCGCGGTGCCGCCGGGGTGGATCCAAGGGGATTTCCTTCGGTCGACCGTCACGGCAGAGGACGTCCAAAATCTTGTCGCCGACGGGCTGATAGCTGATGGGTCGTGGAGGCTGTCGGAGGGAGAGGCCGAGCCGGAGCTGCACGAAGGCGAGCGAGTCCTCCTCCTCACCCACTTAGAGCGAGGTTTTTCTCTGCCTCCCCATCCATTCATCCATGGATTCTTAAATTACTTCGGGGCACAACTTCACCATTTCCCTCCGAATACCATTGTGTATCTCGCTGTGTTCATAACTCCGTGCGAATGCTTCTTGGGTTGTTCTCCTCACTGGGGTTTATTCAAACACATATTCACCATCCGATCTCAGTGTGTCAAAAAGGCCAATCCTAGTGATAGTAAGACCCACGTCATCTAGCTATGCGGTGGCCTGGGACTCCAAAAAAGGGGTAGGAGTACGTTTCCATCAACGACCTTTCCTGAATCTGTTCGGGGCTGGCAGTCGACATGGTTTTACTGCAAAGATGTTGCATCTCCCAATATGTCGACTGGCCTTCCTCCCTTCACATTGGATCGACCCACTACTCCCAGAACTCTGAACGTGATAGAGGGAGAGAAAGTCCAGGTAGGAATCTTAGTGAATGCAGTAGTAGATCTGATTCGTGGCGGAGTGACTGGTATGGACCTCCTGGAGGCGTTTCTCAGTCAGCGAATCCAACCTCTTCAAGCTAGGGACCACACTATGTGGCACTATTCGGGCCCCGAAGACACCACTCGGACACACCCAGAGGAAGTTTCCGAGGAGACTGTTGCCCAGTGGCTTAGAAGCATCACCGGAGCCTGTGATAACCCTCTGGAGCCAAGCGAATCTTGCCCTTCTCTGCTTTGAACCCACCGACCAACCTGGTGAGTTATACCTTTGTCGAGTGCTTTCATGTTTCCTCGAGTGACTGGGGAGCAACAGTCGACCGACTTTACAGTTTGTATCTTGCAGGAGTTTACGAACATGTATTCGCCCATGCCGAATGGGGAGCAGCCTGAAGACGGAGAAGAGAGCGCAGGTGGCAGCGCAGATGTCGACTATGCCGACGATAGTGAAGGCAGCGACGACGACCTGGAAGAGATCGAGGAAGAAGTCCAGGCTCGTCCGCGCATCGAGCGTCGTACCAAACTGCGCGAAGATCCAGAAGCTGCTCCAAGCAGAACCTTAACATCGAGCACCAGGAATCCAAAGCGCGACCGGGTGGCGACACCTGAGTCGACTGAAAAGGTCGCGAAACAGCCTAGGTCTGACGCACCAAAGCCTCGGAAGGCTCTGCCCCGCATGAAGATCGCTGTGCCTGTCGCCTCAACGTAAGTATTCATTTTCCTTTTTCTGCTGTTGTGAAACTTCATGTCTTTGCTGACCGAGTGAAATTTATTCGCCAGAGCTGCTACCTCGGTGATGTTGCCTCTGCGGGATGAGGAGGATCATATGGAAGTGGACACTGCCGATGCGGCCACCTCTCAACGAGGTATAATAAATCTTCACTGTAGACTAATTTTTGAAGGCAATTCGTCGAATGAATAAGTCAACATTGTCGATTGACAGTTGACGACGTCATCCATGTGGAAGACGACGAGGAGCCACAGCAGGGTGCTAAGGGTGAAGTTGTGGCCTTGGACACTCCACGCGTACGCACTCGGAGAACATCATCAGGACAGGCACCTCGTAGGTCGACTGCTGCGTCATAGCCAGAGCTTGGCGACTCTTCCCGAGCCAGAGCTAATCTTGTGGTTCCGCTGTCGAGTGCTCCGCCAGCAACTTCAACTCTGGTGGTTTCAGCGCCGATTGGGCAACCTCAAGCACCTCTTGCTACCTCAGCTCCAGCACCGACTCATCTGACGTCTGCATATCCTTTGTACCACGTCCCAGAAGACCAGACTGGAGCTTCCAAAGAAGCCATGATCCAGGCTAGACAAATGATGCTGCGTACGAAGGAGGCGTATGAGGCCAGCAAGTTGGCTTATGATGCCAGGTCAGCGCTTCGTGCCAATGTCCGAGTAAGTGCTATTGTAAGTTCATTTCCGATTGAATTCCTGTCCATCTTGACTCTACACCGACTGGGTGTTTTCTTTGGACGCATACTTGCTTGCTTTCTTCTCGAATAGATCAGGTCTTAGTCGAGTAGTTTGTATCCAGTGGGGGCACGCTGAGTGCACCCACTGGGTGTAGTCCCCGAGACCGCTGTCGAATGACGAAGACATCGGCAGGGGTCTTAAATATGTTTTGATAGTCGCTTGTCACTTGATGTCCTGGTCGAGTGAAAGTAGGTCCAGTGGGGGCACGTTGAGTGCACCCACTGGGTGTAGTCCCCGAGACCGCCGTCGAGTGCTTGCATCCGTGGGGGTCTGACAGGTCGGACCTGGTCGAGTGGTTTCGTATCCAGTGGGGGCACGCTGAGTGCACGCACTAGGTGTAGTCCCCGAGACTACTGTCAATCGTTTACGATGGGCAGTAGTCTTAAGAACTTGGACTCGGGGTCCTTTTTCGTACTTGGAGTACACTTGTCACCCATCCTGCAGGTTTCATGGACATCATTTGCATCAACCATGATATGACGCTTTGCAGGGGTGTGGGGTGGGGCGGTGGGCCGCCATCCAGTCGACTGAACTTGCTCCTTTCCACTCGGGAGTGGAGAAATAGTAATGTCGACTGAATTGTTTCTTTATTGATTTCAGAAAGCTTGTGAGCTTGGGACTTGGTACGTCGACCTAGAGAAGGAGAAGAATCAGCTTGAACTGGATCTGGAGGTGTCCAAGAACAATCTGGACCGTGCGCAGACTGAGCTGAAGACCCTGGGAGGTAATTTTTGTCGACCAACTTTACTATCACTTTCATCTTCCATCCTTTGAACCGAGTGTATCCACTCGAACAGACGTCCGTGATGAGAACCGCCGACTCCAAGCGCGACTCAACAATGTTATTTCTTTAGATACCATGAAGAAGGCGCTTGAAGACAAGGACAAAGCACTCGCTGATGCTCAAAGGGTGGCAAAAGAGAAAACCGAGGCTGCCGAGGCGAAGCTTGCCGCAGCCAAAAAGTTGGAAGGTGAGAATACCAAACTCAAGCAGGAACGAGCTGACTGGATCAAGAAGGTTGAACATCTGGCCAAGAAAAGTAACGGTCTGGAGAAATACTTGGGAGACTTCGCGAAGAAGATGTTCGGCATGCTTGAAGGTAACTTTCTTCCGTCGAGTGAATTTCTTTGATTTCTCTAGAACAGCAGTGTGACCACCTTTTCATTTTCTCTTCGTGCAGAATTCTGCCAAGATTTTGAAAAGGAGACTGAAGAGATCGAACCAAATCTGGATCCCACCAAGTCACCCGTCGGGGACGCCGTGGCCATGGACATGTTTCGACTTGAAGCTCGTCTCGGGAGTGTCCAAGGATATATCACTCGACTGAGGGTTGTGCTGGAGAAGGTTGACAAAGAACTGTGGCCGGAAGACACCCTCCAGACTGACCTCGAGTCGATGATGACCCGCCTCAATGAGATTCCTGGTCGAGTGTAGGCATGGAAAAAATCTGCTGCTCGCTGCGGAGCTGACGTGGCGCTTTCACTCGTCCGGGTCCATTGCAAGGAGGTCAAGGAGGACAAACTGAAGGCTCTACGGGTGATCAACACGAAGAAACTTCAATTCGAAGATTTCATGGAGACCTTCATCGAAGCAGCCACTTGGATTGCCGATGGGATCGACCTGGACACCTTCGTTGAGCCCTCGAGCCCCACTGGTGCTTGAAAAATACTTTGCTTGCAGTTGAAACTTTATTTGCCTCGGTATGCCGAGTGATGGTGTAGTCATTTAAAACTTCGTTCAGGCCTTAGGCCTGAGTACTTCCTTTTGCGTGGGCAACTTTTTACCACGCTCGAAACCTTGGATTTATCCGCATTTTGCTGTCAATCCTTTGTTTGGCTGAACTTGTTTGATTTCCGAGTGAGTTGAATGTTCATTACTCGGAAGAACTTTGAACTTAGGCGAAAACGGGTTCGCGGCTAAGTCCTCGAGTGAGAGGAGCCCTCGCCACTAGGGAAAGTCTTTGACTTAGACGAAGACTGGTTTACGTCTGAGTTTCCGAGTGAATAGGATGCTATTCACTCGACAGGGTTTTTTACTTAGGCGAAAACTTGTTTCGCAGCTAAGCCCCCGAGCGAGAGGGCTGCTCATCACTCGGACCGTTTTATAACTTAGACGAAGACTGATTCGCAGCTAAGTTTCCGAGTGAATAGGATGCTATTCACTCGGCAGGGTTTTTTTACCTAGGCGAAAGCTGGTTCGCAGCTAAGCCCCCGAGTGAGAGGATCGCTCGTCACTCGGAGAAGTTTTGAACTTAGACGAAGACTGGTTCGCAGCTAAGTTTTCGAGTGAATGGAATGCTATCCACTCGGAAGGGTTTTTAACTTAGGCGAAAGCTGATTCGCAGCTAAGTTTCCGAGCGAATGGAATACTATGCACTCGGAAGGGTTTTTAACTTAGGCGAAAGCTGGTTTGCAACTAAGCCCCCGAGTGAGAGGATTGCTCGCTACTCAAAGAAGTTTTGAACTTAGACGAAGGTTGATTCGTGGCTAAGTTTCCGAGTGAATGGAATACTATCCACTCGGCACGGTTTTTAACTTAGGCGAAAGCTGGTTCACAGCTAAGCCCCCGAGTCAGAGGATAGCTCGCCACTCGGAGCAGTTTTTGAACTTAGACGAAGACTGGTTCGCAGCTAAGTTTTCGAGTGAATGGAATGCTATCCACTCGGAAGGGTTTTTAACTTAGGCGAAAGCTGATTCGCAGCTAAGTTTCCGAGCGAATGGAATACTATCCACTCGAAAGGGTTTTTAACTTAGGCGAAAGCTGGTTCGCAGCTAAGCCCCCGAGTGAGAGGATTGCTTGCTACTCGGAGAAGTTTTGAACTTAGACGAAGGCTGATTCGTGGCTAAGTTTCCGAGTGAATGGAATACTATCCACTCGGCACGGTTTTTAACTTAGGCGAAAGCTGGTTCGCAGCTAAGCCCCCGAGTGAGAGGATCGCTCGTCACCCGGAGAAGTTTTGAACTTAGACGAAGACTGGTTCGCAGCTAAGTTTCCGAGTGATTGGAATACTATCCACTCGGATGGGTTTTTAACTTAGGCAAAAGCTGGTTCGCAGCTAAGCCCCCGAGTGAGAGGATCGCTCGCCACCCGAAGAAGTTTTTGAATGCAAAATTGCGCGATCGGAATCGACAATAGACTGCGGGAGTCATAACTTTGACAAATGACACTGTCTGGAGTACTCTTATTACATCAAAATAACTCAGTCGGCAAGTATAAAAACGTCGAAGTAAATCCGCGTTCCAAGCGCGCGGCTCGTCGATATTCTTCTTGAGGTTGAAGAGGTGGTAGGCTCCATTGTTCAGTACTTTGGTGACGATGAAAGGGCCTTCCCATGCTGGGGCCAGCTTGTGAGGTCACTGCTGATCCACTCGGAGCACAAGATCACCTTCATGGAACGACCGACTCTTGACGTGCTTCACATGGAAGCGGCGCAGATCTTGTTGATATACAGTCGAACGAATCAGAGCCATATCGCGTTCTTCTTCCAGGAGATCTACACCGTCTTGTCGTGCCTGCTCAGCCTCAGCCTCGGAGTAAAGATCTACACGAGGGGAATTGTGAAGGACATCACTCGGCAAAACAGCTTCATCTCCATACACCATGAAGAAAGGAGTGCGTCCCGTCAACCGATTAGGAGTCGTCCTCAAGCCCCACAGAACAGATGGCAATTCAGTAACCCACGCTCCAGCTGCATGCTCGAGATCTCGCATGAGTCGAGGCTTCAGCCCTTGAAGGATAAGGCCATTTGCTCGCTCAGCTTGACCATTAGTCTGGGGGTGCGCAACGGATGCGTAGTCCACCCGAGTGCCTTGGGAGAAGCAAAAGTGTCTGAACTCTTCCGAGTCAAAGTTTGAGCCATTGTCTGTGATGATACTGTGGGGAACCCCATATCGGAATGTTATCTCTTTTATGAATTTGATAGCAGTGCGCGAGTTCAGCTTCTTTATGGGTTTAGCCTCAATCCACTTAGTGAACTTGTCGACGGCTACAAGCAAGTGAGTGAATCCACTCTGGCCCGTTCAGAGGGGACCGACCATATCCAAACCCCAAACAGCGAATGGCCAGACGAGTGGAATTGTCTTCAAAGCAGATGCATGCTTGTGCGACAAGTTTGAAAAGAATTGGCACCCTTCACAATGATCAACAATCTCCTTAGCCATCTCGTTGGTGCGCGGACAGAAGAAATCAGCTCGGTATGCTTTGGCAACAATCGTCCTAGAGGACGCATGATGACCACAGGTTCCCGAGTGAATTTCCTCCAAAATCAGTCGACCTTCTTCAGGAGAGATACATCGCTGAGTCACGCCAGTTATGCTTTCTCTGTAAAGTTGTCCACCCATAACAGTAAAGGCCTTGGATCTGCGGACGATCTGTCGAGCTTCAACCTCGTCATCTGGGAGTTCTTGCCTCAGAATGTATGCGATATAAGGCACTGTCCAGTCGGGCGTGATCACCAAAATCTCCATGACCAGATCTATGACCGCTGGGACATCAACTTCAGTCGGATCAGAGGCGCTCTTTGCTTGCGGGGGCTCCTCAGTGAAGCGATCTTCCTGCACTGAAGGAGAATGTAGGTGTTCCAAAAACACATTGCTAGGGACAGGCTTCCGAGTGGATCCAATCTTTGCTAGCTCATCAGCTGCCTGATTCTTCACTCGGGGAACATGATGGAGTTCCAAACCTTCGAACTTGTTCTCAAGCTTTCTTACTGCATTGCAGTATCCAGTCATAGCAGGGTTCCTGACATCCCACTCTTTCATCACCTGATTGACCACCAAATCAGTGTCACCGTATACCATCAGGCGCCGGACGCCGAGTGAAATGGCCATACGCAACCCGTATAGGAGTGCTTCGTATTCAGCTGAGTTTGTCGCCTTTTGGGGATACCAATACTACGCCAGCACCAGACCCATTCAGCATCTTATTGGAGGAATCAAAGTGAATCTGCAGGACATAACTGAGTTTGTCGCCTTTTGGGGATACCAATACTACGCCAGCACTAGACCCATTCAGCATCTTCGAGCCATCAAAGAACATGGTCCAGTGTGCCGAGTGGATTTGGATTGGCTGCTGCTGTTCTATCCATTCGGCCAAGAAATCAGCAAGTGCTTGAGACTTGATTGCCTTTTTCGCTTCAAACTTGATATCAAAGTAAAGGAGCTCAATAGCCCATTTGGCCACTCGACCAGTCGCATCTCGATTGTTGAGGATCTCAGACAATGGAGCATCACTGATGACTGAAATTGAGTGATCTTGAAAGTAGTGTGCCACCTTCTTCGCTGACAGATATATACCATATACGAGCTTCTGGTAATGTGGGTACCTTTGCTTTGAAGGGGTCAACACTTCAGAAATATAATAAACAGGACGTTGGACTTTGTAAGCTTTGCCTTCCTCTTCCCGCTCGACAGTGAGAACTGTACTAACAACCTGATTAGTGGCCGCGATGTACAGGAGCAAGGGCTCTTTGCTGTGCGGAGCAGCAAGCACCGGCTGGGTGGAAAGCAGGGCTTTGAGCTCGACAAACGCTGCTTCAGCTTCTGGAGTCCACTCGAACGTATCAGACTTCTTCATCAGTCGGTATAAAGGCAATGCCTTCTCACCGAGACGAGAAATGAATCGACTCAACGCCGCCAGGCAACCTGTGAGCTTCTGGACATCGTGCACACGCTCAGGGCTCTTCATTCGGGTAATGGCACTGATCTTTTCAGGATTGACGTCGATTCCTCGTTCGGAAACGAGAAAACCGAGCAACTTGCCACCAGGAACACCGAAAGTGCACTTTGTCGGATTTAACTTGATATCATACCTCCTCAGGTTGGTGAATGTTTCAGCCAAGTCAGTCAGCAGGTCGGAACCTTTGCGAGACTAGACGACAATATCATCCATGTATGCTTCAACATTCCGAGGGATCTGATCAAGCAGGCATTTCTGAATCATTCGCATAAAAGTAGCGCCAGCATTTTTCAAACCAAAAGGCATGGTGATATAACAGAAACACCCGAATGGGGTGATGAAGGCTGTCTTTATTTCATCCGGACCAAACAGACGGATCTGATGGTAACCGGAGTATGCATCAAGAAAAGATAAACGCTCGCACCCCGCAGTTGAATCGACAATCCGGTCGGTGCGGGGGAGCGGAAAATGATCTTTCGGGCAGACCCGATTAATATGTTTGAAGTCAATACACATGCGGAGTGACTTATCTTTCTTGGGGACCATAACGACGTTCGAGAGCCACTCGGAGTGGTAAATCTCGCGTATGAACTTAGCCGCCAAGAGACGAGCCACCTCCTCGCCGATTGCCTTCCGCTTCTCCGCTGCCGACCGACGCAAGTGTTCTTTCACAGGCTTGGCCTTCGGGTCGACTCTCAGTCGGTGCTCTGCCAGTTCCCTGGGTACACCCGGCATGTCAGCAGGCTTCCATGCGAAGATGTCCCAGTTCTCACGGAGGAACTGGATGAGCTCAGCTTCCTATTTGCTGTCGAGTGTCGTTGAGATGTTGGTCGGGACAGCATTTGGACCCGCCGGGTGAATGTGCACTTTCTTCACTTCGCCTGCCGACTGGAAAGCTGACTCAGAGGCGGGCTTCTTGGCACGCAGCAGGTCGGCAGGATCAGCACTCTTCTTGTACTCCTCCAACTCAACCACATCCATCTGATGATCGGCAATTTTGGAGCCCTGCTGAAGGCACTCCTCAGCCCTCTGTCGATTGCCAGTGACTGTGATCACACCCTTGGGCACGGGCATCTTCAGCTTGAGATACACGTAGCATGGACGGGCCATGAAACGGGCATAAGCCGGACGGCCAAGGATGGCGTGGTATGCGCTCTGGAAGTCCACAACTTCAAACGTCAATTTCTCTTTGCGAAAATTCTTGTCGGTGCCGAACACCACATCCAATGCAATCTGGCTGAGTGACTTGGCCTTCTTCCCAGGGATGACTCCGTGGAACTGCATGTTGCTTTCGCTGAGTCGGGACATCGAAATGCCCATCCCTTTTAGGGTATCCGCATACAAGATGTTCAAACCGCTCCCACCATCCATCAATACTTTGCGGAGTCGAGTGCCTCCCACAACCGGGTCCACCACCAGCGCTTGCCGACCGGGGGTAGCGATATGAGCAGGGTGGTCTGACTGGTCGAATGTGATAGCAGTCTGAGACCATTTGAGGTATGTGGGGGTGGCAGGAACAGCCATGTTGACTTCTCTGTTGATAACTTTCAGTCGACTCTTGCTTTCTACATCAGCAAAAATCAACAGAGTGGCATTGACCTCATGAAACTCTTCTTTGTCTTCATCATCCTCCTTTTCAGGAGTTTTCTCACTCGACTGACCTTCCTTGAACGGCTGGATCAGTAAACGGCACTGTCGAGTGGTATGCTTAGGCAATATCAAATTGCCTTCCTCATCTTTCTTCGTGTGGATTGCACACGGTAAATCCAAAACGTCTGTTCCTGACTGATTCTTTCCTTTCTTGGGGTTAAACTGCCCTTTGGACTTCCCCTTATTTTTTCCTTGCGCCGCCAGAGTGGCCGCCTCTGCCTGAGCAGGGCCATCAGCTTTGCGCTTCTGTTTACGACTGGAATTGCCGCCGGCATCATTGTCGACTGCTTTTCCTTTGCCACTACGGAGGCGGTCTTCCTCTTCGCCATTGGCATACCGAGTGGCAATCTCCATCATCTTGCTTAGGGAAATATCACCTGTCCGCCCAAACTTCAAGTAAAGCTCTCTGTACTTCACACCGGCCTTGAAGGCGCAAACAGCTTAGTGTTCGGAAACATTCTCCACTGTGTGATGCAAGGTGGACCAACGCTAAATGTAATCTCTCAAGGATTCATTGGGCTTCTGAACACAGTGCTGCAAATCGACCAAACCCGCAGGACGCTTGCAAGTGCCCTCGAAAGTGCTGATGAACACTCGGGCAAGATCTTCCCAGCAATTGATGCTAGAAGGAGCCAAACGATTCAACCACGCCCGGGCCGAACCGTCCAACATCAAGGATAAATGCTTCATGGCTACGTTGTCATTTCCTCCCCCAATCTGCACAGCCACTCGGTAATCATCTAACCATGTTTCCGGCTTTGACTCACCGGAGAACTTGCTTATTCCAGCCGCCAACCTGAAGTTGGGGGGAATCTCTGCAGAGCGTATGGCTCTGCTAAAACATTCAGGGCCAGAAACAATGGTACCACTTCCACTCGGATAGTCTCTGTCATAACCATCCCTGTGGGCTCTGCCTCTGTCGATCCGCCTTTGTGCGAGGACATTCCTCGCGTCGAACCCAGGATTCCGCTCATCGCCTAACGGGCGCCTATCGTCATTGTGCCGGGGCACAAATGAACCACTCCGCGGTGGAGTAGGCACTCGACGGCGGTCATCACGGTGATAACGAGGAGCAAAATGATCTCGCCCCAGATCTTGGTACTGATCCTCATGGTAACCTCCGCCCCTACGACGCAGAGGTGACCCCGGACTGTGCGCCGACTGAACTGTATCTGCTTTGGGAGAGTTACTATGTAATCTGTTGCACGACTGAGAAACAGCCGAATTCTGCTGTTGCGCTGCATCAAGCAATGCTCGGATCTGCTGCAAACCTCTGCCAGCCTCTGAATGGGATGGTTGAATGGAATCTGCAATCTTAGCAGCTGCTGCAACATTCAAAATTGGAGTACGGAATACCTTGACATTGTTATGAGATCCACTCGAAAACAGCTGTCGCTGACTGGAAATGGGAGGATGCTGGCGGGCACGCTCGTCGAGTGCCTCCTGCATCTCTTTGAGCTGAAGGCGCGTGGCCTCCATGGCCTGGGCCTCAGCAGTCGCACCAACGATGGGAGTACGGAGAATCTCCTCATCCCGGTGCTGCTGCTTACCCGACGGTCCTCCAGCCTCGGGTCTGCCGCGGCCGAAGCCAGGCGGCGGACTCTGATGCGAACCAGCCATAAGAACCTCAGCCGCAGGATCGTAGCTCTCGCACTCAAAGGGAACGTCAGACTGATCCGACGCTGAGTCGAACACGCCGTGAAGAGATTCGGCAGGCTCGATAGCCGCAATCTGCGGAGATGAAGTTTGGCGAGCCGCCGCATGCCTCACCCAGCGTTGGAGCCGCGAACGACCGGATCGCTTGCAGCGGCGAACAACGGGGAGGGCCGACAAGTACGGAGTCGACGGCTGCCGTAGAAGAACACCGCAGGAGCTTGCACGAAAGTGCGCCGCCCCGCGGATCGGGAGCGCCTCAACATCTAGAGGCGCTACCTGGAGCCATGCTGAGTCGTCAGCGATGAAGGTGAGCGCTCCGAAACTGATCTCGTGGCCCAGGAACAAATCACCGCCGGAAGACATGACGAAGGAGAAAAAATGCAACCTCGCCGGAAGTCGCTTAGACGCCTGCCCCACGGTGGGCGCCAACTGTCGTGGAAACGAGCCTGATAGTAGAAGGTAGGGGTACGAAAGGAGAGGGCAGAATCCTAGCTACGGCGAGGATGTACACACAGATGTATGAGTTCAGGCCCCTCTCGTAGAGGTAACAACCCTACGTCTCAGTGCTCGGGAGCTCTTGTCGTGTGGAATATGAGAGTTACAGGGGGTGCGAACCCTTGTGCCAGAGGATAGGAGTGGCTTATATAGAGTGCGCTACCCCTCATCAATACCCGGCATCCAAGGGTTCGATCGTGGTAATGAAGGCATACGTTACTGGTAACGTACGTAATAAATGCTACTAATGATGTACAACCAAGCGCCTGCCCGTTGGCCTCCCTGGAGTGGCTTCTGGTCTTCTGTGGTCGACTGACTTTTAGTTCTTCCGATTGAAAGGCAACCGTCGAGTGAAGGAAGAAACCTCCGAGTGGATGTTGTCGAGTGACTCATACGCCATGGTGATTTCAGTCGGAGACTTCCTTGTAATCCTTAAGTTCTCTAAGGTAGTGTCCTTAGGTAGGGTATGTAGGTCAGGCCTATGACCCTACCCTAAGTACATATCCCCATCATTAACCCCCCCACCATACATGGCCCTTGTCAAGGAACCGAAGAGGAAGAGGGAGGGCCTTAGGTCCAGTGTCTCTTCGGACACTAAGTCCGAAGATACCCGCGCCTCTTCCCTTCATAGGGGAGATGAGAAGGAGGAGGATGGGGGGAAGATCCCCTTCCCATCCGCAGAAGTCTCCAGAAGGCCTCTGACATCAAATGCGGCAAGACCTCGATGCCCGCTCCTGCCCAGATCGTGCTCTCCGACTCCTCGGAGGGCTCTTTGCTCCAACCGCGCAGGGAAAATCCCGCGCCGACCAGGTATGGTGAGAAATGCCTTTGTTAGTCAATTCTTTAATTTGTCATTTTAACTCCTGATACCTTACTTTGTTTACAGCCCGCAACACGTCCACCTCGACAGGAAGGGGTCCTCGGAGTCCCTTCCCCCGGCCGAGATGGCCGAGAGCAACATGGGGGCCCGCGTGTCTCCCCCCCAGCTCAAGGCAATCTAGGGGAGGTGACCTCCCTCTTGGACCCCCCACATCCACTGTGTGGGTAAACACCGGAGCTCCCATGGACGAGGTTCATACCTCGATCGCTGAGGACCAAGGGGACATAACCCCTTTGGTCGACGAGAGCACGGGGCTAGGACAGCCCAAGTCCTCGACACCCACTGCCCCGAAGCCTCCACAACAATCAGAGGCAACAGTCTCCCTCCCTAGAGGGGGAGCAGCCGAGGTGATTCCTCCATCCCCTCCTGTTCTAAGACAAGCGGGTATGGGGTGGCAGGAACTGGAGGGAGCCATGGAGGGCTCCTTCATTCTATCCGAGCACCACGTCCTCCTGGAATCGGTGCTCAACCACTTCCGATATGCTGAAACCGGAATGGAGGAGGCCTTCAAGGGCCTTTTCAAAGGGTTCAAGGTATGTTATCCCAATCCTTATTTCTCTTATAATTTTCGTGCTCCTAATCAACACAGTAGCCCTTAACAGACCATGTCTTAGGAAAACTTGTCCGAAGACTTAGATTCATGTAAAAATAAATTCGTCAAAATATGCGCAAGAGCATAGTGACAGTAGCCCCCGAGCCCTAAGTTAGTTTCCAGAAACTGATTTGGGGTCATCGTAATATCAAACAGACTTAAAAGCCAATATGCAGTAGCCCCCGAGACTCTGGTTGGATTGCAAAATCCGAGCAGAGGATCGAGTATTATTGCCGAGGACTAATTTTGAGTTTTCAGGTCTCCGACTCTACCTCGGCGTCCAACTCCAGGGAGTTGGAAGGGCTTAACCATAAGCTCGCGCGTTCCGAGGATATCCATCTAATGAAAAAGCTGATGGATAATGTGAAAGGTAAATATAAATTAGCGCAACCTATTACGCGCTTGCTTTCATGAAGGTATCCCTAACCCCCATATGGATGCTTTGGCAGCTAGCACGTCGAAGGTCGAGGCCCTCCGAGCCGAGCTTAGTATAGCTTGAAACGAAGCCGAGCAGTAGGAGGCTACGGTTAAGAAGGCTAGTGGCGAGCTGGCCCAGTGCAAGGATCAAGCCCGGGTAGTAGAGGTAGAGGAAGACGTGAGGGTTTGTTCGCAGAACGCGACGCCCTTTGGGAAGAGGAGAAAAAGAAGGCAGTCGAGCTTGAGAGGCTTGTCTTGGCCTTTAAGGAGGCCCAGAGCCAGGCGAGGGCGGACCGCGAGAAGCTTCATCAAGTGAAGTAGATCATTGCCGGTTAGCCTTACTTATTGCGCTGCATGTTTAGCGATATTAGGTTCACCCAACTGACTCAACTCTGGCACCCCTCACACGGTTTCATCGACCTGCCGAGGAGTGCGGCCGACAATGACAGGTTCTACGGCCCCCGCGAGGAGGACGCGTAGGAGTTATTCTAGGCGCAATTCCAGGCACCGTCACATCCACCACTCCTCGGTGATCAAATGAAACAGCTGATGGAGCTATATTCCATGGCGAAGCCGGCCATGGAAGACCTTTTTATAAAGTTGTGGCCTACGGAGCCCCTATCGAGGGTCCTCGGATAACCACGGCCTGCTATAGCAAAGATGTTATCTTAGACTAGATAACCCCTTGGTACGTCGAGGTGATATTATGTAAAAAGACAAGTATTACATTGGAATGCAATCATCTTTTGTCTTGCTTATCATTTTAACTCCTTTGTGACCGTTTGATATTGAAAGTGGCAAGTTGTCGGCTTCACCCCCTTCCAGAAGCTATGCAGGGTGTCTGAGTAATAATACGATCCTTCGCCGACCTCTTGGTACCCGGAGGCGGTCGTGTTTAGTATAGACAAGTTAATATGACTATTCAACTTTATAACTTTCACTTAGTCATAGAAGCTTGACTGTGGGGGATATTAACTAGCCCCCGGTATATGAAGTGTTTGGACGTGTCGAGGTCGAACCATTAACACTTCAGTTCTTTTATGAGAACCCTTTGTTTAACGCGTGCGAAACCTCCACCAATTTTTTGTTTAACATAGTCTGTGAATCGCCGAACCGTTTACGCTTATCATGACAGTCAGTTTTTAGCTTTCTCCACCGAGGTACTTAACTAATCAAGTTGGAAGTACAATCACAGTGCTTCTCCCTTTACACCCTTAGCCAAACGATGTGGAAGGTAAGGGGTAAGCACAGGAGCCGGGCAACCCAACTATTGACCAAATACATGATTCGAAACGGATGCATATAATGCAATATCCGAGGCGCCGAGCACTTTTAGATGAGTATTGGAATACTTAGGTCAGGTTTTAAATCCAAAGCACCGGTCGAAAACCGATGTATCCCGAAGGTTATCTTCGGCTCATGTGGCAAAAAAGAAAGTGTAATACATAAAGCAATGTATACTGAGCTTTATTTATATGGTCGAGTCATACAAGTCGAGTTGTCGAAGAAACTTAAAAAAAATAGACTATGGGGGAGGTTTACAAATGGCTTCTGTGGTTAGATTCTGACTTCCTTGTATTGGCCCTATCGTATGTTTGCGGCTCCATGCTGTTTACCAACTGATCCTTGTCGATTGCAAGGTATGTGTATGCCGTGCGCTACCACTGGTGCAGCGATGTGCTATACAAACAGTTTTAACCCCTTTCCGCGACGTACTTTGAAACCGTCGCCTTGCATGTGTGGGCGATAGGGGGTCCATCCCACACGACACAGAACAATCGTCGGCGATGGTGTCCAACAAACGCAAACGTTTGGCAAAACTAAGCGTATGGGATGTCCGCATCTATCACAAACGAGAGTCACCGGTCAACCGTTTGAGATATGCTGGACTGCCCATATGGCCCATCCTTGCAACTCGTGTGAGATCACACTAACATCGCATGCGCTATTCTGTGGCTCACCGTTTATGATGTGCACCGAATCACAAACAGTTCACGATTATGAAGTGTGTATGATAAGGGGTATATCACAAACACACTTATATTGGATGAATCGTTGGCGATATTTAACTAAGATGATAATTTAACCATTGTACAAGTATCAGATAGGTTTAAGAAATGTCCGAATGTCGTACTCGCGTCCGATGCGATAAGTATTGCACGCGCTATTCTGTGGTCCAACGTTTGGGATGCATACTACATCACAAACAGTTTATCATTTTAAACTGTGTGCGACAAAGATTCTATCACCAACGTTAAATTCAGTTGCACTGTTTGTTATATTATCTAAAATCACACACGGTTTGCAAACGGCAACTGTGTGCATGGGCACACACGTTTTCTATCCATGAAATGTGTCGGATCATGAGGTATATCACAATTGTTGAGACTTACAAACCGTGTGCGGCGTAATGACCCACAGAGCATTTTTTTATTTTAATTGCTACAATTTAAAATTGTACAGAATTTGAATTTGAAAGTAGGGAATAGCTTTTTACATATAAGTAGATAGGTTCATCTGAAAGCACAATGTGCTCCCTTGGTGATTTTGATAATTCATGACAACATACATTGTCTCTTGGACTAATACTTTTACCTAGTGTATTTCAGATAAAGTCCACAGAGAGGGTTGGCGAAAAGGATTGTGGAGAAACCCCAAGATGCAAGGAAATGGATTGGCAAAGCTTCAAGCAAGAGGACTCTACATTTTACTTTGTGAGAAATCACTTTGAGTCCATAGGAAAGCCAATACTATTAAAAGGGGGTAAGGTACTATTGGTGAACAAGATGCTCCACGTGCACAAGTGATAGTCACCAAAAACACCCACAAGCTCTTCCACAAATACTCTATCTAGAACCCTACCACTAAAATCGGTAAGACCAACAATTCCTATTCGGTCTCACCGAGATTCAAACCCTAGACATATCCTTAGCCAAACCCATCTCGGTACTACCAACTTTCCAGTTTGGTGCCACCGAGTTCAGTTGCCAACTTTCTGGTTAGCTATTTTCAAGCATCGGTACCACCGAGTTTTGTCAATCGGTCTCACCGAGATTTGGACCAACTTCCTGGTTAGCCATTCTCAAGAATCGGTACCACCGAGTTTTGTGAATCGGTCTCACCGAGTTTTTGGACCAACTCTATGGTTAGCCATTGTCAAGAATTGGTACCACCGAATATTGAGAATCGGTCTCACCGAGTTGTGCATTCTGACCGTTGGTCATCTTATCGGTACCACCGAGAGTTATGTATCGGTTTCACCGAGATTCAAAAGTTACTGCCTTTTGGTCACTTCGGTACCATCGAGTTTTATACTTCGGTGTCACCGAGTTGGTCACTTTAGGTGCAACGGTTGGATTTTTGGGGATGCCTATATATACCCCTTCACCACCACCCACTCGAAAGAGAAGCACTCAGAACTATTCCATACTTGCCCCATCCAATTTTCTGAGAGAGAGCCACCTACTCATGTGTTGAGATCAAGCCATTCCATTCCTACCATATGAATCTTGATCTCTAGCCTCCCCAAGTTGCTTTCCACCAAATCAATCTCTTCCACCATAGCCAAATCTGTGAGAGAGTGATTGTGTGTTGAAGAGTCTATCATCTTGAAGCACAAGAGCAAGGAGTTCATCGACATCACCGAGCCTATTACCTTTTGGAGGGTGGTGCCTCCTAGATTGGTTAGGTGTCGCTTGGGATCCTCCTACTTCGTGTTGTGGAGTTGAACCAAGAAGTTTGTACGGGCAAGGAGATCACCTACTTCGTGAAGATCTACCCATAGTGAGGCTAATCCTTCGTGGACGGAAGCCGTTATGGAATAGTCAAAGTAGCTACTTCGTGGACCCTTATGGGTGGAGCCCTCCGTGGACTCTCGCGACCGTTACCCTCCGTGGGTTCAAGACTCCATAAACATGGATGTACGATAGCACCACCGATCGGAACCACGGGAAAAATCTTCGTGTCCCTCATGCGTTTGATCTCCCTATCTCAACTCCTTACTTCCATGTGCAATGTCTTTATATTCCGCTGACATACTTGTTGACTTGCATGTGTAGGGTGTGCTAGACTTGCTATAATTGCTAAAATCTGCCAACCAATTAACTTGGGAAAAGGTTACGTTTTAATTCCTGCTAGTAGTCTATTCACCCCCCCTCTAGACACACACTTCTAGTGATCCTACAAGTGGTATCACAGCATTGGTCTCCATTGCATCGGTTTCATCACCGTGGAGGAAGATGGATGTGTCTAGTTTGGGAAGTTTGAGTTGTAGAGTGCCTATTCTTGATGGGGAGTACTATAGTCAATGGAAATATAAGATGCTTGAGCTATTCAATGAATTTCATTTGAGCAAGTATGTTAAGAACCCCTATATACCTCCCATTGATCCTTTACATCCCACACACGAAGAGGAAATTGATATGCTATGCAATCTTAGAACTGTTAATCTTATCGTTAGAGGATTGCCTAGGATTGTGCTTAATCAAATGAAGAATTTTGAATGTGCTTATACTTTGTGGATTGACTTGGAGCAACGATATCCAAGTTATTCATTGAGTAATCTTGATGAAATTCTTCATAAGACTATTGTCTTTCACAAAATGATGCCTAGTGATCCCAAGTTTGATGACTATCTATTTGAGCTTAGAGACCTCATGCGTGCTAAAGGAGATGTCATAACTATCAACAACATCATTGTAGAAGCCATTCACATTCATAATCTTGAACATTGTCATGATCACATCCCTAACGAATCTCTTGTTTCTTATGACGAGGATTTCCCACTTGATGATGACAATGCGGAACATGGCTACTATGATGAAGATGAATTGTTCGACATCGAACATGAGAAGATCATGAAGAATCTAAGTCTTATGGCAAACTTCAAGGATTGCATGTCCAGAGGAAAAGAGTGGATTCTCGATAGTGGATGCACCGATCATATGACCGGAGATAGAGACATGTTTGAAGAGATCACACCAAACCATGGACCGCGAAGGTATGTAACTTTTGGAGACAACTCCAAGGGTAAGGTACTTGGTCTCGGTAAGGTGGCCATATCCCATGATAGCTCTATTCAAAACGTCATGCTTGTAGAATCCCTTGGCTACAATCTTCTTTCCGTATCTAGACTTGCCGACTTCGGTTTTAATGTGCTATTCACGAAAGTAGATTGCCAAATGTTTCGTCAAGATAATCATAACATGGTCTTTACCGGTTTCCGTAGAGGTGATTTATACATTGTCGATTTCACTAAGAGATCCAAACCTCGTACTTGTCTTATGGCAAAATCTTCTAAAGGTTGGCTTTGGCATAGAAGACTAGGACATGTTGGCTTGCGTAATCTAGACAAGCTTATCAAAGGTGATCATATACTTGGTGTTAAAGATGTTATCTTTGACAAAGATAGACTTTGCAGTGCTTGCCAAGCTGGAAAGCAAGTAGGTGGGAGTCATCCCGTAAAGAATATCATGACTACTAGGAGACCACTCGAGTTACTTCACATGGATCTTTTTGGTCCCAATGCTTACAAGAGTCTCGGTGGAAATTCCTATGGTCTAGTTATAGTTGATGATTTTTCCAGATTTACGTGGGTATTCTTTCTTGATGATAAGTCGCATGTACAAAAGATCTTCAAGAACTTCGCTCGCAAAGTGCAAAATCAGTTTGAAGTGAAGATCAAGAAGGTTCGGAGTGATAACGGATCGGAGTTCAAGAAAACCCATGTAGATACCTTTCTTGACGAAGAAGGTGTTTCACATGAGTTCTCGGCTACGTACACGCCTCAACAAAGTGGAGTTGTTGAGAGGAAGAACCGGACTCTCATTGAGATGGCAAGAACGATGCTTGACGAATACAAGACGCCAAGACACTTTTGGGCAGAAGCCGTGGAAACAGCATGTCATGCCACAAACCGACTCTACTTGCACAAGCTTCTCGGTAAAACGGCATACGAGCTACTCACCGATAACAAACCCCAAGTTGGATACTTTCGGGTATTTGGCTCAAAGTGCTACATTCTTGATAAGCATCGTCGTACTAAATTTGCTCCTAAATCTCATGAAGGATTCCTACTTGGTTACGGATCGAACTCTCACACTTACCATGTCTACAACAACTTCACTCGAAAAGTTGAAGAGATGGTAGATGTGAAGTTTGATGAATCTAATGGTTCGCAAGTCGAACAATTGCCAAATGATGTAGGAGATAAGGATCCTTCGGAAGCTATCCAAGACTTGTCCGTCGGCAAGATTCGTCCCATGGAGGTGAAGGAAAGTACTTCGTCAACCCAAGTGGAAGCCCCTACTTCACGTCAAGGTGAACCTCAACACGACATGGAGGCATCCACAAGCGGTACACGACAAGATGAAGAGGAGGAAGTACATCATGAAGAACCACCACAACCTCCTTCACCACCACCTCAAGGAAACGACACCTTCAACAACAACGAAGATGAAGGAGATGATGATGAAGAAGAAGCTCCATCATCCAACAAGCCGAAGCTACCCCGAGTTCGAGCAAGAGTGACCAAGAATCATCCTCTAAACCAAATCTTTGGTGACATACAAACCGGGAGAATCACTCGCTCTAAAACTTGCTTAGCTAATTTTTGTGAGCATTATTCTTTCATCTCTAGCATTGAACCCTTGAAGGTAGATCAAGCTCTTGAAGACCCGGATTGGGTGAATGCAATGCATGAGGATCTTCACAACTTCGAGAGGAACCAAGTGTGGACACTCGTGGAGAAGCCCAAGGACGAGCACAACATCATCGGAACCAAATGGGTGTTTTGGAACAAGCAAGATGAAGACGGTCAAGTTGTACGCAACAAGGCGCGTCTCGTAGCCCAAGGATATATGCAAGTCGAAGGTATGGACTACGGTGAGACCTATGCCCCCGTCGCTAGACTTGAAGCTATTCGCATTCTTCTTGCTTATGCTAATCACCATGATATCATGCTTTATCAAATGGACATTAAAAGTGCCTTTTTAAATGGTGAGATTGAAGAAGAGGTCTATGTCAAACAACCCCCTGGTTTTGTGAATCCTAAGAAACCTAATCATGTCTACAAGCTCCGTAAAGCTCTTTATGGTCTTAAGCAGGCCCCACGTGCTTGGTATAAATGCTTAACGAAGTTTGTCATTGAAAAGGGTTTTGAAATTGGTAAAATTGACGCAACCTTATTCACTAAGAGGGTTAATGGTGAATTATTTGTGTGCCAAATCTATGTGGATGATATTATCTTTGGATCTACTAACCCACAATTTAGTGAAAGATTTGGAAGGTTGATGTCCGAGAAGTATGAGATGTCCATGATGTGTGAGCTGAAATTCTTTCTTGGTTTGCAAATCAAGCAAACGAGAGAAGGAACTTTCATCTCTCAAACCAAGTATACTAAGGACTTGATCAAGAAGTTCAACATGCAAGAGTGTAAAGGTATGAAAACTCCTATGCCTACTAGTGGACATGTTGATCTTACCAAGGAGGACGAACCGGTTGATCAAAAAATTTATCGATATATGATTGGTTCATTGCTATATCTATGTGCCTCCTGTCCCGATATTATGCTTAGTGTTTGCATGTGTGCTTGATATCAAGCAGCACCTAAAGAGTGTCATCTTTTGGCCGTAAAACGTATTGTGAGATATTTGATACAAACACCAAACTTTGGCATTTGGTATCCCAAGGGATCTTCCTTTAACCTTGTTGGCTATTCCGATTCGGACTATGCCGGTGACAAGGTTGATAGAAAATCCACCTCGGGTACATGTCAATTTCTTGGTAGATCTCTTGTGTCTTGGTCCTCCAAGAAACAGAACTCGGTATCTCTATCTACTGCCGAAGCTGAGTATATTGCTGCCGGATCATGTTGTGCACAATTACTATGGATGACACAAACGCTTAAGGATTGTGGAATCCATGTGAAAAATGTTCCATTACTTTGTGACAGTGAAAGTGCTATTAAGATTGGTCATAATCCCGTGCAACATTCTCGAACTAAGCATATTCAAGTTCGACATCATTTCATTCGTGGAGATATTAATCTTAAGCATGTTCGTACTAACAAGCAATTGGCCGATATCTTTACTAAGCCACTTGATAAGAAAGCGTTTTGTTATTTGAGGAGTGAGTTGAACATCATTGATGCTTCAAACTTGAGCTAGACTCACTCGGATGCATGCAAGGACATGAGCTTACATGATACTTCCATGATACACTTGACATGTTATTTTATTCCATGGAAATATATGCTCCCTTGCATTGCAGCTAACCTTTTGTAGGTACTTGGAAGATTTTCATTCCACAAGATTGCCAACAACTCCAATCATAAGCAATATTGTCATGACCAAGTATCCGCAACCCCTCTTGATGATGGAAGGAAGAAGACAACTCAACCACATCCTTGACATATATTTGATGTGATCATATTCGCTAATTCTAAATTGATATCATGTCAAATGGATATATCTTGTTCTTCCTTGCATGACTAACCCATGTAGGTGAAAAGAGCACCAAAATAAACAAGGATTGCTCCCAACTCAAGGTGATCTTCATCAACATCGAGAATCCTCAACAAGTTCACCTACAAGCCACGTCATCAACACCACTCAAAGGTATGTACTCATATCCTTGAAAAAGCTTTACTCCAAGTCATGAGATAAAGCAACTCAAGTGATATGAAAACATTAAATGGTTAATCGAAAAATGGTAACCCCATTCTGAGCTTAACGATGAGTATGACCTATGATCAAGTATTCTTGCTTGGCTCCTAAGTCAATATTCTCTAATATAGGTGACCTAGTCACCGACCATCATCTAGTTAAGTATCTTGTTTGGTTCATTCTCTATTTGCAAGATCTCTTGGAACCACTCAAATCTTCTCTAGTTGATATCTCTTTGTAAAGTCTTTTGCTTTTCCTTTGAAGATCCTTTTGACACTTTGTTACAAGTTTTCCAAATTCATTTGCAAGTTTCTAAAACATTGCCAAGTTTCTGTTTACCCCTCGGAGCCTCCGAATCAAATGACTCGGTTTCACCAATTTAGCAGATGAGCTGCATGACCACATCTCGGTTCCACCGACTTATTTGCATCGGAGCCACCGATTTTGCTATCTTTTCTATCATGTGTTAATTTAGCAATTCTCCATTTCTTCGATGATCCCTTAGTTATTATTAAAAAAGGGGGGGGGACTCTATTCTAGGATCCCTGACTCAAATGAGCAGAAGTCTTACAAGCTCTCAGATCAGTCAAAGAGGGAGAAAATTATTTTCAATAATTCCCTCAGTTTTTAATGCTCTCTATGATTCTAAAGTTTTTTTATGATCCCTACATTCCATGACCCTTGTTCTCAAGGATCCCTTCTTACTCCATGATCTCTGTGTCTAACCCTGTGTATGGACCTTTTTGGAAATTAATGCCAAAGGGGGAGAAATACCGAAGCTTCAAAAGCTAAAGGGGGAGATACATGCTTCAATGCAAAGGGGGAGAAACAATTAAGGGGGAGAATATCAGAGTTTATACTTATGTAGACAAGGGGAGAATACCAAAGTAGAGGGATAAAAATATGTTTGCGGAGAAAAATATGTTTATTTCATTTGACTACTCTTGTTAGACTTTTCTCACCCTATCCAATACCAATATCTACATGCTAAGATTCAGAGGGAGAGGATGACGTACTATTTCATATCTAGGGGAGAAAGTTCTAAATGATCTTGGAGACATATCAATCTTAAGGAATACTACCTTCTACATGTTCTCCATATCTTGTACTATTGAGCTCTATTGCTTTTGACTGGTAGAATACTCTTGCGTTTCCTAACATTGTTTTCTCAAGTGTATTTCTACGACAAGAACGCTCAAGAACTCAAGGTAACTATATGCATCATATGTTTGATCAAGATGGTCTCTTGCTTCTTGCACATATTGTTTGCAAGAGTGAAGTCTTGAATAAGGATACACCTCATTCATATATATTTGATGCATATAGCCAAGATACACATGACTCATATTATCCCTTCTACTATATGTGTGTCCATGCATTCCAAAGCAACTATCCTTTAAAGGGGTTGCACACATTTAGGGGGAGGAAGTCTAAGTCATGTGTCTTTCAAAGTCTTCATAATATCTATGCATATCTTTCTTTGAAGCTTTGATTGTATGTTGTCATCAATTACCAAAAAGGGGGAGATTGAAAGCACAATGTGCTCCCTTGGTGGTTTTGATAATTCATGACAACATACATTGTCTCTTGGACTAATACTTTTACCTAGTGTATTTCAGATAAAGTCCACAGAGAGGGTTGGCAAAAGGGATTGTGGAGAAACCCCAAGATGCAAGGAAATGGATTGGCAAAGCTTCAAGCAAGAGGAATCTACATTTTACTTTGTGAGAAATCACTTTGAGTCCATAGGAAAGCCAATACTATTAAAATGGGGTAAGGTACTGTTGGTGAACAAGATGCTCCACGTGCACAAGTGATAGTCACCAAAAACACCCACAAGCTATTCCATAAATACTCTGTCAAGAACCCTACCACTAAAATCGGTAAGACCAACAATTCATATTCGGTCTCACCGAGATTCAAACCCTAGACAAATCCTTAGCCAAACCCATCTCGGTACTACCAACTTTCCACTTCGGTGCCACCGAGTTCAGTTGTCAACTTTCTGGTTAGCTATTTTCAAGCATCGGTACCACCGAGTTTTGTCAATCGGTCTCACCGAGATTTGGACCAACTTCCTGGTTAGCCATTCTCAAGAATCGGTACCACCGAGTTTTGTGAATCGGTCTCACCGAGTTTTTGGACCAACTCTATGGTTAGCCATTGTCAAGAATTGGTACCACCGAATATTGAGAATCGGTCTCACCGAGTTGTGCATTTTGACTGTTGGTCATCTTATCGGTACCACCGAGAGTTATGTATCGGTTTCACCGAGATTCAAAAGTTACTGCCTTTTGGTCACTTCGGTACCATCGAGTTTTATACTTCGGTGTCACCGAGTTGGTCACTTTAGGTGTAACGGTTGGATTTTTGGGGATGCCTATATATACCCCTTCACCACCACCCACTCGAAAGAGAAGCACTCAGAATTATTCCATACTTGCCCCATCCAATTTTCTGAGAGAGATCCACCTACTCATGTGTTGAGATCAAGCCATTCCATTCCTACCATATGAATCTTGATCTCTAGCCTCCCCAAGTTGCTTTCCACCAAATCAATCTCTTCCACCATAGCCAAATCTGTGAGAGAGTGATTGTGTGTTGAGGAGTCTATCATCTTTAAGCACAAGAGCAAGGAGTTCATGGACATCACCAAGCCTATTACCTTTTGGAGGGTGGTGCCTCCTAGATTGGTTAGGTGTCGCTTGGGATCCTCCTACTTCATGTTGTGGAGTTGAACCAAGAAGTTTGTACGGGCAAGGAGATCGCCTACTTCGTGAAGATCTACCCATAGTGAGGCTAATCCTTCATGGACGGAAGCCGTTATGGAATAGTCAAGGTTGCTACTTCGTGGACCCTTATGGGTGGAGCCCTCCGTGGACTCTCGCGACCGTTACCCTCCGTGGGTTGAAGACTCCATAAACGTGGACGTACGATAGCACCACCTATCGGAACCACGGTAAAAATCTTCGTGTCCCTCATGCGTTTGATCTCCCTATCTCAACTCCTTACTTCCATGTGCAATGCCTTTATTTTCCGCTGCCATACTTGTTGACTTGCATGTGTAGGGTGTGCTAGACTTGCTATAAGTGCTAAAATCTGCCAACCAATTAACTTGGTAAAAGGTTAGGTTTTTAATTCCTTCTAGTAGTCTATTCACCCCCCCTCTAGACACACACTTCTAGTGATCCTACATCATCAACCCATGCATTATTCCATTCACAGGTACATACGTTCAAGAATTACGTCAACAAAAGAATTACATAAGCACCAAACAAAGAATGATGAATGACGTTTAAATACTTGTATTAAAGACGGCAAAGAAAGAGGTAAAAGATATTCTGATTGCTGTAAAAGGTGAAGCGGAATGCCCGTAGTGTGCCCTCCTCCATGTCATAAGCACACACGACTCTAGCCCGATTCCTTGTGATGGCCGACCACCCATCCTCCAATATCTCCATGACTTCCAGATAGTCATTCTAGTCTGGTAGAAATACATGTACATTTGCATGTCCAACAATCATTTAGTTTGAGAGGTGATCTTGGGTAGACTGCGTTGGGAACCACTACAAAGGAAAAAGATACAGAGATTGTCATCTAACAACTCATTATGTGCAGTAAAAAGGGTACATAGTTCTGAGTTAATATACTTCATATCACTGTTGTCTTGGACAAACTGTAAATAAATAGTTTAATTGCCACATTTTGACCCATTGTACTAGCAATCTTTATTAGTTACCTCACATGATGCTCTCTCCGTCCCACTATATAAGATCTAATTACATCCAATGCACGAACTTGTTGGATGTATTAGCATCTTATATTATGGGGAGGAGGGAGTATAACATGGGAAACAAATATAGCCATGTGAACCAAAAACCATTAAAATAGGCATATGCTCACTACATCAGGCTTAACAACAACCAAATAAAGTCATTCATAATGGTATTGTTGAATTTGCATAGAACAAAGCTTGTACTTAAACATCAAATTGTATAATTGAACATCACAGAGTGAAAAAATAGGGGGTGTATTACCTACACCAGGCTTAACAGGAAACAGATATGGCCATTGAACTGGTATTAATCAAATTGTACTGGACATTGTGAATAACTAAATAAACAAGGCATACTACAGCAACCAAATAGTCATTCATATCGGTATTGATGAAATTGCATAGAACGTAACATGTGCTTAAACATCAAATTCTATGATTGAACATCACATTGTTAGAAAACCGAAATAAACAAGGGCATGTTAACTACACCAACTTTAACAGAAACCAATTGTATGATTGAACAACCAAATCTAGCAATTGAAGCTGGACATATGTTCACTACAAACAACCAAAAACAGCTAAACAAGGTATATGCTCACTACAGACAACCAAACATAGCCGTTCGTGAAATTGAACTGAACAATTCATACTCCAACGTAGGGCGCACTTGTCGACGACAAGTTGTCGTCGTCAATGAGGCCTGACGTGGCAGCCGACGATGCCAAAACATCACCATAGAAGGCGACTTCCATAAATGACAAAAGGGTCTCATTGGCGATGAAGGAAAATTCCTGACAGCAAAGCAGAGTAGATCAGATGCATACTACAAACAACCAAATATAGGTATATGCTAGCTACAGACAACCAAACATAGGCAGTGAAATTGAACTGAACAATTCATACTCCAGCATACCAAATTGCACTTTTGAACATTACAATTCAAACTCCAACATAGCAATTTCCTGACAGCAAAGCAGAGTAGATCAGAGCCATACTACAAACAACCAAATATAGCAATTGAAACTGGGCAAATCTTAACCACAAACCACCAAAAACCTTTGAACGAAGCATATGCTCACTACAACAGACTTAACAGCAACCGAATAGTCATTCATATCAGTACTGTTGAAATTGCATAGAAGATAGAACACACCATGTGCTTAAACATCAAATTCAATAATTCAACATCACATTGTGAGAAAACTGAAATAAACTGGGGCGTGTTAAATACACCAGCTTCAACGGGAACCAATTGTATGATTGAACAACCAAATCTAGCAATGAAACTGGACATATGTTCACTACAAACAACCACATATCACGCTAAACAAGGTATATGCTCACTACAGACAACCAAACGTATCAGCACTGAAATTGAACTGAACAATTCATACTCCAGCATATCAAATTGCACTTTTGAACAATTCATACCCCTTGGAAGAGCCTGGACCGGGGGTGCGCTCCGTGTGCTCCCTATTGTGGTAGCTTAGCTCCTTGCCTTTGGAAGAGCACTTCTGCAGGGTGACATCCCTGATGTCGTGGATGGGCTATTTCCCCTTGGAAGAGACGGATAGGGCGCCCTTGTCGTCATTGACGTGGCTTGAGACTGCGTCGGTATTTCCCCAAAGAGGAAGGGATGATGCAGCACAGCTATGGTAAGTATTTCCCCCGGTTATGAAACCAAGGTTATCGAACCAGTAGGAGAACCAAGCAACACTATGTAAACGGTACCTGCACACAAAGAACAAATACTTGCAACCCGACGCGTAAGAGAGGTTGTCAATCTCTCCATGGTAAAAAGAAAGATTAGTTTGTATGAGAATGGATAAATAGATCGCACAAGAACAAAAAATAAAAGAAGCAAATAAAAAGTGCAGCTAGGTATTTTTGGGTTTTTGGAATAATAGATCTGAAAACAAAAGTGGAAAAAGATAGATCGGAAAGCAATATGTTGAAAGAATAGACCCGGGGGCCGTAGATTTCACTAGTGGCTTCTCTCATGAGTATAGCACACGGTGGGTAAACAAATTACTGTTGGGCAACTGACAGAAGATCAAATAATCATGACGATATCCAAGACAATGATCATTATATAGGCATCACGTCCAAGATTAGTAGACCGAAACGATCCTGCATCTATTACTATTACTCCACACATCGACCGCTATCCAACATGCATCTAGTGTATTAAGTTCCTGAAAAAATGGAGTAATGCAATAAGAACGGTGACATGATGTAGAAAAGATCTATTCATGTAGGAATAGACCCCATCTTGTTATCCTTAATAGCAACGATACATGCGTGCCTCTCTGCCCCTTTTGTCACTCGGAGAGGTGATACGTCTCCAACGTATCTATAATTTATGAAGTATTCATGCCATGTTTACAATAATTCTATATGATTTTGGTATGATTTTATTAGAACTAACCCGGACTGACGCTGTTTTCAGCAGAACTACCGTGGTGTTGTTTTTGTGCAGAAATAAAAGTTCTCAGAATCGGCTAAAAATTTACGGAGAATATTTTTGGAAAATATAAAAAATACTGGAGCGAAAAGTCACCGGAGAGGAAGGCCAAGGAAGCCACAAGGGTGGGGGGCGCCCCCGCACCCTAGGGCGCGCCCCCCTGGCTTGTGACTTCCTCGGGAACCTTCTGGACGTGGGACCAACGCCAAATACTCCTCTAATAAAGAAACCTCCGAAAAGAAACCTAGATCGGGAGTTCCTCCGCCGCAAGCCTCTGTAGCCACGAAAAACCAATCGGGAGCCCGTTCCGGCATCCTGCCGGAGGGGGAAACCATCACCGGAGGCCATCTTCATCATCCCGGCGGTCTCCATGACGAGGAGGGAGTAGTTCACCCTCGGGGCTGAGGGTATGTACCAGTAGCTATGTGTTTGATCTCTCTCTCTCGTGTTCTTGAGATGACACGATCTTGATGTACCGCGAGCTTTATTGATATGGATGAATCATATGGAGTTTTCCCCTCTCTATCTTCTTGTGATGAATTGAGTTTTCCCTTTGAAGTTTTCTTATCGGATTGAGTCTTTAAGGATTTGAGAACACTTGATGTATGTCTTGCGATGGTATATCCGCGGTGACAATGGGATGTTCTATTGATCCACTTGATGTATGTTTTGGTGATCAACTTGCGGGTTCCGTGACCTTGGGAATCTATGCATAGGGGTTGGCACATGTTTTCGTCTTGACTCTTCAGTAGAATCTTTGGGGCACTCTTTGAAGTTCTTTGTGTTGGATTGAACATGATGAATCTGAAATTGTGTGATGCATATCGTATAATCAAGCCCATGGGTACTCGTGGTGACATTGGAGTATCTAGGTGACATTAGGGTTTTGGTTGATGTGTATCTTAAGGTGTTATTTTAGTACGAACTCTAGGGCTATTCGTGACACTTATAGGGATAGCTCATAAGATTGATCAGAAAAGATAACTTTGAGGTGGTTTCGTACCCTACAATAATTTCTTCGTTTGTTCTCCGCTATTTGTGACTTTGGAGTGAACTCTTTGTCGCACGTGAAGGATTTACATATGATTCAACTATGTTAGCATTGTTGAGAGAACTTGCACTAGTGAAAGTATGAACCCTAGGCCTTGTTTTCAAGCATTGCAATACCGTTTTGCTCACTTTTGTTACTTGCTACCTTGCTGTTTTTATATTTTCAGATTACAAAAACCTATATCTACCATCCATATTACACTTGTATCACCATCTCTTCGCCGAACTAGTGCACCTATACAATTTACCATTGTATTGGGTGTGTTGGGGACACAAGAGACTCTTTGTTATTTGGTTGCAGGGTTGTTTGAGAGAGACCATCTTCATCCTACGCCTCCCACGGATTGATAAACCTTAGGTCATCCACTTGAGGGAAATTTGCTACTGTCCTACAAAACTCTGCGCTTGGAGGCCCAACACGAGTCTACAAGAAGAAGGTTGCGTAGTAGACATCAAGCTCTTTTCTGGCGCCGTTGCCGGGGAGGTGAGTGCTTGAAGGTATATCTTTAGATCTTGCAATTGAATCTTTTAGTTTCTTGTTTTTCACTAGTTTGGTTTTATAAAAGAAAACTACAAAAAAAATGGAGTTTAGGTTGCATCAATTGGTTCGTCTTTTAATGTCTTTCGTGAAAATGCTGGAAAGGAAATTTGTGATCAAGTGTTGGAAGAAGAAGTTATTAAAATGTTTGGCACTAAATCTTTGTATGATGAGCATGATTGCAATGCTGTTAGTATGAATTCGTTGAATATTCATGATGCTAATGATATGCAAAGCTACAAGCTTGGGGATGCTATGTTTGATGGAGATGATATGTTTAGTCCCCCAAGTTTTGATGAGCAAATTTATTATGATGAAAGCATGCCTCCTATTTATGATGATTATTGTGATGACATGTATGCTATAAATAATAATGATAACCATGAAACTTGTCATCATGATCTTAATTTTCAATTGCATTATGCTTCACATGATAGTTATTTCGTTGAGTTTGCTCCCACTATTATGAATGAGAAGAAATATGCTTATGTGGAGAGTAATAAATTTTCTATGCTTGTGGATCATGAAGAGAATTCTTTATGTGATAGTTATGTTGTGAAATTCCTTCATGATTCTACTGAAAATTATTATGAGGGAGGAACATATGCTTGTAGTAATTACAATAATATCAAGTTTCCTCTCTATGTGTTCCAATTCTTGAAGTTATGCTTGTTTTGCCTTCCTATGCTAGTTGATTCTTGCTCCCATAAATTGTTTGCTCACAAAATCCCTATGCATAGGAAGTGGGTTATACTTAAATGTGCTAGTCATATGCTTCATGATGCTCTCTTTGTGTTTCAATTCTTATCTTTTTTGTGAGCATCATTGAAATCATCATGCCTAGCTAAAAGGCTTTAAAGAAAAGCGCTTGTTGGGAGACAACCCAACACTTTTCCTTTCTGTTTTTGTGTGTTCACATGATTAAGATACTGTAGTAATCGTGTTTTATGCCTTTTATTTCAATAAAGTGCCAAGTAAAGCCTTTGGGCTAGTGTGGATGATAGTTGACTTGATTCTGTGCAAAAACAGAAACTTTTGACTCCAGTACAGGAATTTTCATTTTTTACTGGAGCGTGATAATGATTTAAATTTTTACACAGTCTTGATATACAAATTCTTCAGGTTGTCCTAAGTTTTCAGAATTTTTAGAGACAGGGAAGTATGGTTACACTACAGATCTTCACAGACTGTTCTGTTTTTGACAGATTCTGTTTTGCATGCATAGTTTGCTTGTTTTAGTGTTCCCATAGCTTATATTCAGTGATATAAATTATGGTAATGATAGAATACAGTAGGTATCATGTGGGAACAATGATGAATCTTGTCTTGATAGTACCTAAATGAATGATCTATCTTTATTATACTAACCCATCTCACGAAGTTCCGTTAAGTTTTGTGTGATTGAAGTTTTCAAGTTTTGGGTGAGACACCGATATGAGGAGAATAAGGAGTGACAAGAACCTAAGCTTGGGGATGCCCAAGGCACCCCCAAGGTAATATTCAAGGAAGACTCAAGCGGCTAAGCTTGGGGATGCCCCGGAAGGCATCCCCTCTTTCGTCTTCAACACTATCGGTATATCTTACTTGGAGCTATATTTTTATTCATCACATAATATGAGTTTTGCTTGGAGCATCATTTTATTTTGTTGTTCTCTGTTAGGTGTTATTTATAATCTTGTTTTTCAATAAAAGGTTCCAAGAATTGCCCGTTAGGATGCTTGAATTGCATGTTTGATGTGTGCTGTGTATAAACAGAAACTTTTGTTGTAGTGTTTGAATTTTCAGATTTTACTGGAACGTGGAAAGTTTCTGAAATTTTTACAAAGTGTTTTAATATAAATTTTATAGCATGTACTAAATTTTCATAATTTTTTGAGTTACAGAAGTACACTGTTTTCATAAATTGCTACAGACTGTTCTGTTTGGACAGATTGATGTCATAGTTTTGTTATCTACTTATCCTATAGTTTCCATAGCCTATATTGGTAGATATAAATTGTGGAAATGATTGTATACAGTACCTAATGTTTGAAAATTATTGTGCAACTTTTCTTGGCAGTACATGAAGTGTTGATTTATTCTTATATGTACTAACCTATCTCACGAGTTCTTTTCAAGTTTTGTGTGGATGAAGTTTTTGAGAATAGGTGAAACCGGGATATGAGAGGATTGAACGAGATTCAAAAGTTCAAGCTTGGGGATGCCCAAGGCACCCCAAGTAAATATTTCAAGAAGTCTCAAGCATCTAAGCTTGGGGATGCTACGCATCCCACCTCTCTTCATCAACAATTATCGGTTAGCCTATGTTGAGCCTACATTTTTATTCGTTCACATGATGCGTGCTATTCTTGGAGTGCTATTTTTCTTTTGCTTGATGTTTAATAAATTACTTAAGATCTGAAATTCTTAGATGAGAGAGTCTTCACATAGTTATTTAATTGTTGGCTACTCATTGATCTTCACTTATATCTTTTTGGAGTAGTTTGTCATTTACTCTCATGCTTCACTTATATCCTATGAGTAAATGGTTGAATGAATTGAATATCATAAATCTGAAATTATATATGTTTTATATGCTTATCCCATGGGGAGTAATGACTTCACACATAATAAGTTTGGGTGGTAAAATTTATTGAAAGTTAGCAAACACCGCATTGGTCACTTGAACAATTCATGAAAGAATATTGAAGGAAGAGAGATTTCACCTATAAATATACTATCTTGGACATCTTCTATGATTGTAAGCTCATTAATTATTTTCAAACTCGAGCAAATTAGTTAAAATTGGTCAAGGAAGACAACTTAATGAGTTATGTTTGGGTATATTTGTATAGAAGTTATATTGTTATGGATCCTCCAACATGTGGTGCTTGCTTCCACCTCATACTAGCCAAAACTTCCGCACCAAGTAGAAATACTACTTGTGCATCCAAACACCCTTAAACCCAAAGTTGTTCCATATGAGTCCACCATACCTACCTATATGCGGTATTTACCTGCCGTTCCAAGTAAATTTGCATGTGCCAAACTCTAAACCTTCAAATAATATTCTGTTTCGTATGCCCGAATCGCTCATATAGTGACTAGGGGCTGTCAGTATCTTCCATGCTAGGTGGGTTATTCTGACGATATGTGTTGATTCACTATCATTCACGAGAAAGTGGCTGGTATTCGGGATGCCCAGTCCCATGCTCAAAAATCAAATCAAAATATAATGAAACAAAACTCCCCCAAGATTGTTGTTTGTATGGATGGTACCCATGGATTCGGCTCGCCGTGGAGTGTGATTGATTGGTGGAGGGGGGGTAAAAACTTTACCATTCTGTTTGGAAACCGCCTATAATGTATCTAGCATGGAAGATACCGAGATCTCTCGGTTGTTATGTTGACAATGAAAGCATACCGCTCAAAATTATTATTCATCCCTATTTTTAAAAGCTCGAGCTCTGGCACCTCTGTAAATCAATGCTTCCCTCTGCGAAGGGCCTATCTTTTACTTTCTAGTACTTACCATTATGCAAGAGTCATGGTGATCTACACCACTTCCTATATTTCGCCTTTTTCTCTTGGCAAGCGTCATATGTTGGGGAATGATCTAGACATATATATCCACACAAATATATTTGATCATGAGTTATTATTGTTGACAATTATCTATATGATAAATAAGTTGGGAGGCGAAACATTAAGCCCCTATCTTTCTCTGTGTTCGATGGATGCTATTTGTTCTAAAAATATGCTCTGAGTGTCAATAATCATGGAAGACTATATGATAGTTGAGTATGTGGAATTTGCTAAATCAAAGCTCTTACATAGACCCTTCCTGAAAATAAGATGAATTGCAATTGTTCGATGACTATGAATATGGTTTGTTAGTTTTCAAGAAACTTTCTGGTCTATACTTTAACATGTGAATAGCTTGTTACTTGATCATGAGAAGTTATATGAGATGAGCTACTGTTAATGGTTTATATTGATGCTAGAAAAAGTGATTGGAATTGATCAAACTTGTGCACTTGCTAGCATTCACACTTCATAAATTATTTCTTTTATCATTTACCTACTCGAGGACGAGCAGGAATTAAGCTTGGGGATGCTGATACATCTCCAACGTATCTATAATTTATGAAGTATTCATGCCATGTTTCCAATAATTCTATATGATTTTGGTATGATTTTATTAGAACTAACCTGGACTGACGCTGTTTTCAGCAGAACTACCATGGTGTTGTTTTTGTGCAGAAATAAAAGTTCTCGGAATCGGCTGAAAATTTACGGAGAATATTTTTGGAAAATATAAAAAATACTAGAGCGAAAAGTCATCAGAGAGGAAGGCCGAGGAAGCCACAAGGGTGGGTGGCGCCCCCCCCCTAGGGCACGCCCCCCTAGCTTGTGACTTCCTCGGGAACCTTCTGGACGTGGGACCAATGCCAAATACTCCTATAAATACAGAAACCTCCGAAAAGAAACCTAAATTGGGAGTTCCGCTGCCGCAAGCCTCTGTAGCCACGAAAAACCAATCGGGAGCCCGTTCCGGCACCCTGCCGGAGGGGGAAACCATCACCAGAGGCCATCTTCATCATCCCGGCGGTCTCCATGACGAGGAGGGAGTAGTTCACCCTAGGGGCTGAGGGTATGTACCAGTAGCTATGTGTTTGATCTCTCTCTCTTGTGTTGTTGAGATGACACGATCTTGATGTACCGCGAGCTTTATTGATATGGATGAATCATATGGAGTTTTCCCCTCTCTATCTTCTTGTGATGAATTGAGTTTTCCCTTTGAAGTTTTCTTATCGGATTGAGTCTTTAAGGATTTGAGAACACTTGATGTATGTCTTGCGATGGGATATCCGTGGTGACAATGGGATGTTCTATTGATCCACTTGATGTATGTTTTGGTGATCAACTTGCGGGTTCCGTGACCTTGGGAGTCTATGCATCGGGGTTGGCACATGTTTTCGTCTTGACTCTCCGGTAGAAACTTTGGGGCACTCTTTGAAGTTCTTTGTGTTGGATTGAACATGATGAATCTGAAATTGTGTGATGCATATCGTATAATCAAGCCCATGGGTACTCGTGGTGACATTGGAGTATCTAGGTGACATTAGGGTTTTGGTTGATGTGTATCTTAAGGTGTTATTTTAGTACGAACTCTAGGGCTGTTCGTGACACTTATTGGGATAGCTCATAAGATTGATCGGAAAAGATACCTTTGAGGTGGTTTCGTACCCTAGAATAATTTCTTTGTTTGTTCTCCGCTATTTGTGACTTCGGAGTGAACTCTTTGTCGCACGTGAGGGATTTACATATGATTCAACTATGTTAGCATTGTTGAGAGAACTTGCACTAGTGAAAGTATGAACCCTAGGCCTTGTTTTCAAGCATTGCAATACCGTTTTTGCTCACTTTTGTTACTTGCTACCTTGCTGTTTTTATATTTTCAGATTACAAAAACCTATATCTACCATCCATATTACACTTGTATCACCATCTCTTCGCCGAACTAGTGCACCTATACAATTTACCATTGTATTGGGAGTGTTGGGGACACAAGAGACTCTTTGTTATTTGGTTGCAGGGTTGTTTGAGAGAGACCATCTTCATCCTACGCCTCCCACGGATTGATAAACCTTAGGTCATCCACTTGAGGGAAATTTGCTACTGTCCTACAAAACTCTGCGCTTGGAGGCCCAACACGAGTCTACAAGAAGAAGGTTGCGTAGTAGACATCAAGAGGACACCGCAAGATCGAATCCATCACAAAGCACCTCTTCCCATGGCAAGAAAAATCGATCTAGTTGGCCAAACTAAAACAAAGATTCGAAGAAGAAATATGAGGCTATAAGTAATCATGCATATAAGAGATCAAAGAAGACTCAAATAATATTCATGGATAGAAACTGATCATGAACTCAAAATTCATCGGATCCCAACAAACACACCGCAAAAAGTCATTACACCAAATAGATCTCCAAGAGACCATTGTATTGAGAATCAAAAGAGAGAGAGAGAAAGCCATCTAGCTACTGCCTACGGATCCGTAGGTCTATGGTGGACTACTCACGCATCATGGGACAGGCACCAATGAGGATGATGAACCCCTCCGTGATGGTGTTAGATTGGATCTCGCGGTTCTGGAACTTGCGGCGGCTGGAAGCGTATTTTGTCGACTCCTCTAGGGTTTCTAGAATTTCTGAGAATTTATAGAGCTGAGAGGCGTTGGAAAAGAGCTCCTTGGGCCCCACGATACATCAGGGCACGCCAGGGGCCTCTGGCGCGCCCTGGTGTATCGTGTGCCACACGGGCCTCCTCCCAGGTGCTTCTTTGGCTCTCTAGTTGTCTTTTGGTCCAAAAAATCTCCAAAAAGTTTCACGGCAATTGGATTCCGTTTGGTACTGATATTCTGCGAAGTTAAAAACAAGCAAAAAAACAGCAACTGGCACTGGGCACTATGTCAATAGGTTAGTCCCAAAAAATGATATAAAGTTGCTATAAAATGATTATAAAACATCCAAGAATGATAATATAATAGCATGGAACAATAAAAAATTATAGATACGCTGGAGACGTATTAGCATCCCCAAGATTAATTCCTACTTGTCCTCGAGTAGGTAAATGATAAAAAACATAATTTTTGATGTGGAATGCTGCCTAACATGTTCATCACATATTCTTTTCTTTTGTAGCATGGACATTTGGACTTTTAGACGGTTCAAAACAATAGTCAGTTTTGACATAAAGACTTTAATACTCAAGCATGCCAACAAGCAACCATGTCTTTGAAAATATCAACACTAAAGAAAGTTATCCCTAGCCCATCATGCTCAATCATTGATCCATTCATGAAACACACTCAAATATTAGCTACACCCAATGCACAAGTATGATCATAGTGCCCCCTAGTTGGTGCTTCATAAGAGAAGATGGAGACTCAAATTAAAAATAAAAATTGCATAAAATAAATAGATAGGCCCTTCGCAGAGGGATGTAGGGATTTGTAGAGGTGCCAGAGCTCAATGCTTAAATTGAGAGAGAAAAATATTTTGGGTGGCATCCCTTTCCTGTCAACAAAAACGACCGAGTAGTTCTCAAACATAAAATAAAGTTTATTCCTTTTTCCACCATTCTTTCACAATCCATGGCTAGCCGTATCCACGGTTTCCTTCCATACCAACACTTTCCAAGGAATTTATTATTTGACAACATAAAGTATTTTTTTTCATTTCGGGACTGGGCATCCCTATTACCGCCGCACTCTCGTGCAATGACAAGTGACTAAACACTCATCTTGAGAATAACACATCTAGCATGGAAAAATATTGGACACCCCCTACCGTTTCATGAGCAGTACGAGCACACAAAAAGGAAATTCATTTTGAAAATTAGAGATGGCACATACAAATTTGCTTAGAATGGCATGGAAATACCGAATATAGGTAGGTATGGTGGACTCATATAGCAAAACTGGGTTTAAGGATTTTGGATGCACAAGTAGTATTTCTACTTAATACAAATGGAGGCTAGCAAATAGATTGAGAAGCAACCAACCAAGAAACAAAAATTCATATAAACGGGCATTAAGCATAACTAACACCGAATAATGCACCATAAGTAGGATGTAATTTCATTGCATAACTATTGTCTTTTGTGCTTGCATAGGGAATCACAAACCTTAACACCAATATTCTTACTAAAGCATAATTACTCACCAACATGACTCACATATTACTATCATCATGTCTCAAAACTATTACAAGGAATCAAGTTTAATTTTTCAAATGATCTTCATGAAAGTTATTATTATATCCCTCTTGAATATATATCACTTTGGGACTAGTTTCATATATTGACATTGCTTTTGATAAGCTCAAATAAATTTAAGTGAAGAACATGAGCATAAAGATTTCATCTCTCAAAATAATATAAGTGAAGCATGAGAGAATTTATTCAACATTTACTAACTCTCAAATTAATCTAAGTGAATCATGAATCATGAGAGTATTTCTTCAAAAATTTAAAGCACACCGTGCTAAAAAAGATATAAGTGAAGCACTAGAGCAATTCCATAGCTAAAAAAATTTAAGTGAAGCATATAGAGCAATTCTAACAAATCACAGCATAATTTGGGCTCTCTCAAATAGGCGTGTACAGAAAGGATACTTGTGACAAACTAAAAAGCAAATCAAGCAAAGACTCAAATAATACAAGACGCTCCAAGCAAAACTCATGATATGTGACGAATAAAAATATAGTTCCAAGTAAAATACCGATGGTCGTTAGAAGAAAGAGGGGATGGCACTCGGGGCATACCCAAGCTTAGTTGCTTGTTTCTCCTTGGATATTATCTTGGGTTGCCATGGAAATCCCCAAGATTAGGCTCTTTTCACTCCTTATTCCTTCATCCATCGTGATCTCACCCAAAACTTGAAAACTTCAATCACACAAAACTTAACAAAACCTTCGTGAGATCCGTTAGTATAATAAAGCAAATCACCACTCTAAGTACTGTTGCAAACCCATTCATATTTTATTATTGCATTATATCTACCGTATTCTAAATTTACCATGGCTTATACCCTCCAAGCAAAGCCATAGATTCATCAAAATAAGCACACAATGCAACGAAAACAGAACCTGTAAAAAACAGAACAATCTGTAGTAATGTGTACTCTAACCATACTTCTGTAACTCTAAAAATTCTGAAAAATTAGGACAACGTAAAGAATTTGTATAGAAATACTGTGTTAAAAATTCAGATCATTATCACTCACCAGTAAAAAATGAATATTCCTGCACTGGAGTCAAAGTTTCTGTTTCAGATTCAGCATTGTTTCTACTCATCTTATGAATCATGCTAAAGGCTTTACTTGGCACAAACACTAATTAAAACATAAAAAACACAATCATAAAAGTATCATAATTGTGTCAAAACTCAAAAACAGAAAGAAAATGGTAGAAATAAATTTATTCATTGGGTTGCCTCCCAACAAGCGCTATCGTTTTACGCCCCTAGCTAGGCAAAATGCATAGATTCAAGTATTGTCATCTTTAGTTTTTGCTCCATAGGATGCTCTCATGATTGATTCATACGGTGTCTTAATTTTTGTTCTAGGGAAGTGTTCCATACCCTTTCTTAGTGGAAATTGAAATATAATATTGCCTTCTTTCATATCAATCACGGCACCTATAGTACGTAAAAACGGTCTACCAAGTATAATGGGACAAGACGGATTGCAATCAATATCAAGAACAACACAATCTATGGGCACATAATTCCTATTTTCAAGAATAAGAACATCATTAATTCTTCCCAGAGGCTTTTTAATAGTAGAGTCCACCAAGTGCAAATTAAGAGAACATTATTCAATATTGGTAAGACCAAGCACATCACTTAGAGATTTCGGAATTGTGGAAACACTAGCACCGAAATCACATAAAGCAAAGCACTCATAATTTTTAATATTGAATTTAATGGTACGTTCCCACTCATCATGTAACTTTCTAGGAATTTAAATCTCTAACTCCAACTTTTCTTCAACATGGCATCAACAATATTCGTAGTAAAAGCTTTATTTTGTTCATAGGCATGAGGTGAATTTATCATGGATTGTAACAAAGAAATACATTCAACCAAAGAACAACTATCATAATTAAAGTCTTTGTAATCCAAAGTAGTGGGCACATCACTAGTTAAAGTTTTGACCTCTCCAAACCCACTTTCATCAACTTTTTCATCAAGATTTTCACCCTCCAAATCATTGGGACGCCTTATAACTAAAGTGGACTCCTCTTCAGTCCCTTTATCATCAATTTTAATATTACCAAACAAGGAATCAATAGAAGAAACACCAATCACTTTAAGATCTTCATCATTTTTATGAAAGCAATCACTAGAAAATGCTTTTTCTAAAAATTCTCTTTTAGCTCTAAGCATAGCGGTTCTTTTCTTACTTTTATCCATAGAAACATATAAAGCTTTAATTTATTCATCAATCTTAGAAGCAAAAGCTTTCAACTTGATATTTTCTACATCATGGGAAATTCTATCAAGGCTTCTAGACATATCATCAATCTTATTCAACTTTTCTTCTATCGTAGTATTGAAAAACTCTTGAGCATTGATAAATTCTTTAATATTACTATCAAGATCAGAGGTGTTCCTATTATTATTGTAAGAAGAATTACCATAATTATTAGAGGAATTTCCAGGAAAAGCCCTAGGATTAAAATTACCTCTATAAGCATTGTTATTAAAATTGTTTTGCGAGACGAAATTCACATCTACGGAATCACTATTTTGCTCAATCAAAGTAGACAAAGGCACATCATTAAGATCAATAGGAACATTTTTACTAGCAACCAACTTCATAAGAGCATCAACTTTTTCACTCAAAGTACTAATTTCGTTAACCGAATTAACTTTTTTACTAGTAGGTGCTCTTTCAGTATGCCATTGTGAATAATTTGCCATAATATTATCTAGCAATTTAGTAGCTTCACCCAAAGTAATTTACATAAGAGTACCACCCGCGGCGGAATCTAAAATATTTCTAGAGACAAAATTCAATCCCGCATAATTTTTTTGTATGATCATCTAAAGATTTAAACCATGAGTAGTACAATTTCTTATCATCAATTTCATTCTTTCCCAAGATTGTGCAACATGTTCATGCTCATGTTGCTTAAAATTCATGATTTGAGTTCTAAGGGAAATAATTTTCGCGGGCGGAAAATACTTAGTAATAAAAGCATCCTTGCACTTGTTCCAAGAATCGATACTATTGCGAGGCAAAGAAGAAAACCAAATTTTTGCACGATCCCGCAAGGAGAAGGTAAATAGTTTCAACTTCACTATATCATTGTCCACATCTTATTTCTTTTTCATATCGCACAATTCTACGAATGTGTTTAGTTGGGACGCGGCATCCTCATTAGGAGTACCGGAACATTGATCTTTCATGACAAGATTCAGCAAAGCGGCATTAATATCACAAGACTCAGCACTAGTAGCAGGAGGAGCAATCGGAGTACTAATAAAATAATTATTATTGGTGTTGGAAAAATCACACAATTTGGTATTTTCTTGAGTCATCGTGACTACGCAAACAAGATTACAAGCAAACAAGAGATCTGACGAGAAAAAGGCAAACGAAAAAAGAGGGCGAATAAAACGAAAAAAATTTGTGAAGTGGGGGAGAGGAAAACTAGAGGCAAATGGCAAATAATGTAAATTGCAAGGAGATGAGATTTGTGATTAGGAACCTGATAGATGTTGATGATGTCTCCCCGGCAACGGTGCCAGAAATTCCTTTGACGTGGCTTGACACTGCGTCGGTATTTCCCCAAAGAGGAAGGGATGATGCAGCACAACTACGGTAAGTATTTCCCTTAGTTATGAAACCAAGGTTATCGAACCAGTAGGAGAACCAAGCAACACTGTGTAAACGGTACATGCACACAAAGAACAAATACTTGCAACCTGACGCGTAAGAGAGGTTGTCAATCTCTCCACGGTAAAAAGATAGATTAGTTTGTATGAGAATGGATAAATAGATCGCACAAGAACACAAAATAAAAGAAGCAAATAAAAAGTGCAGCAAGGTATTTTTGGGTTTTTGGAATAATAGATTTGAAAACAAAAGCGGCAAAAGATAGATCGAAAAGCAATATGTTGAAAGAATAGATCCGGGGCCCGTAGATTTCACTAGTGGCTTCTCTCATGAGTATATCGCACGATGGGTAAACAAATTACTGTTGGGCAATTGACAGAAGATCAAATAATCATGACGATATCCAAGGCAATGATCATTATATGGGTATCGCGTCCAATGTTAGTAGACCGAAACGATCCTGCATCTACTACTATTACTCCACACATCGACCGCTATCCAGCATGCATCTAGTGTATTAAGTTCATGGAAAAACTGAGTAATGCAATAAGAACGGTGACATGATGTACATAAGATCTATTCATGTAGGAAAAGACCCCATCTTGTTATCCTTAATAGCAACGATACATGCGTGCCTCGCTGCCCCTTCTGCCACTGGAAGAGGACACCACAAGTTCGAACCCATCACAAAGCACCTCTTCCCATGGCAAGAAAAATCGATCTAGTTGGCCTAAATAAACCAAAGATTCGAAGAAGAAATACGAGGCTATAAGTAATCATGCATATAAGAGATCAAAGAAGACTCAAATAACATTCATGGATAGAAACTGATCATGAACTCAAAATTCATCGGATCCCAATAAACACACCGCAAAAAGTCATTACATCAAATAGATCTCCAAGAGACCATTGTATTGAGAATCAAAAGAGAGAGAGAAAGCCATGTAGCTACTTCCTACGGACCCGTAGGTCTATGGTGGACTACTCACGCATCATCGGAGTGGCACCAATGAGGATGATGAACCCCTCTGTGATGGTGTTAGATTGGATCTCGCGGTTCTGGAACATGCGGCGGCTGGAAGTGTATTTTGTCGACTCCTCTAGGGTTTCTGGAATTTCTAAGAATTTATAGAGCTGAGAGGCGATGGAAATGAGATCTGTGGGCCCCACGATACATTAGGGCGCGCCGGGGGCCTCTGGCGCGCCCTGGTGTATCGTGGGCCACATGGGCCTCCTCCCAGGTAATTCTTTGGCTCTCTGGTTGTCTTCTGGTCCAAAAAAATCTCCAAAAAGTTTCACAGCAATTGGTCTCCATTTGGTACTGATATTCTGGGAAGTAAAAAACAAGCAAAAAAACAGCAATTGGCACTAGGCACTATGTCAATAGGTTAGTCCCAAAAAAATGATATAAAGTTGCTATAAAATGATTATAAAACATCCAAGAATGATAATTTAACAGCATCGAACAATAAAAAATTATAGATACGTTGGAGACGTATCAGTCGTCGTCGTCAATGAGGTCTGACTTGGCAGCTGACGATGTCGAGCCACCACCATATATATAGAATGCGACCTTCAGAAATGAAAAAAGGGTCTCGATGGCGATGAAGGCAAAATCCTGACAGCGTAGTAGAGTAGGTTAGCGGTGGGGGCGGGGTCATGAAGGAGATCCAAGGAGGTTGAAACCGAAGGGGTGGGGTGCGTCACTTAACCCGTGTCATAGCCCGTGTCAAGCCATCACTGTCGACGAGGTCGATGTCGTAGCCGGCTGCCGGGACATACAGACATGCGCGAGGCCGCTTATTAAAAGCTCCGGGTCAGTCATCATACTGAGCATCCCTGGGGGGCCTCGACGGCCACCTCGCCGTCGTCCAGCGGACAGGCCTCGATATACCTCTTTTTGGCCATTCGGTCCTCCAGCTCCCCGGGAAGCATAACCGGGCTGAGGCAGCGACGCTTGGGAGTGTGGGTGAGGATGGGGACGGGGATCTGCAGGAAAGAGGGTGCTTCGCAGGCCAACACTACGGGGTGGACCAGAGTTGTGCATGCCGTTGACATGGAGGAGCACTACTGTCGATTGCACGGACGACTCTAGTCCAACCCCCTTGTGATGGATCTTCATGAGGACTTCGAGATAGTCACGGGAAGGCCTGCAGAGGATGATGATGGAGTCGGGGGCGGTGGCGGCGGCGGCGGGCTAGCTAGGGTTCAAGTGAGGGAGGGGAGTGGTGCGTGCGGGAGTGGAGGTTTTCCTTTTTTACGTAATCTGAGCAGAGGTTTTGTGGTGGGGAGGGGGGCAAGTGGTGTTTGAGGAAATGCCACGTGGCTACTGAAAATTTTACTAGGCAGGAATGCCAGGATGCCGGGGCTACTGAAAATTTAGATTACGGGATTCATGCGGCGCGAGCAGGGCGGGAGCAACAAACATCGCACACAGCAGAAACATAATAAGTGTGTGCTATCAAATAGGAAAAACCTGTGGAACTGCCATTTTTCGAATGGATCAAGGTGGTAGATATTTTTACGAGGGAAGTCTTGTGGAACCCAATCGTGTCCGGTGCCCACCAGTGGACTGTGCTGATGTGCCAACGGCGGAGGGAATGGTTTCTATTGAGTGTACAATCGCAAACGGTTGTTACATTCGAATTGTTTCTTATTTACTCCTAGAATAATAATATATAGGAGCACTTCATCAAAAAAAATTGCGGGAAAGGGGTCAGAACACATACATGCCTGCATGTGGAACAAAAATATGTATGCACAGGGTGGTTTGATCGTTCAAAATACCCAATGCGCAACTTTGATGTGGCACATGTCTCCTCCGACGCCACTTCATGTCGGTGGAGGGGGAATTCTAGCCACGAATACATGCCCCCAAACAGGTCTTGCGTATCACTCATGACGTAACATGAAAATGAAACATATACATGAATCCAGCATGGTCAAACCACCCCATCTCTTTTTCGGTCAAATGTGGACTATGGCCCATGTGCCTCGCAACACGGACATCCCAACCAAAGAATCAACATTTTAGTCAAACGTCTCCCGCTGTCGGTCGAAAGGATGGACGTCCACCGAGGCCCATGAATGGGCGTGACGCCGATAACCACGCGGTGGAGTGTCGAAGATAGCCATCACCTGCTGGTGGTGCAGACATATGTACGGAAATGTTGTGTTTGCGTTTGAATTCATTAATATATACCTCATGTGCAACTTTGATGTGTCACATGCTTTGGAACAGGAAGGACCCCCCCCCCCCCCGAGCGAGTGTTCATGACGTGCACAACTAGTATGCCGAGCGTCGATGGGAACGATTCACGCATACGTACGCGTGTGCTTAGACTTGGGTAAGGAAACTCAAATGACCTATATACTATATACCATAACACAAAACAATTGAAGAATACACCATGGTAACCTCTCTCTCATTGTCAGTCAATGTGATGGACATCCACGAGGGCCCAGGAATGGATTTTCCAACGACCACCACACGAAGGAGTATCCAAAGACAATCATCGTCTAAGCGTGGATCAAACATATGCATGGAAGTGTTGTGTGATGTTTACATACCCAGCACACAAACTTTAGTGTGGCACATCTTCCTCGGGAATCTTAAAGTCCACACGGAGAGCGAGGTTCACGACGCGTAGTATATATATACCCACCCCCCATTCGAGCCGATGGGAGAGACATTCATGCGTACACTACACGCACTCAAATTATACCATGTAATCTCACACCCATGGCCTACCGCAAACATCGACCAAAAAAGAATCCACAATAATTAACATCTCTCATTGCGGTACAAAAGTACGCGAGGCCACAGATGGGAGTGACACTAATAATTGTGCGAGGGGGGTGGTGTCCGAGGACAACCACCGCCTCCATGCTGCCCTAACAAATGTACGGAGGTGTTGTGTGATGTTTTGAATACCCAATGTACACCTTTCATGTGGCACCTTCGCAAATTAGAAAAAACGGAGGTTCACAACTTGTACAATGAGCACGCACGTGCACACATGCGCCTAAACTTTCGTCTGTAATCTCACCATGATATTCGCCGAAACACGGACTAAGATGAATCCAACTTTGATCAAACCCCTCTCGTGCACGCCATCCAAAGTGATAGACCACGCGGGGGTAACGAATGGGTGTGTTGGTGGTAACCGCATGAGTGAGTGTACGCGACCACCACCGCATGCATGAGACACAAACATATGCATGAAAAAGGTCATGATTGAGATGCTTTAAATATATACCCAATGCACAACTTTTGACGTGGCACGTGTGCCTCACCTGAAGCTGTCAATGGTTAAAACCGTTACCCACATCCCCATGGGTGTTTACTCTATTAGGGCATGGAGAAGTGCCAGCTTGTATTCCCATGGGGAAGATGGTGGGTCAAATACCTTACCAAGCATGCGGGACGGGGATGGGGATGGGACATACATAGCATTACCTACCTTAACCATGAAGTACTTACATGTGGGCTTTGAAATTAGTAGACCCCACGTAATTTGCGCCCTCGGTCACCCAAATTTCCACAGATCCCACCCATCTGGCCCAAATATCCCTAAGAAATCCCAAACTTAGCCACAACATATTGTTTATTGCGTTGAAATACTGTTTTTTTACTGAAATACTATCGAATGTTGTTCTTAAATGCATGTTGGGTTTCCCCACGGAGATAAAGAAGTGGCGACGGGGATGGGAAACTTTTTATCCCCGCACACGGGTACGGAGACGGTGACAGGAATGGGAGGGCGATGATGGGGACGGGGATGGGAAACTTTTTATCCCCGCACACGGGTACGGAGACGGTGACGGGAATGGGAGGGCGGTGATGGGGACGGGGATGGGAAACTTTTTATCCCCGCGCACGGGTACGGAGACGGTGAAGGGAATGGGAGGACGATGATGGGGATGGGGATGGGACTCCAATATACCTGCCTGAGTAATCCCCATTGTCAGCTTGATGCCTAACTAACCGGACAACCCCACGTGGTGGTGCGCATACGATGCGTATTGTGTGCCGGACCCCACACCCCCACTCGTCGCACCACACCACCGTCACTTCGAGGAATGCATGTCAAACTTTTTTATGTAGTGCACATGTGACAATAGGAGTGCAGTGTTAAAATTTTATTTTTAAAGAACATTAAGACATTTTATACATTAAATTGATTCCTTAGGTATTTAATTTGTAAATTTCAAATTTGAACTATATGCACACGCGGTTGTGCGCCCGAATGGATTAGAAATTCAATTTTTTTTGTCTTGGGTGCATGTTTAGTCCCCATGGAAGGAAAAAACAATAAATTTCGAACATCTCGGGGCTGCAAACATTGACTCTTGGCTTTCAAATTCCAGCAAACGCCCAGCTAAGCTAGATTTCATGAAACATTGACATGATTTCATGATAGGGACCTTATAGGTCGTGGTAAATAAATCGTCCAATTTGAGAGAAGTTTTCATCTAAGCTTCTTGCAAACGGTAATAGATGCAACACAGAACCATCACGTTTACATCGCAAACGGTTTATTAATCCAAACTATTTTTATTTAGTCTGCATATTAGCGTTGGTTAAAGTCAAGCTTTTTAAACTTTTACCAAATTTAGAAAAAAATGTTAACGTTTACAATTAAAACTTATTACCAGTAGATTCTTTATTGAATGTACTTTCACATCATATATATTTGTCATGGTAATTATTTCTATTTCTTTCTTTAAAGTTGGTCAAACTGTATCCAGTTTGACTTCAGTCAACTCTAATATGAAGACTAAATAAAAATGGAGGGAGTAAGTGTCGTAGCTTCACAGAAAAACAATACACGCCCCGTGATCCATGCATGCAGATATGATTTTACGGGACACATGCTAGCAGGTCGCCTCGCAGGCTGACCGGGATGTGTGCGAGAAGGTGCGTGAATTTATGGGAGGCTTGTCCGCTGCGCAGTTTCGCAGGGAGACGTGCCGTCAGGCGTGTGAATTGACGGTGCACATGCCAGCAGTCCGGTGTGCAGATGGCTCACCGAGAGGCGAGCCGTCCCTTTAAACCGCCGCCCGCCTCCCTCTCAAGTCCCAACTACCCTTTATTAACCGCGCCCGAGGCACTGGTTTAACATTCTCGCTACACACAATCCTCTCTCACCCCATGCATCCTCGCCGCCGTTCTCAATCGTCATCAGCGGCCTCCCTGCACCATGGGAGGGAGTAACCACGTCGGTGCCGGCGAAGCACCCGAGCACAGCGTGAAGGTGGGCATAGAGATTGCCGTCGTCGGAGATGACGTACCACGCAGACAGCAGCGCGGCCTTGACGTTGTCGCCGCCGCTGTGCTTCCCCATCCGGAGCCGGTCATCCACAACGACTCCGACAAACACTCCAGTGACGACAATGACTCGGACGGAGAACCGGTTGGTCATATATACCCATTTTTGGTAAATACATATAAAAGGTTGATTGGTTTGCTACCAACATCTGGCATTGCTGCCAATATTTAGCAAAATCAAAAGTTGTCAACATTTCGCAACCTTTTGTGAGATTGATAACGAGAATTGGTATGCAACCAATCTCTAGCCAACATTTTGCTGTTGCTAAAACATGGCATGCCATCTTTTGGCATCAAACCAATTAGCTTCGATTTAGGGTTCACGTTGTCACATGATATATTATGTTTCATGAACTCTGCCTTGCGAATTCGCATTATAAAATATACGGACATCACATTTTTTACTATGTATAGGTGCTATCTGACGATGTGGACAGCGAGGATGAAGACGTCTAGGAGAGGTTCAAGAGGCAAATGCTGCGAGAGCTTATGGCTAGAAAGCATAACAAGTGTGTCAGGGTGAAAGGGGGCTATGAATGCCCGTTCTGCAACCATAAGATTAACAACACATACTCTAGTGTTCTAGCGCATGCAAGAGGACGAGCCACTGGCTCCTTCAAGCAGAAATATTCTCGCAGGATAGCGCACACTGCGTACGCCCAGTTCCTGGAGACTCTTAACGATCAAGCATGAAGATGAGATGTTGGATTGAATCTATCTAGTTTGTATGTATTATATCTATGCTTGTGTATTATATTTTTTCCCGAGATTGAAACTGTGCGATGACTTTCATTGTGCGGTATTTCCATCACACTGGAGTGCTAGTTTACTTGAGTTGAGAGTAATATTTATATAGGATTTATCACACACGGTTGGATCTAATAAACCATTTCCTCCGAAGCACGTTATTTCCATCACACTGGAGTGCTAGTTTACTTGAGTTGAGAGTAATATTTATATAGAAAACCCTCAACACCACTTCAAAAAAAACCTCAACACCCACACGTCACAAAACCGTCGCCTGCTCCCCTCCCCCTCCCCCTCCCCAGTAGCACCTACACTAAAACTAGTACTCCGGGACTCTCCATTCATGTCACCGCCTATCCCCACGGCAACCACTTAGCTCGACGCCTGTCGCCGTCGCCGGCTGCCGCAAAACGCCACCGCATATCTCCACTGCCGATTGCCGCGGCCTATCGGCACTGACTTTCTCGACGCTGCTCGCTGTCGACCCAGCTTGCCCGATTGGGAATCTTCCGTACTGGTTTTTTCCCCATGAAGAACTAGGTAACTAATCTACTGAAATATTTCCGCTCATCTCTTATCCCAGTCCGTCGGCCCCTTTTAATCACCCGTCCGAAATCGCCGTGGATTCATGTTTCTTCTAGCTGATTCGAGGGTTTTCATTCATAGAGTGTACAGTGCAATGACACATCAGGGCTATGCGGACTTGGCCAAAAAACCGAGGAGTTCCATCTCACCGTACCAGACGACTTCACCAAGTGCACGGTATGTTCAATCTCACACTACCTGGGTTGACATGCATGGCCTATTCTTTTTCTGAACCTATAATATACATTGCTACATTTGGATAAAAGGTGCCACATGCAGCATTTACGTCAAATGTGGTTTCTTGTTCTTCTTATTCTTCTCCTTCTATATTAGGCAAATTAATGTTGTATTGTTCTTTCATTTACTCTCATATATATTTGCACGACATCATGGCTACATTACATGTTTACTTGTATTTTTTTGTCCTTTCATATCAACTGATGTGCATGCTGTTCTTTTAACTACTACTCCCATACTATCATGCTACCCTGTTCTTTAACAATCTTATCAATTCCTGCAGTACATCCCTTGCCTTGCAATGACAACTGTAGCTAAATCTTGGCCTTTACATAACTGAAGACTCCAGGGATGTCATATTGAGCACAAACCATGGATTTACGATCGTTGTTTCTGTAAAACTTGATGAAGATTGTCACTCCTACTTTGAAGAAGGCCTTTGGGCAGAAATTTCTAAGTTTTATGTACTAAAAGCTGGCACTAAAATTACACTGCACCTAAAAGAGCCTGACCATACGATAAATTCTAACTTCCCCGACGACATCCTCCGTCCAAATTTTGTTGGAAGTAAGTGTTCTTTCTAGTATCTGCATGTTGACTTGCGTAGGAATATCAAAGTAACTATGTAGTATTTTAGCAACCAATTTGGATTTAATTTTATTAATTTGTTAAAACTGTTCCTACCTAGTAACTTGTAATTACCAATGCACTATTCTTCTACCCTGATTTGGCTACATAATCACTATCCTCCCACTGCTCTACTCTTGACAGAAAGAGCCGCCGGCGGCCATTCTCTAGAGGTGGAGGTCGAGGTTGCCAACAAGCGAAGGCGGGCTGAGCCAGAAACACAAGCGCCTCCGATAGGCCTAGACTTCATCAGCAACCTCCCCGACGATATGTTGAGAGTCATCATCTTCCTCCTCCCTATCGAATATGGCGTGCGCACAACCGTCCTCTCCCGGCGGTGGCGCCCCCTATGGTGTCGCGCCCCTCTCGGCCTCATCAGCGAGCACATGCTTTGCACTGGCTATTGCAAATGCTTGGATGCATTATCCTAGATCCTCGGCACGCACCGTGGCCCAATCAAAGGCCTTACCATGGGCAAGTTCCGTTCCAATGGCAAGGACCGAGCCAAGCTTGACGAGTGGTTCTTATCGCCAGCCCTAGATATCTCTAGGAGCTCACTTTTTATGATGGACATATGCGCCCGCTGCCACCCTTCGCGCTGTGCCTCGCGCCAACGCTGCGCTTCGCCAGGTTCTTGAACTTCCATTTCCCCCAGATTAACGCCAATCCCGCTCTTTTGCTACCTCGACTGAAGCACCTTGAGCTCGTCGTCGTCTGCATCCCCAACGACGACATGGAGCGCCTGCTCCGCGGCTGTACTGCACTCGAGTACCTTCATATTCAGGCGATCAATGGGTTGAGTAGCCTCCACATCACCTCCATGAGTCTCCGGGCAATTTGTGTGTATTGCTGGTGCTGCAACAGGAGATCGCACAAGGTGAATCACCAAATGGTCATTGTGGATGTGCCTTTACTTGAGAGATTACTTGTTGTTGATCAACAAGGTCCAACAAGAATCTAGGTCATTCATGCGCCGAAATTGACAGTGTTTGGCTACTCGCCCGTCAACTTATCTGAACTTGTTTTTGGATCCATAACCGTCCAGGTACAACAGTCGCCCTCTTCTCATTCTTGAATTAACATTTTTTTCTCTATTCAATATGTATGTTCGTCTGTCATCTAGAAAATCATATCGACAAGCTTGACCCCGTATCTACGCACAGTGAAGGTCTTTGCAGTAGAATCTATCGGCCCCGACCTGGACCAAGTTGTCAGATTGTTGAGATGCTTTCCATGCTTGGAGAAGCTACATATCGAGGTGATGCTCTTTCATGTTAAATTGTAACCACAAGGGAGTTCAATTTTTGAAACCCTGCAAATTGTAAGTGGTCCCTTGTGTGTCCAAGCACTAATACATTCTCTTCTTTTGCAGATACGGTTAGGCCCGGTAGTGGATAATGTGATACAATATAACAATCCCATCGAATGCCTTGATCTCCATCTCTCAGAAATTACTTTGAACTCCTACCGAGGGACCTTACCGGAGATTATATTCGCCAGGTTCTTTGTTGTGAGAGCAAGTGTGCTAAAGATAATGAGATTTTCACTGCATTTATTGCGCAAAAACGAATGGTTTGATGATCAGCTCCGGCGACTAGGACAGAATGGAAAAGTCTCTGTAGAACCTCAATTTCATTGTGTTACTTTTGTTGACAGACTATTCGGAAGTCCTAATGCCAATCCCATAAATGACATGTTACTGGCGGATCCCTTTGCAAAAATATTGAAGTTGCCAAACTAGTAGTAATATCAGTATGAACCTATCATATATGTTCATGTTCAGGTGATCAGCGCGGGCGTCTAGAGCTGCATGACAAAGTTTCTGCATAAGCTGAATTTCATTTCTATTATCGGTTTGAACCTTGTAATCTTTGAATTTGAGCCTTGTAATGCTGGAATTTGAACCTTTGTACTATTTCTGTCATTTGTGATACAACCATGCAAATGGCATCTTATGATGGAGACTCGTATTTTGGTAGTACTATCTTTTCCTTAGTATGCAATGGACGGTTAATATCTGGACATTAATATGCAATTGACGATTAATATCCGGACCATGAGAAGCAGAACCATGACCGAAGGTATCCTGCGCGGCTCCAATGGCGCTCCTAGTGGCTGCCGACGACGAGCGCCAGTTCACCATGCATGCCGTAGTGGACACGCCCTGTTGGTTCGCAGGGCTCTCGGTAGTGTACACCAAACATCCGATCTGGGTGGAGAACTCCAACGTCATTGACATGTTACTTGACGAGGACAAGTACAGAGTGGTCAGGTTTGACCTCGCGTCCCACCGCGTGCTCTGCTCTCGCGTCCCTGCGCGTGCTCTACTCTCGCGCCCCTCCGCACGCGCTCTTCCAGCGGTTGGGGCCGGCCCACGAACATGTTCGGGGCTTCATATGCATGCGGTTGCGCCACGCGCGTCGCCCCATGCAGTTACGTGCTCCATGACTGAATCACGCGCTGCAAAAACTGCCATCCGGACGTGCCGGTTTTCCAGGATGTCCGGTCCCCATTTATACCCATGGCCATTAACCATAGTCTCTTCACGCTTTCGATCGCGCCCCACAACACAATAAGCACACCTTGGATGATGCATACAGAGAGGATGTCCATCGGCGCTCCAATGGAGTTCGGCGTGCATCATGTGGAGAGCCACATGAGGAAGACGGACCTCACGGTGGTGTACACCAAGGACCCGGGCATGGTGGAGGACTCCATCAACACCATGGAGCGGTTGCTTGATGCGGATGACAAATACAAAGTGGTCGGCTTCGACCTCGCTTACACCGGCGGTCGTGCCGAGCATGATCAGAAGGTTGCCGTCGCCCAGTTGTGTGTGGGCCATCACGTCCTCCTCTACCACTACTGCCTGGCCACAGTGCCTTGCGAGCCTTTCACCAGGTTTGTCAACAGCCCGGACTACTGGTTTGCTATGGTGGACACCACCAACGATCCAAAGGTGCTCAAGACTTCGGGCTTGGCCTACCAGAGGCTTGTCGACATCCGCGGCCACTACAAGGTTTGGGGCAGCAAGAAGAACATGGACTCCCATGTTGACCTGGCCGAGGCCATCATCGACCCCTACTACGCTGACATGAAGGCTGAGTGCGACAAGAACAAGCATGTCTGGCACAGGGCCTGGGTGAAGAAACTGGATGAATATCACCTCCAGACCGCGGCCAAGGAAGCGTACACATGCTACGAGATGTTCAGGTGGATCATTGACATGAGGAAGTGCCTCCTACCTGAAGACAACGAGGGATCGAGCCACAAGCAGAGCGGTTGCGTCAAGCATCACAAGAAGTAGATGATTTGATGATCGTTTCTCAATTCTCATACTCCCTATGCCAAAATATTCGTAGTTTTAGAGGGATAAGTTTATTATGCATGTAATAGTTTATTGAGGTGTGCGCCAATGTTATGTGTGTATTTGGATGTTTAATTTGGTTATGCAATCATGTTCTTCTAAACAGAGCATAGATGTTTGTGGGCAGATTGAGCAAATCACATCGCATACGGAATAAACAACCATATCCGTCGGTGATGATTTCATTAGTCCCTGACAGTTCTTTATCCGGAACCGTTTACCCACAACACATCCGAGTGGCCTGTGTACATCACACACATCTTGATCTGAGAAACCGTTTGTGTTATTTTTGCTTATCGCACAAAGTTCATCCCAGTGGCATGTATGCTGTCTATCACACACATCTTGATCTATGTAACCATTTATGTTATTTTATCTCATCACAAACAGTTCATCCGAGTGACCTATATGTCGTCTATCGCACACGTGATCATCTGGACAATCGTTTGTGTTCTGCTTGATCAGCGCAAACAGTTTATCAGGGTGAACGGTATGCCGTACATCGCAGACACTTGTATGTTTATAACTGTTTGCGTTGTATAGTCCAATCACAAACAGTTTATTTAGGCCAACTGTTTTTCAAACATCGCACACGCAACTATTTTTTAGATCATATTTGATGGATACGCCATCGCACACAGTTAACGTCATTAGCGACAGAGCTATAACTATATTGTTTGCGATTTGGTCATCACACACAGTTTCGTCAAAGGGTCTCTGATTGATGTGTCGTCTTTGGACCATTATGTAGTAGTGTACATTGCTGCTGGCTGAGCACATTATTGCCGCCAAGCAGTGGGTCCCTCAAAAAGGCAACGCCTAGTAGTCGTGAGGTAACAGCTTGACGCCGTTCATTATTTGGGTCCTGGTGGTCCTTTGACAGTGCCATGAAAACATCCAGGACGCGGTTGGCGCACAACTTGCTTAAGCCGAATGGTGTGTCTGTATTTTTGTGCTCCGTAGTCTCAAATGGAATCTCGAGTGGGAAGTTATGTGCCCGAGGTACATAATACTCATCTAGACAGGGAGAGCCGTGGAGCGTGCACCCCTATTTGGGGTTGCGGCGCGAATGCTGAGGGGACATAGAAACACCTCGGATGTGCTTTGAAGAGGCATGTGCATTTAGCTCAACAAGGGTTTTGGATGCCTCCTTGGCTGCTTGGACCTCGACTGCAAAAGCGGCAGTCTGGTCCTCTATTCGGAGGGAACGTTTGGTGTTACCATTAATTGTGATAACACCCTTCGGTCCCGGCATCTTAAGCTTTAGATAAGCACAGTCTGGGATGACAATGAATTTGGTGAAGGTAGTTCACCGAGAAGCGCATGATAGCCACTACGAAACGGGGTGATATCAAATAATACATCGTCGCTACGGAAGTTCTCAGGGGAGCCGAAGACTACCTCAATGGTAATAGTCCCTGAACACTATGCCTCCATGCCAGGTATTACACCCTTGAATGTGGTGTTGCTAGGTTTAATCCTTGACGGATCAATTCCCATTTTTCTGATCGTATCGGCGTAGACCATGTTTAAACTAATACCTCCATCAATGAGGGTACTTGTTAGGTGGAAACCATCCATGATTGGGTCGAGGACCAGAGCCGCTGACCCTCTATGATGGATACTGGTCGGATGGTCCCGCCTGTCGAAGGTGATTGGGTGAGCCGACCATGGGTTATACTTCGGTGCTACGTGCTCTAAGGCATAGACATCGTGAAGTGCTTTCTTCCTCAACTTTTTAGGGATGTGGGTGACATAGATCATGTTCACATCCTTGACTTTTGTAGGGAACTGTTTTTGGCCTCGATTACGTGGCCTGGGTGGTTTGTCCTCATCCTCGCTATGAGGTTGTCCCTTGCTGGGGCTCTCGGCCGCAGTTTTTCCGTACTGCTTGATAATCCAACAGTTCTGGTTTGTATGATTAGCGGTTTTATCCTAAGTGCCATGGATTTGGCAAGGTCTATCAAGGATCTTATCCAAGGTAGACGGACCATCCTTGTTCCCTTTAAAGGGCATTTTCTTCTTCCGAATCCAGCATTTACTGTTGTCTCTTCAGCGTCGCTACCTTTATGGAGACGTTTGTTATTTCTATAGCATCGAAGCTTCTCGTTATCGTTGCAGACTTCGGAGGTGCCGGGGTTACCATCGTTAGAATTTTTATGGGACATCCAGCTGTCTTCTCTTGCGCAAAACCGATTCATGAGAGAGGTAAGGGCCACCATAGTTTTTGGCTTGTCCTGTCTGAGTTGTCGAGTCAGCCATTCATGTCAGACGTTGTTCCTGAAAGCGGCAATTGCTTTTGCCTCAGGACAGTAAATTATTTGGTTCTTCTTAGTCAAGAACCGGTTCCAGAAGTTCCGGACCGACTTGTCAGGTTTTTGTTTACTAAGGCTCAAATCATCGCCATCCGGGGGTCGCACATCAGTGCTTTGAAACTTGGCTCCGAGTTCATCTTCAAGCTCCTCCCAGCTTCCAATAGAGGTCTCGGGCAATGATACGTCCGTTTTGCATCATGAATTCTTATTGATATTTATGTAATTCTTGTCCATTTTTCCCCATTGTGATACAATTCTTATGTCTTTTCTCTCTGAATATGCAAGGTACATCACAAAGAGGGAAATCACTGGAAACTGGAATTCTGGACCTGAAAACCAAGAAAATGGTTGAAAATTCACTGGACTCCAAATGACCTGAAAAATTCAGGGAGAATTTTTATGGAATATATAAGAATTATTTGGCCAAAAATATACTAGAGGGGGGCCACCTTCTGGCCACAAGCCAACAGGGCGCACCCACCCCGTAGACGCGCCCTCTTGCCTTGTGGGGCCCCAGCAGGTCCCACGGACCCCTCTTCTCCTATATGGTGTGTTTTACCCTAGAAAAAATCATAAGGATACTCTCGGGACGAAGTGCCACCATCTCGAGGCAGAAACCTAGGCAGAGTCCCTTTTGATCTCCGGCAAAGAGATTCTGTCGGGGAAACTTCACTCCGGGAGGGGGAGATCGAAGCCATCGTCATCACCAACGCTTCCTCCTTCGTGGTAGGACCAATCTTCATCAACATCTTTACCAGCACCCTATCATCTCAAACCCTAGTTCATCTCTTGTATTCAATCTTTGTCTCAAAACCTCAGATTGGTACCTGTGGGTTACGTAGTGTTGATTACATGTCGTTGTTGATGCTTGTTAATTGGTCTACTTGGTGAAAGATATTATGTTCAAATCCTTGATCTTCATTATTACACCTCTGATCTTGAACATGTTGATGATGTGTGAGTAGTTACTTTTGTTCTAGAGGACATGGGAGAAGTCTTGTTATAAGTAATCATGTGAAGTTGGTATTCGTTCGATATTTTGATTATGTGTATGTTGTTGCTTCTCTTAGTGGTGTCATGTGAACGTCGACTACACGACACTTCACCATGCTATGGTCTTAAGGGAAGGCATTGTGGAGTAACAAGTAGATGATGGGTTGCGAGAGTGACAGAAGCTTAAACCCCAGTTTATGCGTTACTTCATAAGGGGCTGATTTGGATCCACACATTTCATGCTATGGTTAGATTTATCTTAATTCTTCTTTCGTAGTTGTGGATGCTTGCAAGAGGGGGCAATCATAAGTAGGTTGCTTGCTCAAGTAAGAACAACACCTTAGCACCGGTACACCCACATATCAAATTATCAAAGTAACAAACGCGAATCAACTCAACATGATGAACATGACTAGACAGATATTCACATGTGTCCTCGGGAGCGCTTGCTTGATATAAGAGTACTTTCAGGCCTGCCCTTCGCTATAAAAAAGGATTGCGATACCTTGCTGCACCTTTGTTACTATTGCTACTTCTCACTTGTTACGAATTGCCTTGCTACAAAACTATCTGTCTCTGTTACTTGCAGCACTTGCAGAGAATACCTTACTGAAAACTGCTTATCATTTCCTTCTGCTCCTCGTTGGGTTCGACACTCTTACTTATCGAAAGGACTATGATTGATCCCCTATACTTGTGGGTCATCAAGACTCTTTTCTCGTGCCGTTGTCGGGGAGTGAAGCGCTGATATGTCCATTTTGCATCATGATTTCCTACTGTTATTTATTATGTTTTGTTGAATAATAATGCTTTAGGGAGTGATTCTAATGTCTTTTCTCTCATAATATGCAAGGTTTACACAAAGATGGAGAATACTGGCAGCTGGAATTCTATACCTGAAAAAGCACATCAGAGATACCTATTTTGCACATCTCCAATGAAGCTGAAACTTTACGGGGAATATTTTTGAATTTATGAAAAATATTGGAGGAAATAACTACCGGAGGGGGCCACCCTAGTGGGCACAAGACACCAGGGCGCGCCAGGCCCCCCAGGCGTGCCCTGGTGGGTTGTGCCCTCCTCGGCCCACCTTCGGTGCCCATCTTCTGGTATCTACGGTCTTTTGACCTAGAAAAAATCAAGGGAGGAATTTCGGGACGGAACGCCGCCATCTCGAGGCGGAACTTGGGCAGGAGCACTTTTTCCCTTCGGTGGAGCGATTCCGCCGGGGGAACCTCCCTCCCGGAGGGGGAAATCAAAGCCATCGTCATCACCAACATCCCTCTCATCTTTGGGAGGCCAATCTTCATCAACATCTTCAACAACACCATCTCCTCTCAAACCCTAGTTCATCTCTCGTGTTTAATCTTTCTACCGGAACCTCAGATTGGTACCTATGGGTGACTAGTAGTGTTGATTACATCTTGTAGTTGATTACTATATGGTTTATTTGGTGGAAGATTATATGTTCAGATCCATTATGCTATTCAATGCCCCTCTGATCTTGGGCATGAATATTATTTGTGAGTAGTTACCTTTGTTCTTGAGGTCACGGGAGAAGTCATCTTGCAAGTAATCATGTGAATTTGATATGTGTTCGATATTTTGATTATATGTATGTTGTGATTCCCTTAGTGGTGTCATGTGAACGTCGACTACATGACACTTCACCATCCTTGGGCCTAAGGGAATGCATTGTGGAGTAGTTATTAGATGATGGGTTGCTAGAGTGACAGAAGCTTAAACCCAAGTTTATGCGCTACTTCGTAAGGGGCTGATTTGGATCCAAACGTTTAATGCTATGGTTAGATTTTATCTTAATACTTTACTCGTAGTTGCGGATGCTTGCGAGGGGGTTAATCGTAAGTGGGAGGTTGTTCAAGTAAGAACAACACCCAAGCACCGGTCCACCCACATATCAAATTATCAAAGTAGCGAACACGAATCAAACCAACATGATAAAAGTGACTAGACAAAATTCCCGTGTACCCTCAAGAACACTTTGCCTATTACTAGAGACCGTTCTGTCCTGTCCTTTGCCACAAAAGGATTGGTCTACCTTGCCGCACCTTATTTACCGTTACCGTTACTTGCTTGTTACCAATTATCTTACTATCAAACTACCTATTACCTACAATTTCACTGCTTGCAGAAATTACCTTGCTGAAAACCGCTTGTCATTTCCTTCTGCTCCTTGTTGGGTTCCACACTCTTACTTATCGAAAGGACTACGATTGATCCCCTATACGTGTGGGTCATCAAGCTCCTCTGGTAAGTTGAACTTGGTAAAGAAACATTTGCTATACATGCTGAAATTTACCATTGCTTATTACTATGAATGGTCACCCTTTGAGTGCCTTGTTCGGGGCATCTTCGCCTCGAACGGTAGTGGAAAAGTTTATCTCTCAACCTACTGAACCTTATGAAAATATTTATTATGAGATTCCTTCAGGTATGTTAGAGAAATTGTTGGCTAATCCTTATGACGGTACAACTCATCCTGATTACCATTTGATATATGTAGATGAGATTTGTGGATTGTTTACGCTTGCAGGTTTATCTAGAGACAAAGTTAATAAGAAGCTTTTCCCTTTATCTTTGGAGGGAAAATCACTAATGTGGTACAAGCTATTGGATGATATTGGATCATGGGACTAGAATCGCTTGAAGCTGGAATTTGATCAGAAGTTTTATCCTATGCATCTAGTCCATCGTGATAGGAACTTTATATATAATTGCTGGCCTCGCGAAGGAGAAAGCATTACTCAAGATTTGGGGAGGCTTAAATCTATGATGCACACCTGCCCCAACCATGAGGTCTCAAGGGAAATGATTATACAAGATTTTTATGCTCGGCTTTCTCATGATGATCAATTACTTCTCGATTCTTCTTCTACTGGTTCCTACATGAAGAGGACTATTGAATTCAAATGGGATCTTCTGGAAAGAATTAAGCGCAACTCTAAAGATTGGGAATTCGACAAAGGGAAAGAGTCAGGTACAAAGCTTAAGTTTGATTGTGTTAAATCTTTTAAGGAACCTGAATAAATATGGGCTTGACGCCGAGATAGTAGCTTCTTTCTTTCAATCATTTGGTACTCATGTTGATCTCCCTAAGGATTAGTGGTTTAAATATCATCCACGTATTGAAAAACCGTTAGAGGAACCTGTTAAAGTTAAAGAGGAAAAAATTGTTTATCATGTTGATCCAGTTGTGCCCACTGCTTACATTGAGAAACCTCATTTTCCCGTTAGGATTAAGGAACATGCTAAAGCTGCAACTGTGGTTAATAAAAGTTATATTAGGACACCTAAACCCTCTGAACAAATAAATGTTGAGCCTAATATTGCTATGGATAAAGAGCTCCTAGTTGATAATATTGATGGTCAGGTTATCTACTTCTTTGATGAAGCTACTAGAATTGCAAAACCTATTAGAAACAATCGGGGTTAGTTAGATAACAATAAACCTGTTACTGGCATGTCCGTTGTTTTTGTTAAAATCGGAGATCATTGTTATCATGGCTTATGTGACGTTGGTGCTAGTGTTAGTGCTATACCTTTTACCTTGTACCAAGAAATTATGAATGACATAGCACCCTCTGAGATTGAAGATATTGGTGTCACTATTAAACTTGCAAATAGAGACACCATTGCACCACTTGGAATTGTTAGAGATGTCGAGGTCTTGTGTGGAAAAGTAAAGCACCCTACGGATTTCTTAGTACTTGGTTCACAACAAGATAGTTTTTGTCCTATTATATTTAGTAGATCTTTCTTGAATACTGTTAATGCTGAAATTAATTGTGTTACTAAGAAAGTCAAGGTAAGCTTTAGTGATGAGTCTCATGAATTTAATTTCTCTAAGTTCGACATAAAACATTATGAAAAAGAATTACCTAGTAAGGATGAAATAATTGGTCTTGCTTCTATTGCCGTGCCTCCTACTGATCCACTAGAACAATATTTGCTAGACCATGAGAATGATATCCATATGAATGAAAGAAATGAGATAGATGATATACTTCTTAGACAAACACCTATTCTCAAACACAACTTGCATGTTGATATATTAGGGGATCCTCCTCCACCCAAGGGAAATCCCGCGTTTGAGATAAAGACATTACCTGATACTTTGAAACATGCTTATCTTGATGTAAAGAAGATATATCCTGTTATTATTAGTGCTAACCTTTCAGAGCATGAAGAGAAGGGATTACTTAAAACTCTAAAGAAGCACAGGGCTGCTATTGGATATACTATTGATGATCTTAAGGGCATTAGTCCCACTCTATGTCAGCACAAGATTAATATGGAACCGAATGCTAAATCTGTCATTGATCATCAACACCGCTTAAATCCTAAGATGAAGGAACTGGTAAGAACCGCAATACTAAATCTTCTGGAGCAGGTATAATTTATCATATTGCTGATAGTAGATGGGTAAGTCATGTTCATGGTGTTCCTATGAAAGGAGGTATAACTATTGTTCCTAATGATAAAAATGAACTTATCCCACAAAGAATCATAACTGGTTATAGGATGGTAATTGATTTTAGGAAATTAAACAAAGCTACTAGAAAAGATCATTACCCCTTGCCTTTTATCGATCAAATGTTAGAAAGGCTATCTAAGCATACACATTTTTTGTTTTCTTGATGGATATTCTGGTTTCTCTCAAATACCTATGTCAAAAGAAGACCAGGAGAAAACTACTTTCACATTCCCTTTTGGAACTTATGATTATAGACGTATGCCTTTTGGTTTATGCAATGCACCCGCTAACTTTCAAAGATGTATGACTGCTATATTCTCTGATTTTTGTGAAAAGATTGTTGAGGTTTTCATGGATGATTTTTCCGTTTATGGTACTCCTTTCGTTGATTGCAGAGATGTGAAGAAACTAATCTTGTCTTGAATTGGGAGAAGTGCCAATTTATGGTGAATGAAGGTATAGTACTTGGGCACAATATATCTGAATGAGGCATTGAGGTAGACAAAGCTAAAGTTGATGCAATAGAGAAAATGTCATGTCCTAAAGATATTAAAGGTATAAGAAGTTTTCTTGGTCATGCTAGTTTTTATAGGCGTTTTATCAAAGATTTCTCGAAGATTTCCAGGCCACTAACTAATCTTCTTCAAAAAGATATTCCTTTTGTTTTGATGATGAATGTGTAGAAGCCTTTGAAATACTTAAGAAAGCCTTGATTTTTGCACCTATTGTTCAACCACCTGATTGGAACTTACCATTTGAAGTCATGTGTGATGCTAGTGATTACGATGTTGGTGCTGTTCTATGGCAAAGAATAGACAAGAAATTGAATGTTATTCATTATGGTAGTAAGACCTGCTACTTCTCGAGCATGCGTTGGTTTTCCTTTGAAGAGGAAAGGGTGATGTAGCAAAGTAGATAAGTATTTCCCTCAGTTGTTGAGAACCAAGGTATCAATCCAGTAGGAGATACAAGAAAGTCCCCAATAGGTGTACCTACAAAAATAATCAAACACTTGCACCCAACGCAATAAAGGGGTTGTCAATCCCTTCACGGTTACTTGCAAGGATGAGATCTGATAGAGATAGATAGAATAGATTGCTAGATTGGAAAGTAAAACAAAAGTAAAAATAAGGCAGCGAGGTATTTTTGGTATTTTTGGTTTTAGATCTGAAAGTATAATATGGAAAATAGACCCGGGGGCCATAGGTTTCACTAGAGGATTCTCTCATGAAGGAAAATAATACGGTGGGTGAACAAATTACTGTCGAGCAATTGATAGAAAAGCGAATAATTATGAAGATATCCAAGGCAATTATTATGCATATAGGCATCACGTCCGTGTCAAGTAGACCGAAACGATTCTGCATCTACTACTATTACTCCACACATCGACCGACTCCTACCTGCATCTAGAGTATTAAGTTCATGAAGAACAGAGTAACGCATTAGGTAAGATGACATGATGTAGAGGGATAAACTCAAGCAATATGATGAAAACCCCATCTTTTTATCCTCGATGGCAACAATATAATACGTGCCTCGCTACCCCTAGTTTGTCACTGGGTGAGGACACCGCAAGATTGAACCCAAAACTAAGCACTTCTCCCATTGCAAGAATTACCAATCTAGTTGGCCAAACCAAACCAATAACTCGAAGAGACTTGCAAAGATATGAAATCATGCATATAAGAATTCAGAGAAGATTCAAATAATATTCATAGATAATCTGAACATAAACCCACAATTCATCGGATCTCGACAAACACACCGCAAAAGAGTATTACATCGGATAGATCTCCATGAAGATCATGAAGAACATGGTATTGAAGAGCAAAGAGAGAGAAGAAGCCATCTAGCTACTAGCTATGGACCCGAAGGTCTGTGGTGAACTACTCACGCATCATCGGAGGGGCAATGGAGTTGATGTAGATGCCCTCCGTGATCGATTCCCCCTCCGGCAGATTACCGGAAAAGGCTCCAAGATTGGATCTCATGGGAACAGAGGCTTCCGGCGGCGGAAAAGTATTTTTGAGGCTCTTTTTGGTATCCAGGGAATATTTGGGAATTTATAGGTCAAAGAATAGGGTTAGGAGGGCTGCCGTGGGACCACAAGCCAGGGCCCCCCCTAGGGCGCGCCCCTGTGGCTTGTTGCCACACGACGGCTCTCCTGCCTTCATCTCCAAGTCTTCTGGTTTGCTTCTGGTCCAAGAAAAATCCTTCCGAAGGTTTTATTCCGTTTGGACTCCGTTTAATATTCCTTATCTGCAATACTCAAAAACAAGGAAAAAACAAAAACTGGCACTAGGCTCTAGATTAATAGGTTAGTCCCAAAAATAATATAAAATAGCATATTAATGCATATAAAACATCCAAAACAGATAATATAATAGCATGGAATAATCAAAAATTATAGATACGTTGGAGACGTATCTAGCATCCCCAAGCTTAATTCCTGCTCGTCCTCGAGTAGGTAAATGATAAAAACAGAATTTTTGATGTGGAATGCTACCTAACATATTTATCCATGTAATATTCTTTATTGTGGCATGAATATTCAGATCCGTAAGATTCAAAACAAAAGTCTAATTTTGAAATAAAAACAGTAATACTTCGAGCAAACCAACAAGGCAATTGTGTCCTTTCGAAATAACATGGCCTTAGAAAGTTATCCCTACAAAATCATATGGTCTGGCTATGCTCCATCTTCCCCACACAAAGTATCTAAATCATGCACAACCCTGATGACAAGTCAAGCAATTGTTTCACACTTTTAATGTTCTCAAACCTTTTCAACTCTCACGCAATACATGAGCGTGAGCCATGGATATAGCACTATAGGTGGAATAGAATATGGTGTATAAGTGTATGAAAGCTCAAAAAGAAAACTAAGTGGTTGTGCATATGATGAAAAATTCCACTAGTTATATGAAAGTAACAAAATAGGAGACTCTCTATTATGAAGATCATGGTGCTACTTTGAAGCACAAATGTGGAAAAAGATAGTAGCAATTGTCCCTTCTCTCTTTCTCTCTTTTCCTTTTTTGGTGGGCATCTTTGGCCTCTTTTTTTATTCGGGCTTCGCTGGCCTCTTTTATTTTTTTGTAAAGTTCGGAGACTCATCCCAACTTGTGAGGGATTCATAGCTTCCATCATCCTTTTCCTCTCATGGGACAATGCTCTATTAATGAAAAATCATCACACTTTTATTTACTTACAACTCAAGAAAATTACAACTCGATACCTAGAACAAAATATGACTCTATATGCAATATGAAAGTGATGGTGCATGTCATGAAAAACGAAACGGTGGAAGTTGCATGGCAATATATCTCGGAATGGCTATGGAAATGACATAATAGGTAGGTATGGTGGCTGTTTTGAGGAAAATATATGGTGGCTGTTTTGAGGAAGGTGGGTTTGATGCACCGGCGAAAGTTGCGCGGTACTAGAGAGGCTAGCAAAGGTGGAAGGGTGAGAGTGCGTATAATCCATGGACTCAACATTAGTCATAAAGAACTCACATACTTATTGCAAAAGTCTATTAGTTATCAAATAAAGCATTAGAGGCATGCTCCTAGGGGAGAGGTTGGTAGGAGTTAACCATCGCACGCTCCCGACCCTCACACAAAGGTTGACAATCATTAAACAAATCATGCTCCGACTTCGTTACATAATGGTTCACCATACGTGCATGCTACGGGAATCACAAATTTTAACACAAGTATCTTTTCCAATTCACAACTACTCACTAGCATGACTCTCATATTACCATCTTCATATCTCAAAACTATATGCAAGGAATCAAACTTCTCATAGTATTCAATGCACTTAATATGAAAGTTTTTATTATATCCCTCTTGGATGCCCATTATATTAGGACTAAATTTATAACCTAAACAAATTACCATGCTGGAAACTCTCAAAATAATATAAGTGAGGTACGAGAGTTCAATAATTTCTATAAAATAAAACACCACCGTGCTCTAAAAAGATATAAGTGAAGTACTAGAGCAACATTGCCTAGCTCAAAATATATAAGTGAAGCACATAGAGTATTCTAATAAATCACGATTCAGCGTGTCTCTCTCAAAAAGATGTGTGCAGCAAGGATGATTGTGGCAAACTAAAAAGCAAAGACTCATATCATACAAGACGCTCCAAGCAAAACACATATCATGTGGTGAATAAAAATATAGCCTCAAGTAAATTTACCGATGGATTGAAGACGAAAGAGGGGATGCCTTCCGGGGCATCCCCAAGCTTAAGCTTTTTGGTATCCTTGAATATGGCTTGGGGTTCCTAGGGCATCCCCAAGATTAGGCTCTTGCCACTCCTTATTCGGTAGTCCATCAAATCTTTACCCAAAACTTGAAAACTTCACAACACAAAACTCAACAGAAAACTCATGAGATCCGTTAGTATAAGAAAAATAAATCACCACTTTAGGTACTGTTGTGAACTCATTCTTTATTTATATTGGTGTAATATCTACTGTATTCTAACTTCTCCATGGTTCATACCCCCCGATACAACCCATAGATTCATCTAAATAAGCAAACAACACATAGAAAACAGAATCTGTCAAAAACAGAACAGTCTGTAGCAATCTATAGACTTCGAATACTTCTGTAACTCCAAAAATTCTGGAAATTAGGAAAATCAGGGAAATTTGTATATAAATCTTTTGTGAAAATTTCAGATCAAAAGCACGTTCCAGTGAATTTACAAAATTCCTGGACTGAGAGCAAAAGTTTCTGTTTTTCAGCAAAATCAAATTGCAAACACCGTAGACCATCCCAAAGGTCTTACTTGGCTCAAACACTAATTTAAACAAGAAAACACAATTACTCAGAGGTAATAATGTGTGAAAAACTCAAAACAGAAGCAAAAACACAAGCATAAAAATAAAATTGGGTTGCCTCCCAACAAGCGCTATTGTTTAACGCCCCTAGCTAGGCATAACGCAATAGATCTAGGTATTGTCATCTTTGGTATGCAATCCATAAGTAGCTCTCATAAAGTGCTCCATGCCTTTCCTTAATGGAAATTGGAATCTAATATTTCCTTCCTTCATATCAATAATTGCACCAATCGTTCTAAGGAAAGGTCTACCAAGAATAATAGGACATGTAGGATTGCAATCTATATCAAGAACAATGAAATCTATGGGCACACAATTCCTATTTGCAACAATAAGAACATCATTAATCCTTCCCATAGGTTTCTTAATAGTGGAATCCGCAAGATGCAAATTTAAAGAGCAATCATCAAATTCATGGAAACCTAGCACATCACATAAAGTTTTTGGAATCGTGGAAACGCTAGCACCCAAATCACACAAAGCATGGCACTCATAATCTTTAATTTTAATCTTAATAGTAGGTTCCCACTCATCATAAAGCTTCCTAGGTATAGAAACTTCCAACTCAAGTTTTTCTTCAAAAGATTTCATCATAACATCCACGATATGTTTAGTAAAAGCTTTATTTTGATTATAAGCATGAGGAGAATTCAACATGGATTGCAACAAGGAAACACAATCAATCAAAGAGCAACTATCATAATTAAAGTCCTTGAAATCCAAAAGAGTGGGTTCATTGCTATCTAAAGTTTTGACCTCTTCAATCCCACTTTTATCAATCTTATCATTGAGATCTATAAACTCCGAATCATTGGGACGCCATTTAACTAAAGTTGACTTATCTCCAGTCCCATCTTTATCAAGATTTACATTAGAAAACAAAGATTCAATAGGAGTCACATCAATCACTTTTAGATCTTCATAAATATGGAAAGATTCTGGTTTCGTGGCCATTTTATTGACTAAGGTAGCTTGTTTATCAGAAATTTGGCCTACTAAATTTTCAAGATGAGCAAACTGAGATTTCAAACCATAAAACCCTTTAGACATATCATCAAGTTCTTTATTCATGTATTCCCACATAGCCTTTTGTTCTTTAAGCTCGTTTCTAAAGAAACTATTGTGGTTATATTGGAGTGACATGAAACTTTTACCATTATCCTCAATATCTTCCAACTTCCTAGGATAAGGATCAAAGCTTTTGGGTTGAGCCATAAGGCCGATCAAACGATTTATCACGCAAGCAAATGAAAAGCAAACAAAAAGGCGAACGGAAGAAGGGCGAATAAAAAGGCAAATATTTTTGAAAAATCGTTTTAGAAGTGGGGGAGAGGAAAACGAGAGGCAAATGGCAACTAAAGTAAATGCAAGAGATGAGTTTGTGATGGGTACTTGGTAGGCTTGATGTAGATCTCCCCGGCAATGGCGCCAAAAATCGGCAAATTGACGGGAAAGTTCTTGTCCTGACCTGCTTTGTATCTCCCCGGCAACGGCGCCAGAAATCCTTCTTGCTACTTCTCGAGCATGCGTTGGTTTTCCCTTGAAGAGAAAAGGGTGATGCAGCAAAGTAGATAAGTATTTCCCTCAGTTGTTGAGAACCAATGTATCGATCTAGTAGGAGATACAAGCAAGTCCCCAATAGGTGTACCTACACAAATAATCAAACACTTGCACCCAACGCAATAAAGGGGTTGTCAATCCCTTCACGGTTACTTGCAAGGATGAGATCTGATAGAGATAGATAGAATAGATTGCTAAATTGGAAAGTAAAACAAAAGTAAAAATAAGGCAGCGAGGTATTTTTGGTATTTTTGGTTTTAGATCTGAAAGTATAATATGGAAAATAGACCCGGGGGCCATAGGTTTCACTAGAGGCTTCTCTCATGAAGGAAAATAATACGGTGGGTGAACAAATTACTGTCGAGCAATTGATAGAAAAGCGAATAATTATGAAGATATCCAAGGCAATGATTATGCATATAGGCATCACGTCCGTGTCAAGTAGACCGAAACGATTCTGCATCTACTACTATTACTCCACAAATCGACCGACTCCTGCCTGCATCTAGAGTATTAAGTTCATGAAGAACAGAATAACGCATTAGGTAAGATGACATGATGTAGAGGGATAAACTCAAGCAATATGATGAAAACCCCATCTTTTTATCCTCGATGGCAACAATACAATACGTGCCTCGCTACCCCTACTTTGTCACTGGGTGGGGACACCGCAAGATTGAACCCAAAACTAAGCACTTCTCCCATTGCAAGAATTACCAATCTAGTTGGCCAAACCAAACCAATAACTCGAAGAGACTTGCAAAGATATGAAATCATGCATATAAGAATTCAGAGAAGATTCAAATAATATTCATAGATAATCTGAACATAAATCCACAATTCATCGGATCTCGACAAACACACCGCAAAAGAGTATTACATCGGATAGATCTCCATGAAGATCATGAAGAACATGGTATTGAAGAGCAAAGAGAGAGAAGAAGCCATCTAGCTACTAGCTATGGACCCGAAGGTCTGTGGTGAACTACTCACGCATCATTGGAGGGGCAATGGAGTTGATGTAGATGCCCTCCGTGATCGATTCCCCCTCCGGCAGATTACCGGAAAAGGCTCCAAGATTGGATCTCACGGGAACAGAGGCTTCCGGCGGCGAAAAAGTATTTTTGTGGCTCTTTTTGGTATCCAGGGAATATTTGGGAATTTATAGGTCAAACAATAGGTTAGGAGGGCTGCCGTGGGGCCACAAGCCAGGGGGGCGCCCCCCCCCCCTAGGGCGCGTCTCTGTGGCTTGTCGCCACACGGCGGCTCTCCTGCCTTCATCTCCAAGTCTTCTGGTTTGCTTCTAGTCCAAGAAAAATCCTTCCGAAGGTTTTATTCCGTTTGGACTCTGTTTAATATTCCTTATCTGCAATACTCAAAAACAAGAAAAAACAGAAACTGGCACTAGGCTCTAGATTAATAGGTTAGTCCCAAAAATAATATAAAATAGCATATTAATGCATATAAAACATCCAAAACAGATAATATAATAGCATGGAACAATCAAAAATTATAGATACGTTGGAGACGTATCAAGACCCTAGACAATGCTCAAAACAATTATGCTACTACTGAGAAGGAATTTTTAATAGTTTAGACCTTATATCGTTGATTCCAAAGTTACTATTCACATCGATCGTGCTGCTATTAAATACCTTATGGAAAAGAAAGACGCTAAGCCTAGGCTGATGAGGTGGGTGCTTTTACTTCAAGAGTTTGACCTGCACATTGTTGATAGGAAGGGAGCTAAAAACCCCATAGCAGATAATTTGTCTAGGATGGAAAATGTTCTTGATGACCCAGTGCCTATTGATGATAATTTTCCTGATGAGCAACTTGCTGTTATAAATGCTTCCCATAGTACTCCTTGGTATCCAGATTATGCAAATTACATTGTTGCTAAATATATACCACCTAGTTTCACCTATCAACAAAAGAAAAAGTTTTTCTATGATTTAAGACATTACTTTTGGGATGACCCACATCTTTATAAAGGAGTAGATGGTGTTATTAGACGTTGTGTACCCGAGCATGAACTTGGCAGATCCTACAGAAGTGTCACTTCGAGGCCTACGGAGGACACCATGCTGGTGAAAGAACTGCACACAAGGTATTACAATCTGGTTTTTATTGGCCTACTCTTTTCACTCGTAAGTATGTCCTTTCTTGTGATGAATTTCAAAGAATTGGTAAGATTAGTAGACGTCAGGAAATGCATATGAATTATTCACTTGCTATTGAACCATTTGATTTCTGGGGTTTTGATTATATGGGACCTTTTCCATCCTATAATGGGTATACTCATATTCTAGTTGTTGTTGATTACGTTACTAAGTGGGTAGAAGCTATTCCAAGTAGTAGTGCTGATCATAACACCTCTATTAAAATGCTTAAAGATGTTATTTTTCCGGGGTTTGGAGTCCCTCGATATTTAATGACTGATGGTGGTTCACATTTTATTCATGGTACTTTTCGTAAACTCTTAGCTAAATACGATGTTAACCATAGAATTGCATCACCTTATCATCCTCAATATAGTGTTTAAGTTGAGTTAGGCAACCGAGAAATAAAATTGATATTGCAAAATACTGTCAATAGATCTAGAAAGAATTGGTCTAAGAAATTTGATGAAGCTTTATGGGCTTATAGACCTGCTTATAAAAACCCTATGGGAATGTCTCCATATAAAATGGTCTGTGGAAAAGCGTGTCATTTACCTCTTGAATTAAAACACAAGGCTTATTGGGCAGTTACAGAACTTAACTATGATTTCAAGCTTGCCGGTGAAAAGAGGCTATTTGATATTAGCTTGTTAGATGAATGGAGGACACAAGCTTATGAAAATGCCAAATTGTTTAAAGAAAAAGTTAAAAGATGGCATGACAAGAGAATCCAAAAACAAGAATTCAATGTAGGAGACCTAGTTCTGTTGTACAATTCTCGTTTCAGAATTTTTGCAGGAAAGCTTCTCTCCAAATGGGAAGGCCCTTATGTTGTCGAGGAGGTCTATCGCTCCGGTGCTATCAAGATTAACAACTTTGAAGGCAAAAATCCAAGAGTGGTAAATGGGCAAAGAATTAAACACTATATCTCAGGTACGCCCGTCAATGTTGAAACTAATATTATTCAAGTTATTACACGGGAAGAACACATAAGAGAGACCTTCCGGAACACTCCGGAAAGCTGAAAGGGGTAGGTATGTGATACGGTAAGTAAACCGACTCCAAAAATTCCAGAAAAATATGTTCTGCCAATTTTGGTATTTTAGAAATATTCCAAAAATAAAAACAAGTCAGGGGGACCCACGAGAGAGCTACAAGGCAACAGGGCGCGTCCACCCCCCTGGGCGCGCTCTGATAGCTTGTGGGGCCCCTGTGTGCCTCCCGGACTCCATTTTCTTCCTGGACACGTATTCTGACCTAGAAAAAATTATTATATATACTCTCGTATGTTTTGACCACCGCATCGCAAGTTTCTCCTCTGTTCTTGTTTCGGGCTGTTTTTCTGACAAATTCAAGAGCAATATGTCATCACAAGATTCGGAGGGTGAGAGCTATGTCTTAGATCTCATTGCCAATCCCCAAGTCTATGGGGATTTGGATCCTTATGGGTGGTCAACAGAAGAAGAGGTAGATGCTGACCTTAAAAGAATTGAACCTTCAAGTGATGAAGAACAAGAAGAAGTACCGCTGCCTCAACCTGAAGACATGCATGTGGAATTCAAAAAGTCAAGTCTACCAATAAAGGTTACACATTCCAATACACGTTTTACCCCTTATCGTCGTACACAGATAGACACCACTGCTACCTCCTCTAGAAAGGCCCCTCCTCTGATGGAAGGAGCAATTATCATCACTAACAAACTTCGCAAGGAGAATCTAGACCTTAAGCGAGAAGTTGGTAAGCTTAATGAGGAGATCTGTATCCTAAGGGGCATCCTCGCTAAGAGGATTACATCATCATCAACACCACCATCACCCAAGAAGGACACTTGAGTACATGGGTATAGGCACCACCCTTAGCTTGTTACAAGCTTGGGGGTGGTGCCTCGGTATCGTATCACCACCACTTTTGCCATTATCATCTATCTAAGTTCGATCCTTAGTTATATCATGATTTATAGAAATAAATTTTTAGCTTTGCTTTGCTTAGAGTTTTTCTTTGAGTTCTATCTATCCTTGTAATCGAGTATGAGAGTTATATAATAACTAGTCGTCAACCCGTGCGCCTGCACGGGCTAGGAACTACTCCATTTGGGAATTATTGTGTAAATTGAGAATATATATTCTTATCGCTTTAGAGTATATATGAATGAATTGTTATCCAAAAGGGGGGAAACCTCTTCCTCAATTGTACTTCTTGTATGAGTATGTTCTCTCCCACATCATTCAATGCAGATGTTAACATTTATATAAATAATTAACAAACTATAATAGAAAAGCATACTTTCAAGATATTCAAAAACATCGTCAATAGTCCTATCCCAACATCGTATATACAATGTTGTGGGCTTAAATCATTTTATTTACTGTGCATTAATTTTCGGAAATAAATATGGCATTGTCGGCAACAATTTTCGCGTAGAGATTTGTGCGACACAAAGTTTTAAAACTTCCATATATAACAAAAATTATTTAACGTAAAAGTCACGCCTCGAAAGTTGGCACATGTAATTTTGGCATTTTTCTAGACTTACATATATAACAAAATCACAACAAAGGAAAACATTTCAGACTTATGTTATAACAACTATGCAATAGAATAAGAAATAAGTATAGAAATATGTAGCATATTTAATGGGTAAACATAGTGCTTTATTGTTGTAACAGAAGGTAACAACACGCACTGACATGACATTCTAGTACTATGAATGTAAATGTATAACTTCATTGAACTAATCCTTGAAAAGAAGACAATGATGTTTTTAGTGCTCAAAGGAAACAAATGTAACCTACCTACGGAGACAGAATTTTGATTTTCGGTTGTGATATTTTTCGCCGAGGTCGAGATGGCCGAATTTTGGCCATTTTTTCAATTTTGGCTGAAATTTGACCAAAATCTATTTTTTCGGCCAAAAGGTACTTTTCGCCCCACGCTGAGATGACCAAAATTCGGCCGAAATTCCTGTTTCGGCCGAAAATCAAAGAGACACATACCATACACTGCTTAGTTCTGATCCAGTCGTATATGAAACAATAATATTTGTAATGATGTGTCTTCCACTGCATTATGCATGTATAGACGACGTCAACGCTGGCAACAGCACGTTCGGCTTCCACTACTCACAGTTAAAATGTATTTTTCAAATTCAAGCATGGACTCTCCTTTTTTAACATGAGCCTTGAGGTCTTTTTTTCTACGTACATGGATTTTGGCTTTCTGGCACTGTGGAATGTGGACTCTTTTTTAACGTGCGGCCTAACTTCTTATTTGTACATGTCTTTGTTTCCCTATTCAAGGAGAAATGACACGTTATTTTTATTTTGTCATAACTTCGACCCAGGTTGTTGGGGACTCTTTTTTGTACGCATGTCTTAATCCTATTTGTTTGTGTGGTTTCAAGGGGAAAAAGCATGTACGTGGTGTTTTATTCTTTTAATAGGCAAGACTCTCCCATTTTAGCGTGAGGCTTGAGGTCTCTCTTTATCATACGGGCATGTATTTCGTTTTTTTGGGACCATGAAAACTGGTCACTTCTTAACGTGGGGCCTAACTATTTATTTGTACGTCTTTGTTTCCAGCTCAAGGAAGGATGTCACGTTCTTTTTTTTCATAGCTTGGCGTGGGAGTTGGGAACTCCTTTTACAATTAGGTGATTTAATAGGTGATTTAATAGACCCGGTCTTTATTTTGTAAGGAAATATTTTTTATTTTCAGGCATTGACTCTTTTTTTTTGTAATGTAATGTTTGAGCAATATTTATTTGTATGTGTCTTTTCAGTATTTTTCAAGGGATCATGTACGTGATTTTCTTAGGGGGAACTGGTACTGTAGACATCTTTTTTTGTGGGGACATGGACACTTCGTCTAACGTGTCGAATTGGAATCGTGGACTCTTTTTCCAGTGTGGGTTTGAGGACTTGTAAATTGTACGTGTGTTTCTTTTCCCGTAGGAAGGCTAGAACGGACACGTATTTTATATTACTTGGACTCTTTTCCAACGTGGGGTTTGAGAACTTCTAAATTCTACATGTCTTTCATCTTGACCATTAAATAGTAAATCTAATGGTTATATTAATTTTGCTGATGTGGATTAACGTGGAGCCTTGTATGGTGCATCCAATTAGTAAATATAAGAAGATTAGTTTGAGTTTGCTTTCTTTACTCTCATGCATGGATCATAGCAATGAAATAAAAGAAATAGAAACATCATATGCTAATCCCATGGGGAGTAATGACTTCACATAGAAGTATGTTAGATAAGAATTGTTGGGAATAAACAAACATAACATTAGTCATTGATACAATCTATGCAAGATTATGATAGAGGAGAGGACACTCACATACAAATACACTATCTTGGACATCTTTTATGATTGTGAGCCCCCACCAAAAATATTATATAATGATCAAGTGTTGATGTTGGACATGGAAGACAACATAATAATTATGTTTGTTTACATCCACATAGAAGTTATATTGGCATGGATCCTCTAACATGTGGTGCTTTCTTTAGATCTTTTGCTAGCCAAAGAAAATTTTCCGCACCAAGTAGAGATACTACTTGTGCGTCCATAACCCCTTAAACCTAGTTTCTTTCCATGAGAGTCCACCATATCTACCTATGGATTGAATAAGATCCCTCAAGTAAGTTGTCATCGGTGCACGAAGCAATAAAAACTGCTCTTAAATATGTATGATCTTTTATTGTAAGGGAAAATAAACTTTGTAAGATCTTGTGATGACAAAGAAATAAAAGCGACAGATTGCATAATAAAGTTTGCTATCATAAGGGGCAATATAAAGTGACGTTCCTTTCCACTAAGAGCTTACACATCCAAAACTAAAAAGCGCATGACAACCTCTGCTTCCCTCTACGAAGGGCATATCTTTTACTTTCAAGTATTTACTTCTGCATAAGAGTCAATAATGTTTATTCCTTTTCCTACCTAGTAATTCTATAGTTGGCAAGCATTATGTGTTGAGGAAAGATCCAGAAATATATATATCCAGTTCGATGTAGGTGATCATGATTCATTATTGTTGACATTATCCTTGAGGTAAATGAGTTGGGTGGAAAATACTTTGAAGCCCCCATCTTCCTATATGTCGGATGGAAACATTAGCTCCAAAAATATGCAATGAGTACCAACAATCATATAAGACTAAATGATAGTTGAGCATGTGAACGTGCTAGACTAAAAGCTCTTACATAGACTCTTCTCTGGAATATGATGAATTGTGATTGTCTCAATGACTAAGAACGTAGTTTGTTGATTGTCAATAAAGTTTATGCTTCATAGTTCTATAATTGTGGATAAATTGTTACTTGTTCATGAGAAGTTATATGATGAAAAACTTGCTGCTATGTTAATATTCATGATGCTCTCATGTTCGTATTCTGTTTTTATTGAAATCTCTCTCTCAAATTATGTGGTCATTATTACCGAGTTCGGGTTTCGCTTGAGGAGAACGAGGTCTAAGCTTGGGGGAGTTGATACGTCTGTTTTGCATCATGAACTCGTATTGATATTTATGTTATTCTTGTTTATTATTCCCCCATTATGATACAATTCTTATGCCTTTTCTCTCTGAATATGCAAGGTACATCACAAAGAGGGAAATCACTGAAAACTGGAATTTTGGACCTGAAAACCAAGAAAATGGCTGAAAATTCACTGGACTCCAAATGACCTGAAACTTCATGGAGAATTTTTATGGAATATATAAGAATTATTGGGCCAAAAATATACCAGAGGGGGAGGGGGGTACCTGGTGGCCACAAGCCAACAGAGCGCGCCCACCCCCTTGGGTGCACCCTGTTGCCTTGTGGGGCCCCAGTAGGTCTCCTAACTCCCCCTCTTCTCCTATATGGTGTGTTTTACCCTAGAAAAAATCATAAGGATACTTTCAGGACGAAGCGCCGCCGTTTCGAGGCGGAAACCTGGGCAGAGGCCCTTTTGATCTCTGGCAGAGAGATTCTGCCGGGGAAACTTCCCTCCGGGAGGGGGGATCGAAGCCATCATCATCACCAATGATTCCTCCATCGTGGGAGGACCAATCTTCATCAACATCTTCACCAGTACCATCTTATCTCAACCCTAGTTCATCTCTTGTATTCCATCTTTGTCTCAAAACCTCGGATTGGTACCTGTGGGTTACTAGTAGTGTTGATTACATCCGTAGTTGATGCTTGTTGGTCTACTTGGTATAAGATATTATGTTTAGATTCTTGATCTTCATTATTACACCTATGATCTTGAACATGTTGATGATGTGTCGGTAGTTACTTTTGTTCCTGAGGACATGGGACAAGTCTTGTTATAATTAATCATGTGAAGTTGGTATTCGTTCGATATTTTGATGACGTGTATGTTGTTGCTTCTCTTAGTGGTGTCGTGTGAACATTAACTACACGACACTTCACCATGCTATGGGCCTAAGGGAAGGCATTGTGGAGTAACAAGTCGATGATGGGTTGAGAGAGTGACAGAAGCTTAAACCCCAGTTTATGCGTTACTTCATAAGGGGCTGATTTGGATCCACACGTTTCATGCTATGGTTAGATTTATTTTAATTCTTCTTTCATAGTTGCGGATGCTTGGGAGAGCGGGTAATCATAAGTAGGTTGCTTGTTGAAGTAAGAACAACACCTTAGCACCGGTCCACCCACATATCAAATTACCAAAGTAACAAACACGAATCAACTCAACATGATGAACATAGCTAGACAGAAATTCCCATGTGTCCTCAGGAGCGCTTGCTTAATATTGAGTACTGTCAGGCCTGTCCTTTGCTATAAAAAGGATTGGGCTACCTTGCTGCACCTTTGTTACTATTGCTACTTGTCACTTGTTATGAATTGCCTTGCTACAAAACTATTTGTCTCTGTTACTTGCCGCACTTGCAGAGAATACCTTATTGAAAACTGCTTATCATTTCCTTCTGCTCCTCGTTGGGTTCAACACTCTTACTTATCGAAAGGACTACTATTGATCCCCTATACTTGTGGGTCATCAGGCAAGCTATTAAGCTAATGCCTTGTAGGACCTTTGAGCTTCAATGGTAAGTATTTAAGGGCGTGGAGGTCATCCCCCTAGCCATGGGTATGTGGAGAAGGAAATCTTCAATCCATACTGACGGGTCAGTGGTTAGTGGACCCATACTGACAGGTCAGTGGTCCCATCATATGGTTTAAACCCCCGGGAAATGGTGTTGCATGACCTCGTCTGTGAAACACACATCGGGTGTGCAACTCCTTTGACCTGAGCTGTAGTCTGTCGGGCGTAGGGCATTATCCGAACGCCCCGATCCTCCCGAGCCCTGGCGTTTCTGTCCAACCATTCCTAGTATAAGGCCCTGCTGGTGGGTGCCCAATCCCTGGATCTATAAATTGACCGAGGTGGTGCATCCAATCTATCCCAGATATCGAATGACCGAGCAGAGTAGTTGGCGTTTCTGCCCTCGTTGCGATCGTTGGAAGGGAGTTATTAGGGTCGACCTGATGTCTTATCTCGCCACCCCTAGGAGGGCGGTCGGGTTGATCGTGACAATCATAGTTGTGTGTTGGCTCGTCATCTACTTCATCATCGAATGTTGAAAGTAGACGTCTCCGCGAGTAAGATTTGGGTTAACTCTCAAGTCTATCCTTAAGGTTTTGTTCGGCCGACAGGATATCGACCCACTTGTCGTTGAGCATGTCTTGAATGGCTTTAAGTCGAACTTGCCCTTGTTTGATACTCCAGACGGTCATCATGAGTCGTCTCCGATAGGTTTCAAGAGACTCAAAATTCTTGGGGATGATGAACTCATCGGGTCTGAGGCTTACGTCTCTGATTCTGGCATGTAGTTGTCGTCATCAGGGTTCACAAAGTCCTCGTCTCCCCCAATGTCGTTGACATGAACGGACATGACCACTTCAATGTTGTTTTGGTCCTCGGCACCAGGAGGGGTATTGTTGTCTTCGGGATTGCCTTTATCGGCGTCTGTGTTGCTCGTGTTGCCTCTACTGGGCCTTTTCTGGCGCTTCCCACTTCGCCAACGCCTGGGGGGATCCTCATCCTCCCCTCCTGCATCGTCTCTGGGGGTATCCACCATGTATACGTCATAGGTGGAGGTTACCGCCCACCTATTGGTCTTGCACTGAGCAACGCCTGGTCTATCACCGGCGTCTTCGCATCCTCAGATGCGTAGTCAAGAACATCAGTTAGATATTCGACCGTTGCGACTAGGTGAGTGGTGGGTGGAATGTAAATTTCCTGGTTATCGGCTTTAAATCCCATTTGGTTGTAGACCGAAGTCTTGTCGTCCGAACTTCCAAGGCTCCGGATTCGGTCTAGCATATCGTTTAACAACGAGAGTTTAGTCGGGTCCATCACCTGGCTATACGTTGGGCTGATCTAAAGCACATTTGCCGGAGTCGAGGGAGCGACGTTGAGGTCTGAGTCAGCCTTGATAGGGGCCAGACTCATCATAGGAGTAATCGGATTCGAGGTCAAGGCCAGGTCCAAAGTAAGGTCGGGTTTAGGTCCAAGACCCGAAGTGACGACTTGATCCACACCAGATGATAGATCAGAGGCGGAATCGGGGCTCGAAGCCGGTTCAGGAGGAGGATCAGACTCGAGGTCGAGATCCAAGGTGAAGGGAGGTGGATCTGTGCTTTACACTGGATCCACAGCAATATCTAGCATGGGGCCTGATACGTCTCCAACGTATCTATAATTTTTTATTGTTCCATGCTGATATATTATCATTCTAGGATACTTTTTGGGTCTTTATTTACCAATTTATAATATTTTTGAGGACTAACCTATTGCCCCAGTGCCCAGTGTCAGTTGTTTTTTTCTACATGTTTTTGCCTTTTTAGGTTTACAGTACCAAACGAACTCCAATTGCCAAGAATTTTTTTGATGAGTTTTGGACGAAAATAAGACCTGGAGCTTCGGAAGGAGGTCGGGAGGCGCACGAGGGCCCCACCACACATCAGGGCGTGCCCTGATATGTGGTGGCCCCCTCGTGGCTCTCCCGACGTCCCTCTTCGGCCTATAAATTCTCCAATATTGCAAAAACACTGGAGGCAGTCCCGAAACCCTTTTTCCGGCGCCGAAAGTCTCTGTTCCATCGCGAGGCCATCTGGAGCTCCATTCCGGCACCCTGCCGGAGGGGGGATCAATCACAAAGGGCCTCTTCATCAACCTTGCTGCCCTCATGATGATGTGTGAGTAGTTCACCACAGACCTACGGGTCCATAGCTAGTACCTAGATGACAATCCCTCTATCTCTTGATCTTCAATACAATGATCATCGCATCTTCGCTTTGATCTATCCGATGTAATCCTATTGTGCGGTGTGTTTGTTGGGATCCTATGAATTGTAGGTTTATGTTCAGATTATTCATGAAAAGTATTTGAGATACCTCTTATATATATTGTCTCTTAATTGCATGATCATTATAGCTTTGTAATGCTCTTCGATCTATTGATGTGCTTTGGCCAAGTAGATTGATATTTCATCAGTGGGAGTGGTACGTTGTGGTAGGTTCAACCTGGCGAGTTTCTATATCCCAGTGACAAAGTAGGGGACAAGATGCGTCTTTGTGTTGTTGTTACTAAGGATAACACGATGGGGTTCATTCATATTGATTGAGTTTACTTTGTCTACATCATGTCATCATTCTCCAAGCGTTACTCTGTTTTACTTAATACTCTAGATGCATGTTGGATAGCGGTCGATGAGTGGAGTAATAGTAATAGGTGCAGGCAGGAGTCGGCCTATTTGTTTATGGATGTGATTCCTATGTACACATGATCATTGCCGTGAAAATCGCATAACTATCCGCTTTTCTATCAATTGCCCAACAGTAATTTGTTACCCAATGTATGCTGCCTACATGAGAGATGCCGCTAGGGAAAACTATGGCCCCCGGGTCTATTCACTTATATATTTACATACGCAACAATTACCTTGCTGCCTTTATTTACCTTTTATTTTATTTTTCAATTTATATTTATCAACAATTATCTACATAACTCATTTGCTTGCAAAAAACGAGATGAAGGGGATTGACAACCCTTTTGCCCGCGTTGGGTGCAAGTTGTTTGTTCATTTGTGTGCAGCCGCTGAAGACGGTTGAGGATTGATATTTCTATTGGTTCGATAAACCTTGGTTTCATAACTGAGGGAAATACTTACCCACTTTGTGCTGCAATTACCCGTTCCTCTTCACGGAAAACCCAACGCAGATCACAAGTATCAAGTCCGGGGTTGAACATCGGTTTCGGTGTCGATCCCACGGCGTACGATTAGTTCTCCAACCGATTTGGGGCCCAACCAGACAGGGCGAGATAACCACGGGAGTTCGCAATATATTCTAGGTTGCCGAACATGACCACCTGGTCACGGGCAAAACTCTCGATGCGGCCGGTGGAGCCAGCTTGGAGAGCAACACTTTCAAACGTGAAAAGTTGGTAGGGGACAAAGATGTCACCGCAACTGATGTCGCCGTGGATCTGAAGATGAGCCATTGATCCGAATTGACCACACATCGGCACCTGTATGGGACACCAATGTCAGTACTAAAACTGGCTGATCTTGGGTAGGGGGTCCCGAGATGTGGATCTGGATCAATGGTAATAGGAGACTTGGGGAGACAATGTTTACCCAGGTTCGAGCCTCTCGAAGAGTTAAAACTTTGCATCATGCTTTCATTGTATTGATGATGGGGTATCGAGTATAGGATGATGATCTACCTCGAGATCGGTTGTGTAGGCTCTAAACCCTAAGGTCAGTAAATTGTCTTCCTACGAACTAAAACCCTCAGCTTATATAGATGCCCGGGGTACCTAGGTTACATGCTAGGTCAGTTGCTGCTGTGCCGAACTCAACGCTATCCTTGGAGTGCATGTTAAGTCTTCGGTAGTTTCCAACTTGTCCACGATTAGTCTTGAGGCTTCGGACTTTCTCCAGGTGGTGGCATGATGGGCCCTAGCTAGTTCGGCCCGTGAGGACTAATCACCTCGGGTGGGTACCCCCTAGTCTGGGACACCCTCACTCATCAAATATTTTCTGCTTGAACAAATAAGTTGACGTTGTACAAGGAAGACAACGTGATGAGTTATGTTTGCTTATATTCACATAGAAGTTATATTGTCATGGATCCTCTAACATGTGATGCTTACTCATAATCTTTTGCTAGCCAAAACTTCGGACAAAGTAGAAATACTACTTGTACATCCAAAACCCTTAAACCTAGTTTCTTGCCATGAGAATAACTATATCTACCTATCTACCTATGGATTGAATAAGGTCCTTCAAGTAAGTTGTCATCGGTGCAAAAAGCAATAAAAATTGCTCCTAAATAATGTACGATATTTTATTGTAAGGGAAATAAGCTTTGCACGATCTTGTGATGGTAAAGAAATAAAAGCGACATACTGCATAATAAAGGTTGTTATCACAAGGGGCAATGTAAAGTGATGTTCCTTTGCATTAACAGTTTGCACACCCAAAAAAGAGCATGACAACCTCTGTTTCCCTATTTGAAGGGCCTATCTTGTAATGTTTTATAAATGGTTAATCTTTAATTTTTATGCAAGAGTCAATAATGTTGTCTTCTTTCATCCCTTAATTACTCTCTAACTAGCAAGCATCATGTGGTGGGGAAAGATCTAGGCATATATATCCAGCTGAATGTAGGTGATCATGAGTTATTATTGTTGGCATTATCCTTGAGATAAGTAAGTTGGGAAGTGGAAACATTAAACCCCTATCTTCCTCTCTGTTTGACTGAAACATTTGTTCCAACAATATGCCTTGAGTATAGGCAATCATAGAAGACTATATGATAGTTGAGTATGTGGAACTTGCTAAAACAAAAGCTCTTACATAGACTCTTCCTGGAAATATGATGAACTATAATTGCTTCAATGACTAAGAACATAGTTTGTTTGCTTTCAAGAAAGTTTATGCTCTATACTTCAACATTCTGGATGATTTGTTACTCGATTATGGGAAGTTATATAAAAAATAATTGCTTCTATGATATGAATCATGATGCTTCCATGTATGTGTTTTGTTTTATCGACACCTCTCTCTCCTCTCTCTCTATCTATCTATCTCTCTCTCTCTCTCTATTTCTCTCTCTAAGCACGTGTTCATGATTATCGAGTTCGGCTTTCGCTTGAGGATAAGCGAGGTCTAAGCTTGGGGAGTTGATACGTCCATTTTGCATCATATTTTCCTACTGCTATTTATAATGTTTTTGGTCATTATTTCACCTTATGATGTAATATTAATGTCTTTTCTCTCTTAATTTGCAAGATTTACATGAAGAGGGAAATTACCGGCATGTGGAATTCTGGACCTAAAAGAGCTACAAGAGAGATAGCTATTCTACGGAGCTCTAGATGACCTGAAACTTAATGGAGAGTTTTAATTGAATATATAAAAATACTGGAATGAAGAACAACCAGAGGGGGGCACCTACTGTCCACAAGACAATAGGGCGCGCTCACCCCCCACCCCCCATCCAAGGTGCGCCCTGATGTCTTGTGGGACCCACAATATCTCTCCAGTGCCCTCCTTCTGCTATATGAAGCCTTTACCCTAGAAAAAATAAGAGGACGACTTTAGAGATGAAGCGCCACTGTCTCGAGGCGGAACCTGCGCAGGAGCACTTTTCCTCTCCGATGGAGCGATTCCGTCCGGGATACTTCCCTCCGAGAGGGGGAAATCGAAGCCATCGACATCACCAACGATCCTCTCATTATGGGAGGACCAATCTTCATCGACATCTTCACCAGTACCATCTCATCTCAAACTCTAGTTCACCTCTTGTATTCAATCTTTGTCCCAAAACCTCATATTGGTCCCTGTGGGTTGCTAGTAGTGTTGATTACATCTCGTAGTTAATGCTAGTTGGTTTATTTGGTGGAAGATTATATGTTCAGATCCTTAATCATATTCAATACCCCTCTGATCTTGAACATGCACATGATTTGTGAGTAGTTACTTTTGTTCTTGAGGACATGTGAGAAGTCTTGTTATAAGTAATCATGTGAAGTTGACATTCGTTGAATATTTTGATGATATGTATGTTGTTCTTCCTCTAGTGGTGTCGTGCGAACGTCGACTACATGACCCTTCATCATATTTGGGCCTAGGGGAAGTCATTGGGGTGTAATAAGTAGACGATGGGTTGCGCGAGTGACAGAAGCTTAGACCCTAGTTTATACGTTATTCCGTAAGGGGCTGATTTGGATCCATATGTTTCATACTATGCTTAGATTCATCTTAATTCTTCTTTCATAGTTGCAGATGCTTACAAGAGGGGGTAATCATAAGAGGGTTTCTTGTTCAATCAAGAACAACACCCTTGCACCGGTCCACCCACATATCAAATTATCAAAGTAATGAACGTGAATCAATTAAACATGATGAACGTGACTAGACGACAAGTCCCACGTGTCCTTGAGAAAACTTTTGTCGGCCCAGTGGGACCAAGGGTATCACGGCCCGTCTACCAGCCGAGTCAGGAGGCGACGATGGGTCGGCCCTAGAAGGTCGAACCCCCTCTTTCCTCTCCCAAGAGATTTGCCTTGCGAGGGGAAAGTCCCCTTGCGCGAGGAAAATACCTGTCAAGGCAACTTGGCGGGCGCAAGCGCCTCGTGAGGCCCCCTCACGAGGTAGCTTCGCTAGGCAGTTCATATGGGGCCAGCCGCAGGGCGCGGCCCCCTCCCCGAAGGAGATTCCCCTGATGTCATGGCGAGGATAGAGGGGGAAGGCGGGACAGTTTATACTCTGGTGATAAGGGAGGCAGTGGAGCCTGCCTCCCCCAAAGCAAGTCCCAAAGTGTTTCCCCTTTGGTGCAAGAAGATTAGAACGGATCGGCGCTGCAGGACGGAGCTCATCACCAAGCCCACCGGCCCGTCACAAAGACTGCTTTAGCTGGCGAAGACCGCCTTTTTTTCAGGATAGGAATGGGCTCCTATCCCCCTTTGAATTGCCGCCATGTGTCTGCCCTTTCCCGCCGATGTTTTTGGGGAAGAGGACCAAGGCACTACAAAGGGGGCAGGACCGCTCCCATGTAAGGGGATCGAGCCATTTTCTCTCCCCAAGGCTTCGTGTACCTCGAGCACAACTCTCCCCCACAGAGCAATCCAACACAAAGCAGGAGTAGGGTATTACACCACAACGATGGCCCGAACCTGGGTAGCTCATGTGTCCTTGTCGTGTCCGGCCAGCAGCAGCGAGCTCGTCGTCGATCCTCTTACGTTTGCCGTCGAGTTGTAGGTAGCTAAGCCAAGCCCCCAGTGATCGAATCTTGTTGACGGAGAAGTTCTTGGACGCAGATCCCAGACACCGACATTTGGCACGCCAGGTAGGGGGACTTGTAGTCTTCGCGCCTTCAACCTCAACGCCAACCTCGACATAGACAAAGCCGTCGCTCGCCGCGAACGCGTGGCATGCCAAGCTGCCGCCAGGTCCCGCGCGGCGCCTGCCACTCGTGGTGCCCCGGGGCATCGTCCTCGCGCTGCCACTGAGCCGGTCGGAAGCGCGCTGCCTCCTCCGCCCACCCGTCGGTGAACGAGCAGGCGTGCGGCCACTCCTTCGCCACCTTTTTGCTTGCGCGCCGTGACGACCCTGCGCCGAATGCCGCTCTCCTCATGGTGCAGGAGCTGCTGCGCTACCGCCCTCCAAGGACGCCTACGAAGCCTGGCTCTAGTGCATCACCGAGCTCGTAAACACCGCACGCGACGACCCGGCACCCTCGCACTCCCTGCCCGCTCCGTCATCACACGCTGGCCGTGCGGAGCACGACGCTCCTCCTCCACCGCCAGCTCGCCGTGCGGCCGAGAGGTGCCCCGGGGCACAGGTTTCGGCTCCGTCCCATGAGTCATCTACGAGAGCCGTCAACGACGACAGGTGCCAGATCGTCCGCCACATGCCCCCAGACGCGCGTGCAGCCCCTGAGAAGGCTCCCAACCTCCAGGACGCCGCTCCAGTGGGGCGCCAGGGCCGCGTGACCCCCGAAGGCGGCGCTCCCTTCACTGGTGGCTACCTGTCTCTCACGCCTGAGCTGCACCGCTTGGTGTGGCCCGACAAGTTCAAGTCGGAGCTCCCTTGATACATCTCCAATGTATCTATAATTTTTTATTGTTCCATGCTATTATATTATCATTGTAGGATACTTTTTGATTAATTAATTACCAATTTATATTATTTTTAGCACTAACCTATTGACACAGTGCCCAGTGCCAGTTCCTGTTTTTTGTGTGTTTTTTGTTTCGCGGAACTTCCATATCAAACGAAGTCCAAACGCGATAAAAATTTACAGAGATTTGTTTTGGAATATATGTGAATTTTGGGAGTTGGAATCAACGCAAGACGGTGCCCAAGGGAGGAACAAGCCAAGAGGGCGCGGCCCAGGGGGCGTGCCCTGATGGCTTGTGCCTCCCCCTTAAGTCGGTTGGGTCTCTCCTTACGCGCAAGAAAGATATTTTCACGATAAAAATCCCCTCAAAATTTCAGCCCGATCGGAGTTATGGATCTCCGGATATTTAAGAAACGGTGAAGGGGTCAGAAACCAGTCGCGAAAACAGAAGAGAAGCAAAGAGAGATCCAATCTCGGAGGGGCTCCTGCCCTCCGGGAGCCATGGCGTTCATGGACTAGAGGGAAAACCCTCCTCCCACCTAGGGAGGAGGCCAAGGAAGAAGAAGAAGGAGGGGGATCTCTCTCCCTCTCTCCCGGTGGCGTCGGAGCGCCGCCGGGGCATACATCGTGACGGCTATCTACACCAATAGCTTCGCTGCCGTCACCACCAACTCTCTCTCCCTCTATGCAACGGTGTAAAACCTCTTCTCCCCTCTGTAATCTCTACTTAATCATGGTGCTTAATTCTATATATTATTATCCAATGATGTGTGGCTATCCTATGATGTTTGAGTAGATTTCTTTTGTCCTATGGGTTGATTGATGATCGTTATTGGTTTGAGATGTATGTTCTATTTTGGTGCTGTCCTATGGTGCCTGCCGTGTCGCGCAAGCGTGTGGGATCCCCGCTGTAGGGTGTTGCAATATGTTTATGATAGGCTTATAGTGGGTGGCTAGAGTGACAGAAGCTTACACCCGAGTAAGGGGATTGTTTACGTATGGGATAAGGGGACTTGATGTGTTAATGCTTTGGTTGGGTTTACCTTAATGAATTTCTAGTAGTTGCGGATGCTTGCTAGAATTCCAACATAAGTGCATATGATCCAAGTACATAAATTATGTTAGTGTGTGCCTCTCCCTCATATAAAACTGCAACAATGATACCGGTCTAGTTATCGATTGCCTAGGGACAAATCTTTCTCTTGTGTCAGAAAAATCTTTCTACTAAACAATTTACTTTATTGTTCTTTATTTGAACATCACCTAACTTTTATTTATGTGTTCTTTATTATCTTGCAAAACTATCTATTACACCTACTAAGTACTTCTAGTTTTATTCCCGCAAAGTAGTTTCATACTTGTTATAGTTAAAGTAAGCGTTAGCGTGCGTAGAGTTGTATTGGTGGTCGATAGAACTTGAGAGAATATTAATTCTACCTTTAGCTCCTTGTTGGGTTCAACACTATTACTTATCGAAAAGGCTACAAACGACCCCCTACACTTGTGGGTTATCATCCCTCCCCGCTATGATGGCAACACCAACCCTGTGGAGATCCTCCTGCTCTACACCCTCAGCATCTAGGCCGCGAGGGGCGACGAGCGGGTCATGGCGAACTGGTTCCCCATGGCCCTCAAGGACACCGCGCACTCGTGGCTCGTGAACCTTCCCAAGGCATCCATCTCCTCGCGGGACTCCCTGCAAAAGCAGTTCATCACCAACTCTGCAGGGACAAGGGACCACCCCCTCAAGCTCAACGACCTGCAGGTCGTGCGACAGCGCCCAGGTGAGTCCCTTCGTAAGTTCGTCTAACGTTTCAGCCAGGTGCGCAACAGGAACCCAAGGGCCTTCAATGCCACCATCGTCTCCGCCTTCACCAACGGCGTCACGGACATGAAGATCTGCGAGAAGCTCTCTGTCAGGGACGAGCTCGACTCCGTGGCGCTGTTGTTCCTCCTCGCCGACCACTGCGCCAAGGCTGAGGAAGGGCGCCTCTCCCTGCAGGGTGCCTCTTGGCCTCTTGGAGTTGGCGGCAGCGGCGTGGAGGCCAATAAGGAAGGTTGCCCTTTGTGCGTCTACCACAATGTGAACACCCACATCACCGAGAACTGCTACGAGCTCAGGTAGCTACGTGAGAGCCATGTTGACCACCCAGGCAGCCACAAGACGTGCGGCAGGGGCCGCGCCTGAGGCAGCGCGGGCGGCCGTTGGGGTGACGATAGCAACAACAACGGCGCCGCCGGTAGCAGTCACCAGGGCTGGCAGGGCCAGTCGAGGCAAGAGGACCCTCGAGCCAGCGCTTCACCGGCTCGCCCTAACGACCCCCCTCCAGTCGAGAACACCAGGAGCCCCGCAGGGTGGCCTGCATCCTGGGCGGGACCAGGCCCCTCTATCCAACCGCTACTTCTAGCAGTTCTCTCGCGAGGTGAAGGTTGCCCTCCTTCTAGCCCCACCTGAGGCCGCCAGCCGCCTCCGGTGGTCGGAGATACCCATCGCCTTTGACGCCAGCGACCACCCCGAGTCCACCTGGGCCGTGGGTGCCATTCCCCTGCTGTGCACACCCACCATCAGCAATGTGGCTGTCACCAAGACTCTTATCGACGGCGGGGCGGGCCTCAATGTGCTCTCCTTAGAGACCTTCGAGACACTTCAAGTGACCTGCGAGCGTCTGATGCCCACCAGGCACTTCTCGAGTGTCACTCACGGCTTCACCCACCCCATCGGCCAGGTGCGCCTCCCCGTCATCTTCGGCACCCGCAAGAACTACCGCACCGAGTTCATCGTCTTCGACGTGGCTCACATTGGCCTACCCTACAATGCCATCCTGGGCTACCCCGCACTCCCCAAGTTCATGGAGGTGACCCACTGATGCTTGTGATCTGCGTTGGGTTTTCCGTGAAGAGGAACGGGTAATTGCAGCACAAAGCGGATAAGTATTTCCCTCAGTTATGAAACCACGGTTTATCGAACCAATAGGAATATCAATCGTCAACCGTCTTCAGCGGCTGCACACAAATGAACAAACAACTTGCACCAACGCGGGCAAGAGGGTTGTCAATCCCCTTGATCTCGTTATTTGCAAGCAAATGAGTTGTGTAGATAATTGTTGATAAATATAAATTGCAAAATAAATAAAAAGTAAATAAAGGCAGCAAGGTAAATATAGCGTTTGCGAATATATAAGTAAATAGACCCGGGGGCCATAGTGTTCCCTAGCGACATCTCTCATGTAGGCATCATACGGTGGGTAAACAAATTATTGTTGGGCATTTGATAGAAAAGTGAATAGTTATGTGATGTTCACGGCAACGATCATGTGTATATAGGCATCACGTCCATAAGCAAATAGGCCGACTCCTGCCTGCACCTATTACTATTACTCCACTCATCGACCGCTATCCAACATGCATCTAGAGTATTAAGTAAAATAGAGTAATGCTTTGAGAACGATGACATGATGTAGACAGAGTAAACTCACACAATATGAATGAACCCCATCGTTTTATCCTTAGTAGCAACAACACAAAGACGCATCTTGTCCCCTACTTTGTCACTGGGATATAGAAACTCGCCAGGTTGAACCTACCACAACGCACCACTCCCACTGATGAAATATCAATCTACTTGGCCAAAGCATATCAACAGATCGGAGAGCATTATGAAGCTATAATGATCATGCACATAAGAGATAATATTATTCAGAGGCATCTCGAATACCTTTCATGAATAATTTGAACATAAACCCACAATTTATCGGATCCCAACAAACACACCGCACAATAGGATTACATCGGATAGATCAAAGCGAAGATGGGATGATCATTGTATTGAAGATCATATGAGAGAGAGATTGCCATCTAGGTACTAGCTATGGACCCGTAGGTCTGTGGTGAACTACTCACACATCATCATGAGGGCAGCAAGGTTGATGAAGAGGCCCTCCGTGATCGATCCCCCCTCCGGCAGGGTGCCGGAACAGAGCTCCAGATGGCCTCACGACGGAACAGAGACTTGCGACGGTGGAAAAAGGTTTCAGGACTGGCTCCGTTATTTTTACTGTGAAAGAGAATTTATAGGCCAGAGAGGGGCGTCGAGAGGCAACCGAGGGTGGCACCAGCCATCAGGGCGCCCCCCCTGGGGCGTCCCCTGTTGGCTTGTGCGGCCCTCGTGTGGCCCCCGACCTCCTTCCGAAGCTTCCAAGTCTTCTTTTGGTCCAGAAAAAATCATCAAAATGTTTCGTGGCAATTGGACTTCGTTTGGTACTGTAAACGTAAAAAGCAAAAAACATGCAAAAAATAGCAACTGGCACTGGGCACTGGGTCAATAGGTTAATGCTCAAATATATTATAAATTTGCAAATAAAGACCCAAAAAGTACACTAGAATGATAATATATTAGCATGGAACAATAAAAAATTACAGATACATTGGAGACGTATCAAGCATCCCCAAGCTTAATTCCTGCTCGTCCTCGAGTAGGTAAATGATAAAAACAGAATTTTTGATGTGACATACTATCCACTATGTAATCTTATTCAGGTATGCTCATTGAGAAATGATGAATCAACAAATATTAACATAGCGATATTCAAAGTGTAAGAAACAGAATTGTTAGTTCCTAAAAGTATGCGATTCTCAAGAAATGTTTACCCCCCATTCATCTTATTGTATTGGCAAGGCATGGCTCCATCTTCACCACATTAATACAAATGTTAAGCACCACGGTGTCCAAGTCAGGCAATTGGTTCGTACTTTTTCAATATGCATCAACTTTTTATTCTTCACGCAATACATGAGCGTGAGCCATTGGACAATGCATTTAGGTGGAATAGAGTATGGTGGTAGATATCAAAGGGGTAGGAAGTGGAGAAGATATTCTCACATCAACTAGGCGTACCAATGGGCTATGGAGATGCCCATCGATAGATGTCAATACAAGGAGTAGGGATTGCCATGCAAATGAGCTATAAGTGTATAAAGCTCAAATGAAGCTAAGTGGGGTGTGCATCCAACTTGCTTGCTCATGAAGACCTCGGGCATTTGAGGAAGCCCGTCGTAGGAATATACAAGCCTAGTTTGAAATAATGAATAAGTAATTCCCACTAGCATATGAAAGTGATATATCACGAGACTCTCTACATGAGGAACATGGTGCCACTTTGAGGCACAAGTGTGGTAAAGGATAGTAGCAAAGTCCCTTATCTCCTTTTCTCTCATTTTTTGAATGGATGGTGGGCTCATTTGGCCTCCCCCATCTTTATTTTTGTCAGGAGTCTCATCTCGACTTATGGGAGAATCATCGTCTCCATCATTCTTTCCTCACTGGGACAATGCTCTAACAATGATGATCATCACATTTTTATTTACTTACAACTCAACATGGAGAACTGATATGAAGATATGACTCTGTATGAATGCCTCTGGTAGTGTACCAGGATGTGCAATGATCTAGCATGACATGTATCAAAAATATTATGAAGGTGGCTTTGCCACAAATACTATGTCAACTCTATATGATCATGCAAAGCAATATGACAATGAACGAACTAGTCATGTGAAGTGACGATGGAATTTACATGGCAATATATCTCGGAATGGCTATGTAAATGCCATGATAGGTAGGTATGGTGGCTGTTTTGAGGAAGATATAATAAGGCTTATGTGCAACAGAGTGTATCATGTCACGGGGTTTGGATGCACCGGCGAAAGTTGCACTGATCCTCGAGGTGAGAACGGGCTATGCACGGTACCGAAGAGGTTAGCAAATTACGAAAAGGTGACATTGCATATGTCCATGGTTTCACATTAGTCATAAAGAACTCATATAGGTATTGCAAAGTTTTATTAGTTTATCATAAATCAAAGTATTAATCGCATGCCCCGAGGGAAGAGGTTGGTAGGAGTTAACCATCGCGCGCTTCCGACCCGAAACAACACTAGGATTTCAACGAGGAATAGAAATGCTCACACATCATCACCATGCCTCTTTAATTTTTAGATGAACAAAAAGGTCAACCCCTCTTAATATCGACACTTCTACGGTTCAACAATTATGAACTCACACCTATTTCATATTACAACATCAATATCATTAACCCACAATTTCTTTATATGTGCTACATGGTGGTTTTGATTATCACTCCTTGAATACCTAACATTTTTGGACTAGTTTGTATGACCCATGCAAATTACCGTCACTATTTATTAACTCTCAAACATATATAAGCGAAGAACAAGAGTGAAATCATTTCTTTAAAATCTACATGCCACCGTGCTCAAAAAGATATAAGTGAAGTACTAGAGCAACTGCTAAGCTCAAAAGATATAAGTGAAGCACATAGAGTATTCTAACAAATTATGATGAAGGTGTGTCTCTCTTAAATAGGTGTGTCTATAAAACAATGATTGTGGCAAACTGAAAGTAAAAGAAAACGAAAGCAAACGACGCTCCAAGCAAAACTCATATCATGTGACGAATAAAAATATAGCTTCAAGTGACATACCGATGGATTTGAGACGAAAGAGGGGATGCCTTCCGGAGCATACCCAAGCTTAGACGCTTGAGTATCCTTTAAAATATTACCTTGGGGTGCCTTGGGCATCCCCAAGCTTAGGCTCTTGCTACTCCTTATTCCTTTGTCCATCAAGATAACACCCAAAACTTGAAAACTTCAATCACACAAAACTCAACAAAACTTCGTGAGATCCGTTGGTATAAGAAACATATTGCATACTTTAAGTACTGTTGTAAATTGATTCAAATTTCATAAATGCATAATAGGTACTGTATTCTAACTTCTCCATTGCTTACACACCCCGATACAATCCATAGTTTAATCAAAATAAGCAACTATGCAAGCAAAAATAGAATCTTTCTAAAACAGAACAGTCTGTAGTAACCTGTGGAGAACCTATACTTCTCTAACTCAAAAACTTCTGGAAAATTAGGACAACCTCTAAAATTTGTATAGAAACACTGTGTAAATATTTCAGATCATTATCGCGCTCCAGCAAAAAATGAAAATTCCTGTACTGGAGTAAAAAGTTTCTGTTTTGTTTCAGCATCGATTCTACTCATCTTGTGAGTCATCCCAAAGGCTTTACTTGGTACAAACACTAATTTAAACACAAAAACACAATAATTACCGAGGCAATAATCATGCTATTAAAAATAAACAGAAAGTTTTGGGTTGTCTCCCAACAAGCTCTTTCTTTATAGCCATTAAGATAGGCTTGAGATTTTAATGATGCTCACATAAAACATAAGAATTGAAGCACAAAGAGAGCATCATAAAGCATGTGACACTATTATTTAAGTCTAACATACTTCCTATGATAGGTATTTCATAGTAAAACAAATTATCAAGACAAGAAATATCTAGCATATGCATGTAGGAAGAATGACCATTAATAATTTTAACACACACAGAGGTAATTGAGTAACATGCAAATTCTTATAACCATGTTTGCCTCTCTCGTAATAATTATTAGTAGGATCATAATCAAACTCAACAATATAACTATAAAAATATTGATCATTCTCCAAAGTAGTGGGATCATTATTACCCAAAGTTGACACTCTTCCAACCCCACTTTTAGTAGTGTTGCGAATATCATACTCAATAATAGATTCATCATGAAGTCTAGAATTATCAAGCGAGCAAGGTAACAAGAAAAGTAAATATTTTTTGTATTTTTTATTTTTATGTGACAAGCTAAAATATAAAAGCAAATAAAAAGAAGAACAGGTGAATGAAAATTTGTGTGAAGTTACTTGGTAGTTGATGATGATATTCCCCGGCAACGGCGCCAGCAATCCTTCCTGATGCTTGTGATCTGCGTTGGGTATTCCTTGAAGAGGAACGGGTAATTGCAGCACAAAGCGGATAAGTATTTCCCTCAGTTATGAAACCAAGGTTTATCGAACCAATAGGAATATCAATCCTCAACCGTCTTTAACGGCTGCACACACATGAACAAACAACTTGCACCCAACGCGGGCAAGAGGGTTGTCAATCCCCTTGATCTCGTTATTTGCAAGCAAATGAGTTGTGTAGATAATTGTTGATAAATATAAATTGCAAAATAAATAAAAAGTAAATAAAGTCAGCAAGATAAATATAGTGTTTGCGAATATATAAGTGAATAGACCCAAGGGCCATGGTGTTCCCTAGCGACATCTCTCATGTAGGCAGCATACGGTGGGTAAACAATTTACTGTTGGGCAATTGATAGAAAAGTGGATAATTATGCGATGTTCACGGCAATGATCATGTATATATAGGCATCACGTCCATAAGCAAATAGGCCGACTCCTGCCTGCACCTATTACTATTACTACACTCATCAACCGCTATCCAACATGCATCTAGAGTATTAAGTAAAACAGAGTAATGCTTGGAGAACGATGACATGATGTAGACAAAGTAAACTCAAACAATATGAATGAACCCCATCGTTTTATCCTTAGTAGCAACAACACAAAGACGCATCTTGTCCCCTACTTTGTCACTGGGATATACAAACTCGCCAGGTTGAACCTACCATAACGCACCACTCCCACCAATGAAATATCAATCTACTTGGACAAAGCATATCAATAGATCAGAGAGCATTATGAAGCTATAATGATCATGCACATAAGAGATAATATAATTCAGAGGCATCTCAAATACTTTTCATGAATAATCTGAACATAAACCCACAATTCATCGGATCCCAACAAACACACCGCATAATAGGATTACATCGGATAGATCAAAGCGAAGATGCGATGATCATCGTATTGAAGATCATAAGAGAGATTGCCATCTAGGTACTAGCTATGGACCCGTAGGTCTGTGGTGAACTACTCACACATCATCATGAGGGCAGCAAGGTTGATGAAGCGGCCCTCCGTGATCGATACCCCCTCCGGCAGGGTGCCGGAATGGAGCTCCAGATGGCCTCGCGACGGAACAGAGACTTGCGGCGGCGGAAAAATGGTTTTGGGACTGGCTCCGTTATTTTTAGGGTGAAAGAGAATTTATAGGCCAGAGAGGGGCGTCGGGAGGCAACCGAGGGAGGCACAAGCCATCAGGGCACAACCCCCCTTGGGGCGCGCCCTGTTGGCTTGTGCGGCCCTCGTGCGGCCTCCGGCCTCCTTTCGAAGCTTCTAGGTCTTCTTTTGGTCCAGAAAAAATCATCAAAAAGTTTCGTGGCAATTGGACGTCGTTTGGTACTGTAAACCTAAGAAGCAAAAAACATGCAGAAAACAGCAACTGGCACTGGGCACTGGGTCAATAGGTTAGTGCTCAAAAATATTATAAATTGGTTAATAAAGACCCAAAAAGTATCCTAGAATGATAATATATTAGCATGGAACAATCAAAAATTAAAGATTCGTTGGAGACGTATCACCAACCATGCCTAAGGACTTGTCAAGATGCCCAGTTGCAGTGGCACCCTCGCCATCCGCTGCGATGAGAGGGAAGCGCTCAACACCCTCGAACACGCCTACCAGGTCGCCTCCGCCGAGCATCCTGTCGACGAGGACATCTTCAGGCTTGCTGAGGAGTCACCTGTGAGGAAGAAGCCCCTGCTTCCGAAGGAGCAGGCTGAGTTCAAGAGGGCCTCGCCGGACGGGTGCGGTGCTAGCACCTCCCTTGCCACCAGAGGTGGCCCCTCTCCCAAATAGGAAGGCACGCTCGGCGTCTCCCTCCGGCTGGCTCTGGTGTGTCGGTTTGGACGACATTAGGTAAGCCCAGCCTGTAGAGGGAGGCGATCGAGCATCATTCAACCGCTCGCCGGCGCGCCCGCATCGTCAAGCGCCAGGAGGGGTCTCAACCGTCTTGGGCGCAGGAGGACAGCAAGCTCCAGGATGCGACAGGTGCCCATGAAGCGTGCGGTTTCAAGTTGACCGTCGACCCCAACCCTGTCACCGAGTGGCGCATGTGCGCCGACTACATCTCCATCAACCAGGCTTGCCTTGTGAGGCCCTTCTCTCCATCTGCGCTCATGTGCATGCCTTTCGGCTTGAAGGGGGGTTGCAGCCAGCTTCGAGAGGCTAATGCGCATGAGTCGGAAGTCCCGCGCCGCAAGGCATGCGGAAGTGGTCCTCGACCAATCTCCAGCCCCGTGCAGCACCACAAATGACGGCGATGGGTGTTCCGGTGCCAAACACATGGAACGCCCACCATCACCGTAAGTTCTATCCGTTTTCACGGATACGAGCGAGACAGAGTTGTACACGCTCTCGGGCTCTCTCTACCCATGCTGCCCACGGCACGTGAGAGTCCCTTCCCACTCTCGTGGAAGCCCCATGCTCCATGCTGGAGGCTTTTGACAATGAGGGCGCTTTTCAGCGTGACCAACCTCAGGCTGTCTCGTGTTTGCCACGGCAGCGTTTTCTGTCATTCTTGAGGGGCGCCTACTGGACGCAACCTCAAGCTGGTCTATTTCAAAAATGGCAGCTTGTACCTTTCTGTTGTGTAATGAACTTGTTTCATGCATCAGTAAAGCTGTTTTTTCTCCAAAAAAATTCCTGCGTCCTCGTAGCTGAGCGCGCCTCAGGAGGGGCGTGCCCTCATGGTCTCCCCCGTGTCTATCACGCGAGCGAGGGCTGGGCACGGTGTCTGTGCTCGGGTCCGTCCCTACAGCACTACAAAACCCAAGCGACCGAGCTCTGTCTCGCGGGCCAGCTCCCGTGCACGTCACCTCACTAGGTCCTTGGTGCCTTTGTTGGGCACGGTGTCTATGCTCGGGTCTGTCCCTGCAGCACTGCAAACCCCAAGCGACCGAGCTTTGTATCGTAGGCCTGCTCCTGTGCACGTCATCTCACTAGGTCCTTGGTGCCTTCGTCTCCTTGTGTGACCGCCACAGGCGACACCCCAAGCGCGCTCTGTGGCGCCACTCAGCTATCTTTTCTTTCACGGTACAGGACACATGAGGCCTCATGAGCCCTCCCCTAGGAGGGCCTCGCGAGGGCGCCTTGCGGCAAAGGGGGCCTCATGAGGGACCGAGCCTCATGAGCCACCTTCGGCGGAAAATTCACCCCGAGCCGCGCGCCTCGAAGCAGCTAAGTCTAAAGAACATCCCTCGGGCTTTCTTCCCACCTGTTCCCCTCTCGAGGCACCCTAATTTTCCTTGCTTGAGCCACCTGTGCGTCAGGGGGGGTCCCTGAGCATCGCGCCTCAGGGGCTCCTACCGGCCCTAAGAGCCCTGCACCTTCTGGCCCTGCCGAGCACGCGCTCCAGGCACACCAGTGACGGTACAGTTCACCTCGGGGGCTAGGTCCCAGCGACGCAAGGCACGAGGGCAATACAAGGGAAAGAGGAGGGCCTCGCGGGAGGAAAAAAAGGAAACGCATCAAACATAATAAGAGACTACTACTTAAAGCAAAAGTACTCCACAAATGTCTTTACACCCCCGCGGGGCCAGGTGGTTCATGATGCAGCAGGAAAGAAAGTTAAAACTCAGGCGAAGGAGGCACCGTCTTTGCTGTGGTTGCTGGGGAAATCCGTGCAAAGGTTGTCGCTCTCCTTGGATGACGCGACCTGAGTGAACCGCTCGACCAAGGACTCCACGTGCTCGCGCACCTCGTCCCTGAGGGAGCCCCGGAGCTCCACATGCACTGGCTCCAGCACGCGGGAGAAGTCGAAAGTAGAGTCGAGGCGGTAGAGGTTGGAGAAGACACGTGTCAACACGCAGTCCAGAAGGTCGTGGGCGCCCGACTCGATGTCCTTGTCCATCTTGGAGACGCCCGACTTTAGCGCCTCCACCACCTTGAGGAAGAAGTCGAGGTAGCCCCCGTCGCTGTGCGCGTGGGGCAGCTCCGGGACGTCCTCGACGAAGCGGAGGAGTGCACCGCCGGCGCGCATGGCAAGGTCCAAGAACTGCTTGGCGTGATGCGCCTCTATCATCCATGTCAGCGCCTCGTCGTCCTTGGCCCTCTCCACGGTGTCGCCGGCTTCGCCGACCTGAGCCTGTGATGTCTACTACGCAACTTTATTCTTGTAGACTCTTGTTGGGATTCCAAGCGTACAGTTTTGTAGGACAGTAGCAATTTTCCCTCAAGTGGATGACCTAAGGTTTATCAATCCGTGGGAGGTGTAGGATGAAGATGGTCTCTCTCAAACAACCCTGCAATCAAATACAAGAAATCTCTTGTGTCCCCAACACACCCAATACAATGGCAAATTGTATTGGTGCACTAGTTCGGCGAAGAGATGGTGATACAAGTGCAATATGGATGGTAGATAAAGGTTTTTATAATCTGAAAATATAAAAACAGCAAGGTAACAAGTGTAAAACAGCGAGCAAAACGATATATTAATGCTTGGAAATAAGGCCTAGGGTCTGTACTTTCGCTAGTACAATCTCTCAACAATGCTAATATAATTGGATCACATAACCATCCCTCAACGTGCAACGAAGAATCACTCCAAAGTTCTTATCTAGCGAGAGCATAAGAAGAAATTGTTTGTAGGGTACGACACCACCTTAAAGTTATCCTTTCCGATCAATCTATCCAAGAGTTCGTACTAAAATAACACCAAGTTATCCTTTTCGATCGATCTATCTAAGAGTTCGTACTAAAATAACACCATATGATACGCATCAACCAACTCTAATGTCACCTAGATACTCCAATGTCACCACAAATATCCATGAGTTAATTATACGATACGCATCAAACAATTTTAGATTCATAATACGCAATCCAACACAAAGAACCTCAAAGAGTGCCCCAAGATTTCTACCGGAGAAAGTAGGACGAAAACGTGCATCAACCCATATGCATAGATTACCCCAATGTCACCTCGGGAATCCGTGAGTTGAGTGCCAAGACATAGATCAAGTGTTCTCAAATCCAAAAAAGTATTCAATTCGGTAATAACGAAATCCCAAAGGGAAAACTCAATTCATCACAACAAGATCGAGAGGGGAAAACACCATATGATCCAACTATATTAACAAAGCCCGTGATACATCAAGATCGTGCCATCTCAAGAACACGAGAGAGAGAGAGAGAGAGATTGAACACATAGCTACTGGTACAAACCGTCAGCCCTGAGGGTGATTACTCCCTTCTCGTCATGGCCTCCGCCGGGATGATGAAGATGGCCACCGGATATGATCTACCCTCTCTGGCAGTGTACTAGAACGCCTCCAGATTAGTTTTTTGTCGATATAGAGAGTTGTGGCGGCGGAACTTCTCATCTAGGGTTATTTCTGGTGGTTTATGAATATATAGGATTTTTGGGCGTCGGTTTCACGCGAAGATGGGCCACGAGTGGATCACAAGACACCAGGGCGCGCCGGAGGGGCCTGGCGCGCCCTGGTGTGTTGTGCCCACCTCGTGGCTCTTCTGGCCCTCCAATGAAGCTTCTAGTGTCTCTTTTGTTCCAAAAAAATCGGTAAAATGTTTCATTGCATTTGGACAACTTTGATTTCTACACAAAAAACAACACCACGGTAGTTCTGTTGAAAACAGCGTCACTCCGGGTTAGTTCTAAATAAATCATGCAAAGTGCATCAAAACCATATAAAGTATTGTAAACATTGGTGAATATGGCATGAATACTTCATAAATTATCGGTACGTTGGAGACGTATCGGCATCCCCAAGCTTAATTCCTGCTCGTCCTCGAGTAGGTAAATGATAAAAGAAATAATTTATGAAGTGCGAATGCTAGCATAGTGCATAAGTTTGATCAATCATAATTTCAACCAGTTTTCCTAGCATCATAACAGCAACTCTTTCTCATAAAACTCATCATGATAAAGTAGCAACCAATTCACATGTTATGGTTGAAACAATGAATTCTCTTGAAACTTAACAACCTGTGTTCTTAGTCACCAAACAATTGCAATTCAACTTATTCTCAACAAAGTCTAAGTAAGAGCTCCACATACTCAATCATCATATAGTCTTCTATGATTGCTAGTACTCAAAGCATATTTTTAGAACAAATGGCATCCATCAAACACAGAGAAAGATAGGGGCTTAATGTTTTGCCTCCCAACTCATTTATCATAGAGATAATTGTCAACAATAATAAGTCATCATCAAATATATTTGACTGGCCATATGTGCCTAGATCTTTCCCCACCACATGATGCTTGCCAACCAGAGAATAATTGAGGTTGAAATGAGAATGCATACTATTGACTCTTGCATAAAAGTAAATACTAAAAGGTAAAAGATAGGCCCTTCGCAGAGGGAAGCAGAGGTTGTCATGCACTTTTTGGTTTTGTATGCACAATCCCTTAATGCAAAAGAACGTCATGTTATATTGCCCCTTATGATAGCAACCTTTATTATGTATTCTGTCACTTTTATTACTTTGCCATCACAAGCTCGTACAACGCTCAATTTTCTCTTACACTAAATGATCAAACGCATTTAGAATAAATTTTTATTGCCTTTTTGCACCGATGACAACTTACTTGAATGGTCTTATTCAATCCATAGGTAGGTATGGTGGACACTCATGGCAAGAAACTGGGTTAAAGGGTTTTTGGATGCACAAGTAGTATCTCTACTTAGTACGAATTTTTGGCTAGCAAAAGTTCCTAAGAAAACACCACATGTTGGAGGATCCATAACAATATAACTTCTATGCAAATATACACAACCATAACTCATTACGTTGTCTTCCTTGTCCAACTTCAACTAATTTGCTCAAGTTTGAAAATAATTAATGGGTATTCACAATCATAGAAGATGTCCAAGATAATATATTTGTATGTGAAAGTTCTCTTCCTTATACTAATCATTCATGAATTGCTTGTATGACCAATATTGTGATTGTCAAGCTTCAAACGATTTCACTTTCTAAACCCAATGTGAACTTGCTACTAAGAATATAGCACATTGATAATTTCAGATTTATGATATTTCATTCATTCACAATTTACTCTTAGGATATAAGTGAAGCACAAGAGTAAACATCAAACTACTCTCAAAAGATATAAGTGAAGATCAATGAGTAGTCAAACAATTAATTAGCTATGTGAGGACTCTCTCTCAATAAAGATTTTCAGATCTGAGTATTTTATTCAACATAAAACTAAATAAAAATTCATTTCAAGAATAGCACATATCATGTGGACAAATAAAAATTTAGGCTCAACATAGGCTAACCGATATTTTTTTGATGAAGAGAGGTGGAATGCGTAGCATCCCCAAGCTTTGATGCTTGAGACTTCTTGAAATATTTACTTGGGGTGCCCTGGGCATCCCCAAGCTTGAGCTTTTGTATCTCGTTCAATCCTCTCATACCCTGGTTTCACCTAAGTCTCAAAAACTTCATCCACACAAAACTCAAAAAGAACTCGTGAGATAGGTTAGTACACATAAGAACAAATCAACACTTCATGTACTGGCAAGACAATTTGCACAATAATTTTAAAACATCATCTACTGTTTACTATCGTTTCCACAATTTATATCTACCAATATAGGCTATGGAAACTATAGGATAAGTAGATAACAAAACTATGACAGCAATATGTCCAAACAGATCAGTCTGTAGCAATTTATGAAAACAGTGTACTTATGTAACTCAAAAAATTATGAAAATTTAGGAACTGATAAAAAAATTATATGAAAACACTGTGTAAAAATTTCAGAAACTTTCCACATTCCAGTAAAATATGAAAATTCAAACACTACAGAGAAAGTTTCTGTTTTTACACAGCACACATCAAACATGCAATGCAAGCATCCTAAGGCAATTCTTGGAACTTTTTATTGAAAAACAAGATTATAAATAACACCTAACAGAAAATAACAAAATATAATGACGATCCAAGCAAAGCACATATTTTGTGACGAATAAAAATATAGCTCTAAGTAAGATATACCGATAATGTTGAAGATGCCTTCCGGGGCATCCCCAAGCTTAGGCGCTTGAGTCTTCCTTGGATATTACCATGGGGTGCCTTGAGCATCCCCAAGCTTAGGTTCTTTTCACTCCTTATTCTCCTCATATCGGTGTCTCACCCAAAACTTGAAAACTTCAATCACACAAAACTTAACGGAACTTCGTGAGATGGGTTAGTATAATAAATAAAGATCATTCTCTTAGGTACTGTCAAGACAAGATTTATAATTGTTCTCACATAATACCTACTGTATTCTACCATTCACATACTTTATATCACTGAATATAAGCTATGGGAACACTAAAACAAGCAAACTATGCATGCAAAACAGAATCTGTCAAAAACAGAATAGTCTGTGAAGATCTGTAGTATAACGATACATCCATGTCTCTAAAAATTCTGAAAAATTAGTAAAACCTGAATAATTTGTATATAAACACTTTTTAAAAATTTCAGATCATTATCACGCTCCAGTAAAAAATGAAAATTCCTGTACTGGAGTCAAAAGTTTCTGTTTTGGTTCAGCATCCATTCTACTCATCTTGTGAGTCATCACAAAGGCTTTACTTGGCACTTTATTGAAATAAAAGACACAAAACATGATTAATACAGTAGCTTAATCATTTTAAAGCACACAAAAAGAAAGTAAAAGTGTTGGGTTGTCTCCCAACAAGCGCTTTTCTTTAAAGCCTTTTAGCTAGGCATGATGATTTCAATGATGCTCACATAAAAGTAAAGAATTGAAACATAAAGAGAGCATCATGAATCACATGGCAAGCACATTTAATTCTAACCCAGTTCCTATGCATAGGGATTTTGTGAGCAAACAATTTATGGGAACAAGAGTCAACTGGCATAGGAAGGCAAAACAAGCATAACCTCAAAACTTTGAACACAAAGAGAGGAAACTTGATATTATTGCAATTCCTACAAGCATATGTTCCTCCCTCATAATAAATTTCAGTAGCATCATGAAGGAATTCCAAAATATAACTATGACATAAATCATTATTTTCATGATGCACAAGCATAGAAATTTTATTACTCTCCTCATAAGCAAATTTCTTCTCATTCATAATAGTGGGAGCATCAAATGAAACTCGAATACTATAAATTGTTTCCATCTTAAAAGAGTAATATTCAGTAAAATGATATTCCAAATTATGACAATAATTATCACTACTTTTTATAACATAAGTATCATCACAATAATCATCATAAGTAGCAACTTTTTTCTCATCATAGTCAAGTGAAACCTCTTCCGAAATAGTGGAATCATTACTAAATAAAATCTTGACCTCTCCAAATCCACTTTTATCATTATAATAAAAGTCAACACCCTCCAAAATAGTGGGATAATAATCATCTAAATTTTACACTCTTCCAAACAACCTTTCATAAATATGGCAATCATCATAAATAGGAGGCACGCAATCATCATAACAAATTTGATCATTCAAAGTAGGGGAACTAAAAAGATTATCTTCATCAAACATAGCATCCCCAAGCTTGAGACAAACATTAATTGCAGCAAATAAATTCTCAAACATGTCATTCTCATCAAGCATCCCCAAGCTTTTGGCTTGGCATATCATAATCATAATCACTCTCATCATTAATAGTATGAATAGCACCAATAGTATAACAATTATTATCATCATAATTTACCAAGTTGGTGCCAAAAAGATTTTCAAGTTTATAAGAAGTATCATTATCTTCCCAATCATAGTCATCACAACAAGCAATAGGCATAACAAAATCATCATCAAGTGTATGATCTTCCACAATTATTTTTTATTCATCCTCGTGAGGCACAACAATAATAGGAGCAACATCATTTGGGATAGATACCTTTTTACCTCTACTCTTTCTTCTTTTCTTCTTCTTCACCACATCATGTGTGGGTTTAATTAATTTTTTCGAGCTTCTTATTGATGAGATTGGTTGAATAGGGAGCTCCTCCTTGTCACCTATTTCATCATGAGAGACAATAGGAGGGAAAGTGGAAATCTTTACCCTTTCATTAGTATTCCTTTTATATTCTATTGGTTTTCCCATCTTTCTATAGTTGGCAATATAGGCATTCTCAGCGCAATTTACCATGCAAAACATATAGATATTTTTTAGATTAGTTTCAATGTCGTCCGTGAGAATGAATACTTCAAACCAACTATTTTTATGTGTCAATTCTTCACTCCCCAAAAATAGAGAAATCTCATTATAAAGTTCAAGGGTGATCAAGTCATTACAACATTTGGCCATGATTTGATCATGAAAAAGTTTGTATTGGAAGTTAAGATGACCAACTTTATTGCAAAGTTCACAAGTAATAGGACAAAGAGAACATAATTTTGTAGCAAATTCATCTATCACTTTGAGCAAAAAATTGGTTCTATCATGTTTATGCTTCTTACAAAATCTATCATCCCTATATGGCACGTCTTCACAAACTTTATGCACTCCACAAAAATTGACACGCTTATAAGAAAATTTTCTATCATGACTAGTGCAATCATCATTAGTATTTGGATATTCATAGAATTCATACTAACAACATTGCAATCATGCTCATCATTTATGCCAACCATTTTATTGAATTCTTCTTCTATCAATTGAGCACAATTTTCCTGTCCATCATTTTCAAGAAAGACATGATAAAGATGAATAATATGAGGCCACCTCAATTCCATTTTTTAGTTTTATTTTATAAACCAAACTAGTGAGAAAACAAGAAACTAAAATATTCAATTGCAAGATCTAAAGATATACCTTCAAGCACTCACCTCCCCGGCAACGGCGCCAGAAAAGAGCTTGATGTCTACTACACCACTTTATTCTTGTAGACTCTTGTCGGGCCTCCAAGCGCAGAGTTTTGTAGGACAGTAGCAATTTTCCCTCAAGTGGATGACCTAAAGTTTATCAATCCGTGGGAGGTGTAGGATGAAGATGGTCTCTCTCAAACAACCCTACAATCAAATACAAGAAATCTCTTGTGTCCCCAACACACCCAATACAATGGCAAATTGTATAGGTGCAATAGTTCGGCGAAGAGATGGTGATACAAGTGCAATGTGGATGGTAGATAAAGGTTTTTGTAATCTGAAAATATAAAAACAGCAAGGTAACAAGTGTAAAACAGAGAGCAAAACGATATATTAATGCTTGGAAATAAGGCCTAGGGTCCATACTTTCGCTAGTGCAATCTCTCAACAATGCTAATATAATTGGATCACATAACCATCCCACAACGTGCAATGAAGAATCACTCCAAAGTTCTTATCTAGAGGAGAACATAAGAAGAAATTGTTTGTAGGGTACGAAACCACCTTAAAGTTATACTTTCCAATCAATCTATCCAAGAGTTCGTACTAAAATAACACCAAGTTATCCTTTCCGATCGATCTATCTAAGAGTTCGTACTAAAATAACACCATATGATATGCATCAACCAACTCTAATGTCACCTAGATACTCCAATGTCACCACAAGTATCCGTGAGTTAATTATACGATACGCATCAAACAAATTTCAGATTCATAATACTCTATCCAACACAAAGAACCTCAAAGAGTGCCCCAAGATTTCTACCGGAGAAAGTAGCATGAAAACGTGCATCAACCCCAATGCATAGATTACCCCAATGTCACCTCGGGAATCCGCGAGTTGAGTGCCAAGACATTGATCAAGTGCTCTCAAATCCATAAAAGTATTCAATCCGGTAATAATGAAATCTCAAAGGGAAAACTCAATTCATCACAACAAGATAGAGAGGGGAAAACACCATATGATCCAACTATATTAACAAAGCCCGTGATACACCAAGATCGTGCCATCTCAAGAACACGAGAGAGAGAGAGAGAGAGATTGAACACATAGCTACTGGTACAAACCGTCAGCCCCGAGGGTGGACTACTCCATCCTCGTCATGGCCTCCATCGGATGATGAAGATGGCCACCGGAGATGATCTACCCTCTCCTACGGGGTACTGGAACGCCTCCAGATTGGTTTTTCGTCGATACAGAGAGTTGTGGCGGCGGAACTTCTCATCTAGGGTTATTTCTGGGGGTTTCTGAATATATAGGATTTTTGGGCGATCGTTTTACGTGAAGATGGGCCATGAGTGGACCACAAGACACCAAGGCGCGCCGAAGGGGCATGGCGCGCCCTGGTGGGTTGTACCCACCTCGTGGCTCTTCTGGCCCTCCAACGAAGCTTCTGGTGCCTCTTTTGTTCCAAAAAAATCGTCAAAAAGTTTTGTTACATTTGGAGAACTTTGATTTCTGCACAAAAAACAACACCATGGTAGTTCTGCTGAAAACAGCGTCAGTCCGGGTTAGTTCTAAATAAATCATGCAAAGTGCATCCAAACCATATAAAAGTATTGTAAACATAGGTGAATATGGCATGAATACTTCATAAATTATCAATTCGTTGGAGACGTATCAGACTGCAGCGACGCCAGCTCCGCCTCAATGCCCCCCTTGCCCTCAAGGGCAGCCTAGAGGTTGGTCTCAACATCCTGCAGTTGGGCCTTGAGCTCATCCACCTCCTTCTGGAGTGCGTCACGCCGTAGCTGGAAGCGGGCTTCCTGCTGCGCCAGCTTGCCGCGGTACTCCTCCAGAGCAGTCTCCCGCTCCCGAGCAACCCTCGCGTCAGCGTCAACACTACCCGCGATCTACCTCCTCTCAAGTTGGGCGAGGACCTCGTTGCGCGTCGCCTCAAAGGCGGCCCCGTCGGCAAGGACTTGACCCTACAGGTTCACGAGGCGCTCGTGTTCCACCTCCTGGTCGAAGGCAGTCCGGTTGGCCTCCCGTTCACAGAGGGCCACGTCGGCCTCCCGCCCGGCAATTGCCTCCTCTCTACGAGCCAGCTCCGCCTCATGGGCGGCATCCTGGGGAGCGCGCGTGGCAATGGCTACCGTGCGCTCCCGGGGCTCCGCCGCGGCATCGGGTTAACGAGTGGCCCTGCCAAGCTGCGTGCAGGGGCTAAACCCTCCCTTGCAAGCAGCATATGAGAGGGCGCCTCTGGCGAGGCACCCCTCTGCCTCTTACGCGCGGGCGCCCTAAATAGATCAACGATCAGGTTCACTGGACTTAAGTACATCAGGCAGGAGGAAAGCGAGGAGGCCGATGCACTTACTCGTCGGCGGCGGCCTAGCACCACCGCGTCGGGGTCAGGACTTTCGTCGCTTCCGGGGGAGGAGAGCGGCGTCGAAGGCCCTGCCTACGCTCCGATGCCCGTGGTGCTCTTCTTCGGCGCCATGGCGAGAGGAGATGAAGTAAAAGAGGAAGACGGCGTGTGCGCAAGGAAGGAGGAGCGACACAGAAGGGAAGCATGCGGGAGAAGGCGAGTAATGATGGTTTCACTCGGAGCGCATGGCAGTTTTCTAGGCAGGGGCGCACTCCCCGGGGCGTCGTGGGGAAGTGGGAGCGTCACTTCCCATCATGGCTGACCCACGTCGCCTCCCGGCCTGGCCGTTCGTCACGACCCACGGTGCTTCGACCCGCGTCGTTTCATCTCAGAGGAACGTTAGCACCGTGGGCTCGGGGGCTATTGTCAGCTCATTGGGACCAGGGGTACCACGTCCCATCTAACGGCCAAGTTTGGAGGCGACGATGGGCCGGCCCAAGAAGGTCAAACCCCCTCTTTCCTCTCCCAAGAGATTTGCCTCGCGAGGGGCAAGGCCCCTTGTGCGAGGCAAATACCTGTCGATGCAACTTGGCAGGCACAAGCACCTTGTGAGGCCCCCTCACGGGGTAGCTTCGCAAGGCAGTTCATACGGGGCCAGCCACAGGGCGCGGCCCCCTCCCCGAAGGAGATTCCCTTGATGTCATGGTGAGGACAGAGGGGGAAGGCAGGACAGTTTCTACTCTGGTGATAAGGGAGGCAGTGGAGCCCACCTCCCCCAAAGCAAGTCCGAAAGTGTTTCCCCTTTGGTGCAAGAAGGTCAGAACGGATCGGCGCTGCAGGACGGATGTCATCACCGAGCCCACCGGCGCGTCATGAAGACTGCTTTAGCTGGCGAAGATTGCCTTTTGTCAGGATAGGACTGGGTTCGTGTCCCCCTTTGAATTGCTGCCCTGTGGCTGCCCTTTCCCGCTGATGTTTTCAGGGAAGAGGACCAAGACACTACAAAGGGGGCTGGACCGCTCCCATGTAAGGGGATCGAGGCATTTTCTCTCCCCAAGGCTTCGTGTACCTCGAGCACGGCTCTCCCTCACAGAGTAATCCAGCACAAAGCAGGAGTAGGTTATTACACCGCAACGGTGGCCCGAACCTAGGTAGCTCGTGTGTCCCTGTCGTGTCCGGCGAGCAGCAGTGAGCTCGTCTTCGATCCTCTTACACTTGTCGTCGAGTTGTAGGTAGCTAAGCCAAGCCCCCCAGTGTTCGAATCTTGTTCACAGAGAAGTTCTTGGATGAGGATCCGAGACTCCGACAACTTTGCTCATTATAAGAAGTACTTCCGGCCTATGATTTGCTATAAAAAGGACTGGGCCACCTTGCTGCACTCTTGTTACAATCGTTACTTTTTATTTGTTATGAATTATCTTGCTACAAACTATCTGCTATCACTATTTACAGCACTTGCAGATAAAACCTTGCTGAAAACCGCTTGTCATTTCCTTCTGCTACTCGTTGGCTTTGACACTCTTACTTATCGAAAGGACTATGATTGATCCTCTATACTTGTGGGTCATCAGGTACCTACATCATCGCCATTCCCATCATCATCACATTATTATGGACATAGTCTAAGTGGGGTCATTCCAACCGCCCTTAACCAAGTACAACGACTATTAGAATAGATTTACACTCTGTAGAGGTTTCACACTTTACCCAAAAACCAAAGAAATTCCATGTCAACCATGGCATCTCACCGTACAACTGACTTGCACCTAAGACAAGCCCCCGATCAATACCTTTCTCCAGACAACACTATTAGAGAGTCCACTCGATTGGTATCCATCCCTCGTGCAACAACCACTTCATAACTCTTTTTCTAGGAAGTTGCAACTCCCACACTCAATGTCTCACCCACACATGAGGGTACCAACGGTGTGCCCGCTGCGAATAAAAATCAAGCTTAGCCGCCTCAATCAACTATGACTCGTACAAAGATTGGCTACAACCGCTCTCGTCGCTTGTAATGTGGGCACTCTTCTAGTGTCGAATAGGGTACTCAATAAAGCCTCTTTCCCATATAAGAGGTAGTGTGGATGCGCTAGGTGTTGGGCCGACAACACATCTTAGCATCTAATCCTTCCTAAAAACTAGGTTTCTCCCTCGGGCTTCAGTGTCACCTGACGGGGTTTTCATAATTTGTTTTAAATGAGTTTGCTTTGTATCCAGCCTATGATTTTGCTACCCATCTTGCATGCTAAGCAACTACCATAGCAAGTAGATATGCCCATTGTCTTTTCTGGGATATCAAGTTTAGTGTATTAATGGCATCTAGGGTATCACCTATGTCATGCAAATAGAATCAACTCTACTAGCAATGCATAGTCATGGTTTTCAATGCATGAAAATAAACTACTTCATGAGCAGAATAATTGGGTGATCAACATGGTCAAAAGGTTCCTTGCCTCGATCGTTACGGTATTCAAATGCCACTGGTCCTTCTCCATGTCCTTCGTCGATGTTGTTATATCCCATCAGAACAAAAAAAAATAAGCAGCACGAAAAAGGCAAAAATATAAAACTGCCCTAAGAATAGGAGATTCACTTTTCTAGGATTTATCTGGTTATATGAAAAATAACCAAAGTGGATATTTTGTCTTCAGAGCAACTGATAATTTTGAGCATTTCCATCCAGTGGAAACAAGGGGTTTAATGGACTTGTAATAAGTTACAAAAATAATTTTTGTGAAAATGAGGGGAGGCACCTGTTAAATAGGGCATGATTGTAGGAACGTTTAGAAATTTGTTTCACTAGACTTGGATATCAAATGAACATTCTAGGGCTTTTCAAAGCTGACATAAGTGAAGAAATGGCCTAGTTAATATAACAGACAGAAACAAGGAACATGAAAAATGTTCACTAGGGATAGATAAACATAGAATGATTTGTAAAGCGTATGAAACTTTTAATCAATTCATTTGGATTTAAAATGCATCCTAGGGAAATATTTGATTCTCTGGATAAAGAAAAAACAAAAGTGTCGGGGATATACCCCGCGGTATGACCCGGCTGAAAGTATGACCCGGCCAGGACTTGGCGGCTCACTAGAGCCCTGGCCGAACTTGACGACTCATTGGTGATCCGGCCGGAGGCATGACCCGGCTCATCATATGGCGGGTCATGCGTCACCTCTATTACCGGGTCACAGGACGACCAGGCCCATGGCCCAGCGTGCGAGCCGGTGCAAGGCGGCTCATGGATGGGCCTGGATGGGCGGCTCACAAGAGAAGGCCCAAGGAGAGAGGATTCCCTCGTTAAGGAAACAAGACCCGGATTAGGATTCAAGAGAGACTAGTCCTAATCCTACTCCTAGTAGGACTCTACATGTAAACTCACCTTTTCCACTTATATAAGGAGGGGTAGAGCACCCCTAGAGGGACAAGTTAAGACAGACACAAGTCATTAGAAATAGACAGATTAGAGGCTCTCGAGATTAGAGGTAGCAACCCTGCACCCTTGTAACCGAGAGATCTTCCACATCATCAATACAACACAAAGCAGGACGTAGGTTTTTACCTCCATCGGAGGGGCCGAACCTGGGTAAACTCACGTCTCTCGATTCCGACCAACCCCTCTCAAGCCGCCACATAGTTGCGATGGCCTCACACCTAAGTCCATTAACCCGGACATCTTGCCGTGACAAATCCACGGTAGTTGGCGCCCACCGTGGGGCCCGCGCACGGTGGTGTTGTGTTCTTGAAGGGATCTCTCCTAGGGATCGAGGAGCTTATGGCCCGCCGGTTGAAGAGGAACCGGCTAAAAAGGATCTACACGCGCATAGTTCAAATTTTTTGGATTCAAACTACATCAACAACCAGGGGCTCCACCGATCAGAACCATGGGCAGTTGCACGTGTCAAGGAGATCTCCAGTTGTTTGTTCCATCGATCGGATCAAGAAAAAGAAAAAGCGAGTCGTCATTTGCTTCTGGTCAATGGCCAGAGCCACGTTTAGTTTGCTCGCAAAGATTCAGACAGAGAGGAGAACAAAGAAAAGGGAACAGAGACGGTCACGGACTCGGTCTACGCCTGTCACTGCAGAGTTTTCGCAGGCTCGGTCTCGCCTCCCCTGCGGCGCTGTGGTCTCCTCGGTCTAATCCCGCCCACAACGCCGTGGCCGCCTCGGTCTCCTCGCAACATCGTGTCGTCACCGGCTCTACTTTTGCTCCGGAGCCACCTCCGTCGCCTCGTGCTCCAGCCGCTCCCGCCTCCATCCACTCCCCCTCGCCCCGCCACACCTACGACGGCGGCCATGGCTCGCCTCGACCTTGCCGCGTCCAACTGCGCCTGGCTCCGCCATCCGTGGCCCTGCGCGCCTCGAGCCGCCGCCGCACTTCACCTTCGCCCCGCCTCAAGAGGGCCCGCCTTGAATCGCCCACGCCTCCGTGCCACAGTTCTGCTGCCGCTTCGCTGCACCGGCTCTGCCGCCACATCCTCACCTTGACGCGCTCGCCTCGAGCTGCCTCCGCGCGGCGCACCCAGCCGGCTCGCTGCCCACCGGCCCCGCCTCCACTACGCCTTGAGCTGCCGAGCCAGATCCGCCTCCAACCCACCCTCGCGCACGGCTGGTTCCGCCGCGGCCACCGGCTGCTGCTCACCTCCGCCCGCAGTTCCGCATCTCCACTACGAGTCGGATTCGACGCCCTGTCGTGCCGCCCGCGCTCGTCACCGCCACCACGCCTCGTCTCGACCGTCGTGCTGCGCCCTCCGAGTCGGCCTCGCCTTGTCTTCTCGCGTGCCTACGCGCGTGCTGGTTCGGCCTTTGTAAGTCGCCGCTTTACCCCACTGTGCGTCCGAGCCGGCCTCGTGTCGAGTTTGCTGCGCTGCGCCCGCGTCACTTTGCAGCTGCGCCTCGTTACTTCACCAGCGCTCGCCTCCCCCGCAGTCATGCCCACACCGAAGCGACGCACCTTGGCCGAACTGCCGCTGAGAGCTCTGCCTCTGCCGTGGCCGCAGGCTCCTCTGCTCCTCCGCCCCGTCAGCCCTGCCTCCTCGCCACACCCGCCGCGTCGTGGTCGCCTCGCTTCGCCGCTCCACCTCACGCCCTAGCGGACCTCCGCCCCTGTCTCCTCTGCCCGCGGAACGGCCTCCCACGCAGCTGCGCCCTTTCTGCTAGCAGCGCCGGGTCGAGGCTCCCCCCGCACCGCTGCGCCGTCTCTGCCCCGCGCCGGGTCCGTTTCCTGCGCCGCTCGGGCTGACCCGTCGTATCTTCACTCCGGCCCTGCTCTGCCCCCGCCGTGGCATTTGCTCCCGCGCGCTGGTTGTTGCCTGAAGAAACTGAAGAAAGGGGAATTGGGAGCCAGTTGGAGGGCTAAAAAAAAACAGCGGGGACCTCGCCTCGTCAACCCGCCGTGGTCCCTAACCGCCTCAAGCTGCCCCGCCAGAATTTCTCTGGCACGACGCCGTCACCGCCGAGCTGCCCCGGCCCGGCGCCGTCTCTGAGCCGCCGTGGCCAAACTGCCGCCTCTCCTCCGTGGCATTCGACTCATCATTACAGCTGCCTCGTTATCATGACTGGCTCGGCATCCCGCACATATACTAGGACAATCATACACTGTAAGAGCAATTATCGTACCATGGATCCGGAGAGCGTGCTGCTGGCATCATTCGGCACCGACGTTCGTCCGTGCCGCACTGCTCAACGGATGCACGCCAGCCGCCACCTCATGTGGTCCGGTCTACATCAAGTTGCCGGGACCGCGCCCGCTTGCACAAGCTGCTCAACGGACGCGCGCACGCTATTCCTGCGGTCCGGTCTACATCAACACGCGGCCGACTCATCCGTCTGCGTCGGCTTACAGCGCCCGCGGCCGATTCAACCGTCCGCACCGGCTTACAACGCACGCGGCCGACTCAACCGTCCGTGCCGGCTTATAACACCCACGGCCGACTCATCCGTCCGCGCCGGCTTACAACGCCCGCGGCCGATTCGTCTATCCACTTGCATTGGATGGTTCAACGAACAGGCGCACAAACCGCCGCCACTATAGTTTGGTTAACTTCAACAACCAGCCGGGATGAACCGTCGACCGGATTATCGAAACAATTCATACGGGATCGTCTAACCCGCCATGGTCAACTTCAACCTTCAGTGGAGATTCTCAAGTCGCCACTTCGAGTCAACTTAAGACTCGGGGGCTACAGACTTGGGGAGACACATTTTGGTCATTTTCAACGAGAACCCCGGGTCATTGCAAGGAAGTTAACCCGATCTCGGGGACTACTACATTATTGGCGGAAGGATTAAAAGTTACCCAAGAAGACGAACCGCCATGATGCACCGTTCAACTTGGGGGCTTCTGCTGTTTCTTCATACAAGATGGCGGCTTACAAGATGCTGCAACAATGTTGATACTTCAACAAGGTCATTTGGGGGCTTCCAACCCGCCGGGTTTAGCTCGCTCACCCTCTTGATCGGCTCTTCAGCCACAATAGTAAACAATACGGCGGCTTATGAGTGGGCGGTCCACATGACGGTAGCTTACAAGACGGTGCACAAGTTGATATCATCGACAAGGTCGTTTGGGGGCTTTCAACCCACCGGGTTAAGCTTCAACCCTCTCGATCAGGCTTTTCAGCCACAGTAAGGCCGGGTTATATACCCAAAAAGTTGACTCCGTCAACAAGGTCATTTGGGGGCTTCCAACCAACCGGGTTTAGCTTACACACCCTCTTGATCGGCTCTTCAGCCACCGCAAGTTGTAGTTAAACCTGCCTGTAAGCTGCTACTGCTCCGCCAGGTGACCCGCCGAACTCTTACCAGTTAATCTCGATTAGAGACCCTGAGCTGTTCAAACATATTTGACAGTCACTCTTGCTAGAGACCCTGTACTGGTCAAGGTTAAACCGGCGGCTCTTGTCACGTGAGGGCCGGCTTACGGAAAGCGAGGATAAACTCACCCATCTGCTGCTGACTCTCCGCTATGTGGCCCGTTCGTACTCTTAAACAGTTACTCTTTTAAAGACCCTGCACTGTTTAAAGGTTCAAACGACGGATTTACGTCACGTGAGAGGTAGCTTATGGGCCCTAAGGGTACTCATGCCCTGCTGTGTCTCTTGCTGGGACGCTGCGCTCATCAATCCTCGCCTGGAAACCGAGTATTGTTATGATTTCAAGTAGCGAGTCCACCCAACGGAACCAGCGTCCGTGTCTGTTTCTAGGACGTTGCGCTCAGCAATCCTCGCCTGGAAACAGAGTATTGTTATGAGTTCAAGCAATGAGTCCACCCAGCAGAACTGGCAGATGTGTCTCTTTCTGGGTCGTTGCGCTCTTATCAGTTAATCTCGCCTAGAGACCCTGAGCCGCTCAAAGGAGTTGACGGTCACTCTCGTTAGAGACCCGACACTGGTATGAGTTCAAGCATCGAGTCCAGCTAGGAAGAACCATCATATGAATTTTTTGAAAAGAAAAGCAAGAACATCATACATTGCATCATACATTACATCATTACATCATGCATTACATCATACATACATATCATGCCGGTTTGCCAAACCGGGTCAGAGCAAGATTATGAAAGAAGAAGCAAGGCTATACAAGATTTTAACATCTCCGGGTTGTGCTTTTTCAAGCCGCCCTTACAACAATGCAGAATATATTCTGTCCTGTTTATTTTTGCAGGTCTTGTCTCTTAAGATGAGCCGCCCTATCAGATATAATGCCATGTCATTTAATTGACCGACTATTGGATTTCTTCAACCTGTGCTCTGTAGCATACTACAACACATGGATTTCTCAAATATATATTTGCCGGGTTGCACCGCAACCACGAGCAGGGATTTCATCTCAAAGACAAAGGAATTATTCCAGGATATTCATCCCGGGTTATATTACAATCACGGTCAAAGATTCATTCAAATCAGATCAATATCAGTTCAAAGAGAACTTTTGAAGTGCATTATGATGAGTCATATTACTCTCACACAGTCCCGAGTCGCCGCAGGCAGACGGCCCGGCACTTGGGGGCTACATTATTCAAATCCAGTTTATATCAAGTATGCAAGTCCCATGTCACTGCAAGCATGCACCACGGCACTTGGGGGCTAATGCAAGCTGGTTTTCAAATCATTACATTGTCAACAAGACCCTGTTATCTCAAGGAGATGAGCCGGCCTTTCAATATTTTTCTAAGTCCCAGCCCAGTACTTCTTACTGACCCGGCACTTGGGGGCTACACCGCTCAGATCAAATTTTCTAAAGTCCCAAGTCGCTGCACGCATGCGACCCGGCACTTGGGGGCTACAATATTCAGCTGTTCAAATAGATTATGAGATTCAAATTGAAGACCCGACCCATCACACACTGATGAGCCGGCCCTTGGGGGCTACACCAGCTGAAGCTTTATAAGGTATAAGACAGTTACAAGTCCCAGGCTGCTGCAGGCAAGACAGCCTGGTACTTGGGGGCTACTCAATCAAAGATACTATTGCAAAGCGCCAAGTCATCATGGATAAACTTGGAGCTTGGGGGCTACAGGTAATATGGATATATCAAAAATTGAAGAGAGTTTTCAAGATATCAATTCTGGAGTCTAGTTATCTAACCCGGCATCATCAAATGATTGTGACCCGGCGGTGATGACCCGCCAAGAGTATTGGAGGCCGACTCAACGGCATATGGGTGTTGTATCCTCAATATTTTACTTCAAAGGACACTGACAAGCAAGATGATTGAGAAAACGGCTCATTCATATGAAGAAGAAACCCAGATTTTTGAGGATCCGCTTCAGTGAGATAAGCCGGCCAGGGGAGTGAGCCGGTCACTTAACATATTTATTATTCTTATTTCAGGAGCTTACCATGAATAAATTCAAGCTAACCTGGGGGCTAATGTCGGGGATATACCCCGCGGTATGACCCGGCCGAAAGTATGACCCGGCCAGGACTTGGCGGCTCACTAGAGCCCTGGCCGAACTTGACGACTCATTGGTGACCCGGCCGGAGGCATGACCCGGCTCATCATATGGCGGGTCATGCGTCACCTCTATTACCGGGTCACAGGACGACCAGGCCCATGGCCCAGCGTGCGAGCCGGTGCAAGGCGGCTCATGGATGGTCCTGGATGGGCGGCTCACAAGAGAAGGCCCAAGGAGAGAGGATTCCCTCGTTAAGGAAACAAGACCCGGATTAGGATTCAAGAGAGACTAGTCCTAATCCTACTCCTAGTAGGACTCTACATGTAAACTCACCTTTTCCACTTATATAAGGAGGGTAGAGCACCCCTAGAGGGACAAGTTAAGACAGATTAGAGGCTCTCGAGATTAGAGGTAGCAACCTTGCACCCTTGTAACCGAGAGATCTTCCTCATCATCAATACAACACAAAGCAGGACGTAGGTTTTTACCTCCATCGGAGGGGCCGAACCTGGGTAAACTCGCGTATCTCGATTCCGACCAACCCCTCTCAAGCCGCCACATAGTTGCGATGGCCTCACACCTAAGTCCATTAACCCGGACATCTTGCCGTGACAAATCCACGACAAAAAGAATTCAAACTGATGGGCTGGAGCTGACGGAGCAGACCACCGCACCGGGCATTGCTTAACGGTGAAGTGCACTAGGACAGACCTAGCTGCTCAGCCGTGTGCTGGAGTGCGATGACGTCGGAGGCTCCTCAAAATGAATTACGCTTCCCCGAGGGGAAAGCGTATCAGGTCTGATGCGCATACGAGTGGCACACAAGGAGACGCCGACAGGTCGGGCCCGCCTATCTGGTTTGTCTTCTTCCTCGAGCCTGATTGCAGAGGTGGGGTGAGTGGCGCTTGTGCTGGCGGCCTGGGCCTCCTCCGGTGATGTGCGGCCCACCGATGTGATAATAGGACAAAGCCGTATCGGATGGTGGTAGACGGAGTCATCGGAGACCACGACATCGATGGCGGCGATACCACCCGAACGGCAATGGAGAAGATGATGATGGAGTCAACAACTTGGGTCGGGATTCCAGCGGAAAACATTCGCGTCAGTTCCACATTGATCATGGGATTCCAATGAAACAAGAATAGGGGCAGATTGTGGCCGGTACCACATGAATCGAAGTTGGTCTGAAGCGCAATACACAGCTAGAACCCGAGCTCCTGGTGGATGGGGAGATGGAATTTTTTGTTCCCTAGCATGACTGGGAAGAGGTAGGCTAGTAGAGAAGCTTGGAAGGGGTTGGGGATGCCTTATATACCCAATTTACCAGTGCACCATAGGTTTGGTCAATGCCGACTTTGGCACAGGCGCTAGAGGGCTCGAGAGGATGGATGGATGGGTTGGGGAGGTGAGGTGAGCCATGCGGATGGATTTGAGCGACAGAGAAGCGAGCTATGGGTGTCCACGCGTTGGGGTTCGACCTTGGTAAAATTGACGCTCTAGAGCACGACAATGGAGGTCCTACAAAGCTTGGGACGGAGAGAGAGTGTGGCTGGCGTGGTCTTGGGATGTGGCTTGCATCCGAGGAGTCTTGGAGAGACCTTGGGGTGACATATGTGCCTGTGCATGGCCGTGGCCGAGGCTGATGGCGTTGCCATGGTGCTCGGCCACTATGGCATGTTGGAGCGGCAGAGGGCATGGGTGATCGATGGGAGATGAGCAAGGTAAAACATAGCACGCTATACAAAATAGCGTCGACCCTAAAAGTATGCTATTAGCGTGCTAATAGCAAGGCATTGTACACTGGTTAATTTAGTGAGTCAATTCTCTAGATGCTATAGCGTGCTATTAGTGGTGCTATAGCACTCCATTTTTTTAGTGGAGAGGAGAGGGGGTCCTTCTCTCCAGTAGACAAGGAGTGGAAGCCTTGGCCAAAGGGTTTTAGGTACATGAAGAAAAAAGTGCGCTAATGGCCACTATGCTTGGTTGTTGGTGCTTCAATTCGATGAACTGGTGAGGGAGAAGATGTCCTAGAGGTTGCCACAATGATTTTGAGTGTCTAGGGTCGACTGGAAGTAGCTAGGTGGCAAAGAAATGACTAGGAAAGAGAGAAAGACAAGGAATGGCCTATTGTCGAGATGTTAGGAAGGGGTATTTGGAAATTTCCTATGTTGAATTGACTGTTGTAACTTGTACGAGATGATGTTCATTACATGACAAGGCTCTGGTAAGATTTTGAGGCAAAACAAAGAAACTTTGTTTCACAAAATTTTCAAAACAAGATTCTGTAATGAAGTGGAAGACTTCCACACCAAATGTACGAAATGGATGCTCAAATTTGCCAGGCTAGATATTTGACACCCTTTACAATTTCAAGAATTTCTGGGAATTTATAAAGAAAGTTTCAAACCCTTGAAATGGGCACAACTGAAAATTGTAGATCTAGAAGAATTTTTTGGTCATGACCATGGGTTGAAACTCACATATCTAAAGAATATATGTCTCCTTAGTTTCTCTAAATTTTCTCAAATATTTTTAAAACATCAAAGTATTTTTAACCAATTAAAGACCATTTCTGGTTTTCAAAAAAATTGAGAAAATAACTACTTTTATAACTTTAGAAAATATAATTTTGTAGTTTTGGGATGTCCTAATACTAGTAGGATCAAAATGTACTTTTGCAATGTTTTTGTTCCACTGAAATCAAGTACTTGTAGTTCAAGCCATGACCTAAGAGTTTTTGAAAACCTAAATTTGGAAAATAGCTTTGGCCAAAATATCTTGTAAAACAATTATTTTTATGACCTAAATCTATGTCATGATCAGTGTTAAAAAGTTGGAATTCAGTGTTGGAGTGGATTGACCATAGGATTTTTCATATGTCCTAGAGCACTTTTAACAAGCAAAAGTTCCAACTCAAATTCGAACAAGGAAAAAGAAAAAAAATTCAACTAAAGAGCATAATTCCAACTCAGACACACCTAAGGATCCAAATAATTCTATTACCTCTAGGTTATCTTGACACAAAATTTAGGGTGTTACAGGGTTATTGGGCAAGGAGATGGAGAAAAACCAAATGTTGATAGAAGAACACTCTTCTCTCGAGTCATAGATGGAAGAACTAAGCAAGCATCATAATTTTCTCTCGGCTAACTACGAGAAGCTTACTTATGATTACCTGAAAAGGAAACAGGAAATTGAGTCGCTGGGAAAGGCTCATGATGATTTGCTAAGAGAAAATTCTCTTCTCGCCTAGAAACTCAAAGAGCGACCTCAAGTGTTTGTACCACCTTACTTAAAATGCCTTGAACACATCAATGTTGAATCATCGAGTACTGCCGAAAGAATTGCTCCTGTTGCTGATATAGCTGCTGAAACCTCGCTTGAGGAAAATGCTATGTTATGTGATCAAAATGCTAGGTTGAAGGATCTTCTTCAGACATGACTGTTCAAGAGCCTCAAGGGCATCAAACCCTTTATTATGTTCTGAAGAGGTCCATTCTTCACAAAAATCCTAGAAAGGAATGTTTGGGTTTCGAAAGGAAACTCAATGACAATGGCACATACTGGGAACTTGAAGAATATTAGCATACAGTGTGGGTTTCTGGTAAGAGCGAAACTCTCGACCCTGCATTGCTCTCAGGATATAATTGTCCCATTCCTGAATGTGATGATTATGACTCTGGATAACTACAAGTTGTTCAATAACTAGCGTGGCGAGGCGTTTGTTCGTTACATTAGTCCAAACAACAAGATTGGACCCTGAAGAAAACCATCTAGGTAGCTAAGACCATTATAGAGGTATTACCTATCAATGTGTTACTAAACATGCAGGGTGAAAATGCTAGTTATGTACTCGAGAAGGCTCGTCAGAATGATTAAATGCATACTTATTTGAACCAATATGCTCATATGTCTGGAAAGAATTACAATGCATACTCTTTCAACTATGCTAATTCTTCCTCAAGAAACAATTCTTATGGCTACTGAAAGAAATCATATCCTCTCATTCCAAATTGAATGTTTCTCAGCCGTCTGCTAAGATGTGGGTGGTTAAGAAAGCCTAATTGTACTGCAGGACTATGTCTGCAGGTACACTAAATGGATCATGGATAGTGAATGCACTAGTCATATGACCGGAGACAAGTCATTGTTTTTACCCCCAACTTAACTGGCTCTTCCTAGAAGTTCATTACTTTCACTGGCAACAACAAAGGAAAAGTTTATTGGGCTAGGTAAAATTGCCATATCCAAGGACAAGAACATTGAGGATGTTTTACTTGTTCGCTCTCTTGGATTCAGTCTTATGTATGTTGGCAAACTATGTGATCTGGGTATGTTGGTTTTGTTTTCAGTTACTAAAATGCATTGTCTTCATGCCCACTAAAAATTCCTTTGTCTTTGAGGGAAATAGAAAAGGTGATTTATATATTGTGGATTTCTCTAAAGATCCCTTGGTCCAAACATGTTTGATTGCAAAAGGACCAGAAGGATGGTTGTGGCACCGAAGACTTGGTCATGCAGGTATGAGGAATTTGCAGACTCTTGTGTAGAAAAATCATCTTCAAGGCATTCCTGATGTAAAATTCGATAAAGATCATCTATGTGGTGCGTGTGAGGTCGGCAAGTTGGCCAAGAAACATCACTCGTGAAAACCTATCATGAGCATGACAAGACCTCTGGAAATTCTTCATATGGATTTATTCAGGCCTCGAAACTTTGCAAGTTTCGATGGCAGTCACTCTGATCTAGTATTGTTGATGATTTCTCTAGATACACTTGGGTATTCTTTCTCGAGGAAAATACTATCGCTCAAGATGTGTTCAAGAGATTTTCCAAGAAATTTTAGATTGAATATGAACTGGGAATCAAGCATGTGACGAGTAATAATGGCTAGAGTTAAAAAAAATACTCATATTGAGTTTTTTTATGATAACGGTATCACCCATGTGTTCTTGCTGATTACATTCCCCAGCACAATGGACTTGTTGAGCAAAAGAATAGAACTCTCATTGAAATGATGAGAACAATGATTAGTGAGTATAAAACTCCCATTCACTTCTGGGCCGATGCAATTAATACTCCTTGTCATATTGTGAATCGTGTTTATGTTCACAAGTTCCTTAAGAAAACTTCATATGAGCTTATCACTGGCAAGAAACAAAATGTTCCTTATTTGTTGTTTTTGGTGCACCGTGCTATATTCGTGACATGCACAACTCTAATTTTGCACCTAAAGTACATGAAGGTTTTCTTCTTGGTTATGGCTCAAACTCGCGTACTTGTCGGGTCTATAACTCTCACCACGGGAAATTTATGGAAATAGTAAATGTGTGGTTTGATAAATCTAACATCTCCCAAAGACAGCAGCTGCCAAATGTGATAGATGAACCTCTGATGTTTGAAGCTATTTGGCAAATGGAAATTGAAGACGCCAAATCAGTTGAAGTTGATGCTCCTGATTCTTCTGATGATGATGCTCCCACTTATCGAAGAAGAACTCGTCAAGCAACTACCGATGAAAATTACAATGCCAACCATAATGAAAATGCCGAAAACAATGGCAATGCTAGAAATGATGATCCTAAAAGGATGGGAATTTCTAAGGAAATGACGATGATAATGCCAATCCTGAAGCTAATGTTGAGAACAATAATAATTCTCAGCCAGATGGCGATTCTCCATTGCAATAAGTGGCAAATCGAGTAGACCCTAATCAATTTCTCGATGATTTAAACAATCTAGGTCTTCGTCCTACAACTCGTTCTCTCACTCACTTGTCTAACTGTTGTGGAAGGTTCTCATTTCCCTCTATTTTAGGACCAACAAAATACGAAGCGGCAATGAATGATCCCAATTGGATGAATGCTATGCAAGAAGAATTGATGCAGTTCAAAATAAATGATGCCTGGGAATTGGTCGATCAACCGAATCCTAAGAAGCACAACATTATTGGCACCAAATGGATTTTCCACAACAAACAAGATAAAAATGGTGTTGTGGTAAGAAAAAAATCACGTCTTGTTGATCAAGGGTATACACAGGTAGAAGGTATTGATTTCGTTGAAACATGTGCTCATGTTGCTCGCCTTGAGGCAATTTGCATTATTCTTGCTTATGCAAACTACAATAATATATTTCTATATAAAATTGATGTGAAGAGTTCTTTCCTCAATGGTAAGGTTGAGGAAGAAGATTATTTTAGGCAGCCACCTGCTATGAACATCCTCAATATCCTAGCAAAGTGTACTGGTTCAAAAAGGCTCTTTATGGTCTGAAGCGAGCCCCTCGAGTTTGGTATGATACACTGAAGAAGTTCCTGCTTGATAAGGATTTCAAGCCTGGTTCCACTAATTCCACTCTACTCACACGCTCTTATAATGGTGATCTTTTCGCGCCTCCAATATATGTGGACGATATTATTTTCGGTTCCACTAACAACGCTTGCGGTGTGGAATTCGGGAGAATGATGTCCGAAAAATATAAGATGTCTATGATAGTGAACTCAAGTTCTTTCTCGGGTTATAAATCTGTCAACAGGACAATGGTACTTTCATTTCTCAAGAAAAATACTTGAAGGACTGCTTGAAGAAGTTCAAAATGCAAGACTGTAAGGGTTACAAAACACATATGCCCACGAATGGACATCTAAACGCAGATGTGTACCATAAATTTTTTGATCGATAGCTTATCGTTTGATGATTGATTGTTTGCTTTACCTATGTGCAGCAAGACCTGATATTATGTTGAGTGTTTCTATGTTTGTCCATTTTCAAGTTGCACCGACAGAATCGCACCTCCTCGCGGTCAAGCATGTTCTTTGATTTTTGGCTTCACCTCCACCTTAGGTTTTTGGTATACTAAGGGAACACAATTTGATCTCATTGGATATTGAGACTGAGATTATGCAGGTGACCAAGTTGACATGAAATCTACCTCGTGGACATGTAATTTCCTTGGTAGATCTTTGGTGTGTTGGTCTTCAAGGAAACATAATTGTGTTTCACTATCTACAGTTGAGGCCAAATATATTGAGTGCTTGTTGCTCTCAGTTACTATGGATGAAGCAGACTCTGAAGGATTGTGACATCAAGGTTTCAAGAAAATTCCTTTGCCATGTGAAAATGAGAGTACCATCAAAATTGGCACAAAATCCAGTGCAGCACTCTCCCGCCAAGCATATTGATATCGGGCATCATATTCTTCGGGAAAATGTTCTTCGAATGGAAATTGTTATCAGTCATGTCAAGACCGAGAAGAATCTGGTCGGCATCTTCACCAAGCCTCCCGATGAGAAGATATTTTGTGTGTGTTACAATGTGAGCCAAAATCCTAGACTCCTCAAACGTGCGGTAGGCAGGGTTCGGCACCCGTACCAACACTTCCAAATCTTAGAAGGAATGGTTCAAAAACACTCGAAGATATTGGAAATTTCGACAAAGTGAAATTTTCTTTTGGAGCGCAAACACATTAGTGAAGAACTAGACTTACTGGGTGCCACGACAAATCGTGTGACGCTCAAGGTCACATAGTTCTTATAAGGTGGGTTACGGCACCACCAATTTTTCTTTGCAAGTTGTTTTGATTCATGTATGATATTATGTTTGTGTGTTCTTTCGTATTCCTTTTCGTTGTTCTGTTTTTGTCCCATATGTATTTTGCTCATAGCTTTCATTCGGGTGTTTGTTCTTCTGAGTAAAATGTTTAGGACCCTACCACGCTATTCTATCTCTTCCTTTCTATGATGATCCGTTATGAGTGTGCAATTTCATTTGGAGTCACTGTTTATCTAATGTCTTTGTCCATGATCAAAGAATTTGCTCCAAAAAAGAATTACTTTTGGCAAAAGCCATCCAAAATTTGGGTTTCCCGCTCAAGTCAGGACCACATCTTGTTGCGGTTGCCGTGTGCTCGCGTACAACCGCCGCCTTATCTTGACCACAGAATCTTCAAAGTCCTCGAATAGAGACCGTTGGATCTTATTCAACCGGGTACGATTATTTCCTCTCGCGTATATAAGCACCACGTTCCAAAAATCTTTGGCTTCTCCATTCCTCCTCTTTCACCAAAATCCTCGCCATTGTACCTCCTCTTCGACCTCGATGACACTGACCATCTCCGCCGCTTCTCTACCTGAACAAGGCCATCGGAGTCATCGGACGTCGCCGCAGATCATCTCTTTCACCTCGGGCCCGTAGTTGTTGCTCGCCACCGAGCTAGGGTACGTGTAAAATTGGACTTGCTCTTCCTCCATTTCTATTTCAAGTTCTTCCACGGTAAATATCGTTGATTTTACTGTATTTTTCAGATCCACCATCTTTAGGTCTATTCGGTGCGGCTTGTATTTTTCCCTCGCATCCACCTTCTCGATCTAGGGTTTGTATTCTGTCTCGATAGAATGGAACGAGTAGATTCCAGTCTAGTGAATTTATCTTCAGATACACTAGCATGAAACCTATGTTTTCCGTTTGATTGAAACATAATTCAAATTATGCATCTAATCTTTCAGGAAAAATGATTTTCATGCAAAAGCATCTATGTGAACACTCGTAACCCTATCCCCATCTCCTCCCGCTTCTATCTATATTCATGGGAAAATGGACTCTGTTGAAGATTTTGCTAAGCCTATTGGTCGGAATGACAGAGGCAAAGCTACATCGATGGGTACAACTGACGAGGCAAAAGCATTAAATGTGTAGGGATCAATGGTAATCCCCTCAACCTTCAAATGAAAGAGATACAAGGAGTCGGTCGAACAAAATACTGATGAAAATTCACCAAAAAAGAAGCGTGGTAGTCGCAAACCTTTCACCAACTCCACTGCCATGATGTCACATGACCGATACAGAACTATATCTCATGAGAATAACACCAAGAAAAATAGGAGACACTAAAAGATTCGTCGTTATTGGGTCACCAAGTGGTTTAGCTACAGGTTTGTTCACCCTCGGTTCACTAAGAACTTCATGTTCTATCCCCCATGGGGTGACTGTCATGCAATTTGGCTGCTGAAGAGAAATGATCCGAATGAAAGAACTCCACCTCTAGCAGATGTTGATCGCTCATCTCGGTTGACCCCAACTGATTTTCCTCTTGAGCTTGCAAGCAGACCCAAAATGTTAAAAGGTGGGCTGCAAAAAAGTTAATAGACCAAACACGAGAGGAGGAAACTTGTCGCCTTATGATGGAAGATCTAGAGAAGCGCAATGCTTCGGGTTTGTATGAAGGCCGATCCAACCGCAGGAATGTAAAAATGGATTTGGTTCATTAAAGAAAAGAAGCCTAGCCAGAAGAAGAAGAAGAAGAAACAACCTGCTGAGGATGTTGATCCAGAAAATCCTTCGGATGATGATGATCCCCCTCATCCCCAGGAAGAAGTTGATTCTATCATGTGTGTATATTTCAATATCACTACCTCAACCATGTTGCCAGATTTGACAAAACAAGTCTCTCCTACCGCTCTCTAATGATTAAGCTTCGAAAGACTCCGTCCACCACAGTCATGATGAAGAAACATGTCAACACTACTCCTCATCCCGAGGCAATAAATTTGCAAGATTTGGTCATGGGTACACCACTGCGCTCTGGCAAGCCCGGTGAAACAATCCCAAAACCTATGGTGATGGAAAGCTCAGCACCTCCCAAACCTGCTGCAGATCGCACTAAAAGGATTGCTCCCGAGATAGTTGCATCGAAGAAGAAGATTGATGGATTTTCCCCAACTCTTTTGCAACTACTGGCATCTTTGACTCCAACTGCTCCTTTTCAACAACTCGTGATTTCGCCTGCTGCTCTGTCGGGTCACGATGCACACGATCACCTATGGGGCCATCGGCCTCTTTGTGATTCGGCGGGAGCGAGGTCATGTTGCACAAAGAGCAGAGGTGGTGAGGCAGCACGACGATGAGACACTGGTGTTTTACCCAGGTTTGGGCCGCTGGGAAGCGTAAAACCCTACTCCTGCTTTGGTGGATTGATCGTGGGAACACGAAGCACATGCAGAGCTCAAACCCGGCAAGGTTGCCTTCGGGAGAGCTACTACGCGAGTACAAGTGTCCAAAGGTCCGAATCTTTAGCTACGTTGCCTTGGGCCTCCTTTTATAGCTCAAGGGGCTACCACAGTGGCAAAACAGACATTACCTAGTGATTAGATAGCTAACAGTGATATTATACCTAACTTTGGCACTCAAGACAAAATGCCATAAATGCTAGCCTAGGTGGTGTGCGGGGGTGCAGCCCCGGCAAGCCTTTACCACTGCTTAGCTAACTATTGCTTAGTATCTTGACACGCCTCTTGACGGGTGTCAAACGGGCATAATCTGCCTTCCAGCGTGCCGCCACGTACTTAGCAAGAGCCACTTAGCCACTTGAGGGCTCAACACCGCATCGACAAATGACTGGCGTTGCGATGCGGTGGAGCGATGGCCGATCGGCCCGCGCCTGCCGGGGGATGGCTTGCCGGATCTTCCTAAAGATGCGTGCACCTTGGTCCCCGGCAGGCACCGAGGACGCGACTGGCGCGGCTCTAGCTTGTCCTGGGCCGTTGCATCGACCTTGCCGGCGTTGCTTGGCTAGCGTAGGTTGCTTCTGCCGGAGTCTTGGTCTTGACTGTATGCATGATGATGGGTTCTGCTACTACTGCCTGTGCATAAGTCAGGGGCACTGGGTACCCCAGTCTTAGTGCACCGACAGGAGCCCCCGGGTCTGGTCCAAACACGCTCTCCCAGTGCTGTTGGGTCAGGCCCAAAATTTATGCACAGGCGCGCAATGTGAGGGAGTAACTGCCGATTTTCAAGCCAGGACTTACTGCTACCTTAGGTTGTTTCCGCCACGCACGCCGCATGCATTGCGGTGAGTTTGTGGTGGGTGCACATGGCTCAAAAGGCGTGGGAGTGGCAAAAACTGCAGCGCCAGGGATTGGAGCAATGGGGCGGTTACCTGTTCCCCCGTGATCGGGGGTAGCGGGATTGGTGGAGATGGGATGCCGCCTTGGAGCGGAGGAGAGCCAGCCCCCGTGCTCCTCCTATAAATTGGGGGGGTCACAGCGGGCGATGCTCATCCATTCCCTTCTCCTCCTCAATCTCAATTTCACATAGCTTGCCCTTCTTCTCTCCAGTCGTTGGACCGTCCCTTCCCTCCCGATGGTCAGGGGGGAGGGTCGGGCGAGCGCGCCTGCCACCGCGGGATCTTCTTTTTGTGTCCATGCCCAGCCCCCGGTTTAGGTCAATGGTTTTGGACAGAGAGCTGGTGGAAGTGGCCTTGGACGGGGAAGCGGGCGACGTGGCAGCCGCGCCAGGGGCAGCTGCGGTGGCGCACCCGCCGCTGTGTCGCCCGCTGCTTCAGGCTTGGCGGAATGCCGCGCGGACGACACCATGCTAGAAGTCATAGCGGAGACGCAGTGCTGTGGTCGACCATGGTCTCTACGCTCCTTCTTCAAGGCGACGGAGAAAGATCGTCCGTACGGTCGTCGGCTGCGCACGAGTGGCCGTAGCAGTGGTCCATCATGGGTCGTGGCAGAGTTCTCCACCCATGGCATTATGTATTCTGCACATGGGTGGGAGCCTTTCGCCTGCGTGTACTTCTTAAGGGCAGGGAGTCTTCTCTGCCTCGGGTCGACGGGGACGACCATGCTCTTTGTGAGGCTCTTCGGGAGGCTTGGCGTTTGCCTCGGTTGCCGCGTCGAGGGATCAGACGACGGCGGAGGTGCTCCCTTGAGCGGTGGCAATGATGAAGATGATGGCGGCAGCAATCCACGATGCTTCTTGAGCAGGGAAAGAAGCTCCAACGCGTCGTGATTGCCGGCAGCACCATCATCACCAGCTGTGCTTCGGCAGGGCCACCATCAGCACCTGCCCTCCATCTTCTTCCTCCCTGCCGGCTTCGTCCGCCCTGCCTGGGGGTAGGGTCCTTCTGTGATGCGTCCCGCTGGCCCTGGCGGGGAGGCGCCGAATCCCAGCCAGGCGCTCCTTTTGCCCTCTTTTTCTTCTCCACCTGATCCCTAGGAGGAGAGGGACAAGAAAGGCATTACGGGGCACTTATCTTTTTATAAATCAAAAGATGTAGGCGCTCGCCAAGCTTTAGCTAATTATAATGTAATCTTCATCCATTTTGTACTGAAAATGAATGAAAGAAAGTTATTCCTCTTCCTTAAGTACTGCCCCTTTCTTCCCTTGTTTATACTGTGTCAGCATGTTTGTCCTTGCCGCATGGAACCATTTGCCGGGTTAGTAATAACTACGAGCGCCAAGGGGGAGCAAGCCCCCGGCAGCAGGCTGGTTTCATTCCCCGGCAGGGCTCCTTGTCGGTATCGGCGCGGCCCCCCGGAGCTGATAAGCGACAGGAGCTAGGGAACGGCTCGTCCCGACAAGGGCTTCCATTGCGTGAAGGGCTCCATTGTACACAGTAAGAAAGGATAGCAAGGGTTTCCTTAAGGGAGCAAATGGCTCTGAGCTTGGGATATGTGGTTAGACTTATCTTTTTAAGCACTATCCCTTTCTGGATACGCCAGGCCGCCATCCTTGTTTCTTTGCCCACCTTCCTTGTTTTCCTGTCGGGCAAACATGTAGGGCAAGAGGCCTCTGTCCTCTGGCGAGAGAGAATGCGGTAACAAGGATAATAGGCTTATCAAGTTACTCTAGTAAATTCCTAAAACTTAAAAAGCGATAACATTGCAACATAAAAATGCATAGCAAAACATGCAGTTTGATGGTATGATGCAATGCCTAGCTTTATTATTGCATGCACAGGGTCTGCGTCTGGCTCTGTACAAAGGGTTACATGCAACTGCGGCAAGGCTTGTACAAAAGGTGGTTGCCGAGGACTGAGCCCGGCAACCGCACCTCACGGGTAGAACTTACGGATGCTCAATATTCCATGAGTTAAGCACTTTGGTGCCACCTTCGGTCTCCAGACGGACTGTGCCCGGTCTGGTGACTCGTGCTACCCGGTAAGGGTCTTCCCACTTCGGCGTCAACTTGTTGGTACCCTTGGCGGACTGAACACGCCTAAGGACAAGGTCGCCTTCCTGAAGGGTCCGGGCGTGGACCCTGCGGCTATGATAGCGGCGCAAGGCTTGCTGGTAGCGTGCAGCACGCACAGCGGCCCGGAGACGATCTTCCTCGAGGAGCATGGCATCTTCATGCCGTAGCTGCTCTTGCTCTACTTCATCGTAGGCAAGTACTCGAGGTGACCCGTATATGAGTTCCGTGGGGAGAACTGCTTCCGCCCCATATACTAGGGAGAAGGGCGTCTGGCCGGTAGCTCGATTTGGTGTCGTTCTGAGGGACCAAAGAACCACCGGCAGCTCATCTATCAAGCGCTTGCCGCTTCTTCGCAGTCTATCGAAAGTTCTTGTCTTGAGCCTGCGCAACACTTCAGCATTCATCCTCTCGACTTGCCCGTTGCTTCTCGAGTGAGAAACGGAGGCGAAGGATACCTTGCTCCCAAGGCTTTGGATGTATTGCATAAAGGTGCGCCTCGTGAACTGGGTGCCATTATCGGTGATCACCCTGTTGGGCACTCCAAAACGACACACCAGTCCTTTCAGGAACTTGACAGCTGACTGCGCGGTCACCTTCCTCACTGGTTCCACCTCAGGCCACTTTGTAAACATGTCGATTGCTACGAACAAGAATTCAAAGCCCCCAACGGCGCGGGGAAAGGGCCCCAAAATATCAAGCCCCCAGACCGAGAATGGCCAGGATAAAGGGATCGTCTCGAGAGCTTGCGCTGGTTGATGGATGTTCTTGGAATGGAACTGGCAGGCTTCACACTTGGTGACTAGCTCAGTTGCATCTTGGAGGGTAGTGGGCCAATAGAAACCCTGTTGGAAGGCTTTTCCGGCAAGGGCCCTTGATCCAATGTGGGACCCAAACATGCCCCCGTGAATCTCTGCCAACAGCTTCAGTCCATCTTCTCGGCAAATGCACCTCAATTTCACACCGTTTGGCCTTTTTCTGTATAGAGTGTCATCGACAAACTGGTACATACTTGACTAACGGGCTACTTTTTTGGCTTCTTCTTGCTCTTCGGGAAGTTCTCCTGTTTGAAGGAAGCTGACTATATGTTGTGCCCAAGCTGGAGCCTGTGGCTCGAGAATGAGGACTAAAGGCGTCTCCTCGTTCGTGGGAGCGCTTATCTCGACCGCAAGAACCCGGGGTTCTGCAGGAGGGAGCTGCTCACCAACCAAAACGAGATTGTCCCTGGCAGCCTCTCTACCAGTGGCTTTAGGAAGCTCTGCCGGGAAATGCTTGCCGGAGTTCATCTTTCTCCTTTTCCTGGTCATCGTTGACGGGGATACTGATGGCTGGGTGAGGTGGAGGACAAAGGTTCCTGGTTCCACAGGAAGCTTCTGCGCAACACACTTTGATATCAGTGATGCTGTTTTCTGCTCGTGGTACATGCTCTGCTTGTAATCCATCAAAGTGCTTCTCCAGCTTCCTCACCTCTTCCACGCATGCTTCCATCAACGGACTCTGATAATCTTTGTTGACTTGCTTCACCACGAGTTGAGAGTCTCCTCGGATGATAAGTTTCTTGATCCCCAACTCCACCGCGATTCAGAGTCCGGCAAGGAGCCCCTCATACTTAGTGGTGTTGTTGGTGGCCTCCTCTTGGGGAAAGTGCATTTGAATCACATATTTGAGATGCTCTCCGGTGGGGGCGACAAGGAGCACGCCTGCTCCGGCGCCCTGAAGCGAGAAAGCACCGTCAAAATACATGACCCATTCCTTAGGCGCTTCTTTGGCGGGAAGAGTTGTCTCCGGAACCTTTTCGTCTGGCGTGGGCGTCCATTCTGCAATGAATTCCGCCAACTCCCTGCTCTAAATTGTGGAAGTGCTCTCATATTTCAAACCAAAACTTGACAGCTCTAGCGCCCACTCAACTATCCTGCCAGTGGCTTCGGGGTTCCTTAATATACGCTGCAGCGGAAAGCGGGTGACGACTGTGATCTCGTGGCCTTGGAAGTAGTGGCGCTGCTTCCTTGAGGCCATGATAAGGCCGAAGATCAGCTTTTGCACTCGAGAATACCTTGACCTAGCCCCTTGTAGCAAGGCGCTGACAAAGTATATTGGTCGCTGCACGACTTTCTTCTTCGCCACTTCCTTGAAACCGCCTTCGTTTGCTTTCTTAGGTTCCCCTTGGTTTGTATTAGGTCCTGCCGCGAATGCTTCGGTTCCACCCCTGGCAAAATCAGTCGCAGCGGCTGCATCTTCGTCCACTTCTTGCTGCGCCACTAGCGCTGCACTAACCACTTGATTCGTCGCCGCCAAGTATAGCAGCAACGGTTCTTGCGGTTTAGGCGCGACCAAGGTGGGAGCGGAGGAAAGGTAGGCTTTCAGATATTGTAGCGCTGCTTCTGCTTCCAGGGTCCACTTCATCGGGTCGGCCTTTTTCAGAATCTTGAAAAATAACAAGGCGCGTTCAGCGGATTTGGAGATGAACCTGCTCAACGCGGCAATGCGTCCGACCAAGCGTCTCACGACCATGACGGACTTGGGTGCTTGTATCTATTCGATCTCTTTGATCTTGTTAGGATTAGCTTCTATTCCTCGCTGAGACACAAAGAACCCAATTAGCTTGCCGGATGGGACACCAAATACACACTTCTCAGGGTTGAGTTTCAAATTGATCTTGCGCAGGTTCATAAAGGTTTCTTCCAAGTCTTGGATGAGGGTTGCTTCATCTCTGGTTTTGACTACTATGTCATCCATGTAAGCTTCCACGTTCCTATGCAACTGAGGTTCAAATCCAATCTGCACGGCCCTTGCAAAGGTAGAACCAGCGCTCTTTAAACCGAAGGGCATACGTACAAAGCAGTACGTGCCGCACGGAGTTATGAACGCGGTCTTCTCCTCATCTTCCTTGGCCATGAATATCTGGTGGTATCCGGAGTATGCGTCCAAGAAGGAAAGCAAGTCACACCCAGAAGTGGAATCAACAATCTGATTGATGCGCGACAAGGGAAAAGGGTCCTTCAGGCATGCTTTATTCAAGTTAGTGAAATTAATGCAAAGCCTTCATTTCCCATTCGCCTTGCGCACCACCACCGGGTTGGCTAACCATGTTGGGTGCAACACTCCCCTGACCAAACCAGCTACTTCGAGCTTCTTAATTTCCTCGATGATGAACTGCTGCTGCTCCAAGGCTTGCTTTCTAACTTTTTGCTTGACGGGCCTGGCATGAGGGCAGACAGCAAGGTGGTGCTCAATTACCTCCCTGGGAACACCGGGGATGTCAGATGGTTGCCAAGCAAACACATCGACATTTGCCCGCAGGAAGGCAACGCGCGCGCTTTCCTATTTGTCATTAAGGGTGGCACTGATGATAAATGTACCATCAGCACCAGCCTGCCCTGCCAGGACCTTCTTCGTCACATGATAGGTGACCTTGGATCTTTTGCTAGTGGAACTCTCCGGCAAGTCATCGACGGGTGCAGCGCACTCCGTAGAGGCGCGCTTCCCGGAGTCCTTGCCGGCGTCCCTGCTAGGCTTCTTCCCTTTCTTCGATTCCATGGCGGGAGCTGGGGTTTCCGCGACCTCAGCTGCTACCGTGTCTCGGTACATCTTGTCCACACATATAACTGCATCTTTCTTGTCAGATGGGATGGAGATGATTCCAATGGGCCCTGGCATCTTCAAAGTGTTGTAAGCATAGTGGGATGCGGCCATGAATTTTGCCAGAGCTGGGCGACCAAGAATTCCATTGTAAGGAAGAGGGAGTTCAACCACATCAAACACCACCTTCTCAGTCCGGTAGTTCAATTCCCCGCCAAACATCACAGGCAAAGTGATCTTTCCCTTGGGTCGGCTCCTGCCGGGGTTGATTCCTTGGAATGTACCCGTGGCTTTGAGCTCTCCGTCAGGGATCTGCAGCCTTTCAACCACCTTAGGGGAAATTAAGTTCAACCCTGCCCCGCCGTCAACTAACATCTTGGTTACTTTGAGGTTGCGAATTGTTGGGGAGACCAACAACGGCAAACATCCGACCGCAGTGGTGCGGTCAGGATGATCCTCTCGTCAAAGATGATAGGCGTGCGGGACCATTTGAGTGGCCTTCTAGACTCTGCAGCTGGCTCCATGGCGTTGATCTCACGCGCCCACTGCTTGAGCTGGCGATGAGAGGAATGCAAGGACACACCCCCGTCAACACACATGGCTTCAGTTGCCCTCTGGAATTGTCGATCACTGGGCTCTTCTCCATCATCCTCATCATCACTCATATCATCTCCTTCTTTCTTCTCACGGCCTCTAGCAGGTTTTTCCTTCCGCTGCGGGGCCTTGCCGCGGCGGCCTCCTCTAGCACCACGGCCCTTTCCAGCAGCACCATCTTGGCCTCTCTCCTTGTCACGCTTCTCATATTCAGCCTTCTGTTTCTCGACAAGCTGCTCAACTTGGCGGCATTCTTGGAAATCATGACCTTTGGTGCGGTGGATTTTGTAGTTTGGCCCGTCGGACTTTTCGGTTTTCTCTGCTGTCGCAGCCTCCCGACAATCAGTGCACGCGGCAGCTCCCTTGCCGGGGGTCTCGGCTTTGGCCTTCTTGCCGTCATTGAGATCGCCAGAGCTCTCAACGGCCAACACTGCCTTTCCCTTACGCTTCTTGTTGCGCCTTTGGCTTTTCCCCCTCGGGCCATGGGCATCGTCGTCATCGTCTGAGTCGACTTCGACGCCAGCCTCCTCTCCGGGGAGTCGCCTTCCTTCCTCGGTACGAGCACACTTGTCCGCCAATGTGTATAACTCATTGACGGTCTTGGGGAGTCTGACATTCATCTTGGCCCGCATCCTCCTGTTGCGCACGTTCGAATGGAACGCGGCAATCACAGCTGCGGGGTGTATCTCTGGGATATTGCGGTGTATGAGGGAGTCCTGGTTTAAGGGGTCCTCGGGAGGCCGGCCTATGTCTTATGGGCCGGACTGTATGGGTCACTTTCCGAATACTAGAAGAATTGAAGACCTCATCTCCGAGAAGGAAGCTTCGAGAATCGTGGCTTGTCCTCCACGTTTGGAGTAGTGAATAGGCATGTTTATGCCTTCGACGTGTAACCGACCATGTGTAAACCCTAGGGACCCCTGGCGTCTATATAAGCCGGAGGGTTTTAGGTTGTGAGACAACAGAACTCAACTAGGGTTTAGTTACTCGAACTCGTGGTAGATCAACTCTGTAATCCCCTTACTGTCAATATAATCGAGTAGGACGTAGGGTATTACCTCCATAGGAGGGCCCGAACCTGGGTAAAACCTTGTCCCCTTCGTCTCTTGTTACCATCGATCCTAGTCTCACAGCTCAGGACCCCCTACCCGAGATCCGCTGGTTTTGACACCGACATTGGTGCTTTCATTGAGAGTTCCGCTGTGATCGCCAGAAGGAATCGATGGCTCGCCTAGTCATCAACTAAGAGGTCCGCAATACGGGCACTTTTTTCCCTGGACAGATCTTCGCTTTCAGCAGCATAGTGCTGCACGCCGACCCAACCGGCCGTCTAGACCGCGTCGGGAGTTTTGCCCCTGATCAAGACGTCAGATTCGGGAACTTAGAGTTCTCCGTAGACTCTCGAGGCGATCTGTCACTAACCGGGCTTGCAGTCTCGCCTGCCATGCCCGAAGACTCTGAGGCTTTAACCCCAGACCCATCTTTCGGCTCCGCCCATGGGATCTACCCTGGCAAGGGCCCGACCTTCAGTCATGATCAGGTCATAGTACCCGGCGTCCGGACATCGGTTCTCGCCAAACACTCTTCCTGCTCGGACGCATCGGAGGTTCGCTCCGGAAGCTCTGGGCAGACCGGTCCGATCGAGCTCTCGATACTCAGCGAGGCTCTAGATCGGATCTCGTCAATGAAGATCAACGACGACCCAACCCCGATCTATTCGCAGATCGGGCCTTAGACGGGTCAGGACGGATTTTTCGTCCCACCCACCACCCACTTGATAGCCACTGTCAAGGATTTAACCGACATGCTAGACTATGCTTCCGAGGAAGCAGAGTACATGGATGGGGAAGATCACTCCCTCACCCCCGCTAAGACTGGGCAGTGGACTGCCACCTCTACATATGACATCTACATGGTGGACACTCTGAAAAACAACGGTGATAAATTGGATGAAGCGCCGTCAAGATGCCGAAAGCCGCATAAACGGTCAAAAGGAAAAAAGGGGCAAAAGTCTACCGATAGCACCGGAGACGGAGATACCCCGGACGACATCGGCGGCCCCGAAATCCCCGAACACCCGTTAGAGGGTCAGGAGAGGCACGAAGACCGTCGCTACCCCAATGATCCAGATGATCTTGATGACGATGACTACCTCCGCTCTATTGAGGGGGAGGTCAATGCGGAAGCCGATGACTTCGCCATTCCCGACAATCCTGCAGATCAGGAACTATTCAGGCAATAGCTGTTATCTACGGCTCGCAGCCTGAAAGCAAAAGAACGGCAGCTCAAAGCCGAACAAGACGACCTCAACGACCGATGGACGAGAGTCCTCTCCGCTGAGGAAGAATACGGCACCGGTCTATCGGACCAACCTAAGAGCTACCCACGTAGAAGGCTGCTGCCACAATTCGACGACGAGCTCACTGATAGGCCGCCTCCCAAGTATACCCCATATGACAGGCCAGACCGCCCCCCTCGAGGACGCGACAGGACGGCTGATGATACCGGCTATAGGCCGACGACACCCCGTAGACGGGGAAAGGAGCCTCTACAGCCCGATGACAGGTTCGACCGGCAACACAACCTGGACTATAGAGCAGGCCGTACGCGATCCATCTACGGATCCATAGGATACTCACCCGATAGACGGGAAGGGTACAGGCCTTGGTTCGACCACAATGAAGATCGGGAACGAGCCCGAGCTAGGACAGACACCGATCACCGGCGCGTCATAGCTCGGGTCAGAGGCGCCGCCCACCCACTGTGCTTCACAGACGAGGTAATGCGGCATCAGTTCCCGGAAGGGTTTAAACCCGTAAACATAGAACAATACGATGGGACAACTGACCCAACTGTATGGATCGAGGATTTTTCTCCTCCACATCCACATGGCACAAGGAGACGACCTCCATGCCATCAAGTACCTACCCCTGAAGCTCAAGGGGCCATCCCGGCACTGGCTAAATAGCCTCCCCGAAAACTCCATTGGGTGTTGGGAGGACCTAGAAGAGGCATTCCGATCTAACTTCCAGGGCACTTATGTTCGGCCACCGGACTCCTCCGATCTAAGTAACGTCGTTCAGAAGCCCGGAGAGTCCGCGCGGCTATTCTGGAATCGTTTCCTGACCAAGAAGAACCAGATCGTAGACTGCCCGGACGCCGAAGCTATAGCCTGCTTCAGGCATAATATTCGGGATGAATGGCTGGCTCGACAGCTCGGACAGGACAAACCCAGGACAATGTCTGCCCTCACATCACTCATGACCTGCTTTTGCGCGGGCGAGGATAATTGGCTAGCTAGACGTAGCCATAACCCCGAAGACCCCAGAACCTCTGAAGTTCGGGATGGAAACGGGAAACCGAAGCGCAACAAGAACAAGCGTCGGCACAATAATAGTGATGCCGATGAAACGGCTGTCAATGCCGGCTTCCACAATTCCCGTCCTGGGCAGCGGAAGAAGCCTCCTAAAGGCAAACATGACGGACCCACCCCATTGGACAAGATCCTAGAGAGGCCTTGCCAGATCCATGGCACCCAAGAGAAGCCCGCCAATCACACCAACCGTAACTGTTGGGTCTTCAAACAGGCCGGCAAGCTCGCATCTGAGGACCAAGGCAAGAGCCCACGCAGCGAGGAAGAGGATGAGCCCCGTGGTCCGATCGGTGGCAGTCAAAAGAAATTCCCTCCAGAAGTAAAGACAGTAAACATGATCTACGCCACTCATATACCCAAAAAGGAGAGGAAGCGTGCCCTTCGAGATGTCTACGCCATAGAGCCGGTAGCCCCGAAGTATAACCCATGGTCGGCATATTCGATCACTTTCGATCGACGCGACCATCCGACCAGTATCCGTCATGGGGGTTCGGCCGCACTCGTCCTAGACCCAATCATAGATGGGTACCACCTTACTAAAGTCCTAATGGACGGTGGAAGTAGCCTCAATCTGATTTACTCAGATACGGTGAAAAAGATGGGCATAGATCCGTCAAGGATCAAGCCCAGCAACACTACCTTCAAAGGAGTGATCCCAGGCGTTGAAGCCCGGTGCACAGGCTCCGTAAGCCAAGAAGTTGTGTTCGGCTCGCCCGATAACTTTCGAAGCGAGGACTTGATCTTCGACATCGTACCTTTCCGCAGCAGTTATCACGCCTTGCTTGGCCGTACAGCGTTCGCTCGCTTTAACGCCGTCCCTCACTACGCATACCTCAAGCTCAAGATGCCCGGCCCTAGGGGGGTCATTACAGTTAATGGCAATACAGAGAGCTCCCTCCGAACTGAGGAACATGCGTTGGCCCTGGCGGCCGAATTCCATTACACCGATGATTGGCAATCGCCAACATCCGCCGTCAAGGCACCCAAGGCTGGGAAGCGAGCTCGGTCTCAACCCGAAGTACCAGAAACTTCTTCTCCCTGTAAATAGGGATTCGCCCCCCATCGCACGGCCCTAGAACCGGCAAGGTACGTGCCATGGAGGCACAACTTCGCGCTCAAAATTCCATGGGCAGCAGTGGGGACACACTATCAGAGGGTAGGTGTTCGGCTGGACCGAACTATTACCGTCAACACGTCTTCGGACACACTACAGGTACCATAAAGTGCCTGCTAAAGGCGTCAAGCTCATCCATACCTCGGCGACTCCTCAAGACCCTTTCTTCAAGGTCCGTTCGCCGAACTAATAAAGCCCATAAAGGCATACACCTCCGTAGGAGCTGCAGGAGCAGATAAGCGACAGAGCACATCAAGGACGTCAGGTCACCTATCGAAGGCCCTTGGTACAAACTCTCCTGTAAAATTTATATTTCATTTACAAATACCTGTAAACAGTTGCATCGGCAAATTGAATAATAAGAGTTGTTGAGTAAAATACAGATATATCATTTTCTCTTTGATGTCCCTTTTCGGAACACTTTCTGTTTTCTCCCTCTTCTTGCGAACCTGTTTGGTATACTGTACGATGCAACCGGCTAATAGACCGGGGGCTCGACCCTAAAAATTGCCTTAATCACAATTTCTTTAAGTGTTCGGCGTCTTGGAATTCCGCTTTATATGCATTGGTTCCGAACCATGTCTTGGGTCAATAGTTGGGTTACCCGGCTCCTGTGCTTGCCCCTTTATGTTCTGCTCGTTCGGCTAAAAGGGCAAAGGGAGCACCGATGCGATTGTGCTTCCGGCTAGTCTGGTCAAGCGCCTCAGCGGAGAAAGCCGAAAACTGACCGTCATGGTATGCGAGAACCGGTCTGCGAATCCGAGCTTAGCTAAATCTTGTCAGAGGTTACTCCGTGTCATACAACGGGTTTGGTATTAGTACAAACCATGTGATATAGGCTTTGGCCGTGGTTCATCCGAACATCACAAACACCTGGGGGCTATTTATCAGCTCCCGCACTCCTTTCTCGTGCCCCTACGGCTAAGTGAAAGCAATAAAGCATTATGGTCTGATTGCCTTATCCGCTCCACCCTACCGCCTTCGGGTGCCGATAGTTCGGCTAAGGGTTATAGTGCAGTTGGAAGAGACACCTTGTGTAGTATCTACACGGGGGCTGAAGCCGACGACTCGCAGCTTTCAGGGTTAACGGCCACAAAGGAGTTACAAAGGATGCAAAACATACAAGACATGATAAAACCATGCATTTTAAATATATACACGCTGACAAGTCTTCGGACATAGTACAGCAATTTATTCATACTCATTCTCTCTCGTACACTGTGATTCTATGGCCCGAGCACCCTCCATCACTCCGGAGAAGTACAACTCAGGGCGCCTATGACCCTTTCCAGGAGGCGGAGGAGCTGTGGCTACCTTCATCGGATCCAGCCCCGGCCAGTGCACCTTGGCCTTCGCGAAGGTCATCCTACCTCCCTCGAATGCAGGAAGACCGCCTCAATGCGTCGATCCGAGGAGTGGCGTCGCTCAGCTTCTGCACCAGGCCGAAGTAACTGCCCGGAAATGGCTCGTTGGGCCACAGCCAGATACAGAGATCCTTCAGGGCCAGTTCCGCCATCCGGTGTAGCTCCATTAGCTTCTTCAGCTGCTCCACAAGGAGAGGAGAATGCTCGGGGGCTTCGAATTGCGCCCAGAATAGCCGAGCTTCATCTCCTTCCCCCCGCGAAGCATAGAACTGCTTCGCGCCCGCTAAGCTCTTCTAGAGGTCCGAGCAGGCGCCTGAGGAACGCCATACTTGGGTAAGCAATTCGAACTTGCTGTCCCCGAAGATACACTGCAATGAATACGGCTTACCATCCATGATAGCTTTTGCTTGGCGGAGCTCCTCTTCAAATGACCGCCTATCCACCCGCTCCTTTTGGAGATTGGTTTTCAGGGTGGATAGTTCGGCGGCCTGCTCTTTGCCCTTCGGCTCCAAGTCCTCGCACTTCTGCCCAGCATCTTTGAGCTCCTGCTGGATTTCCTCCACCCGAGCCTCGTGCTTGTCGCTGGTGGCTCTTAGTGCGGATAGCGTGGTAGCTGCTTCTTTGGCAGCCGCTTTCTCCACCGCAGCCTCTTGCTTGGCCTTCTCAAGCTCGGCCTTGAGCTTCTCAATCTCCTTCGCCGAGGCTGCACAAGCATTAAGCACATTAAACAACACTGCATTGACAGTACGATCACGAAAGAGTTTTTACTCTACTTCGACTTACCTTGTGCCTCGTCGAATCTTTTGTTTAGGGCGTCAAGCTCGTCTTCGGAGCTTTTGAGCTTCCGATTTAGCTCTTCCAGCTTGGCAGCGTTATTGGCCGCCGCCGTCGACGAAGCCTGTAACACAAAATCATATAAACGTTATAGGAGTTTACAACCTCCGAACTGTCACCAAAATGATCCTGTGCAAGGTCCTTTTAAAGGATGATAGAACGATCCGTACATATATTGTCCTATACATAGTTCGGATAAGGATCTATGTTTTGACCCCCAGGCAAGTTTTTCTAAACTTACCTACGGCTCGGGGGCTGCTATGTATATAACAATTACTTAAATAAATCAATATTTCACAAAACTGAGCATTACATGGCTTACCTGAAAGCCCGTCAGGAGACCGTTGAAGGCCTCCTTCAGTCTGGTATCCACGAACTGAATGCTCTGCAGCACCATACCCATAAGGGTGCGGTGCTCCTCGGAGAGGGAGGCGCTGGATAGAGCCTCCCTCGTGGCCTGCCACCCATTTGTCGGTGGCGCCGGTGGGGATCTGTTGACCCGATCTCCAACCGGAGATTGAATCGGAACCTCCGGAGGCATGGTGCGCTCCGGAGACCGCCTTGGAGGTGACTGGACATCTTCTGGTCCGGTCTCCTCAGTATCCGGGAGGGGCCTCTCCCCCGGGTCTTCGGTGGCCAAGGTGTTTGCCTCGGCCATGACTTCGTCGCCCCTGCCTCCAGAGTCCGGCTCCAGAGGAGCCTGTTAGGAGGACGCCTCTGCGGCATCCTTCGCGGCGCCCGGAGGAGAGGGGTGCGATGTGGTCTCGCTCTCCGCTAGCTCGGCGGGTGGGGTCTCCCCGTCCAAAACTTGATCAGTGGGGAGGACTTGTGGTGGGCTGCAAGTCAGTAAGCGCTCACGTGTTAGTAACATTCGAAGCTTTGCATCAATAGCACGGAAGGGTCTTCGGATCTGTACCTTCGAGGTGGGGGCTTGACCCTGAGGTTCCTCCGCGGAACCCTCTCGAAGTCCTCGGACTCGGTGTTCGAGTCCGAACTGTCGTCGGACGGGACTACCTGTGTCCGGCGCGGTTTCTTCTGGGTGGGAGGAGCTACCTCCTCCGAGGCGTCCGATGACGCAGCCCTCTTTCCTGTGAGGGGGGAATCGCCTCCCCCCTCAGCCTCGTGCTCCTCCTCTTGGTTCGAGAAGGCATGAGTCTCTTCGGACATAGCCCCTGGCTGGTCCCTGTTGCGCAGGCCTGTTCGGCCTGGCTTCTTCTTCTCTTTCTTCTCTGGCGCCTTGTAAGGCGCCACGACGAGCATCTCCAACAGCAGCGGAGACTTGGGGTCTTCGGGCTGTGGAGCCGGACACTTGATGCCCGTGGCTTTGCTCAACCATTCCTGTGAAAGGTGATCGGAAAGTACTTAGACTATCTTTAGGAAGATAGAACCGGTGAAATGAAACTATGCTATACCTCGGGTGCGGGCTTGATGGCGCTCAAGCCCTTGTCCTCCTTCTTGCCCGGCCAGTTCTCCCGCGCCTTGAACAGCGCCTTCCATAGCTTCTCTCGCGTTGTACGGAAGAGTTGACGAACTGTAGGATCGTCGTCAGTCCGATAATTCCACATAGGAGAGCTACAGCGCTGGCAGGGGAGGATGCGCCGCCGAAGCATAACCTGGACCACGTTGGTCAGGCCGACTCCCACCCTGATCAAGGAGGCGATGCCCCTCTGCAGGTCCTCCACCTCTGTGTCCGACCCCCAGTCAAGGCCCTTTCGGACCCATGAGGTCAATCTGGTCGGGGGGCCGGATCTGAATTCGGCAGGAACAGTTCCGCCCTCCTCCATTGGCTCGGTGATGTAAAACCACTCTTTTTGCCAGGTCTTGATAGTGTCGATGAAGGTGCTGGATGGCCACACTGCTCGCGGAAGCTTGCCGATGACTGCCCCACCGCAATCCGCGTGTGCGCCGGCGACACACTTCGGCTTGATGTTGAAGATCTTGAGCCACAGTCCGAAGTGTGGCTCGACCCGCAGGAAAGCTTCACAGACTATGATGAAGGGCGATACATGCATGAAAGAGTTCAGCGGGAGGTCGTGGAAGTCAAGGCCGTAGAAGAACATGAGGCCCCTCACGAAGGGGTGGAGCTGAAAGCTCAGTCCCCGAATGAAGTGAGGGACAAAGACCACGCTCTCGCCTGGTTTAGGGGTGGGGATCACCTGGCCCTCCTCTGCGGCGCGGTGGAAGACATTGGCGGGGAGGTAGCCGGCGTCCTTGAGATCCCGGATGTCCTTGTCTGTGACCGTGGACGCCTCCCACTTGCCGTTGGAGCCGGAGCTGGCCATGACTAAGCTTGAAGGGGGAAGAATGGAAGACCTAGATCTGGGCTCGGCAAGCTCGGAAGATTGGGGAAGCTGGGATGCGAATTCGGGGGGTGCGGATAAGCCTTGGGGTTTTCTTCCCCTTTTATTGAGGCTTGCTGCCGGTTAGCCTCCCTTCACGAAGCCATGAATCTCTCCGCTTCCCAAGGCGTGCGTGCCGTTATATGCGCATGATTAAACATATCCCGTGTGAAACGGGGCACGATCTGTGCATTGATGGATCGTGCTGGTGGAAACGGCCTCGAGCCGCGAATCGAGTCCTCACGACTGGTTTAGAGGTCGTGGTGGGCCATGGCCTTTCATCTGAAAAGTTGTCAGAAAACACTATTGGTTCTCTGACGTTTGGCCTTCAAGGCCGACCTACTCATGGTATACGGACGATCTATGATCGGAAACATTACACGTCGACGGAGGCCGAACTATATCCCGGCGGATCACTGTTTGGAGAAAGGAACTCGCCTCGCAAGCCGAAGACTCTGATCACTCGAAGCGGCTGGAGCTTGAACCCTTGGCGTTGGAGGCTAGTTCGGGGGCTACTGAGAGAGTCCTGGTTTAAGGGGTCCTCGGGAGGCCGACCTATGTCTTATGGACCGGACTGTATGGGTCACTTGCCGAATACTGGAAGAATTGAAGACCTCATCTCCGAGAAGGAAGCTTCGAGAATCGTGGCTTGTCCTCCACATTTGGAGTAGTGAATAGGCATGTTTATCCCTTCGACGTGTAACCGACCATGTGTAAACCCTAGGGACCCCTGGCGTCTATATAAGCCGGAGGGCTTTAGGTTGTGAGACAACAGAACTCAACTAGGGTTTAGTTACTCGATCTCGTGGTAGATCCACTCTGTAATCCCCTTACTGTCAATATAATCGAGCAGGACTTAGGGTATTACCTCCATAGGAGGGTCCGAACCTGGGTAAAACCTTGTCCCCTTCGTCTCTTGTTACCATCGATCCTAGTCTCACAGCTCGGGACCCCCTACCCGAGATCCGCCGGTTTTGACACCGACAGTGTACTCGACTGAATCTCTGGATATACTTCCGCAAGGTTTCTCCCTCCTTCTGCGGAAGGACTTGCAGGTCGCTGGGCTGTCCTGGCTCCTGGTGGCCACCTGTGAAGGCGCCGAGAAACTCGTTGCAGAAGTCAGCCCATGATGAAATGGAGTTCTCCGGAAGATGCATCAGCCACGATCTCACATTTGGCTTGAGCACCAAAGAGAAATAGTTGGCGAGCACCTTCTCATCTCTTCCTCCGGCGGCTTGAACGACTATCGTATATATGCCCAGGAATTCTGCCGGGTTTAGCTTCCCGTCGTATGTCTCCATCAGCTCAGGCTTGAAAGCTTGGGACGATGGCCAGCGGACCTGTCGCAGCTCGCGAGTGAAGGCGGGGCACCCAACTTCGTAAGGCAGGTACCCGCCAGCACTGGGCACGGGGTTACCAGCATCTGGACCGTTGCGCCTGTCGGATTGGCGGTGTGCTTCCCGGTGTCGCTCTATGGTGATGCGTGCGTCTTCCCTCCGCCGGTCTTCCAGGACACGCCGCTGGTCCCGATGATCGTGTTGGCCGGACGAGGCCATAGACGCTTTGTTAGGCTCATCAGCATGTGGAGCTCGTTGTGGCTGCCTCTAGGTTTGTTGTCGCGGAGGGTATTGCACCGTTGGTGCGGCCCCCTTGACACGACCGTCAGCCTGGGCCACCGTCGCCGTCCGCGGGCGCCGCGACGGCTCTGCATGCTGCGATTTGCAGGCTTCAACGAAGCCGATCAGACTCTGGATGGTGTCTCACCACTCGTCCATCTTGTCAGCCGCCGGCGGAAAGTTTAACAGCAGCTGGGCCCGCGCCATTGCTTCCGCTGCCGTGGCCGGCATGGCTAGAGAGGCGGACCGCAACGTCGCTCGACTCCTGGTGGAACCAAGAGGGGCGTCGCCGTACTCTTGTCGCCGTTCGCCAGGGCGGTCTGATGTGGAGGAGGTCAAACTTGTGGCTCTATGGTTCCGCTCGGCGCTCCGTCTTGCTCTGGGCGAGGCGCGCGCCCCGCAGCCGTGCCTGTGCCAGGTGCAGCTGGAAGATCACGGCTCGCTCCAGATTGGGCGCCGCTGTTACGGCCGTGGCCACTAGTGCGGCGGGGAGGTGAAGACTGAACGTTCCCTCCTCCCGCGGCACTAGGGCCGAGCTCGCCAAAGTGTTGCTGCTGTTGCTCCTTTTCGGCGTTCTCCGCTCCAACTTCGGCCGTGGGGGACACGATGGTGGCGCCACCTGTGCCGGTTGCATCGCCCATGACGTCCCCTCACTCGTCGCCGCCGCGGTGCCAACGGCGTCCGCAGCTGCGCACGAGGGGGCCTTCGAAGTGGAGGGATGCGCGGTCGCGCCGGTCTTCTTCTTGGGAGCCATGGATGAAGAAAACGGCGATGAAGATCGACGCGCTGCTCACGAACTTAGGTTCGCGCAAATGATGCACCCCCTACCTGGCATGCCAAAGATGTCGGGTCACAATGCGCATGATCACCTATGGGGCCATCGGCCCCTTTGTGATTCGGCAGGGGCGAGGTCACGTTGCACAAAGAGCAGAGGTGGTGAGGTAGCACGATGATGAGACACTAGAGTTTTACCCAGGTTTGGGCCGCTGGGATTCATAAAACCCTACTCCTGCTTTGGTGGATTGATCGGGGGAACACGAAGCACACGCAGAGCTCAAACCCGGCAAGGTTGCCTTCGGGAGTGCTACTACGCGAGTACAAGTGTCCAAAGGTCTGAATATTTAGCTAGGTTGCCTTGGGCCTCCTTTTATAGCTCAAGGGGCAACCACAGTGGCAAAACAGACATTACCTAGTGATTAGATAGCTAATAGTGCTATCATACCTAACTCTGGCACTCAAGACAAAATACCATAAATGCTAGCCTAGGTGGTGTGCGGGGGTGCATCCCCGGCAAGCTTGTACCACCGCTTAGCTAACTATTGCTTAGTATCTTGACACGCCTCGGGACTGGTGTCAAACGGGCATAATCTTCCTTCCAGCGTGCCGCCACGTACTTAGCGAGAGCCACTTAGCCACCTGAGGGCTCGACACCGCATCGGCAAATGACTGGCGTTTCGATGCGGTGGAGCAGTGGCCGATCGGCCCGCGCCTGTCGGGGGATGCCTTGCCGGATCTTCCTGAAGATGCGTGCGCCTCGGTCCCCGGCAGGCACCGGGGACGCGACTGGCATGGCTCGGGCTTGTCCTGGGCCGTTGCATCGACCTTGCCGGCGTTGCTTGGCCAGCGTAGGTTGCTTCTGCCGGAGTCTTGGTCTTGACTGTATGCATGTTGATGGGTTCTTCTCCTACTGCCTGTGCATAAGTCAGGGGCACTGGGTACCCCAGCCTTAGTGCATCGACATGCTCCTAAAGAAGATGTAGGACCTCACAACTATGATCATATGTTTATCATTGAGAAACTTGATAGGTTTGTTGAGAATCCATTCGCTGGTGAAGTGGCGTCATTTCCCATTCCTAGAGAATTGATTGAGCATGTCAGCACTCTTGTAAATGATCTTCGTGAAGGAGATGTGGAAATCAACGCTCTCACTACTAAAGGCGATGAGCTTGATGGTCGCATGAAGGCCACCGCTTCCAAGTTCATCATCGATGAACATGAAGTGTCCTATCAAGAACTCAACTAAAGTATTTCCATGTTGTTGGGTTCTACCATAGGTGCATCGCATGCAAATTAAAAATTCCTACGCGCAGAACAACCAAGAACATGCTACGGAGATGGATCACAAATCGTTACCACTAGACGTGCAGTGCCGTGCAACGAAAGTAGAGTTGGGGCAGCGTGTCCACGAGGAACTTCCTCCTCATGCAATAACCCTCGAACAACCGGTCCGATCTCCCTCGAACTGCCGGTCACTGGATCCCACGTACAGGTTTGCCGGAGCGGCGCAGCTGCACCACCTCTAATGGTATCCGCGCGTGCAGGAGGAACACCGTGCGGCAGACCACTAGGTCCGATCACACAGTTCGGCGGCGAGTGGAGGTGGCTAGTTGCAACACATGCAAAGCCCTAATGATGGCGCCGAAGCGATCAACTGAATAAGTGTGCCGCACCTCCACTATATATAGGCATCCGTCGTGGGCTCAACTCTTGGGCCTCACATGGATCCTAAAGCCCACGTGTTCCTTCCCTTAAGGGCCCGACCCCTTAGGTTCTTGTTCACTTGGTCGCGAGTCAGATCACATCCGGCTCGACTAGTCGGTAGAGGCCTCTAGCAAAGCGTGCCGACTCCAAGTGTCCGATGAAGCTGGTTAGGCGAACCTGTACTTCATACCTCTGTTCCCTTTACCACACGATATATGTTGTCGGGCCCAAGGCGAGTCTGTCATCCTTGTGTTAGCCCGACCTCTTTCTCGTTCCAGTGATGCCGACCACAATTTAGATTATCTCATAATCCTTGTTGCATGGCCATGCTTATCTTGGTAGGATCACACGAGGGGCCCAGAGTATATCTCTCCTGATCGGAGGGGCAAATCCCATCTTGCTCGACCATGTCTCGCAGCATGGGTCTAGACAAGCCCGAAACCTACCTTTATAACAACCCAGTTACGGAGTAGGGTTAGGTCAGCCCAAAGCAGGTCTATCACCATCCCGATTACATGTGCCAGCTCAGGTCTTAGGACATAGAACGTATGTTGTACTAGAGACTCAGATGACATATCACCGCGTCTCATAGTTGGGTCTGTCCAACTCAGACCTTATCTCAACTCGGATCCGACTACATCGAATCCGACCAGATCTTTCTGAGTCCATATTATCCGGCTAGCATCCAATGCTACATGGTTAGTGAGACCGGACCATCCACCGTGTCATATGCTAGTCTAACTGGTTGTGCGTCCACACAGCCCTTTCGACTAGGGACCATTTAGGACAGTCATCATACAATGCATAGTCTCACAAACAAGTCACGTACTTGTTAATACACATCATTGATAATGTCCAAGGACTATCTTTATTCATAAACACATAGGAAATAGCATCATACATGATTGCCTCTAGGGAATATCTCCAACAGTCTCCCACTTGCACTAGAGTCAATCAAATAGACATCGAATGCCCATAGCTCTAACGTGCCCCTCATGCTTGGGTTGTGGAAGCGGCTTAGACAACGGATCTGCAACACATGCTTCACAATAGAAGGTTGCATTTTCATTCTAATCTAGATCAAATGGTTCAGAAGATCTACACTGATATCAAGCCAAGACCACAAGATATACTGAATTTGTTTAGGGCCACATTGATGAAGCTCCTCAATAGAAGAAGAAAAGGAAACGGGCAGCAAAAAGGAATTCTGTTCCTCCTCCACTAATTGAAAATCCAGTGGATCATGTTGTCGAACAACAACAGAAGGATTTGGCTCCCGAAAAAGAATCGAAGTGGAGAGGGAGAGGAACGACAGGTGCTATGGTGTGCGTGGTGGCTGACGGAAGCAAGGATGGCCGCATCGGAGTGGATGTGACAGGCGTAGGGAGTGTTGGGGAACATTGCATGGGAAACAAAAAATTTCCTATGCACACGCAAGATCTATCCATGGAGATGCATAGCTACGAGAGGGGGAGTGTATCTACATACCCTTGTAGATCGCTAAGCGGAAGCGTATATAACGCGGTTGATGTAGGTGTACGTCTTCATGATCCAATCGCGATCCGTCCCGATCTAGCGCCGAACGGACAGCACCTCCGCGTTCAGCACACGTGTGGCTCGATGACGTCTCCTCCTTCTTGATCCAGCAAGAGAGGAAGGATAAGTAGATGGGATCTCAACCAGCACGACGGCATGGTGGAGATGGTGGTGGAGCAATCCCGGCAGAGCTTCGCCAAGCGCTACCGTAGATGCGATCTGAGGAGAAAACGATCTAGGGAGAGAGGTAGGAATGACAACGGGGTGTGGGATTGTTGTGTCCATCCCTCCCCCTCTCCTCTACTATATATAGGAGGCAAGGGGAAAGGTTTGGTCACATCCCTAGGCCCCTCCTCCAAGGAGGGCCAGCGGCTAGGCAGGAAACTTGCCTCCCAAGGCAAGTGGACACCCTCACACTTAGGGTTTCCCCTTCCCCTTGTGCATGGGCCTTGTGGGGCTGGTGCCCCTGGCCCCATAAGGCTAGGGTGCCCCTATAGTCCATCCATGCCCTAGGGGCTGGAGGGATCCTTCCGGACTCCTCCGGAACCCTCCGGAACCTTCCGGAAGCTTCCCGGTACAATACCGGCAAAACCCGAAACTTTTCCGGTAGCCAAAATATGACTTCCCATATATAAATCTTTACCTCCGGACCATTCCGGAGCTCCTCGTGACGTTCGGGATCTCATCCGGGACTCTGAACAAAATTCGGTCACCAACGTACATATCCCAATACTACTCTAGCGTCACCGAACGTTAAGCGTGCGGACCCTACGGGTTTGAGAATCATGTGGACATGACCGAGACACCTCTCCGGTCAATAACCTATAGCGGGACCTGGATGCCCATATTGGTTCCCACATATTCCATGAAGATCTTTATCGGTCGAACCATGATGCCAAGGATTCAGTCAATCCCGTATGCAGTTCCCTTTGTCTAGCGGTATGTTACTTGCCCGAGATTCGATCATCGGTATTTCCATACCTAGTTCAATCTCGTTACCGGCAAGTCTCTTTAGTCGTTCTATAATACAAGATCCCGTGACTAACTCCTTAGTCAAATTGCATGCAAGCTTATTGTGATGTTGTATTACCGAGAGGGCCCAGAGATACCTCTCCGTCATACAGAGTGACAAATCCCAGTTTCGATCCATGCCAACCCAACAGACACCCTCGAAGATACCTGTAGAGCACCTTTATAGTCACCCAGTTACGTTGTGACGTTTTATACACACAAGGCATTCCTCCGGTGTCAGGGAGTTGCATGATCTCATGGTCATAGGAGCAGATACTTGACATGGATAAAGCAGTAGCAATAAACTAACACGATCAAATGCTATGCTTACGGTTGGGTCTTGTCCATCACATCATTCTCCTAATGATGTGATCCCATTATCAGATGACAACTCATGTCTATGGTCAGGAAACCTTGACCATCTCTGATCAACGAGCTAGTCTAGTAGAGGCTCACTAGGGACATGGTGTTGTCTATGTATCCACACATGTATCTGAGTTTCCGATCAATACAATTCTAGCATGGATAATAAACGATTATCATGAACAAGGAAATATGATAATAACCAATTTATTGTTGCCTCTAGGGCATATTTCCAACAGTCTCCCACTTGCACTAGAGTCAATAATCTAGTTCACATCACCATGTGATTAACACCCAATGAGTTCTGGAGATTTATCATGTTTTGCTTGTGAGAGAGGTTTTAGTCAATGGGTCTGCAACATTCAGATCCGTGTGCACTTTGCAAATCTCTATGTCATATTGTAGATACTGCTACTACACTCCTCTTGGAACTATTCAAAATGGCTGCTCCACTATACGTATCTGAATTGCTACTAAGAGTCGTCCGGATTGGTGTCAAAGCTTGCATCGACGTAACTCTTTACGACGAACTCTTCATCACCTCCATAATCGAGAAACATTTCCTTAGTCCTCTAGTTACTAAGGATAATTTTGACCGCTGTCTAGTGATCCACTCCTGGATCACTCTTGTACCCCTTGACAGACTCATGGCAAGGCACACACTAGGTGCGGTACACAGCATGGCATACTATACAGAGCCTATGGCTAAGGCATAGGGGACGTCCTTCCTCCTTTCTCTTTCTTCTGCCATGGTCAAGCTTTGAGTCTCACTCAACTTCACACCTTACAAATCAGGCAAGAACTCCTTCTTTGACTGATTCTCTTGAACTCTTTGAAAATCTTATCAAGGTATGTACTCATTGAAAGTCTTATCAGGCGCCTTGATCTATCTCTATAGATCTTGATGCCCAATATTTAAGTAGCTTTATCCAGGTATTCCTTTGAAAAATTCCTTTCAAACAACCCTTTATGCTTTCCATAAATTCTACATTATTTCCGATCAACAATATGTCATCCACATATACTTATCAGAAATTCTATAGTGCTCCCACTCACTTTCTTGTAAATACAAGTTTCTTATAAACTTTGTATAAAACCAAAAGCTTTGATTACCTCATCGAAGCGTATATTCCTACTCCGAGATGCTTGCTCCAGTCCATAGAAGGATCGCTGGGGCTTGCATGCCTTTTAGCATCCTTAGGACCGACAAAACCTCCTGGTTGTATCACATACAACCTTTCCTCGCGGAAACCATTAAGGAAACTCTGTTTATACATCCATCTGCCAGATTTCATAATCGAAAAATGCAGCAACTACTAACACAATTCCAACAGACTTTAGCATCGCTACGGGTGAGAGAGTCTCATCATAGTCAACGCCTTGAACTTGTCAGAAACCACTTTGCGACAAGTCGAGCTTTATAAATGGTGACAATTACCATCAGCGTCTGGCTTCTTCTTAAAGGTCCATTTGTACTTAACGACCTGCCGTTCAACGGGCAAGTCTACCAAAGTCCATACTTGGTTTTCATACATGGATCCTATCTCGTATTTCATGGCTCCTAGCCATTTATTGGAATCCGGGCCCACCATCACTTCATCATAGCTCGTAGGTTCACTTTTGTCTAAGAACATGACCTCCAAGACAGGATTGTCGTACCACTCATGAGCAGTACGATTCCTTGTCGTCCTGCGAGGCTCGGTAGTAGCTTGATCTGAAGTTTCATGATCATATCATTAGCTTCCTCTTCATTTGGTGTAGGTGCCGCAGAAACATCTTTCTGCGCCGTGCTATCATCCAACTGAAGTGACGGTTCAATAACCTCATCAAGTTCTACCTTCCTCCCACTCAATTCTTTCGAGAGAAACTCTTTCTCGAGAAAGGACCCGGTTTTTAGCAACAAACACTTTGCCCTCGGATCTGAGATAGAAGGTATACCCAACTGTTTCCATAGGGTAACCTATGAAGACGCATTTGTCCGCTTCGGGTTCGAGCTTATCAGGTTGAAGTCTTTTCACATAAGAGTCGCAACCCCAAACTTTAAGAAATGACAGCTTAGGTTTTTGCCAAACCATAATTCATATGGTGTCATCTTAACGGACTTTAGATGGTGCCCTATTTTGAAGTGAATGTAGTTGTCTCTAATGCATAACCCCCAAAATGATAGTGGCAAATCGGTAAGAGACATCATAGTACGTACTATATCCAATAGAGCACGGCTACGACGTATGGACACACCATCACACTATGGTGTTCCAGGTGGCGTGAGTTGTGAAACAACTTCCACATTGTCTTAAGTTGCATACCAAACTCGTAACTCAGATATTCACCTCCACAATCATATCGTAGACATTTTATCTTCTTGTCACGATGATCTTCAACTTCATTCTGAAATTGCTTGAACTTTTCAAACGTTTCAGACTTGTGTTTCATTAAGTAAATATACCCATATCTACTCAAATCATTAGTGAAGGTAAGAAAATAACGATATCCACCGCACACTTCAACACTCATTGGACCGCATACATCAACATGTATCATTTCCAATAAGTCACTTGCCCGCTTCATCATACCGGAAAACGGGGTCTTAGTCATCTTGCCCATGAGGCATGGTCCGCATGCCTCAACCGATTCGAAATCGAGTGAGTTCAAAGATCCATCAGCATGGAGTTTATTCATGCGCTTTACACCAATATGACCTTAGCGGTAGTGCCACAAGTATGTGGTACTATCATTATTAACTTTGCATCTTTTGGTATCAATATTATGAACATGTGTATCACTACGATCGAGATTCAATAAACCTTTCACATTGGGTGCATGACCATTGAAGGTATTATTCATGTAAACAGAATAACCATTATTCTCTGACTTAAATGAATAACCGTATTGTAATAAACACGATCCAATCATGTTCATGCTCAACACAAACACCAAATAACATTTATTTAGGTTTAACACTAATCCCAAAGGTAGAGGGAGCGTGCGATGGTGATCACATCAACCTTGGAAACACTTCCAACACACATCGTCACCTCGCCCTTCAGCTAGTCTCCGTTCATTCCGTAGCTTTTATTTCGAGTTACTAACACTAGCAACTGAACCGGTATCTAATACCCAGGTGCTACTAGGAGTACTAGTAAGGTACACATAAATAACACGTATATCAAATATACTTCTTTTGACGTTGCCAGCCTTCTTATCTGCCAAGTATCTGGGGCAGTTCTGCTACCAGTGACCGTTCCCCTTATTATAGAAGCACTTAGTCTCGGATTTGGGTTCAACCTCGGGTTTCTTCACTGGAGCAGCAACTGGCTTGCCATTCATGAAGTTTCCCTTCTTGCCCTTGCCCTTCTCGAAACTAGTGGTTTTACTAGCCATCAACACTTGATGCTCCTTCTTGATTTCTACCTTCGCGGTGTCAAACATCGCGAATAGCTCAGGGATCATCTTCTCCATCCCTGGCATGTTATAGTTCATCACGAAGCTCCAGTTGCTTGGTGGCAGTGACTTGGAGAACTATCACTATCTTATTTGGAAGATCAACTCCCACTTGATTCAAGCGATTGTAGCACCCAGACAATCTGAGCACATGCTCACCGATTGAGCTATTCTCTTTCATCGTGCAGGCAAAGAATCTTGTTGTAGCATACCTCTCAACACGGGCACGAGCCTGAAATCCCAATTTCAGCTCTTGGAACATCTCATATGATCTGTGACGTTCAAAACATCTTTGGAGCCTTAATCCTAAGTTGTAAAGCATGACGCACTGAACTATCAAGTAGTCATCAAAAACGTGCATGTCTGATGTTCTCAACACCCACAGACGACGCTTGAGGGGGTGGCGCACCGAGCAGCGCATCAAGGACATAAGCCTTGTGTGCAGCAACTGAGGACAATCCTCAGATCACGGACCTAGTCGCATAATTGCTACTACCATCTTTTGACTTAGTTTTTCTCTAGGAACGTATCAAAATATAGGAGAGCTATAGCGCGAGCTATTGGTCTACAACATAATTTGCAAAGATATTTTGACTATGTTTATGATAATGAGTTCAATTAATCATATTACTAAAGAACTCCCACTCAAATCAACATCCCTCAGGTTGTCCGAGTGTAACATGATCCAAATCCACCAACCCAAGTCTGATCATCACGTGAGATGGGGTGGCTTCAATGGTAAACATCTCCATGTTGATCATATCTACTATATGACTCATGTTCGACCTTTCGGTCTCCTGTGTTCCGAGGCCATGTCTGTACCTGCTAGGCTCGTCAAGTTTAACCCGAGTGTTCCACATGTGCAAAACTGGCTTGCACCCGTTCTATGCGAACGTAGAGTCTATCGCGCCCGATCATCACGTGGTGCCTCGAAACGAAGAACTTTCGCAACGGTGCACACTCGGGGAGAACACAATTTTTATCTTGAAATTTTAGTGAGAGATCACCTTATAATGCTACCGTCGTCCTAAGCAAAATAAGATGCATAAAAGGATTGACATCACATGCAAATCATAAGTGACATGATATGGCCATGAACTTGTGCTTTTAATCTCCATCTCCAAAGCACCGGCATGATCTCCATCGTCACCGGCATGACACCATGATCTCCATCATCGTGCTGCCATCGGGGTTGTCGCGCCAACCATGCTTGTACTACTATTGCTACCGCTTAGCGATAAAGTAAAGCATTACATAGCGCTTAATGAGTGACAGGCAGGCCACATAATAATTAAAGACAACCCTATGGCTCCTGCTGGTTGCCGTATCAACATGCAAGTTGATAATCTATGCAAAACATGATCATCTCATACATCACATATATCACATCATGTCTTTGGCCATATCACATCACAACATGCCCTGCGAAAACGAGTTAGACGTCCTCTACTTTGTTGTTGCAAGTTTTATGTGGCTGCTATGGGCAACTAGTAAGAACCGTTCTTACCTACGCAAAGCCACAACAGTGATATTCAAGTTGCTATTTAACCTTCTATAAGGACCGCCTCTGTCGAATCCGATTCAACTAAAGTTGGAGAGACAGATACCCGCCAGCCATCTTTATGCAACAAGCTGCATGTCAGTCGATGGAACCGGTCTCTCGTACATGGACGAGTAAGGTTGGTCCGAGCCGCTTCATCCCACAATACCGCCGAATCAAGATAAGACTAAGGAAGTAAGCAATCTGAACATCAACGCCCACAAACTCTTTTGTGTTCTACTCGTGCATATCATCTACGCATAGACCTAGCTCTGATTCCACTGTTGGGGAACGTTGCATGGGAAACAAAAAAATTCCTATGCACACGCAAGATCTATCCATGGAGATGTATAGCTATGAGAGGGTGAGTGTATCTACATACCCTTGTAGATCGCTAAGCGGAAGCATATATAACGCGGTTGATGTAGTCATACTCTTCACGATCCAATCGTGATCCAATCCGATCCAGTGCCGAACGGACGGCGCCTCCGCGTTCAGCACACGTGCGGCTCGATGACGTCTCCTCCTTCTTGATCTAGCAAGAGAGGAAGGAGAAGTAGATGGGATCTCAACCAGCACAACGGCATGGTGGAGATGGTGGCGTCGCAGTGCCGGCAGGGCTTCGCCAAGCGCCTCTGGAACGACGTACGAGGAAGAAACGGCAGAGACGGGAGGAGGGCCGTGGTCAAGGGAGGGTCTTCAGCCCCCTTGCACCTCCCCACCTTTATATAGGCGTGGGAGGGGCTGGTGGCTTCCCCTCCAAGCCCCTAGGGTCGTTGGTCAAGGGGGGAGGAAGGAAATCCATCCTTTCCTTTCCCACCGGTCACTATCCCCCTTTTTTAGGGATCTCGATCTTATCCTTTCGGGATATGATCCTATTCCTTTTAAAGGGGGGTCTTGATGTGCCTAGACCAGGGGTGTGGGGACTTTCCCCATTACCCACGTTCATGAGGGTCCACATGCAGGTGGGCCCCACTCCGGAACCTTCTAGAACCTTCCTGGTACAATACCGAAAAATCCCGAACATTTTTCAGTAGCCAAAATATGACTTCCCATATATAAATCTTTACCTCCGGACCATTCTGGAGCTCCTCGTGACATTCGGGATCTCATCCGGGAATCTGAACAACATTCGTTCACCAACGTACATATCCCAATACTACTCTAGCGTCACCGAACGTTAAGCGTGCGGACCCTACGGGTTCGAGAATCATGTGGACATGACCGAGACACCTCTCCGGTCAATAACCAATAGCGGGACTTGGATGTCCATATTGGTTCCCACATATTCCACGAAGATCTTTATCGGTCGAACCACGATGCCAAGGATTCAATCAATCCCGTATGCAGTTCCCTTTGTCCAGCGGTATGTTACTTGCCCGAGATTCGATCATCGATATCTCCATACCTAGTTCAATCTCGTTATCGGCAAGTCTTTTTACTCGTTTCGTAATACAAGATACCATGACTAACTCCTTAGCCACATTGCTTGCAAGCTTCTTGTGATGTTGTATTACCGAGTGGGCCCAGAGATACCTCTCCGTCATACGGAGTGACAAATCCCAGTCTCGATCCATGCCAACCCAACAGACACCCTCGGAGATACCTGTAGAGCACCTTTATAGTCAACAAGGACGCCACACCCACTACACGCTTCCAGGTACTGCGCCACCGACGTGGTGCAGCCTCCCAGCTAGAGCTGCCCTCTGGCGGAGTGGCGGAGCGACGACGACGGACATGTGCCATTGGCAATTGGGGGAGAAGAAACCTTGGGAAGCTATGGGCAGGGAGGGGATGAATGCGATGTGGAGGCGCCGGCCATGTGGGTTTATAAAGCAGGCGGCCAAGACGAGCCGGGCAGGAAGCTTGCGCGCGTTCCTGCACGGTTGCGCGGGAACGGGAAGCCCAAAAGAAACGTTGCGCGCTCCCGAAGCATTGGGTGATTGGGGGATTTCAGCGAGCCGGGCGGGAAGCTTGCGCGGGAACCTGCACGCTCCCGAAGCGTGCACTGGAATCCTCGGGCGGCAGCGCGGTGACAAGACGGGACGGAGGTGGGAGAAATGACAAGTACACAAACGGTTAATAATAGAAAACCATTTGCGTTTTACTACAAAGCAAATGGTCGTTATGTACGCACCGTCGCGAATTAATCTACGCATGAGGCGGTTGATGCGGCCGCGGCGCGCTGTGGTCGCGTCCGTGCGCACTTGCTCTGCCGGCGTCCACGCGCGAACGGCACGTACGTTCGGGGCGCCATATGCATGTGGTTGTGCCGCTCTCGGCGCCACCATGCAGTTAAGCACTGCAAAAACTACCATGCGGACGTGCCGAAATTCCAGGTCGTCCGGCGCAATTTATTCCCGCGACCATTTACTTTCGTCTCTTCCACCTTTCGATCGCGCCACACAACACAAGAAGCACACCCACTATCTCTTCATCGCTTCAACCTTCCCGTGCGGATCCAATGGCGGCTGCCAGCGCCGAGCGGCAGTTCGCCAAAATTGTCAAAGTGGACACCCACATCAGGAAGACGGACCTTTCGGTGGTGTACACCAATGACCCGGTCGTGGTGGTGAACTCCATCAACATGTTGGAGCAGCTGCTTGCTAAGGATGACAAGTACAAAGTGGTCGGTGATAACCCACAAGTATAGGGGATCGTAACAGTTTTCGAGGGTAGAGTATTCAACCCAAATTTATAGATTCGACACAAGGCAAGCCAAAGAATACTTGAGAGTATTAGCAGTTGAGTTGTCAATTCAACCACACCTGGAGATTAAATATCTGCAGCAGAGTGATCAGTAGCACAGTAATATGATAGTTGTGATAGTAGTAGCAATAGTAACGGTAGCGGTAACAGTAGTAGCAATAGTTTTGTAGCAGTTGGAACAGCAGTAATAGCAGTAGTAACTTAGCAAGAACAATAAGTGGAAGGTCGTAGGCACTGGATTGATAACTCGTTGGATGATATTCATCATATAACAGTCATAACCTAGGGCGATACAGAACTAGCTCCAGTTCGTCAATGTAATGTAGGCATGTATTCCGTAAATAGTCATACGTGCTTATGGAAAAGAACTTGAATGACATCTTTTGTCCTACCCTCCCGTGGCAGTGGGGTCCATATGGAAACTAAGGGATATTAAGGCCTCCTTTTAATAGAGAACCGAAACAAAGCATTAACACATGGTGAATACATGAACTCCTCAAACTACGGTCATCACCGCGAAGTATCCCAAATATTGTCACTATGGGGTAGACGGATCATAACACGTAATAGGTGCATATGACTAGGCAAGATTGGATCAAGAACATGGATATAGAGATGATAACATAAACGGTTCAGATCTGAAATCATGGCACTCGGGCCCTAGTGACAAGCATTAGGCATAGCAAAGTCATAGCAACAACAATTTCAGAACATAAAGGATACTAGTGATCAAGCCCTAACAAAACTAACTCGACTACATGATGAATCTCATCCAACTCCTCACCGACCAGCAAGCCTATGAAGGAATTACTCACTCCCGGTGGGGAGCATCATGGAGTTGGCGATGGAGAAAGGTTGATGATGACGAAGATCGAAGATTCCCCTCTCCGGAGCCCCAAACGGGCTCCAGATCTGGCCTCCCGATGAAGAACAGGAGGTGGCGGTGGCTCCGTCTCGTGAAATGCGATAATTCTTTCTCTCCTATTTTTTCTGGAAAAATAGGAATTTATAGTGGCGGAGATAGGTCAAGTGGGGCCTCGAGGTGCCCACCACCCACCAGAGCACGCCGGGAGGGGGCTGGCGCGCCCAGGTGGGTGTTGCGCACCCTGGGCCCCCTCTCCGGTGGTTTCTGGCTCCAGTATTTTTTATATTTTCCAAAATAAATCTCCAAAAAGTTTCGTTCCATTCCGAGAACTTTTATTTCTGCACAAAAAACAACACCATGGCAATTCTGCTGAAAACAACGTCAGTCTGGGTTAGTTCCATTCAAATCATGCAAATTAGAGTCCAAAACAAGGGCAAAAGAGTGAGGAAAAGTAGATACGTTGGAGACATATCAACTCCCCCAAGCTTAAACCTTTGCTTGTCCTCAAGCAATTCAGTTGATAAACTGAAAGTGATAAAGAAAAACTTTTATGAACTCTTTTGTTCTTGTTTACATATATATGCTTAAGTAGCACCCAGGTTTTTAGCAAAGATTATGACTAACCATGTCGACAATAAATCTTAGGAATTATATTTACTCATATCAATAATATAAGCAACTACCGAGTAATAATAAGATATCTCAAGCGCCAACATTTTGTCAAAACAATCATGATACAATATGACAATAGTGGTATCTCGCTAGCCCTTTCTGAGACCGCAAAACATAAATGCAGAGCACCTCCAAAGTTCAAGCAGTGACTAAACATTGTAATTTATGGTAGAAAAGATCCTGTCATGCTGCACCCAACATCAACTATACACAATGCATGAGGATGACAATAGTGCTCTCAGGTCTGGCGCTTATTTGAGAAGGTGATGACTCAACATAAAAGTAAATAGATAGTCCCTTCGCAGAGGGAAGCATGGATTTGCAGCGGTGCCAGAGCTCAAAGTTTAAAACATAGATAGATATAATTTTGGGAGGTACACCCTTCCTGTCAACGTCACGACCAAGAGTTATCAATATCTTCCATGCTAAACAAATTAGCGGCGGTTCCCAAGCGGTAAAAGTAAAGGTTTACTCCCCCTCCAACAATCACACTCCACGGCGAGCCGCATCCACGGGTACCATCCAAACCAACAACATTCCTGGGGGTGTTTTGTTTAATTATTTTTGATTTTTGATTTCGGGACTGGGAATCCCTATTACCGCCCCTCTCGTGTAAGGACAAGTGAATAAACAGTCGTCATGAGAATAACCCACTTAGCATAGAAGATACTGACCGCCCCCTATCGCTCCATGAGCGGTCCAGACACACAAAACAAAAGTTTATTTGAAATTTTAGAGGTGGCACATACAAATTTACTTTGGAACGGCAGGGTAATACCGCATAAAGGTAGATATAGTGGACTCATCTGGCATAACTTGGTTTAAGGGTTTTGATGCACAAGCAGTATTTCCGCTTAGTACAGGCAAAGGCTAGCAATTAGATTGAGAAGCGGCCAGCTAGAGAGCGAAGACGGCCATGAACATGCATTACATATAATCAACATTGAATACTAGCATGAGTAGGATATGGACACCATGAACATAAATATCATTAAGGCTATGTTGGTTTTGATTCAACTACATGCGTGAGCATGTGCCAAGTCAAGCCACTTGAAACATTCAGAGGAGGATACCATATCATCATACCGCATCACAACCATTTTAATGCATGTTGACACCCAAGATATATCATTATCCACTCCTAGCTATTTAAGCATGGCATGAACAACTATAATCTCTAATGGTTATTACAAACATGTTTGATCATAATGAGCTGAATCAAGGGATACTAGGTTAAACATATTTACAAAAACAAAAACAAGTTGAGTTCATACCCGCCTTTCTCTACCACAGTCAATTCATCAAATGTCGTCATTATTGCCTTTCACTTGCACGACTGAATGATAAGAGAATAATAATAGTGCAAGAATGTCGTGGACTAAGCTGGAATCTGCAAACATTTTATTCAAGAGGAGAAGACAAGGTAATATGGGTTCTTTGTTAGGTAGACGATAATGCAGATGAGAACCACTCAACAATTTCATCGTGGTCTTCTCCTCGGTACTCGAGTAAAAAGAAAAGAATTTTAGAGAAACACACTGAAATATTTTTGGACTTTTTGTTTTTTCTTGAAGGAAGCAAATTAAAGAGGAAAAACAAAATCGAGAAAAATTATTTACGAGGGATAGCTCCCAACAAACAAAGGAAGAAGCGAGAAATCTTTTTGGGTTTTCTTTTAGTGCAACAATTAAACTAAGCGAGAAAGAAAAACTAAAAAGAAGTAGGAAATGTTTTGGGTTTTTTCAAAGTTGTTCAAACACACAAGAAGAAAGCGAGAAAACAAATCTAACATGGATATTACAATGAAAAAGTGTGAACACCGACAACTGGAATGAAATGTGCGAACATGAATGTAATGTCGGTGGAAATACGTACTCCCCCAAGCTTAGGCTTGTGGCCTAGCTTGGTAATCACCATCCGTATGAATAATAATCTGGGCGATGGCTCATCGAGAACCTCGGAGCATACTCCGCAGCCCTCCTGGCAGCTTCAACCTCCGTGTTGTACTCATAAGCTTCGCTCTCAAGAACATAATATATTCCCCTAGTGTGAAAATCAAAGAGAGCAGGAGTAGGCAAAACAACAGGCACAACAGGTTTTTTATTAAATCTCAAGTTATAGGTGTAGTTGGTGGCCGTACCCATAAGGAACTTATGATGTTTCATAGCATCAAAGTCTAAATACTGAGTGGGTAGGATGGGGTCATTAGGCCAAGGTGAAACATTTAATCTCTCAGCTACACGGGAGGCATAAATTCCTCCATAAAAATTACCATTAGCAGCATTAAGCTACAACCTCCGTGCAACAATTGCATCAAGATTATAACCCTTATTCCCAGTTATGGCAGTTTGTCAGAGACTCAAATCACATAGGGTGCTACAATCTTCTTTGCCTACAATACATTTACCGTTAAAGAGCGCAAAATATTGGAGTGATGGAAAATGGATGCTGTTAACTCTCCCTTGTGCAACCCCTCTACCTTCGCCAAAGCAAAGATTAACTAAAAATGACGCGTACTCAGATTTTGTGGGTTCATCGAAGGAACCCTCAAATGGAAGTTTGCATGCATCGCTAAACATTTCTAATGGCATGGTAAAGGAATGATCGTACAGGTTAAACGAAACTCTAGACTCATGAGGAAAATATTTGAATTTCTTTGTGAAGGTTTTCGTGAGTTCGAGGTGTTGGGGGCACTCATCTACGATGAAGGAAGCAAGCCCTGTGTTGTGGATAAATTGATAAAATTCCTCCTTAATACCTGCACCTTCCATGAACTCGTCACAGGGCCACAAGCATGATTTGGTGGCGGCATTTCGCATCGAGCTTTCGCTTGGTTCAACATAAGACTGTCGAACTGAGCTTCCACTTGACGAGGATCCCGAGGATCTCCTCCTCGAAGAACTCCTAAAGAATTGCATTTTTATTCCTATAAAAATTCTGAAAAAAAATTAGTCCACAAAAAATTTGTCAACAAAACTTTGTAAGATTGTTAGCAACTACTCCTAAGCATGCATAGGGGCCATATTGCGCATTCAAACTACTTAGAACTCTAAGAATTCAACATGCAAGATCATCTATAGCAGCAACTAGAGTAGCTAATTACTCTAAAAATAACCCACTAAAACAAAAACTAATTGGAGCAATGGAGGAGTCACATACCAAGTAGCAATCCCTCCAAACAGTTTCAGAAACGGAGCTTCGAGCAAAGAGATCGAAATCCACGGGTGTGAGAGCAAGAACACGAAAATGGTGGCTGTGGTGATTTTTTCTTGAGGTAGGTGACAAGGTGGGCTAAAGAGATAAGTGAGGGGGCCAACGTGGGGGCCACCACCACCAGGGCGCACCTAGGGGGTGCTGGCGTGCCCTGGTGGGTGCTGTGTACCCTGGGCACTCCCCTCAGGTGTTATTTCCAATAAAAATTCTTAAATATTCAGGAAAAATTCGTGTTAAATTTCCAGGGCATTCAAAGAATTTTTATTTTTGGGTCATTTTTTATTGCACAGAGAAAACAGAAAACAGGATAAACATGGCATTTTATTTTATTTGACTAACTAAAACAGAAAATAAAAGGTGGAGCAGAAAGTTGTGCTTACTAGATTCGTCGGCTTCATACCTCTCAAAAATGATTCATTAATAAGGTTGATCAGTTCTTATTAAACACCACTTCCGATTAGCATGAAACCGAAGAACTTTCGTAAAACACTAAGTTACCTCAATGGGGATGTGCATATCCCCTACAATAAGTATATCATATTTCTTCTTGGCAGTAGGTAGAGGTAATTTAAAACTTCCAATAGTGATGGTCGGAGATTCTTCAGTAACATTTATACCATTCACTTGAAATTGTTTCTTCGGAAAGTGCATTGTGTGCTCATTACCATTAATATGAAAAGCGACTTTTCTTTTATTGCAATCAATAATAGCACCTGCAGTATTCAAAAAGGGTCTACCAAGGATAATCGACATGTTGTCGTCCTCGGGCATCTCAAGAATAACAAAGTCCGTTAAAATAGTAACATTTGCAACAACAACGGGAACATCCTCACAAATACCAATAGGTATGGCTGTTGATTTGTCAGCCATTTGCAATGATATCTCAGTAGGTGTGAGTTTATTCAAATCAAGTCTTTTATATAAGGAGAAAGGCATAACACTAACACCGGCTCCCAAATCACACAAAGCAGTTTTAACATAATTTCTTTTGATGGAGCAAGGTATAGTTGGTATTCCAGGATCTCCAAGTTTTTTAGGTACTCCATCCTTAAAAGAATAATTAGCAAGCATAGTGGAGATTTCAGCTTCAGGTATTTTTCTTTTATTATTGATGATGTCTTTCATATACATTGCATAAGGGGCCATTTTCAAAATATCAGTCAAACGGGTACGCAAAAAGACTGGCCTAATCATTTTAGCAAAGCGCTCAAATTCTTCATCATCCTTTTTCTTAGTTGGCTTAGGTGGAAATGGCATGGGTTTCTGAACCCATGGCTCTCTTTCTTTACCATGTTTCCTACCCACAAAGTCTTTCTTATCATACCGTTTATTTTTAGGTTGTGGGTTATCAAGATCAGGAGCAGGCTCTATTTCAACATCATTATCTGGTTCTCTATCATTACTAGGTTGAGCATCATTGTGAACATCATCATTATCATTTTCATTATCACTAGGTTGATGTTCACTACCAGACTGAGTTTCAGCATCGGAAATAGAGACATCATTATTATCAGGAGGTTTTTGTGTCTCAGGTTCACTAGAGGTATGCAAAGTCCTATTATTTTTCTTTTTCTTTTTCTTCTTAGAAGGACTAGGTGCATCAGTATTAATTCTCTGAGAGTCTTGTTCAATTCTTTTAGGATGACCCTCAGGATAAAGTGGTTCTTGGGTCATTCTACCTCCTCTAGTTACTACTCTAGCAGCAAAGTCATGCATATTACTATTCATTTCATCAAGCAATTCTTTTTGAGACTTAGCAACTTGTTCTAACTAAGTTTGAACCATAGAGGCATGCTTTCCTACACCTCTAACATCATTACTGATTCTAAATAGCAAGTCACTCAAGCGAGCAATCATATCACAATTGTATTTCAGTTGTTTCAGAACATGAGCATTGAAATGATCTTGCTTCATAATATAGTTATCAAACTCATATAAGCATTGACTAGGAGATTTATTGTGAGGGATGTCACTTTCATTGAACTTTAATAAGGAATTTACCTCTACCACCTGTGGAGGTGGTGGTGTGTCAAGGCCATGTATTTCTTCATTAGGTGGCAAATTCTTAACATCCTCAGCTTTAATACCCTTTTCCTTCATAGATTTCTTTGCCTCTTGCATATCTTCGGGACTGAGAAATAAGATACCCCTCTTCTTCGGAGTAGGTTTAGGCGGTGGTTCAGGTAGAGTCCAATCATCATAATTATTCAAGGCATTATTCAATAATTCCTCAGCTTGTTCAACAGTTCGTTCCCTGAAAACACAACCAGCACAACTATCTAGGAAGTCCCTAGAAGCATCGGTTAGTCCATTATAAAAGATATCAAGTATTTCATTTTACTTGAGAGGATGATCAGGCAAAGCATTAAGCTGCTGGAGAAGCCTCCCCCAAGCTTGTGGGAGACTCTCTTCTTCAATTTGCACATAGTTAAATATTTCCTGTAAGGCAGCTTGTTTCTTATGAGCAGGAAAATATTTTTCAGAGAAGTAGTAAATCATATCTTGGGGACTACGCACACAACCAGGAGTAAGAGTATTGTACCATGTCTTAGCATCACCCTTTAATGAGAACGGAAATAACTTAAGGATATAATAGTAGCGAATCTTCTCATCATGAGTAAAGAGGGTGGCTATATCATTCAGCTTAGTAAGGTGTGCCACTACAGTTTCAGTTTCATAGCCATGGAAAGGATAAGATTCAACCAAAGTAATTAACTCTGGGTTGACAGAGAACTCATAATCCTTATCGGTAACACAAATAGGTAAGTAGCAAACTTAGGATCACATTTCATTCTAGCATTCAAAGTTTTTTCCTTATACTTGCATAGCAATTTCTTAAGATCGTCTCTATCCTAGCAAGAAAGAATTTCTCTAGATATCTCCTCGTCCATAACATAACCTTCAGGTATCTTAGGCATTTCAAACTTAGGAGAACTAGGAATAGTAGGAGTTTCATAATCATAATCAGTTTCATAAGCTTCATCAGTTTCAGCAATTTCATTTTCTTTAGCTCTAGCAATTTGTTCATCAAGAAATTCTCCTAGCGGCACATTATCATCAAGCATGGTACTAGCATCATCATAAGCATCATTCATAGCAGAGGTAGCATCATCAATAACTTGCGACATATCAGGATTACTAGCATGTGGTGGCGTTGCAAGCTTACTCATAACAGAAGGTGAATCAAGTGCAGAGCTAGATGGAGTTCCTTACCTCCCCTCGTAGTAGAGGGAAAAATCTTGGTCCTTGGATCCTTCAGATTCTTCATAGTGATAAATTGATATAAATTCCAAGTGACTCAACAAATATTGCTATGCTCCCCGGCAACGGCGCCATAAAAAGGTCTTGATAACCCACAAGTATAGGGGATCGCAACAGTTTTCGAGGGTAGAGTATTCAACCCAAATTTATAGATTCGACACAAGGGGAGCCAAAGAATACTTGAGAGTATTAGCAGTTGAGTTGTCAATTCAACCACACCTGGAGATTAAATATCTGCAGCAGATTGATTAGTAGCACAGTAATATGGTAGTTTTGATAGTAGTAGCAATAGTAACGGTAGCGGTAACAGTAGTAGCAATAGTTTTGTAGCAGTTGGAACAACAGTAATAGCAGTAGTAACTTAGCAAGAACAATAAGTGGAAGGTCGTAGGCATTGGATCGGTAACTCATTGGATGATATTCATCATATAACAGTCATAACCTAGGGCGATACAGAATTAGCTCCAGTTCGTCAATGTAATGTAGGCATGTATTCCGTAAATAGTCATACGTGCTTATGGAAAAGAACTTGAATGACATCTTTTGTCCTACCCTCCCGTGGCAGCGGGGTCCGTATGGAAACTAAGGGATATTAAGGCCTCCCTTTAATAGAGAACCAGAACAAAGCATTAACACATGGTGAATACATGAACTCCTCAAACTACGGTCATCACCGCGAAGTATCGCAAATATTGTCACTATGGGGTTGACGGATCATAACACGTAATAGGTGCATATGACTAGGCAAGATCGGATCAAGAACATGGATATATAGATGATAACATAAATGGTTCAGATCTGAAATCATGGCACTCGGGCCCTAGTGACAAGCATTAGGCATAGCAAACTCATAGCAACATCAATCTCAGAACATAATGGATACTAGTGATCAAATACTAACAAAACTAACTCGATTACATGATGAATCTCATCCAACTCCTCGCCGACCAGTAAGCCTACGAAGGAATTACTCACTCCCGGTGGGGAGCATCATGGAATTGGCGATGGAGAAAGGTTGATGATGACGAAGACCGAAGATTCCCCTCTCCAGATCTGGCCTCCCGATGAAGAACAGGAGGTGGCGGCTGAGGGAGTCCGGGATTAAGGGGTCCTCGGACTGCCGACTTATTTCTCATAGGCCGGGCTCGTGGGCCGCTCGCTGAGGATGGGATTGATCGAAGGCTTCGTCGCTATGGAGGAAACCTCACGAGTTGTGGCGTGTTTTTCGAGATTAAGATAGTAGATTAGGCATGTTTTTCCCCTCCGGTGGGCAACCGACCATATGTAACCCTAATGACCCTTGGCGCCTATATAAGCCGAAGGGTTTTAGATTGTAAGACAGAGAAACTCATCTAGGGTTTTAGCTAGTCGATCTCGAGGTAGATCAACTCTGTAACCTTCATACCATCAATATAATCGAGCAGGATGTAGGGTTTTACCTCCATAGGAGGGCCCGAACCTGGGTAAACATCGTCTCCTTCGTCCCCTTGTTACCATCGATCCAAGACTCACAGCTCGGGACCCCCTACCCGAGATCCGCCGGTTTTGACACCGACATTGGTGCTTTCATTGAGAGTTCTGCTGTGATCACCAAAGGAATCGATGGCTCACCTTGTCATAAGCAGCGAGATCTGTAGCCAGGACGTCCCCATCCCTGGTCAGATCTTCACTGGCGGCGATATCTTGTCGCACGCCAACCCGACTGACCATCATGGCCACATCGGAAGCTTCTTCCATGATCAAAAAATCAGATTCGGAACCTTATAGTTTGTCACCGATTCACGGGGAGAGCTTGTTTGGCTGGAGCCCTCAGCTCTCATGGAGGAGCCCGCATATCCCGACGCCTCGATGCTGGGAGCGCCGGGCTCCACCTCTAGGGCGGCTTTTACCCCCGGGCTGTCTAGAACACCCAACCCCGTCGTTGTGCCCGGACCCGCCATGGACAAACGTAACCTGGACTCGCTGTCAAGCGACTCCAGAACCACGACACTGTGGATTAACCCCGCGCGCTTCAGCGACACGCGCCCCACCAACGCCTCGTCCTTAAACGAGCTACTCGATCGGATTCAAGCCATTGGCATGACTGACGATCAGACGCCGGTCTATGACCGGATCGGGCTTAAACCCGACGATAGGGAGATTCGCACCCCCTCGATCACTCACCTAGTCGCAACCGTTGAGTGTCCGGCTGGAGGTTCGTCCCCCCAACAACCGGAATTAAGGACGGTTTATTTCCGATCATCAGGACCCCGTCTGTAACTCGGATTCTGGGGTTCGTTCCGGAAATAGTTCGGGATCGGTCCCCAATTTAGCGCGCAACTTGAACCCCGTGATTCCGGACTCACATCGTGGCGCTGAACTAAAAATTTTCCCACCCACCACCCAAGTCGAGCATTCAAGCAGCGCAGGAGAGTCCAAGTCTTCGGACTTATGGGATGTCAAACAATTACCAGGGGAATCGGTTCATCATTTTTGGGCTAGACTCCTCCTCATTAGAGACAGAGTACCAGGCTCTAGTAACCAGGAGATAATGGCAACCTTCAGCCGCAATTGTCACGATGAAGGGATCCTCAATGCCCTATCCCGTTAACACATCCGCGACTTCACCGAGCTATCGGACCTGGTACAAAAATATTGTGCCATGGAGAGCACCTGGCAAGCCGAACGGCTACTTTCGGAACCAGACTTTATCGAACACCCTAGAGGAGACCGGAAAAAGCGGATACCCCCGAAGCGGCTAGCCGAGCATGAACCCGCCGAAAAGAGAAATAGACCCCCTACGGGGGCCAGAACTATCCTTGACGGACTATTGGACAAGCCATGCCCTATACATTACGTATTGCTAAACACAAACCCGACTCACAGCCTTAGAGCTTGCTGGGTCGTCAGGCAGGTCGCAAAAAGCGGAGAGGCCATCCTCGAGGCACTACCGCCCAACAGGCGCTCCACAACGCTACCAGAATACAATGCTGAAGTCCTGACGATCTACGAAACGTTCCCCTCCAGGAACAGGAGGAAAAGAGCTCTTAGAGAACTTGAACAGGTCTACCATGTGGCGGCACCAAGTCCATGGGCAGACATACCAATCACCTTTGGAGACACTGACCGACCAACCATCCGTCCCGGTCAAACACCGGCCGCACTAGTCCTAAACCCCATCATCAATGGTTTCAGGCTGCAGAAGGTGCTAATGGATGGCGGCAGTGGTTTAAACCTCATCTACGAAGACACCCTGGAAAAAATGCAGTTCGACCGATCTCGCATCGAGCACAGCAACACAACCTTCCGGGGGATCATCCCTGGGAAAGAGGCGCGTTGTTCAGGACGTAGCACCCTCGACGTAGTGTTCGGCACGCCCGAAAACTACCAATCTGTAGAACTTCTCTTCCATATCGTGCTCTTCCCCAGTGGCTACCATGCCCTGTTGGGGCGTGACGCCTTCACAAAATTCCAGGCTATACCCCATTACGGGTATATGAAGCTTAAGATGCCAGGCCCAAACGGGGTAATCACAGTCGCCAGTGATCCGAATATAGCCCTTCGAGCTGAGAACAAAACAGCAGCGCTCGCCCTCGAGGCACTAGCTGAGACCTTTGCTGCAGAGGAATTGACCGCACTCCGGTCAACAGTGGACAAGGACGATGTAATCCTTAGCAAAAGGCCCAAACCCACTTCCTTTAAACCTGCAAAAGAAATTGTTAAATTTCAGGTACACCCAACGGACCCTAATAAGACAGCGTCCATCGGAGCTCAGCTGGACCCCATGGTGGACGAGGCGCTGCGAGCATTCTTACGAGAAAACTGGGACATCTTTGCCTGGCACCCTTCCGATATGCCAGGAATCCCACGGCGGCTGGCAGAACATAGCCTGAATATAATCCCAGGCTCCAAACCCGTCAAACAGACTCTACGCCGCTTTTCCGAGCCTAAATGACAAGCTATGGGTGAAGAACTAGCCAAATTGCTTGAGGCCGGATTCATACGGGAGATCAAACACCCCAAATGGTTGGCAAACCTAGTGATGGTACCGAAGAAAGACAAATCCTGGCGGCTGTGTGTCGACTTCAAAGACCTTAACAAGGACTGCCCTAAGGACCCTTTCCCCCTACCATGCATAGACCAGATTATTGACGCCACAGCCGGGCACGACTCACTGTGCTTCCTCGACGCTTACTCCGGATACCATCAGATTAAAATGAAGGAATCCGATCAAGCCGCAACAACATTCATCACCCCCTACGGGCCATTCTGCTTCAACACAATGCCTTTCGGGCTAAAAAATGCTGGGGCTACATACCAGCGCATGATCCAGACTTTTGTCTCGAAAAACAGGTCGGTAAAACAGTCGAGGCATACATGGACGACGTGGTCATTAAAACCAAACACGTCAGCCAGCTGATCGACGACCTAAGGCAAACCTTTGCCAGCTTACGCGAGTATGATATACGACTCAATCCGGAGAAATGTGTCTTCGAAGTTCCCGCTGGCAAACTACTCGGATTCATTGTTTCCCATAGAGGAATAGAAGCGAATCTGGCTAAAATCCGCGCCCTATCGGAACTTGCAATTCCCACGGAGCTAAAGCATGTCCAAAAGTTGGCGGGTTGTGTGGCGGCGTTAAGCCGCTTTATTTCCCGTCTCGGTGAAAAGGCTTTACCGCTCTACAGGTTGCTGAAACGGACCAACAATTTTGAATGGACCGATGAAGCAACTGCTGCGTTAGAGGAAATTAAAACACTGCTGGCAAGCAACCCCATACTCACAGCACCAGGCGCCAGTGAACCAATGTTATTGTACATATCGGCCACCAACCAAGTGGTTAGCGTAGTGCTCGTCGTTGAACGAGAGGAGGAGGGTCACAAATTCCGGATACAGAAGCCGGTCTACTACGTGTTAGAAGTGCTAACGCAATGCAAGTCCAGATACCTGCATTACCAGAAGATAGCCTATACAGTATTTATGGCATCACAGAAACTAAGACACTACTTTCAAGAGTGTTCGGTCACGGTGGCATCCGAAGTACCACTGAACGACATAATCAATAACAGGGACGCCACCGGCCGCATAGCCAAATGGGCCATTGAACTCCTTCCTTTCGAAATCGCCTATAAGCCACGACGAGCTATTAAATCTCAGGTGTTGGCAGATTTCCTCGCTGAATGGACGGAGGCCGAGCTCCCCAGGGAATATAGTACATACTCCCATTGGACGATGTACTTCGACGGATCCAAAACACTGGCCGAACTGGGGGCTGGAGTTATTCTCACATCTCCCACAGGCGACAACATCCGATACATGTTGCAAATCATGTATGCCGATTCCAACAATGCAGCCGAGTACGAAGCACTTTTGCACAGTCTTCGGATGGCAGCTTCCATGGGTATACAACGGCTGGAGGTACGGGGAGACTCCAACTTGGCCATCTCTCAAATCAATGACGAATTTGATGCCAAAAACCCAAAGATGGCGGCATATAGAAACGCCGTCCTTAAAATATCCGCACGGTTCGAGGGGCTGGAATTCCATCATGTCGCTAAAGACAACAACCAGGCCGCTGACTTACTGGCCCGCATGGGGGCCAAACGCGACCCTGTCCCAAAAAACACTTTCCTTGAACGGCTATTCAAGCCATCGGTGGTTTGGCAGGACGACAATAAGGGCACCGGATCCATCAGCGCGGAAGAGGTTGTTCCCCCTATAAATGAACAAGACGACCAAATCATCGGCAGCTCTGTAATGGACGAAACGCCTTCGGCTCATGAGGTCATGGCAGTAATTGCACCATGGACCGAGCGCTTCCTCGCTTACCTTCTTCGCCAAGAACTCCCCGACGATCAGACAGAAGCAAGACGCGTAATTCGGCGATCCAAGGCTTATAAAGTCCACGAGGGTGAGTTATACAAGAAAAGCATCACCGGAGTACTCCAGCGGTGCATATCTGAGGAAGAAGGAAGGCGGCTCTTGGCCGAAATCCACGCAGGAATGGGCGGCCATCACGCCGCGGCAAGGGCCCTAGTAAGCAAAGCCTTTCGGGCTGGCTTCTTCTGGCCCACCGCTCGAGCGGACGCCCAATCACTTGTCCAGCATTGCGTGGGATGTGAACTCTTTGCAAACCAAAGTCACATGCCCCCAACAGCTCTTCGGACTATTCCGATTACCTGGCCTTTTGCGGTCTGGGGGCTGGATATGGTCGGACCACTTAAAGGGGGGACCAATTAGAATAAATATCTACTGGTCATGGTGGACAAGTTCACCAAATGGATCGAAGCAAAACCTGTCAAATCAGCCAAGTCCGGACCAGTAATCAACTTTATATCCGGCGTGGTACACCGCTATGGCGTCCCGCACAGTATAATAACGGACAATGGATCCAACTTCACCGCCTAGGATGTAAAGGACTGGTGCGCAAAAATGGGCATTAAGCTCGATTACGCATCGGTGTATCACCCGCAGACCAATGGACAAGTCGAACGGGCCAACGGCCTCATCATGAGTGGTATTAAACCATGTCTGGTCCAATCTCTTCATGAGTTCGACTGCCATTGGGTAGAGGAGCTTGACTCCGTTCTGTGGGGTCTGCGTACCACCCCGAATCGTTCAACGGGATACACACCGTTCTTCATGGTCTATGGGGCAGAAGCAGTCCTTCCTTATGATATTATTCACGATGCACCAAGGGTGCGCATGTATGAAGAAAAGGAGGCCGAGTTAGATCGGCAGGACGACTTGGACGCCTTAGAAGGAGAGCGCGACATAGCTCGGGCTCGCTCTACTTTTTATCAACAGCAGGCCCAGCATTACCAAAGCAGGGAGGTCAGAGCAAAAGCGTACAATGTGGGTGAACTCATCTTATGGCTCCCCGAGAAGCAAAAGCATAAACTCAATCCCAAATGGGAGGGCCCCTTCATAATCGACGAAGTACTCGCAAGAGGGGCTTATCGTCTTCGAAGCCCGCCAAATAACCGCCTCGAACCACACCCATGGAACGCAGCTCGTCTTCGGCGTTTTTACGGCTAGACCGGTGTCGTCATACTTTTTACCCTCCTTTTTCTTTTCTTTCTTTTCATTTTCCTTCCCTCCCACCTTGATGTTTTGCAGGTCCGGATTTTTTCTTTCCCCAAGCCTATGTTCGGCTAAACCGAGCTCGTGTTAAGTCTTTCGGCATACATCCTCAAATGTTAGACCCGAATAAAACACCTGGGGGCTTCTTCCCGAAGCCGATGATTATATATTTTAAGCATCTATTCACATTTCATGTGTATGCATTGTTTCCCTTGTCAATTTTCAAGCCATTATATGCATCAATTCGAACTAAGATTTTTGCCAAGCTGGGTTGCCTCGCTCCTGTGTTTACCCTCTACGTTCCCGATTGTTCGGCTAGAGGGTAAAGGGAGCACCTCTGCGATTGCTACGACCGGGTTATCCGGATACGTACCTCATACGGGTGAAGCCAAAAGCTAGCTATCATTAGTAGAAAATTGGTCAGCTACGATGGAAGCAACAAATAAAATTATGGTTGTTATTACCATTACACGGGCTTCTTTTCTCAAAAAAGGCCACTAGTCGCATACTAGCAGTATGCGGCCTTACTATCTACGATTTACGTAGCAACCTAAAGGAAGGCACCGATAGAGGTACTATTTTCTTTGGAAGATGTTTCTAACGCTAAGCAGTAATATAACATATCTCCCTGTGCGTCTTCTGTCTGTTCGTACCAAATAGCCGGATTGCCTGGTTCCTTGAAAGAATTCCCTCTTATCAAGGGATATTTTATACGGAACACTCCCAAGCTCTTAGCGCGAGAGGTCGAAGCTGATGGCCGGTTAAGACAAAGTTTACAACACAGATGGAGCTATTTTTTGATTTAAAGTACATAGTTACATAGAATCACACATCTGGCTGTCGGTCAAGATTGTCTATTAAGGCATCCAGGGCGCAATCTTCCTGCGAGAGACGAGCAGCAGGCATCACTTGGTCGTACACCAAGCGAAGCGGCACTTCTTGCCCATCAGGCCCTGCTGGCCCAACCCGAGCCATACGCTCGGGGTAAAGACCGGTATAACGGGTCTTGATCATCGCCCACGCCTCTCGTGCTCCCTCCCGGCAGGCCGATGTCTTCCATAGCTCGAACCGACTCCGGGCTTCCTTGAACCGATTGGCTAGTTCGGTCATCCCTTCCGGAGGCTTCTCGGCAGGCCATAGCGCTTTTATCATGCTCCTCATAGCCTTCCGAGCCCGCTCATGCACGGCGGACAGTTCCTTCAGAAGGCTCCCCCGGTAGGAGCCGATCTCTTCTTCAGGCCGCCCGGTTAGGAGACCTATACATGAGACAAGGCATGTACATTACACTTCATGTAGGGGAGATACCCTTCGACGTTATAATCACACTTACCGAACATGCCCCTCTGTATTTTCTAGTTCTCTTCTTGGGTCTGGGCCAATTAAGTCTTTAAACTCTCAATTTTCTCAGCCTGCTGCCTGTTTTCCGCCTGGAGGCGTTTCTTCTCCTCCAGGTATCATTGCAACGAAAGGCAACCGGCCTCATATTGGGACTCGGCGTACCTCTGAGATTCTTGGGTTGCATCTAAATCTTTTTGCACCTGCCCTATAGATTCAGCTGCTAAAAATTACCCTCGCGTCAGCATGGGATTATATACTAAGATCAGTAGAATAGATATACTCACCCTGCGCCTCCCGGGTAAACTTCTTCACTTGTTCAAGTTCGGCCTTCACGGCTTCCACCTGTGTTCGGCTCGCTTCCAATTCATTGGCCAATTGCTCGTTCTGCTGCCTTGAAGCCTGCATCATCCATAAAACAATATGCGGATCCTTAACTCGGTCGTCCCGACCAATTCAAGGCTCAGGGGCTACTGGGTTTACATATGTGTCCGGATTCTCAAAATCAATCACTCACCTTCAGGCTGGATGATATCAGTTTCACGGCTTCCCCAAGCCCAGCTCGGGCAGCTCCGATGTGTGCGTCTGCCGAGCATAGAGCATTAAATTCTTGTTCGGAAAACGGCGGGTGGCGCAGGGTTTCTCGTCGCCGCCGGTGGTTCATCGCGCTCTCTACTTCGGATTTAGTGACTGATACCGCGTCCCCGGAGTCTTCAGGGGGCCGGATTGACCACAGGGGCCTCCGCGGCAGGTTCAGCATGAGCAGAAGATCTTGATTCATGAGTATTGCCAGGCATCCCGGCAACGTCCTCGGCAGAAGATGGTTGTACTCGTTTCCTGAGTATTTCCACATAAGATCTTCTGTGAGATCCTATCGTTCATAATAACAATAGAATAAGCGGCCGAACAAAGTACCTTTTGGTTGAACGAGTGGTCGGCGCCGTCTCCACGATCGGCTCACATGAAGGGCTCCTGTTGATGCCCGGTCCGGGCATTGCTGCTGTAGCCGACATCCGTTGCGAGGACCGACGACGCTTGGGAGTGGAAACTGACATATTTGGGTCGATGGAGGACGTTTGCTTTTTACGGGAAGAATTTTTCTTCTTGCCGGTAGTGGAGGAAGGGAGTGATCCGGGGTGATCGGATATGATAGCCACCTTGGATCGATCAAGGCCCTCTTGGTAAAAGATCCCGTCTTCGTACTCAATGGACAGCTCCGGATCGTCATGGAATCCTAGATCGTCATCACGAGAGTAGTTCTCTGGTTGGGGTCCAGACAATTGACTGTCTCGACAAAGCTCCTCCATTCCTGCAGATTGAAAGCTTCGTCAAAAAGGGCGAATAAAAAACCCGAACTTGGGTCGCAAGGTCGAAAGGCTTACCCATTCGATGGGGTTGTAACTCGAGTAGCCCTCCTTAACCGGTAGCCGAACAAAGTCTTCTTTTTCTCCTTTGTACAGATCGGCAAGTGCGGCTACCAATGCAGTTTGGTTGGCAGGGCCCAGCCGTCGGGAGCGAGTGGTGTCACTTGTTCCGTTGTAACGCCACAAAGGATGTATCCTTTGCTGAAGAGGTTGAACGCATCGGGTGATGGCGGCAGCCATCACGTCAATCATGGTCAGCTTGTGATGAGCCAATATCCTTACGTGGGCGGCCAAGCGTTGAACTTCAGCACCGTCCTCTTGGGATGAACTCTTTGGTCGCCAATTGTACCTTTTCTTCAAAGGGGCGTCAGAGTATTCGGGCAAACCCCTCCGAGATGGATCGAATAGGGGAACGTCCTCAATATAGAACCATTCCGAAGACCATTCTTCGGACTCCTTCTTCGGTGTCCCTACTGGATACCCTGTCCCGGCTATATGGCATACTTCGGCTCCTCTGACTTCCCGAATTGTCTCACCCCGAGTTCGGGGGACGAGGCAGAAGTACTTCCTCCATAATTCAAAGTGTGCCTCGCAGCCCAGGAACATTTTGCAAAGGGCAACAAAGCCCGAAATATGCAGAATAGATCCGGGGGTAAGATGATGGAGCTGGATCCCATAGAACTCCAGTAATCCCCTCAGGAAAGGATGAATGGGGAACCCTAGGCCCCGTAAGAGGAAAGGCACGAAGCATACCCGCTCACCCTTGTTAGGATTGGGGAAGTTCTCCGCGAAGGCTTCGTTGTCAAAAGAAGTCAAGCCGGCGCGGGTAGCCGCCAGATCCGAGGAAGGAAGATACCCTTGGGTCTCGAGATCACGCAACCGAAGGAGGGATACAGAGCAACTTGCCCAATCCCCAGGACGAGAGCCGTAAGGACGCGAGGAAGAGCTGGGGGCGCTCGCCATGTTTTTGTGGTGGTCTCTCGCTTGAAGTTTTTTTCTAACGGGGAAGATGAGGAAGATGTGACCTAGACCACGATTTGACTTGTTTAAATAAGTGGTGCCTCCCTTGTGGGAGGGGCAGTCTTGTAAAAAGCTGCTGGGCCACTCGTCTCCCCTCGGCGCACAAGGATCGAGAAGCGCTGAAAGTTACTACATTGGGTCCCGCAAATTCTCAGCGTTTGAGAATTCTCTGATGACGGGATGGTTACCGAGCAAGAAGGGATAGAGGGACTCGCCTCGCAAGCCGAAGACTTCAACGCGCAAGATTGTCCGGTATACCTCGGCATTGGAGGCTAGTCCGGGGGCTACTGAGGGAGTCCGGGATTAAGGGGTCCTCGGACTGCCAACTTATTTCTCATAGGCCGGGCTCGTGGGCCGCTCACTGAGGATGGGATTGATCGAAGGCTTCATCGTTATGGAGGAAACCTCAGGAGTCGTGGCATGTTTTTCAAGATTAAGATAGTAGATTAGGCATGTTTTTCCCTCAGGTGGGAAACCGACCATATGTAACCCTAATGACCCTTGGCGCCTATACAAGCCGAAGGGTTTTAGATTGTAAGACAGAGAAACTTATCTAGGGTTTTAGCTAGTCGATCTCGAGGTAGATCAACTCTGTAACCTTCATATCATCAATATAATCGAGCAGGACGTAGGGTTTTACCTCCATAGGAGAGCCCGAACCTGGGTAAACATCGTCTCCTTCATCCCCTTGTTACCATCGATCCAAGACTCACAGCTCGGGACCCCCTACCCGAGATCCGCCGGTTTTGACACCGACAGTGGCGGTTCCGTCTCGTGAAATGCGATAATTCTTTCTCTCCTATTTTTTTTCTGGAAAAATAGGAATTTATAGTGGCGGTGATAGGTCAAGTGGGGCCTCGAGGTGCCCACCACCCACTAGGGCGCGCCGGGAGGGGGCTGGCGCGCCTTGGTGGGTGCTGCGCACCCAGGGCCCCCTCTCCGCTGGTTTCTGGCTCCAGTATTTTTTATATTTTCCAAAATAAATCTCCGAAAAGTTTCGTTCCATTCTGAGAACTTTTATTTCTGCACAAAAAAAAACACCATGGCAATTCTGCTGAAAACAGCGTCAGTCCGGGTTAGTTCCATTCAAATCATGCAAATTAGAGTCCAAAACAAGGGCAAAAGAGTGAGGAAAAGTAGATACGTTGGAGACGTATCAGTCGGCTTCGACCTCGAGTACATCGGCGGTCGTGCCGGGCATGATCAGAAGGTTGCCGTCGCCCAGTTGTGTGTGCGCCATCACGTGCTTGTCTACCACTACTGCCTGGCCACAAGTCCTTGCAAGCATTTCGCCAGGTTTGTCAACAGCCCCGACTACAGGTTCACAACGGTGGACACCACCAACGGTCTAAAGGTGCTCAAGACTTCGAGCTTGTCCTGCCAGAAGCTTGTCAACTTCCAAGCTTAGTATAGGGTCTGGGACGGCGAGAAGAAGAAGCAGAAGGACTCCCTGGTTGACCTCGCCGCAGCCATCATCGACCCCTACTACAAAGACATGAAGGCTGAGTGCCACAAGGACAAGTCTGCTTGGCACAAGGCCTGGGTGAACGAACTGGATGAAGAACACATCAAGTACGCGGCCAAGGACGCGTACACAAGCTACGAGATGTACAGGAGGATCATTGACATGAGGAAGTGCCTCCTTCCTGTAGACAGCGAGGGATAGCCACAAGCAAAGCAGTGTCGGCAACCGTCGTCAGAAGAACAGTATGATTTGGTGATCGTCTACTTCTTGTAAATTTATATTGAGGAATGTACATGTGTTGTGTAGTCACTTATGTAACTGGATGTTCAAGTTGGTTATGCAACAATAATGTTGGTGTTCTGTAGACAGAGCATATAGATGTTGTGCAAACAGAGCAAATCACGTCTCATACAATTATTAGCAGCAACCGTCTGCCCACAACACACACAGGTTGTTAGGATGAATTGTTTGGGTTATTTTTGGTCTTCCCACACAATTCTGATGAATGAACTGTTTGCCGAGTACCCACAACACACACGGTTATCAGGATGAATCGTCTGTGTTATTATTGGTCTTCCCAAACAATTCTGATGAATAAACTGTGTGCCGGGTATCACACACGCTTTCTTAGGCTAACTCGGTTGTGTTCTGCTGGATCAGCGCAAACAGTTTGTCCGAGTGAACTGTATGCTGCACTACGCACACGTATGTAGTTTGTTAACCGTTTCTGTTATATTCCATAATCACAAACAGTTCATAAGAACAAACTGTATGCGACGTATCACACACGCAAATATTTTTTGAATCGTATTTGATGGTTCCTCCATCGCACACGGTTTTCATCATTGGCGGCGGAGCTTGAACTATACCGTTTGCGATTAATGGATCGCACATAGTTTCATCAAAAGGTCTCTGATTGATGTGTCGTCTTTGGACCATCCTGCGGTAGTGATGCATCAAATTTTTATTCTTCACGCAATACATGAGCGTGAGCCATTGGACATAGCATTTAGGTGGAATAGAGTATGGTGGTAGATATCAAAGGGGTAAAAGGTGGAGAAGATAATCTCACATCAACTAGGCGTACCAACGGGCTATGGAGATGCCCATCGATAGATGTCAATGCGAGGATTAGGGATTGCCATGCAAATGATGCACTAGAGCTATAAGTGTATGAAAGCTCAAATGAAGCTAAGTGGGGTGTGCATCCAACTTGCTTGCTCATGAAGACCTTGGGCATTTGAGGAAGCCCGTCATAGGAATATACAAGCCAAGTTTGTAAAATGAATAAGTAATTCCCACTAGCATATGAAAATGATATATCATGAGACTCTCTGCATGAGGAGCATGGTGCCACTTTGAGGCACAAGTGTGGAAAAAAGATAGTAGCAAAGTCCCTTCTCTCATTTTCTCTCATTTTTTTTGAATGGATGGTGGGCTCATCTGGCCTCCCCCATCTTTATTTTTTTTGTTCGGAGTCTCATCTCTACTTGTGGGAGAATCATCGTCTCCATCATTCTTTCCTCACTGGGACAATGCTCTAATAATGATGATCATCACACTTTTATTTACTTACAACTCGATATGGAGAACTGATATGAAGATATGACTCTGTATGAATGCCTCTGGCAGTGTATCAGGATGTGCAATGATCTAGCGTGACATGTATCAAAAATATGATGAACGGTGGCTTTGCCACAAATACTATATCAGCTCTATATGATCATGCAAAGCAATATGATGATGAACGAACTAGTCATGTGAAGTGACGATCGAATTTGCATGGCTAATATATCTCGGAATGGCTATGGAAATGCCATAATAGGTAGGTATGGTGGCTGTTTTGATGAAGATATAACAAGGCTTATGTGCGACAGAGTGTGTCATGTCACGGGGTTTGGATGAACCGGCGAAAGTTGCGCTGATCCTCGAGTTGAGAATGGGTTATGCACGGTACCGAAGAGGCTAGAAAATATGAGAAGGTGAGATTGCGTATGTCCATGGTTTCACATTAGTCATAAAGAACTCATACACTTATTGCAATGTTTTATTAGTTTTATCATAAATAAAAGTACTACTCGCATGCCCCGAGGGAAGAGGCTGGTAGGAGTTAACCATCGCGCACTTCCGACCCGAAACAACACTAGGATTTCAACAAGGAATAGAAATGCTCACACATCATGACCATGCCTCTTTAATTTTTTAGATGAACAAAAAGGTCAACCTCTCTTAATATCAACACTTCTACGGTTTAACAATTATGAACTCACACCCTTTTCATATTACCACATCGATATCATTGACCCACAATTTATCTATATGTGCTACATGATGGTTTTGATTATCACTCATTGAATACCTAATATTTTTGGATAGTCTTATGACCCATGCAAATTACCATCGCTATTTATTAACTCTCAAACAAATATAAGTGAAGAACGAGAGTGAAATCATTTCTATAAAATCTACACGCCATCGTGTTCAAAAAGATATAAGTGAAGTACTAGAGCAACTGCAAAGCACAAAAGATATAAGTGAAGCACATAGATTATTCTTACAAATTATGATGAAGGCGTGTCTCTCCTAAACAGGTGTGTCCAGTGAACAATGATTGTGGAAAACTGAAAGTAAAAGAAAACAAAATCAAACGACGCTCCAAGCAAAACTCATATCATGTGACGAATAAAAATATAGCTTCAAGTGACATATCGATGGATTGAGACGAAAGAGGGGATGCCTTCCGGGGCATCCCCAAGCTTAGACACTTGAGTATCCTTTAAAATATTACCTTGTGTGACTTGGGAATCCCCAATCTTAGGCTCTTGCTACTCCTTATTCCTTTGTCCATCATGATAACACCCAAAACTTGAAAACTTCAATCACACAAAACTCAACAAAACTTCGCGAGATCTGTTAGTATAAGAAACATATTGCATACTTTAGGTACTGTTATAAATTGATTCTAATTTCATAAATACATAATAGGTACTGTATTCTAACATCTCCATGGCTTATACCCCCCGATACAATCCATAGCATAATCAAAATAAGCAACTATGCAAGCAAAAACAGAATCTGTCTAAAACAGAACAGTTTGTAGTAATCTGTAGAGAACATATACTTCTGTAACTCTAAAAATTGGGAAAATTTGTGAAATCCTCTAAAATTTGTATGGCAACACTTTGTAAAAAATTCAGATCATTATCACGCTCTAGTCATAAATTAAAATTCTTGTACTGGAGTCAAAAGTTTCTGTTTTGTTTCAGCATCGATTCTACATCTTGTGAGTCATCTCAAAGACTTTACTTGGCACAGACGCTAATTTAAACACAAAACCATAATCATTACAGAGGCAATAATCATGTTATTAAAAACAAACAGAAAGTTTAAAGCAAAAAAATTAAAGATAACTATTGGGTTGCCTCCCAACAAGCGCTATTGTTTTATGCCCCTAGCTAGGAATAATGCATAGTTTCAAGTATTTTGACACTCCATCCATAAGTATCTCTCATGATTGATTCATAAGGTGGTTTAATTCTCTTTCTAGGGAAGTGTTCCATACCTTTCTTTAATGGGAATTGGAACCTTATGTTTCCCTCTTTCATGTCAATGATTGCACCTATAGTTTGTAAGAAAGGTCTTCCAAGTATTATGGGACAACTAGGATTGCAATCAACATCAAGCACGATGAAATCTACAGGCATATAATTTTTATTTTCAATAATAAGAACATCATTAATTCTACCTAAAGGTTTCTTAATGGTAGAATCCGCAAGATGCAAGTTAAGGGAACAATCTTCAATATTAGTGAGACCAAGCACATCACAAAGAGTTTTAGGAATAGTTGAAACACTAGCACCAAAGTCACACAAGGCATTGCATTCATATTTATTGATCTTAATCTTGATAGTATGTTCCCACTCATCATGCAATTTTCTAGGAATAGAAACTTCAAGCTCAAGTTTCTCATCATAAGCTTTTATCATGGCTTCTACTATATGTTCGGTAAAAGCTTTGTTTTGTTCATAAGCATTGGGTGAGCTAATAATGGATTGAAACAAGGAAATACATTCTACTAAATAGCAATTATCATAATTAAAGTCCTTGTAATCCAAAATAGTGGGCACATCACTAGTTAAAATTTTGACCTCTCCAAACCCACTTTTTCAGTTTTAGCATCAAAATCATCACCCTCCAAGCAAACGGGACGCTTCTCAACTAGAGTTCACTCATCTCCAGTCCCTTTATGATTTATATTCAGAGAGGTAAATAAATATTCAATAGGAGAAATACCAATCATTTTAAGATCTTCATCATGATTCCGGTAAAAACTGGGAGGAAGAGCTTTTTCTAAGAATTCCCACTTAGCTCTCAACTTAGCGGTCCTCTCCTTACTTTCATTAATAGATATTTGGATAGATTTAATAGCATCATTAAAATCATGCTTAGGTGGCAAATCTTTACTTTTAAGAGTTTCCACATCAAGATCAATTATATCCATGTTTTTAGCCAAAGCATCAACTACGTGCAATTTTTCTTCTACCATAGCGCTGAAAACCTTTTGAGAATTAATAAATTATTTAATTGTGTTCTCAAGATTAGAGGGTATCCTATTAGAATTTTTAGAAGAATTTCCATAAGAATTACCATAAGAATTTCCATAGTTGTTAGAGGAATTACCGGGATACGGTCTAGAATTGAAGTTTCCTCTATATGCATTGTTATTGAAACTATTTCGCGAGACAAAGTTCACATCAATAGCATCATTATTTTGTTCAATAAAAGTAGACAAGGGCATATCATTGGGATCAACATGAGCATTTTTACTAGTAACCATATTCATAAGGGCATCCACCTTTTCACTCAAAGTAGTGATTTCTTCAACATAATTTACCTTCTTACCGGTTGGAGCCCTTTCGGTATGCCATTGAGAATAATTTGTCATAATGTTGTCCAGAAGTTTTGTGGCCTCTCCTAAGGTCACATCCATAAAGGTACCATCTGCAGCAGAATCTAGAAGATTTCTAGACACAAAGTTTAGTCCAGCATAGAAGTTTTGAATAATCATCCACAAGTTTAAGCCATGAGTTGGACAATTTCTTATCATCAATTTCATTCTCCCCCAAACTTGTGCAACATGCTCTTGATCTTGTTGTTTAAAATTCATTATTTGATTTCTAAGGGAGATGATCTTAGCAGGAGGAAAATACTTGGCAATAAAAGCATCTTTACACTTATCCCATGTCCCAATGCTATTACAAGGTGAAGATGAAAACCAAGACTTAGCTTTATCTCTTAGTGAAAAAGGAAATAATAATTTTAATTTCACAATATCATTATCCATGTCCTTTTTATTTTTCATGTCACATAATTCAACAAAGGTATTAAGATGTGACGCGGGATCCTCATTAGGACTTCCCGAAAATTGATCCTTCATGACAAGATTTAGCAATGCAGCATTAATATCAAAAGCCTTCGCACTAGTGGCGGGTGGTATAGGTGTACTAATAAAATCATTGTTATTAGTATTCGAGAAGTCACACAACTTACTAGTATCTTGAGCCATGGTAACCGAACAAGCAAAGTAACAAGCAAGACAAGTAAACTAGTAGCAAAGAAGTAAACTAGTAACAAGCAAAGATAAATATTTTTGTATTTTTGATTTTTATGAGACAAGCTAAATATAATAGCAAATAAAAAGAACAACAAGTGAATGAATTTTTTTTGTGAAGTTACTTGATAGTTGATGATGATACTGCCCGGCAACGGCGCCAGAAATCCTTCCAGATACTTGTGATCTGCGTTGGGTTTTTCGTGAAGAGGAACGGGTTATTGCAGCACAAAGTGGGTAAGTATTTCCCTCAGTTATGAAACCAAGGTTTATCAAACCAATAGGAATATCAATCCTCAACCGTCTTCAGAGGTTGCACACAAATGAACAAACAACTTGCACCCAACGTGGCCAAGAGGGTTGTCAATCCCCTTGATATCGTTATTTGCAAGCAAATGAGTTGTGTAGATAGATGTTGATAAATATAAATTGCAAAATAAAATAAAAGGTAAATAAAGGCAGCAAGGTAATAGTAGCGTTTGTAAATATATAAGTGAATAGACCTGGGGGCCATAGTTTTCCCTAGTGGCATCTCTCATGTAGGCAGCATACGGTGGGTAACAAATTACTGTTGGGCAATTGGTAGAACAGCGGATAGTTATGCGATTTTCATGGCAATGATCATGTGTATATAGGCATCACGTCCATAAACAAATAGGTCGACTCCTGCCTGCACCTATTACTATTACTCCACTCATCGACCGCTATCCAGCATGCATCTAGAGTATTAAGTAAAACAGAGTAATGCATGGAGAACGATGGCATGATGTAGACAAAGTAAAATAAAGCAATATGAATAAACCCCATCGTGTTATCCTTAGTAGCAACAAGACAAAGATGCATCTTGTCCCCTACTTTGTCACTGGGATATAGAAACTCGTCAGGTTGAACCTACCACAACGCACCACTGCCACCAATGAAATATCAATCTACTTGGCCAAAGCACATAAATAGATCGGAGAGCATTACGAAGCTATAATGACCATGCAATTAAGAGACAACATATATTAGAGGTATCTCAAATACTGTTCATGAATAATCTAAACATAAACCCACAATTCATCGGATCCCAACAAACACACCGCACAACAGGATTACATCGGATAGATCAAATCGAAGATGCGATGACCATTGTATTGAAGATCAAGAGATAGAGAGATTGCCATCTAGGTACTAGCTATGGACCCGTAGGTCTGTGGTGAAGTACTCACACATCATCATGAGGGCAGCAAGGTTGATGTAGAGGCCCTCCGTGATCGATCCCCCCTCTAGCAGGGTGCCGAAACGGAGCTCCAGATGGCCTCGCGACAGAACAGAGACTTGCGGCGGTGGAAAAAGGGTTTCGGGACTGCCTCTGTTATTTTTAGGGTGAAATAGAATTTATAGGCCAGAGAGGGGCGTCGGGAGGCAGCCGAGGGAGGCACAAGCCATCAGGGCGCTGACGTGGCTTGGACTGCGTCGGTATTTCCCCAAAGAGGAAGGGATGATGCAGCACAGCGACTGTAAGTATTTCCCTCAGTTATGAAACCAAGGTTATCGAACCAGTAGGAGGATCACCACCACCCAATAAGCAGCACCTGCACACAAACAACAAATACTTGCAACCCGACGCGAAAGAGAGGTTGTCAATCTCTCTACGGTAAATAGATAGATTAGGTAGTGATAGATAGGAGAGATAGATCTCTCAAGAACGCAAATAAAAATAGTAAATATGCAGCAAGGTATTTTTGGGTTTTTGGTTTTGTAGATCTGAAAACAAAGATTGCAAAAAACGTAGATCGGAAAGCAGTATGATAGGAAAAGTAGACCCGGGGGCCGTAGGGTTCACTAGTGGCTTCTCTCATGAGTATAGGAAAAGTAGACTCAAGCATGTCAACAAGCAACCATGTCTTTCAAAATATCAACACTAAAGAAAGTTATCCCTAGCCCATCATGCTCAATCATTGATCCATTCATGAAACACACTCAAATATTAGCTATGCCCAATGCTCAAGTATGATCATAGTGGCCCCTAGTTGGTGCTTATAAGAGAAGATGGAGACTCAAAGGAAAAATAAAAATTGCATAAAGTAAATAGATAGGCCCTTCGTAGAGGGAAGTAGGGATTTCTAGAGGTGCCAGAGCTCAAAGTTTTAAATTGAGAGAGAAAATTTTTTGGGTGGCATGCTTTTCCTGTCAACGAAAACGACAAAGTAGCTCACAATACTTTGCATGCTAGATATATCATAGGCGGTTCCCAAACAGAAAATAAAGTTTATTCCTTTTTCCACCAAACTTTCACTTTCCATGGCGGGCCGTATCCACGGTTGCCTTCCATACCAACACTTTCCAAGGAATTTATTATTTGACAACATAAAGGAATGGGCATCCCTATTACCGCCACACTCTCGTGCAATGACAAGTGAATAAACACTCATCTTGAGAATAACACATCTAGCATGGAAAAATATTGGACACTCCCCACCGTTTCATGAGCGGTACAGGCACACAAAAGAGAAAATTTATTTTAAAATTTTAGAGATGGCACATACAAATTTGCTTGGAACGGCATGGAAATATCGCATATAGGTAGGTATGGTGGACTCATAAGGCAATACTTGGTTTAAGGATTTTGGATGCACAAGTAGTATTTCTACTTAGTACAAATGAAGGCTAGCAAAAGATTGGGAAGCAACCAAACCAAGAAACGAAAAATCACATAAGTGAGCATTGAACATAACTAACACCGAATAATGCACCACAAGTAGGATGTAACTTCATTGCATAACTATTGACTTTTGTGCATGCATAGGGAATCACAAACCTTAACACCAATATTCCTATTAAGTATAATTACTCACTAACATGACTCGCATATTACTATCATCATGTTTCAAAACTATTACAAGGAATCAAGTTTAATTTGTCCAGTGATTTTCATGTAAGTTTTTATTATATCCTCCTTGGATATCTATCACTTTGGGACTAGTTTCATATATTGCCATTGCTTTTTGGCAAGCTCAAACAAATTTAAGTGAAGCACATGAGCATAAAGATTTCATCTCTCAAATAGGTATAAGTGAATCATGAGAGAATTTCTTCAAAATTTTACTAACTCTCAAATTAATCTAAGTTAAGCATGAGAGCATTTCTACAAAAGTTTCCAAGCACACCGTGCTCAAAAAGATATAAGTGAAGCACTAGAGCAATACCTATAGCTCAAAAAGTTTAAGTGAAGCACATAGAGCAATTCTAACAAATCATAGCATGATTGTGGCTCTCTCAAATAGGTGTATACAGCAAGGATACAAAGGAAAAAACTAACAAACAAAGCAAGCAAAGATACAAGACGCTCCAAGCAAAACACATGATATGTGACGAATAAAAATATAACTCCAAGTAAAATACCGATGGTTGTTAGAAGAAAGAGGGGATGCCACTCGGGGGCATCCCCAAGCTTAGTTGCTTGTTACTCTTTGGATATATTTTGGGGGTGCGGTAGCATCCCCAAGCTTAGGTTTTTGCTACTCCTTATTCCTTCATCCATCGTGATCTCACCCAAAACTTGAAAACTTCAATCACACAAAACTCAACAAAATCTTCGTGAGATCCGTTAGTATAAGAAAGCAAATCACTACTTTAGGTACTGTTGTAAACCCATTCAAATTTTATAATTGCATTATACCTACTGTATTTTAACTTTTCCTTGGCTTATACCTCCAAATACAAACCATAGATTCATCAAAACAAGCGCACAATGCAACAAAAACAGAATCTGTCTCAAACAGAACAGTCTGTAGTAATCTGTACCATACCCATACTTCTGTAACTCTAAAAACTCTTAAAAATTAGTACAACGTAAGTAATTTGTATATAAACACTGTGTTAAAATTTCAGCTCAAGATCACGTTCCAGCAAAAAATGAAAATTCATATACTGGACGCAAAGTTTCTGTTTCAGATTCAGCATCACTTCTACTCATCCTATGAATCATCCTAAAGGCTTTACTTGGCACAAACACTAAATAAACCATAAAAACACAATCATAACATAGGCATAATTGTGTCAACACTCAAAAACAGAAAGGAAAAAGCAAAAATTTATTTATTCATTGGGTTGCCTCCCAACAAGCGCTATCGTTTTACGCCCCTAGCTAGGCATAATGATTTCAATGATGCTCACATAAAAAGTAGTAATTAAAATATGCAAGAGAGCATCATGAATCTAATGACAATCACATTTAAGTCTAACCCACTTCCTATGCATAGGTATTTTGTGAGCAAACAATTTATGGGAACAAGAATCAACTAGCATAGGAAGGCAAAACAAGCATAACTTCAAAACTTTGAACACATAGAGAGGAAACTTGATATTATTGCAATTCCTGCAAGCATATGTGCCTCCCTCATAATAAATTTCAGTAGCATCATGAAGGAATTCAACAATATAACTATCACATAAACCATTCTTTTCATGATGCACATGCATAGAATTTTCATTACTCTCCACATAAGCAAATTCCTTTTCATCCATGGTAGTGGAAGCAAACTCAACAAAATAACTACCATGAGACACTTGATTGACATAACCACATTGCAAATTAAGATCGTGATGGTAAGTTTCATGGTTATCATTACTCATTATAGCATACGTGTCATCACCATCATCATGAATAGGAGGCATGCAATCATCATAATAATTTTGCTCATCAAAACTTGGGGGACTAAAAATATCATCTTCATCAAACATAGCATCCCCAAGCTTGTGGATTTGCATATCATTAGCATAATTGACATTAATAGAATTTATAGTAACATCATTGCAATCATGCTTTTCAATCAAAGAGCTATCATGCCCCTTATAAATTTCTTCTTTCAACACTTCATCAAAATTTTCAGATTCATGATTTTCAAGCAAAACTTCATAGAGATAATCGAGTGCACTCAACTCACTAGCAATTGGTTCATCATAATTTGATATTTTGAAAAGATTAGCAAGTGGATGAGGATCCATATCAATAGATTTTTAGCAAGCGAAGATGCAAGCAAACATAAGGCACATGGCAACACAAGCAAAGATAGCAAACAAGAGATCTGACGAGAAAAAGGCAAACAAAAAAGAGGGCGAATAAAACGGCAAATTGGTGAAGTGGGGGAGAGAAAAACGAGAGGCAAATGGCAAATAATGTAATTGCAAGGAGATGAGATTTGTGATTAGGAACCTGGTAGATGATGGTGGAGTCTCCTCGGCGCCTACGATAGGCACGTAGAAGAGACTGCTTCCTCCCCGGCAACGGCGCCAGAAATTCCTTTGACGTGGCTTGGACTGCGTCGGTATTTCCCCAAAGAGGAAGGGATGATGCAGCACAGCGACGGTAAGTATTTCCCTCAGTTACGTAACCAAGGTTATCGAACCAGTAGGAGGATCACCACCACCCAATAAGCAGCACCTGCACACAAACAACAAATACTTGCAACCCGACGCGAAAGAGAGGTTGTCAATCTCTCTACGGTAAATAGATAGATTAGGTAGTGATAGATAGGAGAGATAGATCTCTCAAGAACGCAAATAAAAAGAGTAAATATGCAGCAAGGTATTTTTGGGTTTTTGGTTTTGTAGATCTGAAAACAAAGATTGCAAAAAACGTAGATCGGAAAGCAATATTATAGGAAAAGTAGACCCGGGGGCCGTAGGGTTCACTAGTGGCTTCTCTCATGAGTATAGCGCACGGTGGGTGAACAAATTATTGTTGGGCAATTGATAGAAAATCGAATAGTCATGACGATATCCAAGGCGATGATCATTATATAGGCATCACGTCCAAGATAGATAGACCGACTCCTGCCTGCATCTACCTCTATTACTCCACACATCGACCGCTATCCAGCATGCATCTAGTGTATTAAGTTCATGGAAAAACGAAGTAATGCAATAAGAACGAAGACATGATGTAGACAAGATCTATTCATGTAGGAATAGACCCCATCTTGTTATCCTTAATAGCAACGATACATGCGTGTCTTGCTGCCCCTTCTGTCACTGGGAAAGAACACCGCAAGATCGAACCCATCACAAAGCACCTCTTCCCATGGCAAGAAAAATCGATCTAGTCGGCCTAACTAAACCAAAGATCCGAAGAAGAAATACGATGCTATAAGAAATCATGCATATAAGAGATCAAAGAAGACTCAAATAATATTCATGGATAGAAACTGATCATGAACTCAAAATTCATCAGATCCCAACAAACACACCGCAAAAGTTTACATCAAATAGGTCTCCAAGAGACCATTGTATTGAGAATCATAAGAGAGAGAGGAAGCCATCTAGCTACTGCCTACGGACCCGAAGGTCTATGGTGGACTACTCACGCATCATGGGAGAGGCACCTATGAGGAAGATGAACCCCTCCGTGATGGTGTTTAGATTGGATCTCGAGGTTCTGGAACTTGCGGTGGCTGGAATTGTGTTTCGTCGACTCCCCTAGGGTTTTTGGATTTCCAGGGAATTTATAGGCACGATAGTCGGTTGAGGGGGTGCCAGAGGAGCCCAGCACCCACCAGGGCGTGCCAGGGGGCCTCTGGCACGCCCATGTGGGTGCTAGCCACCCTGGGCCCCCTCTTCTGGTGTTCCTTGGCCCATCTGGTCTCTTCTGGTCTGGAAAAAATCCACAAAAATTCCCGCAGTGTTTTATCTCCGTGTGGTACTGATTTTCTGCGAAGTAAAAAACAAGCAAAAAACAGCAACAGGCACTTTGGCACTATGTCAATAGGTTAGTCCCAAAAAATGATATAAAGTTGTAATAAAATGATTGTAAAACATCCAAGAATGATAATATAATAGCATGGAACAAGCAAAAATTATAGATACGTTGGAGACGTATCAGGCGCCCCCCTGGAGCGCGCCGTGTTGGCTTGTGCGGCCCCCGGCCTCCTTCCGAAGCTTACTATAGCTTCATAAAAATTTCTTGATAAGCCTGATTAGAGATTGATGAATAATCTATACGTTGGCCAACCCGAGGCCACAGAACCATTTAAGTCAATACAATACTATTGTATTAACTAACTAACAATACATGCGATGAAGCTAAAAAAGTACTATGATTTACTCCCTCCGTTCCTAAATATAAGTCTTTTTAGACATTCCAATAGGGGACTACATACGGAGCAAAATGAGTGAATCTACACTCTAAAATATGTATATATACATCCGTATGTAGTCCAATAGTGAAATCTCTACAAAGACTTATATTTAGGAACGGACGGAGTAGTTGTTGCAACGTATGCTAACTGTATTAACGTCTTGATGCGTAGAGAAGCTCACTGACAGGCATGCAGAATAATGGAGAAAATAATGCAATTAAGTCAGCAGATGTTAACTGCTGAACATGCGACCAGCCAAGCAGTGCAAGCCAGTCACATTGTATCTGATCTAGTTATAGATAGTATATCACAGGATACTGAGAAAGGAATAACTTAACAGCTATAGTGGAATATGCTCACATTATAGTTTTAACATGGACGTCTAGAGTTTTCCTGTGTTTGATGGAGATGCTTAGAACCACTACCTTCAGCCTTCAGTACAGATAGAACATGTCATGAGCGATAGTTTTATTCTAGACAGAAACGAGAAATCCTTTTTGAAAAAAAGAAAACGAAGGATCAACCGCTTGAGCACAGTATACATAAATTCGGAATGATTAGCTTTCGCAGCCTATTTCAACAACCATAGATAACTTCAGTGAGATATAATACTTTGGACGCTCAATTAACCAGAAATGAGCTAGAGCGAACTTCCGCCTGCGCAAAGCCATGAGAAGGCAAGGTGCAATAGTACATGACAACCGTGAACTGGAATAATTTGATGATTTCATTTTATTTGCACTCTCTACGAGCTTTGACATATGGCATTACTTTTGTTTAAGAAACGACTGCAATTCTAGTTGGTGTTGAGAAATAAATAGTAGAGGCTTTTAAGGTCAATACTAATTTTCTAGTAGATGATAAGCCCTCAAGTCACAGCAAACGATCCATAATTCTGACAGCTAGAGTCAACGGCATATAAATTGCGAAACTCCAAGCTGGAGTTACAGGTTCTCAGGTGATAATGTAAATAAGTTGCATGATTACTTATCCCAAATCGAAGCTGGAAATCCTGCTTAGATTGGATCGAAGAAAGCATCTTTGTTTCATCACGAAGGAGGGCCACCCCTTGCTTTACTGACAGGAAAAGCTAAGTTCTCACACAAGCTTAAAACAGAGTTACACAGTAGTGACTGCAACTTACTAATTGCCAACGAATGAGATAATGATAAATGTAACACCCGAAAAATGAAAAACAAGTTTTCTATATCACTCTACTACCTGCGTATTTGAACTGCAAAAATATCTTATATTTAGTTACAGGGTGTACATGATTGACGTGTCTTACTCGTCTTTTTACGAACTTTGTATACAATAATCAAGAAAAAAAATCCCCCATCGAAAAAGGTAGCTCATGGTACGTAACAACAAGGATTTGGTGAAGCAAGCAAAGATATCAAGTCAGGCTTTCTACTTCGATGACTCACACGCAGTAGCATTTCAACAAGCACCTGCCGTGCGTAGCGCATGTTCGTACTAAAACAAGAACGATCAGGTGGGAACAAACACTCGCGCCAAAAGAGAGTTAACAGATGAGGAACCTGATCTCGCAGTAGGCCGAAAGCAAAATCTCCTTTCGAAGAAATCAACCAACGATGCGAAGCCTAGCCTGATCGGTTTTATGGAAATCGGCGTCGGCGTCGATGGAATTAGGCGGAAGGAAAGGAACTGCAGGTCGCACCAAATTCGTACGTTCATTGGCGTTTTTTTTACGAGCATGCGTTCATATTTTTTCTGGTACTCATTGGTGTTGTCATTTCTATTATTTTCTTACGTTTGCATTTGCTTACGGCATGTACGATGATGCTATTTTAGGAATGCCATGTAGGATAAACATTGAGGTCGAAGAAAGAGAAATCATAAGAAAGGTTTGTCTTCTTTTATTTAAGAGATGATCTCTTAACATAATATTTCTCATCATATTTTAAGGAATAGCTAGTTATTGAAGATAGGATTAGGAGATTATCCATTTTTATTGTCATCTCTAAATTATATGCAATATTTAAGATAAAAAAAATCTTATCAACCACTGTACTTTGCCTATATACTTCTCGGTCCAAAAGTTGATTGTAGTTCTTAAATGGGCTGTATCCCCGCAAGAGTCCAATTAATAGCCTTAACAACAAAAACTCGCACGGCTATGTCTCACCCGCACCGAGAGCTCCTAAATAGCGCCCACTGCGCCAGTTAACAAGTTCGGCGCTCACGAGGTCACTCGTGTGACCCAGCCCACCAATGTGCTCGCTGGCCCGCGCGTTCACCAAACGATCGCTACTACCTTTAGAAAAACAAATGTCGCTACTGTTTAAAATACCAACGACCCCTGACTTGCCTAAACAAAACCCACGGACCCACCATTTGATGGTTGGTTGACCGTTCAATTGTTGACTTCTCAAAAAAGGCAAAGAAAATAAAAATCAAACACAAAAAAAGAAAAAAAACTCATATTCAATAAAGAAAAAAGTCACAATTTTGATAAAAAAAACTCGGATTAGGAAAATAAGCGAAGGATTAGAAAACCATTCGTTGATTTTGAAAAACAAATCATCAACTTCAATAAAAACTTCATAAATTCGAAAAGATTTCATCAATTTTGAAACAAAATCATCAAAATTTGACAAAGCTCACGAAATTGAAAAGGTTCACAAATTGGAAAAAGGTGCTTGCATTTGAAAAGGGAAAAAACAGCAAACAAAATGAAAAAAGCGATAACTTCATGTGGCTATATCGCCCACAGGATTCCTATTAGGAATCAGCACAGGCAATGCATAGTTGTTGTGTCATGGCCCTTCTGCTCCCAAAATAATAAAACTCAAATTCTTTAAAGTGCACGCACACTTTTTATATGAAACGAGCGGTCGGAATTTCTTTGTCTGTTAGTGCATGTGGCTATAGCATTAAATGTGTTCATACTGCATGTGAATTTATTTCGGGTTTTCAAAATTTTAAAAAGCGATAACTTTTAAACCACGTGTCGGAATTTAGATCCGTTTTCACCATCGGAATCCTCGCGACGTGATCTTTGAAACTAGATCCCACATGGGTATGTTTCCATGGAATTTTTCAATGTCAACTTTGGTGCTATATGGTACAACTTTAGTATTGCATGGTGTAACTTTAGTACTGCGTGGTGCAACTTTCTTCAAAACCAATTTTAGAGCTGCATGATCCAACTTCCTATGAGGCTACAACATAGCAACCATAACAACTAACTTTTATGATGTGCAACTAATCTACTGTCCTGGTCAACTATCTAGTATTAGATGTGCAAGCCTCCTCCCTACTTGTGGAGGTCTAGTTTTTCAGAGTTGGCACACCCCTGCCCCACCTCCCTACCAACGATATGTGCAACTTAATATTTGTTCAAGCCAATTGTCTATTAGTCGATATGCATCTCTTTTCTTTCCCTGCTTGTGGATATGTAGTTTCAGTTGGCGGGGGCAACATGAAGAGTTGCATATAGTCTGCTAGGCAGTTGGCCAAGGAAAAATAAAAAGTTGCACATCTCATGGGCAGAGATAGTTGGATGGTGAAAATCCCACATTCACGAGGATGGTGAAAAGCTGCATATAGATAGGGTGCTAAAGTTACAAATCTCACTAGCAGTGGTGGTTTGGACCGGTTGCCAAAAGGGAAAATTACACATCTTGGGGTATGATGGAAAGTTGCATATCATTGTTAGACAGTAGGTCCTGGCAGTATCCAAAGTTGCACATTCACTGCTAGGCAGTTGGCCGATGCAGCAAATAGTGAAAGCACATCCACGGACAGGGGAAAGTTGCACATCAATTCCTAAGCAGTTGGCCTGAGCAACAGAGGAAGTTGTACATCTCACTGGAAGGGGTAGTTTGGGGGTGGAGGTGACATCTGTAAAAACAACACGTCCACGGGGTAGACGGAAAGTTGCACATCCACTGTCAGCTAGTTGCACATCGACTCCTAGGTAGTTGCACAAAACGAGGTACTAAATTGCACAAAAAAATTCATCAAAACATACCCATGCGGGATCTAGTTTCGAAGAGCACGTCACGAGGGTTCTAACCGTGAAAACGGATCTTAATGTGCGGTTTGAAAGTTGCGGTTTTTTAAAATTTGTAAATCATGAATTAAATGGTAGAAAGCCATTTATGTCCATGCAGTAAATGACTGTATAGCCGGATGCATGTGGACCATTTAATACACATGTTGATGGGCTATTTCTGTTAAACTAATTTGGACTAGACAAATCTTTCCTAATCAAGACAAGAGGACAAACACTTTCCACAGATTACCGGCTGCCAAGGAGCGCTAGCAAACCAATGGCTGCTCGCTAGACGCATGCATGATAAAAAAAATGGTGGTCACATCTCTTTTACTGTCGGGTCAAATACAGCGTGGGAGCTATGTCTCGCAGGTAGCAGGCCGTAAATCTGTCTCGTCTCTGTGTTGTGCACTACCTGGCCGGCCATTGCTTTAGCTATGGCATAATTTTAGTTTTTGTTGGTTTTTCTTATTGCTTATTTCATAGTTTGTAGGGGTTTTCTTTGAGTTTCCCCAAAAAAATCATTTTTCCCTTTTCTTTTTTCATTGTGTTTCTTTTGTTTTTCTTGGTTTCCATCTATTTTATTTAGTTTTTTATTATTAATTTTAATCTTTTCAACACATGTCTAAAAAATTTATACACATCGGACATTTTTTGTATAAATCACAGGCATTTTTATGTGTACATGTTAAAAAAATCCGAATACATGTTTAACATCTTTTTCAAATATATGTTTTGGTATCTATTTTTTTCATACACATTGTACATTTTTGGTATATGTATAATATATTTTTATATATGCTTAACATTTTCAAATATATGTTTTGATGTCTAATTTTCGTAAACATTTTGCATTTTTGGTATACATATACAACAATTTTCGTAAATACATCATTAACATTTATTTTCAAATACATTTTTTTGAACAATTCTTAGAGTACGTGTTAAAAAATTTCAGATATATGTTAAAGCATTTTTTTAATTTTATAAAATATTTCTTAAAATTATGTGAACATTTTTTACATTGTATAAATACTTTAAAATATATCACAGACATTTGTGGAACATGTGTCATTTTTTAAAAATTAATTTAATTTTTTTAATGACTGAATATTTTTTTTGTTACAGAGACATATTTTATAGATTATATAAATATGTTTGCAACATATCACGTACAATTGTTTTTGGAATGCTGGGCATTTTTTAATGTCATAATTTTTTATATTGCTATCAACATTTTTTCCAAATTACACTACAAAAATTATTGTGTTACATTTTTCAAATTCGTGGAGATTTTAGAAAAATCTTAAATATCTTAAGGTTTTAATTATGCGTATTTGTTTGCAATTATAGAATAAAATTAAAAAACAAAAAATAATGTCCATAAAAATGAACAAAAATTGTACATGTACCTATGTGGTTATGGTTCGACCCATTTTGGACGTCCTTGAGGCGAGATGGTCACGTGTCTCGCTATGGGCGAGAGACAATTTAAACTAGTGTACAAAATTGGGGTTCTACAAACTCTGTCTTCTCCGTTGGAACGTCTTGCACGGCTGGTTTTCTTCGTATAGTAGGTTATTATAACGTCAATTAGCATGATACGGTTCGGTTTAGGTATATATCAAATTATTTCGGTATGGTTTCGGCATATACCGTAAAAACCAAAGTTGACGCGAATTTAAAAATGACATATAATAATTTACAAATTTATGACTCAAAACACATATCTTTTAATACGAAGAGTATATAACTATATGCAGGTGTATATACATGCATGGATTCGATGGCTAGGGACGTGTTTAACATTCTTTTGAAGAGATATATGATTACGTTACAAGAAAAATGGATGCGCTTAACATGAAATTTGTCTTTTGTAAAAAAATGAATACTTGTATGGTTGTTGGCCCTAAGATATATAAATATATATATATATATTACTTCGGTTTATTCAGTTAACCATTCGGTTTTTTGGTATATACCATAAAAATCAAAATTCAAAACGGTATGAAAAGTTCATTCCATACCGAAACCATAAGCCATAAAAACGTAAAATTGGTTTGGTTCGATTTACTACCTCCGTCCGGGTTTATTAGGCCTGCTTACATTTTGTGTCCAAGTTTGACCATACATTTGACTAAAATTATATAAAGTATATACTACATAAAGTATATTATTGGATTTGAAAAAGGTTTTCTATGGTATAATGTTTATGACATATAGTTTATATTTAATAAGTTAAATTCATGGTCAAATTTTGGCTCAAAATGAAAGGGAACCTAATAAACCCGGACTGTGGGAGTATTTTCGGTATGGTTTTTTGGTGCGATTTTAAAATGCACAGGGTGAGGTGTTTCCTATTCAATGCTCAATATATCATTCTCCTTTAGGAACCTGGCAAAATCAGGCGAAAAAGGCATGCAAGCATAGTTAAGTTTTGAAAGTCCTACCACTATTGTGCAAAAACAAAGGGTAAAAAGTGATACAAAATGATCTCATCAACCATGGCACGCCTACTCCGCCTTTTTCATCTTATGGCAGTGGAAATATTTATACTCCCTCTGCTTCCCCATCCTTTTTGTGTCATTCTGAAGACAAAAGGGGGATGCGTAGAGTTAATATCTTCACGAATAATTGAGGAGGGTGATTTTTTGAGTTATAACACTCATAGTTCATTTGATTCTTAATATGTTGTAAACTCTTAAGTTTGTGATCCTCCGTACTATTTGCTATGCTAATTCTTCATGCATTTGCAACATCTTATCATATATGCATGTTGACATTCCTCGAAGATAAATTTGATTGTGCGTTGTCATATTCTTCATGACTCATATGTATATGCATCCCCTTGAATTATAGGATATAGGGGGGGTTCCTCGCTCATTCTTTGCCATGTGCACTTGCATTCAAATGCAAGTTCTTCACGAGTGCACATTCTCAAAGGGAGCTTGACTAACTATATCATGGAGTTCAAATCCTCATGTGTTTTTAGTTTCAACTTATATCTATTTCTCAAGCTTTAACTTTAATTTTAATAAAATCTTTCAGAAAGTGGGAGATTGTAAGTGCATCCAGTCCCCCTCTAAGGATTTTGGGTGATTAAACGACAAAAAGTTAAGGGAGTAATGTGTTTGTGAGTATACATAGGTGAAAGTCCATGAGGATTTGGTTTAATCTATGAGTTATGATCCCTACAAAATGTTGTGAAAACATCGAAGATTATAGTGTGCCCCTTGAAGAATTGAAGTGTGAAGAATTATAGTACTTTACTAGTTCTTTTTATTCTTCTTGATTCATAGGAAAAACTGTGCAATTAAGAGGGGGTTCAAGTGAAGCTAAGACAATATGTCTTCATGCTTGCTCAATCGAACCTATTTATTCAGAATTCAAGTCTTGGAAATATCCTTCTAGGCAAAGTCTTCGAGCTCTCATGTTGAAGGCGATTCTTCGTAACAATTGAGTTAGAATTCTTCGCGGAAGAGTTAAGTAACCTTTTGTTAAGGTTTTCTTAGGCTGAAGAATTTGACAATTCAAATTTTCTTACTGTTACGACAGCTGGCAATATCATGTTGGTGGGCGCATCCCTTCAAACGGTCATACCGGCCCTCGGGTTGCGACCCCGACTATAAATAACCCCATAAGTGGTTTGGTGCTCCGCTTGAAGTCGAGACAAATGTTATTTGGGCAACCCTCCTAGCACTTATTACAATACTCCTAAGTGAGGAAAAATCCCAGAGCCTAGTAGCAAAGTGATTGAGCATCGGTAAATAACCTATATCGAAGTATCACTGGATACTTGTTACTCTTAAAGATTGTGCATATTCTAGACATATTGATGTTCATTTAGAGCATGTAACTTGTGGACTTGTCGAAGAATAACTTTGTGACAGTCTTGAGATCACCGCAAGATCTACCCCCCTCCCCGAGTGATGGTCTTTAGAGTTGTGGCTCAGCCTCTCTGAAAGCACAAATGCTCCCATGATGGTTTTGATAATAAATGACAACATACATTGTCTCTTGGACTAAAAGTTTTGTCTATTCAGGGAAAGTCCAAAGATTGGAATGGCTAGGAGATATGGCCAGAAACCCCTTGGATGCAAAGGAATCCCATTGGCAAAAGCTTCAAGACTCTACATCTTATTTTATGTGATTTGATCACAATTGAGTCCATAGGAAAGCCAATACTAGTAAGAGGGGATGAGGTACTGATGATAATCTGGTTGCTCAAGTGCTTAGAGATATGCCACCAAAAGCCTCAATCAAATCTCACAAAACCATATGTCTTAAACCCTAAAGTCCATTGTCGGTGCCACCAAGTTTTCACTTCGGTCTCACCGAGACAGATCCTATGCCAAACCCTAGCACCTCGAAGGAATCGAGATTGCATTCGGTGCAACCAAAAAGCAGTGACCAACCTTCTATGATCAAAATATTTAATTTCGAAACTTCCAAGTTTTATGTTTCGATGTCACCGAAGTACTGGATCTGCCTAGGTTAAACCAAATCAGTCTCACCGAGATGTTCCATTCGGTCTCACCGAAAAGCCAAAAGTTAAGGCATTTTGCACTAGTCGGTAGAACCGAGTTTTAACTTCGGTTTCACCGAGTTGGGCAATAATGTTGTAATGGTTGGGTTTTTGGAGATGGCTATAAATACCCCCTCCACCCCCTCTCACTCATTGAGGGAGCCATCAGAACGAAACTACACTTCCACCATTCATTTTCTAAGAGAGAACCACCTACTCATGTGTTGAGATCAAGAGATTCCACTCCAACCATTAGATCTTTGATTTATAGCCTCCCCAAGTTTCTTTCCACCTAATCATCCTCTTTTACCAAGCCAAAATCTTTGAGAGAGTAATTGAGTGTTGAGGAGACTATCTTTTGAAGCACAAGAGCAAGGACTTCATCATCAACACAACATATATTACCTCTTGGAGAGTGGTATCTCTATATTGGTTAGGTGTCGCTTGGGAGCCTCCTAATCGTGTGGAGTTGAACCAAGAAGTTTGTAAGGGCAAGGAGATCACCTACTTCATGAAGATCTACCCCGAGTGAGGCTAGTCCTTCGTGGACGTAAGCCATGATGGAATAGACAAGGTTACTTATTCGTCGACCCTTCATGGGTGGAGCCCTTCGTGGACTTGCGCAGCCGTTACCCTCCATGGGTTGAAGTGTCCATCAACGTGGACGTACGATAGCACCACCTATCGGAACCACGCTAAAAATCTTCGTGTCTTCATTGCGTTTGATCTTCCTACTCTACCATCCTTTATGTTTCTTGCAAATGCATGATATATACATTATGTTACTCTATTTCTAGATATGTCTGTGTAGGACTCATTGGATGCAACTTAACTTGTGCCAAAATCTGCCTAAATCTCAAGGAAATTAAAGATTGCACATTTGTCTTGTTAAGTGTCTATTCATCCCCCTCTCTAGACGCCACTTCACGATCCCACAATTGGTACCAGAGGTTTGGTCTCCATTGCTTTGGTTTTATCACCATTGGAGGAAGATGGATATGTCTACTTTTGGGAGTATTAGATGTAGAGTGCCTATTCTTGATGGGGAGTACTTTAGTCATTGGAGAGATGAAATGCTTGATATATTTGATGAATTTAACTTGAGAAAGCACATTCATACTCCATATGCACCTCCCAATGAATCCTACTCACGAGGAAGAAATTGACATGCTTCGTAATCTAAGGACTATCAATCTTATCATTAGAGGATTACCTAATGTTGTGCTCAGCTCCATGCAAAACTTTACTTGTGCCTACACTTTGTGGAAAGATTTGGGAAAGATATACCCAAATTTCTCTTTAAAGAATCTTGATGTTATTCTTCATAAAGCTATTTCATTCCACAAGATGAAGCCTAGTGATCCCAAGTTTGATGAATGTCTTTTTGAGCTTCGCAACCTCATGCATGCTAAAGGAGATGTTAGAACCATCCACAATATTATTCTAGAAGCCATTCACATTCATTATCTTGAATATTATCATGTTCACAAATCTAATGACTCACTTGATGTTTTCGACAAGGATGTCCGATTTTATGATGACAATGTGGCACATGGCTACTATGATGAGGATGAAGAGTTCGACATCAAATTTGAGAAGACTATGAAGAATCTTAGTCTCATGGCCAACTTCAAAGACTACATGTCCGAAGGAAAGGAATGGATTCTCGACAGTGGATGCACCGATCACATGACCGGAGATAGAGACATGTTTCATGAGATCACACCAAATGATGGACCTCGCAAGTACGGAAAGTTTGGAGACTGTTGGAAATATGCCCTAGAGGCAATAATAAAGTAGTTATTATCATATTTCCTTGTTCATGATAAATGTTTATTATCCATGCTGGAATTGTATTGATTGGAAACTCAAATACATGTGTGGGTATATAGACAACACTGTGTCCCTAGTGAGCCTCTAGTATACTAGCTCGTTGATCAAAGATGGTCAAGGTTTCCTGGCCATAGACATGAGTTGTCATTTGATAACGGGATCACATCATTAGGAGAATGATGTGATGGACAAGACCCAAATTATAAACGTAGCATATGATCGTGTTAGTTTGTTAATATTGTTTTCTGCATGTCAAGTATATGTTCCTATGACCATGAGATCATGCAACTCACTGACACCGAAGGAATACCTTGTGTGTATCAAACGTCGCAACGTAACTGGGTGACTATAAAGGTACTCTACATGTATCTCTGAGGGTGTATGTTGAGTTGGCATGGATCAAGACTGGGATTTGTTGCTCCGTGTGACGGAGAGGTATCTCAGGGCCCACTCGGTAATACAACATCATAATGAGCTTGCAAGCAAAGCAACTAAAGAGTTAGCCACATGATCTTGTATTACGGAACGAGTAAAGAGACTTGCCGGTAACGAGATTGAACTAGGTATGGAGATACCGATGATCGAATCTCGGGCAAGTAACATACCGATGAACAAAGGGAACTGGGGACGGGATTAACTGAATCCTTGACATAGAGGTTCAACCGATAAAGATCTTCGTAGAATATGTAGGAACCAACATGGGCATCCAGGTCCCGCTATTGGTTATTGACCGTAGAGGTGTCTCGGTCATGTCTACATAGTTCTCGAACCCGCAGGGTCTGCACACTTAATGTTCGGTGACGATTTGGTATTGTTGAGTTATGTATGTTGGTGACCGAAGGTTGTTCGGAGTCCTGGATTGGATCCCGGACATGACGAGGAGCTCCGGAATGGTCCACAAGTAAAGATTGATATATAGGAAGTTGATGTTCGGGCACCGGAATGGTTTCGGGGTTCGCCCGGGTTTCATCGGGAGTGCCAGAAAGGTTTCGGTGGTCCACCTGCCCCGGAGGGCCCCATGGGCAGTGAGAGGGTGTGCGCCAGCCCTTGGTGGGCTGGCCGCACCTCCCACCAAGGCCCATGCGGCTGGAAGGGTGGGGGCCAAGCCAGAGGGGGCCGCCGGCCCCCTTGGGTGGCAAGGCACCCCCTTGGCCGCCGCACCAACCCTAGGGGAAACCCTAGGGAGGCCGGCCCCCTCCTCTCCCCCTATATATATGTGAGGGGAGGGAGGGCTGCACACACCTTAAGCCATGGCGCAGCCTCTCCCTCCCTCATAGATTGTTTCTCCTCTAGATTGGTTCGGTTTTGCTTAGCGAAGCTCTGCCAGATCAGCTCCACCAGATGGGCCAGAAGAAACCAGATGGGCCAAAGAACACCAGAAGAGGGGGCCCAGGATGGACAGCCCCCACCAGGGCGCGCCAGAGGCCCCCTGGCGCGGCCTGGTGGGTGCTGGGCACCTCCGGCACCCCCTCAACCGACTATCGTGCCTATAAATTCCCTGGAAATCCAAAAACCCTAGGGGAGTCGACGAAACACAATTCCAGCCGCCACAAGTTCCAGAACCACGAGATCCAATCTAAACACCATCACGGAGGGGTTCATCTTCCTCATAGGTGCATCTCCGATGATGCGTGAGTAGTCCACCATAGACCTATGGGTCCGTAGGCAGTAGCTAGATGGCTTCTTCTCTCTCTCTCTCTTATGATTCTCAATACAATGGTCTCTTGGAGATCTATTTGATGTAAACTTTTGCGGTGTGTTTGTTGGGATCCGATGAATTTTGAGTTCATGATCAGTTTCTATACATGAATATTATTTGAGTCTTCTTTGATCTCTTATATGCATGATTACTTATAGCCTTGTATTTCTTCTTCGAATCTTTGGTTTAGTTAGGCCAACTAGATCAATTTTTCTTGCCATGGGAAGAGGTGCTTTGTGATGGGTTCGATCTTGCGGTGTTCTTTCCGAGTGACAGAAGGGGCAGCAAGACACGCATGTATCGTTGCTATTAAGGATAACAAGATGGGGTCTATTCCTACATTAATAGATCTTGTCTACATCATGTCATCGTTCTTATTGCATTACTCCGTTTTTCCATGAACTTAATACACTAGATGCATGCTGGATAGCGGTCGATGTGTGGAGTAATAGAGGTAGATGCAGGCATGAGTCGGTCTATCTATCTTTGACGTGATGCCTATATAATGATCATCGCCTTGGATATCGTCATGACTATTCGATTTTCTATCAATTGCCCAACAGTAATTTGTTCACCCACCGTGCGCTATACTCATGAGAGAAGCCACTAGTGAACCCTACGGCCCCGGGTCTACTTTTCTATCATATTGCTTTCCGATCTACGTTTTTTGCACTCTTTGTTTTCAGATCTACAAAACCAAAAACCCAAAAATATATTGCTGCATATTTACTCTTTTTATTTGTGTTCTTGAGAGATCTATCTCTCCTATCTATCACTACCTAATCTATCTTATTACCGTAGAGAGATTGACAACCTTTCTTTCGCATCGGGTTGCAAGTATTTGTTGTTTGTGTGCAGGTGCTGCTTATTGGGTGGTGGTGATCCTCCTACTGGTTCGATAACCTTGGTTTCATAACTGAGGTAAGTACTTACCGTCGCCGTGCTGCATCATCCCTTCCTCTTTGGGGAAATACCGTCGCAGTCCAAGCCACGTCAAAGGAATTTCTGGCGCCGTTGCCGGGGACGCAACAGTCTCTTCTACGTGCCTATCGTAGGCGCCGAGGGGACTCCATCATCATCTACCAGGTTCCTAATCACAAATCTCATCTCCTTGCAATTACCTTATTTGCCATTTGCCTCTTGTTTTCCTCTCCCCCACTTCACCAATTTGCCGTTTTATTCGCCCTCTTTTTCGTTTGCCCTTTTTCTTGACGGATCTCTTGCCTAGTCATTATGGCTAGTTCTTCCTTTGTTGCGTGTACTCCCGATAATGAGGTTCTTAATTTTAAGCAAAGGGGAGGGGAGAACTTAAAAGATGCTTGGTATAGGATTTGCAATGCTCATAATAGATCTATCCATAAGCAATCTACCGTTGTTCTTCTTCGCAGTTTTTATGTTGGCATCACCACTTGGTATAGATTCGTCCTTGATACGATTACCGGTGGGAATTTCTTGATGTGTCCATCTTTGGATGCTTTTAATGCTTTGGGAAGTTTAGTGGGATCACCACCTATCATGATCAATGAAACAACTTTAACTCTCGAACATGTTATGAAGAGATTAGATGCTATTGAAAAGAAGATGATTACTAAAGAACATCTTGATGATCTAGATAAAAGGTTGCATAATCTTGCTAATAAAATTGGGGCTAAGGCAGGAGATGCTATTAAATTACTAAAGGCAAAAGAAACCGTAGTTAACGAAAGGGTAGAAGAAAGTCCTTACCGTATTGATAAGTTGGAAGAGATTTTTAGTAATTTGGGTTCTGCCTTTTCTTCTATCAAACCTATTGAAAAAACTCCCGTAAAAATTGGCAAGACCACGCAAGTCACTAAGAACAAAGTTTTTACACCTAGTGGGCACAAGGGAGATCTTAAAATGATTAGTATTCATCCCGACTTTGTTGAAATCATAAGAGATCCTATTTACAAGAATGAATTTTTTGGTTTTCTTCCTAGGAGTGTTATCGTTAAGAACATGCATGCTAAATCCTTGAAGAAATATAGTTGTGTGATTGAAGAGTTGAAAACCAAAGATGACAATACTTGAATCTATCCATTATGCCTAGCTAGGGGCGTAAAACGATAACGCTTGTTGGGAGGCAACCCAATGAATAAATAATTTTTTTCTTTTTCCTTTCTGTTTTTGAGTGTTGACACAATTATGCCTCTGTTATGATTGTGTTTTTATGGTTTATTTAGTGTTTGTGCCAAGTAGAACCGTTAGGATGATTCATAGGATGAGTAGAAGTGATGCTGAATCTGAAACAGAAACTTTGCGTCCAGTATATGAATTTTCATTTTTTGCTGGAACGTGATCTTGAGCTGAAAGTTTAACACAGTGTTGCTATATAAATTCTTTACGTTGTCCGAATTATTCAGAATTTTTAGAGTTACAGAAGTATGGGTATGGTATAGATTACTACAGACTGTTCTGTTTGAGACAGATTCTGTTTTTGTTGCATTGTGTGCTTGTTTTGATGAATCTATGGGTTATATTGAAGGGTATGAGCCATGGTAAAGTTAAAATACAGTAGGTATAATGCAATTATAAAATTTGAATGGGTTTACAACAGTACCTAAAGTAGTGATTTGCTTTCTTATACTAACGGATCTCACGAAGATTTTGTTGAGTTTTGCGTGATTGAAGTTTTCAAGTTTTGGGTGAGATCACGATGGATGAAGGAATAAGGAGTAGCAAGAACCTAAGCTTGGGGATGCTACTGCACCCCCAAGATATATCCAAAGAGTAACAAGCAACTAAGCTTGGGGATGCCCCGAGTGGCATCCCCTTTTCTTCTAACGACCATCGGTATTATTTTTATTCGTCACATATCATGTGTTTTGCTTGGAGCGTCTTGTATCTTTGCTTGCTTTGTTTTTTAGTTTTTGTTTTGTATCCTTGCTGTATACACCTATTGGAGAGATCCACAATCATGCTATGATTTGTTATAATTGCTCTATGTGCTTCACTTAAACTTGTTGAGCTATAGAATTGCTCTAGTGCTTCACTTATATCTTTTTGAGCACGGTGTGCTTGGAAACTTTTGTAGAAATACTCTCATGCTTCACTTAGATTAATTTGAGAGTTAGTAAATTTTTGAAGAAATCCTCTCATGCTTCACTTATACCTTTTTGAGAGATGAAATCTTTATGCTCATGTGCTTCACTTAAATTTGTTTGAGCTTACCAAAAAAGCAATGGCAATATATGAAACAAGTCCCAAAGTGATAGATATCCAAGGAGGATATAATAAAAACTTTCATGAAGATCATTGGACAAACTAAACTTGATTCCTTGTAATAGTTTTGAAACATGATGATAGTAATATGTGAGTCATGTTGGTGAGTAATTATGCTTAGTAGGAATATTGGTGTTAAGGTTTGTGATTCCCTATGCATGCACGAAAGTCAATAGTTATGCAATGAAGTTACATCCTACTTGTGGTGCATTATTCGGTGTTAGTTATGTTCAATGCTCACTTATGTGCTTTTTTGTTTCTTGGTTTGGTTGCTTCCCAATCTATTTGCTAGCCTTCACTTGTACTAAGTAGAAATACTACTTGTGCATCCAAAATCCTTAAACCAAATTTTGCCTTATGAGTCCACCATACCTACCTATATGCGGTATTTCCATGCCGTTCCAAGCAAATTTGTATGTGCCATCTCTAAATTTTCAAAATAAGTTTTCTCTTTTTGTGTGGCCGTACCGCTCATGAAACGGTAGGGAGTGTCCAATATTTTTCCATGCTAGATGTGTTATTCTCAAGATGAGTGTTTATTCACTTGTCATTGCACGAGAGTGCGGCGGTAATAGGGATACCCATTCCCGAAATGAAAAAGAAAAAATATTTACTTTAGGTTGTCAAATAATAAATTCCTTGGAAAGTGTTGGTATGGAAGGCAACCGTGGATACGGCCCGCCATGGAAAGTGAAAGTTTGGTGGAAAAAGGAATAAACTTTATTTTCTGTTTGGGAACCGCCTTTGATATATCTAGCATGGAAAGTATTGTGAGCTACTTTGTCATTTTCGTTGACAGGAAAAGCATGCCACCCAAAATATTTTCTCTCTCTCAATTTAAACCTTGAGCTCTCGCACCTCTACAAATCCCTACTTCCCTCTGCGAAGGGCCTATCTATTTACTTTATGCAATTTTTATTTTTGCTTTGAGACTCCATCTTCTCTTATCAGCACCAACTAGGGGGCACTATGATCGTACTTGAGCATTGGGCATAGCTAATATTTGAGTGTGTTTCATGAATGGATCAATGATTGAGTATGATGGGCTAGGGATAACTTTCTTTAGTGTTGATATTTTGAAAGACATGGTTGCTTGTTGACATGCTTGAGTATTGAAGTCATTATGTTAAAACTAGACTATTGCTTTGAATCATTTACAAGTCAAAATGTCCATGCTATACAAATAAGAAAAGAATATGATGAACATGTTAGGCAGCATTCCACATCAAAATTTCTGTTTTTATCATTTACCTACTTGAAGACGAGTAGGAATTAAGCATGGGGATGCTTGATACTTCTCCAACGTATCTATAATTTTTGCTTGTTCCATGCTGTTATATTATCATTCTTGGATGTTTTACAATCATTTTATTACAACTTTATATCATTTTTTGGGACTAACCTATTGACATAGTGCCAAAATGCCAGTTGCTGTTTTTGCTTGTTTTTTACTTTGCAGGAAATCAGTACCATACAGAGATGAAACACTGCGGGGATTTTTGTGGATTTTTTACGGACCAGAAGAAACCAGATGGGCCAAAGAACACCAGAAGAGGGGGCCCAGGGTGGCCAGCCCCCACCAGGGCGCGCCAGAGGCCCCCTAGCGTGGCCTGGTGGGTGCTGGGCACCTCCGGCACCCCCTCAACCGACTATCGTGCCTATAAATTCCCTGGAAATCCAAAAACCCTAGGGGAGTCGACGAAACACAATTCCAGCCGCCGCAAGTTCCAGAACCACGAGATCCAATCTAAACACCATCACGGAGGGGTTCATCTTCCTCATAGGTGCATCTCCCATGATGCGTGAGTAGTCCACCATAGACCTTCAGGTCCGTAGGCAGTAGCTAGATGGCTTCCTCTCTCTCTTATGATTCTCAATACAATGGTCTCTTGGAGATCTATTTGATGTAAACTTTTGCGGTGTGTTTGTTGGGATCCGATGAATTTTGAGTTCATGATCAGTTTCTATCCATGAATATTATTTGAGTCTTCTTTGATCTCTTATATGCATGATTGCTTATAGCATCGTATTTATTCTTCGAATCTTTGGTTTAGTTAGGCCGACTAGATTGATTTTTCTTGCCATGGGAAGAGGTGCTTTGTGATGGGTTCGATCTTGCGGTGTTCTTTCCCAGTGACAGAAGGGGCAGCAAGACACGCATGTATCGTTGCTATTAAGGATAACAAGATGGGGTCTATTCCTACATGAATAGATCTTCTCTACATCATGTCATCGTTCTTATTGCATTACTCCATTTTTCCATGAACTTAATACACTAGATGCATGTTGGATAGCGGTCGATGTGTGGAGTAATAGAGGTAGATGTAGGCAGGAGTCGGTCTATCTATCTTGGACGTGATGCCTATATAATGATCATCGCCTTGGCTATCTTCATGACTATTCGATTTTCTATCAATTGCCCAACAGTAATTTGTTCACCCACCGTGTGCTATACTCATGATCGAAGCCACTAGTGAACCCTACGGCCCCCGGGTCTACTTTTCTATCATATTGCTTTCCGATCTACGTTTTTTGCACTCTTTGTTTTCAGATCTACAAAACCAAAAACCCAAAAATATATTTCTGCATATTTACTCTTTTTATTTGTGTTCTTGAGAGATCTATCTCTCCTATCTATCACTACCTAATCTATCTTATTACCGTAGAGAGATTGACAACCTCTCTTTCGCGTCGGGTTGCAAGTATTTGTTGTTTGTGTGCAGGTGCTGCTTATTGGGTGGTGGTGATCCTCCTACTGGTTCGATAACCTTGGTTTCATAACTGAGGGAAATACTTACCGTCGCTGTGCTGCATCATCCCTTCCTCTTTGGGGAAATACCGACGCGGTCCAAGCCACATCAACGCGGAGGTGCCGTCCGTTCGACACTAGATCGTGATTGGATCGCGGGACGGATTGCGATTTGGATCGCAAAGATGTTCGACTACATCAACCGCGTTTCTTAACGCTTCCCGCTTAGCGATCTACAAGGGTATGTGGATCCAATCTCTCCTCTCGTAGATGGTCATCTCCTAGATTGATCTTGGTGAAGCGTAGGAATTTTTTTGTTTCCCATGCAACGTTCCCCTGCAGTGGCATCATGAGCTAGGTCTATGCATAGAGGACATCACGAGTAGAACACAAAGGAGTTTGTGGCCGTTGATATTCAGATTGCTTCCCTCCTTAGTCTTTTCTTGATTCAGCGGTATTCTGGGATGAAGCGGCTTGGACTAACCTTACTCGTCTACGTACGAGAGACCGGTTCCACCGACTGACATGTAACTTTGTTGTATAAGATGGCTGGCGGGTGTCTGTCTCTCCCACCTTAGTTGAATCGGATTCGACAAAGGCGGTCCTTGTAGAAGGTGAAATAGCAACTTGTTTATCATCGTTGTGGTTTTGCTTAGGTAAGAATCGTTCTTGCTAGATACCCATAGCAGCCACGTAAAACATGCAACAACAAATTAGAGGACGTCTAACTTGTTTTTGCAGGGTATGTTGTGATATGATATGGCCAGAAACATGATGTGATATATGTGATGGATGAGATGATCATGTTTTGTAATAGTTTATATCGACTTGCATGTCGATGAGTACGGCAACCGGCAGGAGCCATAGGGTTGTCTTTAATTAATTTGTGTCATTTGCTTTACTTTATCGCTATGAGTTAGCAATAGTTGGCATGACAACCTCATGGCGACACGTTGATAGAGATCAAGATGATGGAGATCATGGTGTTATGCCGGTGACGATGGAGATCATGTCGGTGCTTTGGAGATGGAGATCAAAAGCACAAGTTCATGGCCATATCATGTCACTTATGATTTGCATGTGATGTTAATCCTTTTTATGCATCTTATTATGCTTAGGATGACGATAGCATTATAAGGTGACCCCTCACTAAAATTTCAAGATAAAGTTGTGTTCTCCCCGAGTGTGCACCGTTGCGAAAGTTCGTCGTTTCGAGACACCACATGATGATCGGGTGTGATGACTCTACGTTCGCATACAACAGGTGCAAGCCAGTTTTGCACGTGCGGAACACTCGGGTTAAACTTGACAAGCCTAGCATGTACAGACATGGCCTCGGAACACAAGAGACCGAAAGGTTGAACATGAGTCATATAGTAGATATGATCAACATGGAGATGTTCACCATTGAAACCACCTCATCTCACGTGATGATCGGACTTGGGTTGGTGAATTTTGATCATGTAGCACTCGGATGGCCGGAGGGATGTCAAATTGAGTGGGAGTTTTTTAAGTAATATGATTAACTAAACTCATTATCTTGAACCATAGTCTAAGTAATCTTTGCAAAATTTATGTTGTAGATCGATGGCTCGCGCAGTAGCTCCCCTGAATTTCAATGCGTTCCTAGAGAAAGCCAAGCCGAAAGATGATGGAAGTAACTTTGTAGACTGGGCCCGTAATCTGAAGATTATCCTCACGGCTTCCCAAAAGGCTTATGTCCTTGATGCACCGCTCGGTGCGCCACCCGCTCCAGTATCGTCTGCAGACGTTGCGAACGCCTGGCAGGCGCGTTTTGATGACTACTCAATAGTTTAGTGTGCAATGTTGTATGGCTTAGAACCGGGACTTCAAAGACATTTTGAACGTCATGGAGCATATGAGATGTTCCAGGAGTTGAAGTTTATTTTTGAGAAGAATGCCCGGATCGAGAGGTATGAGACCTCCGATAAGTTCTATGCTTGCAAGATGGAGGAGAACGGGTATGTCAGTGAACACATACTCAGAATGTCTGGGTATTCCAACCGTCTGGCTGAGTTAGGAATTACTCTCCTGCCAGAGGCGATCACTGACAGAGTTCTTCAATCACTGACGCCTAGCTACAAAAGCTTTGTGTTGAACTATAACATGCAAGGGATGAACAAGTCAGTCGCCGAGCTGTTTGCGATGCTGAAAGTCGCTGGGTCAGAAATCCAGAAGGAGCATCAAGTGTTGATGGTCACTAAAACCACTAGTTTCAAGAAGAATGGTAAGGGCAAAAAGGATAACTCTAAGAAGAGTGGCAAAGCAGTTGCCCCTCCCGTGAAGAAACCCAAGGCTGGACCCAAGCCAGAAACTGAGTGCTTTCATTGCAAGGGAACTGGCCACTGGAAGCGGAATTGCCCCAAGTATCTGGCCGACAAGAAGGCGGCCAACACCAAACAAGGTATATATGATATACATGTTATTGATGTGTACCTTACCAACTCTCGTTGTAGTGCATGGGTATTTGATACCGGTTTGGTTGCTCACATTTGCAACTCAAAACAGGAACTGCGGAATAGATGGAGGCTCGCAAAGGATGAAGTGACGATGCGCGTGGGAAATGGTTCGAAGGTTGATGTGATCGCCGTCAGCACGCTCGCTCTTCGATTACCGTCGGGATTAGTGATGAACCTGAATAATTGTTATTTAGTGCCTGCGTTGAGCATGAACATTATATCTGGATCTTCTTTAATGCGAGACGGTTACTCATTTAAATCAGAGAATAATGGTTGTTCTATTTATATGAGCAATATCTTTTATGGTCATGCACCTATTGTGAAGGGTTTATTCTTATTGAATCTCGATAGTGATGATACACATGTTCATAACATTGATGCCAAAAGATGTAGAGTTGATAATGATAGTACCACTTTCTTATGGCAATGCCGCTTAGGTCATATTGGTGTAAAACGCATGAAGAAACTCCATGCTGATGGACTTTTGGAGTCACTTGATTTTGAATCACTTGACACATGTGAACCATGCCTCATGGGCAAGATGACTAAGACCCCGTTCTCTGGAACAATGGAACGGGCAAGTGACTTGTTGGAAATCATACATACTGGTGTGTGTGGTCCAATGAGCATTGAGGCGCACGGTGGATATCGTTATTTTCTCACCTTTACCGATGACTTAAGTAGATATGGGTATATTTACTTGATGAAACACAAGTATGAAACGTTTGAAAAGTTCAAGCAATTTCAAAGTGAAGTTGAGAATCATCGTAACAATAAGATTAAATTCCTATGATCTGATCGAGGAGGAGAATATCTGAGTTATGAGTTTGGCAATCACTTAAGACAATGTGGAATTGTTTCGCAGTTGACGCCACCTGGAACACCACAGCGTAATGGTGTGTCCGAACGTCGTAATCGAACCTTATTAGATATGGAGCGTTCTATGATGTCTCTTGCCGATTTTCCACTATCATTTAGGGGTTATGCGTTAGAGACAGCTGCATTCACTTTAAATAGGGCACCATCTAAATCCGTTGAGACGACGCCGTATGAACTGTGGTTTGGCAAGAAACCAAAGTTGTCGTTTCTTAAAGTTTGGGGATGCGATGCTTATGTCAAAAGGCTTGAGCCAGAAAAGCTCGAACCCACAGCGGACAAATGCGTCTTCATAGGATACCCAAAAGAGACGGTTGGGTACACCTTCTATCTCAGATCCGTAGGCAAAGTGTTTGTCGCTAAGAACGGGTGATTTCTCTAGAAAGAGTTTCTCTCGAAAGAATTGAGTGGGAGGAAGATAGAACTTGATGAGGTTGTTGAACATTTGCTTCAACCAAAGAGTAGCGCAGGGCAAAAACATGTTTTTGTGGAACCTACGTTAGTTGAATAGGAAGTTAATGATGGTGATCATGAAACTTCGGATCAAGTAACTATCGAACCTCGTAGGTCGACAAGGACACGTACTGCTCCTGAATGGTACGGTAACCCTGTCTTAGAGGTCATGTTGTTGGACAACGATGAACCTACGAGCTATGGAGAAGCGATGGTGGGCCCGGATTCCAACAAATGGTTAGAGGCCATGAAATCTGAGATAGGATCCATGTATGAAAACAAAGTGTGGACTTTGGAAGTATTACCTGAAGGGCGAAAGGCCATTCAGAATAAATGGATCTTTAAGAAGAAGACGGACGCGGACGGTAATGTCACCGTCTATAAAGCTCGACTTGTGGCAAAGGTTTTTTTTCGCAAGTTCAAGGAGTTTACTACGATGGACTTTCTCACCAGTAGCGATGCTTAAGTCCGTCAGAATCATGTTAGCAATAGCTGCATTTTTTGATTATGAAATTTGGCAGATGGATGTCAAAACAGCGTTCCTTAACGGTTTCCTTAAGGAAGAGTTGTATATGATGCAACCAGAAGGTTTTGTCAATCCAGAAAAAGCTGACAAAGTTTGCAAGCTCCAGCGATCCATTTATGGACTGGTGCAAGCATCTCGGAGTTGGAATCTTCGCTTTGATGAGGTGATCAAAGCGTTTGGGTTTATACAAGTTTACAGAGAAGCTTGTATTTACAAGAAAGTGAGTGGGAGCTCTATAGCGTTTCTAATATTATATGTGGATGACATATTGTTGATTGGAAACAATATAGAATTTTTGGAAAGCGTGAAGGAATATTTGAACAAGAGTTTTTCAATGAAGGACCTAGGAGAAGCTGCTTTCATATTAGGCATCAAGATCTATAGAGATAGATCAAGACGCTTAATAGGACTTTCACAGAGCACATACCTTGATAAAGTTTTGAAGAAGTTCAAAATGGATCAGTCCAAGAAAGGGTTCTTGCCTGTATTACAAGGTGTGAAGTTGAGTAAGACTCAATGCCCAGTGACTGCAGAGGATAGAGAGAAGATGAGTGTCATCCCCTATGCTTCTGCCATAGGCTCTATCCTGTATGCAATGTTGTGCACAAGGCCAGATGTTAGCCTTGCCATAAGTATGGCCGGAAGGTTTCAAAGTGATCCAGGAGTGGAACACTAGACGGTGGTCAAGAATATCCTTAAGTACCTGAAAAGGACTAAGGAAATGTTTCTCGTTTATGGAGGTGATCAAGAGCTCGTCGTAAAGGGTTACGTCGATGCAAGCTTTGACACTGGTCTAGATGACTCTAAGTCTCAAAACGGATACGTATTTATTCTCAATGGAGGAGCGGTAAGCTGGTGCAGTTCCAAGCAAAGCATGGTAGCTGATTCTACATGCGAAGCGGAGTACATAGCTGCCTCGGAGGCGGCAAAGGAAGGTGTGTGGATGAAGTAGTTCATGACAGATCTTGGAGTTGTGCCCAGTGCACTGGAGCCAATGACTCTGTTATGTGACAACACTGGTGCCATTGCTCTAGCCAAGGAACAAGGGTTTCACAAGAGGACCAGACACATAAAGCGACGCTTCAATTCCATCTGTGATTACATCAAGGAGGAGGACATAAATATTTGCAAGGTGCACACGGATCTGAATGTCACAGACCCGTTGACTAAGCCTCTTCCATAAGCAAAGCATGATAAACACCAGAACTGTATGGGTGTTACATTCATTACGATGTAAATCACATAGTGATGTGAGCTAGATTATTGACTATAGTGCAAGTGGGAGACTGTTGGAAATATGCCCTAGAGGCAATAATAAAGTAGTTATTATCATATTTCCTTGTTCATGACAAATGTTTATTATCCATGCTGGAATTGTATTGATTGGAAACTCAAATACATGTGTGGGTATATAGACAACACTGTGTACCTAGTGAGTCTCTAGTATACTAGCTCGTAGATCAAAGATGGTCAAGGTTTCCTGGCCATAGACATGAGTTGTCATTTGATAACGGGATCACGTCATTAGGAGAATGATGTGATGGACAAGACCCAAACTATAAACATAGCATATGATCGTGTTAGTTTGTTGCTATTGTTTTCTGCATGTCAAGTATTTGTTCCTATGACCATGAGATCATGCAACTCACTGACATCGGAGGAATACCTTGTGTGTATCAAATGTCGCAACGTAACTGGATGACTATAAAGGTACTCTACAGGTATCTCCGAGGGTGTCTGTTGAGTTGGCATGGATCAAGACTGGGATTTGTTGCTCCGTGTGACGGAGAGGTATCTCAGGGCCCACTCGGTAATACAAAATCATAATGAGCTTGCAAGCAAAGTGACTAAAGAGTTAGCCACATGATCTTGTATTACGGAACGAGTAAAGAGACTTGCCGGTAACGAGATTGAACTAGGTATGGAGATACCGACGATCGAATCTCGGGCAAGTAACATACCGATGAACAAAGGGAACTGGGTACGGGATTAACTGAATCCTTGACATAGAGGTACAACCGGTAAAGATCTTCGTAGAATATGTAGGAACCAACATGGGCATCCAGGTCCCGATATTGGTTATTGACCGTAGAGGTGTCTCGGTCATGTCTACATAGTTCTCGAACCCGCAGGGTCTGCACACTTAACGTTCGGTGACGATTTGGTATTGTTGAGTTATGTATGTTGGTGACAGAAGGTTGTTCGGAGTCCCGGATGAGATTCCAGACATGACGAGGAGCTCCGGAATGGTCCAGAGGTAAAGATTGATATATAGGGAGTTGATGTTCGGGCACCGGAATGGTTACGGGGTTCGCCCGGGTTTCATCGGGATTGCCGAAAAGGTTCCGGGGGTCCACTGGGAGGGTCCACCTGCCCCGGTGGGCCCCATGGGCTGTGAGAGGGTGCGCGCCAGCCCCTGGTGGGATGTCTGCACCTCCCACCAAGGCCCATGCGGCTGGAAGGGTGGGGGCCAAGCCAGAGGGGGCCGCCGGCCCTTGCCTTGGGTGGCAAGGCACCCCCTTGGCCGCCGCACTAACCCTAGGGGAAACCCTAGGTTGGCCGCCCCCCTCCTCTCCCCTATATATATGTGAGGGGAGGGAGGGATGCACACACCTTAAGCCACGGCACAGTCTCTCCCTCCCTCATAGATTGTTTCTCCTCTAGATTGTTTCGGTTTTGCTTAGCGAAGCTATGCCGGATCAGCTCCACCACCGCCACCGCCACGCCGTCGTGCTGCCGGAGAACTCATCTACCTCTCTGCCCTCGCTTGTGGGATCAAGGAGGCGGAGAACGTCATCGAGCTGTACGTGTGCTGAACGCGGAGGTGCCATCCGTTCGGCACTAGATCGTGATTGGATCGCGGGACGGATTGCGATTTGGATCACGAAGACGTTCGACTACATCAACCGCGTTTCTTAACGCTTCCCGCTTAGCGATCTACAAGGGTATGTGGATCCAATCTCTCCTCTCGTAGATGGTCATCTCCTAGATTGATCTTGGTGAAGTGTAGGAATTTTTTTGTTTCCCATGCATCGTTCCCCTGCAGAGACAACTCCAAGGGTAAGGTAATTGGCGTTGGAAAGGTCGCCATATCTCATGATAGCTCCATTAAAAATGTCATGCTCGTTGAATCTCTCGGGTATAATCTTCTTTCCGTATCTAGACTTGTCGACTTCAGTTTCAATGTGCTATTTACTAAAGTAGATTGCCAGGTGTTTCGTCGAGATAATCATAACATGGTCTTTACCGGTTTTCGTAGAGGTAATCTATACATTGTTGATTTCACTAAGAGAGCCCAACCTCGCACTTTTCTAATTTCAAACTCTTCTAAATGTTGGTTATGGCATAGAAGGCTAGGACATGTTGGTATGCGTAATTTAGACAAGCTTATCAAAGGTGATCATATACTTGGTGTTAAAGATGTTATCTTTGACAAAGATGGACTATGTAATGCTTGTCAGGCAGGAAAACAAGTTGGAGGAAGTCATCCCGTAAATAATATTATGACTACTAGGAGACCACTCGAGTTGCTTCATATGGATCTTTTTGGTCCCAATGCTTATAAGAGTCTCGGTGGAAATTCCTTTGGTTTAATCATAGTTGACGATTTTTCTAGATTTACGTGGGTATTCTTTCTTGATAATAAGTCACGGGTTCAAAAGATCTTCAAAAGCTTCGCTCGGAAGGCCCAAAATCAGTTTTAAGTGAAGATCACGAAAGTTCGCTGGGACAATGGATCGGAGTTCAAGAACACGAATGTGGATACCTTTCTTGACGAAGAAGTGATCTCACAAGAGTTCTCTTCTACGTACACGCCTCAAAAAACGGAGTTGTTGAGAGGAAGAACTGGACTCTCATAGAGATGGCGAGAATGATGCTTGACGAGTACAAAACTCCAAGACACTTTTGGGCAGAAGCAGTGGGAACAACTTTTCATGCCACCAATCGACTCTACCTTCACAAGCTTCTCGGTAAAACGACATATGAGCTATTCACCGGTAACAAACCCCAAGTTGGATACTTTCGTGTATTCAGCTCAAAGTGCTACATTCTTAATAAGCATCGTCGTTCTAAATTTGCTACTAAATCACATGAAGGTTTCCTACTTGGTTACGGATCAAACTCTCACACTTATCGTGTCTACAACAACTTCACTCGAAAAGTTGAAGAGACAGTAGATGTGAAGTTTGATGAGACTAATGGTTCACAAGTCAAACAATTGCCAATTGATGTAGGAGACAAAGATCCTTCGGAAGCAATTCAAGATCTATCCATAGACAAAATTCATCCCATGGAGGTGAATGAAAGTACTTCATTGTTGGGAACGTTGCATGGGAAACAAAAAATTTCCTACGCACATACAAGATCTATCCATGGAGATGAGCATCTACGAGAGGAGAGATCGGATCCACATACCCTTGTAGATCGCTAAGCGGGAAGTGTTAAGAAACGCGGTTGATGTAGTCGAACGTCTTCGCGATCCAAATCGCAAGCCGTCCCGCGATCCAATCACGATCTAGCGCCGAACGGACGACACCTCCGCGTTTAGCACACGTACAGCTCGATGACGATCTCTGCCTCCTTGATCTAGCAAGCGAGGGCGGAGAGGTAGATGAGTTCTCTGGTAGCACGATGGCGTGGCGGCGGTGGTGGTGGAGCTGATCCGGCAGAGCTTCGCTAAGCAACGCCGAGTCAAACTAGAGGAGAGACGATCTAGGGGAGAGGGAGGGCTGCGCCGTGGCTTGTGGTGGTGGCAGCCCTCCCCCCTCTCATATATATAGGGGGAGAGGGAGAGGGGGTCGGCCCCCTAGGGTTCCCACCCATAGGGGCAGCGGCCAAGAGAGGGGGGGCGGCGGCCAAGGGGTGCCTTGGACCCCAAGGCAAGGTGGCCGGCCCCCTTTAGGGTTCCCCCCCCCTCCACCCTTCGGCCGCATGGGCCTTGTGGGAGGGGAGGCCAGCCCACTAGGGGCTGGTGCGCCCCCTCTCACAGCCCATGGGTCCCTCCGGGGCTGGTGGGCCCCTTCCGATGGACTCTGAAACCCTTTTGGTACCCCCGGTACATTACCGGTGACGCCCGAACCTTTTCCGATGACAAACACGGAACTTCCTATATATCCATTTTTACCTCCGGACCATTCCAGAGCTCCTCGTAACGTTCAGGATCTCATCCGAGACTCCGAACAACCTTCGGTCACCAACATTCATAACTCAATAATACCGAAGCGTCACCGAACGTTAAGTGTGCAGACCCAGCGGGTTCAAGAACTATGTAGACATGACCGAGACACCTCTACGGTCAATAACCAATAGCGGGACCTGGATGCCCATATTGGTTCCTACATATTCTACGAAGATCTTTATCGGTTGAACCTCTATGTCAAGGATTCGGTTAATCCCGTACGTTGTTCCCTTTGTTTATCGGTATGTTACTTGCCCGAGATTCGATCGTCGGTATCTCCATACCTAGTTCAATCTCGTTACCGGCAAGTCTCTTTACTTGTTCCGTAACACAAGATCCCGTTGCTAACTCTTTAGTCAATTTGCTTGCAAGGCTCATTGTGATGTTGTATTACCGAGTGGGCCCTAAGATACCTCTCCATCACACGGAGTAAACAAATCCCAGTCTTGATCCATGTCAACTCAATAGACACCTTCGGAGATACCTGTAGAGCATCTTTATAGTCACCCAGTTACGTTGCGACGTTTGATACACACAAGGTACTCCTCCGGTGTCAGTGAGTTACATGATCTCATGGTCATAGGAACATATACTTGACATGCAGAAAACAATAGCAATAAACTTACACGATCATATGCTACATTTATAGTTTGGGTCTTGTCCATCACATCATTCTCCTAATGATGTGATCCCATTATCAAATGACAACTCTTGTCTATGGCCAGGAAACCTTGACCATCTTTGATCAACGAGCTAGTCCTATAGAGGCTCACTAGGGACACGGTGTTGTCTATATACCCACACATGTATTTGAGTTTCCAATCAATACAATTATAGCATGGATAATAAACATTTATCAGGAACAAGGAAATGTAATAATAACCATTTTATTATTGCCTCTAGGGCATATTTCCAACAGTCTCCCACTTGCACTAGAGTCAATAATCTAGCTCACATCACTATGTGATTTACATTGTAATGAATCTAACACCCATACAGCTCTGGTGTTGATCATGTTTCCCTCGTGGAAGAGGCTTAGTCAACGGATCTGTGACATTCCGATCCGTGTGTACTTTGCAAATACTTATGTCTCCTCCCTCGATGTAATCGTGGATGGAATTGAAGCGTCTCTTTATGTGTCTGGTCCTCTTGTGAAACCTTGGTTCCTTGGCTAGAGCAATGGCACCGGTGTTTTCACGGAACAGAGTCATTGGGTTCAGTGCACTAGGCACAACTCCAAGATCCGTCATGAACTGCTTCATCCAGACACCTTCCTTCGCCGCCTCCGAGGCAGCTATGTACTCCGCTTCGCATGTAGAATCAGCTACCATGCTTTGCTTGGAACTGCACCAGCTTACCGCTCCTCCATTGAGAATAAATACGTATCCGGTTTGAGACTTAGAGTCATCCAGATCAGTGTCAAAGCTTGCATCGACGTAACCCTTTACGGCGAGCTCTTGATCACCTCCATAAACAAGAAACATTTCCTTAGTCCTTTTCAGGTACTTTAGGATATTCTTGATCGCTGTCCAGTGATCCACTCCTGGATTACTTTGAAACCTTCCGGTCATACTTATGGCAAGGCTGACATCTGGTCTTGTGCATAGCATTGCATACATGATAGAGCCTATGTCTGAAGCATAGGGGATGACACTCATCTTTTTTGTATCCTCTGTAGTCTCTGGGCATTGAGTCTTACTCAACTTCACACCTTGCAACACAGGCAAGAACCCCTTCTTGGACTGATCCATTTTGAGCTTCTTCAAAACTTTATCAAGGTATGTGCTCTGTGAAAGTCCTATTAAGCGTCTTGATCTATCTCTATAGATCTTGATGCCTAATATGAAAGCAGCTTCTCCTAGGTCCTTGATTGAAAAACTCTTGTTCAAATATTCCTTCACGCTTTCCAAAAATTCTATATTGTTTCCAATCAGCAATATGTCATCCACATATAATATTAGAAACACTATAGAGCTCCCACTCACTTTCTTGTAAATACAAGCTCCTCCATAAACTTGTAGAAACCCAAACGCTTTGATCACCTCATCAAAGCGCTTATTCCAACTCTGAGATGCCTGCACCAGTCCATAAATGGATCGCTGGAGCTTGCAAACTTTGTCAGCATTCTCTGGATCGACAAAACCCTCTGGTTGTATCATATACAACTCTTCCTCGAGGAAACCGTTGAGGAACGCTGTTTTGACATCCATCTGCCAAATTTCATAATCGAAAAATGCAGCTATTGCTAACATGATTCCGACGGACTTAAGCATCACTACGTGAGAGAAAGTCTCATCGTAGTCAATTCCTTGAACTTGTGAAAATCCCTTTGCCACAAGTCGAGCTTTATAGACGGTGACATTACCGTCCGCGTCTGTCTTCCTCTTAAAGATCCATTTATTCTGAATGGCCTTCTGCCCTTCAGGTAATACTTCCAAAGTCCACACTTTGTTTTCATACATGGATCCTATCTCGGATTTCATGGCCTCTAACCATTTGTCGAAATCCGGGCCCACCATCGCTTCTCCATAGCTTGTAGGTTCATCGTTGTCCAACAACATGACCTCTAAGACAGGGTTACCGTACCATTCAAGAGCAGTACGTGCCCTTGTCGACCTACGAGGTTCGATAGTAACTTGATCCGAAGCTTCATGATCACTATCATTAGCTTCCTCTTCAACGGATGTAGGTTCCACAGAAACATCTTTCTGCGCTGCGCTACTCTCTGGTTGAAGTGAAGGTTCAATAACCTCATCAAGTTCTATCTTCCTCCCACTCAATTCTTTTGAGAGAAACTCTTTCTCGAGAAATGACCCGTTCTTAGCGACAAACACTTTGCCTTTGGATCTGAGATAGAAGGTGTACCCAACTGTCTCTTTTGGGTATCCTATGAAGACGCATTTCTCCGCTTTGGGTTCCAGCTTTTCAGGTTGAAGCTTTTTGACATAAGCACCGCAACCCCAAACTTTAAGAAGCGACAACTTTGGTTTCTTGCCAAACCACAGTTCATACGGCGTCGTCTCAATGGATTTAGACGGTGCCCTATTTAAAGTGAATGCAGTTGTCTCTAACGCAAAACCCCAAAACGATAGTGGCAAATCGGCAAGAGACATCATAGACCGCACCATATCCAATAAGGTTCGATTACGACGTTCGGACACACCATTACGCTATGGTGTTCCAGGTGGCGTCAACTGTGAAACAATTCCACATTGTCTTAAGTGGTTGCCGAACTCATAACTCAGCTATTCTCCTCCTCGATCAGATCGTAGGAATTTAATCTTCTTGTTACGATGATTCTCAACTTCACTCTGAAATTGCTTGAACTTTTCAAACGTTTCAGACTTATGTTTCATTAAGTAAATATACCCATATCTACTTAAGTCATCGGTGAAGGTGAGAAAATAACGATATCCACCGCGCGCCTCAATGCTCATCGGACCGCACACATCAGTATGTATGATTTCCAACAAGTCACTTGCCCGTTCCATTGTTCCAGAGAACGGGGTCTTAGTCATCTTGCCCATGAGGCATGGCTCACATGTGTCAAGTGATTCAAAATCAAGTGACTCCAAAAGTCCATCAGCATGGAGTTTCGTCATGCGTTTTACACCAATATGACCTAAGCGGCAGTGCCACAAGAAAGTGGTACTATCATTATCAACTCTACATCTTTTGGCATCAATGTTATGAACATGTGTATCATCACTATCGAGATTCAATAAGAATAAACCCCTCACATTAGGTGCATGACCATAAAAGATATTACTCATATAAGTAGACCAACCATTATTCTCTGATTTAAATGAGTAACCGTCTCGCAATAAACAAGATCCAGATATAATGTTCATGCTTAACGCAGGCACTAAATAACAATTATTCAGGTTCATCACTAATCCCGATGGTAATCGAAGAGCGAGCGTGCCGACGGCGATCACATCAACCTTGGAACCATTTCCCATGCGCATCGTCACTTCGTCCTTTGCCAGCCTCCGTCTATTCCGCAGTTCCTGTTTTGAGTTGCAAATGTGAGCAACCGAACCGGTATCAAATACCCAGGCACTACAACGAGAGTTGGTAAGGTACACATCAATAACATGTATATCATATATACCTTGTTTGGTGTTGGCCGCCTTCTTGTCGGCCAGATACTTGGGGCAGTTCCGCTTCCAGTGGCCAGTACCCTTGCAATGAAAGCACTCAGTTTCTGGCTTGGGTCCAGCCTTGGGTTTCTTCACGGGAGGGGCAACTAATTTGCCACTCTTCTTGGAGTTACCCTTCTTGCCCTTGCCATTCTTCTTGAAACTAGTGGTTTTATTGACCATCAACACTTGATGCTCCTTCTGGATTTCAGACTCAGCGACTTTCAGCATCGCAAACAGCTCGGCGACTGACTTGTTCATCCCTTGCATGTTATAGTTCAACACAAAGCTCTTGTAGCTAGGTGGCAGTGATTGAAGAACTCTGTCAGTGATCGCCTACAGTGGGAGGGAAATTCCCAATTCAGCTAGACGGTTGGAATACCCAGACATTCTGAGTATGTGCTCACTAACAGACCCGTTCTCCTCCATTTTGCAAGCATAGAAGTTATCGGAGGTCTCATACCTCTCGATCCGGGCATTCTTCTCAAAGATAAACGTCAACTCCTGGAACATCTCATATGCTCCATGACGTTCAAAACGCCTTTGAAGTCCCGGCTCTAAGCCATATAGCATAGCACACTGAACTATTGAGTAATCATCCGAACGCGACTGCCAGGCGTTTGCAACGTCTGGAGACGACACTGGAGCGGGTGGCTCACCGAGCGGTGCATCAAGGACATAAGCCTTTTGGGAAGCCGTGAGGATAAACCTCAGATTACGGGCCCGGTCTAGAAAGTTACTTCCATCATATTTTAGCTTAGCTTTCTCTAGGAACGCATTGTAATTCTGGGGAACTACTGCGCGAGCCATTGATCTACAACATAAAATTTGCAAAGACAACTTAGACTATTGTTCAAGATAATGAGTATAGTTAATCATATTACTTAAAAACTCCCACCCAAATTGACATCCCTCCCGTCATCCGAGTGCTACATGATCCAAATTCACCAACCCAAGTCCGATCATCACGTGAGATGAGGTGGTTTCAATGGTGAACATCTTCATGTTGATCATATCTACTGTATGACTCATGTTCGACCTTTCGGTCTCCTGTGTTCCGAGGCCATGTATGTACATGCTAGGCTCGTCAAGTTTAACCCGAGTGTTTCGCATGTGCAACACTGGCTTGCACCCGTTGTATGCGAACGTAGAGTTTATCACACTCGATCATCACATGGTGTCTCGAAACGATGAACTTTCGCAACCGTGCACACTCGGGGAGAACACAATTTTATCTTGAAATTTTAGTGAGGGATCACCTTATAATGCTACCGTCGTCGTAAGCAAAAAAGGTGCATAAAAGGATTAACATCACATGCAAATCATAAGTGACATGATATGGCCATGAACTTGTGCTTTTGATCTCCATCTCCAAAGCACCGGCATGATCTCCATCATCACCGGCATGACACCATGATCTCCATCATCGTGATCTCCATCAACGTTTTGCCATCGGGGTTGTCGCGCCAAACATGCTTCTACTACTATAGCTACCACTTAGCGATAAAGTAAAGCATTACATAGCGCTTAATGAGTGACACGCAGGCCACATAATTAATTAAAGACAACCCTATGGCTCCAGCCGGTTGCCGTATCAACATGCAAGTTGATATAAACTATTACAAAACATGATCATCTCATACATCAAATATATATCATCATGTCTTTGGCCATATCATATCACAACATACCCTGCAAAAACAAGTTAGACGTCCTCTAATTTGTTGTTGCATGTTTTACGTGGCTGCCATGGGTATCTAGCAAGAACGATTCTTACCTACGCAAAACCACAACGGTGATATACAAGTTGCTATTTCACCTTCAACAAGGACTGCCCTTATCAAATCCGATTCAACTAAAGTAGGAGAGACAGACACCCGCCAGCCATCTTATGTAACAAAGTTACATGTCAGTCGATGGAACCGGTCTCATGTATGAGGACATGTAAGGTTGGTCCAGGCCGCTTCATCCCACAATACCGCTGAATCACGAAAAGACTAAGGAGGGAAGCAATCTGAATATCAACGCCCACAAACTCCTTTGTGTTCTACTCGTGATCTCATCTACGCATAGACCTAGCTCATGATGCCACAGTTGGGAACGTTGCATGGGAAACAAAAAATTTCCTACGCACATACACGATCTATCCATGGAGATGAGCATCTATGAGAGGAGAGATTGGATCCACATACCCTTGTAGATCACTAAGCGGGAAGCGTTAAGAAACACGGTTGATGTAGTTAAACGTCTTCGCGATCCAAACCGCAAGCCATCCCATGATCCAATCATGATCTAGCACCGAACGGACGGCACCTCCGCGTTCAGCACACGTACAGCTCGATGACGATCTCCGCCTCCTTGATCCAGAAAGCGAGGGCGGAGAGGTAGATGAGTTCTCTGGCAGCACGACGGCATGGCGGCGGTGGTGGTGGAGCTGATCCGGCAAAGCTTCGCTAAGTAACGCGAGTCAAACTAGAGGAGAGATGATCTAGGGGAGAGGGACGGCTGCACCGTGGCTTGTAGCTTCGCTAAACGGTTTCTTAGATCAAGATATGTGTGATGTACACATGCTCGGATGTGTTGTGGGCAAACGATTCCGGATAAAGAACTGTCAGGGACTGATGAAATCATCACCGACGGTTTTGGTTGTTTATTCCGTATGCGATGTGATTTGCTCAATCTGCCCGCAAACATCTATGCTCTGTTTAGAAGAACATGATTGCATAACCAAATTAAGCATCCAATACACACATAACATTGGCGCACACCTTAATAAACTATTACATGCATAATAAACTTATCCCTCTAAAACTACGAACATTTCTGCATAGAGGGAGTATGAGAATTGAGAAACGATCATCAAATCATCTACTTCTTGTGACGCTTGCCGCCAGCGCTCTGCTTGTGGCTCGATCCCTCGTTGTCTTTAGGTAGGAGGCACTTCCTCATATCAACGATCCGTCTGAACATCTCGTAGCATGTGTACACTTCCTTGGCCACGGTCTGGAGGTGATATTCATCCAGTTTCTTCACCCAGGCCCTGTGCCAGACAGGCTTGTTCTTGTTGCACTCAGCCTTCATGTCAGCGTAGTAGGGGTCGATGATGGCCTCGGCCAGGTCAACATGGGAGTCCATGTTCTTATTGCTGCCCCAGACCCTGTAGTGGCCGCGGATGTTGACAAGCTTCTGGCAGGCCAAGCTCGAAGTCTTAAGAACCTTTGGATCGTTGGCGCTGTCCACCGTAGCGAACCTGTAGTCGGGGCTGTTGACAAACCTGGTGAAACGATCGCACGACACTGTGGCCAGGCAGTAGTGGTAGAGGAGGACGTGATGGCCCATGCACAACTGGGCGACGACAACCTTCTAATCATGCCCGGCACGACCGCCGGTGTAAGCGAGGTCGAAGCCGACCACTTTGTACTTGTCATCCGCATCAAGCAGCCGCTCCATGGTGTCGATGGAGTCCTCCACCATGCCCGGGTCGTTGGTGTACACCACCGTGAGGTCTGTCTTCCTCATGTGGGTCTCCACATGATGCATGCCGAACTCCATTGGAGCGCCGCTGGACATCCTCTCTGTATGCGTCGTCCAGGGTGTGCTTATTGTGTTGTGGGACGCGATCGAAAGCATGAAGAGACTATGGTTAATGGGCGTGGGTATAAATGGGGGCCGGACGTCCTAGAAAACCGGCACGCCTGGATGGCAGTTTTTGCAGTGCGTGATTCAGTCGTGGAGCACGTAACTGCATGGGGCGACGCGCGTGGCACAACCTCGTGCATATGGAGCCCCGAACGTGATCGTGGGCCGGCCCCAACCGCTGACAGAGCGCGCACGGAGGGGCGCGAGAGCAGAGCACGCGCAGGGACGCGAGAGCAGAGCACGCGGTGGGATGCGAGGTCGAACCAGACCACTCTCTACTTGTCCTCGTCAAGTAACAGGTCCATGACGCTGGAGTTCTCCATCCAGATCGGATGTTTGGTGTGCACCACGAACCGACAGGGCGTGTCCACTACGACATGCATGGTGAACTGGCGCTCGTCGTCGGCAGCCACTGGGAGCGCCATTGGAGCCGCGCAGGATACCCTCGGTCGTGGTTCTGCTTCTTAAGGTCCGAATATTAATCGTCAATTGCATATTGATGTCCAGATATTAATCGACCATTGCATACTAAGGAAAAGATAGTACTACCAAATTAAGAGTCTCCCTCATAAGATGTCATTTGCATGGTTGTATCACAAATGACAGAAATAGTACAAAGGTTCAAATTCCAGCATTACAATACTCAAATTCAAATAGTACAAGGTTCAAACCGATAATAGAAATGAAATTCAGCTTATGCAGGAAACTTTGTCATGTAGCTCTAGACGCCTGCGCTAATCAGCTGAACATGAACATATATGATAGGTTCATACTGATATTACTACTAGTCTCGCAACTTCAATATTTCTGCAAAGGGATCCGCCACTGACATGTCATTTATGGGCTTGGCATTAGGACTTCCGAATAGTCTGTCAAATGAAGTTACAAAACGAAATTGTGCTTCTGCAGAGAGTTTTCCATTCTGTCCTAGTCGCCGGAGCTGATCATCAAACCATTCTTTTTTGCGCGATAAATGTAGGGAAAATCTTATTATCTTTAGCACACTTGCTCTCACAACAAAGAACCTGGCGAATATAATCTCCGGTAAGGTCCCTCGGTAGGAGTTCAAGGTAATTTCTGAGAGATGGAGATCAAGGCATTCGATGGGATTGTTATATTGTATCACATTATCCACTACCGGGCCTAACCGTATTTGCGAAAGAAGAGAATGTATTAGTGCTTGGACACACAACGGACCTCTTACGATTTGTAGGGTGTCAAAATTTGAACTCCCTTGTGTTTAAAATTTAACATGAAAGAGCATCACCTCGACATATAGCTTCTCCAGGCACGGAAAGAATCTCAGCAATCTGACAACTTGGTCCAGGTCGGGGCCGATAGATTCTACTGCTAAGACCTTCACTCCGCGTAGATATGGGGTCAAGCTTGCCGATATGTTTTTCTAGATGAAAAACGAACATACATCTTTAATAGAGAGAAAAAAATGTTAATTAAAGAATGAGAAGAGGGCGATTGTTGTACCTAGACGGTTATGGATCCAAAAACAAGTTCAGATAAGTTGACGGGCAAGTAGCCAAACACTGTCAATTTCGGCGCATGAATGACCCTGATTCTTGTTGGACCTTGTTGATCAACAACAAGTAATCTCTCAAGTAAAGGCACGTCCACAATGACCATTTGGTGCTTCACCTTGTGCGATTTCCTGTTGCAACACCAGCAATACACACAAATTGCCCAGAGACTCATGGAGGTGATGTGGAGGCTACTCAACCCATTGATCGCCTGAATATGAAGGTACTCGAGCGTAGTACAGCCGCGGAGCATGCGCTCCATGTCATCATTGGGGATGCAGACGGCGACGAGCTCAAGGTGCGTCAGTCAAGGTAGCAAAAGAGCGGGATTGGCGTTAATCTGGGGGAAATGGCAGTTCAAGAACCTTGCGAAGCGCAGCGTTGGCGCGAGGCGCAACGCTGAGAGTGGCAGCGAGCGCATATGTCCATCATTAAAATTGAGCTCCTCGAGATGATCTAGGGCTGGCGATAAGAACCACTCGTCAAGCTTGGCTCGGTTTTTGCCATTGGAACGGAACTTGCCCATGGTAAGGCCTTTGATTAGGCCACAGTGCGTGCCGAGGATCTGGGATAGTGCATCCAAGCGTTTGCGATCGCCAGTGCAAAGCATGTGCTCGTTGATGATGCCGAGAGGGGCGCGGCGCCATAGGGGCCGCCACCGCTGAGAGAGGACGGTTGTGCACACACCATCTTCGATAGGGAGGAGGAAGATGATGACTCTCAACATATCATCGGGGAGGCTGCTGATGAAGTCTACGCCTATCGGAGGCGCTTGTGTTTCTGGCTTAGCCAGCCTCCGCTTGTTGGCAACCTCGACATCCACGTCTGGAGAATGGCCGCCGGCGTATCTTTCTGTCAAGAGTGGAGCAGTGGGAGGATAGTGATTATGTAGCTAGATAAGGGTAGAAGAATAATGCATTGGTAATTGCAAGTTACTACTTACTAGGTAGGAACGGTTTTAACAGTTTAGAAAATGAAATCCCAATTGGTTGCTGAAATACTACACAGTTACATTGATATTGCTACACAAGTCAACGTGCAGATACTACAAAGAACACTTACTTCCAACATAGCATGTACGGAGAATGTCGTCGGGGAAGGTAGCATTTATCGTCTGGTAAGGCTCTTTTAGGTGCAGCTTAATTTTAGTGCCAGCTTTCAGTACATAAAACTTAGAAATTTCTCCCCAAAGGCCTTCTTCAAAGTAGGAGTGACAATCTTCATCAAGTTTTACAGAAACAACGATTGTAAATACATGGTTTGTGCTCAATGTGACATCCCTGGAGTCTTCAGTTATGTAAAGGCAAAGATTTAGCGCTACAGTTGTCATTGCATCGCAAGGGATGTACTGCAGGAAATGATAAGATTGTTATAGAACATGGTAACGTGATAGTATGAGAGTAGTAGTTAAAAGAACAGCATATGCACATCAGTTGATTTGAAAGGATAAAAAATTACAAGTAAACAGATAATGTAACCATGATGCCGTGCAAATATATATGAGAGTAAACGAAAGAACAATACAACATTAATTTGCATAATATAGAAGGAGAAGGATAAGAAGAAGAAGAAATCATATTTGACGTAAATGCTGCATGTGGCACCTTTTATCCAAATGTAGCAATCTATAGTATAGGTTCAGAAAAAGAATAGGCCATGCATGTCAACCCAGGTAGTGTGAGATTGAACATACCGTGCGCTGCGTGAATTCGTCTGGTACGGTGAGATGGAACTCCTCGGTTTTTTGGCTGAATCCACATAGCCCTGATGTGTCCTTGCACTGTACATTCTATGAATGAAAACCCTCAAATCAGCTAGAAGAAACATGAATCCACGGCGATTTCAGACGGGTGATTAAAAGGGGCCGACGGACTGGGATAAGAGATGAGCGGAAATATTTCAGTAGATTAGTTACCTACTTCTTCATAGGGAAAAAACCCAGTACCGAAGATTCCCCAATCGGGCGAGCTGGGTCGACAGAGAGCAGCGTCGAGAAAGTCAGTGCCGATAGGTCGCGGCAATCGGTAGTGGAGATATGCGGTGGCGTTTTGCGGCAGCCGGCTGCAGCGACATGCGTCGAGCTAGGTGGTTGCCGCGGGGATAGGCGGTGACATGCATGGAGAGTCCCGGAGTACTAGTGTTAGTGTAGGTGCTACTGGGCTTGGGGAGGGGGGGAGGGGAGCAGGCGAGGGTTTTGTGACGTGTGGGTGCTGAGGTTTTTTTTTTCAAGTGGTGCTGAGGGATTCTGTCTAGATTCAGTGACGTAACTGCACCTGCCTTTGGGTGTATGACATGTGGACCAGCCACCTATTGGGCCCACATGTCATACACACAAAGGCAAGTGCAGTAAGTCACTGAATCTTAGTCCCCTAGAATAATGTGTTTCGGAGGAAACAGTTTATTAGATCCAACCGTGTGTGATCAATCCTATAAAAATATTACTCTCAATTAAACTAGCACTCTGGTGTGATGGAGATACCGCATAATGAAAGTCGTCGCACAGTTTCAATCTCAGGAAAAAATATAATACACAAGCATAGATATAATACACACAAACTAGATAGATTCAATCCAACATTTTTTTTCGAAACAGTCAATCCAACATCTCATCTTCATGCTTGATGGTTAAGATTCTCCAGGAAATGGGCGTATGCGGCATGCGCTATCCTAGCAGAATACTTCTTCTTGAAGGAGCCAACGGCTCGTCCTCTTGCATGCGCCAGAACACTCGAGTACGTGTTGTTAATGTTATGGTTGCAGAACGGGCATCCATAGCCCCCATTCTTCCTGACACGCTTGTTATACTTTCCAGCCATAAGTTCTCTGAGCCTTTGCCTCTTGAACCTCTCCTGGACGTCTTCATTCTCGCTGTCCACATCGTCAGATAGCACCTATACATAGTAAAAAATGTGACATCTGTATATTTTTATAATGCGAATTCACAAGGCAAAGTTTATGAAACATACTAGCTATATCATGCGACAACGTGAACCCTAAATCAAAGCTAACTGATTTGATGTCAAAAGTTGGCATGCCATGTTTTGGTAGCAAACCAATAAGCCTATCATATGTATTTACCAAAAATGAGTATATATGACCAACCAGTTCTCCGTCCGAGTCGTTGTCGTCACTGGAGTGTTCATCGGAGTCGCTGTGGACCACCGGCTCCGGCTGGGGAAGCAAGGCGGCAGCGACAACGTCAAGGCCGCGCTGTTGTCCGCGCGATACGTCATCTATGACGACAGCAATCTCTGTGCCCACCTTCATGCTGTGCTCGGGTGCTTCACCGGCACCGACGTGGTTACTCCCTCCCATGGTGCAGGGAGGCCGCTGATGACGATTGAGAACGGCAGCGAGGATGCGGGGGGGTGAGAGAGGATTGTGTGTAGCGAGAATGTTAAAGCCAACGGCTCGGGCGCGGTTAATAAAGGGGGGTTGGGACCAAAGTTTTAAATAGCGGGCTATAGCGCTATAGCGTTTGGGAGACCTGTCGCTACAGCTAGGCCGTTTTAGTGAGGACAGGGAATAGCCGCTAATAGCATTGCTAAGTACTAAATAGCGCTGAAAAGACCCCGTTTAGCGCCGCTATAGCCTGCTGCAGTCGCAGCCCAAAAATTTGGGCCGAAATCCAAAAGCAACGTGCGGCCTAAATTGGAGTGAAATTGCTAACGTAGCCCTATCCCGTGGCCCTATCCATCCCGTGGCTCTCTCCATCGTCCACTCCCAATTTCCCCAAAAAGCAGAGGTCTTGGCAGCGGCTGGCGGCGGTGACTTGGCAACAAATGGCGAGCCGACGCAGCGGCAGCTCCTGTACACGCCGGCAGTGGATCAGCCCCTCCCTCCCCTGAAATCCCCACTCCCCACCCACCTCCTTCCCAGGTCGGCACCGACGCGATGCCAGGATTTGACCAAGCCACATGAGATGCCGGGTCCGCCGAGACCCACCGGCGATGCTTTCCTGCTTTGCCCCGACCCACCAGATCAGCCCTCTTACTCCGTCCTCCGCCTCTCCCCGACCCTCCGCCTCTCCCCGACCCACCAGATCAATCTCCAGTTCTCCAGGCAAGCTTCTCTCTCAATTGGTAGGTATCAATTTATGAATGATGCCAACTTGCCAAGTATATCTGTATATGTGATATATGTATGTATGCAGATTGACAAGTATATGTGATATTGATGCTTTGGCTAGATGACATCGATGCATGTATATCAAAGTATATGTGATATATCATATATTGACTGATGGTATGGTTATTATTTGATTTTTTTCATGATTTAAGCAAAACCGCTAAATGGGGTATAGCCCGCTATAGCTTTGCTATAGCTTCATATAGCTGTTGGCCGAGCCGCCGCTAAATGGCGTAGCCCGCTATTTAAAACATTGGTTGGGACATGAGAGGGAGGCGGGCTGCGGTTTAAAGGGACAGCTCGCCTCCCGGTGGGGCGCTTGTGCGCCGGACTGCTGGCATGCGCACCGTCAAATCACACGTCTGATGGCACGTCTCCCTGCGAGACTGCTTAGCGAACACGCCTCCCATCAATTCAACCACCTTCTCACACGCATCCCGGTCAGCCTGCGAGGCGACCTGCTGCTACCATGCGTCCCGTCAAATCATATCTGCGTGCAAGGATCGCGCTTGATACAGTTTGACCACCTTTAAAGAAAGAAATATAAATAATTACCATGACAAATATATATGATGTGAAAGTACATTCAATAAAGAATCCAATGGTAATAATTTTTAATTGTAAACGTTAACATTTTTTTCTAAATTTGGTCAAAGTTTACAAAGATTGACTTTATCCAACGCTAATACGCGGAGTAAATAAAAAATTGGATTAATAAACCGTTTGCAATGTAAACGTGACGGTTCTGTGTTGCATTTATTAATAAGCCCCCATTTGCAAGAAGCTTAGATGAAAACTTCTCTCAAATTGAACGATTTATTTACCACGACCTATAAGTTCCATGTCATGAAATCATGTCAATGTTTCATGAATTCTAGCTTAGCTGGGCGTTTGCTCCAAATTGATAGCCAAGAGTCAATGTTTGCGGCCCCGAGATGTTCGAAATTCATTGTTTTTTCTTCCATGGGGACTAAACATGCACCCAACACAAAAAAATGAATTTCTAATCCATTCGAGCGCACAACCGTGTGTGCATATAGTTCAAATTTGAATTTTACAAATTAAATACCTAAGGAATCAATTTGATGTATATAATGTCCTAATGTTCTTTACAAATCAAATTTTAACACTACACTCCTATTGTCACATGTGCACTACATAAAAAAGTTTGACATGCATGCCTCGAAGTGACGGTGGTGTGGTGGGACGAGTGTAGGTGTGGGGTCCGGCACACAATACGCGTCGTATGTGCGCCACCACGTGGGGTTGTCCGGCTAGTTAGGCATCAAGCTGACAACGGGGATTACTCAGGCGGGTATATTCGAGTCCCATCCCCGTCCCCATCACCGCCCTCCCATTCCCGTCAACGTCTCCGTACCCTTGCGCGGGGGTAAAATGTTCCCCATCCCCGTCCCGATCATCGCCCTTCCATTCCCGTCACCGTCTCCGTACCCATGCGCGGGGATAAAATGTTTCCCATCCCCGTTGCCACTTCTTTATCCCCGTGGGGAAACCCAACATGAATTTAAGAACAACATTCGATAGTATTTCAGTAAAAAAACAATACTCCAACGCGAATAAACAATATGTTGTGGCTAAGTTTGGGATTTCTTAGGGATATTTGGGCCAGATGGGTGGGATCTATGGAAATTTGGGTGACCGAGGTCGCAAATTACGTGGGTTCTACTAATTTCAGAGCCCACATTTAAGTACTTCATGGTTAAGGCGGGTAATGCTATGTATATCCCATCCCCATCCCCGTCGTGCACGCTGGGTAAGGTATTTGACCCACCATCTTCCCCATGGGAATTCAAGCTGGCACTTCTCCGTGCCCTAATATAGTAAACACCCATGGGGATGCGGGTAGCGGTTTTAACCAATGACAGCTTCAGGTGAGGCACATGTGCCACGTCAAAAGTCGTGCATTGGGTATATATTTAAAGCATCTCGATCATGACCTTTTCATGCATATGTTTGTGTCTCATGCATGCGGAGGTGGTCCTCGTACACTCACTCATGCGGTTACCACCGACACACCTATTCGTTGCCCCCCGCGTGGTATATCACCTTGGATGGCGCGCGCGAGAGGGGTTTGATCAAAGGTGGATTCATCTTAGTCCATGTTTCGGCGAATATCATGGTGAGATTACGGACGAAAGTTTGGGCGCATGTGTGCATGCGCGTGCTCATTGTACAAGTTGTGAACCTCCTTTTTTCGATTTGTGAAGGTGCCACATGAAAGGTGTGCATTGGGTATTCAAAACATCACACAACACCTTCGTACATATGTTAGGGCAACATGGAGGCGGTGGTTGTCCTCGGACACCGCCCCCCCCCCCGCACAATTATTAGTGTCACTCTCCCATCGGTGGCCTCGCGTAGTTTTGTACCGCAACAAGAGAGGTTAATTATTGTGGATTCTTTTTTGGTCGATGTTTGCGGTAGGCCATGTGGGTGTGAGATTACATGGTATAATTTGAGTGTGTGTAGTGTGTGCATGAATATAATGTCTCTCCCATCGGCTCGAATGGGGGGGGGATATATATACCACACGTCGTGAACCTCGCTTTTCGTGCCGACTTTAAGATTCCCGAGGAAGGTGTGCCACGCTAAAGTGTGTGTACCGGGTATGTAAACATCTCACAACACTTCCATGCATACGTTTGATCCACGCTTAGACGGTGATTGTCTTTGGATACTCCTTCGCGTGGTTGTCGTTGGAAAGTCCATTCCTGGACCCGCGTGGATGTCCATCACATTGACTAACAACAAGAGAACCATGGTGGAATCTTCAATTGTTTTGTGTTATGGTATACATTATATAGGTCATTTGAGTTTCCTTAATTAGCCAAGTCTGAGCACACGCCTACGAATGCGTGAATCGTTCCCATCGACGCTTGACATACTAGTTGGATGCCTCATGAACACTCGCTCGGGGGGGTGGGGGACTTTCCCGTTCCAAAGCATGTGACCCATCAAAGTTGCACATGAGGTATATATATATATATTAATGAATTCAAATGCAACACAACATTTCCGTACACATGTTTGTACCACCAACAGGTGATGGCTGTATTCGACACTCCACCGCGTGGTTAATTATTGGCGCCACGCCCATTCATGGGCCTCGGTGGACGTCCACCCTTTTTGACCGACAACGGGAGAGGTTTGACCAAAAATGTTGATTCTTTGGTCGGGATGTCCGTGTTTTGAGGCGCATGGGTCATAGTCCACCTTTGACCGGAAAAGAGATGGGGTGGTTCGACCATGCTGGATTCATGTATATGTTTCATTTTCGTGTTACGACATGAGTGATACGCAAGACCTGTGTGTGGGCATGTATTCGTGGCTAGGATTCCCCCTCCACCGACGTGGCGACGGAGGAGACATGTGACACATCAAAGTTGCACATTGGGTATTTTGAACGATCAAACCACCCTGTGCATACATATTTTTGTTCTACATGCATGTGTGTATGTTTTTTTGAGACAACGCAGGCGTGTATGTGTTCTGACCCCTTTCCCGCATTTTTTTATGAAATGCTCCTTTATATTATTATTCCAGGAGTAAATAGCAAACGATTCAAATGTAACAACCGTTTGCGATTGTCCACTCAACAGAAACCATTCCATCCGCCGCTGGCACATCAGCACGGTCCACTGGTGGGCGCCGGACACGATTGGGTTCCACAACACTTCCCTCGTAAAAATATTTACCACCTTGAGCCATTTGAAAAATGATGGTTTCGCGGTTTTTTCCTATTTGATAGCACACACTTATTATGTTTTGGCTGTGTGCGATGTTTGGTGCTCCCGCCCTGGCCGCGCCGCTTCAATCCCGTAATCTAAATTTTCAGTAGCCCCGGCATTCCCGCCTAGTAAAATTTTCAGTAGCCGCGCGGCATTTCCACAAACACCACCTACCCCCCTCCCCACCGCAAAACCTCTGCTCAGATAACGTAAAAAAAGAGGAAAACCTCCGCTCCCGCTCGCACCACTCCTCTCCCTCGCTCGAACCATAGCTAGCCCGCCGCCGCCGCCCCCGACTCCACTGTCATCCTCTGCAGGCCTTCCCGTGACTATCTCGAAGTCCTCATGAAGATCCATCACAAGGGGGTTGGACTAGAGTCGTTCGTGCAATCGACAGTAGTGTTCCTCCATGTCGAATAATGCACGCACAACTCTGGTCCACCCCGTAGTGTCGGCCTATGAAGCACCCTCTTCCCCGCAGATCCCCGCCCCATCCTCACCCATACTCCAGAGCGTCGCTGCCTCATCCCGGCTATGCTTCCCGGGGAGATGGAGGAGCGAATGGCCAAAAAGAGGTATATCGAGGCCCGTCCGCTGGACGACGGCGAGGTGGCCGCCGACGCCCCCAGACGCGGGCTATGACACAGGTTAAGTATACCCCCCCTCGTGTTCAACCTACTTGGATCTCCTCCATGCCCCCCCTTCCCCCCCCCCCCCCGGCGCTGATCTACTCTGCTTCGATGTCAGGATTTTGCCTTCATCGCCATCGAGACCCTTTTGTCATTACTGAAGGCCGCGTTCTATATATATGGCGGTGGCTCGGCATCATCAGCTGCCAAGTCAGACCTCATTGACGACGACGACAACGACAAGGCGCCCTATCCGTCTCTTCCAAGGGGAAATAGTCCATCACAGACATCAGGGACGTCACCCTGCAGACGTGCTCTTCCAAAGGCAAGGAGATAAGCTACCACAACAGGGAGCGCACGGTGCGCACCCCCACTCCAGGCTCTTCCCAGGGGCATGAATTGTTCAAAAGTGCAATTTGATATGCTGGAGTATGAATTGTTCAGTTCAATTTCAGTGATGATGCGTTTGGTTGTCTGTAGTGAGCATATACCTTGTTTACCGTGATATGTGGTTGTTTGTAGTGAACATATGTCCAGTTTCATTGCTAGATTTGATTGTTCAATCATACAATTGGTTCACGTTAAAGCTGGTGTATTTAACACGCCCCTGTTTATTTTAGTTTTCTCACAATGTGATGTTGAATCATACAATTTGATGTTTAAGCACATGGTGCATTCTATCTTCTATGCAATTTTAACAATACTGATATGAATGGATGTTTGGTTGCTATTAAGTCTGTTGTAGTGAGCATATGCTTCCTTTAAAGGTTTTTTGGTGGTTTGTGGTTATGATTTGTCCAGTTTCAATTGCTATATTTGGTTGTTTGTAGTATGCCTCTGATCTACTCCGCTTTGCTGTCAGGAACGTGCTATGCTAAAGTATGAATTGTAATGTTCAAAAGTGCATTTTGATATGTTGGAGTATGAATTGTTCATTTCAATTTCACTGCCCATGTTTGGTTGTCTGTAGTTAGCATATACCTATATTTGGTTGTTTGTAGTATGCATCTGATCTACTCTGCTTTGCTGTCAGGAATTATCCTTCATCGCAAACGGGGCCCTTTTGTCATTTATGGAAGTCGCGTTCTATGGCGATGTTTTGGCATCGTCAGCTACCAAGTCAGGTCTCATTGACGACAACAACTTGTCGTCAACAAGTGCGCCCTACGCTCGAGTATGAATTTTTCAGTTCAATTTCACGAACGCCTATGTTTGGTTGTCTGTAGTGAGCATATACCTTGTTTAGCTGTTTTTGGTTGTTTGTAGTGAACATATGTCCAGCTTCAATTGGTAGATTTGGTTGTTCAATCATACAATTGGTTCCTGTTAAAGCTGGTGTAGTTAACATGCCCCTGTTTATTTCGGTTTTCTAACAATGTGATGTTCAATCATAGAATTTGATGTTTAAGCACATGTTACATTCTATGCAATTTCAACAATAGCGATATGAATGACTATTTGGTAGCTGTAGTATGCCTTGTTTATTTAGTTATACACTGCCTATTTTTTTCACTCTGTGATGTTCAATTATACAATTTGATGTTTAAGTACAAGCTTTGTTCTATGCAAATTCAACAATACCATTATGAATGACTTTATTTGGTTGTTGTTAAGCCTGATGTAGTGAACATATGCCTATTTTAATGGTTTTTGGTTCACATGGCTCTATTTGTTTCCCATGCTATACTCCCTCCACCCCATAATAAAAGACGCTAATACATCCAATATGTTTGTGCATTGGATGCAATTAGATCTTATATAGTGGGACAGAGAGAGCATCATTTGAGGTAACTAATAAAGATTGCTAGTACAATTGGTCAAAATGTGGCAATTAAACTATTTATTTACAGCTTGTCCAAGACAACAGTGATATGAAGTATATTAACTCAGAACTATGTACCCTTTTTACTGCACATAATGAGTTGTTAGATGACAATCTATGTATCTTTTTCCTTTGTAGTGGTTCCCAACGCAGTCTACCCAAGATCACCTCTCAAACTACATGACTGTTGGACATGCAAATGTATATGTATTTCTACTAGACTAGAATGACTATCTGGAAGTCATGAAGATATTGAAGGATGGGCGGTCGACCATCACAAGGGATTGGGCTTGAGTCGCGTGTGCAGACGACATGGAGGGCACACTACGGGCATTCCGCTTCACCTTTTACAGCAATCAGAATATATTTTGCCTCTTTATTTGTCGTCTTTAATACAAGTATTCAACCGTCGTTCATCATTCTTTAGTTGGTGCTTCTGTAATTCTTTCGTTGACGTAATTCTTGAGTGTATGTACCTGTGAATGAAATAATGCATTGGTTGATGAACCTATCTATGTATATGTAAAAAGCTATTCCCTACTTTCAAATTCAAATTATGTACAATTTTAAATTGTAGCGATTAAAATAATAAAAAATATGCTCTACGGGTCATTATGCCGCACACGGTTTGTAAGTCTCAACGTTTGTGATATACCTCAAGATCCGACATGTTTCACAGATAGAAAACGTGTGCGACCATGCACACAGTTGACGTTTGCGAACCGTGTGTGATTTCAGATAATATAACAAACGGTGCAACCGAATGCAACGTTGTTGATACAATCTGTGTCCCACACAGTTTAAAATGATGAAACGTTTGTGATGTAGTATGCATCGTAAACGTTGGACCACAGAATAGCGCGTGCGATACTTATCCTGTCGGACGCGAGTACGACGTTTCTTAAACCTATCCGATACTTGTACGACGGTTAAATTATAGTCTTAGTTAAATATCGCCAACGGTTCGTCCAATATAAGTGTTTGTGATATACCCCTTATCATACACGCTTCATAATCGTGAACTGTTTGTGATTTGGTGCACATCGTAAACGGTGAGCCACAGAATAACGCGTGCGATGTTAGTGTGATCTCACACGAGTTGCAAGGATGGGTCGTATGGGAAGTCCGCCATATCTCAAACGGTTGACCGGTGACTCTCGTTTGTGATAGATGCGGACATCCCATACGCTTAGTTTTGCCAAACGTTTGCGTTCGTTGGACACCATCGCCGACGGGTTTCTCGTGTCATGTGGGATAGACCCCCCCTATTGCCCACACATGCAAGGCGACGGTTTGGAACTACGTCGCCGAAAGGGGTTAAAAACCGTTTGTATAGCACGTTGCTGAACCAGTGGGGCGGCGGCCAAGAGAGGGGGGGCGGCGGCCAAGGGGTGCCTTGGCCCCCAAGACAAGGTGGCCGGCCTCCTTTAGGGTTCCCCCCCTTCACCCTTTGGCCGCTTGGGCCTTGTGGGATGGGCGGCCAGCCCACCAGGGGCTGGTGCGCCCCATTCACAGCCCATGGGGCCCTCCAGGGCTGGTGGGCCCCTTCCGATGGACTCCGAAACCCTTCCGGCACCCTCGGTACATTACCGGTGACGCCCGAACCTTTTCCGGTGACCAACACGGAACTTCCTATATATCAATTTTTACCTCCGGACCATTCCGGAGCTCCTCGTAACGTCCGGGATCTCATCCGGGACTCCGAACAACCTTCGTTCACCAAGATTCATAACTCAATAATACCGAAACATCACCGAACGTTAAGTGTGCAGACACTGCGGGTTCGAGAACTATGTACACATGACCGAGACACCTCTACGGTCAATAACCAATAGCGGGACCTGGATGCCCATATTGGTTCCTACATATTCTACGAAGATCTTTATCGGTTGAACCTCTATGTCAAGGATTCAGTTAATCCCGTACGTTGTTCCCTTTGTTTATCAGTATGTTACTTGCCCGAGATTCGATCGTCGGTATCTCCATACCTAGTTCAATCTTGTTACCGGCAAGTCTCTTTACTCGTTTCGTAACACTAGATCCCGTGGCTAACTCTTTAGTCACTTTGCTTGCAAGGCTCATTGTGATGTTGTATTACCAAGTGGGCCACGAGATACCTCTCCGTCACACGGAGTAAACAAATCCCAGTCTTGATCCATGTCAACTCAACAGACACCTTCGGAGATACCTGTAGAGCATCTTTATAGTCACCCAGTTATGGTGCGACGTTTGATACACACAAGGTACTCCTCCGGTGTCAGTGAGTTACATGATCTCATGGTCATAGGAACATATACTTGACATGCAGAAAACAATAGCAATAAATGTTGGAAATATGCCCTAGAGGCAATAATAAAGTGATTATTATTATATTTCCTTGTTCATGATAATCGTTTATTATCCATGCTATAATTGTATTAATTGGAAACACTAATGCATGTGTGGATACATAGACAACACTGTGTCCCTAGTATGCCTCTAGTAGACTAGCTCGTTGATCAAAGATGGTCAAGGTTTCCTAGCCATAGACATGAGATGTCATTTTATAACGGGATCACATCATTAGGACCATGATGTGATGGACAAGACCCAAACTATGAACGTAGCATATGATCGTGTCAGTTTATTGCTATTGTTTTCTGCATGTCAAGTATCTGTTCCTATGACCATGAGATCATGCAAGTCACTGACACCGGAGGAATACCTTGTGTGTATGAAACATCGCAAAGTAATTGAGTGACTATGAAGATGCTCTACAGGTATCTCCGAAGGTGTCTGTTGAGCTGGTATAGATCGAGACTGGGATTTGTTACTCCGTATGACGGAGAGGTATCTCAGGGCCCACTCGGTAATACAACATCACAATAAGCCTTGCAAGCAATGTGACTAAAGAGTTAGCCACGAGATCTTGTATTATGCAACGAGTAAAGAGACTTTCCAGTAACGAGATTGAACTAGGTATAGAGATACCGACGATCGAATCTCGGGCAAGTAACATACCGAAGAACAAAAGGAACAGCATACGGGATTAACTGAATCCTTGACATAGAGGTTCAACCGATAAAGATCTTCATAGAATATGTAGGAGCCAATATGTACATCTAGGTCCCGCTATTGGTTATTGACCGTAGAGGTGTCTCGGTCATGTCTGCATAGTTCTCGAACCCGCAGGGTTTGGTGATGTTTCGGTATAGTTGAGTTATGTATGTTGGTGACCGAAGGTTGTTCGGAGTCCCGGATGAGATCCCGGACGTCACGAGGAGCTCCGGAATGGTTCGGAGGTAAAGATTGATATATAGGAAGTCCCGTTTTGGTCACCGGAAAAGTTTCGGGTAATTCCGGTAATGTATCGGGGGTGCCGGGAGGGTTCCGGAGGGCCATCTGGAGGGGCCACTCACGCCGGGAGGCCACGTGGGCCTTGGGGGTGGCGCACCAGCCCTTAGTGGGCTGGGCAAGCCAGCCCCTAAGGGCCCATGCGTCTAGGCACTAGTGCAGAATCGGCCTATAGTGCCGGTTCGTAAGGGCCTTTAGTGCCGGTTCTCCAACCGGCACTAAAGGGTGGGGACTAAAGCCCCCCCCCCTTTAGTCCCGGTTCAACACGGCCCGGCACTAAAGGCCCACCATGTGGCACCTGCCGGCGCCGTGGGCTGGGGGACCTTTAGTCCCGGTTGGTAACACCAACCGGGACTAAAAGTATTTAATTCTTTTAATTTTGTTTTATTTTTCCTTTTAATCCTTTAGGGGTTTATGAATTAATTATGGTTTATTTTTCCTTTTAATTTTGTGTTTTCCATTTAATTATTTTTCATTTCAAACATATATTACGCTACTACATACTGTACACGTTGTGCATATATATATAAATAGAATTTCTCGTAGAACCGATCATATATATATATATATATCATCCAATTTCTCGTACGACGACCATTCACATACATATATATATATATATATATACAATTTGGTATATACATTTTCTCCTACAATTTGCGGATCATTACATATGCAGGCATTACTGCTTGATCTTGTAATGGTATTCTCCTTTGGGATCTATGACCTGGTCGACCAGAAATCCAGCTATTTCCTCTTGAATTGCTCGTACGCGAGCCGTTGGTAGGAGCTGGCCCCGCATCTCCGTCAGCTATAAGAAGGAGATCAAGATGAATATATTAGTTGTGTGTATATATTAGCTAGATCATGATAAAAAAATTATGGATAGTGTTCTGGCAAACGTACCTAAAGATTTCTTTCGTTTCTGCTCCTTTCAGACATGATCATGCGAATGTTCTCGCAAATGTAGTATGCGCATAAACTATTCCCCTTCTCCTGCCTCATGCACTTTACGAGAATAAAATTCAATCAGGTAATAATTAATCAAGCATGATAATGGTATTGAAACTAGAATTAAAGAGATGCACGGACGTAGCTAGCTACTAGTACTAATTAATTACCTTGGGTCGCACCCATTTCAGATTTTGTGCGAAGTCGCCTGGGACCAGTTTGATGAACTTGGCCCAAGCCCTGCCCGCCGGCAAAGAAAATGAATAAAGGAGTTATTAACTAGTTGATATCAGGAAATGAAGTAAAGAGGCCGACATAGTGCGATAATGATTGAAATTACTTGTCGACCACCCCCCTCACGGTTGCCTATTCGGATGGATTCTTATATAGTGAGTCCAGTACTTCAACTTTTCCCTTGTCAACTTCAATGATTAACAAGATCCAGTGGTAACTGCATGCACACACGTTTTGTATAATTAAGTGGGCATGTGCATAACTCATCAACTACACTTATTAACATCTAGTAAGCAAAAAATAGAATTTGTAGTACAATATATAGTAACACTCACCCGAAGTTGTAAGGAAGTAGTATTTCTGGTTGGGTGTTTAGTTGCTTCAAAAACTCTAGCAGGAATCTCTCTGTGTCTTTTCTCGAATATTCATCTTCCCATATCGCTTGATTAACCGTATTTGGGTCAATGAACCCAATGCCATAGCGTCTAGCTTTTTTCATTTCATACATCTTCATTCTGCATAATACCACAGAAAAGAATATAGTGAGGATAATTACAGGTAATGAACGAGAGCACAGCTAGCTAGCTAGAGACTTAAATTACAGAAAGAAATCACTTACAGACAATAGCAACTGACGATAGATTTGTCGAGTGCGTCTTGATTGAATAACTGAAACAACTCTGAATAATGAATCCACAAATCTTTTTTATGGAAGTAATGCTTTCTCTTGACTTTCACCATGAGGGACTCTTGATTGGTATTTGCTGTTTCTTGCATGTACCACGTATGCAAATTGTACAATCTCGTTGGAAGAAGCTTGACATCGTCAGCCTTGACCAGAGGTTTGCCGCGGACATATTGGTATTTTACTTCCTCCTCTGTAATCCCGGGGATTTCCTCAAGGCCTAGGAGTTGTTCAACAGTGACACCGGCCTCTTTAGCTTGCCTTTTATGATCGTCGGTTATTACCAGCCGATCGGCGGTACTCACAGGTGTTTGTACAATGAGCGGGGGATCGATTGCACTGCCTGTTCTCCCAGCTGGGGAACAGTTTTCCTGCTTTTTTTGCCAACTGCTTTGCTCGAGCTCGAGCTCGACTCCTTTTGTCCTGCTAAATATGACTTCTTGATAGACCGCACATAGTCGGAGTCCTTATGATTGTCAGCCAGTCGAGCCATATCAATAAAGTGTTGTGAGACATGCTCAGGTACTTTCTCCTTTGGCGGCGGGGGCTGTTTCGGTCCAAAATGGGCCTTCAATTGGGCATCCACTACGGTGTTGAGTTCCTCCTCAGTCAGGTGGTAAGACAACTTCGGAAGAGGCTTGAGGCTTGGACCATATTTGAAATTCTTGCCTGTTGTACCGCTAGCCGTCGTAGCTGCGGCCTTTCTCTTCCGCTGTTGCTTAGGCGACGGAGCACGCTGAGTCGGCGGAGATGGCAGACGCGGTGCCGGACTTGGAGGAGGAGTCGGCTGACGCGGTGCCGCCAGACTTGGAGGAGGAGGAGTTGGCTGACACCGTGCCGGACTTGGAGGAGGAGTCGGCTGATGTGGTGCCGGACTTGGAGGAGGAGGAGTCGACTGACGTGGCGGCGGACTTGGAGGAGGAGGAGTCGGTGGCCTTGGAAAGACGATGCAATCCTTTTTCCATAGAATGATACGATGTATGGCCTCTCCTAGTGTTCTCTCCTTGTCACCTCCAAGAATGTCAAGTTGTAGCTCGTGATATCCTGACATCACTTCATCAACCCCGACACGAGCATAGCCAGCTGGAATGGGATTGCAATGGAAGGTTGCTTCAGGGGGATTTGCTAAAGCATAGCCGTCCGCCACCTTCATGGATAAGTTCTTCACTTTCATGTGTAGCTCACAGTTAGTCCTGTCTTTGATATCATCCATAGGGTAGCTAGCTAGCAGTGCATTATCGATATCGGCCGGGGCGGAACCCACGCTGCTTCTCGGCATAGATGGGACGGTGCTATCCAATGCTGGATCGATCTGCTCATGCTGCCGCTGAGACGCCCTTTCCTGGCTGAGTGAGTCGATCTGCTCCTGCTGCCGCCTGACAAATCGTTCCAACTCCAGGTGCTTTGATTCTAGGCCTTCAAGGCGGAGTGCTTCCTCCTTCTTCTTCTGCTCCTCCTGCATCTTCTTTCTCGCACGGCTTCTATAGTCGTCGTTCCAATCCGCAAACCCCTCAAACCATGGAACAACGCCTTTGCCGCGTGTTCTTCCCGGGTGTTCAGGATTCTTCAGGGCGCGCGTAAGCTCGTCGTTCTCTCTATTGGGCGTGAACATCCCCGTTCGAGCTTCTTCTATTGCAATAAGTATTTCGTCTGTCGCTTCTTTAAGACTTGCCTTCACCATAACCAGCCCTGTCTCTGGGTCCAACTTCCCCCCATGCGCATAAAACCATGTCCTACACCTGGGGGGCCATGTCAATGTAACTGGAGTGACCCCTGCACTAATCATCTTTTGCTCAGATTGATCCCACTTAGGCAGGGCCACCTGGTAGCCACTTGGCCCCAGAGTATGGTGCCACTTCTTTTTCGCAGCATTAATCTTGTTTTTTCTCGACCGTTCCTTAGCTTCTTCCGATTCCTTGAACTTCACGAAAGCGTCCCAGTGATCTTTTGCCTTCACCAGTGCTCCCCTGAATTCTGGAGTCTTCTTTTTTGATTTGACGTACTTAGTCCATGCATTTTTCTTGAAGGTGTTGAATGCGATCGCCATCTTTTTAAGAGCATAGTTTCTGACTTTCTTCAGATCTGCATCTGTCAAATTATCTGGTAGGGTGAAATGTTCCATGAGCGATGTCCAAAGCACATCTTTTGCTCTTTCGTCGACAAAAGTAACTCCTGCTCGATCTCCCTTTTCTGGCCTTTTCCATTCTTGAACGGAGATCAAGATTTGGTCCCTGACAATAACTCCGCATTGATTCTTGAACTTGGTCGCATTTTTCCTAGGTTCAAGCGGTTCGTCAGTTGATGTTTTGATGGAATCGATGTTGAACTTTACGCCAGGATCCAACTTTCTGGCCGAGCCTCGAACTACCCTGTCGCTTGTAGAAGATTTGCTCGATCCGGAGGCCTAAAAGAAGAAAGATCGATTCGTTAATACATACAAATCAATTAAGACATGTAATGATCACCGGATGGCTTATATAATAAATATACCTCGCCGGTCTTTGTTATTTGAAGAACATTTTCTTCGTCAACATCGTTGTCGTCGCCTTCATCTATTCGTTCGTCTTCATCAAATATCATACAACCCTCACCGGAATTGTTCAGATATTGCGAGCCGTCATCATCTTCAGGTTCATGCTCTGGGCTCGGGGAGGAGCGTATGATGTCGAACAGAGCCTCTTCTCCTTCTCTGCCGGTATTGTCCATAGCTTTTATTTAACTAATCCAGAAGAAAGATAAAACAATTTAGTATTCAAATTAGAATGCATGCAATCAATAAGGAAAAACTGAATCATAGTACATAATATGCATCTCGGATAATTCATATAATTAATATGCATCATCGAATATAATCTCGAATAAATCGTCTCGAATATTATCAAATATAATCTCGAATACATCTCGAGTATTATCACTAGCTAATACAGATCGAATATTATTGAAGAATCTAGTTCACTCGCGGTTCCTGAGGTGTGGGCGGTGGACACCCAAAGAGAAGGAACCATCACAGGATCATAGCTTGGGTGAGATCCCTGAAGAACCTGCCAGGTATTGGAGAACCTGACGTCCAACGCATCCATGTAGCGACGGACGTGCTCGTCCTCCTCCCTGACACGGCGACGTACCACCTCCGGTGGGGCCGGCTGCCTCCGCACCGAAAGTGGCCCACGCGAACGCCACCAAAGAAGCTCCGGGTCGACGACAGGACCCGGGGCCGGGTTCCTCACCAAGCTGCGCGCCCCTGAAGGTAGCACCTCCCAGTGCCAGCCCGGCGGAGCCCAGTCCCGAACATTGCCCCTCCGAAGCAGGACGTCGTCGCAAACGAGTCGACGACGAGGATGCGGGCCGGGCATCGTTGACTCCGAGAAGAAATTCTATGCAAATTTAACATTTTTTAAATGCTTGATTGTGATTTCTTATATACGAGGAACCTTGAGAATCCTAACGGATTCTCTTAACCTTTAAGGGATTTAACAAAATGGTGCCATTGTGGATGTGCAGAAAATGGTCCATATTTTTCCTGATCTCATCTACCCTTCTATATGTCACGTTGTCTAGCTAGTGTCAAAGGAAGAAAACCATGGCTTCATCATTAGCCGGAAGTAACAGGCGCATGATGGTATGAAGCTGTCCAAAGTTGTTTTCGAACGGAGTCCCGGATAGGATAATTAGCTTTTTGGTACGAAGTTCAGCAAGAGCCTTCCGAATATCACTATTTGGAAGGCCTTTGCTGAACTTCGTACCAAAAAACTAATTATTCTATCAAGAACTCCATTCCAAAACAACTTTGAAAAGCTTCGTACCATCATGCGCCTATTACTTCCGGCTAATGATGAAGCCATGGTTTTCTTGAATCCTTTGAGACTAGCTAGACAAAACGTGACATATAGAAGGGTAGATGCATGAGATCAGAAAAAAAAATGGATCAACTTGTGCACATCCATAATGGGGGCATTCTTGATAAATCCCTTAAAGGACTAAGAGAACATATTGTATACATACATATACTAATTGCAAATACATAACAAACTTTTGCAAATACAACATTAAAATATGCAAATTTTGCAAATACTAATTGCTATACATTGGATCAAATGTCAAAATTCATCAACTTTTTTCTATACATTGTATTCATACAAATATATATACTAATTTCTATACATATTGGATCAAAATGTAAAAGTTCCTCAAATGTCAAAATTCCTTCACTTTTTTCTATACATCTAATTAATCATCTAGTGAAAAAAATGTCAAAATTCTTGCATCTATGTCAAAATTCCTCAAATGTCAAAATTCCTTAACTTTTTTCTATACATCAAAATTCTTGCATCTAATCATCTAATCATCTATACATCTAATCATCTAATCATCTAGTGTGTGTGTGTGTGTGTGTGTGTGTGTGTGTGTGTGTTCATGCATATACGTGTGTGGGGGGGGGGGGCTCGGGGAGGGGCCGGCGGCCGCCAAGGCGGCACAGGGGGCGAGGGAGAGGGGGAGAGAGGGGGAGCTCACAGCGGGGCGACGGCGAGGCGAGGCGAGTCGGGGGCGGCGACGGCGAGGAGCTCGGGGCCGGAGGAGCGGGCGCGGGCGGCGTCCCGGGCGGCGTCAGGCCGGGCTCGGGGAGGAGCGGGCACGGGCGGCGTCGGGGATCGGCGCGAGGAGGCACGGGCGGCCGGCGTCGGGGGCGGCGACGAGCTCCGGCGTCGGGGAGGCGAGACGGCGACGGCGCGGCGATGTCGAAGAGGTCGAAGAAAGCAGAGGAACTGAAATTTTTTGAAGTGTTGTATATATATAAGGAGGCCTTTAGTCCCGGTTGGAGCCACCAACTGGGACTAAAGGTGAATTTCACCAGCCGAAGCGGCGGGAAGCGACCCCCTTTAGTCGCGGTTGGTGGCTCCAACCGGGACTAAAGGGGGGCCTTTAGTCGCGGTTGGTGGCACCAACCGCGACTAAAGGCCTGGCTTCCCGTATTGAAATGTTTAGTCCCACCTCGCTAGTTGAGAGGAGCTCGCACCGGTTTATAAGCCCCGCCGCGGCTACCGTGTCGAGCTCCTCTCTAATGCAGGCCTACTGGGCCTACCACACAACTGCCGCCCAGTGGGGCCTACTGGGCCATACGGACCTGCATCCTGTCCCAACTAGAGGTTGGGTTTCTAGTCGTATGCAGGCCGTGGCGGCCCAATAGGCGGGCTTTTTTTTAATTTATTTATTTTTCTATTTTTTTCTACTTTATTTATTTTCTTTTGTTTTTGAGTTCTTTTTTGCTTTATTTAGAGTTTCTTTGTGAATCTTTTTGCTTTAGGTAAAAAAATTATAAACTTTCTGTTAGTGCCAATAGTTTTCAAATTTGAATAGTTTAAATTTGAATTATTTGAAATTTGTGTGAATCACTAGTTTGTGAATAACTTTATTTTAAAAGTAGATTTTTCAGTGATTCTTTTTTCTGCTGTTTAATATTAGCGTGTTTTATCATTATATTCAATTTGGTAATTCTTAGGTTATTTAAAAAAATGAAATGCCTTAGTAACAGACGAGTTTTCGTCTGAAACCCTGATACTTCGAAAGAGATTGTCCATTTTGTACACGAAGTGCATCCAGTTTTTGCCGTAACCCTCTCAACTTTTTAGCACATGCTATGTGGGTGAAATGATGATACCATGCCAACTTTCAACCTTTTCAGAGTTCATTTGTAGTGCTTTTCAATTTCAGGGTCATTTAGCTCAAAAAATCAGTAAATGCATGAAAAATAGCAAATGAAGTCAGAAAGGGTTGAAAATTGATGGCGTGGCTTCGAATGGTGCATACTAAACACACAAAAAGTCTGGAGTTGAAATAAGTTTAAAAAAATGAAATGCCTTAGTAACAGACGAGTTTTCGTCTGAAACCCTGATACTTCGAAAGAGATTGTCCATTTTGTACACGAAGTGCATCCAGTTTTTGTCGTAACCCTCTCAACTTTTTAGCACATGCTATGTGGGTGAAATGATGATACCATGCCAACTTTCAACCTTTTCAGAGTTCATTTGTAGTGCTTTTCAATTTCAGGGTCATTTAGCTAAAAAAAATCAGTAAATGCATGAAAAATAGTAAATGAAGTCAGAAAGGGTTGAAATTTGATGACGTGGCTTTGGACATAATATTTCGACGCGTTTCAAATGCCAAAACACATAAGTACACTACTATTACAAAGATTCCCTCCGGTTTGTCCGAAGTGGAACTTTCCAGATATATAAGTCCGGAAACTAACTAGAGAAGCCGGTCACATCCCAGAGTGGGATCTTTGGGTATAAAACTTTTTCTTCGCGTGTGTCCCTTTGCGTCATAACCATGGACAATCTTCATCGTTTAACTTGATGCTCGGGTCAACATTCACTCTGAAGGGAGCAATTTCAAGAAACTTTTCATAATCTTCTGACATGTCTGTCTTGTCCTCCACTCCCACGATGTTTATTTTCCCTGAAAGAACTATGTGGCGCTTTGGCTCATCGTGTGATGTATTCGCTTCCTTATCTTTTCTTTTTCTCGGCTTGGTAGACATGTCCTTCACATAGAAAACCTGCGCCACATCATTGGCTAGGACGAATGGTTCGTCTGTGTACCCAAGATTGTTGAGATCCACTGTTGTCATTCCGTACTGCAGGTCTTCCTTTACCCCGCCTCCTATCAGATTGACCCATTTGCACCGAAACAAAGGGACCTTCAAACCAAGTCCACAGTCAAGTTCCCATATCTCCTCTATGTAACCATAATATGTGTCCTTTGGCCTATTGGTGTTTGCTGCATCAAAGCGGACACCACGGTTTTGGTTGGTGCTCTTTTTATCTTGGGCGATCATGTAAAATGTATTCCCATTTATCTCGTACCCTTTGAAAGTCAATATAGTCGAAGATGGTAACTTGGACAGCAAGTACAGGTCATCTGCAACAGTGTCGTCATGCATGAGACGTGTCTGCAACCAACCGGCGAAAGTCACCATTTGTTCATGTGTAATCCAGTCGTCAGACTGCTCCGGGTGTTTGGAGCGTAGAATATTCTTGTGTTGATCGATATACGGAGCCACCAAGGCGGAACTTTGTAGAACTGTGTAGTGTGCTTGCGCCAAAGAATGCCCGTCCCGGCATATTACTGAATTCTTTCCTAGCGTGCCTTTTCCACCCAGTCTGCCCTCATGCCGCGATTCAGGAACACCAATTGACTTAATGTCAGGAATAAAGTCAACACAAAACTCAATGACCTCCTCTGTTTCATGGCCCTTGGAGATTCTTCCTTCTGGCCTAGCACGATTATGAACATATTTCTTTAAGACTCCCATGAACCTCTCAAAGGGGAACATATTGTGTAGAAATACAGGACCCAGAATGGCAATCTCCTCGACTAGGTGAACTAGGACGTGCGTCATGATATTGAAGAAGGATGGTGGGAACACCAACTCGAAACTGACAAGACATTGCACCAAATCATTCTCTAATCTTGGAAGGATTTCTGGATTGATTACCTTCTGAGAGATTGCATTGAGGAATGCACATAGCTTCACAATGGCTAATCAAACATTTTTCGGTAGAAGCCCCCTCAATGCAACCGGAAGCCGTTGCGTCATAATCACGTGGCAGTCATGAGACTTTAGGTTCTGGAACTTTTTCTCTGCCATATTTATTATTCCCTTTATATTTGACGAGAAGCCAGACGGGACCTTCATACTGAGCAGACATTCGAAGAAGATTTCCTTCTCTTCTTTGGTAAGAGTGTAGCTGGCATGACCCTGAAACTGCTTTGGATCCATGCCGTCTTCTCCGTGCATATGTTGCTGGTCCTCCCGTGCCTCCGGTGTATCTTTTGTCTTCCCATACACGCCCAAGAAGCCTAGCAGGTTCACGCAAAGATTCTTTGTCACGTGCATCATGTCGATTGCAGAGCGGACCTCTAGGTCTTTCCAATAGGGTAGGTCCCAAAATATAGATTTCTTCTTCCACATGGGTGCGCGTCCGTCAGCGTCATTCGGAACAGATTGTCCGCCAGGACCCTTTCCAAAGATTACTTTTAAATCCTTGACCATATCAAGTATATCATCACCAGTATGGTGGCGAGGCTTCTTCCGGTGATCTGCCTCACCTTTGAAATGCTTGCCTTTATTTCTTACGGGATGCCTGCTCTGAAGAAATCGACGATGCCCCAGGTACACATTCTTCTTACATTTATCCAAATATATACTGTCGGTATCATCTAAACAGTGCGTGCATGCATGGTATCCCTTGTTTGTCTGTCCTGAAAGGTTACTGAGAGCAGGCCAATCATTGATGGTTACAAACAGCAACGCATGTAGGTCAAATTCCTCCTGTTCTTTCTCATCCCACGCACGTACACCTTTTCCATTCCACGGCTGTAAAAGTTCTTCAACTAATGGCCTTAGGTACACATCAATGTCGTTGCCGGGTTGCTTGGGGCCTTGGATGAGCACTGGCATCATAATGAACTCCGCTTCATGCACAACCAAGGAGGAAGGTTATAGATACATAGAGTCACAGGCCATGTGCTATGATTGCTGTTCTGCTCCCCAAAAGGATTAATGCCATCTGCACTTAAACCAAACCATACGTTCCTTGCGTCCTTTGCAAAGTCCTTCCACTTTCTCTCGATTTTTCTCCACTGCGATCCGTCAGCGGGTACTCTCAACTTCCCGTCTTTCTTACGGTCTTCGTTGTGCCATCGCATCAACTTGGCATGCTCTTTGTTTTGGAACAAACGTTTCAACCGTGGTATTATAGGAGCATACCACATCACCTTGGCTGGAATCTTCTTCCTGGGGCGCTCGCCCTCAACATCACCAGGGTCATCGTGGCCGATCTTATAGCGCAATGCATAGCATACCGGGCATGCATTCAAATCCTCGTACTCACCGCGCTAGAGGATGCAGTCATTAGGGCATGCATGTATCTTCTGCACCTCTAATCCTAGAGGGCAGACAGCCTTCTTTGCTTCGTACGTACTGTCGGGCAATTCGTTGTCCTTTGGTAGCTTCTTCTTTAACTTTATCAGCAACTTTTCAAATGCCTTGTCAGATACACCATTCTCTGCCTTCCATTGCAGCAATTCGAGTGTGGTACCCAGCTTTTTCTTGTCATCTTCGCAATTTGGTACAACAATTTCTTGTGATCCTCTAACATGCGCTGCAACTTCAGCTTCTCCTTTTCACTTGCGCAGTTTCTCTTTGCATCGGCAATGGCTCGACCAAGATCATCAGCGGGCTCATCTGATGCCTCTTCTTCAGCTCCTTCCCGCATTGCCGGCTCAGCTTCTTCCCCCATTGTTGTACCATCGTATTCATGGAACCCATGGCCAGGATAGCTGTCGTCATCCTCTTCTTCTTCATTCCTCTTTCTCCGTGCTTGGTCCAACCGTTATAGCCGGACATGAAACCGGACTCAAACAGGTGGACGTGAATGGTTCTTGAGTTAGAGTAATTTCGACCATTCTTACAGCCAGCACATGGACAATACATAAAACCATCTGCCCGCTTGTTTGCCTCAGCCACAACCAGAAAAGTACGCACGCCATTAATGAACTGGGGAGAGCATCGGTCATCGTACATCCATTGCCGGCTCATCTTCATTACACAACACCGAAAAGACCAAATTAATACAAGTTCATACATAAAGTTCATACACACTTGTTCTCATAAAACAACATACAAACTCTCTAGCTAAAGCATTTAAATGCAACAACAAATGCGATCATGATCGCAACTAAGGTAACAATTGATCCAACAACATAGTGATACCAAGCCTCACTATCAATGGCATATTTTTTAAATTTTCTAATCTTCAAGCGCATTGCATCCATCTTGATCTTGTGATCATCGACGACATCGGCAACATACAACTCCAGTTTCATCTTCTCTTCTTCAACTCTTTTCAATTTTCTTTCAAATACTCGTTTTCTTTTTCAACTAAATTTAACTTCTTGACAAGAATATCTATGTCGGTTGCAATTTCCGGTTCACATACCTCCTAGATAAAAATATCTATGTCAACTTGATGGGCATAATTGTCATAAACACGAAATGCAACAAATAGTTATAAAAGAGAGTATATACCACATCCGAATCATAAATCGGACGAGGGCTGACGGGGACGGATATCAAAACCATGCCACTATGTATAACAAACAACCATATAGGTAAGAAAACTATACAAGTAACTATCTAAATCTTACAAACATGATTTTTTTTTATAAAAAGGATAAGAACAAGAGGCTCACCAAGGTGGTGCCGGCGACGGGACGGTGCGGGCGATCGACGGTGGTTAGGACGGGGACGGGAAGGCACTAAGTAAACCACACCTACACATGCAAAGTAAGAAGTTAATTTGAGCTCAAATTGCATATAAATCAAATAAACTACCACATATAAATACTCCCAAACTAAAACCCACAAATCACTATACTTATAGAGCATTGCAAGAGCTAATCTAGCAATGAGAGATGAAAGGACAAAGTTGCTAACCTTTGTGAACACTTGGATGGATGGGGTGCCTCCAAATCTTGACAAATTTTGGCAAAAATGGAGGTGAGCTTGAGCAAGGGGAAGAACAAAGGAGAGGAAGAAGGGGAAAAACAGGGAGGAGTGTGCTCGGGCTGGCCGGAGGGTTCAAATAGGGGATCTTTAGTCCCGGTTCGTGACACAAACCGGGACTAAAGGCGAGTCTATAGTCCCGATTCATGGCACGAACCGGGACTAAAGGTGATCGTGGGGCCCTAGGCTGACACCAGCCTGCCACCACCCCTTTATTCCCGGTTCGTGTTACGAACCGGGACTATAGGTCTGGAACGAACCGGGACTAATGATGCCCGTCCCGAACCGGGACTAATGGTCACATTAGTGCCGGTTCAAAACCAGACCGGGACTAATGCTTTGGACAAAAGGTCTGTTTTCTACTAGTGAGGGTGAGGGGAAAGGAAAAAAAACCAAGTGGGGAAGGGAAACTCCAAGTAGGAAAGGAATCCTACTTGGAGTAGGATTGGAGGTGGACTCCTCCACCTCCTCCTGGTTCGGCCGACTCCTAGAGGAAACCCTAGGGGCGCCAGCCCCTCCCCTCCCTCCTATATATACTAGAGGGGAGAGAGGGCCAAGACACCTCAAGCCACGGTACAGCCCTCTCTCCCCAATAGATCGTTGATACGTCTCCAACGTATCTACTTTTCCAAACTCTTTTGCCCTTGTTTTGGACTCTAATTTGCATGATTTGAATGGAACTAACCCGGACTGACGCTGTTTTCAGCAGAATTGCCTTGGTGTTATTTTTGTGCAGAAATAAAAGTTCTCGGATTGACCTGAAAATTTACGGAGAATATTTTTGGAATTAATAAAAAATACTGGCGAAAGAATCAATTGCAGGGGGCCAACCACCTGGCCACAAGCCAGGGGGGCGCGCCCACCCCCCTAGGGCGCGCCCCTGTGGCTTGTGGGCCCCCTGTTGCTCCTCCGACCTCGTTTCCACTTCTATATATTCCTATTCGGGGAGGAAAAAATAAGGAGAAGAGGGGAAATCGACGCCGTCGTCATCACCAACCATCCTTCATCACCAATTTCATGATGCTCTCCGCCGTTCGTGAGTAATTCCATCGTAGGCTTGCTGGACGGTGATGGGTTGGATGAGATTTACCATGTAATCGAGTTAGTTTTGTTAGGGTTTGATCCCTAGTATCCACTATGTTCTGAGATTGATGTTGCTATGACTTTGCTATGCTTAATGCTTGTCACTAGGGCCCGAGTGCCATGATTTCAGATCTGAACCTATTATGTTGTCATAAATATATATGTGTTCTTGATCCTATCTTGCAAGTTGTAGACACCTATTACGAGTTATGATCCGCATCCCCCAGGGTGACAATAACTGGGATTCTTTCCGGTGATTACCGTAGTTTGAGGAGTTCATGTATTCACTAAGTTCTAATGCTTTGGTCCGGTTCTCTATTAAAAGGAGGCCTTAATATCCCTTAGTTTCCATTAGGACCCCGCTGCCACGAGAGGGTAGGACAAAAGATGTCATGCAAGTTCTTTTCCATAAGCACGTATGACTATATATGGAATACATGCCTACATTACATTGATGAATTGGAGCTAGTTCTGTATCACCCTATGTTATAACTGTTGCATGATGAATGCCATCCGACATAATTATCCATCACTCATCCATTGCCTACGAGCTTTTCCATATTGATCTTTGCTAAGTTACTTTTCCGTTGTTACTATTACATTCACTACAACACTGCTACTGTCACCTTGCCATCGTTACCGTTACTTCCATACTACTTTGCTACTGAATACTTTGCTGCAGATATTAAGTCTTTCAGGTGTGGTTGAATTGACAACTCAGCTGCTAATACTCGAGAATATTCTTTGGCTCCCCTTGTGTCGAATCAATAAACTTGGGTTGAATACTCTACCCTCGAAAACTGTTGCGATCCCCTATACTTGTGGGTTATCAAGACCTTTTTCTGGCGCCGTTGCCGGGGAGCATAGCTCTATTCTCTGAGTCACTTGGGATATATATCTGTTGATCACTATGAAGAATCTGAAAGATGCTAAAACTAAGATCTACCCCTCAACTACGAGGACAGGTAAGGAACTGCCATCTAGCTCTGCACTTGATTCACCTTCTGTTATGAGTAAATTTGCGACACCACCACCTGCTAGTAATTCTGATATGTCGCAAGTAATTGATGATGCTACTTCTGCTATGCATGATGCTTATGATGATACTTTGCTTGATACTATTGTGCCACTGGGTGAATTCCTTGATGAACAAATTGCTAGAGTGAATGCTGAAACTGATGATATCTCTGAATCTGATGAAATTATTGAAACTGAACACTATGATACACCTACTAGACCTAGCGCTCCTAGATATGAATTGCCTGATATCCCTGAAGGTTATGTTATGGAAGGAGAGGTAGCTAGGGACTTTCTTGCTTGTAAGGATAGAGATGATCTTAAGAAATTGCTATGCAAGTGGAAAGAAAAATCTTTGAATGCTAGAATGAAATATGATCCTAAGTTTGCAACTTCACCTATCTTTGTTACTGATAAGGATTATGAATTCTCTGTCGATCCTGAGTTAATTACTTTGGTTGAATCTGATCCCTTCCATGGTTATGAATCTGAAACTGTTGTGGCACATCTTACTAAATTGAATGATATAGCCACCTTATTTACTCATGAGGAAAAAATTCGCTATTACTATATTCTTAAGTTGTTTCCTTTCTCATTAAAGGGTGATGCTAAGATATGGTTTAATTCTCTTGCTCCTGGTTGTGTGCGTAGCCCCCAGGATATGATATATTACTTCTCTGAAAAATATTTTCCTGCCCATAAGAAACAAGTTGCCTTGCAGGAAATATATAACTTTGTGCAAACTGAAGAAGAGAGTCTCCCACAAGCTTGGGGGAGGCTTCTCCAATTACTTAATGCTTTGCCTGATCACCCTCTCAAGAAAAATGAAATACTTGATATCTTTTATAATGGACTAACCGATGCTTCTAGGGACCACCTAGATAGTTGTGCTGGTTATGTTTTCAGGGAACGAACTGTTGAACAAGCTGAACTGCTATTGAATAATATATTGAGCAATGATAATGATTGGACTATTCCTGAACCACCTCCAAAGCCAACTCCGAAGAAAAGAGGTATTCTATTTCTCAGTCCTGAAGATATGCAAGAGGCAAAGAAATCTATCAAATAAAAAGGTATTAAAGCTGAAGATGTTAAGAATCTACCACCTATTGAAGAAATACATGGTCTTGATAACCCGACACAGGTAGTAGAGGTAAATTCTCTCCGTCGATTCGATGAAGGAGATATTCCCTATAATAAGTCTGCTAGCCAATGCTTGGATGAGTTTGATAATTTTATTGTGAAGCAAGAAAATTTCAATGCTTATGTTAGTAGACAATTGAAACATAATGCTTATATGCTTGATAGCTTGGGTGATTATTTGAGTAGAACTGCCAATGATCTTAAGCTTATTAGTAAACATGCTTCCATGGTAACTACCCAAGTAGAACAAGTACTTAAGGCTCAGAATGATTTGCTTAATGAAATGAATAGTAAGAATAATGATCATTCTGTTAAAGTTGTGACTAGGGGTGGTAGAATGACTCAGGAACCTTTGTATCCTGAGGGCCATCCTAAGAGAATTGAGCAAGATTCTCAGAGAGTTAATACTGATGCACCTAGTCGTTCCAATAAGAGTAGGAAAAAGAATGACGATAGGACTTTGCATGCTGCTAGTGAACCTGTTATAGATACACCTGAGGATCCAAATGATATTTCTATTTCTGATGCTGAGACACAATCTGGTGATGAACATGAGTCTAGTGATAATATTAATGATGATGTTCATGTTGATGCTCAACCTAGTAATGATAATGATGTGGAGATTGAACCTGCTGTTGATCTTGATAACCCACAACCTAAGAATAAGAGATATGATAAAAGAGACTTTATTGCTAGGAAGCATGGTAGAGAAAAAGAACCATAGGTTCAAAAACCCATGCCCTTTCCCCCTAAGCCATCCAAGAAAAAGGATGATGAAGATTTTGAGCGCTTTGTTGAAATGCTTAGACCTATCTTTTTGCGTATGCGTTTGACTGGTATTCTGAAAATGTCTCCATATGCTAAGTATATGAAAGATATTGTGACAAATAAAAGAAAGATACCGGAAGCTGAGATTTCCACCATGCTTGCTAATTATACTTTTAAGGGTGAAACACCAAAGAAACTAGGAGATCCCGGAGTACCTACTATACCATGCTCTATTAAAGGAAATTATGTTAAAACTGCTTTATGTGATCTTGGAGCTGGTGTTAGTGTTATGCCTTTCTCTTTATATCGTAGACTTGATTTGAATAAGTTGACACCTACTGAAATCTCGTTGCAAATGGCTGATAAATCAACTGCTTTACCCATCGGTATTTGCGAGGATGTGCCTGTTGTGGTTGCAAACGTTACTATTTTAACGGACTTTGTTATTCTTGATATTCCCGAGGACGACAGTATGTCGATCATCCTTGGTAGACCCTTTTTGAATACAGCAGGGGCTGTTATTGATTGCAACAAGGGCAATGTCACTTTTCATGTTAATGGTAATGAGCATACGGTACACTTCCCGAAGAAACAACCTCAAGTTCATAGTATCAACTCCATTGAAAAGATTTCAACGATTATTATTGGAGGCTTTGAATTCCCTCTTCCTACTACCAAAAAGAAATATGATATATTTATTGTTGGGGACATGCATATCCCCATTGAGGTAACCTAGTGTTATTCGAAAATTCTCCAGTTCCATGTCCTTCGGAAAAGGTTTATCAATAAGACTTGATCAACCTTATTGATGGATTCTTTTTGATGAGCATGAGATGGATGAATTTAGAAAGCACAACCTTCTGTACCCAACTTTTACTTTCTGTTATTTAGATTAAATAGAGTAAAAATGCTATTATTCTCTTGTTTTCTGTTTTATCCGTGTAATAGAAAAATGACCTGAAAATAAAAGTCCTCAGAATTCCCTGAAAATCTAGTATGATTTTTTCTGGAATATTTTAGAATTTTTGGCACTGAGTATGCATCAGGGGGCTGCACCAGTGGGCCACAAGCCAGCAGGGCGCGCCCACCCCCCTGGGCGCGCCCCCCCTGGCTTGTGGGTCCCACGTGGGGCCCCCTCACTTATTCCAGCCACCATCCACTTCGTCTTCCTCCAGAAAAAATCCCACCACTGCTCAAACCCGTGTTCTAGCTCATTTTGCTGCCATTTTCGATCTCCTTGCTCAAAGCTCCATTTGCAAAACTGTTATAGGGGATTGCTCATCGCGAAAAAGATGATGAGGAGATTATTAAGAGGCTCTTCAAGCCGGGGTTTTAAAGAAAAAGAAAGTGAGAAGCCTAAATACAATATCCCTCGAACCGCGGAGGTTCGTCCATGTGAATGGCCAAGTGAAGTATTCTTGAGGGCGGCCGGAATTTATTAAGATTTTTATCATCTAGCAGAAAATGCAGGCATCACCGACTTCCTCAACGATAAGTGTGAACAGTATCTCCTACTTACTAATACTTTCGTGCAAAATTTTCATTTTTATCCTAGGAAGAATCCTCCCATGGTAGAATTTCATTTATATGATGTGCCTAAGGAAATGTCACTTTACGATTTTTGCAATGTTTGCAAAATACCTCATGAGGGCAGCATCAGTGAACCACGCCCTAGAGACATGGAGGATTTTATTGCCGCAATCACTGTAGGGGAAGAGAGAGGGGTGTCAAAGGCAAGAGCGGCTAGTGTACATTTTCCTGTTTTACGCTATTATTCATTATTTGCGGGGAGATGTTTAGTTGGTCGCGGTGAGAGTGGAAGCCTTAGTGCCCCCGACCTCGCTATTCTGCGCCACGCTTTACTTGCTGATAGAACTTTTAGTCTGGGCGCTATAGTGGCCCAACGGTTGAACACAAACCGTTCGAAGGGCCCTATATTCGGAGGTATCTATGCGTCTCGTTTAGCTAAACACTTTGAGATACCTATTAGGTTTGGCGAGGAAGATGAAATGCTGCTTCCTACAAGATATTTAGATTATAATAGTATGGTAGCACATGATTTTATTAAGAAAGATAATGATAAAAGGCTGCTTTACAACTTAGTATTTAGCCAGGGTACTTGTGAGATTATTACTCTGCATGCTCCTTCTTTGTTCGATATCCATTCAGGTAGGTACACTATTATGCCCGATGACATCTACCGATATTAGGGTTTGTCGCAACCCCCAGCACCTGAGCCGGCACCAGCCCTTGATCCATATCAGGCTCCGGTTTTTCAGTGGGAGCCACAGGAGGTCGCTAATCAGTGGAACCCTCAGTATCCTCCGGAGTATCCAGGAGAGGGTTATTTCCAGCCATGGCCCTAGACCAACTTAGGCCAAAAGCCTAAGCTTGGGGGGGTACGTATTTCTCACCGACATTACATTCATGTTCACACACTCATTCCAGTCGTCGGTGTTCATACTTTTTCATTGTACCATCCATGGTAGTTTATTTCTTCTTTATGCTTTCTTCTTATTTGTGTTTAATTAATCTTGAGAAAATCCAAAAAAAGGTAGTTCTAGCTTTACTTTCAAGTTTGCTTAGTTGTAGTATTTAAAGAAAACCCAAAAAGATTTCTTGATCTTCTTTTTCTTGTTGGGAGCTTTCCCTTGTAAATAGTTTTCTTTTCTTTCCTTTGGGTCGTAAGGAGAAGACCACGATGAAAATGTTGAGTGGCTCTCACATGCATTATTGTTTATCATCAGAGAGCCCATATTGCTTTGTCTTTTCCTTTGAGTTACTGCTTGCAGATTCCAGCTTAGTCCAATGCACGTGCACTCTTATTATTATTCACATCATTCGGTCGTACAAGTGAAAGGCAATAATGACGATATATGATGAAATGACTGAGATGGAGAAAAGCTGGTATGAACTCGACCTATTTTGTTTTTGTAAATATGATTAGCTCATCGTTCAGGATTCAGCTCATTATGGGTTGAACATGTTCGCAATGACAATTAGAGATTATAGTTATTCATGCCATGCTTAATTAGCTAAGAGTTAATAATGGTTTGTTTTGAGTGCCAACATGCATATTAAAATGGTTGTGATGTAGTATGATAGAATGGTATCCTTCTCTGAACGATTCGAGTGGCTTGACTTGGCACATGTTCACGCATGTAGTTGAAACAAAACCAACATAGCCTCCATGATGTTTATGTTCATGGTGATTTATATCCTACTCATGCTTGCATTCAATATTGGTTAATCTCAAAGCATGTTGATGACTGTTGTCGCTCTCTAGTTGGTCGCTTCCCAGTCTTTTGCTAGCATTCACTTGTACTAAGTGGGAACACTGCTTGTGCATCCATCTCCATAAACCCAAAGTTGTTCCATATGAGTCCACCATACATACCTATATGCGGTATTTACCTGCCGTTCCAAGTAAATTTGCATGTGCCACTCTCCAAACCTTGAAATAAATATTCCTTTTTGTATGCCCAAATCGCTCATGTAGTGACTGGGGGCTGTCAGTATCTTCCATGCTAGGTGGGTTATTCTCACGATACGTGTTGATTCACTATCATTCACAAGAAAGTGGCTGGTAATCGGGATGCCCAGTCCCACGCTCAAAATTCAAATCAATATTTAATGAACAAAACTCCCCCAGGATTGTGTTTGTATGGACGGTACCCGTGGATTCGGCCCGCCGTGGAGTGTGATTGATTTGGTGGAGGGGGAGTAAAACTTTACTATTCTGTTTGGGAACTGCCTATAATGTATCTAGCATGGAAGATATCGAGATCTCTTAGTTGTTATGTTGGCAATGAAAGCATACCTCTCAAAATTATTATTCATCCTTGTTTTAAAAGCTCGAGCTCTGGCACCTCTGCAAATCAATGCTTCCCTCTGTGAAGGGCCTATCTATTTTACTTTACTGTTGAGTCATCACCCTCTCATAAAAGGCACCAGTTAGAGAGCACCACCGTCATTTGTATGCTTTGCTATTAATTGATATTGAGTATGAGTATGACTGGATCTCTTCTACCATGAATTACAATGTCTAGTCAGTCCTTGTTCTTCAGAGGTGCTCTGCATTTATGTTTTGCGGTCTCAGAAAGGGCTAGCGAGATACCATTATGTCATATTGTATCATGATTGTTTTGATAAAATTGTTGTCATCCGAGACTTATTATTATTGCTCGCTAGTTGATTATGCTATTGACATGAGTAAATGTGAGACCTAAATGTTATTGTGAATGTGGTTAGTCTATAATCTTTGCTGAAAATCTGAACATCAGTTAGACATATTTACAACAGCAAGATCAAACAGAGTTTGTAAAAGTTTTTCTTTATCACTTTCAGTTTATCAACTGAATTGCTTGAGGACAAGCAAAGGTTTAAGCTTGGGGGAGTTGATACGTCTCCAACGTATCTACTTTTCCAAACTCTTTTCCCCTTGTTTTGGACTCTAATTTGCATGATTTGAATGGAACTAACCCGGACTGACGCTATTTTCAGCAGAATTGCCTTGGTGTTATTTTTGTGCAGAAATAAAAGTTCTCGGATTGACCTGAAAATTTACGGAGAATATTTTTGGAATTAATAAAAAATACTGGCGAAAGAATCAACTGCAGGGGGCCCACCACCTGGCCACAAGCCAGGGGGGCGCGCCCACCCCCCTAGGGCGCGCCCCTGTGGCTTGTGGGCCCCCTGTTGCTCCTCCGACCTCATTTCCACTTCTATATATTCCTATTCGGGGAGGAAAAAATAAGGAGAAGAGTTCATCGCGTTTTACGATACGAAGCCGCCGCCACCTCCTGTTCTTCCTCGGGAGGGCAGATCTGGAGCCTGATTTGGGCTCCGGAGAGGGGAATTCGACGCCGTCGTCATCACCAACCATCCTTCATCACCAATTTCATGATGCTCTCCGCCGTTCGTGAGTAATTCCATCTTAGGCTTGTTGGACGGTGATGGGTTGGATGAGATTTACCATGTAATCGAGTTAGTTTTGTTAGGGTTTGATCCCTAGTATCCACTATGTTCTGAGATTGATGTTGCTATGACTTTGCTATGCTTAATGCTTGTCACTAGGGCCCGAGTGCCATGATTTCAGATCTGAACCTATTATGTTTTCATGAATATATATGTGTTCTTGATCCTATCTTGCAAGTTGTAGACACCTATTACGAGTTATGATCCGCATCCCCCAGGGTGACAATAACTGGGATTCTTTCCGGTGATTACCGTAGTTTGAGGAGTTCATGTATTCACTAAGTGCTAATGCTTTGGTCCCGTTCTCTATTAAAAGGAGGCCTTAATATCCCTTAGTTTCCATTAGGACCCCGCTGCCACGGGAGGGTAGGACAAAAGATGTCATGCAAGTTCTTTTCCATAAGCACGTATGACTATATATGGAATACATGCCTACATTACATTGATGAATTGGAGCTAGTTCTGTATCACCCTATGTTATAACTGTTGCATGATGAATGCCATCCGACATAATTATCCATCACTGATCCATTGCCTACGAGCTTTTCCATATTGATCTTTGCTAAGTTACTTTTCCGTTGCTACTATTACATTCACTACAACACTGCTACTATCACCTTGCCATCGTTACCGTTACTTCCATACTACTTTACTACCGAATACTTTGCTGCAGATATTAAGTCTTTCAGTTGTGGTTGAATTGACAACTCAGCTGCTAATACTCGAGAATATTCTTTGGCTCCCCTTGTGTCGAATCAATAAATTTGGGTTGAATACTCTACCCTCGAAAACTGTTGCGATCCCCTATACTTGTGGGTTATCAATCGTCTCCTCTAGTTTTCGACAGTGCTTAGGCGAAGCCCTGCCGGAATAGTTCCACCACCATCGCCGCCACGCCGTCGCGCCACCGGAGAACTCGTCTACCTCTTCGCCCCTCTTGCTGGATCAAGAAGGCGGAGATCGTCATCAAGCTGTACGTGTGCTGAACGTGGAGGTGCCGTCCGTTCGGCGCTAGATCAGGACGGATCGCGGGACGGTTGCGATTTGGATCGCGAAGACGTTTGACTACACCAACCGCGTTCCTTAACGCTTCCCGCTTAGCGATCTACAAGGGTATGTAGATGCACTCTCCCTCTCGTAGATGCTCATCACCATGGATAGATCTTGCGTGTGCGTAGGAATTTTTTTGTTTCCCATGCAATGTTCCCCAACAGTGGTATCAGAGCTAGGTCTATGCGTAGATGAGATCACAAGTCGAACACAAAGGAGTTTGTGGGCGTTGATGCTCAGATTGCTTCCTCTCTTGGTCTTTTCTTGATTCAGCGGTATTGTGGGATGAAGCGGCCCGGACCAACCTTACTCGTACGCTTACGAGAGACCGGTTCCATCAACTGACACGTGACTTTGTTGCATAAAGATGGCTGGCGGGTATCTGTCTCTCCCATTTTAGTTGGATCGGATTCGACAAAGGCGGTCCTTGAGAAGGTTGAATAGCAATTTGTGTATCACCATTGTGGTTTTTGCGTAGGTAAGAATCGTTCTTGCTAGATACCCGTAGCAGCCACGTAAAACATGCAACAACAATTAGAGGACGTCTAACTTGTTTTTGCAGGGTATGTTGTGATGTGATATGGCCAATTACATGATGAGATATATGTGATGTATGAGATGATCATGTTTTGTATAGAATATCACGACTTGCATGTCGATGAGTACGGCAACCGGCAGGAGCCATAGGGTTGTCTTTAATTTATTTTCGCCGTTTTGCTTTACTTTATCTCAATGAGTTAGCAATAGTTGTAGAAGCAACAGTTGGCGCGACAACCTCATGGCGACACGTTGATGGAGATCAAGATGATGGAGATCATGGTGTCATGCCGGTGACGATGGAGATCATGCCGGTGCTTTGAAGATGGAGATCAAAAGCACAAGTTCATGGCCATATCATGTCACTTATGATTTGCATGTGATGTTAATCCTTTTATGCATCTTATTTTGCTTAGGACGACGGTAGCATTATAAGGTGATCCCTCACTAAAATTTCAAGATAAAATTGTGTTCTCCCCGAGTGTGCACCGTTGCGAAAGTTCGTCGTTTCGAGACACCACGTGATGATCGGGTGTGATAGACTCTACGTTCGCAAACAACAGGTGCAAGCCAGTGTTGCACGTGCGGAACACTCGGGTTAAACTTGACGAGCCTAGCATGTACAGACATGGCCTCGGAACACAAGAGACCGAAAGGTCGAACATGAGTCATATAGTAGATATGATCAACATGAAGATGTTCACCATTGAAACCACCTCATCTCACGTGATGATCGGACTTGAGTTGGTGAATTTGGATCATGTGACACTCGAATGACCAGAGGGATGTCAATTTGAGTGGGAGTTTTTTAAGTAATATGATTAACTAAACTCATTATCTTGAACAATAGTCTAAGTTGTCTTTGCATAATTTATGTTGTAGATCAATGGCTCACGCAGTAGCACCCCTGAATTTTAATGCGTTCCTAGAGAAAGCTAAGTTGAAAGATGATGGAAGTAACTTTGTGGACTGGGCCCGTAATCTAAGGATTATCCTTATGGCTTCCAAAAAGGCTTATGTCCTTGATGCACCGCTTGGTGAACCACCCGCTCCAGTAGAGTCTGCAGACGTTGCGAATGCCTGGTAGACACGTTCTGATGATTACTCAATAGTTCAATGTGCAATGTTGTATGGCTTAGAACCGGGACTTCAAAGACGTTTTGAACATCATGGAGCATATGATATGTTCCAGGAGTTGAAGTTTATCTTTCAGAAGAATGCCCGGATCGAGAGGTATGAGACCTCCGATAAGTTCTATGCTTGCAAGATGGAGGAGAACGGGTCTGTCAGTGAACACATACTCAAAATGTCTGGGTATTCCACCCGTCTGGCTAAATTGGGGATGCCCCTTCCGCCAGAGGCGATCACTGACAGAGTTCTTCAATCACTGCCACCTAGCTACAAGAGCTTTGTATTGAACTATAACATGCACGAGATGAACAAATCAGTCGCCGAGCTGTTTGTGATGTTGAAAGTCGCTGAGTCTGAGATTTAGAAGGAGCATCAAGTGTTGATGGTCAATAAAACCACTAGTTTCAAGAAGAATGGCAAGGGTAAGAAGGGTAACTCCAAGAAGAGTGGCAAAGCAGTTGCCCCTCCCGTGAAGAAACCCAAGGCTGGACCCAAGCCAGAAACTGAGTGCTTTCATTGCAAGGGAACTGGTCACTGGAAGCGGAACTGCCCCAAGTATCTAGCTGACAAGAAGGCGGCCAACACCAAACAAGGTATATATGATATACATGTTATTGATGTGTACCTTACCAACTCTCGTAGTAGTGCCTCAGTATTTGATACCGGTTCGGTTTCTCACATTTGCAACTCAAAACAGGAACTGCGGAATAGACGGAGGCTGGCAAAGGACGAAGTGACGATGCGCGTGGGAAATGGTTCCGAGGTTGATGTGATCGCCTTCGGCACGCTCGCTCTTCGATTACCATCGGGATTAGTGATGAACCTGAATAATTGTTATTTAGTGCCTGCGTTAAGCATGAACATTATATCTGGATCTTGTTTATTGTGAGACGGTTACTCATTTAAATCAGAGAATAATGGTTGGTCTACTTATATGAGTAATATCTTTTATGGTCATGCACCTAATGTGAGGGGTTTATTCTTATTGAATCTCGATAGTGATGATACACATGTTCATAACATTGATGCCAAAAAGATGTAGAGTTGATAATGATAGTACCACTTTCTTGTGGCACTGCCGCTTAGGTCATATTGGTGTAAAATGTATGAAGAAGCTCCATGCTGATAGACTTTTGGAGTCACTTGATTTTGAATCACTTGACACATGTGAACCATGCCTCATGGGCAAGATGACTAAGACCCCGTTCTCTGGAACAATGGAACGGGCAAGTGACTTGTTGGAAATCATACATACTGATGTGTGCGGTCCGATGAGTATTGAGGCGCGCGGTGGATATCATTATTTTCTCACCTTCACTGATGACTTAAGTAGATATGGGTATATTTACTTAATGAAACACAAGTCTGAAACGTTTGAAAAGTTCAAGCAATTTCAGAGTGAAGTTGAGAATCATCGTAACAAGAAGATTAAATTCCTACGATCTGATCGAGGAGGAGAATATCTGAGTTATGAGTTTGGCAGTCACTTAAGACAATGTGGAATTGTTTCACAATTGACACCGCCTGGAACACCACAGCGTAATGGTGTGTCCGAACGTCGTAATCGAACCTTATTGGATATGGTGTGTTCTATGATGTCTCTTGCCGATTTGCCACTGTCGTTTTGGGGTTATGCATTAGAGACAGTTGCATTCACTTTAAATAGGGCACCATCGAAATCCGTTGAGACGACGCCATATGAACTGTGGTTTGGCAAGAAGCCAAAGTTGTCGTTTCTTAAAGTTTGGGGATGTGATGCTTATGTCAAAAAGCTTCAGCCTGAAAAGCTGGAACCCAAAGCGGAGAAATGCGTCTTCATAGGATACGCAAAAGAGATAGTTGGGTATACCTTCTATCTCAGATCCGAAGGCAAAGTGTTTGTCGCTAAAAACGGAACATTTCTTGAGAAAGAGTTTCTCTCGAAAGAATTGAGTGGGAGGAAGATAGAACTTGATGAGGTTGTTGAACCATTGTTTCAACCAGAGAGTAGCGCAGCGCAGAAAGTTGTTTCTGTGGAGCCTACATCGGTTGAAGAGGAAGTTAATGATGATGATCATGAAGCTTCGGATCAAGTTGCTATCGAACCTCGTAGGTCGACAAGGACGCGTACTGCTCCTAAGTGGTACGGCAACCCTGTCTTAGAGGTCATGTTGTTGGACAACGATGAACCTACGAGCTATGGAGAAGCGATGATGGGCCCGTATTCTAAGAAATGGTTAGAGGCCATGAAATCCGAGATGGGATCCATGTATGAAAACAAAGTATGGGCTTTGGAAGTATTACCTGAAGGGCAAAAGGCCATTCAGAACAAATGGATCTTTAAGAAGAAGACGGACGCGGACGGGAATGTCACCGTCTATAAAGCTCGACTTGTGGCAAAGGGTTTTTCACAAGTTCAAGGAGTTGACTACGATGAGACCTTCTCACCCGTAATGATGCTTAAGTCCGCCAGAATCATGTTAGCAATAGCTGCATTTTTTGATTATGAAATTTGGCAGATGGATGTCAAAACAGCGTTCCTTAATGGTTTCCTTAAGGAAGAGTTGTATATGATGCAACCAGAAGGTTTTGTCGATCCAGAGAATGCTGACAAAGTTTGCAAACTCCTGCGATCCATTTATGGACTGGTGCAAGCATCTCGGAGTTGGAATCTTCGCTTTGATGAGATGATCAAAGCGTTCGGGTTTATACAAGTTTACGGAGAAGCTTGTATTTACAAGAAAGTGAGTGGGAGCTCTATAGCGTTTCTAATATTATATGTGGATGACATATTGCTGATTGGAAACAATATAGAAATGTTGGAAAGCGTGAAGGAATATTTGAACAAGAGTTTTTCAATGAAGGACCTAGGAGAAGCTGCTTTCATATTAGGCATCAAGATATATAGAGATAGATCGAGACACTTAATAGGACTTTCACAGAGCACATACCTTGACAAAGTTTTGAAGAAGTTCAAAATGGATCAGTCCAAGAAGGGGTTCTTGCCTGTATTGCAAGGTGTGAAGTTGAGTAAGACTCAATGCCTGGTGACTGCAGAAGATAGAGAAAAGATGAGTGTCATCCCCTATGCTTCAGCCATAGGCTCTATCATGTATGCAATGCTGTGCACAAGACTCGATGTCAGCCTTGCCATAAGTATGGCCGGAAGGTTTCAAAGTGATCCAGGAATGGAACACTGGACTGCGGTCAAGAGTATCCTTAAGTACCTGAAAAGGACTAAGCACATGTTTCTCGTATATGGAGGTGATCAAGAGCTCGTCGTAAAGGGTTACGTCGATGCAAGCTTTGACACTGATCCGGATGACTCTAAGTCTCAAACCGGATACATATTTATTCTCAATGGGGGTGCGGTAAGCTGGTGCAGTTCCAAGCAGAGCGTGGTAGCTGATTCTACATGCGAAGCGGAGTACATCGCTGCCTCGGAGGCGGCGAATGAAGGTGTCTGGATGAAGGAGTTCATGACAGATCTTGGAGTAGTGCCTAGTGCACTAAACCCAATGACTCTGTTCTGTGACAACACTGGTGCCATTTCTCTGGCCAAGGAACCAAGGTTTCACAAGAGGACCAGACACATAAAGCGACGTTTCAATTCCATCCACGATTACATCAAGGAGGAGGACATAAATATTTGCAAAGTGCACACGGATCAGAATGTCGCAGACCCGATGACTAAACCTCTTCCAAGGGCTAAACATGATCAACACCAGAACTCTATGGGTGTTAGATTCATTACAATGTAAATCACATAGTGATGTGAGCTAGATTATTGACTCTAGTGCAAGTGGGAAACTGTTGGAAATATGCCCTAGAGGCAATAATAAAGTGATTACTATTATATTTCCTTGTTCATGATAATCGTTTATTATCCATGCTATAATTGTATTAATTGGAAACACTAATGCATGTGTGGATACATAGACAACACTGTGTCCCTAGTATGCCTCTAGTAGACTAGCTCGTTGATCAAAGATGGTCAAGGCTTCCTAGCCATAGACATGAGATGTCATTTTATAACGGGATCACATCATTAGGAGAATGATGTGATGGACAAGACCCAAACTATGAACGTAGCATATGATCGTGTCAGTTTATTGCTATTGTTTTCTGCATGTCAAGTATCTGTTCCTATGACCATGAGATCATGCAACTCACTGACACCGGAGGAATACCTTGTGTGTATCAAACGTCACAACGTAACTAAGTGACTATAAAGATGCTCTACAGGTATCTCCGAAGGTGTCTGTTGAGCTGGTATAGATCGAGAGTGGGATTTGTTACTCCGTATGACGGAGAGGTATCTCAGGGCCCACTCGGTAATACAACATCACAATAAGCCTTGCAAGCAATGTGACTAAAGAGTTAGCCACGGGATCTTGTATTATGCAATGAGTATAGATACTTGCCAGTAACGAGATTGAACTAGGTATAGAGATACCGACGATCGAATCTCGGGCAAGTAACATACCGAAGAACAAAAGGAACAGCATACGGGATTAACTGAATCCTTGACATAGAGGTTCAACCGATAAAGATCTTCATAGAATATGTAGGAGAAAATATGGACATCCAGGTCCCGCTATTGGTTATTGACCGTAGAGGTGTCTCGGTCATGTCTGCATAGCTCTCGAACCTGCAGGGTCTGCACACTTAAGGTTTGGTGACGTTTCGGTATAGTTGAGTTATGTATGTTGGTGACCGAAGGTTGTTCGGAGTCCCGGATGAGATCCCAGACGTCACGAGGAGCTCCGGAATGGTTAGAAGGTAAAGATTGATATATAGGAAGTCCCGTTTTGGTCACCGGAAAAGTTTCGGGTAATTCCGGTAATGTACCGGGGGTGCTGGGAGGGTTCCGGAGGGCCATCGGGAGGGGGCCACTCACGCCGGGAGGCCATGTGGGCCTTAGGGGTGGCGCACCAGCCCTTAGTGGGCTGGGCAAGCTAGCCCCTAAGGGCCCATGCGGCTAGGGTGAGGGGAAAGGAAAAAAAACCCAAGTGGGGAAGGGAAACTCCAAGTAGGAAAGGAATCCTACTTGGAGTAGGATTGGAGGTAGACTCCTCCACCTCCTCCTGGTTCGGCCGACTCCTAGGGGAAACCCTAGGGGCGCCAGCCCCTCCCCTCCCTCCTATATATACTAGAGGGGAGAGAGGGCCAAGACACCCCAAGCCACGGTGCAGCCCTCTCTCCCCAATAGATCGTCTCCTCTAGTTTTCGGCAGTGCTTAGGCGAAGCCCTGCCGGAATAGGTCCACCACTATCGCCGCCACGCCGTCGCGCTGCCGGAGAACTCGTCTACCTCTTCGCCCCTCTTGCTGGATCAAGAAGGCGGAGATTGTCATCAAGCTGTACGTGTGCTGAACGCGGAGGTGCCGTCCGTTCGGCGCTAGATCAGGACGGATCGCGGGACGGTTGCCATTTGGATCGCGAAGACGTTCGACTACACCAACCGCGTTTCTTAACGCTTCCCGCTTAGCGATCTACAAGGGTATGTAGATCCACTCTCCCTCTCGTAGATGCTCATCACCATGGATAGATCTTGCGTGTGTGTAGGAAATTTTTTGTTTCCCATGCAACGTTCCCCAACAATAAACTGACACGATCATATGCTACGTTCATAGTTTGGGTCTTGTCCATCACATCATTCTCCTAATGATGTGATCCCATTATCAAATGACAACTCTTGTCTATGGCCAGGAAACCTTGACCATCTTTGATCAACGAGCTAGTCCTATAGAGGCTCACTAGGGACACGGTGTTGTCTATATACCCACACATGTATTTGAGTTTCCAATCAATACAATTATAGCATGGATAATAAACATTTATCATGAACAAGGAAATATAATAATAACCATTTTATTATTGTCTCTAGGGCATATTTCCAACATTCATCAACTCAAGTGGAAGCCCCCACTTCACGTCAAGGTGAACCGCAAGATAACATGGAGGCATCCACAAGTGGTACACGTCAAGATGAAGGAAATGAGGAAGTGCAACTAGAAGATCCACCTCAACCTCCCTCTGCACCACCTCAAGGAAATGACGAATTCAACAACAACAACGAAGAAGATCAAGATGATGAAGAGGAATCTCCACCATCCACAACTTAAAAGCTATCTCGAGATTCGAGCAAGAGTGGACAAGAATCATCCCGTTGAACAAATACTTGGTGACATCAAATCGGGGAGAATCACTCGCTCTAAAACTCATTTGGCTAACTTTTGTGAGCATTACTCATTTATCTCTAGCATTGAGCCTATGAAGGTAGAAGAAGCCCTTGAAGACCCGGATTAGGTAAATGCCATGCACGAAGAACTACACAACTTCTAGAGGAATGAAGTTTAGACACTTGTGGAGAAGCCCAAGGATGAGCAAAACATTATTGGAACCAAATGGGTGTTTCGCAACAAGCAAGATGAAGATGGACTAGTACTATGCAACAAGGCTCGCCTTGTAGCTCAAGGCTACACTCAAGTCAAAGGTATGGACTATGGTGAGACATATGCCCCCGTTGCTAGACTTGAGTCCATTCGCATTCTTCTTGCTTATGCCAGTCATCATGATATCACTCTTTACTAAATGGACAATAAAAGTGCCTTTTAAAATGTTGAGATTGAGGAGGAAGTCTGTGTCAAACAACCTCCCGGATTTGTCAAACCTAAGAAACCTAATCATGTCTATAAACTTCGCAAAGCTCCCTATGGTCTTAAATAAGCCCCTCGAGCTTGGTACAAATGTTTAACGAAGTTTCTTATAGAAAATGGCTTTGAATTTGGTAAAAGTGATGCAACTTTGGTAACTAAAAGGGTTAATGGTGAATTATTTGTATGTCAAATCTATGTGGATGATATCATATTTGGATCTACTAACCCTCATTTTAGTGAGAAATTTGGAAGGTTGATGTCCGAGAAATATGAGATGTCTATGATGTGTGAGCTGAAATTTTTCCTTGGTTTGCAAATCAAGCAAACGAGAGATGGTACATTTGTCTCTCAAACCAAGTACACCAAGGACTTGTTCAAAAAATTCAACATGCAAGAATGCAAAGGTATGAAAAACCCCATGCCTACTAGTGGACATGTTGACCTCACTAAGGAGGACAAACCGGTTGATCAAAAAGTTTATCGGTAAATGATTAGTTCATTGCTATATCTATGTGCCTCCCGTCCCGATATCATGCTAAGTGTGTGCATGTGTGCCCGATATCAAGCGGCACCTCAAGAGTGTCATCTTAAGGCCGTGAAAAGAACTATGAGATACTTGATACATACACCAAACTTTGGCATTTGGTACCCTAAAGGATCTTCCTTTGACCTTATTGGCTATTCCGACTCGGACTATGCCGGAGATAAGGTTGATAGGAAATCCACTTTGGGTACTTGTCAATTTCCTGGGAGATCTCTTGTGTGTTGGTCCTTCTAGAAACAAAACTCGGTATCTCTATCAACCACCGAAGCGGGATACATTGCCGCCGGATCATGTTGTGCACAATTATTATGGATGACCCATACTCTTAAGGACTATGGAATACATGTGAACTATGTTCCATTGCTTTGTGACAATGAGAGTGCTATCAAGATTGCACACAATCCCGTACAACATTCTCGAACTAAGCATATTCAAGTTCGTCGTCATTTCATTCGTGATCATGTTGCCAAAGGAGATATCAATCTCAAACAAGTTCGTACCGACAAGCAATTGCCGGGTATCTTCACAAAACCACTTGATGAGAAAGTGTTTTGTCTCTTAAGAAGTGAGTTGAACTTCATATATGCTTCAAACTTGTTCTATAGACTCACTCAGATGCATGCAATGGCATGAGCTTATAGGACTACTCCTTGATACTATTAACATAATACTATCTCATATCTTGGAAAACTATGCTCCCTTGTGTTGCACCTAACATTTTGTAGGTACTTGGATTGACTCCACTCTACGAGATTGCCATCAACTCAAATTCTTAAGCAATCTTGTCATGGCCAAGTATCAACAATTATTCATTGTGATGAAGGAAGAAAGACAACTAAAGCTATATCCTTGACAACATTTGACTCAAAACATCACTCTTGTCAATTTAGATATATTCATGTTATTCCTTGCATGACTAACCCATGTAGGAGGATTTACTTCAAAGAAAGAATGATAGATCCAAACTCCAACACTTGAGCATCCACAGCAAGTCCACCTACATGTTTTCGTCATCAACATCATCCAAAGGTATGCAATCATATCCTTAAGAAAGCTTTACTCCAAGTCATGAGTCAAAGCATCTCTAAGTGATATGAAGACATCAAAATGCTTAAATGAAAAATGGTAACCCCATTTTGAGCTTAACGATGAGTATGACCTATGATCAAGTGTTTTCACTTGGCTCCTAAGTCAATATACTCTAATATAGGTGACCTAGTCACCGACCATCATCTAGATGAAGTTTCTTGGTTGGATCATTTTTAGTTACATGCTTTTCTTGGTACCAATCAATCTCCATCTAGTTGAAAATTCCTTGCAAATTCTATCCAAATTCCCTGAAAAATTCTCTGAAAAATTCATTGTCAAAATTGGCTAAGTTCGCGTCTACCAAGTTTCTATTTGCATTTTGGAATCTCCGACAAAACGAATTTGGCGTCACCGAAATAATAACTACGTTGCAAAATACTTCCTCGGTACAACCGAAATAAAACGCCTCGGTGCCACCGAATTACCTTAGAGACTTAAAATCTAGTTTCGGTCCCTCGGGCCCATCTTGACTCAGAGTCACCGATTTTGCTGTTGCCAGAGTTGCTTGCCAATTTTTTATATTTTTTTTGCTCTGCTCCATGACCCTTCTCTCTAGGATCCCTTACCCTCTGACCCTTCTGGGAAATTGATGCCACCGTGTCCCGCGAGAGGATTGGCGTCTGCGGCGGTTGGTCCTCCTCATTGCCGGAGGAGATGACGATCTCCTCCTTCGTAGAGGAGCCGGCCGCCGATGAGCAAGACAGTCCCGGAGTGCGAGGTCGCATCGAAGCCGGCCGCCGATGAGCAAGATCTACATTGAAGTGGTTTCGCCCGAGAGGTCGCGTCGGTTAGGGCTGCCCTCCTGTCTGGTCACATCGTGCAACATCAATGCTGGCCGGTGCGTGCTCTGGGCCGGCATAAATGCAACGCATGCGTCGGATAAAAGGTGCGGGGAAGGTTTTTGGGTGGGCCATGGTTGTCAAACGCGGTGCATGACAGTGATCCGAAGACCATTTAGCCCCTGCCCCCCACCCCCATTTGTAGGAAAAAAAGACGTTCGACGAGCGAACAGACAAATACATGACCATGCTAAATCTTTACCTATATATATATATATATATATATATATATATATATATATATATATATATATATATATATATATATATATATATATATATATAATAATAAAGCGGCTATCGTTTCTGCCTGCTCACCGTCGTGATAATTTTACAAAAGAGCCCCTGTATTTTAGGTAATTGAACCCGCAGTCCTATGTTAAGTGGCTATTTCTGAGAAAAAACGTTTCGTTTTTTTAAAAAGCACCCTGCATTTTCTAATATTGAACCCGCGGGAGTCGAAACCCCATGCCCCTGCTGCGTTACCCCCTAGGGAGACTCGGGCGGCGGCGCATCTCGCCTGCGCAGCGGCCGCCTCCTCCTCGACCCCGCGCCGCCGCCCGTTTGCGTCCGCCAGGAAAAGCCCCCGCGCGGATACGGCGGCGGTGGGGCCTTTGGCGCGTTGGAGAGGCTCGACTACAAGCGGGGGCTCGTGCGGCGGCGGCGGCGGCGGCGGCGTGGCGCTCCTCCGCGCGCGCCGTCCGTGCTCTTGGGCATGGGGAGGGTGGCGGTTCTCGCGACGGGGGGTGGCGCATCCCGTGCTCCGGCAGTCTGTGTCCGCGTGTGGAGCTCACCCCCCAAATCCGGCAGGTTGGCCGGCTGTCGGCGGTGCCTCACCGTGACGCGCATGGCGGTGGGTTGCCCCACCTCGGTCGGGTGGGCGGCGTCGGGCTAGGTGCTAGCCGCCTCCAGAGTCCCACATCCCGGAGCTTGACGGGATTGCCAGCCACCTGCTGAGGTCCTCGGCCCTCGACGGGCTCCTCCATCACTTCTGGATCCCTCACCCGCCGGCCCGCTCCACTCCGCCTCTGCACCGCCAGCTGATTCCCCACACCGCGGTCTCAAACCACACCGCTGCTGGCCGATTCAGCACGCCGCTGGCTCGATTCACTTGCCTCCCATCCAGATCGAGTGACCTGGCCGCCGCTCCTGCTTCTTTCACCCCGAGCGCTAGCTGCTACTTCAGCTGACTCGCACGGTGCCGATTCCAGTGAAACAACAGGAGAAGAAGAATACAGCAGAGACGTAGAAGCAGGCGACCACCAGGGCCAGAGGCAAGTCTTCTCTATGCCTTCCAAGTCCCACCACTACTAGCTTTCCATGCAGGTAACATCGCTAGCTTCTAACATAACTTGGATCGGTGAAAGTCTCTGTGCTCACAACGTGTTCGACGAAATAACAACGGTATAGTGCTTTTGAGGCCAATCGCCAAAAGGGGACATCTGCAGGAATGTATGCTGCTGGACGCGTCGCTCTCCGTCTGCAGAAGGATTTCTGTGGTACGGCCCTCCTCAGGTTAGAACACTACTAAGCAATAAGTATAACTTTTGGATAGTCCTCTTGCTGTCAATTTTGTAAACACAAAACACCTTTGGGTGCACTGTATATCTATTGCCGAGGATCTCAGGAGTCCCATTAGTTACAAATAATAGCTCTAATACTACATGTGACACACATATAAGTAGGAGTTGTCATACATATTGTTACTCTTTGGAACTTTGGTCAGCATTCAGTGGTGTTCAGCATCAAAAATATTATTACTTAGCTTCAGAGTATGGGTGGATGTGTTGCTCATTATCTCTTTTTTTCCCTGTTGGCGACACTAGATGGATTGTTACTGATGCAAGACAAACATCAGTCGGCTTAGACTTTGACCACGAGTCAGTTTAGTGGTGTCCTGAAAACACCAGAGCAAGATTGGAGCTGATGGGTACTCGAGATTGTTGCTTTTTGATGGAACTGCAGCCAAATGAATATATCACATTGTGTAGCAAAAGATCACTGATCTCGTGGAAGGTCTAAATGTTACCAGTGATAATGGCTGTAAAGAAACGAACAGATACGATCAGTTAGATTCTTCATTTAGGAAATGTTCAGCCAGTTCGACCATGCCAGATGCAGTTTTGCCTCGAAGAGAGGTGATATATTTTAATGGATGTATATGATGGCACGTCATCTGAATGCAAGATTCGTCTTGAGAGGAGATCCTCCAGCTTCACTGTGAGTTGAGTTATAGCATTGCTTAATAATTTTTTGAATTTGACCTTCACATTTGATCTTGAAAACTTAAGCCTGCTTACGTAGCTGTCAGAGTCGACGGAATGGAGAATCACATGGTGGTCACTGGAGAGGCATGATGCCAGAGAGGAACTCCCATGCTTGCCGCGGCGCACTTGGTGGCATTTCTCGCTTTTTGCTTGTAGAATGCATGGGTACATGTATTTGTGTGTTAATCACTAAGAAGTACATACCAATTTTTCTGTTCTTATCTTATATATGGTTGGTTCTTTTATGATGCTCTCCTAAAGCACCAGGCATACCGTGTTAGTGTCACAAATGGTCTCTGCCATACACAGGTATTAATATACCCTTGTCCTTCTATTTTTATATTTCTATAAGAAGATGAACAAATCTCATGAATATCTAATCTGACTTCTGCTATCTTTGTTTGTTGCATAGTTATTTCAGAATATCAATAGAGAATTTGGCGGTTAAGGTATTTCTACCTTTTTTCTTCAATTGTTACAGTTGCGCTCTTTGAATTGCATTGCATGTAATCCTTTATTTTGCATGTTAAGCTTGAGATGTCATTTATGAAAGCAGTAAGTTATGGTGGCACTACTTTCTTTTTTTCTATTCATTCTCAGAGGCAAAGATACTTCAACTTTCTTTATTCTATATATGTGTTTGCCATATATATTCTAAATCATCTAAGTATCTTTGCTTGCCATTGGTTTCATGTATTCCCCCTTTTTTGCTTTTACTATGAAAAATGCAGAGTGATTTTCTATAGAAAGGGAAACGAATTTGAGTATGTGAGGCTGTTCAAATACACATTGACTTCTCCTGTTTGTTACTTTGCGACTTTGCAGGGCATGTTCGGGAGGCTTTGCCATGATCTGACGAGGGTTCGTCTTCTTTGATTCTGGTGTTGCCACTGGATCTGGCCTCCCTAGCTGAACTGTCGACCTTTGTTGGAGTTATTTTATTGTGATGATGATTAATTTTTTCATCTTGTGATCTCCTTTGCTCCAGTTGTGCTAATATATTTTTTCATGTCGGTAGGACTGAAAGTTCCTGCTACCAGGAGTTTTTTAGTTCTGTCCGAGCATCTCGATTTTGGAAAATGTGATGTACTAATGGCTCATGAGGATAATTTCCACTAAGTACTCCAGGTCAGCATATGTATGTTTTTCTAAGCACATCTGTATATTTTAGTCATCAGGAAATGAATTGATCCAAAATGCACAGTGCATCTTTTTGGCAAGTAGTACCATGTTAGGTTGTTAGGTTCAGTTAAAGAACTTTCAAGAAGGGAGGATGCAATCTTTTACTTTTGTTTTGCGAATCAATATTTTACTTAATTCAGGAGCTCTCCCTTTTCATTGTTAAGATCGTCATCACTTCCTATATATTATGCAGCTACAAATTAGAATCATGTGAGTGGGTATTTATCCTTTTATTCAAGATAACCATGCAACAAGACACTTATAATTATAAACAGAGAACACCACACATGCTTTAATTTTCAGGATATGCTACAGTATTTTCAGAGATGGGATGAATGTGAGTTGCTTCTGTACAGAAAACTGTTTGATATGTGAGTTTAGTCCTTTTAGTTTTAGGTTCTGGTACTTGATACTGAACTACATAAATGGAAGTATTTAGTTTGCCTTTGGACCCTGTTGGGGATATAACCGTGTGGTGAGACCCGCCCAGGTGGGGCCGGGTCATGAGGTTGGCGGCTTAGCGATGGAGTTTGGAAGAAGCCTGATCAATGGGCCTGGGGGCCCAGAGGGAGAAGACAATGTATGACCCGGTGGCGTGAGCCGCCGGTGGCGGCTTATCCGACAAGGCAGGAGTAGTTAGAGGCAAGGTCGGTTATCAAGTATGACCCGGCCCGGACTCTTGGAAGCCAGGGCCTCGACCTGTGTATATAAAGGCGAGTTACCTGGGCGGCTTAGGCCACGAAACCTTTGATCGAGTACTAGGTCTAGCGAATCCGCTCCCTTGTAATCGATATCCAATCAATACAACTCAAGCAGGACGTAGGCTATTACCTCCTTCGAGAGGGGCCGAACCTGGGTAAACCTGTGTCTTTCGTCCCGTCCAACCCCTTCAAGTTAACCGCCGTAGCGATGGCTTCACACCTAAGTCCTGGCAGTAGGACATCTGCTGTGACAAAACCACGACAGCTGGCGCCCACCGTGGGGCCGATGCTCGGTGGTTTGGAGTACTCGAAGGGCTCTCTCCCAGGGATCGAGGGATACGCCGTTGGCAGGATGACCAAGAGTCGCCGCGGCAAGCTCTACATCGACGACGCTGGCTGGGGCCCCGAGGCCGACTCAATCGAGTACGGGTACCGGGTCCCCTTCGGCGGAATCCACATCTTCATTGGCAAGATCGGCGGATCTAAGCCCGGGTCGGACATCTGCACCGACCTCGTCGAGCCGGCCCGGCGCGCGCAACCCGCCCGGGTTAACCCGGGCCGGAAGCATGTCTTCGTCGGCTTCACCCAAGGCACGGAACTTGAAGGTTCTATGTCGCAGGAGGAAACTCTCATCTGCTCACAGGATGGATCCTCGAGCGGAGAGGCGGAATCAATCTACCAGCTTCATAACGGCGGGCTTGGGGGCTACTTCGAGGGCTACCATGACCTGGAATACTATGAGCCGCCGAGCCGAGCCGCTGTCTTTATGGCAGGATCGGCACCAGCTCCTGGTAGCACGGCTGCTGGTGCGACCGGATCTGGATCAGGCAGGCCGCCGGCTCAAGTTTTGCTGGATCCGATGAATGAACTTACAACTCTGATGGGAACCGAGGTCACAGCCAAAAACCAAGCAGCCCGTTACACGGAGATCGCGAGGTTGAAGGACCAGATGGCCGGTGCCCAAGAGGAAATCAATGCGCTGAAAGCTCAGATGGATGCTGAGTCGGAGCGCCTCAGGGCGGAAGCTTTTCACCTGGACCTGGATCAACAGACCGCAGAGGCAGTCCGGCGGATGAGGCACCAGACCCGCCTGCCGGATCAGTATGAACCTAGGAATCTTTTCAACACGCCAGGGACAGGACGGAATGCACCTCTGACCATAACCCGGACGGCGGAAGTACCTGGAAGTAGGGCGGCAGTTCAGCATCGGCAGCCAGACCCGCCCCGTAGGAACCAGACCCCGCCGCAGCACTTTCCGACACCACCCGGTCATTATTCTAACCCGGTGGAGAACATGGTGGCAGCGGCAGTCAGACTTGGCGCGCTCCCCATCCCTGATGGAACGCCTTTTGCGAAAGAGGTGCGGAACGCCATTGGACATTTGCAGACAGCAGTGGCGCAACAGGAGAAGTACACTTATAGCCGGAGCCGCGTGCACTTGACCCCTATCCCAAGCCGCAGTTACAGCCGGCGTATAGAGTCGCCTGCGATTTCTAGCAGCGATCGACGTCGGAATCCGGCGTGGGATGACCCGCCTGCTGTTGATGCCCAGGCGTTGGTAGACCGTGCGAGAGGCGGCAGCGGCGGCGGCTTACCAAGAACCCACAGTAGCACCTTCTGTTTTAGTAGGAGCCGGAGTAATCTCCAGGGTTGTGGGAGTGCCGTGCTTAGTGCCCGCTTTACGAAACGAACGCCTGTCAAAGGATTTCAAGGGTCCTCGCAAGGTGCCAAATTATACTGTCGATCTGTCTCCGGAAGCTTGGATTGAGAGTTATGAACTAGCCATGGAGATGTTAGACGTCAGTGATGCAGTCTGCGCCAAATATTTCATCATGATGTTGGAGGGGCCGGCTCGCACGTGGTTGAAGGGTTTGCCACCCAATACCATTAATTCCTGGGCCGAGTTGAAGGCAAAATTCATCAAAAAAATTCAAGGAACGTGCAAGCAGCCCATGATAATCGTGGATTTGGATCATTGTGTGCAGCGGAAGGATGAGTCGGCCCATCATTGGGTCCGGCGGGTCTCAACCATTATCCACTCCTCTGATAATATCACGGCGGCTCAGGCGGTTCTAATTCTTGAGAAGAATTGCCACCTTTTGCCCCTCAAGCAGAAGCTTGGACGGCTTAAGCGTTCATGCCAGGATATGGGGGAGCTCATGGCGGCTCTAACCAAATATGCAGATTCTGACAGTACGAAGGATCCTGGGTCTGATGAGGAGAAATCAGCTAAGGGTAAGAAGAATGGCAATGGCAAGGGCCAGCAGCAGAGTGGGGCAGGAAATAATAATAACGGTAATGGCGGTAAGCGGAAGCACCCGAACGGCGGGTCAGATCTGGTGGCCAACACTAGTGCTGGGAACAACCGTGGTAAGGGCAATGGTAAACCGCCTTTCGGCAAGTCTAAGCCTTTCAATATGGAAGCAATGTTGAACGCCCCCTGTCCAAAACATAGTGTTCTCAATAAACCATCCACTCATGCCTGGAAGGATTGTTGGGTCATGCGGGAGTTCCGGAATTACAGCATTAACCGGCATCAGGGTGGCGACAGTGGACCGTCCAGCGGGTCAGGATCCGGCTCTCCAGGGTCCGGCTTTGAGGCAGGCGGCTCAGGTTCTGGTTATCAAGGTCAGGGAAACCATATAGGTCACCATCCACAGTCTGGCAATGGAGGTCAGCAACAAAACAACCAGTCCGGGTATCAGAGCAATCCAAAACAGCTTAATGGAGGTCAATACCATGTTTTTACAACAAGCCTTGACAAGCGGGATCAGAAGGTGCGCAAGCGGGCGGTTAATGCAGCCATGCCGGCTCTCCCGCAGTACTTGAAGTGGTCTGAGTATGACATAACTTGGAGCAGGGAGGATCACCCGCCGCGTGTGGATAACCCAGGGTAGTTGGCCTTAGTAGTAGCCCCCCAAGTAGGAGGCTACGTGTTCACCAAGGTGCTTATGGATGGTGGCAGCAGCATCAACATCCTGTACTATGACACGTTCCGCCGGATGAACTTGCTTGACAAGGATCTTAAGCCATCTTCAACGGTTTTTCACGGTGTGGTGCCCGGAAAGTCGGCCTATCCAGTTGGGAAGATTTCCCTGAAATTAGCTTTTGGTAACGAGTTTAACTATAGGGTGGAGACCTTATGGTTTGAGGTGGTCAAGATCAAGAGCCCGTACCATGCTTTATTTGGGCGGCCGGCTTATGCCAAGTTCATGGCTAGGCCTTGTTATGTTTACTTGCAGCTCAAGATGCCCGGATTAAACGGCACGATTACAGTGCATGGCGATCGGAAGATTGCTCTTGAGTGCGAGGAAGGCGATGCTGTGTATGCAGAGTCAAGTTGTGCTGAGGCGGAGCTCAAGTTTTATAAAGAGAATGTTGACCCGGCAGATATGACCCCGTTGAAGAAGCCTAGTACGGAATCTGAGCCGCCCCTGAAGTTTGTGGCAGAAGATACCATGCTGGTGGACTTTACTCCTGGGGACTCATCGCAGCAGTTCACTATTGGGGCCAATATGGATCCCAAATAGGAAAGAGCGCTCATCGAATTCATTCGTGAGAATCGGGACATCTTTGCATGGAAACCTTCTGACATGCCGGGTGTACCGAGAGAATTCGCTGAGCACCACCTTAATGTGGATCCTAAGTTTAAACCGGTCAAACAGTTCCTCCGTCGTTTCAATGAGGAGAGGCGTAAGGCTATTGGAGAAGAGGTGGCCCGGCTCTTGGCAGCAGGGTTTATCATCGAAGTTTTTCACCCGGAATGGTTAGCTAACCCGGTGTTGGTACTCAAAAAGAATGGCACTTGGCGCATGTGTGTGGATTACACCGATCTCAACAAGGCGTGTCCGGCTGATCCATTTGCTCTCCCCCGTATCGACCAGATCATTGATGCAACGGCGGGCTGTGAGAGTTTATGTTTCCTGGATGCTTATTCTGGTTATCATCAGATCAAGATGGCAGTCAAAGACCAAGAGAAGACGTCTTTCATTACGCCTTTTGGAGCTTTCTGCTATGTGTCTATGCCTTTTGGGCTCAAGAGCGCTCAGGCGACTTATCAGCGCTGTGTGCAAAACTGTCTTCATGGTCAAATTGGGCGCAATGTTCATGCTTATGTGGATGATATTGTGGTCAAGTCAGGGAAGTGGAGACTCTGTTGGCTGATTTGAAGGAAACCTTTGATAATCTGCGGGTTTATAAGATGATGCTTAACCCGGCGAAGTGTGTATTTGGTGTACCTGCAGGCAAGCTCTTGGGATTTTTGGTCTCCGAGCGTGGCATTGAGGCTAACCCGGACAAGATAAAGGCCATCACTTCTTTGTCTAAGCCGGCGTGTATTAATGATGTTCAGCGCTTGGCGGGTCGTATCGCCGCTCTGAGCCGGTTCATAAGCCGCCTGGGTGAGAAATCTATTCCTCTGTATCAGATGATGAAGAAGATAGATGACTTCGTCTGGAGTGATGCGGCTAATGAGGCGTTTGAGGCGCTCAAGAAGCAGTTGGCCGAGCCGCCCGTTTTGGCTGCATCGGTGGAAAAGGAGCCTTTGCTCTTATATGTGGCAGCTAACAACAGAGCTGTCAGTGCTGCAGTTGTGGTGGAGCGCAAGGAGGCGGGTAAGGAGTACCCAGTCCAGCGGACGGTTTACTATGTCAGTGAGGTCTTGACGGAGTCCAAGCAAAGATATCCGCATTGGCAAAAACTGGTGTTTGGGGTATTCATGGCCACTCGCAAGCTGAAACACCATTTCCTTGGGCATCCAATCACAGTGGTCAGCTCTGCTCCTTTGGGAGACATCATTCAAAACAGAGAAACTACTGGCAGGATTGCTAAGTGGGCAATTGAACTTGGACCTCTCAACCTGAAATATGTGCCCCAGACGGCTGTGAAATCTCAAGCTCTGGTGGACTTTATCAATGATTGGACAGAATGTCAGGCACCCGAGGAGAAGCCGGATAATACATATTGGACAATACATTTTGATGGCTCCAGGCAGTTGGAAGGCTCGGGGGCTGGAGTTGTTTTAACTTCCCCACGAGGTGACAAGTTCTGTTATGTTTTGAGGTTAATGTTTCCTTGTACTAACAATGCAGCTGAATACGAGGCTTTGCTTCATGGGCTCCGTGTGGCGAAGGAGATGAATTTGAGCCGGGTCAGATGTCTTGGTGACTCAGACCTGGTAGCTCAGCAAGTCTCTGGCACGTGGGACTCTAAGGACCCTCGCATGGTGGCTTATCGCCAGGCGGTTGATGTTATCGCTGGCCACTTCAAGGGCTATCAGGTGGATCATATTGATCGGCGGAAGAATGAGGCGGCTGACGCGTTATCACGATTGGGATCTCAGCGTAAGCCGGTGCCGCCTAATGTGTTCCTGGACGTATTGCATCACCCGTCGGTTAAGTTACCGTCGGAAGAGGATTTAGCTATACCTGACCCGGAAGGACAATTGGTGGCGGCTCTCCACGCAATCCCTGATTGGACGTTGCCTTATCTGGCGTATCTGACCCGTGGCGAGTTGCCTCAAGATGAGAATCTGGCACGGCAGATCATAAGGCGGTCTAAATCCATGACTATTATCAATGGCGAGTTAAACAGGCGCAGTGTGACTGGCGTCTTCCAGCGATGTGTTTCTCCTGACGAGGACCGTGAGATACTGCAAGAGATACATGCCGGCGATTGCGGTCATCACACCGGGTCAAAATCTTTAGTGGCCAAGGCTTTTTAACACGGTTTTTTCTGGTTAACAGCTCATAAAGATGCAGAGTACTTGGTCAGTAAATGTGACGGGTGCCAAAAGTTTGGACGACGTGCCCATGTGCCGGCTCAAGAGTTACGGATGATTCCCATCACCTGGCCGTTTGCAGTCTGGGGGCTTGATATGGTGGGACCTTTTAAGAGGTCTAGGGACAAGAAAACCCACCTTTTGGTCGCGGTTGACAAGTTTACTAAGTGGGTTGTAGCTGAGCAGGTCAGCAAGTGTGATGCAGTAACAACAGTTCAGTTCATCAAAAACTGATCTTTCGGTTTGGTTATCCTCATAGTATCATTACTGACAATGGAACAAACCTGTCCAAGGGAGCTATGAAAGATTTTTGCGATGGTGAGCATATTCGCCTCGATGTATCTTCTGTGGCTCACCCACAGTCTAATGGTCAAGCAGAGCGTGCTAACCAGGAAATTTTGAGAGGGATAAACCCCGGCTTATGGTTCCTTTGGAGCGCATGCCGGGCTGTTGGGTGGAGGAGTTACCTTCAGTTCTTTGGAGCATAAGAACCACCCCCAACAGGTCAACAGGCTATACGCCTTTCTTCATGGTTTATGGTGCAGAAGTTGTTCTCCCTAGTGATATTCATCATGACTCGCCCAAAGTGGCGGCTTACGTGGAAGCTGATAATGAGGCGGCGCGTCAGGATGCTTTGGATGCCTTAGACGAAGAACGGGATCTTGCAGCAGCTCGGTCTGTGATTTACCAGCAAGACCTACGTCGCTATCATAGCCACAGGGTCAAGACCCGGACGTTCCAAGAAGGCGACTTAGTACTCCGGTTGATTCAAGACCAGTCAGATATGCATAAGTTGTCACCTCCTTGGGAAGGGCCATTTGTGATCAGTAGAAATCTCAACAATGGTTCTTATTATCTCATTGATATACGGGAGAGCGACAAGTCACGAACCTCTGGTGAAGAGACTGCAAGGCCTTGGAATATTGCTCACCTTCGGCCATACTATACTTAAGCCGCCAGTCCGGCTCTCTTCAATGTACATATTCCTGTCATTGTATATACCATCTTTTATGATATAATAAAGTTGGCATCCCCATGATTAGGGGCTTCTGCCGTTTTTTCTGCACTAAGTCTCGTGCAAAGGAGTTGATCCTTCATCAGGTCACTTGGGGGCTTCCAACCCACTGGGTTTAGCTTTCATACCCTCTTGGCCAGGCTTTATATGCCATGTTCGAGATAAACCTGTCTGTTTGCAACTTGCTACTCCACCATGTGACCCGCCGAACTCTTGACAGTCAATCTTGCTCAGAGACCCTGAACTTTCATAGTCAATCTCGCACAAAGACCCTGAACTTGTCAAGGTTTAAACGGCGGCTTTTGTCACGAGAGAGCCGGCTTACAGTGAGCTAGGATAAACTCGCCTTGTTTGTTGTAGTCTCTCCGCTATGTGGCCCGTTCGTACTCTTAGCAATGTCAATCTTTTAAAGACCCTGAACTTGCTAAGGTTTAAACGACGGATTTATGTCACGTGAGAGCCGGCTTACGAGGTTTTAGGCTTTTATGCCTAGCTTCTTCGGAAGTAATACAATTTTTTTTCAAAAAATAAAGTTCTCCTGTCTTACTGTGCCTTTAAAGCCGGTTCATTAGGCAGGGGATACGCAAATGCATATTCTGTTGCTTGTTTTTGCAGGCATTTTTCATGATAAGATTCTAAGTTTTTTTGGGTAACCCCGGCTTAGCATTGTTCATGGATTACAACCCGCAGGGCAAGTCAAGGCAGTCAGACGATTATATATCAAGACAATTCTGCTAAGTCGCCGGTGTATGGGCTGAAAGAAGCTTAAAAAGTGCACGAAGGCACAAGAGCAGGCGATTAAGTATTTTCTACTGCTATTACAAGGCTGTCAAGGAGCCCAAAATCTGCGGACTTAGGTTTTTTGAAGCAAAATATAACCCGGCATATTAACAGGGCCGGGTTACCTTCACATGAAGCCAATTCTTCATTTAGCTCATCGCCGGATCATCCTGCGCCGGGTCTTCGGTCTCCCGGATCTGAAGGTTGTCCACATCCCAGTTGCAGTTTGTTAAAGCCTCAAATTCGGCTTCGTCATGCATGATTGGAGATGGATCAACATCAGGGGGAAAGAGGTGCTTACGGCGTTGAGGAATCATACTTTTTGCTTCAAAGGTGGGCCCTCGAACTCGCTTATTATCCAAAGAGTAAGCCGCCTGATATAACGACAGGTCGGCATCTGCGGCCAGCCGGCTTGCCAATATTCGGGATGCCTTCACGCAACGGGCATAGTCCTCTTGAGTGAACTGCGAGCCATCGTCTTTCAGCTGAGGAAAACCATCCATCATCTCGGCCGGGTTAAGCTCGGGTGCATAAGCCAGTGACCGGCTCAAAGCAACCATTGCGCCCTTACGGGCGGCTGATCTCTTCAGCTCTTCTATCTGTTTTGGGATGGTAGAGAGGACTTCTAGCACACCCTTCATAAACTTTGGAACACCCCTCTCAGTCATAACAGCCTTAATGGTGAAAAGGGATCCGGCATACAGCTGTTCAGTAAGTGAATATAAAGCCTTCAACTTTAACAGACTGTCTCCTGAAAGTTGGCGACTTCGTTCACCTACAAGCAAGTCAAATCTTATAAGCCGCATGGAAGGATTCTCGAAGATTCTTTTGCAATGAATATTGATAGTTAACAACACTTACCAATGACGGCTCCAATCATGCGGGATATATGGCTTTTCAGGTTGCTAAGCTCTTCTGTTACGGGTTGCAATTGACCCTCGGCGTCTTCTGCCCATTTAATTAGGGCAGCTTGTTCAGTCTTAGCAGTTTTCTTATAAGCTTCGAAATCCACCTTGACCTTCTCGAGATCTATGGAGCAGAGCCGCCATTTTTCTTCAGCCTCTACCCGGGCGTCCTGTTGCAAAGCTAAACTCTTCTTCAGGTCGGTCAAACTATACTCAGCCGCGTTTAAGGATTCCTGCAGAATACAAGCAGTCAAGAACAGGATTATTTTTATTCTTAAGCCGCCAGAACAATAGTACAAGTCTCAAGCAGATTGCAAGCAATATACTTGACACTTGAGGGCTAATGTGCATCAGCTCTTCAAAAGGGTTACCATTCATATAAGACCCGGATCATCTTCAGGAAGATGACCCGGCCCTTGGGGGCTACGCTTGGCTATTAGTCTATGTCAAAGTACCGGCTCATCATTACTTACATAATGACCCGGCCCTTGGGGGCTACATGGCGATTCATCGAAAGATTGCAGGTGATTGAAGACCCGGCTGACCTTTTCAGAGGTAAACCGACCCTTGGGGCGTACATAAGTATATATATGGAAAGGCAAGGGAAGTGGAGTACCTCGTATTTTTTCTTCATCATGCCAACCAAGTTGGCCTCCATGTCCCGGCTTGCAGAGAGACGACTCAGATAGCCAGAGTGCAACTCGTCGGCAGTAAGTTTTTCTAAGTTAGGAAGATCAGATTGAGTATTTTCTTCCTTAGGATGAGCCGCCTCGTCTTCACTGGTATGTTTTGATAGCACATTGGAGGGAGCTGGAGATTTGTAAGCCGCCCCGGTAACAGTAACTTCTTCATGAGAAGCCATGTCTTCAGTTGTCGGCTGGGGGTTGGGCGGCTTAGGATCAGTTTCTGGATGGGCCTCAGGATCCTCAATATCCATATCAGCCGGCTCATTATGCTGAGGAGCTTTTTCATGGGCGTCTTTGTCAGCCTCAGACGGCTTAATGTGAGCTTCAGGGGTGTTAGGCTTTGGGTTTGCCGACTCTGGAACATCAGGAGTAGCGGTTGACCCGCCTACCTTCCTCCGTTTGGCTTGAGCCCTATGAGCAAAGGTGAAGTTACACGTCAATGAGCAAGGATAGACTATTAACGCACGGAGTGGGGTATAAAAATACTTACCCCGGGTTGATAATAAGAGGAGGCAACTTTGAGGCAGTTGAGTCGCCGGAAGAAGGAGGCGAGTCCTAGAAAGTTAGCATTGTCAAGTAAGCTGCAACACAAGATTAGCATACAGAAGAAATAAATTCAAGGCAATGAAGTACTTCAGTGCGCCGTTTTCGAGGAGCCGGATCATTTGGTAAGCCGGCTAAAAGATCTTCAGAGCCGGTGCTCCGGGTCTGACGTTTGTTGTCATCTTGCTGCTTCTTCAAAAGAAAGTTGGGATCCAAGTGAGCAAAAGGGCAAGAACATTTTGCCTTCCGTACAGCCCGCTGTATTCTTTTTACTGGTAAAAGTTCCGAGTCAGAGGAGATAATGGTTACCTCTGCAACATCAGCATGACTTGTTTCTGCTTCTTCCTATGAGTAATCATTGTCAATGAGTTGCATAAAGAGAAGACCAAGGGAGTCAAGTTCTACCTCTGAGTCATCCAGATCGAATAGTTCTTCGGTTGTTTGCTTCTTCCTATGAACCGGCGCCTTAGTTTTGGTCGCCTTGGGGACTTTGCTCTTCTTCTTGAGGGAAGCGGGTAACCTCTTGTTCCAGAAGGAAGAGCCGGCCTACATTATGATATGTGCGTTGACAGAAAGGTCAAAATACAATACATGAAGTACAACATTTAAAGAATGAGTGAAGATAGGGTGAAAGGGTTCACCTCTGGAGCCAGGTTAAGTGCATAAAAGGGACTTAACCCCGTCTTGCCACAGGCGGCTTGAGGTTCTCCCAGCAAAGACTTGACAATGGTATTGAGATCCTGGTCTGTCAAGGGGGTCTGGTTGAAGCGTTGAGGGTCGTTCACTTCACCAGTGTATTGGCACATTAAGGCGCTGCGGCGGCTCAACGGCAGAATCCTCCAAGAGACCCAGCAGCGGGTTAGATCAACACCTGTTAACCCGTTGGCTAACAGAGCCCTTATTTTCGAGAAGGTTGGACCATATTGAGCGCATTCTGCAGCGGACATCCGGTCTGGGAGCTTCGTATCAGTGCTGAGCCAGTAAGGACGGTAACCCGACAGTGGGTTCTCCCCTTCTGGCGAAGTGTCTTTGCAGTAAAACCAAGTTTTATTCCATTCTTTGGGATGACTCGGCAGAGTTGCTGCTGGAAAGAGTACATCCCTCCGTCTTTGAAGAGTGACACCTCCAAGCTCGAGGCTCAATCCATCCGCCATTTCTGTTTGACGGTTGATGTAGAAGTACTCCTTGAAGAGGTCAACAGACGGCTCTTCTTGCAGATAAGCTTCGCAGAGGGTCTGGAACTGGCACAGATTGGTGACAGAGTTGGGCCCAATGTCTTGAGGGTGCAAGTTGAATGAGTGTAAGACGTCTCGGAAAAATTTAGACCCGAGTGGAGAGAAACCGCGGAGAAGATGGTCTGTGAACACGATAACTTCCCCATCCTCGGGCTTAGGAGTGGTTTCATTGCCCGGAACCCGCCAGTGGATAACATCCTGAGCCGGCAGAACTCCCATGGTGACAAAGTCCTTGAGTGATTCCTCAGTCACCCCGGACCTTACCCAGTTGCAGGAAGCTGGGACTTTAGACATGGCGGCGGCTTAAAGGACTGCGGAAGGGCATGAATATATGGCGGATTAAAAACGTATTATGACCAAGGCAGTTATGACTCTAAAAATGGTGACGGTGTTTGGCGGGTCAGTATAAAATTATGAGCCGCCGAAGCAGGCCGCAATATGACAATGTGAGCCGGCAGTACGACGGCGGGTCAAGTTTGCCATTGAGTATTGGAAAAATTGCTAAGTGTGGATAAACAGATTTCAACAGCCACAGCTACCGAATCAAGATCTATGGGCGAGATAAAAGAAAAATATTACTAACCCTAAAAACCAGTGGAAGAACAGGCAGTTCCTATACGGATTAGAGTGAGCCAGAAATCTATAATGAGCATGGCTTGCCTATTGAGCGGGTGGCCGCATGATTCGAGCAGCATTATAAAGCCTAAAAAAGTATTCTTTCTCTGATCTACGAAGAATGCTCCGATGGGCGGTGATGAACACGAAGAAAACCCGATGAACTCGGGGGAAATCTGTAAAGCTAGTGCAGATCTATACAAGGGGCAATGATGGAACCTTGAAGATGCGGGCGAAGGCGGGAGTGCTCTGGACGTATTCAGGGTGATGCAGCGGCCAACGTCGGAGACGACGGCGAAGCCCAGATGGCGCGGTGAGCTTCGGCGGCGCGGCGTTACGAGGAAGAAGAAGAAGACGACAGCGGGGGAAAGTGAAAATGATGGGCCCCCGCGCCTATTTATAAGGGGGTGATGGAATAGCAACAGTCCGATGCGGGAATGAGGAGACACGATGACGATTAACTAAGAAAGTGCCTCAATTCTCGGGCTGGTCATATTAATGAAGAAAGATCCGTTGTGACGTCAGGGGAATCTTTTTGATTTTCCTGAGATGACGTCACGGCGGGTCATGAAGATTTGTCAGAAACGACGTCACCCATTTTCAGATATGGCGGGTCATGAAGATTTGTCAAACAATGCAAGATCCGCCAACCAGAAGATTTGAAGATTGACATGAACCGGTTCAAATCAATCTGGGGCCTAATGTTGGGGATATAACCCCGTGGTGAGACCCGCCCAGGTGGGGCCGGGTCATGAGGTTGGCGGCTTAGCGATGGAGTTTGGAAGAAGCCTGATCAATGGGCCTGGGGGGCCAGAGGGAGAAGACAATGTATGACCCGGTGGCGTGAGCCGCCGGTGGCGGCTTATCCGACAAGGCAGGAGTAGTTAGAGGCAAGGTCGGTTATCAAGTATGACCCGGCCCGGACTCTTGGAAGCCCAGGGCCTCGACCTGTGTATATAAAGGCGGGTTACCTGGGCGGCTTAGGCCACGAAACCTTTGATCGAGTACTAGGTCTAGCGAATCCGCTCCCTTGTAATCGATATCCAATCAATACAACTCAAGCAGGACGTAGGCTATTACCTCCTTCGAGAGGGGCCGAACCTGGGTAAACCTGTGTCTTTCGTCCCGTCCAACCCCTTCGAGTTAACCGCCGTAGCGATGGCTTCACACCTAAGTCCTGGCAGTAGGACATCTGCCGTGACAAAACCACGACAGACCCCGCTGGAACGTTAATCTTTGTTAAACTTAGAGTGGATGTACTTTGTATATACATCATTTAGCTCTTTGAATAATGCACGTACGACATGATTTGTCCTAGCATGCTACTGTGTAAATCTTGCGGGGTTACAGTTTGGTAAATCATCCCACCATTCTGTCCCTCACCTTGTTCCGTGTGAGTTCCAAACAAAATTCATCTTTATCTTTGAAATGGAACGGGCATTCATATTTGGCAAAGTTACCCGCACAAAGTTATCTTATAAAACTTGCACAAAGTGTCTCTACTTTGGGTGTGTGTGCAGGGCAAGCGATTATAACAAGTGTCACAGCCGCGGGTGTTTGCTGGGTGAGCGAGAATGCCAGATGGAGAAGCGAAGGCCATCAACAGCGACGACCATGTTGTGTTGATGACTACCTTGAAATAATGCCATGTGTGTTAATTCTGTGTAGCAAATTCTTATTTTCTTTAGCGTGGGAAGTGTTGTAACAACATTCCGGAATGTCCATGACGCTTCCCCTTCTGCCTTGCTGTTTGCTTTGCCAGTTTTGCTACAGTGCCCTGTCACATACATCTTTCTATTGAGTTGTGTTCTACTAAACTGTGAACGGAAATAGATAGATTGATTATTTTAAAAAAAGGTCAAGCTTCTAAGAGGATAAAAAAGGCACATGATAGGTTGTTCTTTGATGATTCTTGAATTACCAGTTTCGCACCATTTGGAATGTTTAGAGATTGCATGGGGTAATCGGTATATTTAAATGGCTGGTTTCATTTATGACCACACCTTTGAATTTGTAAAGATTAAAACTTAAAATGGTTGTGTGCAATGGCTTTTTTCTGCTGGCTGCTGATTCAGTCTTTTATTTTTATTTATAGAAGGAAAGAAAAGTGTTTTTTTGTCTATTTGAGATTGCTTTTACCACACTTGCCAGGTGGTAAGGAGAGTGATTTAACATAAAAAGGTCTGAAATACTTGTTTGATATGCATGAGGATAATAAATTTGTTCTCAGAGTCACCCCATTCTTGGCCCTATTATTGCAACGCCGGAGGAAGTTCCATGGTCAGGACAATGACATTCTAAATGTGTTCACGACCACAAATAACAACTAGACTTATCAAAACTCTCTATGGTCTAAAAATAAAATAAAACCCAACCTATAGCAACGCACTGTCATTTCTATTAGCATGTTATATTTTTTATTCTTCCGTTGCAACGCATGAGCATGTTTGTTGTTTGCTAGTAATAAAAAACAAACATTCAGACGACGCGGCCCGGGCGAATGTGAACGGTTTAAGGGTCGGTGGCTCGCAAGTAAATTGTTGCCACGTAGATAGAATAGATGGAAGAACAAAACATATCGTCAGTCTTCCGTTTCGTCGAATCTCCGAGTCAGCGTAGCGACTACCTGCTACGTAACCGTGGACTATTCTCCACCTGTCCCGGTGGGCCGCGCACGCCCCTATCCAAAGGCAGTCCAGCGTCCCCACTGCCGTAGTAGCACTGGCCCCGCTTCATAGAGACATCGCCAGCGAGTGACCGGCGGGCCAGCGGCGGTCGGCAGCAGCTAAGCTATGCCGCAAGGCAGGCACCACCACCCTCACAAGTCACATCAAGATACTCCCCATTCCCGGGAGTCTCTCTCCCTCTCTCTGCCTCTCTCACCAACTCCCGGATTCCGTTTTCCGCCCGCCCGCTCCGCTCCGGGCGCATCATTCCTTGCCAGCGGCCCACGCAAATCCCAAATCCCAAACCCCGCGCCGATGGGCACGCAGCTCGAGCCCAGCCGCGCCGCTCTTATACGCCGCAGCCTGCTCGGCCAGCCGTGATAACGCCGCCCTCGATCGCGCCCGTTCGCCTCCCGCGCCGCGCGTATATACGTGCCGACTCTGCTGGCCTTGGCGGCGGGGCGGCGGGATGCTGGGGTCCGGGCTGAATCTCGTGACCACCGTGATCGGCTTCGGGATGAGCGCCACCTTCATCGTCTTCGTCTGCGCGCGCCTCATCTGCGGACGCGCCGCGCGGACCGACGCCGAAGCCGACGCCGGCGCGGTCGCCGCCGCCCGGGCCATGGCGCCGGGCCCCGCGCCCTTCGACTTCGACGTCGAGTTCCGCACTGCGGATCTCGACCGCACGGTGAGCTTCTGTCGTTTCCGCTGCTGGTAGCATATTTTATATTAGCGTCCTGTGTTACCATTTGATGTCGGAGTGGAACTGCATCCAATGGAGATCGGCGTGCGCATGTGTTGCTGCCTACGAAATTTGCGATCGAAACGCGCAAAAGTTTTGTTGTGTGTTGATTCATTAGAACAAGAAGAAAATAATCTGGCTTGAACAGAGGTTCCGGAGATGCTTGCTTCCGCAGCCTCCCGTTGGCCACATTGCTTTTTTAAGTTTTAGCCTACACGACAAGTTCAACTGTGCAGAGTAGTATATGATCCAGTATGTGATATAGTCGGCTGATAAGTGAAAGTGCTCAAGTACCTCAAATTAATATACAGTATGATGAATGATTCCTTCATTTAATTTTAATTATCTAACTGAATCAAAATTAAAAATTGAAGTTGTTAGATGTGCATTCTGCTTTATACTGTGCATGGACAGATATATTGCTCGCTCACAACATCAGGGTTGCATGTCCATACTACATATCTTTGCGTGATCAACATAAGTTTTCTTTTAAGAAAATATAGACTGATCTTGTATTTTCTTTCTAAAAATATTAGAAAGCAGATAAAACTAGGCCCAATGCACCTCAAAGACCAAACTTGCAACAAAGTAGGCTAAAAAAAGCAGAAAAAGGAAATGGCATTGCTAAACTGGGTTGCGGATGTTATTTGGGGGACAAATTGCCCCATTAAGCGTACTAATAGTTCCATTGATTAATGGCCTTAGTATGAGAGGTCTGCCTCTATCTGTCGTGCTACATCTCTTCGAGCTACATTTCTACCTGGCATTTGTTATCTTTCATTACCTTTGATTCTCGCATTGTTTATGTTTCCTTGTTCTCCACTAACTCTTTACACAAAGTTTCAAGTTCACCAACTTGACTAAGCACATTAACTCTGGAACTTTTTGAAGAAAATACATTTCAAATGCAATGTTGTTTTATTTTTCAAACTTTATGCAGTCTTTCATTATCGGTCCAATAGTATTACAAAATCATCATTATTACTTATACATTGGAAGCTTTTACCTTTTATTACCCACGGCATTTGCACTATATGATGCATACGGCCAAAATTATTACATCATTTATTACTCAGTGATCAAACTAAGATCTTGCCAAAAGCGGGGAAGATCTAAACCAAGAACTCCAAAATTATTTATTACCATTTCCAAAAATATGCTTGTTAGATTTTCAGAGTCACATTATATGGTTAGCAGGATCATGGACAATTTGGTCATTTGCACTGTTAATCTGAACTATGGACAATATTACCCCCTCATATTGAAATGTCTTAAATGATTTGCTTTTATGTCTGATTGGTTTCAAGACAACACTTTCTTAGGTACATTAGGTACGTCTAGATAGGTTGGTCGACAGGTGATTAAACTTCTCTCGTCTGAATGTGTTGTATATAAAGTGTATTCTGAATTGCTTGAGAGAAGTTAGAATTGGATTCTTGCCAGCACGTTATCCTTTGGAATATCAACCTTTACAGTCATGCACTCAGGCTAACTTTTCAGTTGAAATAACAGTACACAAATGCAAAGATATGCCTTTACGAACCTATGCATGCACAACGTTTTTTATATTTCTATCATGAAAACTCAAAGCATTATCTTTTATCCAGTTAACCCTTATATCAATATTTTTCTATGTGGCTCTAATTTCATCTCAGTAGAAGTTACGGTGGGTTTAATTTTGCATTGCCGAAGTTCCTCGCAATGGTATGCATTGAGCACATTATGCCCCTTCCTACATTTTTGTCCATAGTTTGATGCCTGAAAATAACCTATTCCTGCACACTTATATATGACTGAGGAATTTATTCTAGTTGATTCATAACTTGTGTAATGAGTCGAGCATACCATTCATTGGCAGACTGAAACCATGTAAGTTCCAATTGTACAGGAACTCTTAGAGAGTAAGATGATCCTCATGTTTCTTAGTGGGCTTTCGGTCAAATATTCTATACTTATGATGGAAATTTTGTGTGTGCTTTGTGATCGTATGAGTGAGTTTACTCACAGTTACCTGATAGTTTTGAACTTGACACAATTCATTTTCTTTTGTTCAACAGATTGAGAACACCTGCAGTGGATTGGAACCTTTTGTTGTTGCTGCAATTCCTACAATGACGTATAGCTCTGAGGCGTTCCATTCAAAAGATGATGCCCAGTAAGTACACCATAATGTTAGAGTTAACTTCTTGCAATTTTTTCTGCTCCTGTTTATCCCTTTTTCCCCCTCAAAGCATGTAGTCTCAGTTAGCGTGCAGAAAAACATAATGTGTAATAGATGCGGCATACAGCTGCAAGACATTGTTAATTTGTGATGATCCAATGCTCGAACCTTCAAATATTGCTCATATTTGATATAAGAGAAATTATCTAAAGAGTTGTAAAGCATGTAGCCTCGACAGCTGGTTAGAAACTGTAATGCTACAGCTGAATAAAATGCACCTCTCTGGGCTTCAGTTAGAAACTGAAATGCTACAGCTGAATGAAAATGCACCTCTCTGGGCTAGCTTTTTTAGTTGACATTTATAAGCTATTTAGCGCAATATGGAGTAGCACTATCATGTTTCTGGGAGAAGAATTACAAGAGCTGTCCTTGTTCTTCTTTTCGTTGTTTTTAATTGTGGAAAGGAAATGAGAAGGCCTGAACACTGAGACCACCTATATTAATCCAACACGACACTTTGTGACATCTTAGTAATGAACCACTTAAATGGATTAAATTTTACCATCCTCAGATTGTTAAGTATATCATCATGATTATTTCCATATATGTGTACTTGGTTAAGTTGAAGAATTTATTTGGTGAAAAGAGTACTAGAAAATGGCATATGTCTTTCTTCATCTCTTGTCCATATCATTTGTAAAAGTCTTGATTTTTCTTTCTTCTGCAGGTGCTCCATATGTTTGGGTGAATACGACGAGAAAGAGATCCTGCGGATAATGCCCACATGCCGACATAATTTTCATCTTTCCTGTATAGATATATGGTTACAGAAGCAAACGACCTGCCCTATATGCCGAATCTCGTTGGACTTACCGGGTGGAAAAGCTACTGCTTCCCCTGCCCGTAGCCACCCTCAATTATTTGGCCAGCCTCAGAGCTCTGCCGGTCGATCGCCGCATTGGATACTTCCTATGCATCGTGATCGCAGTGGAGGGAGAGGTAACAGACCGGCCTCACAAGAATCATTAGAAGTTCAAGTGGTCATAACATGAAATGTGCCGAGGCAAAATCAAGACATGTTGGTGAGGCCATGTTGTTCCTCGCGGAGCATCGAGGAAGTCTGCCATTTGCAGAAATCCTGTGCATCCTTCCTGCATCACAACACTTTGCGCATCGAATTGGAGGGAATTTGTTTGTAGGCCTGGAGTTTAGGCATGCTTTGTACATCACGGGTTGTAGAGTAGCGAGTGGCTCTTTGATTGTTCTTCTTGATATGCATTTGTTATATATTCTCGAAGGAAATAGTAACACAGATCAGATGAGGAGCTGCGAAAATATTTGTGGCTTCTCCGCTCGTCAGACAAATCGCCAGCGCTTGTGAAATGAATGCTGCGTCTACCACTTTCCAGCTTCGATTGCTCTTCAGCCTTTGCCCTTTGGTACTACGTTGACAGGGCTGGGCGTCCTCGCATTATTTCCGTCCTTGCCGAAATGATGATCATCTAGTCAAAAACAGATGAAACAACGCGCATCTTCAAAATCTTGGAATACGATTGGAACTACCTACGGTTCCCCTGCCTTTTCATCTGTGGGCCCGGCTGCTACTCCTGTACCAACAGGAGTGACATCTAATCAACGATGGCGACCACGCCTTTGTCTTCTGTATCAACAGCAGTGACGCCTGGACCACTCATTTATCTCTGTGCTTCTTCACCGCGAGCGACTGTAACGACACATCATCGTTCATGAATGGGTTTTCTGGGGTTGGTGCAACCAGGGCGGAGCTGAAATCTTAACTATCTCTACTAATTATGTATTTCTAAAAATGTTGTGAGAGATTTGTTAATAGGAGATCCATCTCTTATCTTAATTAAGAAAGAAGACAAAGTTTTTTCTTCTGATTTTTCTTTCCTCCACTCAGCATTTTATTCTATGTGACACTGCTAAGATAACACAATTTTGAAGTAATATGCTGTAGGACAAAAATAAATGTTATTGTTTATTTTCATATTTGTAATTAATTTTTATTTTATGTGATATAAGTGCAATGGTTCTCGAGTCCGGAATAACCACAAGATTCGGAGAAAAACCTAGTTGCATGTGTGGAATAATAAATAAGAAGTAGATTATTGGTTTCGCCTCCAAGACTAGCTCATGTGTTGCATGATGATCTTGTTTTACTGATCATGGGTATAGTTAAAATAATGAGGATGTAGGCAATAATGAGAACACATTGTTGGGAGAACAGTTGTGTTGAATAACCCAATCGATTGATATACTACGTGATCACATCGTCATTTAATTATAAGTATTATCATGCAGATGTTAATGTATGCCTAATTGCTTAGACGGTGAGAGTATTGAGTTATTTTATGCTGGACGGTGTACTTTGGGAGCCGTCAAACGTCACGCATAATAGGATGATCATAACGACAATTTTCAAGTGCATCAAAAAAGTGTGACGAGGGACTTGATAGCTCAAGACTAGGAATTGCACCTGCAATGATGGAGAGATATTCTTTAGGCCCTCAACGGTGTGACGGTATCCATCATCGTCTGGCTGACGCAACGTGACTTGTTCATGGGGGTGCCGGAACACGAGAATGAGAAAAGAGAACAAAACCGTTAATGGGATAACTTGCATAGTGATCAAGTGTTGTTTCATGTTGAAGCCGACAAGTCTCAACTCGTTTGTAAAATATCACGAAGTAAAGGGAATACACACGGGAACAACAGGTTCACTCGGTATTTATTCGTGTGGGTGTAGTTGTCAATATGGATGTCCACATTTCCGCTATTGATCATTGAACCGGAAGGAGTTTCAGGTGCGGGGTCACACACTTAAGGGCTATCGATTTGTTGAGTACTAGAAGTGTAGGAACTTATGTGAATTGCACCGAAATAGTTCATAATGAAGAGAAAAATGTTTCAGAGAGGGAACCGGAAGTTAAAAAGAGTCTTTCAAAGTAAAACCGAAAAAGTTTTGGTGAACTAGAAAAGTTTCGGAGACCCTAAATTGACCACCAGAGGATATGGGTAGGTTCCTCGATTTTTCGAAACATCCTAGGATGATCATACGGGTGCCATGGGCTAATGGCATGGCCCAAGTGGGTGCAGCCATATGGGCCCTAGGGGCCCAAGAGTGGGGCTCCCCCTTAGCCTTGGTGGGCAAGCCACTAGGTGGCACCCTAGGGTTTGGGGACGAGACGCACCCCTTGGCCTACCTCTCTCTCTCTCTCTCTCTCTCTCTCTCTCTCTCTCTCTCTCTCTCTCTCTCTCTCTCTCTCTCTCTCTTTCTCTCTCTCTCAATTCAACCTTCGTCGTAAGGTTGTCGCTCCTCTCTAGCTCTCTGACGGCACTCTCGTTCTGAATGGCGAAACCCTATTGAAATTCGATGGTTCCGTATATGTGGATACCTATAGAAGCATTGTACATTCAGTGTTCTATCTACGAATCAGTTTGAGGGATAAATTCTCACGGCTGATAGGTATAACCTACCTGCGGGAATCTGCGTCAACACACTTCAGCAACTTTCTTCGTCGTTGCGTTATGTTGGTGAGCTATCTAATCTAAATCCAATCTCACCTGCATCTTCATACGGTTCTTGTGATGGTTCATAGGTTTGGATTTTATTGTTTTTAGTACATTTCCTAATAGTGGTATCAAAGCAATCCATGAGTAGATGCAGGTTGTGATATAGAGCACACGGGATGTGCAGTAATTGTGTTGGACCGAGTATTAGAGACGCAGGCTTTGAGATAAAATGGAAACCACTGCTGGTCAATGTACCAAAACCGCCTGCAAACCTTGATTTTGTACTAGGGACAACAACCGCTTGAACCTTTTACTATAGGAAATTTTAGATTTCTAACCGCCTCCGGTACTTTGAATAGTAATAACGGCCTCCGTTGGGATATTAAAGGCAACTTTTCTCTGCGCGGAGAAACCTGCCTCCGAGGCACGCTTCTACTACCTGCTTTTGTACAATGGGTAGTGTATGGGTGGGTACAATCCCATTCTACATGAACTCATAACTAGAGAAACTTATTATACCCACCCACTCAATACACATGGGCCCAAATTGACATCATTCCCATACCCATCCAGTATTCTATACCCAATGGGTATCTAGTGGGTATAATACTAGCATTTACATTTTTTAAAGTAAGAAAAATGAGTCTCAAATTCAAGTGAAGATGGGCAGGCAGTCTAGCACCGACATGGCCTTCTTTGGTGGGTGGCCTCTTGGAGGCATCAAGGGAGTATGAGCATCGGTTGGTGGAAGCCCGACATAAGGCACCAGTCGGAACTAATATTGCTGGATCGGGAGTTGGACAAGAGTCTGGTGATGATGATTCAAGATTTCATTGTTTCGAGGAGTCACATAGGACGTAGGAGGAGTGGCGAGCTGGTGGTTGCGGGCCTATGAGCTATGCCAGTTTAGGGAATAAGGGATTTAGGGTTACTCTATACGAGTTGAATGTTGACCCTACATTCATAGGAGTTATTTTCATTTATTAATTTATTCTGATAATCCATTGGGTTACGCATGAGCGCAATTTCATACCCATACCCTACTCACATATTTTTGCAGGTATAGATACCCATATCTGTGGGTACAAAATTTCGCTATGTCTTGCTTATGCCCAATGTTTGCACGCAAGGTACCCATGGGGAAAACTGCCATCTCTCTGTACTAGCTAGTGTGAGCATATTTCCAAGCACTACCATCATTCATTTTCATTGCATGACTAGAGATGGCTTCCTCATTGGTACTAGCAGGAGGAGGTGCGGAGCCACGTCGTGCGTGTGTATTAGCCCGTCGTTGTCTATGTTAATTTGTAGGTGTTTGTGTTATCTATATTCATCAACTGTCTCGCCAACGACATCCCCAAGTTGGAAGACGATGATGCTGTAGGGGAGTCACGCGATGCACGGATCTTGAAGTGGAGGCCGCGAGCGGGTAGGGAGTTAAGATAGAACCCCAGGTGCCCTACCAGAATTGCGTAGCGCCGCACCAGTGTAGTCCGCGGTGGTAGCTATTCGATGAGCGGCGGCCCTCGAAGCATGGCTCCAGCAACAATAGTGTATACTCGTAGCAAATGTGGTGTAGACTGACCATCCGCGAGAGCATGGTGGGGAGTAGCAACGACTTCATGACCGCCGCGCCAAGATGGTGATACTTGTGATCTGCGTTGGGTTTTCCGTGAAGAGGAATGGGTGATGCATCACAGTATAGATAAGTATTTCCCTCAGTAGAGAACCAAGGTTTATCGAACCAATAGGAGTAGCACGCAACTCCCGTCTTCAGCGACTGCACACAAAGAAGCAAACACTTGCACCCAACGCGGGCAAGAGGGTTGTCAATCCCCTTGGACTCATTATTTGCAAGCTAGTGAAGTATGTAGAAGATAGTTGAATATTGTAAATTGCAAAATAAAATAAAAGTAAATAAATGGCAGCAAGGTAATGTAAGCTTTTGTAAATTTATAAGTGAATAGACCCGGGAGCCGTAGTGTTCTCTAGTGGCTTCTCTCATGTAGTAGGCATACGGTGGGTAAACAAATTACTGTTGGGCAATTGATAAAAAAACACATAGTTATGCAATCTTTATTCACGGCTATGATCATGTATATATAGGAATCACTTCCATAAGCAAATAGGCTAACTCCTGTCTGCACCTATTACTATTACTCCACCTATTGACCACTATCTAGCATGCATCTAGAGTATTAAGTAAAATAGAGTAATGCTTGGAGAACAATGACATGATATAAACAAAGAGAATTCAATCAATATGAATTAACCCCATCATTTTATCCTTAGTGGTAACAACACAAAGACGTATCTTGTCCCCAACTTTTTCACTGGGATATAGAAACCCGTCAGGTTGAACCCACTACAACGCACCTCTCTCACTGAAGAAATATCAATCTAGTTGGCCAAACTATTTCAATAGATCGAAGGGATTTACAAAGCTATAATAACCATGAAAATAAGAATCATAACAGAAATCATAGAAGACTCAAATATTTTTCATGAATAATCTGAACATAAACCCACAATTCAGCGGATCCCAACAAACGCGCCGTACAAAGTGATTAGATCAAATTGATCACCGCAATGATGCGGTGAACTTTGTATTGAAGATTAAGAGAGAGAAAGCCATCTAGGTACTAACTACGGGCATGTAGGGCTGTAGAAAACTACTCACACATCACCATGGGAGCAGCAAGGTTGATGTAGAGGCCATCCGTGATCGATCCCCTCTCTGACAGGGCTCCAGATGGGCACACGGCGGAACAGAGACTTGCGGCGGTGGAAAAAATGTTTCGGGAGGCTCTCTAGGGTTTTTGGGATTTATTAGAATTTATAGGCCAGAGAGGGGCGTCAGGGGCCACCCGAGGGGGCCAACACACAACAGGGCGCGACCACCCCCCTAGGCGCGCCCTGTTGCATGCTCGCTCCCTCGTGCGGCCTACGGTCTCCTCCCGAAGCTTCCAGGTCTTCTTTTGGTCTAGAAAAAATCATATAAAAATTTCGGGGCAGTTGGACTTCGCTTGGTACTGTAAACCTGAAAAGTCAAAAACACGCAGAAAACAACAACTGGCAGTGAGCACTGGGTTAATAGGTTAGTGCTAAAAAATAATATGAATTGGTAAATAATCACCCCAAAAGCATCCTAGAATGATAATATTATAGCATGGAACAATCAAAAATTATATATATGTTGGACACATATCAGCATCCCCAAGCTTAATTCCTGCTCGTCCTCGAATAGGTAAATGATAAAAACAGAATTTTTGATGTGACATGCTAGCCAACATGTACTCTATTGCAGGTATGATCATTGAGAAACGATGAATTAATAAACATCAACATAGTAATACTTATAAACATAAGCAACATAATCATCAAGTTTCAAAATATACGATCCTTAAAGAATGTTCACCCCCTATTCATTTTATCATATAAGAATAGCATGGCTCCGTCTTCACCACATAAATACAAATGTCAACCACCACAGTGTCAAGTCAGGTAATTGGATCGTACTTCTTAATGGACTTCAATTTTTTATTACTTACGCAATATATGAGCGTGAACCATGGATATAGCATAAAGGTGGAATAGAATATGGTGGTAGGTTTTAAAGGGGTAAAAGTGGAGAAGAAAGTCTGGTATCAACTAGGCGTATCAACGGGCTATGGAGATGCCCATCAATAGATATCAATGCGAGGAGTAGGGATTTCCATGCAACGGATGCACTAGAGCTATAAGTGTATGAAAGCTCAAATGAAGCTGAGTGGGTGTGCATCTAACTTGCTTGCTCTAAATACCTCGGGCATTTGAGGAAGCCCGTCATCAGAATATAGAAGCCAAGTTCTATAATGAAAATATCCCACTAGCATATGAAAATGATAAAACAAGAGACTCTCTATATGAAGAACATGGTGCCACTTTGAGGCACAAGTGTGGAAAAAGAGGTAGTAGCACTGTCCCTTCTCTCTTTCCTCTCATTTATTTTTTTCTTTTTCCTTTTCTTTTTATCTTTTTATATTTTCTCTTTTTCTTTCTTTTTCTTTTATTTTTCGTTCGGAGTCTCATCCCGACTTGTGGGGAATTATTGTATCCATCATCCTTTCCTCACTGAGACAATGCCCTAATAATGATGATCATCACACTTTTATTTATTTACAACTCAACATGAAAACTATAGTATGACTCTATATGAATGCCTCTGGCAGTGTACCAGGATGTGCAATGATCAAGCATAACATGTAAAAATGATGAACGGTGGCTTTGCCAAAAATACTATGTCAGCTTATATGATCATGCAAAGCAATATGACAATGAAAGTACTAGTCATATGATGTAACGGTGGAAGTTGCATGGCAATATATTTTGGAATGGCTATGGAAATGCCATGATAGGTAGGTATGGTGACTGTTTTGAGGAAGATATAATAAGGCTTATGTGCAACAGAGCGTATCATGTCATGAGGTTTGGATGCACCAGCGAAGGTTTCACCGATCCTCTAGGTGAGAATAGGCAATGCACGGTACCGAAGAGGCTAGCAAATATGAGGTGGTGAGAGTGCGTACATCCATTGATTCACATTAGTCATAAAGAACTCGCATACTTATTGCAAGATTTTATTAGCTCTCTCGAAGCAAAGTACTACTCACATACCCCTAGGGAGGAGGCTGGGAGGAGTTAACCATCGCGCGCCTCCGACTTAAACAGCGCTAGGATTTCAACAAGGAATAAATATGCTCACACATCATCACCATGCCCTAAAAAATATTTAGATGAACAACAAGTTAATTAGCACCCTCTAATTCATAATACTTTTACTAACCAATGATCATGCACTCATGCCCTTTCATATTACCACATCAATATCATTAACCCACAATTTCTCTTTTATGTGCTACATGTGATTTTGATTATGCACTCCTTGGATACCAATTATTTTTGGACTAGTCTTATAACCCATGCAAATTACCGTCACTATTTATTAACTCTCAAACAAATATAAGTGAAGAACGAGAGTGTAATTATTCTATAAAATGTATACACCACTGGGCTCTAAAATATATAAGTGAAGTACTAGAGCAACTGCTAAGCTCAAAAGATATAAGTGAAGTACAAAGAGTATTCTAACAAATCATAGTGATCTTGTGTCTCTCTCAAGTGGGTGTATCCAGCAAACAATGATTGTGGAAAATAAAAAGACAAAAGCAAACTAAAGCAAACGACGCTCCAAGCAAAACTCATATCATGTGATTAATAAAAAATATAGCTCCAAGTGACATACCGATGGATTGAGACGTAAGAGGGGAGGCCTTCCGGGGCATCCCCAAGCTTAGACGCTTGACTATTCCTTGAATATTACCTTGGGGTGCCTTGGGAATCCCCAATCTTAGACTCTTGCCGCTCCTTATTCCTTTATCCGTCGTGATAGCACCGAAAACTTGAAAACTTCAGCACACAAAACTCAACAAAACTTTCTTGAGATCCATTAGTATAGTAAAGATATCAAATACTTTAGGTACTGTTATAAATTTATTCTTATTTTATTATTGCGTAAGGTACTGTATTCTAACTTCTCCATGGCTTATACTCCCCGATACAATCCATAGCATCATCAAAACAAGTAAACTATGCAAGCAAAAACAGAATATGTCTAAAATAGAACAGTGTGTAAAGATCTGTAGTGAACATATACTTATGTAACGCTAAAAATTCTGAAAAATTAGTAAAACCTGAATAATTTGTATAGAAATACTGTGTACAAATTTCAGATCAAAAACACGTTCCAGTAAAATCATAGAAATTCCGCACTGGACACTAAAGTTTCTGTTTTTGCACCGTATCAATTCTACTCATCTTGTGAGTCATCCCAAAGGCTTTACTTGGCACAAACACTAATTTAAACATAAAAAGACAATCATTACAGAGGCAATAATCATGTTCTCACACACAAAAAGAAAGTATTGGGTTGTCTCCAAACAAGCTCTTTCTTTATAGCCATTCAGATATGCTTGGGATAATAGATGCTCACATAAAAGACAAGAATTGAAGCACAACGAGAGCCTCATAAAAAATGTGACAAACACATTTAAGTCTAACATACTTCCTATGCATAGGCATTTTATAAGCAAACAAACTATCAAGACAGTAAGTATCTAGAATATGCATATAGGAAGGATGAAGCATTAACATTTTGATCTTCAAGAGAGGTAAGTGAGTAACATGAAAATTTCTATAACCATATTTGCCTCCTCATAATAATTACATGTAGGATCATATTAAAATTGAAAAATATAGCTACCACATAAAATATTCTCTCCATGATCCACATGCATGCAAGTTTTATAATCTTCCAAGATAGTGGGATTAACATTAACTAAAGTCATGACCTCTCCAAGCCCACTTTTATCAAAAATTCCATAAGATTGATCATTCTCCAAAGTAGTGGGACCATTATTTCCTAAAGTTGACGCTCTTCTATACCAACTTTTAGTAGTATTGGAAATATCATTATCGATAGTAGATTCATCATGAAGCTTAGAATTCTGAAGATTACAAGAACCATCATGATTATCACCCCAATCATGATCATTATCACAATTCATATTCATAGAATTTATACTAACAAAATCGCAATCATGCTTTTCATTCAATAAATGTATCCCAATAGCACTTTCATTCATCACTTCATTATGAGCTATTGGTTTACAATAAGAAGCAAGTTTGAAAAGATTAGCAAGTGGATGAGGATCCGTTTATCTTAATTTTTGCATTTACTTCCTGTTTTGGTGTGACAAAGATAAATATAACATAACTAGGCAATCAAGAAAATAGAAATATTTTTGTAATTTTGATTTTTATAGCAAGCAAAATATAACAACAAATAAAAATTAGAACAAGTGAATGATAATTTGTGCGAAGGTACTTGATAGTAGGTTGGTGATACTTTCCGGCAACGGCGCCAGAAATCCTTCATGATACTTGTGATCTGCGTTGGGTTTTCCGTGAAGAAGAACGAGTGATGCAGCACAATATAGATAAGTATTTCCCTCAGTAGAGAACCAAGGTTTATCGAACCAATAGGAGTAGCACGCAACCCCCGTCTTCAGCGACTGCACACAAAGAAGCAAACAAATGCACCCAACGCGGGCAAGAGCGTTGTCAATCCCCTTGGACTCGTTATTTGCAAGCTAGTGGAGTATGTAGAAGATAGTTGAATATTGTAAATTGCAAAATAAAATAAAAGTAAATAAATGACAGCAAGGTAATGAAAGCTTTTGTAAATTTATAAGTGAATAGACCTGGGGGCCGTAGTGTTCTGTAGTGGCTTCTCTCATGTAGTAGACACACGGTGGGTAAACAAATTACTGTTGGGCAATTGATAGAAAAGCGCATAGTTATGAAATCTTTATTCACGGCTATGATCATGTATATATAGGCATCACGTCGATAAGCAAATAGGCCGACTCCTGCCTGCACCTATTACTATTACTCCACCCATCGACTGCTATCCAGCATGCATCTAGATTATTAAGTAAAAGAGAGTAATGCTTGGAGAACAATGACATGATGTAGACAAAGAGAACTCAATCAATATGAATTAACCCCATCATTTTATCCTTAGTGGCAACAACAAAAAGATGTATCTTGTCCCCTACTTTGTCACTGGGATATAGAAACCCTTCAGGTTGAACCCACTACAACGCACCCCTCTCAATTAAGAAATATCAATCTAGTTGGCCAAACTATTTCAATAGATCGGAGAGATTTACAAAGCTATAATAATCATGCAAATAAGAATCATAATAGAAATCAGAGAAGACTCAAATCTTTTTCATTAATAATCTGAACATAAACCCACAATTCATCGGATCCCAACAAACGCACCACACAAAGTGATTACATCGAATATATCACCGCGAAGATGCGGTGAACTTTGTATTGAAGATCAAGAGAGAGATAGAGATAGCCATCTAGGTACTAACTACGGACCCGTTGGTCTGTAGAGAACTACTCACACATCACCATGGGAGCAGCAAGGTTGATGTAGAGGCCCTCCATGATCGACTCCCCCTCCGGCAGGGCACCGGAATAGGGCTCCAGATGGGTACACGGCATAGCAGAGACTTGCGGCGACAGAAAAGTGTTTCTGGAGGCTATTTAGGGTTTTGGGGATTTATTATAATTTATAGGCCACAGAGGGGCGTCGGGGGCCACCCGAGGGGGCCAGCACACAACAGGGCGCGACCACCCCCCTAGGCACGCCCTGTTGCATGCTCGCTCCCTCGTGCGGCCTCCACTCTCCTCACGAAGCTTCCAGGTCTTCTTTTGGTCCAGAAAAAATCATATAAAAGTTTCAGGGCAATTGGACTTCGTTTGCTACTGTAAACTTGAAAAGTCAAAAACACACAGAAAACAACAACTAGCACTGGGCACTGGGTTAATAGGTTAGTGCTCAAAAATAATATGAATTGGTAAATAATCACCCAAAAAGTATCCTAGAATGATAATATTTTAGCATGGAACAATAAAAAAATAATAGATACGTTGGAGACGTATCAGATGGCTGTGCGCCGGGTCCATGAGCTCCATCCTGGAGTAGAGGAGAGGTTACCAATGGAGCCGCCTGTGTCGCTGAACGAGGCAATTTGCCTATCCGCTCAACTTTCTTTCATCTTCATAGCTTGAGCTATGTTTGAATGTAGATGAAGTTGACAAAAATGTGTTGATCATCATTGTAAGATGTTGCTCCTACCTCCTACCACGAGTCCATGAGTGAAAAAAAGGTGTGCCAAGAAGACACAAAAAAGAATGTGTCACGGAGACACTAAAAAAGTGAAAGATAGAAGGAGCAACATCGTTTCTATTTTAGAAAGCACGAAAGAAGTGCTTCAAAACAACACCATGCATAGAAGTAGATTAGTGATTTAAAGAAGCACAACTTCATGCATTAGAAATTACAAAGTTTCATGAGTTTCATTTGTGATATATACATGTGAGGACTTTATATTGTTTTGGGATTTATATACCCGAAGGGATAGAAGTGCCATCCTCCTATTCTTTCCAATAAATAAGACATTTTTATGTACCCATCCTTTCCCCTAAATTTAATCCTCAAACGAATTCGACCCACATGGAAGCATCTCTTCACCTTCTTGTTTCTTCCTCCTTTCATGCAGCCAACGACAACTTATCGCCAATAAATGATGTCCATGTGCTTGCTAGAGCCTACACATAAGATCTGCAAACGTAATTTGATAGAAGATCACCGAGTATGACTTACACTTGCGACGAAGCAGTCGAAAAAGTAGGAGGAATTTGTGCTCCACGGCCACAGTTTGAACACTCTTCGTCTGAATTGGTTCTTCTCCTCCTTCTTCTCCTAGTGGCATGATGGTGTGGTTTAGAACGCAACAATTTATCGGAATTCGCGATGACATCCATGTTTCTTCTATACATGTTCTCCATGTACCTGATATTTTTCCTTTGCACCTGCTCCTCCGTGCGTGGTACTGATTTGCATGTGGCATAGGACGAAGGGAAGGAGCGCCACCGTGCCGAGGACGACGGGGGAGAAGTATCGTCGTGACCGAAGACAAAGAGAAAGATGAAAAAGTGTAAGAAAAGCTTCATTGAAAACTCGCCGCGGACGATGAGGGGAGGAAGGCGGGCGGCAGTGTGGATCGGGGGGCGGCCGACGGCGAGGTGGACAACGACTGTCATGCCCAACCGAGTCGTGAGCTTTTGCTTCTTTTTTAACCAAAAAGTAAATTTGTAGGGGGGGGGGGTAGGGGAAAAACTATTTTTAAGGCAATTACATTTTTTTTGGAAAGGAGTATGACCCCTGGCCTATGCATGTAGGCGACGCATACAACTATTTTATTAATTATTCGCAAAGACCTTACAAAGTAATACATCAATAAGTCTGAAGCCGCCATCTTGGCATCGTCTGTCGCTACTCCTATCCACTTGATGAAGGGGTACAGATTGTCTGAGCCGAATATCCAGACCTCACACCAAAGCCTAACATCTGAAGCCGGAGACCCCAACTAAGCCAAAATGCTGGATCTGGGTCACACACCGGTCTGGAGCACTCTCAACGTGCACCGCATGCGCACGCTACCGAGGCCGTCGCCACCATCTTCCACCGATCCATATTCAGAGCAGGTATTGATGCATCCACCTTGCCAGGACTGCCATCAACGCCACCACGGTGCCAGACAACACCACCTCCCTACGCGCATCCATCATCACACATCGGTCGCCGAGCCCCTGTTGCGCCATGCCGCCGAGACTCCACATCATCGATGTGTCACTTGAAACACCGCTCCACCATAGAAACCGTCCACTGGTCCCTCGAGCCAATGCACACCTCCAAGAATGACACCCCCAAGGGGGAACGATAGAAGAGTGCCACCGTCACCCGATCGAGTGATCTAAGGTTTCCCCTGAAGGTAGCATATGATAGAAGAGTGGAGCTTCTCCACAGCGATGCCTTCAGGAAGGGTACAACACATAAGAGTGCAGCCATCGCGGCCTTTGCAACTAACCGAGAGCAAGGTTTTCATCTGGATCTGCTCGACGAACCTCCATATAGCAACGTGTGCACGGGCCGCCACCGATCTCTGCCGCCGCGTAGCGCACATGCCGCATCGGCCATATCAGATATGACCGGAGGCCATAGCACACATGCCGCCGACCTGTCCACCAGGCTCTCCACACCATCACCGCTGATCCGAAGCCATATGGTGCGCCGCCGATCCTAGCAATTGTGGATTTATGGGAAGGATTAAGTAGATGTTAATCCCTGAAACCAAATTTTGCAGAGATTAATGCTTTCTAGGGGAATAACCGGAGATGCTCTAACAAGTGAAAGGTACTAGTTTTAGATTTTGCTTTTAGCGCTTAGCTGTAAAAGACACTAGAAGGGTTGGGCGTGCTCTTTTGCGCCGTAGGTATTATTGGGTTTTGTAAAGAAAATCACTCTGTTTCAAAATATAAGGTGCATTACTTTTTTACAAGTTTTAAATTTGATCAAATTTGTAGAGAAATATATAAAAATCCATAATATCAAATTGGTATTTTTATATCCATCATAAAATGAATTTCCATACTCATTTTGTTTAATATTGTGGATATCGATATTTTTGCTGTGAACTTGGTCAAAGTTAAAGAAATTTGATTTTTCAAAAAACTAATACCACTTATATTTTGAAACTGATGGAATATTTAGTTTGGCAGATGGGGGAGATGATACAGTGTGTTTTATTTTTATTTATAGTGCGGTGATTTGGTGTCTCTTTCGTGGTGTGATTCTGTGTTATCCGCTAACCAATCTATATTTACGTGGGGAAATGCTCGTGTTGATGGTTGCATGTACTATATTGACATTACAATATTGCATGGTGGCACTTCTTTTTTCTAGGTGGCGAGAGGGTGTGCATGATTGATATGTTTTTATATGCCGGTTTCTACTGGCTGATTTGAAAAATTGTTGGCCAGGTCAAAAACATAAATCAAATTCAAAATCGAATAACTCAATTGAATGAAAAAGATTCAAAATTAAGGAACATAATGAATTAAAAAATTGATTGGGAGAGCTTGAGAAATTGTTGATCCAGTTAAAATTGAATGAATCAATTCTAAATTGAATACCTCATTTAATTGTGAGGCCTTAAAATTTGAAAGCATGATGTATAGTATAAAAGAAGTGAATAAGAGAGCTTTTAAAAATTGTTAATCCGGTCAAAATCGGGTGACTCAATTTTAATTGAAGACCTCAGTTGAATGTGGCTCTTTAAAACCGAAAAGCTTAGTGGATGACTCAATTTGATTTCTATATATGAAATCGGAGAGGTGAGCTCTCTTTTATCAAAATAATAATAATAATAATTGAAAGGTACTAGCCCTTGCCAAAGCCGACTTCCGCGTCACAACGAGACCCACTCGCCAAAACTTTCCATGGTTTTTGGTGTCCCCGATGATGATGATTTTTTGGTCAAAGCATAATACTGTTCATGGGTCGCCACCGCAGTGTATGTGCACATCACGCATCACCCAATTGTTGAGTTGATCATGTGTCGTCCGTTATCCGTAGCATTAATCGACAAACAAAGCTTTAAGCGTTCATGCATCGCATCATATATCCCTTTCTTTCCACGCGCCAGTGTTCAACTCATCAGAAAGCAAAAAAGTGGGTATCGCCGCTGTTGAGCGTCTCTCTTTTTACGTTTTTTCTTCACACGACCCGTCCCGTCACATTGCAACACTGCCTTTCCCGGCGGGCGCGGACGCCCCTGGCAGACAACTGCGTACGTGCGGTAAAGAGAAAAAAATACCACTAGGAAATTATTCGACGGAGAGGGACGTATATCCCTTTCGTCTGATTCGGGCGCATCGATTGCTGTTGGGACAAAATGGCGCAGGCGTAGGCAGGGCAGCAGGTCGATACACCTCGCAGATTCTAATGCAAAAATGCTAGACTTACCGAGGATTTTTACAGACTTTAGGACTCCTTTGATTCAAAGGAATTCTATAGGATTTTTGGAGGATTGAGATCCTTAGGAATTTTTTCTACATTGGTCATTTGATTCATAGGATTGGATCCCATAGGATTTTTTCCTATGGAATCTTTTGTACTACATTTCATAGGAAATCTAACATCCACTCCAACCTCTTTTTGCATTTCCTTTGTTTTTTCTTTTTTTCTGTGCCATTAAACACTCCTTGCTAATCCTATAGGGTTCAAATGGACATGCCACTCCAACCATATACTTTTCCTATTCCCGCGTTTTCAAAATCCTACGAATCAAAGAGGCCCTTAACGTAAGTCCTAACCCCTCTCCCCACTAATCTGCCCCCCCCCCCCCCCCAATTTTCAGGGTGGGTCCAGCTTCATCCTTAACCAATCAAAACAGCCCATCATCTTAGCCCGTAAACGTCCTGTAAACTCTCCGTAGTTGTAGCATTACTGATTCTAATGTCTCGCTGGCCGTTGCGGCTGCTCGCCATGGGGATAGCGATCTCATGGTTAACTCCAACTCAAATCATCAAATCGCCCCTAAATATTCGGATCTTACGGTTTAAACATATTTTGTCATTCAACGTGAGTCATCAAATGTATATATGGATAGTGAATCAGGACGTTCAACTATCCAAAATCGCACAAACTGAAATTAGACCTAGGAGTGGTTTAGGGAAGTCTATACACACTGCGTACATGGCAATGACTTCATCATAAACTTATCCTTTTCTCTTCCTTCCTTCTTTGCTCCCGACATTGAAAAAGGAACGAACATTTTATGAATATGTTTGAATAACGGGCGCACGCTCTCGACAAATACGTCCGACATTTGGTGATCTCCGTTTCGATTCATTGAAATTGGTGTAAGCAGGAAGTGGAATCATCCAATCAACTGTAGTGGCTTCGTCTCCGGCGTCCTCTTCACACCATTTTACGCGTGCCATAGATATCTGAAAGCAATCTTGCTCTCTGCTCTGCAGGCATAGAGATGACGTGATGTTACTGCTTTTTTGGGGCTCAACCTAGGTAGCTTATAGCTATCAGAAAACTTGAGATGTTGCAGTACTAAACTCCTGGTAGTTTGCAAGGACCGAACAGGCACCAGCGTAGCCCAAGACGAATGTGAAAAGAATGGAGAGAATTACCGAATATTACTGCCAAGAGGAGTCAAGAACTTGATAAGAGAAGGGCGCCCGACATAGTGGCCAGAGACAAGGCTTTAAGTAAGGTTTCCAAAAGAGAATTTCCTCTCGAATCACCATGTGAGAAAATAGAGAGTAGATCTCTTCATATAATCGACAACTACTCACAATAATTACCCATTTGAAACTATTTCCTTTCACCACGGTTTCGTTTGGAAGGAAAAATGGAGTACGCGTGACTGTCCAGTCGTACCTCCGTGTTGTTCCCCTACAATGTGTTTGGTTGGGGTAACTAGAGCTAGGGAATGAGAATTGAAGGGGTATGACACTTTCAAATCGATTGTTTGGTTAGGGGGATTAAAAATTTATAATGGAATATGCATGGGACTTGAGACTCCAACTCTCATCGTTTTATTAACATGGAAGGGGGTGAGAGTTGAAAGAGAATTGTTTTAGTCAGTCAATCTTAACCCTTCATCATAACTTACATTAACTTCCCTTATCAATTCCTCGTCAACTCCCGTGAACAAAACAAGGAAATACAATTTCTTCTCAAATTCTCACACATAATTCCGACCATGCGAGAAACAGAGGATTAAGAATAAAATGACTCATCCCATGTCTAATCTCAATACAACTCTAAACTCCCATTCCCAATCCTAAATATTGCCAAATGCGTAGCTATGAATGCAGATACTCCACCATGAAGTATCCACTAACTGAACATGTTGCAGTAAAAGCAGTTGAACTATTTTCTAAAAAAAGTAGTTGAACTATTTTCTAAAAAAAGTAGTTGAATTTTGAGGATATGTATTTACGAACTTATGGCCTCTGGGTGCAACCAATGTGAGATATATAATACCACGAGATACGTACGACCGAGTTGAATGTCAGTCGAATAGTAGTCTATGTGTGTAGGCATATCAAAGTACAAGCCACAACTCGATAGTATGTATCTCGTGCTATCATCTCTGATTAACTACTATACAATCAACCGGTTGTGGCTTGTATAATTTTGGGTCATACTTTGATATTGAAGATTGATACATTTGAACTTTAATAAATATATGGCTGTCTACATCGCGATGATGCAAATACTCTTAAAAACAAAAATAAAAAGATAAGAAACACTATCTTGTATAAAACAAGATATATTTAACTTTATTGTTTGCGAACCAAAACTTCTTATCAACAAAGACACAATTTTTGATTTGTTAGTCAGCCCCACTAACTTATTTATCTCAATATGCAAACATACCACCTCACCATACAATTATGCATGGAAAATATCCACCACAACATTCAATCATGCATTAAAAAACATTTTCATTCAATTATTCTACTTAAAACAATAAGTATTGTTAAAACTCTACATAATCAAATATAATAAATCATATTTATTTTAATTTTGGTTCTCATATTATCAACTCAAATTTTCATCAATCAGGTTCCGGAGCAACGGGTGGGATATCCTTTAGTTCTATAAGAAAAGCGTCATATCAGTGGGCAGGGGCGTAGTCAAGCCGCACGCAACAGGGCCATGGCCCCATGCATGATAATGCAATCCTTTGATGGATGTATCCATATAAGCTCTAAGGTTGCCCTAGGTCATGGCTCGGCCTTGGCTATGCTACTATCTGTGTGCACCTGAGCTTAAATGTGAGCACAAACACTATCAAATTCAACTATCATGCATTTGGTTGTTCGCATCATTTTTGGGCACTTTGCATACTAGTTTCAGTTGGGCCTGGCTGAGAAAACGTAGGCAAAAACCATTATCTGCACATTATTTGGCTACCTGCATGTAGGTTGGTTGCCTTAGGGGAGCAATTTTTGCCTGGCGTTTGGTTGCGTGCATTGGCTGGGCTGATGTAAGGGTCCATTGTTTGGTTGCATACACTAGACATGCTTAAGAGTTAACAACTACACATAACACATAGAGTTACACTAGAGTGCCTCAACAACTGCGGTGGATGGTGGTCGTGGCGTCACATCCACCATGACAAGCACATAGTCGCGGGTGAGCGATCCTGTCGGTGGCGGTGAACTAGTTGCTAGCGTCGTCGCCATAGAGAAAGTATGTGTGAACGGACAAATAGGAGGACAATGATGCAGAGGACGAGGGAGGATAAATACAGTGCGTGCGCATGGCAACATCGGTGTAGTAGGATGCGAGAGAGGAGGATGAAAGGAATAACGCGAGCGATGGCGCCTGTGTAGTAGGACGCGGGCGAGGGGGCCTAGAGGAACGACACCGGCGGTTGCGCCAGTGTAGAAAGACGTGGGGAAGAAAGCTGAGAAGAACGACACCGACGACGACGCCACGGTAGTAGAACAGGAAGAGAAGGCCGGAAGGACCAACGCCGACAGTGGTGTCAGTGTAGCAGGCCGCGGGAAAAGAGGCCGTAGAGGAACGATTAGAATAGACTAGGTGAAGGATATCAAGGAGGGTCATTAAAACATACCACACATATGCATATGTATAGCCGCAAGGAAGATCTACTCGTCTATGATCATCGAAATAGAAAACGTGCAACACGGAAACCGTGTTAAACTGAGAGATAAAGCTACTAGTAAAATGAACTTTCAAAGACTAGACCATCTATGAAAAAACTGATAAAATTCATCCAAAGTAGCTCCAAACATGAACACCAAATTGAACATTTACAACGAACGAAACTATGAACTGATCGCCTGAATGGAATAACAACATCGATGTGGTTATTTTTCGTGCAGACCTTATCTTCCACCGAAAAACTGTTGTGTAGCATTGAAGGGACTAATACGTGGAAGGCGCTAAACAAACAGACCACTTGCAGCCTCATTTAGAACACCCATCAGACCACACGAGACTGCATCGCTGGAGCCATCCACGTGGGATCAGATGAAAATGTATAATTAGCATATTATTGTGACACTAAGGATCTTGGTCTTGTTTTTCATATGTACGAATTTGAAAAGAATGTCCAAGTGGATGTTAGATTCCTGAATTTTTGTTTGAAATTGAGACCAAAGGAAAAAAAATCCTCTAGATTTCCTTTTTCTATTTATTTGAACCAAATGCATCACTAATAGTACCATATGAAAATTTCATGTTCCTATGCTTCTCCTCTACTTTTCCGTTGAAACAAAGAGGCCCTTAAACTAACTATGAAATGGGGACATCCAATCAAGGTAAGGTGCCTTGCTCAGGGTGTTCTCGTGTCCTTGTGCTGCCTGCTCCTAGTATTCCTATCGTCCAAATGTTTCATCACATCACATGTAAATCTAGGATATTCAACAACAACCTTCCCTGATTACTCAAGCAGTAATGTCGCTCCCAATGCTTCGTCGTGATGTCATCTCTTAACCAGCAACATATATATGTTGCCCATGGAAAATAATTAATGAGGAGGGATGCTGGAACCTTATCTTATCTTAGATACAGTCCCAACACGTGATCCTATTCATATATCATAGAATCTTTTGTTATCATCAAATTAGACTAAACAATCTCTAAAATTGTAGTGCTATAAGACCTTCCATAGTGCGGGTACCATAGTATGTACCATGGAACTCCACGCAATACCAAATACTAGGCATATTGCAAACCAACCTGTGGTTTGATGGTTAGAGGGACAGTGGTATCCGCAGCCCACCAGGGTTCAAGTCCTGGTGCTTGCATTATTCCTGGATTTATTTCAGGATTTTCGGCGATGCGCATTCAGTGGGAGGAGACGTTCCCGTCGACAACGAGGCGCCTACGGTGACTTCGTAAATCTCAAGATGATATGCCGGCTCAGTCTCTCGGAGGTGCTCATAGGGGTAGGGTGTGCGTGCGTTCATAGGGGTGAGTGTATGCGCGTGTATATGAGCGCTTACGTCTGTACTGTGTTCAAAAAAAACTACTAGGCATATTCCTGAGGTGTCATAGTATTTAGTAAGAAAAGAGAGTAGTGTATTACTCCCTCTGTAAACAAATATAAGAGCATTTACATCACTAAAGTGTATCATATTTAATGAGGTATTAATATGAGTCATGTAGAATAATGAGGCTACCTAAGATACTAACATATGCTACTATGCACTACAGAGCTAATTTCATACACTAGTATTATATATATGAATAAATACCATGGTGCACCCGGGTGCGAGCACATCCTATATTCACAAAATAATTTAGCAGTTGCAAATTAAGGCAACATTTTTTTAATTTTTTCTAGAATCAAATATGATCAAGTATTGTATTCATATAAAAAGATTCGCCAAGGAAGGGATTTCATGCTATTCTATACGGGAAAATACAAATCGAAACACTATATACATGAACTATTCATGCTACTTTGTCCTAAAAAAATGTTTTATGCCCTGTAGTCAACGGAAATCATTCCTTGGCGAAACTCTTAAAATGAGTAGAATACTAGATTTTATTTGGTTCCATTTTTTTATTATTTTTTGAATTTTTATGCAACTACTAAATTATTTTGCGCATGTAGGGTGTGCTGGCACCCGAGAGTCATACGTTCATGTCAGCTATGCACGATACTACTATATGATACTCCATATTACTAATAGCCTAATAAATATCAATCATATCTAGATACGAGGCATTAAGATAGTTGTATTTACACATTTAACTTGCACTAAGAGAAGTTGTTAAGAGTAAGATATGGTAGCCTAAAGGAAAAATGAGGAGTGATGGCGTGAAAATTTTGTAGGAGGAGGAATTTGCCAGAAAAAGCGTACACTAGAGGCTAACATGCGCTTCATTGCGCCATTTTCAGTCGTGGGATTAACTATTTGCTCTCTAGCAGGTTATTGTGTTCGGTTGTTATGTTAGAGTTTTATCCACATTGGCTTGGGTTTAATTTATGTGTTTTTGGTGATTTTTCCATTCGTATATCGTATTTGGCATGTTGGGCTGCTGTTGGAGACAATATTTTGTTTCGAGAAAAGAATTGTTGGTTCAGGTGTCCTTACGGTTCGGCCTTGGTGTCTGCCGGTGGTGGTTGTGCGAGGCTCATGGGAGCTCATATTCCACGATGAAACCATGGAATCGCTGCTATAACAATTACATATGCCGGTCAATGAAGCTTTCGCTCAGTTCAACTCTCTTCTCCGCTTGCTCGTTTACTATTTTTCAATCTACTACGAATGCTAGTTCAAAAAAACCTGCTATCATTTTTTCATTTGAAAAAGTTCATTAATCAAAAGATGCTGATGGATTTTTAAAAATCTTACGAATGAAAGAAAATCATAATTTTAGAATTGCTCAAGAATTTAAAAATCCTTGTGGATTTAAATTCTTGCTTGCATTTTTTTAAAGGTTAATAAATTTTAAAGTTTTCATGGACTTTAAAATTACTCATGAACTTTCAAAGTATTCACGTATTTAAAAAATTAAAGAATTGAAAAAAATATTCATGGACTTTGAAAAAAAATCTCGATTTGTTTTCAATGTTCATGAAATAGAATTTGAAAAAAAGAAAGAGAAGTAAAATTTAAAAGAAAAAAAGAAAATACAGAAAACATGAAAACAGAAACTATTATAACCAGTTGAGGAAAGAAAGAAGTTTTTTTTAAAACAATGCAATACTTCTAGAACCTTCTCAAAATGGAAAAACCAACCAATGCATTGCGGCAATGTGCGTGATATTCTCAACTAGCGATACACCCCGTTATAAGCGGGCCCATAGCAACCCCACAACAACCGACACACCAGTAGCCTCTAAATTGAGAGAGGTTGGTATCTTAACAAATAGATGTGTAATCGTTGCTTGGGTGCACCGGGTCGGTTTAATCACCTAATCTTTGAGTAGAGATGTAATTAAACAAAAACCATCAAGTGTGCTCAGGGGCAAAAGCTCCATTTTGGAAAGGTTGATTTTCCACTTCAAGTCAAAGAAAAAGAGATGATGTCCCACTTAATTAAAAATGTAATAAAAAATATTCTCACATCATAACAAATTAACTTGGTTCTAGATTTTAACTTTCTTGAAAATTGCAATTCATCTGCAAGTTGTGCAAAAATAGCAAAATCAAGCATTTTTTGTCAAAACATTATCTGGTATTCTAGATTTCCACCAAGACCTCTCACGAATGAATTTTTCTACAAAAAATGCTGGCACATGCTCAATTCAATCTCTACACGCCATATTTTATGGCGTTTTTCAAAATTTACCAACCTAGTTTCAAGCTTATACTTGTTTTTGTTTTAAGAAGTGATAACATCAGCCTATGTATCATTGTGATGTGCACCTCGATTTTTATTTTTGAAAACTAGCTGGGTGACCCGTGCATTTGCGTGGCTAGATTTTATTATCTAATATATTAGTGTACATGTTTGCTTATTATCATTAATAATTTATCGATCACATGATCAATCAGTTTGAAGATAGTTGTTTTTTCACTAGTGCAGAAATGGCTAGCCACAACTCTTGTTCGTGGCGCGCCATTTCTCACCAACGCCAGCACTAATATTTTCAAATAGTGTTGGCGTTGGCTAAATTGAAACGCCATAGCTATTCGATTAGTGCTGTTGTTGCACATTAGCCCCGGCGTTGCAAATTAGGCCCATTAGGCCCACACCAGCACTAATCTATCTAATCCCCGCCCCGCGCCCGGCCTACTCCCCACTCTCTCGAGCCCCAACTCCTTCGTCGTCCTCTCGATCCCCGCCGTCGCCCCCGACGCCGCCTGTAGCCGCCCCGTCCGACGCCGCCCGTCGTAGCCCCGCCCGACGCCGCGCGTCGTCACCCCGCCCGCCGCCCCGCTTGACCACGCGCCCGACGCATCCCGTCGCCGCCGCGCCCGACGCCGCGCCCGAAGCCACCCTGCTCGATCACGCGCCCGACGCATCCCGTCGCCGCCCCTCCCGACGCCGCGCCCGAAGGCGCCCGACCCGACGCCGCCCGCAGACCCTCCTCGCCGCCGAGCACCTTCTCGTCTCCGTCACTGGTATTTTGCTATCTCCGCTTTTATTATGCAAAGAAAAAACTATAATGCTACAATGCTAGAAAGAACTGGTATTGGGTATTGCTATCTCTGGATGTAGAGTATTGGGGGTATTGGGTATTTTGTTATTTGAATCTTAGTACATGTCGTAGAAAAAACTAGAATGCTAGAATGCTAGAAAGAACCGTTACGCTACATATCTCATTCATTTTCTTATGTGGTTCGGTGTAGCCTTATGTGGCACTCGACTATTGTAAAGAAGATGTAGTTATAATTAAACTTATAGCATGGTATGGCATATATGGTAAACGTAAGCTATCTATGCATTAGAACACTCTTTTTAAGGCTCCAAAGCATGAAATTTAACAATACATATGTATTCTAATGCATAGATAGCTTACGTTTACCATATATGCCATACCATGCTATAAGTTTAATTATAACTACATCTTCTTTACAATAGTCGAGTGCTTAAACTTTTGGTCTCTATTAGTCATTGCCAAAAGGTATAAATTTTCAATTTTTTCGATTATTAAACACAGCCTACGAAATTTATTATGTATGCATCTTGTTTCTATCAAACACAGCCTAAGTAATTTATCATGTATGACACAACCTGTGTCCATTTTGGTAGGCTCATTCATTTCATTCTTTATTCATTAAACACTCTTTTCATTCTTTAGCCAAATAGCATGGTCGACTCTAGCATGTGGGTAGGCTCCTCTGATCATTGGTCGGGGTTTTCTGAAGATAAAGGCGACGTGTGTTGGGGAACATTGCATGGGAAACAAAAAATTTCCTACGCTTCACCAAGATCAATCTAGGAGATGACCATCTACGAGAGGAGAGATTGCATCTACATACCCTTGTAGATCGCTAAGCGGGAAGCGTTAAGAAATGCGGTTGATGTAGTCGAACGTCTTCGCGATCCAAATCGCAAGCCGTCCCGCGATCCAATCACGATCTAGCGCCGAACGGACGGCACCTCCGCGTTCAGCACACGTACAGCTCGATGACGATCTCCTCCTCCTTGATCCAGCAAGCGAGGGCGGAGAGGTAGATGAGTTCTCCGACAGCACAACGGCGTGGTGGCGGTGGTGGTGGAGCAATCTTAGCAGGGCTTCGCTAAGCGCTGCCGCAGATGCGTTTTCGGTGGAGAAACAGATCTAGGGAGAGAGGGAGGTGACGGTGTCCTGGACTAAGGGGTACTCACCACGTCGTCTCCCGACCAGTGGGTCGGGCCGAGGACCCCCAGGGCGGTTCATTAATGGGCCAGTTCGGACAGCCCATGATGCATACGAGGAAGATTCCACAAGACTTGTTGATCAAGACAAGGACTCCTCACCACCGACGTAGCCGACTAGGACTCTTGTTATCCTAGGCCTCTGGTGTGTTATATAAGCCGAGGCTAGGCTAGTCATTAGGGACAATCAGATCATCATAGATCATATGATCATACGAGCATAGCTCTTAGGGTTTAGACCACTACATACGATCTCGTGGTAGATCAACTCTGTACTCGATACACCATCATCAATACAAACAAAGCAGGACGTAGGGTTTTACCTCCATAGGAGGGCCCGAACCTGGGTAAACACCGTCTCCCTTGTCTCATGTTACCCATCGATCCAAGACCCACAGCTCGGGACCCCCTACCCGAGATCCGCCGATTTTGACACCGACATTGGTGCTTTCATTGAGAGTTCCGCTGTGGGATCGCTAGAAGGATCGATGGCTCGTCTGCATATTGCAGTTTTTTCTGGACAGCGAATTTGTGTTCGCCGTCCCCGTTTCCTCGGGCATCGTTTTGACGATTGCTTCGGTGGAATTGTGCGGAATTGTATCTACAACAACCCTACAAAATTTTGTCGCGTTCCGATGGAGGAATCTCCGGCAATCTCCAATACACCGGAGCCCTATCGAATCTGGACGGGAATCCGGATGAGTTTAGAACGAGGTGTCCAGTATCTAGTTCGGATATCCGTTGGAAAATCCCACAGTTCATCGGCTGCGGAATTCCTATACCGATCACCCCTCAAAATTTCAGCTCGATTCGACCGTCCAAACTCCGGGAAACGACCGATGAGTACAACGAATTTTGGATCTTTTTTCTGCGCGAAAACTAATCCGACCCGAGTTTATCTTTTTCATGAACGGGTTGTGAGGCGTCCTTTTTGAAGGAAATTTTCTTATCACCTCGGTCAACTGATCAAGAGTTCGGCATCGCGAGGGCCGAATAATCATCAGGAGAACCTCATCATCCGCGGGTTGTACGGGTCGGGCGCTCCGTTGCTTCATCAAGCCAGCATTGACCTCGTCACAAATTCCGACCTGCGTCGGCATCACCGTGCCGTTACTTTTTCAAGCTGACGTCCACCACGCCGACCTGCTTTTACACGTCGGCTGGCATGGGGCTCTAGCGTCACCTTACCGATCTGCTCCGTCACCTCGGCTATACCGGGGGCTTCGTCATCTCCTCATCAACCCGCTCCGGGGAATTCGGCGTCACCAGCCGACCAGCTTTGACACCTCGGCTGGCATGAGAATTCGGCGTCACCAGCCGACCAGCTTCGACACCTTGGCTGGCGTGAGACTTCGGCATCACCAGTCAACCTGCTTCGACACCTCGGCTGGCGTGAGACTTCGGCGTCACCAGTCAACCTGCTTCGACACCTCGGCTGGCATGAGACTTCGGCGTCACCAGCCGACCTGCTCCGTTACCTCGGCTAGACCGGGGGCTTTGGCATCTCTTCATCAACTTGCTCCAAGGACTTCGGCGTCACCAGCCGACCAGCTTCGCCATGTTAGCTGGACCAGGGACTTCGCCTCTCCACATCGACCGTGCAGCGTTGCCACTTCGTCAAGCTGAACTCTTCGCTCAGGCACCTCGGCGCCTAGGCCATATTCCTTTACTTATTTGCTTCACTTAAATTAACTAAGTAGAAGATTTTTTTTAAATATATTATTACATTTATTTGTTATTACTCTTGGTTTGCACTATATTGTGTGCACATGTAATCGACTTCGGCTGTGTCATGCGGTCACCTTGGCGTGCCTACATCGTCGTCCCGCCTCCATCAACAAAATTGTGTCGTCGACATGGTCGACGGACCTGGGGGCTTCACTGTCACGCCGCCGAACTACTCTCCTCGGCTGGACCGGGGGCTTCGCCTCGCCGCAGCAACCGTGTTGCGTTGCCACTTCTCGACCCGAGATCTTCGCTCGATTACCTCGGGCTTGGGGGCTGGGACCTCTGCCAGGCTGAGGACTACGTCTTCGTCACGCCACAACCCCGAGCCGCACCGAGCACATTAACCAGCTAAGTCGTTTTCGTGCTCAGCTCTCTTTGAAATTTTATTTTTTGTTCGGTGCAACCAAACATTATATTTTTTGTTAAACAAAAAAAAACTTTGTTTGTTAAAAATTTCTTTACCCGATTTAACTGGGGGCTCTTAAATTTATATGAGCCGTTTTATAATAAATGTGTTTTCTTCTTGGTCGTTGCAAAGTCTTTCTCTACTACTCCTTTTTCCGACACTAGTGTGTGGTCAATAGCCGGATAACCTTGTTTCTTTCTAAAGCCACTCGAGTTTAGTTCGCTAAACAGGCGTCGGAGAAACACTCCGCCTTTGGGATATGGAGGTTGAAGCCAAAGGCTGACCCGATTGGAGTCTGGAGATCGGATGTATCAGGTTAAAACACGACCGAAGCACAAATTAAATTTTAGACCAATTTTGGATTGGCACAATTTTCTTTTATCTAAACATAAAGTTTTTTGCATAAGTTTTTTGGTATATCCGAGCATAACTCTTGCAGTACAATGCCAAATGCATTTCACGCATCGGCAGTATTAAAGGGGGTCTGCGGTTAACACCGAACCCACCAAACACCGAGGTACTCCATGCAGTCCTCGGCAAAATGTCCTCGGTATTTCGCATTTATATGCATTGATTTTGAGTTGTGTCTTTGGTCTATAGTTGGATTGCCCGGCTCCTGTGCTTACCCCTTACGCTTCCGCTTTGTTCGGCTAAGGGGTAAAGGGAGAACCACTGCGATTGTCACTTCCGGTTTAACTGGTTAAGTGCCTCAGTTGGAGAAAGCCGAAAGCTGACTGTCACAACAAGCGTAAATCGGTCAGCGAACCGCAGGCGGTGTTCAACCGAATATAGCCGATCGAGGTTATCCGAGTAAAACGAAGGGCCTTTCTTTCTTGAAAAGGCCAAGTTGTGGGTGGTTCGACCTCGAATAATCCGAGGAGTCGACGTATACCGGGGGCTATTAAGTTGCCCCCAAACATATGCTCCTATGACTAAGTGAAAGTTATAAAGCCTAAATATCTGATTGCCTCGTTTCCACTAACACAACCGCCTCTGGGCACCAAGACGTCGGCTAAGGGTTGTCTTGTTTGTATGGAAACACCCTACGTAGCATCTACAAAGGGGTGGAAGCCGACGATAGGCCACTTTCAGATTATAAACAGTCGCGACGGAGTCAAAATAAACCATACCGAGGGTTCCTTGTGGCACCTCGGCATAGATACATTGGGATTCCTGGAGAGCCCAACATATCATCAGCGTTTGTATTTAATATACGAACGCTGCCTTCCATAGTGATCGTTATAACGCCATAGATATGCATCAGTTTGACTTAAGATTTTGACCAAGCTGGGTTGCCTGGCTCCTGTGCTTACCCCCTATGTTCCCGATTGTTCGGCTAGGGGGTAAAGGGAGCACCTCTATGATTGTTACTTCCGGGTCATCCGAGTTAGTACCTCAGACTGGGTGAAGCCGAAAGCTAGTCATCTTAAGAATATAATTGGTCGGCAACGAGGGAAGTGAAAATTTCGGTTCATTAAAGACCACTGATTTCGGGAACATTTCCCAAACTAAATCCTCGCTATTTTCCTCCCACATTGATCGGAGGTGAGGTTTTCACGATCATGGTCAACATGATAGCCTGGGAAAAGGAACTTATAAAGGAACTGTTTTTCCCAGAAGATGTTTCTTACGTTAAATAGTAATATAAAATATCTCTTCGCGTACCTTTGTTTATAAAACCGTATGGCCAGATTGCCTTGTTTGCCGTAAATCTTTGCCCTTATACAGTCTTTATAAAGTAGGACAAACACTCCTCGGCTACTAGCCAAGGAGGTTGAAGCCGATGGTCGGTCAACAAAGTCTTGTACAATGCAGATCTGAGCATTAATGATGTAAAGTACTTGGATACGTAGAATCATTACACATAAATTGTGTCAAACGTAACAAAGTTTGTGTCAATATCGATCCTTAATTCGACCACCCGTGCCCAAATTAAGGCTCGGGGGCTACTGCATTGCATATTCAATGCAGCAAATTCAAAGTGCAATACGGTTTCTGAGGAGATTCGATCCTTAGGTTGGTCGGCCGCACCCAACCCGAGTCTCGGAAACTACTGCATACCGCGTTTACATCCCTAACGAATGCCGCCGAGCAAGAACTTGATCCTCAGGCCGATTTTGCAAATCGACCTAAGTCTCAGGGGCTACTGGGATTAGTGGTTTTATTTTGATTATTGTTTTTTTCCTTCAGGGGTATCTCAGGTTTTAGACCAACACGCACCTTGAGGGCTACTGGCTATATATCTCGGCAGAGAATAAATTGCAACAATCAAACATATCCACAAAAAATCAGCCCGCGGTCGGGGTGGTGCACCACCTCAGAAGCAGTCCGGCATAAAGCTTGGGCGCAAGTGGCTGGCTCCATAGAGGGCATTTCCGGCATTAAGCTCGGCTGAATTCCTTCAATCTTTTAAAGACCGAGGTAGTTTATGACACCTCGGACGCTGATCATCGTTGGAGCTCGGATGCGGTCCGGCGTTGGAGCTCGGAAGCATTCCGGCATAAAGCTCAAGATCGAAGACACTTCGGAGGCAGTCCGGCATAAAGCTCGAATGCGAACGGCTGGCTCCATAAAAGACTATCCCGATATTTAAGCTCGGATGAACTACTTCAAATATTCAGAGACCGAGGTATCCTATGACACCTCGGATGCCGACCAGCGTTGGAGCTCGGGCTCAGAAAGACACCTCGGATACAGTTCGGCGTTGGAGCTCGGACACAAGAGGATACCGCCACACGGGAAACACTTCGGACCCGAGTTGTTGTGTAAAAATAATGAGGCATTAATACATGCCGATAACTTAAAGGGACTCCTCGGATGCCCGACTTGTGAACTCTTCGGATTCACCTCGGCGATCCTCAAGATCAGTGATGGGAAGATTTATTGAACCAGTTTTCAAGACCGACGGCCGAAGACGAAGAACTGTTCGGAAGAACTGAGGAGCGTCCCTAACTTGAAGACCGGTTCAGGGGGCTACTGACGGTGTCCTGGACTAGGGGGTACTCACCACGTCATCTCCTGACCAATGGGTCGGGCCGAGGACCCCCAGGGCGGTTCATTAATGGGCCAGTTCGGACATCCCATGATGCATACGAGGAAGATTCCACAAGACTTGGTGATCAAGACAAGGACTCCTCTCCACCGACGTAGCCGACTAGGACTCTTGTTATCCTAGGCCTCTGGTGTGTTATATAAGCCGAGGCCAGGCTAGTCATTAGGGACAATCAGATCATCATAGATCATATGATCGTACGAGCATAGCTCTTAGGGTTTAGACCACCACATACGATCTCGTGGTAGATCAACTCTGTACTCGATACACCATCATCAATACAAATAAAGCAGGACGTAGGGTTTTACCTCCATAGGAGGGCCCGAACCTGGGTAAACACCGTCTCCCTTGTCTCCAGTTACCCATCGATCCAAGACCCACAGCTCGGGACCCCCTACCTGAGATCCGCCGGTTTTGACACCGACAGGAGGGCTGCTCCTATGCCTTGGGATGTGGCTGCCCTCCCTCTCCCTCTCTATATATAGGAGGAGGGGGTAGGTGGGGCGCAGCCCTAGCCCATCCTCCAAGGAGGGGTCGACCGGCCAGGTGGGGAGGAGTCCACCTCCCACAAGGGAGGTGGAAGCCCTAGGGAGGAGTCCCTCCTCTCCAAGGCACCCCCACCTACCACCTTGGGCGCATGGTGAAGGGGAACGTTGCATGGGAAACAAAAAATTTCCTACGCACACGCAAGATCTATCCATGGTGATGAGCATCTATGAGAGGAGAGATCGGATCCACATACCCTTTTAGATCGCTAAGCGGAAAGCGTTAAGAAACGCGGTTGATGTAGTCAAACGTCTTCGCGATCCAAATCGCAAGCCGTCCCGCGATCCAAGCACGATCCGTCCCGATCTAGCGCCGAACGGATGGCACCTCTGCGTTCAGCACACGTATAGCTCGATGACGATCTCCGCCTTATTGATCCAGCAAGAGGGGTGGAGAAGTAGATGAGTACTCCGACATCACGACGGCGTGGTGACGGTGGTGGTGGAGCTAATCTGGCAGGGCTTCGCCAATCACCGCTGAACTAATCTAGAGGAAAAACGGTATAGACGGGGGGAGAGAGGGCTGCACCGTGGCTTGGGGTGCGGCTGCCCTCTCTCCCCTCCAATATATATAGGAGGGAGGGGGAGGGGCTGGCGCCCTAGGGTTTGCCCTAGGGTCGGCCGAACCAGGAGGTGGAGGAGTCCACCTCCAACTAGGAGGTGGGCGTGGGAGGAGTCCTCCTCCGATTAGGACTCCTCCCCCTCTCCTCTTTCTCCTACGCATAGGCCCATAGGGCTGGCCGCACCAGCCCACCAGGGGCTGGTGCGCCACCACTAAGGCCCATGTGGCCCCTTGGGGTATGTGGGCCCCACTTGGTGGACCCCCGGAACCCATTCGTCATTCCCGGTACATTGCCGATAATGCCCGAAACTTTTCCGGAGTTCAAACACCACTTTCCTATATATCAATCTTTACCTCCGGACCATTCCGGAGCTCTTTGTGACATCCGTGATCTCATCCGGGACTCCGAACAACCTTCGGTCACCAACATACATAACTCAATACTACCAAAACGTCACCGAACGTTAAGTGTGCAGACCCTGTGGGTTCGAGAACTATGTAGACATGACCGAGACACCTATACGGTCAATAACCAATAGCGGGAACTGGATGCCCATATTGGTTCCTACATATTCTACGAAGATCTTTATCGGTTGAACCTCTATGTCAAGGATTCAGTTAATCCCGTATACTGTTCCCTTTGTTCTTCGGTATGTTACTTGCCCGAGATTCGATCGTCGGTATCTCTATAATTAGTTCAATCCCGTTACCAGCAAGTCTCTTTACTCGTTCCGTAATACAAGATACCGTGGCTAACTCTTTAGTCACTTTGCTTGCAAGGCTCATTGTGATGTTGTATTACCGAGTGGGCCCTGAGATACCTCTCCGTCACACGGAGTAACAAATCCCAGTCTTGATCCATGCCCACTCAACAGACACCCTCGGAGATACCTGTAGAGCATCTTTATAGTCACCCAGTTACGTTGCGACGTTTGATACACACAAGGCACTCCTACGGTGTCAGTGAGTTGCATGATCTCATGGTCATAGGAACAGATACTTGACATGCAGAAAACAATAGCAATAAACTGACACGATCATATGCTGTGTTCATAGTTTGGGTCTTGCCCATCACATCATTCTCCTAATGACGTGATCCTGTTATCAAATGACATCTCATGTCTATGGCTAGGAAACCTTGACCATCTTTGATCAACGAGCTAGTTTACTAGAGGCATACTAGGGACACAATGTTGTCTATGTAACCACACATGTATTTGTGTTTCCAATCAATACAATTATAGCATGGATAATACACATTTATCATGAACAAGGAAATATAATAATAACCACTTTATTATTGCCTCTAGGGCATATTTCCAACAGTCTCCCACTTGCACTAGAGTCAATAATCTAGCTCACATCACTATGTGATTTACATTGTAATGAATCTAACACCCATACAGTTCTGGTGTTGATCATGTTTAGTCCTTGGAAGAGGTTTAGTCAACGGGTCTGCGACATTCAGATCCGTGTGTACTTTGCAAATATTTATGTCCTCCTCCTTGTTGTAATCGCGGATGGAATGGAAGCGTCGCTTTATGTGTCTGGTCCTCTTGTGAAACCTTTGTTCCTTGGCCAGAGCAATGGCACCAGTGTTGTCACAAAACAGAGTCATTGGGTCCAGTGCACTGGGCACTACTCCAAGATCTGTCATGAACTCCTTCATCCAGACACCTTCCTTTGCCGCCTCCGAGGCAGCGATATACTCCGCTTCGCATGTAGAACCAGCTACCACGCTCTGCTTGGAACTGCACCAGCTTATCGCTCCCCCATTGAGAATAAATACGTATCCGGTTTGAGACTTAGAGTCATCCGGATCAGTGTCAAAGCTTGCGGCGACGTAACCCTTTACGACGAGCTCTTGATCACCTCCATAGACGAGAACATTTCCTTAGTCCTTTTTAGGCACTTAAGGATATTCTTGACCGCTGTCCAGTGTTCCATTCCTGGATCACTTTGAAACCTTCCAGCCATACTTATGGCAAGGCTGACATCTGGTCTTGTGCACAACATTGCATACATGATAGAGCCTATGGCTGAAGCATAGGGGATGACACTCATCTTTTCTCTATCCACTGCAGTCACTGGGCATTGAGTCTTACTCAACTTCACACCTTGCAACACAGGCAAGAACCCCTTCTTGGACTGATCCATTTTGAACTTCTTCAAAACTTTGTCAAGGTATTTGATCTGCGAAAGTCCTATTAAGCGTCTCGATCTATCTCTATAGATCTTGATGCCTAATATGAAAGCAGCTTCCCCTAGGTCCTTCATTGAAAAACTCTTGTTCAAATATTCCTTCACGATTTCCAACATTTCTATATTGTTTCCAATCAGCAATATGTCATCCACATATAATGTTTCGAAAAATGCAGCTATTGCTAACATGATTCTGACGGACTTAAGCATCGCTACGGGTGAGAAGGTCTCATCGTAGTCAACTCCTTGAACTTGTGAAAAACCCTTTGCCGCAAGTCGAGCTTTATAGACGGTGACATTATCGTCCGCGTCCGTCTTCTTCTTAAAGATCCATTTATTCTGAATGGCCTTTCGCCCTTCAGGTAATACTTCCAAAGTCCATACTTTGTTTTCATACATGGATCCCATCTCGAATTTCATGGCCTCTAACCATTTCTCGGAATCCGGGCCCATCATCGCTTCTTCATAGCTTGTAGGTTCATCGTTGTCCAACAACATGACCTCTAAGACAGGGTTGTTGTACCACTCAGGAGCAGTACGCGTCCTTGTCGACCTACGAGGTTCGATAGCAACTTGATCCGAAGCTTCATGATCACCATCATTAGCTTCCTCTTCAACTGATGTAGGCTCCACATAAACATCTTTCTGCGCTGTGCTACTCTATGGTTGAAGTAAAGGTTCAACAACCTCATCAAGTTCTATTTTCCTCCCACTCAATTCTTTCGAGAGAAACTCTTTCTTGAGAAATGACCCGTTCTTAGCGACAAACACTTTGCCCTCGGATCTGAGATAGAAGGTGTACCCAACCGTCTCTTTTGGGTATCCTATGAAGACGCATTTCTCCGCTTTGTGTTCCAGCTTTTCAGGCTGAAGCTTTTTGACATAAGCATCGCATCCCCAAACTTTAAGAAACGACAACTTTGGTTTCTTGCCAAACCACAGTTCATATGGTGTCGTCTCAATGGATTTTGATGGTGCCCTATTGAAAGTGAATGCACCTGTCTCTAATGCATAACCCCAAAACGATAGTGGCAAATCGGCAAGAGACATCATAGAACACACCATATCCAATAAGGTTTGATTACGACGTTCGGACACACCATTACGCTGTGGTGTTCCAGACGGTGTCAATTGTCAAACAATTCCAGATTGTCTTAAGTGACTGCCAAACTCATAACTCAGATATTCTCCTCCTCGATCAGATCGCAGGAATTTAATCTTCTTGTTACGATGATTCTCAACTTCACTCTGAAATTGCTTGAACTTTTCAAACGTCTCAGACTTGTGTTTCATTAAGTAAATATACCCATATCTACTTAAGTCATTAGTGAATGTGAGAAAATAACGATATCCACCGCGCGCCTCAATGCTCATCGGACCGCACACATCAGTATGTATGATTTCCAAAAAGTCACTCGCCCGTTCCATTGTTCCAGAGAATGGGGTCTTAGTCATCTTGCCCATGTGGCATGGTTCACATGTGTCAAGTGATTCAAAATCAAGTGACTCCAAAAGTCCATCAGCATGGAGCTTCTTCATGCGTTTTACACAAATATGACCTAAGCGGCAGTGCCACAAGAAAGTGGTGCTATCATTATCAACTCTACATCTTTTGGCATCAATGTTATGAACATGTGTATCATTACTATCGAGATTCAATAAGAATAAACCCCTCACTATGGGTGCATGACCATAAAAGATATTACTCATATAAATAGAACAACCATTATTCTCTGATTTAAATGAGTAACCGTCTCGCAATAAACAAGATCCAGATATAATGTTCATGCTTAACGCAGGCACTAAATAACAATTATTCATGTTCATCACCAATCCCGATGGTAATCGAAGAGCGAGCATGCCGACGGCGATCACATCAACCTTGGAACCATTTCCCACGCGCATCGTCACTTCGTCCTTTGCCAACCTCCGTCTATTCCGTAGTTCCTGCTTTGAGTTGCGAATGTGAGCAACCGAACCGGTATCAAATACCCAGACACTACAACGAGAGTTGGTAAGGTACACATCAATAACATGTATATCATATATACCTTGTTTGGTGTTGGCCGCCTTCTGGTCAGCCAGATACTTGGGGCAGTTCCGCTTCCAGTGACCAGTTCCCTTGCAATGAAAGCACTCAGTTTCTGGCTTGGGTCCAGCCTTGGATTTCTTCACGGGAGGGGCAACTGTGTTGCCACTCTTCTTGGAGTTACCCTTCTTTCCCTTGCCATTCTTCTTGAAACTAGTGGTTTTATTGACCTTCAACACTTGATGCTCCTTCTGAATCTCAGACTCAGCAGCTTTCAACATCGCAAACAGCTCGGCGACTGACTTGTTCATTCCTTGCATGTTATAGTTCAACACGAAGCTTTTGTAGCAAGGTGGCAGTGATTGAAGAACTCTGTCAGTGATCGCCTCTGGCGGGAGAACAATTCCCAACTCCACCATACGGTTGGAATACCCAGACATTCTGAGTACATGTTCACTGACAGACCCGTTCTCCTCCATCTTGCAAGCATAGAACTTATCGGAGGTCTCATACCTCTCGATCCAGGCATTCTTCTCAAAGATAAACTTCAACTCCTGGAACATCTCATATGCTCCATGACGTTCAAAACGTCTTTGAAGTCCCGGTTCTAAGCCATACAACATTACACATTGAACTATTGAGTAATCATCAGAACGTGCCTGCCAGGCGTTCGCAATGTCTGCAGACTCTACTGGAGAGGGTGGTTCACCAAGCGGTGCATCAAGGAGATAAGCCTTTTGGGAAGCCATGAGGATAATCCTCAGATTACGGGCCCAGTCTACAAAGTTACTTCCATCATCTTTCAACTTAGCTTTCTCTAGGAACGCATTGAAATTTAGGGGTGCTACTGCGCGAGCCATTGATCTACAACATAAATTTTAAAAAAGACAACTTAGACTATTGTTCAAGATAATGAGTTTAGTTAATCATATTACTTAAAAAACTCCCACTCAAATTGACATGCCTCGGGTAATTCGAGTGTTACATGATCCAAATTCACCAACCCAAGTCCAATCATCACGTGAGATGAGGTGGTTTCAATGGTGAACATCTCCATGTTGATCATATCTACTATATGACTCATGTTCGACCTTTCGGTCTCTTGTGTTCCGAGGCCATGTCTGTACATGCTAGGCTCGTCAAGTTTAACCTAAGTGTTCCGCATGTGCAACACTGTCTTGCACCCATTGTATGCGAATGTAGAGTCTATCACACCCGATCATCACGTGGTGTCTCGAAACGACGAACTTTCGCAACGGTGCACACTCGGGGAGAACACAATTTTATCTTGAAATTTCAGTGAGGGATCACCTTATAATGCTACCATCGTCCTAAGCATAATAAGATGCATACAAGGATTAACATCACATGCAAATCATAAGTGACATGATATGGCCATGATCTTGTGCTTTTGATATCCATCTCCAAAGCAACGACATGATGTTCATCGTCACCGTCATGACACCATGATCTCCATCATCTTGATCTCCATCAATGTGTCGCCATGAGGTTGTCATGCCAACTATTGCTTCTACAACTATTGCTAACTCATAGCAATAAAGTAAAGCAAAACAGCGAAAATAAATTAAAGACAACCCTATGGCTCCTGCCGGTAGCCGTACTCATCGACATGCAAGTCGTGATTATCTATACAAAACATGATCATCTCATACATCACATATATCTCATCATGTCTTTGGCCATATCATATCACAACATACCCTGCAAAAACAAGTTAGACGTCCTCTAATTGTTGTTGCATGTTTTACGTGGCTGCTATGGGTATCTAGCAAGAACGATTCTTATCTACGCAAAACCACAACGGTGATACACAAATTGCTTTTCAACCTTCTCAAGGACCGCCTTTGTCGAATCCGATCCAACTATAATGGGAGAGACAGACACCGCCAACCATCTTTATGCAACAAAGTCACATGTCAGTCGATGGAACCGGTCTCTCGTACGTGGACGAGTAAGGTTGGTCCGGGCCGCTTCATCCCACAATACCGCTGAATCAAGAAAAGACCAAGGGAGGAAGCAATCTGAATATCAACGCCCACAAACTCCTTTGTGTTCTACTTGTGATCTCATCTACGCATAGACCTAGCTCATGATGCCACTGAAGGGGAACGTTGCATGGGAAACAAAAAATTTCCTACGCACACGCAAGATCTATCCATGGTGATGAGCATCTACGAGATGAGAGATCGGATCCACATACACTTGTAGATCGCTAAGCGGGAAGCGTTAAGAAACACGGTTGATGTAGTCGAACGTCTTCGCGATCCAAATCGCAAGTCGTCCCGCGATCCAATCACGATCCGTCCCGATGTAGCGCCGAACGGACGGCACCTCCGCGTTTAGCACACGTACAACTCGATAACGATCTCCGCCTTCTTCATCCAGCAAGAGGGGGCGGAGAAGTAGATGAGTACTCCGACAGCACAACGGCGTGGTGACGGTGGTGGTGGAGCTAATCCGGCAGGGCTTCGCCAAGCACCGCCGAACTAATCTAGAGGAAAAACGGTATAGACGGGGGGAGAGAGGGCTGCACCGTGGCTTGGGGTGCGGCTGCCCTCTCTCCCCTCCAATATATATAGGAGGCAGGGGGAGGGGCTGGCGCCCTAGGGTTTCTCCTAGGGTCGGCCGAACCAGGGGGTGGAGGAGTCCACCTCCAACTAGGAGGTGGGCGTGGGAGGAGTCCTCCTCCGATTAGGACTCCTCCCCCTGTCCTCTTTCTCCTGTGCATAGGCCCATAGGGCTGGCCGCACCAGCCCAGCAGGGGCTGGTGCGCCACCACTAAGGCCCATGTGGCCCCTTGGGGTGTGTGGGCCCCACTTGGTGAACCCCCGGAACCCATTCGTCACTCCCTGTACACTGTCGGAAATGCCTGAAACTTTTCCGGAGTTCAAACACCACTTTCCTATATATCAATCTTTACCTCCGGACCATTCCGGAGCTCCTCGTGACGTCAGTGATCTCATGCGGGACTCCGAACAACCTTAGGTCACCACCATACATAACTCAATACTACCGAAACGTCACCGAACGTTAAGTGTGCAGACCCTGCGGGTTCGAGAACTATGCAGACATGACCGAGACACCTCTACGGTCAATAACCAATAGCGGGACCTGGATGCCCATATTGGTTCCTACATATTCTAAGAAGATCTTTATCGGTTGAACCTCTATGTCAAGGATTCAGTTAATCCCATATACTCTTCCCTTTGTTCTTCGGTATGTTACTTGCCCAAGATTCGATCGTCGGTATCTCTATACCTAGTTCAATCTTGTTACCGGAAAGTCTCTTTACTCGTTCCGTAATACAAGATCCCGTGGCTAACTCTTTAGTCACTTTTCTTGCAAGGCTCATTGTGATGTTGTATTACCGAGTGGGCCCTGAGATACCTCTCCGTCACACGGAGTAACAAATCCCAGTCTTGATCCATGCCCACTCAACAGACACCCTTGGAGATACCTGTAGAACATCTTTATAGTCACCCAGTTACGTTGCGAAGTTTTAGACACACAAGGCACTCCTACGGTGTCAGTGAGTTGCATGATCTCATGGTCATAGGAACGGATACTTGACATGCAGAAAACAATAGCAATAAACTGACACGATCATATGCTACGTTCATAGTTTGGGTCTTGTCCATCACATCATTCTCCTAATGACGTGATCCCGTTATCAAATGAAATCTCATGTCTATGGCTAGGAAACCTTGACCATCTTTGATCAATGAGCTAGTTTACTAGAGGCATACTAGGGACACAGTGTTGTCTATGTAACCACACATGTATTTGTGTTCCAATCAATACAATTATAGCATGGATAATAAACATTTATCATGAATAAGGAAATATAATAATAACCACTTTATTATTGCCTCTAGGGCATATTTCTAACACATGGGCCCCTTTTGGGGTCGGCTGCCCAGCCCACCAGGGGCTGGTGCGCAACCTCTTAGGCCCATGTGGCCCCCCGGGGTAGGTGGGCTCCTCCCGGTGGACCCCCGGAACCCTTTCGGCACTCCCGGTACACTACCGGAAACACCCGAAACCTTTCCGGAACCCGAATACCACTTTCCTATATATAAATCTTTACGTCCGGAACCCTTTCGGCACTCCCGGTACGTTAAGTGTGCAGACCCTGCGGGTTCGAGAACTACGTAGACATGACCGAGACACCTCTACGGTCAATAACCAATAGCGGGACCTGGATGCCCATATTGGTTCCTACATATTCTACGAAGATCTTTATCGGTCGAACATATACAGTTACGTTGCGACGTTTGATACAGACAAGGTACTCCTTCAGTGTCAGTGAGTTACATGATCTCATGGTCATAGGAACATATACTTGACATGCAGAAAACAATAGCAATAAACTTGACACGATCATATGCTACATTCATAGTTTGGGTCTTGTCCATCACATCATTCTCCTAATGATGTGATCCCGTTATCAAATGACAACTCATGTCCATGACTAGGAAACCATAGCCATCTTTGATCAACGAGCTAGTCCATCAGAGGCTTACTAGGGACACATTGTTGTCTATGTACCCACACATGTATTTGAGTTTCCAATCAATACAATTATAGCATGGATAATAAACAATTATCATGAACAAGGAAATATGATAATAACTAATTTATTATTGCCTCTAGGGCATATTTCCAACAGTCTCCCACTTGCACTAGAGTCAATAATCTAGTTCACATCACTATGTGATTAACACCCAATGAGTTCTGGGGTTTTATCATGTTTTGCTTGTGAGAGAGATTTTTAGTCAACGGGTCTGCAACATTCAGATCCGTGTGCACTTTGCAAATCTTATGTCATACTGTAGATGCTACTACCACGCTCCACTCGGAGCTATTCCAAATGGTGCCCCACTATACGTATCCGAATTGCTACCCAGAGTCATCTGGATTGGTGTCAAAGCTTGCATCAACGTAACTCTTTACGACAAAATCTTTATCACCTCCATAATCGAGAAATATTTCCTCAGTCCTCAAGTTACTAAGGATAATTTTGACCGCTGTCCTGTGATCCACTCCAGGATCACTCTTGTACTGAAAGTGCTAGTTATCGACTAGAGAGGGGGGGGGGGGGGGGGGTGAATAGGCGATTTTTATGAAAGGCTTCGAAACGATGTAAGTATTCGAAGTATGCGGAAGCGATACAAGATCAGGTAGGGATAGTAATCAAAGGTCTAGTCTAGGCATGCATTACAGTGAAGACATATGAGCAGGTTAAGCATTATCATCATGCATACTAAGATGAGTCGAAGACAAACTTAGACAGTATGAAGATAAACAACAGATATGAATGTCTTCAGGACAAGTCTTCAAACAATGAACAAGCAAAGGCTTCACGATACAAAACAGGAATTTAAGAAAGTGAAGGATAGAACCAGTTGCTTGACGAAGACACATGATTTGTTGGACCAGTTCCAGTTGCTGTGACAACTGTACGTCTGGTTGGGGAGGCTGAGTTTGAACTCAGAAGACCTCGTCTTCACCTTATTCCCCTTGAGCCGAAGTCACTTAGACAACGCCCAATCACTTTGGTAAGTCTTTAGGGGAGACTTCCGAAACCCGTAAAACTTGGTCACCCGGCGATCCACAATGACTCTTGGATTGCTCTAGACCCAGACGCCTAACCGTCTGGAAGATCACAGTCTTCAAGTGTAATAAGTCTTCAGTTCTCTCAGAACAGAATGACTTCGGTGATGCTCAAACACACTAGCTCTAGGTGTTTAGATGTATCCTCGCAGGATGTGTCTCTCTCAATGTCTTCGAGGTGGGTTGCTCCAAAACAACAACAACCGTATCTCTCTCTGAGCAGCCACCTTCTCATGGTGGAGGGGTGGGCTATTTATAGCCAGCGGGCAACCCGACCTGATATGACCGAAATGACCCTGGGTCAATGGCCAACCAACACGTGTCACAACGGTCGGATTTCAAACACACGCGGCAGCTTTACTTGGGCTACAAGTAAAGCTGACTCAACCAGCTCTAGAAGAGATTTCCTCTCAATGTATTCACTCGAAGACATAGGTATGGATTGAGCATCACGTCATCATCTGACTTCGATCACATCGACCCCACTTAATAGTACGGTGGTTCCTATGACTCAGGAAAGAAGAAACAAAACTACCAAAAGACTTCGTCTTCGCGTTTCATTGTCTTCGGACGAATGTCTTCGTCAACCACCAATGGCTTCAGCCGTCATCAATGTCTTCAGACATTTTTGGGGGTCATCTTCGACGGCTAAACCGAAACTGCAGGGACTTCTCTCTGTGTTAACCTATGAACTCTCACAAACACATTAGTCCCTCAACCACGTTTGTCTTCGATACTCCAAAACCATACAAGGGTGGCACTAGATGGACTTATAATCTCCCCCTTTTTGGTGATTGATGACAAACTGGTTGAAGTTTTCAACGGGGATAAAAAAATGTGTGAAGATAAGGTTTTGAACATTTTTATTACAAGATATAGAGAGCCCCCCCTTGAAGATGTGCATATGAAAATTTTGCTTTGAATGCAAGTGCACATGGCAGGTTGTAGTTTGTGGAGATCTCCCCCTATACCTTGTAATCCAATCACTATGCTTTAACAGATATGTCAAAGATAATGAAGTGCATAATGAAAAATGGGCGTCTGCAGAATGACTTCGAGCGCATAAAATCACTTGAAGAAGCGCCAAAGAGTACAGTAAACATAAAGTGCAAACGTCCATCAGGACTTAAGTTTTACAACCCAAAACAGCAAATGTTCAAAAACGAGAGTTGTAAACTTAGCAAAAATAACACCCAGCCCTTATTAGTAGACCTGCTTGAAGACTATCATCCAATGCTTCTCCCCCTTTGTCATCGAATGACCAAAAAAGGGACGAAGACATTGAAGAACTACACGTTCCCAGCAGGTGTCGATGAAGACGGTGCAGCAGGGTCTTGGGGAGCTGGTGAAGTGGAGCGTGGTGCAGTGTCGCGACGCCGAGTCGATGAAGGCACAAAGGTGGCATCATCAGCTTCATCTGCGAGCCTGACGTTGGCGGAGGGAGCTGAAGAAGGGAAATCACTGTCTTCGAGGGATGGAGTCTTGCGCCATTTCTCCGCACTGGGAGGTGGTGCACCAAATCTGTAGCGGGGGTGAAAGCCATCTTCTCGAAGCTCATCCTCAGGAGCCAGCAGAGTTAAAGTCCTCCATGAGCGGCGACTGGTTTCATAAGCCACAAAGGCATTCTTGGTGGCGAGGTTGCGAACATGATTGACATCTTGCATCATGGAATGCATCCGGCGCCGAGTCCATTCATGGTGCTTGTCTTGCCTTTGGATCAGTGAAACAAGAAGTTCACGATCAGTGAGTGCACGCTCTCTTCTTGATAGGCGTTGACGAGGTAGGGTGCTGGCAGTGGCTTCGGTGTTGGTAGCACCAGATCTGGGTTGTCGAAAAGCACCAATAAGTCTTGCCCTTGATGGATCAGAAGGAATGTGAAGACCTTCAATATCAGCAGTGCCACTAGTGCCTTCGACAATAGGATTCTTTCTCTTGGATGGATACAGATCTGCTGGCACAACTTCAATATCTGGAAGATAAACTCCATGGTTGTGAGCAGAAGGAAGAAACCTGGTGTTGGTTCTGTACTTGATGAAGCGCGTGATCCAGGGAGCATATATCTTCGGCTCGAGGACATTGAAACAATTGGCAGCAAGGTTGCGAAGAAATAAGTCTTGAAGATTGAACGTGATGCCATATACAATGTTGTAGAGCAATGTATTCAGAGGCCCTTCAATCTTGCGGGATGAGTTGTGCTATTTAATCGGCCAGATAGTGGGCCGAAGAATATGATAGATAGTCCTGGGCAAGTACTGAAGATCATCCACAAAGAATGAAGTGGGCAATTCTGCATCTCTAGCCAAAGGCTTCATCATTGTTAGCATTTCAGTCATGTTGGGTTCTCGCATTTGGAAGAGGCTTCGAGTGGCAATCTCATAGGCTTCAGAGCGAGGATCCAACTCTTCACCAGAGGCAGCAAGGGGAGTTGCAGGAAAGAAGTCCAGTGGTGAAGCAGTGATATGTTCATCCCTTATCACAAACTCCATCTGCCAAGTGTTCAAGTCACGACCGAAGCCAGAGATGTGGAGAGTTGAGTAGAACTGGAGGATGAGTTCCTCATTCCAGTCTTCATGGTCAGTGCAGAAAGGCAGGAGACCCACATCTCGAAGACAATCCAGTGCTTGATCAAAACAGGGAAGACCTTTCATAGATTCAAAGCTGAGATGTTTGTGGGGAAAGATCCTGTTCTGACCGTAGAGCACACACATGTAGTACTGACGTTGTGGAGCAGTCCAGAACCTGTCAGACTGTATTCTTGCACGCTTGTATGGATTGCGTTCAGAGTTGAAGAAGGTGTTGTTCAGCCTGAACCTTTCCAACTCGAAGACTAAGGGTCTTGCAGGGCCAGACTGGCGAAGACTTGGAAGACGCGGCATGGGGTTCATGACGTTGGGGCTCCGATCAAGGTGGAACTCATACTGTGGTCCCATCCGTGGTGGTGCAACAGGACGAGGCCATCTGATAGGAACCATCTCTCCTTCCCTATTGCGAGCCATCACAATGTTGACCTCATTGTCTTCAGTTGATGGTGTGGCAGGAACAGGAGGTCTATCTGGTGAGGGGGCATTGGCATCGCCCATTGTGGCATCGGCAGCATTGTCTTCGGCTGTCGTGTTCTCTGTTGCAGGTTGGCTGGGAGGTACATCTTCAATCATCAGCACTTCTTCGACTGGTGCAGTTGGTGAAACTCGTATTTCGTCTTCAGGAATAGGAGACATTGGAGCGCGAGGACCTCGACGAAGACGTTTGAGTGGGGAAGTGCGGGTGGTGGTTTCAATCTCCTCTGGAGCAAATGGAGATTCTGGTGAGGCTGGTACTGGTGGGAAGAATGGCGGTGATGGTGTACCGGGTTTAGCTTCAAGTACATCTGGCCGGAGGGGAGTCCCAATATCCACAAAGTCACTTGTGGGCTGTTGGGAGGAAAACCATTGGCACGTCCACCTGTGGAACATGTTCTGGCTCAACATTGGCTTCAGCACCAATGTCATCATGAGCAAAGTCTTCAGCTGCTGGAGTGTCTTCAGCAGCTGGGAAATCTTCTGGTTTTTGAGTCTCTGTGGAAGCAGACTCATGCAAAACAACTCGTCTCTCCAAGTTTTCTGAGGCAGGAGGAGCCACAGAGATTGGCTTGATGAGCAGAGGCTCTTGTTGAGGAGCAGGGGTTGATGACGGAGCAGTAGGGGGTACTGGTGTTTTGTCTTGTGCTGGCTCTGAAGACTTTGATTTTCTTGTCTTCAACCTCTTCGGAGGTTGGGCTTCAGAGGCAGCTGCCTTGCGCTTTTTGGCTTCAGCTTCAGCTTTCTTGGTCTTCTTGCTATCAGCAGCAGAGGAAGACGGAGGCGCATAAGGACCAGAGAAGCCAGCAGGAAACTCAATGCCATGGCGCACAGATGGTGTGGGAGAAGGCACATCCGAAGACATCGAAGCTTGCCTGGAGCATGCAATGACTTCAAGAGCTAGTGCAGGCTGGCCAAGTGCCTTTCTCTTTAGCATGTCATTGTGAGCTTGGACCATAATTGCAGTCTTTCGCTTGAGGTGCGCAAGGGCGCCCTTTACAGCTTCACATCGCTTCTCGAACACAGCCTTGAGATCTGCCATCATCAGCTGATTTCCCTTGATCTGCTCGGCAGAGAGTCTGTGCACATTTTGCTTGAATAGCTCTTTTTCATGACTAATCTTGGCCTTCATTTGTTTGGCCTTCTGAGCCACAGTCAGTTCCTCGTTCACAAGTCCTTGGAACGTGACACTCAGGCCAATTGGGAGCTGAAGAGCATCAATGCTGAGGGAGGGATTGGCAAACCATTCATCAATGAAGTGTTCAAAGATGACAGGGTCAAACAGAGGTAAGTCTTCGAGCCTTCTGGCTTCTTCTTCTTTCTGCTGGATGAGCCTAGCTAAGGCTTCATCGTCGAACTCATCGTCACACAGTTCAATCATATTTCCAGCGTCCATTAAAGACAGAGTTGGCTTCGGACCTCTGGAGGCAACAGCTTTCCTTTTCATACGCCGGTGAAGGCGATCTTCTTCCTCAGGCTCTTCAGGATTGACAGAGGGAGAACGCGAAGCTTGAGGTGAGGAGACAACCGACTTGGGAGGCTTCGAAGCTTTGGGCTTTGAAACCTTTGACTTCTTTAGAGGCTTCGGCCTTGGGGCTGGTGGATGCTCTTCATCATCGTCATCCGAGTCAGACTGTGTAGGATCTGGGCAGCCAAGAATGCTTGATGGATGAGGATTGCTGGGCAGTGGGGGCCTGAGCATGCACGGATAAAATCCCATGTTGATGGCTTTTGCCTTACTCTTCGGATGAAGATTTCTGTAAATGATGTCCGTCCATGGTGCCTTTTCAACACACTTCTCAGCATACTCCTTGGTGACAAAGTGGTAGTTGAACCACTCCACACTCCAATATCTTCGAATCCATTGGATTCGAGTCTTGCGCTGATGATAAGTTTCCCCCTCATCTGACTTGTATTGCTCATATAGATCTGGAGGAAGATCCTTAGCAGTATTCTTTCGTCTCTGCTTCCCTCCCTTCTTGACTGGTTTATCATCTGCCATTGGCTTCGGCAAAGGCTTCACAGGAGTGCGCAAGTATGAGCACGCACTAGAGGATTCCAGATGTATCTGCAAGTAGTCTGCAAGTGAATTCAGACTATGAGATCCAAGTGATTCTGCTGCGGACATGTATCTGTGAAAGAGTTAGAGACGCGAGGGAAGAGGAGAGGTCATATGCATTCTCAAAAGATTTGGAAGATAGCATAGTGTGTAGAAGACATTGACCTTTTACCGAAGACATTCACTTTTATAGCTTATATGGTGATTTCAGATTTGTACAAGTCCAAGGAATCGTACAAGTGAGGAATCAAACCAATCTTCATACCAAAAGGTGAAAGTATTTGGCAAAATATAGAGATCTAGATCTATATGCGGTTGAGTGGAAAGTGAAGAAACAACAACCGACTATTTTCAGTAGAAATTTCAGATCAAAACATGCGGTAAAAATAGCTTTTTACTAACCGCAAGGAAGAACGTGATGAACATCTCGACGAGGCGGAGAAGCCAAGCAGTTCGATCTGCCTCACCCTAACTCGGTGGAGGCAGACAGCTACGACGGCGGCGAGCGAAGGATGAACGCGGCCGGCATGAGTACGTCGTCGGAGAAGGCGTGGCAACTAAGCACTTCGTCTCCGGCGGCGATGGAATCCAGCGACGGCGCTAGGGTTTTGAGCACGTGGGTGGCGGAGGAAGGGGAAAGTAATAATGGAAGGGGGGTTAACTCGTACTTATAGGGTGTGGAAACCTCCGAACAAGTTGGACGGATATGCCCCTGACTCCTCGGTTTATGAGGACACATGGCATACATGCAACCCACCTGACAACCCACTACCATAATCGAAGCGGCGGCGCGGGAGTTGTTGCTAATAATGCGGAGACAGTTGAGATTTGAGAATTAAATATGTGGTTGATTTGTCTTCAACTGTCAAGGACACAGAGAAGACAGTCAACACGTGTCAATATAGAATGCATATGACTGGATTAGAACAGACTTGGACGAGGAAGAATAGAAGAGAATATCGGGTCCGATCACATTTGCCTAGGAAAAAGTTGACGACAAAGCTATAGGACAAATGCTGTATAGGACAAGGTTCTAATCCAAATGTAGATCTGCAAACAGTTTTCAACTGAAACACATATAAATTTTGTTCCGAAGACATTCAACTCTTGAAGACATGTGAAGAAGATGATATAAAAAGCAATGAGATGAAAAGAAGCAATGTCTTTGAGTTTGGTTGGTGGCGTTACCCACCGTATAAGAATGTTTGACTCAGACACGACGCACAATTATCGTGGCGCTCTGAAGTCATATTCTTCGTTAATTTATTCACACTCAGATTGTAAGTCTTCATGAATTGAAGACATATGTTACTTCGTGTGTTGTGCATCAAAGTCATCAACATGCATAAGCATTAGGATGTATTCCCATTCAAAGGACATTTGAGGATTCTAAGATATTTAGCTCACACCGCAACTTGCAAAACCTCTTCTCATCCAAAGGCTTCGTGAAGATATCTGCCAGTTGATCTTCAGTATCAGCATGCTTGATGTTGATGTCGCCCTTCATCACGTGATCCCGAAGAAAATGATGTTGTATCTGAATGTGCTTTGTCTTCGAATGCTGTACGGGGTTGTGGGAGATCTTGATTGCACTCTCGTTTTCACAGTAGAGAGGTACATACTTCAGGTTGATGTCGTAGTCCTTGAGAGTCTGCTTCATCCAAAGAAGCTGAGTGCAGCATGCGCCAGCAACAATGTATTCGGCTTCGGCAGTGGAGAGTGAAACACAGTTCTGCTTCTTGGAAGACCAACATACAAGAGATCGTCCCAGAAAGTGACAAGCGCCTGATGTAGACTTGTGATCAACTCTGTCGCCAGCAAAGTCAGAATCTGAATAGCCAATCAGCTCAAACTTTGAGCCCTTTGGATACCATAATCCTAGCGTTGGGGTGTGAGCCAGATATCTAAGTATTTGCTTCACAGCAAGGTGATGCGACTCCTTTGGTGCCGCTTGGAATCGGGCGCACATGCAAAAGCTAAGCATTATATCTGGCCTAGATGCACATAAGTACAATAAAGACCCAATCATGGAGCGATATACCTTCTGATCGAAATCTTTACCATTTTCGTCAGTGCAGAGGTGACCATTGGTAGGCATAGGCGTCTTGTAGCCTTTGGCTTCATTCATGCCAAATTTCTTGAGGCAATCCTTGAGGTACTTCTCCTGAGATATGAAGATGCCATTTGGTTGTTGTCGAATTTGAAGCCCTAGGAAGAATTTCAATTCTCCCATCATCGACATTTGATACTTTTCTTGCATCATATAAGCAAACTCATCACTGTATTTGTTGTTAGTACAACCGAAGATAATGTCGTCCACATATATTTGGCATACAAACAGTTCAACATCATAGGATTTAGTGAAGAGAGTGGGATCGAGTGAACCGGCTTTGAAGCCTTTCTTCTTGAGGAACTCCTTGAGTGTGTCATACCAAGCTCTTGGTGCTTGCTTGAGGCCATAGAGTGCCTTGTTGAGCTTGAAGACTTTGTCAGGATGCTTTGGATCCTCGAACCCTGGTGGTTGAGCAACATATACTTCTTCCTCAATCTTACCATTGAGGAATGCACTTTTGACATCCATTTGATATAAGCATATGTCATGATGGTTAGCATAAGCAAGCAGTATTCGAATGTCTTCGAGTCTAGCGACAGGTGCAAAGGTTTCACCGAAGTCAATACCCTCAACCCGTGAGTAACCTTGGGCCACAAGTCTGGCCTTGTTTCTGACGACTTGACTGGATTCATCTTGCTTGTTGCGGACGATCCACTTAGTACCGATGATGTTGTGCTTCCTTGGACCAGGACGCTTTACGAGCTCCCACACATTGTTCAGCTTGAACTGGTGAAGCTCTTCCTGCATGGCTTGAATCCATTCTGATTCCTCGAAAGATTCATCTACTTTGGAGGGTTTTGTGATAGACACAAAAGCAAAATGCCCACAAAGGTTAGCCAGTTGAGTAGCTCTTGAGCGAGTAAGTGGACCTGGTGCATTTATGCTGTCAAGCATTCTCTCAATTTGGACTTCATTTGCCACACGTGGATGAGCAGGGCGAAGACTTTGTTCTGGCTGCTGAGCACTGTCTTCGTCAATAGCATTATCTTCAGGTTCAACATTGTCTTCGCGCTGAGTGGATGGAGGAATGATCACTTCTTCAACCACAGGTTCTTCAGGCACAATTTCTCCAGTGCCCATCAGTCTGATAGCTTCATCAGGAGGTAATTCATCTAGCACAAGAGGTAGGTGCTCTCTTTGTGAGCCATTAGTTTCATCGAATCGCACATCTACAGTTTCAACAACCTTGTTGTGAAGGATGTTGAAGACCCTGTAGGTGTGCGAATCCTTACCATAACCAAGCATGAAACTCTCATGTGCTTTCGGTGCAAATTTAGAAGTGTGGTGTGGATCCCTTATCCAGCATCTTGCACCGAAGACTTTGAAATAACTTACATTGGGTTTCTTACCGGTGAGAAGCTCATAGGATGTTTTCTTGAAGAACTTGTGAAGATACAATCTGTTGATGATGTGGCATGCAGTGTCAATGGCTTCAGGCCATAGCTTCCGTGGTGTCTTGTATTCATCAAGCATGGTGCAAGCCATCTCAATAAGAGTCCTATTCTTGCGCTCCACGACGCCATTCCGCTGAGGGGTGTATGGAGCAGAGAACTCGTGAGTGATGCCAAGAGTGTCAAGATAGGTGTCCAAGCCCGTGTTCTTGAACTCAGTGCCATTGTCACTCCTGATGTGCTTGATCTTGATGTTGTAGTTGTTCATGCACCTATTTGCAAAGTGCCTGAAGACATCCTGCACTTCTGTTTTGTAAAGTATGATATGCACCCAAGTGAATCGAGAATAGTCATCAACAATCACGAAGCCATATAGATTTGCAGTGGTAGAGAAGGTCGAATAATGAGTGGGGCCAATCAGTGGTAGAGAAGCTCGAAGGGACGCGAGGTCGTCATGATTGTCTTCGAGGGGTGTTTGGCCCTAGTCATCTTCCCGACTTCACAGGCACCACAGAGGTGGTCCTTCTTGAACTTGACACCCTCGACGCCAATGATGAGCTTCTTCTTGGCGAGTGTGTGCAAGTTCCTCATCCCAGCATGTCCTAGCCTTCTGTGACATAGCCAGCACTCCGAAGCTTTTGCTAGAAGACATGAGGCAACTTGTGGTCCTACAGAGAAGTCTACCATGTACAAGTCACCTCTTCAAAAACCTTCGAAGACTTTGGTTTTGTCAGAGGCCATTAGTACCACACAACGAAATTTGCCGAATATGACGAGCATATCTAAGTCACAGAGCATTGAGATAGACATCAAGTTGTAACCAAGGGATTCGACAAGCATGACGTTTTCCATGTGCCGGTCCCTTGAGATAGCAACTCTACGTAGCCCGAATACTTTGCTGCTGCTTTTGTCAGCAAATACGATGTGATCTTTTGTTGGAGGTCGAAGAGTTTGCTCCATCAATAGGCTTCGATCACCCGTCATATGACTTGTGCATCCACTGTCCATAATCCATTCAGTGGTATTGGATTTGTCTTCCTGCATTGAGAATTAGTCGAGTTCACCAAAGCATGTAGGAGTAACATGCTAAGATGAAGATACAATAGTTGACAATGGTAGGTAAACTGAATGAGGTATGCATTAGTTTTCTTGCGTTCAGACAAGAATGTTTTCGGGTCCCCAGTGATGATCTTCGGGATAGGCTTGTTCCTATCTGGAGACCCGATGCTGCATAGAAGATATTAGTTCTTCTTAACCACCCACATGTGAAGGGGTGACTTAGAAGCAATGAGACGTAAGGCAACATCAGAGAATTTAGGCAAAGATGCCCTAATAGCACATTTCACAGGAGGGTTAGTGTACTCAAATGAATAAGCAGAGAAATTCTTGGTTGGATGAACATAGCGGTTCATGCCATTGTGTACATATTCATGAGTCATCTGAGTCTTTTCCTGCGAGACAGAATGGTTAGTGCCGTCATATGAAGACTTATGTCTTCTCGAAGACATTGATCTAGGATTTGTCTTCTTCTTGGGAGATGTCATCAAGACATTCACGCGAAGCTTCTCAAGAAGACATTTGGGAACCCAGATCTTCTTCATAGGAGAACCATTCCTGCAGTTGGTTCCAATAAATCTGGCAAACACTTCACCATTTTGACATTTGAACAATTTATAGTTGGAATCAAAGGATTCATCAATAATGAGAGGATTCACACAGTTGTAGCCTGATAATGTGGAAGGATCGACTGAAGGTCCTTTCGCAACAACCCATGTGGTTTTGGGGTACTGCTCAGGTGTCCAGTAGGATCCATCAACATTGAGGTTTCTTTCGAAACCTACACCCTCTTTCCTAGGGTTTTTGTTCAGTATAGTCTTCTTCAGGACATCACAAAGAATTTTATGTCCTTTCAGACTCTTGTACATGCCAGTTTCATGCAATGTCTTCAACCTATCATTTTCATCAGTGATAGCAGTGGCTTCCTTAGATGAGGGGTTAGGTGCCTGTCGGTGTCAAAACCGGCGGATCTCGGGTAGGGGGTCCCGAGCTGTGAGTCTAGGATCGATGGTAACAAGGGGACGAAGGAAACGATGTTTACCCAGGTTCGGGCCCTCCTATGGAGGTAAAACCCTACGTCCTGCTCGATTATATTGATGGTATGAAGGTTACAGAGTTGATCTACCTCAAGATCGACTAGATAAAACCCTAGATGAGTTTCTCTGTCGTACAATCTAAAACCCTCTCGGTTTATATAGACACCGGGGGGTACCTAGGGTTTACACATGACATGTCTCCTGTCGGGGATGGAAATGTCGATTCCCTCATCTTGACTTGGAGTGCACGACACGCCTTCAGGACTTCCTTCTAGAACACAGTGTCTCGATGTATCCGGCCCCTCCTGCGATAGTCAGAGTGCGGCCCACCAAGCCGGCCTATTGAGAGACAGGCCAGCGGCCCGAGGACCCCTTAGTCCAGGACTCCCTCAGTAGCCCCCGAACTAGCCCCCAACGCCAAGGGTCACAGCACTGGCAGCTTCACGTGATCAGAGTCTTCGGCTTGAGGGGTGAGTTCTTCTTCCTGTCAATGATCGGCTGGGACTAGTCTGGCTTCCGATGACGCGTAGTTCTTCCGATCATATGATTGTCCGGGCACCATGAGTTGCCTTGCCCCGAAGGCCAAACGTCCAAGTGTAAACAGTGTTTTCTGACGCCCCCTTCTAATGAAGGGTCGTGGCCTCCCACGACCGCTGAACCAGTTATGAAAACTCAATTCGCAGTTCGAGGCCATTTTTACATTGACACGACTCATCAATGTATAGATCGTGCTCCGTTTCACACGGGATATAATCAGCACCCTAAGTTTATTTTGCGCGTCCATAACGGCACGCACGCCTTGGGATGTGGAGAGACTCGCAGCGCAGCAAAAGGAGGCTAATCGGCGTGATGCCTCATAAAAGGGGGAAAAGCCCCAAGGATCACCCACGCTTCCCATTCGCATCCTCTGCTTTCCCAATCTTCCCATGCTCCGAGAGCCCAGATCTAGTTCTTCCTCAACTTCCCCTCCGAGCTTAGCCATGGAGGGTTCGGGCTCCATGGGCAAGTGGGAGGCCTCCACGGTCACCGACAAGGATATCCGTGAGCTAAAGCTCGCCGGCTACCTCCCCGCCAATGTCTTCCACCGCGCTCCAGAAGAGAACCAGGTCGTCCCCACCCCTAAGCAAGGCGAAAGGGTGGTATTTGTCCCCCATTTCATCCGGGGACTGAGCTTCCCACTCCACCCCTTTGTCAGGGGCCTCATGTTCTTCTACGGGTTGGACTTCCATGATCTTCCCCCGAACTCCTTTATGCATATTTTGGCTTTCATCATTCTTTGCGTAGCCTTCCTGCGGGTGGAGCCGCACTTCGGCCTGTGGCTCAAGGTCTTCAATGTCAAGCCGAAGATTGTCACGGGCGAGCACGCAGACCGCGGACGGGCGGTAATCAGCAAGCTCCCCCGCGTTGAGTGGCCAACTGGCACCTTCATCGACACAATCAAGATCTGGCAGAAAGAATGGTTCTACATCACCGAACCAAGGGATGAGAGCTGGGCGGCGCCTGCCGAGTTCAGATCCGGACCCCCTATGAGATTGACCTCGTGGCTCGGGAAGGGCCTCGACTGGGGGTCGGATGCAGAGTTGAAATTGCTGCAGAAGCGCATTACCTCGGTGATCGAGGCCAAGGTTGAGCTGGTCAATGTGGTCCAGGTCATGCTCCACCACCGTATTCTTCCCTGCCAGCGCCGGGCCTCCCCAATGTGGGCTTATCAGCTTGAGGACGAGCCTACCGTGCGCCAACTCTTCCGCACTACCTCTGAGAAGTTGTGGAAGGCATTATTCAAGCCTTGGAAAAACTGGCCGGCCAAGGAAGAGGATTCGGGCCTAAGCGCCGATAACCCACCTACCCAGGTACGGTATAATTTTAATCCATTGACTCTGTTTCTTTGACAAAAGGACTGAACGCCTTCCTTCATTTTCGCAGAAATGGTTGAGAAAAACCGCGAGAATTAACTGCCCGGTGCCACAACCCGAAGACCCCAGGTCGGAGTTGTTGACGGCGATGCTCATTGTGGCATCGTACTCGGCGCCCGAGAAGAAAGAGAAGAAGAAGAAGGGCAGAGAAGACCTCCGCATAAGGGACCAGCCGGACACTATGTCCGAGGAAACCCATGCCTCCTCTAGCCATGAGGAAGAGCATGAAGAAGGGGGGGGGGAAGGCGTTTCCCCCCTCATAAGAAAGAGGGCGGCGTCATCGGACGCCGCGGAGGATGTACCTCCTCCTGTCCTGAAGAGGGCGTGTCGGGCGAGGTTGATCCTGGCCGACGACAGCTCGGACTCTGATGCAGAGTCCGAGGACTTTGAGAAGGTTCCCCAAAGGAACCTAAGGGTCAAGCCCCCAGCTCAAAGGTATGAATCCGAAGACTCCCTGGGTCATTTATGCAAAGTTCTCCCAGGGCCGCGAAGGATGCCGCGGAGGTGTCATCCCGCCAGGCTCCTTTGGAGCCGAACACATGCGGTGGGGGTGACCACGCCATGGCCGAGGTCGATGCCTCGGTCGCTGAAGAGCAGGGGGAGAAAACTCCCCTGGCCGCTGAGGAGGAAGGGCGGAGGGATGTCCAGTCCCCTCCGAGGACATCTCCGGAGCATGCTGTGCCTCCGGAGCTACCGGTTCAGTCCCCGATCAGAGATCGGGCGGGCCGGTCACTACCGGTGCCACCGACGATTGGGTGGCCGGTCATGGAGGAGGCTCTCTCAAACGCCTCCATCTCCTAGGATCATCGCACTCTTATGGGTGCGGTTTTGCAAGGAATTCAGTCCGTCTATAGCAGACTGAAAGAGGCCTTCAATGGTCTCTTGATGGGCTTCAAGGTGAGTCACGTAATGCCCTTTTCCTGAACAATTTTAATTTTAATTTTATGCTATCTTTATATATGTAGTAGCCCCCGATCCCCGGATGGGTTTGCAAAAACGTACCCGGGGGTCAAACACTCAGGAGTGAACAACGATGCACAAGGCACCATTAGTCCCGCATTGTTCTAAAAGCCTTTAAGAGGACCAAACATAGAGTCATATCCTTGACATTTCGGGGGTTGGAATGCACATAACTGGATATATATTTTTTATTTTTTGTAGGCCTCATCATCGGCGGCGGCCGTTAATGCCGCTGAGCTTACCGAGCTAAATCAAAAGCTCAAGATCTCCGAAGAGGAGCTTGATAGCCTGAACAAGAGGTTCGATGAGGCACAAGGTAAGCCGAATTGTAACATCCGGGTTGTATATTGGTAATGATCCACACTGGTAACCTAGTGTAATTATTTATTTATTGCTTCCACAGCTTCAGCTTTGGAGGTTGAAAAACTCAAGGCCGAGCTCAAAAAGATGAAGCAAGAGGCCGCGGATGACAAGGCGGCCGCCGAACAAGCAGCAGCCGCGCTTTCCACTTTGAAAGCTGCTAGTGCTAAGCATGAGGGCCAGGTGGAGGAGGTGCAGCAGGAGCTCAAGGATGCCGGCACGAAGTGCGAGGCCCTTGAGCAGAAAGGCAAAGAACAAGCCACCGAGCTAGCCGCGCTGAAATCCGAGCTCCAAAAGGAGCGGGTGGACAGGCGGTCCTTTGAAGAGGAGGTTCGCCAAGTCAAGGCTGTCACAGATGGTAAGCCGTATTCACTACAATGCGCCTTTGGTGGTAGCAGGTTTGCTTTGCTCACCCAGGTGTGGCGTTCCTCAGGCGTCTGTGCGGATCTCCAGAAGAGTGCAGCGGACGCGAACGAGTTATATGCTTCGCGGGAGGAGGATGATGAGGCTCGGCTATTCTGGGCGCAGTTTAAGTCCCCCGAGTGCTCTCCTCTTCTGATCGAGCAGATGAAGCAACTGATGGAGCTGCACAGGATGGCGGAGCCGGCCATGAAGGATCTCTGCATTCGGCTGTGGCCTGAAGAGCCATTGCTGGGAAGCTACTTCGGCTTGGTGCAGAAACTGTGCGATGTTGCGCCTCGGATTGACGCGCTAAAGCGTTCTACATGCATCGAGGGAGCTCGGATGGCCTTTGCTAAGACCATGGTGCACTGGCCGAAGCTCAAGCCGACCGAGATGGCCACCGCACCCCCGCCCCCAGGAAAGGAGTACAGGCGCCCCGAGCGATACTTCTCCACAGTGATGGAGGGTGCTCGGGCAATAGAGGCCCAATGCTCCAAAGACGTTTTTTTATGAATGAACGCGTTGTAATATGTCCGAAGACTTTTAACGCTTTATAATCGATGTTGCATGGTTTATCATGTCTTATAAGTTTTTAGTTTATTTTGACTCCCATGTGGCCGTTTTATCTGAAAGTTGCGAGTCGTCGGCTTCAGCCCGCACGTAGATACTATGCGAGGTGTCTCTGCCTCCGCAGTGTGACCCTTAGCCGAGGTATCGGTGCCCGAAGGCGGTAGTGCGAGGGGGACAAGGCAATCGGACTATGATGCTTTATCGCTTTCACTTAGCCGTAGGAGCGTAAAAAAAATGTGGGGGCTGATGACCAGCCCCCAAGTGTTTTGTGATGTTTGGATGTACCGGGGCCGAGGCCAGCATCACATGGTTTGTATAAGTACGAAACCCTTCGTATAACACGGAATAACCTCTATCGATTTTTTAGTATGACACTTATGCTCGGATTTGCAGACCGGTTCTCACTTACTATGACGGTCAGTTTTTAGCTTTCTCCCCTGAGGTGCTTGACCAGGTGAGCTGGAAACACAATCGCAGTGGTTCTCCCTTTGCCCTTTTAGCCGAATGAGCGGAACGTAAGAGGGCAAACACAGGAGCCGGGCAACCCAACTATTGACCCAAGACATAGTTCGGATCCGATGCATATAAAGCAAAATCCAAGATGCCGAACACGCAATCGGGTGTGTCAGAGTGATGCTTAGCGTGATATTTTAAATTCAATCCCCCGGTATATTAGCCGGTTGCATCGTAATGTATACCAAACAGTTTTCGCAAGAAGCATTGATGAGGGAAGAACAGAGTATGTATAAAATACAGCGAAGTTGCCATGTATAATGGTCTTGTATTTGCTCAATAATTCTTATAGCTTAGATTGCCGAAGCAACTGTTTACAGGTATTTGAAGATGAAATATAAAATTTACAGAGGAGAGGTTGTACCAGGGGTCTTTGATTGGTGGCTTGACGTCCTCGATGTGCCCTGTCGCCTGTCCGTTCCTGTGCCTCTTAGGGAGTTGCATTCCTTTAAGGGTGATGCTGTCGTCGAGCGGACCTTGGGAAGAAGGTCTTGAGAAGTCGCCGAAGTATGGATGAGCTTTACGCTTTAGCAGGTCCTTGAAGGTACCTGTCTTATGTCCGAGAACGTGTACTGGTAATGGTTCGGTCCAGCCGAACACATACCCTTTAATGGTTGTTCCCCACTGCTGCCCATGGAATCTTGAGTGCGAAGTTGTGCCTTCTTGGCACGTGTTTGACGGTCATTAGGGCTGTGCAATGGGGAGCGTGTCCCTATTTCTGGGGAGAAGAAGATTCTGGGAGTTCGGATTGAAACCGAGCTCGTTTGTCAACCTTACGTGCCTTTATGGCAGATTTCGGTGTTTGCCGACCGTCCTCGTAATGGAATTCGGCCGCTAGGGCCAATGCATGTTCCTCAGTTCAGAGGGAATGCTCTGTGTTGCCGTTGACAGTGATGACCCCCTTGGGCCCGGGCATCTGGAGCTTGAGGTATGCGTAGTGTGGGACGACGTTAAAGCGAGCGAACGCTGTACGGCCTAGCAGGGCGTGATAACCTCTGCGGAAAGGTACGATGTCAAAGATCAAGTCCTCGCTACGGAAGTTATCGGGCGAACCGCACACCACTTCCAGGCTCACAGAGCCCGTGCACCGGGCCTCGAAGCCTGGGATCACTCCTTTAAAGGTAGTGTTGCTGGGTTTGATCCTTGACGGATCTATACCCATCTTTTTCACCGTATCTGAGTAGATCAGATTTAGGCTACTTCCTCCGTCCATTAGGACTTTAGTGAGGTGATACCCATCGATAATGGGGTCGAAGACGAGGGCCGCCGAACCCCCATGACGGATACTGGTCAGGTGATCTCGTTGATCAAAGGTGATCGGGTAGGCCGACCATGGGTTAAACTTCAGGGCTACAGGCTCTACGGCGTAGACCTCTCGAAGTGCGCACTTCCTCTCCTTTTTAGGTATATGAGTGGCGTATATCATGTTCACAGTCTTTACCTCTGGAGGGAACTGCTTCTGACCTCCATTGCTCGGACCGCGGGGCTCCTCGTCGTCCTCGCTGCGTTGGCCCTTGCCTTGCTCTTCGGCTGCGAGTTTGCCGGCCTATTTGAACACCCAACAGTTACTGTTGGTGTGGTTGGCGGGCTTGTCTGCAGTGCCATGGATCTGGCAAGGCCTCTCCATGATTTTGTCCAGCGGGGTGGGTCTGTCGTGATTACCTTTGGGAGGCTTCTTCCGCTGCCCGGATCGAGGGTTGCGGAAGCCAGCGTTAACGGCCGTGTCGTCGGCGTCACTAGTGCTGTGCCGTCGTTTATTTTTGTTGTGTCGTGGTTTCCCGTTTCCATCCTGAGCTTCGGAGGTGCCGGGGTCTTCGGGGTTGTGGCTTCGTCTCGCTAGCCAGTTATCCTCACCCGCGCAAAAGCGGGTCATGAGTGATGTAAGGGCGGACATGGTCCTAGGTTTATCCTGACCGAGCTGGCGAGCCAGCCATTCGTCCCGAATATTGTGCCTGAAAGAGGCTATAGACTCGGCATCTAGGCAATCGACGATCTGGTTTTTCTTGGTCAAGAACCGATTGGACGAGCGGACTCTCCTACCTTTTGGACGACATTGCTTAGGTCAGAGGAGTCCAGAGGCCGTACATAGGTGCCCTGGAAGTTAGATCGGAATGCATCCTCGAGATACTCCCAGCTCCCGATAGAATTTTTGGGGAGACTGTTTAACCAGTGCCGAGCTGGCCCCTTAAGTTTAAGGGGTAGATATTTGATGGCGTGGAGATCATCTCCTCGTGCCATGTGAATGTGGAGGAGGAAATCCTCGATCCACACTGCTGGGTCAGTTGTTCCGTCGTATTGCTCTATGTTCACGGGTTTAAACCCTTCCGGGAACTGATGCTGCATCACCTCGTCAGTGAAGCACAGTGGGTGGGCAGCGCCTCTGACCCGGGCTATGTCACGCCGGTAGTCGGCGTCTGTTTTGGCCCGATTTTGTTCCCGACCTCTATTGTTTCGGTCAAGCCAAGGCCGGTACCCGTCCCGTCTATCGGGGGAGTACCCTCTAGATCCGTAGATGGATCTCGTGCGGCCTGTTCTATAATCCAGGTCGTGTCGCAGGTCGTACCTGTCCTCAGGCTCCATTGGCTCCTTTCCCCTTCTGCGGGGTATCGCCGGCCTATAACCGGTGTCGCCAGCCGTCCTATCTCGTCCTCGGGGAGGGCGGTCCGGCTGGTCGTATGGAGTGTGCTTGGGGGATGACGCATTAGGGAGCTCGTCATCAAATTGTGGCAGCAGCCGTTGGCGTGGATAGCTCTTGGGTTGGTCCAATAGACCGGTACCGTATCCTTCCTCGGCTAACAGGACCCTCGTCCATCTATCATTGAGGGTATCTTGTTCGGCCTTAATCTGCCGTTCTTTTGCCTTTAGGCTTCGGGCAGTGGCTATAAGCTGTTGCCTAAACCATTCCTGATCCTCAAGGTTTTCGGGGACGATAAAGTCTTCGGCTTCCGGGCTATCCTCCTCCTCTACAGGGGGGAGGTAGTTGTCATCCTCGGAATCGTTTGGATCTTCGGGGTCGCGCTGGTCCTCCGGCCCTTCCTGGTCCTCTAGCGGCTGCTCGGGGATATCGGGATCGCCGAGGTCTTCCGGGGTATTGTTTTCCCTAGTGCCAGCAATAGCTTCCCTTCCCTTTTTTGTCTTTGATCACTTGCGCGGTTTCCGGCGCCTTGACGGCGCTTTGCCCGATTTATCACCATTATTTGCGGGTGTGCGCTCACCGTTATCGGCTGTAGTATCCACCATGTAAACGTCGTAGATGGAGGTGCCAGTCCATCGCTCGGTGTTGACGGGGGTGGGAGCGCGATCCTCTTCATCCATGTCTTCTGCCTCCTCGGAGGCGTAGTCCAACATATCGGTTAAATCTTTGACAGTGGCTACGAAGTGGGTGGTGGGTGGGATGAAAAATTCCTCTTGACCCGCCTTAAGACCGATCTAACAATGGATCAGGGTTGGGTCGCCAGTAATTTTCATCGATAAGATCCGATCTAGAGCTTCGTTGAGTGTCGAGAGCTCGATCGGGTCAATTTGCTCAGCGCTTTCGGAGTTAACCTCCGATGTGTCCGCACAAGAAGTGTGTTCGGCAGGAGCTGGTACCCGGCCATCTGGCGCTATGGCCGGATCCGGACTAAAAGCAGATCATCGACGGGGTTGGTCCCGTGGGCGGGGCCGAAAGCGACATCCGAGGTTAAACCCTCGGAGTCCTCGGGTGCGTCGGATGAGACTGCGAGCCCGGTGAGCGAAAGATCGCCCCGAGAGTCTACGGAGAACTCTAGGTTCCCGAATCTGACCTCTTGATAAGGGGCGAAATTCCTGACCCGGCCAAGATCGACGGTCGGGTCAGCGTGCAGCACAATGCTGCCGAAAGCGAAGATCTGTCCAGGGATGAAGGAGTCTCTGTTCTGGACTTCTTCGTTAATGACAACGAGAGCCATCGATTCCTTTGGCGATCACAGCGGAACTCTCAATGAAAGCACCAATGTCGGTGTCAAAACTGGCGGATCTCGGGTAGGGGGTCCCGAGCTGTGAGTCTAGGATCGATGGTAACTAGGGGACGAAGGAGACGATGTTTACCCAGGTTCGGGCCCTCCTATGGAGGTAAAACCCTACGTCCTGCTCGATTATATTGATGGTATGAAGGTTACAGAGTTGATCTACCTCGAGATCGACTAGATAAAACCCTAGATGAGTTTCTTTGTCGTACAATCTAAAACCCTCTCGGTTTATATAGACACCGGGGGGTACCTAGGGTTTACACATGACAGGTCTCCTGCCGGGGATGGAAATGTCTATTCCCTCATCTTGACTTGGAGTGCACGACGCGCCTTCGGGACTGTGTCTCGATGTATCCGGCCCCTCCTGCGACAGTCAGAGTGCGGCCCACCAAGCCGGCCTATTGAGAGACAGGCCAGTGGCCCGAGGACCCCTTAGTCCAGGACTCCCTCAGTGCCACAGATACAGTTGAAGATAAAGCATTTTCAGAAGAATTTGAACATTCAGCAGTTGAGTCATTAGCTTCACGTGCAATACATTTTAAGCGTGGAGCATCAAATTCATCCTGAGCGGTACTGATCTGCTCTGCTAGGAGTGAGTCGTTTTCCTTCCGTAGGTCATCATGTGCTTCCCTCAACTTTTCTAGATCAATCTTTTTCTGAAGATATTCAAGAGAAAGCTTTTCATGATCAGTTGAGAGAGCATCATGACGACTTTGGAGATCCTCAAACCTTGAACGAAGACTACGCATGTCTTCAGCCATAGTTTCATTCAGACTCATCTCTTCGCGCAACAGGTCATCGCTTTTTTCTAAAGTAGTTTGCATCTTCTCCATGGCATGTTGTTGCTTGGTGGCAATTTTTACAAGTTTAGCATAGCTAGGTTTCTTGTCATTATCAGATTCAGCTTCAGATTCAGAGTCATGACATGAGGATTTTGAGGATACCTTGGAGGCTTTTGCCATGAAGCAGTAAGCCGGAGTAGCATCATCATCGCTGGCTTCGGTGAAGAAGGAGCCATTGTCTTCGGGTTCGAAGACAAACGTGGAGAGATATTCCGAAGCCATTGCTAGTCCAGCTACTTCAGCGTCAAATTCCTCCTCAGATGCTTCCTCAACTTCTGAACCGGATTCAGACTGTGAATCCATCTCCTTTCTGATGAAGGCATGTGCCTTGCCAGATGACCTCTTCTTGTGTGATGAAGACTTTGCATACTTCTTCTTCTTCTTCTTGTCATCAGAGTCATAGTCCTTGCTCTTCTTCTTGGATTCCTTCTCCCATCGAGGATAATCAGTAATGAAGTGACCAGTTTTCTTGCACTTGTGACAGGTTTGCTTCTTGCTGTCCTTTGAAGACATATCTCCAGACCTCTTGGAATCACGTCTTGAAGATTTTGCATAGCGTTTTGACTTGGCAAACTTCCAAAACTTTCTGACAAGCAAGGCAAGTTCCTTTCCAAAGTCTTCAGCACCATCAGAACTGCATTCAGAGTTGTCTTCTGATGAAGACACAACTTTGGCCTTCAATGCACGGGAGCGATTGTAGCTTGGTCCGTAGATATCTCTCTTCTCAGCTTGTTGGAATTCGTGGGTGTTCAACCTCTCGAGTATATCAGTTGGGTCCAAACTCTTGAAGTCGGGGCGCTCTTGAATCATGAGTGCGAGAGTGTCAAAAGAGCTGTCAAGTGATCGGAGTAGCTTCTTCACTACTTCATATTTGGTGATATCAGTGGCACCGAGTGCATTCAGCTCATTTGAGATGTCAGTGAGGCGATCAAAGGTGAGCTGAACATTTTCGTTGTCGAGTCTTTTGAAGCGGTTGAACAAGTTGGGAAGCACATCAACACGAGAGTCTCTTTGAGATGAGACGCCTTCGTTTACTTTGGACAGCCATTCCCAGATTTGCTTGGAGGTGTTAAGTGCACTCACACGGCCATATTGTCCTTTGGTCAGATGACCACAGATGATGTTCTTGGCGGTGGAGTCGAGTTGCGCGAACCTCTTCACATCAGCAGCGGTGACACCTTCGCCAACATCAGGAATGCCTGCCATGACGACATACCATAGGTCGTTGTCAATGGCTTCGAGATGCATGCGCATTTTGTTCTTCCAGTAGGGGTAGTCCGTGCCATCGAAGACAGGGCACGCAACGGAGACCTTGATTATCCCTGCAGTCGACATAGCTAAAACTCCACGGTGGTTAAACCGAAACACAGAACAAGGGAGTACCTTGCTCTGATACCAATTGAAAGTGCTAGTTATCGACTAGACGGGGGGGGGGGTGAATAGGCGATTTTTATGAAAGGCTTCGAAACGATGTAAGTATTCGAAGTATGCGGAAGCGATACAAGATCAGGTAGGGATAGTAATCAAAGGTCTAGTCTAGGCATGCATTACAGTGAAGACATATGAGCAGGTTAAGCATTATCATCATGCATACTAAGATGAGTCGAAGACAAACTTAGACAGTATGAAGATAAACAGCAGATATGAATGTCTTCAGGACAAGTCTTCAAACAATGAACAAGCAAAGGCTTCACGATACAAAACAGGAATGTAAGAAAGTGAAGGATAGAACCAGTTGCTTGACGAAGACACATGATTTGTTGGACCAGTTCGAGTTACTGTGACAACTGTACGTCTGGTTGGGGAGGCTGAGTTTGAACTCAGAAGACCTCGTCTTCACCTTATTCCCCTTGAGCCGAAGTCACTTAGACAGTGCCCAATCACTCTGGTAAGTCTTCAGGGGAGACTTCCGAAACCCGTACAAACTTGGTCACCCGGCGATCCACAATGACTCTTGGATTGCTCTAGACCCAGACGCCTAACCGTCTGGAAGATCACAGTCTTCAAGTGTAATAAGTCTTCAGTTCTCTCAAAACAGAATGACTTCGGTGATGCTCAAACACACTAGCTCTAGGTGTTTAGGTGTATCCTCGCAGGATGTGTCTCTCTCAATGTCTTCGAGTTGGGTTGCTCCAAAACGACAACAGCCGTATCTCTCTCTGAGCAGCCACCTTCTCATGGTGGAGGGGGTGGGTTATTTATAGCCAGCGGGCAACCCGACCTGATATGACCGAAATGACCCTGGGTCAATGGCCAATCGACACGTGTCACAACGGTCGGATTTCAAACACACGCGGCAGCTTTACTTGGGCTACAAGTAAAGCTGACTCAACCAGCTCTGGAAGAGATTTCCTCTCATTGTCTTCACTCGAAGACATTGGTATGGATTGAGCATCACGTCATCATCTGACTTCGATCACATCGACCCCACTTAACAGTACGGTGGTTCCTATGACTCAGGAAAGAAGAAACAAAACTACCAAAAGGCTTCGTCTTCACGTTTCATTATCTTTGGACGAATGTCTTCGTCAACCACCAATGGCTTCAGCCGTCATCAATGTCTTCGGACATTTTTAGGGGTCGTCTTCGACGGCTAAACCGAAACTCCAGGGACTTCTCTCTGTGTTAACCTGTGAACTCTCACAAACACATTAGTCCCTCAACCACGTTTGTCTTCAATACTCCAAAACCAAACAAGGGTGGCAATAGATGCACTTACATGTACCCCTTGACAGACTCATGGCAAGGCAGACACCAGGTGCGGTACACAGCATGGCATACTATATAGAGCCTACGGCTAAGGCATAGGGGACGACTGAGGGAGTCCTGGACTAAGGGGTCCTCGGGCCGCTGGCCTGTCTCTCAATAGGCCAGCTTGGTGGGCCGCACTCTGACTATCGCAGAAGGGGCCGAATACATTGAGACACTGTGTTCTAGAAGGAAGTCCCGAAGGCGCGTCGTGCACTCCAAGTAAAGATGAGGGAATCGACATTTCCATCCCCGGCAGGAGACCTATCATGTGTAAACCCTAGGTACCCCCCGGTGTCTATGTAAACCGAGAGGGTTTTAGATTGTATGACAGAGAAACTCATCTAGGGTTTTAGCTAGTCGATCTCGAGGTAGATCAACTCTGTAACCTTCATACCATCAATAAAATCGAGCAGGACGTAGGGTTTTACCTCCATAGGAGGGCCCGAACCTGGGTAAACATCGTCTCCTTCGTCCCCTTGTTACTATCGATCCTAGACTCACAGCTCGGGACCCCCTACCCGAGATCTGCCGGTTTTGACACCGACATTGGTGCTTTCATTGAGAGTTCCATTGTGATCGCCAAAGGAATTGATGGCTCGCGTTGTCATTAACGAAGAAGTCCGGAACATAGACTCCTTGGTCCCTGGACAGATCTTCGCTTCCGGCAGAATTGTGCTGCACGCTGACCCGACCGGCCGTCTTGGCCGGGTCGGGAATTTCGCCCCTTATCAAGAGGTCAGATTCGGGAACCTAGAGTTCTCCGTAGACTCTCAGGGCGATCTTTTGCTCACCGGGCTCGCAGTCTCATCCGATGCACCCGAGGACTCCGAGGCTTTAACCTCGGATGTCGCTTTCGGCCCCGCCCACGGGACCAACCCTGGCGATGATCTGGCTTTTAGTCCGGATCCGGCCATAGCGCCAGATGGCTGGGTACCAGCTCCTGCCGAACACACTTCTTGTGCGGACACATCGGAGGTTAACTCCGAAAGCGCTGAGCAAATTGACCCAATCGAGCTCTCAACACTCAACGAAGCTCTAGATTGGATCTTATCGATGAAAATTACTGGCGACCCAACCCCGATCCACGGTCAGATCGGTCTTAAGGCGGGTCAAGAGGAATGTTTCATCCCACCCACCACCCACTTCGTAGCCACTGTCGAAGATTTAACCGATATGTTGGACTACGCCTCCGAGGAGGCAGAAGACATGGATGAAGAGGATCGCGCTCCCACCCCCGTCAACACTGGGCGATGGACTGCCACCTCCACCTACGACGTTTACATGGTGGATACTCCAGCCGATAATGGCGAGCGGACACCCGCAAATAATGGTGATAAATCGGGCGAAGCGCCGTCAAGGCGCTGGAAACCGCGCAAGCGATCAAAGACAAAAAAGGGAAGGGAAGCTATTGCTGGCATTGGGGAAAATGATACCCCGGAAGACCTCAGCAATCCCGATATCCCCGAGCAGCCGCTAGAGGGCCAGGAAGGGCCGGAGAACTAGCGCGACCCCGAAGATCCAAACAATTCCGAGGATGACAACTACCTCCCCCTGTAGCGGAGGAGGATAGCCCGGAAGCCGAAGACTTCATCGTCCCCAAAAACCTTGAGGATCAGGAACGGTTTAGGCAACAGCTTATAGCCACTGCCCGAAGCCTAAAGGCAAAAGAACGACAGCTTAAGGCCGAACAAGATACGCTCAATGATAGATGGACGAGGGTCCTGTCAGTCGAGGAAGGATACGGTACCGGTCTATTGGACCAACCCAAGAGCTATCCACGCAGACGGCTTCTGCCACAATTTGATGACAAGCTCCCTAATACGCCGTCCCCCAAGCACACTCCATACGACTAGCCGGACCGCCCCCCCTCCCCGAGGACGAGATAGGACGGCTGGCGACACCGGTTATAGGCCGGCGATACCCCGCAGAAGGGGAAAGGAGCCAATGGAGCCTGAGGACAGGTACGACCTGCGACATAACCTGGATTATAGAATAGGCCGCACGAGATCCATCTACGGATCTAGAGGGTACTCCCCCGATAGACGGGACGGGTATCGGCCTTGGCTCGACCGAAACAATAGAGGTCGGGAACAAAACCGGGCCAGAACAGACGCCGACTACCGGCGTGACATAGCCCGGGCCAGAGGCGCTGCCCACCCACTGCGCTTCACCGACAAGGTGATGCAGCATCAGTTCCCGGAAGGGTTTAAACCCATGAACATAGAGCAATACGACGGAACAACTGACCCAGCAGTGTGGATCGAGGATTTCCTCTCCACATTCACATGGCACGAGGAGATGATCTCCACGCCATCAAATATCTACCCCTTAGACTTAAGGGGCCAGCTCGGCACTGGTTAAACAGTCTCCCCGAAAATTCTATCGGGAGCTGGGAGGATCTCGAGGATGCATTCCGATCTAACTTCCAGGGCACCTATGTACGGCCTCCGGACTCCTCCGACCTAAGCAACGTTGTCCAAAAGGCAGGAGAGTCCGCTCGACAATTCTGGAATCGGTTCTTGACCAAGAAAAACTAGATCGTCGATTGCCCAGATGCCGAGGCTATAGCCTCTTTCAGGCACAATATTCGGGACGAATGGCTGGCTCGCCAGCTCGGTCAGGATAAACCTAGGAACATGTCCGCCCTTACATCACTCATGACCCGCTTTTGCGCGGGCGAGGATAACTGGCTAGCGAGACGAGGCCACAATCTCGAAGACCCCGGCACCTCCGAAGCTCGGGATGGAAACGGGAAACCATGACGCACCAAAAATAAACGCCGGCACAGCACTAGTGACGCCGACGACACGGCCGTTAACGCCGGCTTCCGCAACCCTCGATCTGGGCAGCGGAAGAAGCCTCCCAAAGGCAATCGCGACGGACCCACCCCGCTGGACAAAATCATGGAGAGGCCTTGCCAGATCCATGGCACTCCAGACAAGCCCGCCAACCACACCAACCATAACTATTGGGTGTTCAAACAGGCCGGCAAACTCGCAACCAAAGAGCAAGGCAAGGGCCCACGCAGCGAGGACGACGAGGAGCCCCGCGGTCCGAGCAATGGAGGTCAGAAGCAGTTCCCTCCAGAGGTAAAGACTGTGAACATGATATACGCCACTCATATACCTAAAAAGGAGAGGAAGTGCGCCCTTTGAGAGGTCTACGCCGTAGAGCCTGTAGCCCCGAAGTTTAACCCATGGTCGGCCTACCCAATCACCTTTGATCGATGAGATCACCCGACCAGTATCCGTCATGGGGGTTCGGCGGCCCTCGTCTTAGACCCCATTATCGATGGGTATCACCTCACTAAATTCCTAATGGACGAAGGAAGTAGCCTCAATCTGATCTACTCAGATACGGTGAAAAAGATGGGTATAGATCCATCGAGGATCAAACCCAGCAACACTACCTTTAAAGGAGTGATCCCAGGCGTCGAGGCCCGGTGCACGGGCTCTGTGAGCCTGGAAGTGGTGTTCGGTTTGCCCGATAACTTCCGTAGCGAGGACTTGATCTTCGACATCATACCTTTCCGCGGCGGTTATCACGCCCTGCTAGGCCGTACAGCGTTCGCTCGCTTTAACGCCGTCCCACACTACGCATACCACAAGCTCAAGATGCCCGGGCCCAAGGGTTCATCACTGTCAACGGCAACACAGAGCGTTCCCTCCGAACTGAGGAACATGCATTGGCCCTGGCGGCCGAATTCCATTACGAGGACGGTCGGCAAACACCAAAATCTGCCATAAAGGCACGTAAGGTTGACAAATGAGCTCGGTTTCAATCTGAATTCCCAGAATCTTCTTCTCCACAGAAATAGGGACACGCTCCCCATTGCACAGCCCTAATGACCGTCAAACACGTGCCAAGAAGGCACAACTTCGCACTCAAGATTCCATGGGCAGCAGTGGGGAACAACCATTAAAGGGTAAGTGTTCGGCTGGACCGAACCATTACCAGTACACGTCCTCGGACATAAGACAGGTACCTTCAAGGACCTGCTAAAGCGTAAAGCTCATCCATACTTCGGCGACTTCTCAAGACCTTATTCCCAAGGTCCGCTCGACGACAGCATCACCCTTAAAGGAATGCAACTCCCAAAGAGGCACATGAACGGACAGGCGACAGGGCACATCGAGGATGTCAAGCCACCAATCGTAGACCCCTGGTACAACCTCTCCTCTGTAAATTTTATATTTCATCTTAAATACCTGTAAACAGTTGCTTCGGCAATCTGAGCTATAAGAATTATTGAGCAAATACAAGACCACTATACATGGCCACTTCGCTGTATTTTATACATACTCTGTTCTTCCCTCATCAACGCTTCTTGCGAAAACTGTTCGGTATACATTACGATGCAACCGGCTAATATACCGGGGGATTGAATTTAAAATATCACCCTAAGCATCACTCCGACACACCCGATTGCGTGTTCGGCATCTTGGATTTTTCTTTATATGCATCGGATCCGAACTATGTCTTGGGTCAATAGTTGGGTTGCCCGGCTCCTGTGTTTGCCCTCTTATGTTTCGCTCGTTCGGCTAAAAGGGCAAAGGGAGAACCACTGCTATTGTGTTTCCAGCTTGCCTGGTCAAGCACCTCAGGGGAGAAAGCCAAAAACTGACCATCATAGTAAGCGAGAACCGATCTGCAAATCCGAGCATAGGTGTCATACTAAAAAATCGATAGAGGTTATTCCGTGTTATACGATGGGTTTCGTACTTATACAAACCATGTGATGCTGGCCTCGGCCCCGGTACATCCGACCATCACAAAACACTTGTGGGCTGGTCATCAGCCCCCGCATTTTTTTACGCTCCTACGGCTAAGTGAAAGTGATAAAGCATCATAGTCCGATTGCCTTGTCCCCCTCGCACTACCGCCTTCGGGCACCGATACCTCGGCTAAGGGTCACAGTGCAGAGGCAGAGACACCTCGTGTAGTATCTACGTGGGGGCTGAAGCTGACGACTCGCAACTTTCAGATAAAACGGCCACATGGGAGTCAAAATAAACTAAAAACTTATAAGACATGATAAACCATGCAACATCGATTATAAAGCGTTAAAAGTCTTCGGACATATTACAACGCGTTCATTCATAAAAAACGTCTTTGGAGCATTGGGCCTCTATTGCCCGAGCACCCTCCATCACTGCGGAGAAGTATCGCTCGGGGCGCCTGTACTCCTTTCCTGGGGGCGGGGGTGCGGTGGACATCTCGGTCGGCTTGAGCTTCGGCCAGTGCACCATGGTCTTTGCAAAGGCCATCCGAGCTCCTTCGATGCATGTAGAACGCTTTAGCGCGTCAATCCGAGGCGCAACATCGCATAGTTTCTGCACCAAGCCGAAGTAGCTGCCCGGCAATGGCTCTTCAGGCCACAGCCGGATGTAGAGATCCTTCATGGCCGGCTCCGCCATCCTGTGCAGCTCCATTAGTTGCTTCATTTGCTCGATCAGAAGAGGAGAGCGCTCGGGGGACTTAAACTGCGCCCAGAATAGCCGAGCCTCATCATCCTCCTCCCGCGAAGCATCTAACTCGTTCGTGTCCGCTGCACTCTTCTGGAGATCCGCACAGACGCCTGAGGAACGCCACACCTGGGTGAGCAAAGCAAACCTGCTACCACCAAAGGCGCATTGTAGTGAATACGGCTTACCATATGTGACACCCTTGACTTGGCGAACCTCCTCTTCAAAGGACCGCCTATCCACCCGCTCCTTTTGGAGCTTGGATTTCAGCGCGGCTAGCTCGGTGGCTTGTTCTTTGCCTTTCTGCTCAAGGGCCTCGCACTTCGTGCCGGCATCCTTGAGCTCCTGCTGCACCTCCTCCACCTGGCTCTCATGCTTAGCACTAGCAGCTTTCAAAGTGGAAAGCGCGGCTGCTGCTTGTTCGGCGGCCGCCTTGTCATCCGCAGCCTCTTGCTTCATCTTTTTGAGCTCGGCCTTGACTTTTTCAACCTCCGAAGCTGAAGCTGTGGAAGCAATAAATAAATAATTACACTAGGTTACCAGTGCGGATCATTACCAATATACAGCCCGGATGTTACAATTCGGCTTACTTTGTGCCTCGTCGAACCTCTTGTTCAGGCTATCAAGCTCCTCTTCGGAGATCTTGAGCTTCCGATTTAGCTCGGTAAGCTCAGCGGCATTAACGGCCGCCGCCGATGACGAGGCCTACAAAAAATAAAAAAACATATTTCCAGTTATGTGCGTTCCAACCCCCGAACTGTCAAGGATATGACTCTATGTTCGGTCCTCTTAAGGGCTTTTAGAACATTGCGTGACTAATGGTGCCTTGTGCATCGTTGTTCACTCCTGAGTGTTTGACCCCCGGGTGCGTTTTTGCAAACCCATCCGGGGCTCGGGGGCTACTACATATATAAACATAGCATAAACTTAAAATTAAAATTGTTCGGGAAAAGGGCATTACGTGACTCACCTTGAAGCCCGTCAAGAGACCATTGAAGGCCTCTTTCAGTCCGCTATCGACGAACTGAATTCCTTGCAAAACCGCACCCATAAGAGTGCGGTGATCCTCGGAGATGGAGGCGTTTGATAGAGCCTCCTCCATGACCAGCCACCCAATCGTCGGTGGCACCGGTGGTGACCGGCCTGCCCGATCTCTGATCGAGGATTGAACCGGTAGCTCCGGAGGCACAGCATGCTCCGGAGATGTCCTCGGAGGGGACTGGACATCCCTCCGCCCTTCCTCCTCAGCGGCCAGGGGAGTTTTCTCCCCCTGCTCTTCAGCGACCGAGGCATTGACCTCGGCCATGGCGTGGTCACCCCCACCGCCTGTGTACGGCTCCAAAGGAGCCTGGCGGGATGACACCTCCACGGCATCCTTCGCGTCCCTGGGAGGTGTGGGGTGTGACGCAGTCCCACTCTCCGCCAGCTCGGCGGCCGGAGACTCCCCATCCGATATTTGGTCAGTAGGGAGAACGCGCGGTGGGCTGCAAATTAAAAGACGTTCTTGCATTTAAAACATTGAGAACTTTGCATAAATGACCCAGGGAGTCTTCGGATTGATACCTTTGAGCTGGGGGCTTGACCCTTAGGTTCCTTTGGGGAACCTTCTCAAAGTCCTCGGACTCTGCATCAGAGTCCGAGCTGTCGTCGGCCAGGATCAACCTCGGCCGACACGCCCTCTTCAGGGCAGGAGGAGGTACATCCTTCGCGGCGTCCGATGATGCCGCCCTCTTTCTTATGAGGGGGGAAACGCCTTCCCCCGTCTTCATGCTCTTCCTCATGGCTAGAGGAGGCATGGGTTTCCTCGGACATAGCGTTCGGCTGGTCCCTTATGCGGAGGCCTTCTCTGGCCTTCTTCTTCTTCTTCTCTTTCTTCTCGGGCGCCGAGTACGGTGCCACGACGAGCATCACCGTCAAAAACTCCGACCTGGGGTCTTTGGGTTGTGGCGCCGGGCAGTTAACTCTCGTGGTTTTTCTCAACCATTTCTGCAAAAATGAAGGAAGGCGTTTAGTCCTTTTGTCAAAGAAACAGAGTCAGTGGATTAAAATTATACCGTACCTGGGTAGGTGGGTTATCGGCGCTTAGGCTCGAATCCTCTTCCTTGGCCGGCCAGCTTTTCAGAGGCTTGAATAATGCCTTCCACAACTTCTCAGAGGTAGTGCGGAAGAGTTGGTGCACGGTAGGCTCGTCCTCAAGCTGATAAGCCCACATTGGGGAGGCCCGGCGCTGGCAGGGAAGAATACGGTGGTGGAGCATGACCTGGACCACATTGACCAGCTCAACCTTGGCCTCGATCACCGAGGTAATGCGCTTTTGCAGCAATTTCAACTCTGCATCCGACCCCCAGTCGAGGCCCTTCCCGAGCCACGAGGTCAATCTCGTAGGGGGTCCGGATCTGAACTCGGCAGGCGCCGCCCAGCTCTCATCCCTTGGTTCGGTGATGTAGAACCATTCTTTCTGCCAGATCTTGATTGTGTCGATGAAGGTGCCAGTTGGCCACTCAACGCGGGGGAGCTTGCTGATTACCGCCCCTCCGCAATCTGTGTGCTCGCCCGCGACAGTCTTCGGCTTGACGTTGAAGACCTTGAGACACATGCCGAAGTGCGGCTCGACCCGCAGGAAGGCTTCGCAAATAATGATGGAAGCCGAAATATGCATAAAGGAGTTTGGGGGGAAGATCATGGAAGTCTAACCTGTAGAAGAACATGAGGCCCCTGACGAAGGGGTGGAGCGGGAAGCTCAGTCCCCGGATGAAATCGAGGACAAATACCACCCTTTCACCTGGCTTAGGGGTGGGGACGACTTGGTTCGCTTCTGGAGCGCGGTGGAAGACATTGGCGGGGAGGTAGCCGGCGAGCTTTAGCTCCCGGATATCCTTGTCGGTGACCGTGGAGGCCTCCCACTTGCCCATGGAGCACGAACCCGCCATGGCTAAGCTCGGAGGGGAAGTTGAGGAAGAACTAGATCTGGGCTCTCGGAGCTTGGGAAGATTGGGAAAGCAGAGGATGCGAATGGGAAGCGTGGGTGATCCTTGGGGCTTTTCCCCCTTTTATGAGGCGTCACGCCGATTAGCCTCCTTTTGCGGCACCGCTAGTCTCTCCGCTTCCCAAGGCGTGCGTGCTGTTATGCACGCGCAAAATAAACCTAGGGTGCTGATTATATCCCGTGTGAAACGGAGCATGATCTATACATTGATGAGTCGTGTCAATGTAAAAATGGCCTTGAACCGCGAATCGAGTTTTCATAACTGGTTCAGCGGTCGTGGTAGGCCACGACCCTTCGCCAGAAGGGGGCGTCAGAAAACACTGTTTACACTTGGACGTTTGGCCTTCGGGGCAAGGCAACTCATGGTGCCCGGACAATCGTATGATCGGAAGAACTACGCGTCATCGGAAGCCGGACTAGTCCGAGCCGATCATTGACGGGAAGAAGAACTTACCCCTCAAGCCAAAGACTCTGATCACGTGAAGCTGCCAGTGCTGTGACCCTTGGCGTTGGGGGCTAGTTCGGGGGCTACTGAGGGAATCCTGGACTAAGGGGTCCTCGGGCCGCTGGCCTGTCTCTCAATAGGCCGGCTTGGTGGGCCGCACTCTGACTGTCGCAGGAGGGGCCAGATACATCGAGACACTGTGTTCTAGAAGGAAGTCCCGAAGGCGCGTCGTGCACTCCAAGTCAAGATGAGGGAATCGACATTTCCATCCCCGGCAGGAGACCTATCATGTGTAAACCCTAGGTACCCCCCGGTGTCTATATAAACCGAGAGGGTTTTAGATTGTAGGACAGAGAAACTCATCTAGGGTTTTAGCTAGTCGATCTCGAGGTAGATCAACTCTGTAACCTTCATACCATCAATATAATCGAGCAGGACGTAGGGTTTTACCTCCATAGGAGGGCCCGAACCTGGGTAAACATCGTCTCCTTCGTCCCCTTGTTACCATCGATCCTAGACTCACAGCTCGGGACCCCCTACCCGAGATCTACTGGTTTTGACACCGACAACGACCTTCGTCCTTTTTCTCTCTTCTGCTGTGGTCGAGCTTTGAGTCTCACTCAAGTTCACACCTTACAAATCAGGCAAGAACTCTTTCTTTGACTGATTCATTTTGAACTCCTTCAAAATCTTGTCTAGGTATGCACTTATTGAAAATCTTATCAGGCATTTTGATCTATCCCTATAGATCTTGATGCCCAATATTTAAGTAGCCTTTTTATCTAGGTCTTCCTTTGAAAAACACCATTCAAACAACCTTTTATGCCTTCCAGAAAGTTCTACATCATTCCCGATCAACAATATGTCATCCACATATACTTATCAGAAATTCTATAGTGCTCCCACTCACTTTCTTGTAAATATAAGTTTCTTATAAACTTTGCATAAACCCCAAAGCTTTGATCACCTCATCAAAGCATATATTCCAACTCCGAAATGCTTGCTCCGGTCCATAGAAGGATCGCTGGAGCTTGCATACCTTTTAGCATCGTTAGGACCGACAAAACCTTCTAGTTGTATCACATACAACCTTTCCTCACCGAAACCGTTAAGGAAACTCTGTTTTGACATCCATCTGCCAGATTTCATAATCGAAAAATGTAGCAACTGCTAACATAATTCCAACAGACTTTAGCATCGCTACGGCTGAGAAAGTCTCATCGTAGTCAACTCCTTGAACTTATCGGAAACCTCTTTGCGACAAGTCGAGCTTTATAAATGGTGACATTCACCATCAACGTCTGTCTTCTTCTTAAAGATCCATTGGTACTTTCCTTTTGTGAATGAAATGTTTGGTATCTTTTGTGAATGAAATGTTTAGTATATTTTGTGAAGCTGGTATTTTTTTTATTAGCTAAATATGATAGTGCCGGCGTGCAGCTCTATCCAACGCCAACATGTATTCAAAATACTGCTGGCGTCGTCTCCAACGCCATCAGTATATTTTAACTGTGGCGCCTTATTGCTGGCGTAGGGTGTCTACGCCAGCAAGGCCATTTTGGCCACGCTATAGCTAGGCTTTTCTGCACGAGTGTTTATACGGTTCAACATTCTTGTATATTCATATTAGTGTTTATTCCTCATGTTCATATTTCACCTTTCACCAATATCATCATCCAAAAAAGTGAATTATTATTGCTTGAAGGACAATGCGTCTATATCATCCGTTAGTTATAATGGTAATATACACTTAGTTTTAAATGTGTAGCCCTTATCATTGGTTTCATGGTGCCATTGTCATTGCTTTGAGGAGGAAAAGGGGATAGCAGCCCATAGTTTGAAGGCAATACATGTATATCACTTGTACTCCTTAGGTATCTTGTCTCAATCTACAACAACTCTTACACTGAAGGAGTGTGTTAGAAATTATAAGTAATAATATACTATATTTGTTAAATTTGTAGGGATTAGAACAATTATTTATAACGCCTTTCATTCGAGCTAGAGATGTAGTACAAATTTCAATTGCATTAGGATAGTGCATACATATGTGCTCTGTAAAGTTAAGGTAAATCACTTGCACTCCTCCATCTCGCGATTGCACAAATAGTTGACAGATTTACCTTTTATTCTATCACTGATTGTGATTCCAAGTTAATTTTTTTACTTCATATGGAATTATATTTATGGTCCCATCGTAGCTTTATATAGTATGTCTAATCTTTGTCCATTTTGTCGTCATAGCTTGCTTTGATCTTATTGTGTCCATGCTTATTTTTATTGAATTATATCGCATCACCACCCAAAATGGCTTAATACAGAATTGGACATTATTTATTGTTTTCAACCTTTGTGTTGAAACAACAACTCTTTCAGTTCCATTGCAATTTTTGATGCTCAGAGATGAGACCAACATGCAGCCCAACATTTGATGCCTAGGTTCTCTTGTAAGATGGGTGGCCCTCGGTTGGGAGGGCCAAACCCGGTGAGGCGCTAGCCTACCCCAAAACAGTATTTACATACATACGTATACTTGGAGAAGAGTCTCTGGTTGTAAATGAGTCCTATGTGTGTGCCACTTGTGAACATGGTAAGGGATAAAAGAGAAGTGCTCCTGCCATTGATTTGTTTTGTATCGTCGCGCCATATTGGATACAATGTTTTGAAATGAACCCGTGTGCTTCTCAGATTTCATGTGCAACCGTGTTCATCCGTGTCGGTGTGCTCATATGTTTTTTGCGGATATCAATCTATTGTGTTGTTCTCTACCGTAAATTTATCTCGTTTTGGTCACTTAATTTTAGAGTGACAAATCTTGACCGTTAATTTTGTATCAGTTTAATCATATAATAGCTAATGGATAGATATAAAAGGTAGATAGATAAATCTATTATAGACTTTAAACATAATGTGTAGCCCCCATATTTTTTATTGGTGTAGCTTTTCTTCCTTCCAATAAATCAAATATACGATGATATAATTTACAATTTTGCTGATAGAGTGCATAAACAAAGAATAATAAGAACTTGATTTGTTGATAGTTGTGTGGATTTATTTTCTAACAGAACATTAAAATGTTTAGACGAACATATCTTATTTATATTTATCTCACACAAATATATCTTATTTATTTTATTTCTCTTTGTATTTTTCTATGATTTTAATAATATAATACCTAATAGATAGATAGATAAATCTATTCTAGATGCGTAGCTTCTATCTATCTGTTATTGATGTAGATTTTCTTCCTTCCAGTAAATCAAATCTCAATGATATAATTTACAGTTTTGCTGATAGAGTGCATAAACAAAGAATAATAATATGAATGATAAAACTTGATTAGCTGATAGTTGCGTGTACTTGTTTTCTAACAAACCATTACAATATTTAGACGAATATGTCTTATTTATTTTTTATACAGTCAAAAAAGATCTTATTTATTTTATTTATGTTCGTAATAATATATACGCACACGCACATATATGTGGCATTAAAATGAGCATCACATCTTAATAAAGAGCATGCATCATATACGGTGCAATTGATTTTTTTATTTTATTCAATTTATAATACTTTATTTAGACCTGGTAGGCCAGTCCTAACTGAATCGGGGGGATCCAGTACTACTTGAATTGAATCAGTTTGTGTCTCTATAGGTCCCCTCCTATACGATATACTAATTGGTATTTCCGCCGTCCCAAAATAAATGTTTTAAGCTTAGTATATAACTTTATATTAGATCTAGTACAAAGTTGATACAATTATTTTGAGACGGAGGGAATGACATATGCTTGCATTAGGATTCCCCGTACGAAAGCACGATTGAACTTTTTAACCGTGATGTGTTTTTTTTTTGGGGGACTGATAGGCGCCGGCGCGCTGGCCTAATGTTTCGGCCGGTCGCGCCCTAGCCGCTCGATTAGCCCACTCGTGCCGTTAGATTCTCATTTATCCATGTCGTTTTCTTCTTTCTCATCCGTTCGCGTTCAGATCTGAAGAAACACCGCACGTAATGGCGGTCGCCCACCAGCACCGCGTCGCGCCGCGCGTGGCCGTCCTCCTCCATTTGTCGCCGTCCACATCCGCCGCTGATGCTCGCCGTCGATGCCTGAAACATTTTTTTTGTCAAAAAGCAGCTCTCTGTCGCTGCCCTGTTGAATCATTTGAAAACATGGTTCCAACAAATTGAAGCTATGGTTGTAGCAAAAATCCCTGGTCCAGCAAAGAACTAAACTCCGGTGGAAGCATTTTTGGATGCTGGTTCCAGCAAAACAAAATTGTGGTTGTAGCAAAAAATAGCTATGGTTGTAGCAAAAATCGATGGTCCAGCAAAGAACTAAACTCGGATGGAAGCATTTTGGGATGGTGGTTCCAGCAAACAAAACTGTGGTTGTAGCAAAAAATAGCCAGTGCAGAAGAACGAATTCCGGTGGGAGCAATTTTGGGTGCTGGTTCCAGCAAATCGCCTTGTCGGTTCCAGCAAACCTGAACGTGGTTGCAGCACTCCCTCGCCCTCTCTTGACAAACTCACCGTGGTCACCCTGTAGCTCGTCGTGGTCACCCTGCAGCTCGCCGCGGTCACCGGTTTCAGCAAAAACCGGACGCGGTTGCAGCTCCGCCTGCTCAATGCAGCTTGCCCAAACGTCGATTGCAACTCCGCCACTAGTGGTTGAAGCTCCGGTGGCAGCCGGTTGTAGCTCGCGCGTCGACGCGGCGCCGTCAGATGTAGCTCAACCAATCGTCGGTTGTAGCTCCTCTGTCCACCGGTTGCAGCTTTCGGCGTGGCCGGTTGCAGCTCCACCGTTCGCTGTCCGTGGTCCATCCCTGGGATGAGAGGGGCGTCGGGGATCTGGAAGCACACCGACGCAGCTATGGAAAAAGAGGAGAAAACCTCGCCGGAGAGGGAGAAGTAGCAGTAGAAACAGCTCCTCTAGTGGTCGTGGGGCTCGCCGGAGCTAAGATCCAACGGCACAAGCGAGAGGTGAGGTAGGCAATGAGCGAGCGGAGAGCAAGAGGTGAGGCAGGCAATGAGCGAGCGGAGAGGATGAGCTGAAGGACTTGTGTGGATGAGAGAAAGCGGTGCTGGTCTGCTGGAATGGCTGAAGATAATGACGTGGTGGGCCTCTGCTCGTTATGTATGAGTGCGTGAATACAGGGGCGTGACCGGCCGAAAGTTCGGTCGGCGCGCCGCACAGGAACGTTTCCCTTTTTTTTTTTTTTTTTTTTTGCGATGAACCGTGATGTATTGGCTTAGCTAGGTTTCTTTTAGACCGTGGATAGCTAGCTTTTGGGTCTGATCCAAACACGCAATGCGTTTTTTTTTGTCAGCTTGCGATGGAAATTTCGCGTCGTACTTTTTTTCTTTTCTTTTTTCCTTTTCACAGGCGTGTTTTATTCTTCTCGGTTAATCTAGGCTGTTCAAATAACTTAACATTAGAGCAATAAATCATTACCGTTCGTTTTCTATCATTTTAATAATATAATAGATAGATATTTGAACCTTCAAAAAGAATCAAAACAGCAAATAAGAAGAAAGACCAACCGGTCGTTTTTTTTACATGACTCATAAAGGATTCCGACGTAAGGGTCTTATTATTTCTGTTCTTTCCATTATTGTTATTCTCTCACAAAACACTCCGAAATCTAACATGACTCATTCACACAAAACACTCCAATATCCCTTTGTTGAAAAATCAACGATCCCGACCCAACATGTTGGACGTACTAGGCCGAATTACCAAGCCCCGATCGAGCCGGTTACGTGAGTGCATGATATATAGCACAACGGCCGGGTACGTGGACCCCATACTTTCCGTGACCATAGCGTGGGGGCCTCGGGATATCTAGCCTAAGATCATGCTAACGACTTCTTGTCTGCTGCTTGTCAATGGACATCCCGACGTGTCGTCTCCACTGCTCATCCTGAATCGTAGTACATGCATTTCCCGATCGTCCGCTGATCAATACATGTATGTACTCCTACGTCTTTATTGATTTGATAGACGATCCCTGTCACAGTTAATGATCCTTATCAACGTTGCGACGTGCCAAAATCACAAAAGGCTGATTCTGCCCCCGAGACAAACTGGGTAAGGGAACTGTTTCTGTGCGGTGCGCCGGTCGAAAATTCGGCCGGTCTCGTGCCAAGCTGGCCTCGCACGCCCACCAAATCGTCCCCCCACGTGTATAGGGTGGGGTCCCGCGCCGACCGAACCTATCCTACCTTTATCTTCTCCACCGTTTCTTCCTTATACTCTTTTCTCTAGACCTGGCGTCTTGTCCCTTGCACGTACCAGCCGACTCCAGCAAGGGCATCCACCATGCCCCCTCCTTTAGCTGCCTATCTTCTCTCCTCCCTTCCCCCCTAAATCCTCCTCCATGCCATGGCCGTGCACCACATCCCCCAGTCCTCCTCTGGACGCCATCTTGGCACCCTCCTAGATCCTCCGCCGCCCGGCCATGCTATGACTTCCCACTGGCTGTGCTACAACCGCTGACAGGTCATGCTACAACCGCCCATCGGATATGCTGCATCGGACGATGGGGAGGTCGCGGCCACCGCCGACGATGATGCAATTTTTTGCTACCACCGGCAATGAAAAAGCTACCAGCGCTGGACAGAGTTGTTGCAACCACCATCGACGGATGCTACAACGAGCGGCGGTGGTGATAAGCACGGACAAGGCACGGCGTTTTTGCTGGATCTGCCATCCGCGTGTGCTACAGTCGGCCATAGAATTGCTGCATCTGGTCATGGCATCACACGGCGACATGGGCGGCATTGTGGTGTGAGATTTTTGCTAGAACCGGCATAAGCAGAAGCTACTACCGGGCGAGAGCTTGCTGCAACCGGCCAAGGGCGGCCCTGTGGTGCAGACGAGATTTGCTGGAACTGATAACCTCGCGTGCTACAACCGGCTACGAAATTGCTGCAACTGGCCACGACGATGGGGATGCGGGCGAGATTTACTGGAACCGAACTTCAACAGAGCTGCGACCGGCAAGCCGTTTTGCCGGAACCAGCAGCCAAAGATGATGCGACCAGCGAACGCATTTGCTGGAACCGGCCTATGTCAGAGCTGCGAGCGGCGCACCGATTTGCTCTTTTTTGCTGGAACCACGTTCTGGCCTTTTCGCTGGGTATCTACACCCCGAGGGTGCTGGGACAAATTCATTTGGCTGGAGCTGTGATCGGTGGGGATGCTACATCCATGATGTTGGGTGCTACAACCGTAATTGGTGATTGCTTCGAAAGGCCATGGGCAGTACCCTCGTCGGAGCTCGACGACCACGGCCACAATGGCGGCGGGCGAGGTTGCGACCAAGACCACAAAGAGCTGAGAGCGGTTGCGTGCCATGCTACAACCGGTGATGGCAAGGCTGCGAACAACCATGTGCGGTGCTTCCATGGCGAGCTTCGACGGCGAGGGCGAGCGCGGATAGCTTCGATGGCGAGGGCGAAGGTGGCGAGGTCCAAGCTATGGCGAGAGTGATGGCCAGGGGAGGATGAGTAGGCGACTAGGCATGGAGCCGTTGACGGCGCTGTTTTTTTTTGCATGGAGGCGATATTTCCTTTTCTCTTGTTTGCCTGATAGGGACGCACGAGGAAGATCGTATGGTGGGAAACAGGCCGGCCGAAAGTTTCGGCCGGCGCGCCGGCGCCTATCGTTGGCCGGTAAGGGAACTGTTTCTGTGCGGTGCGCCGGTCGAAAATTCGGCCGGTCTCGTGCCAAGCTGTCCTCGCGCGCCCACCAAATCGTCCCCCCACGTGTATAGGGTGGGGGTCCCGCGCCGACCGAACCTATCCTACCTTTATCTTCTCCACCGTTTCTTCCTTATACTCTTTTCTCTAGACCCGGCGTCTTGTTCCTTGCACGTACCAGCCGACTCCAGCAAGGGCATCCACCAAGCCCCCTCCTTTAGCTTCCTATCTTCTCTCCTCCCTTCCCCCCTAAATCCTCCTCCATGCCATGGACGTGCACCACATCCCCCAGTCCTCCTTTGGACGCCATCTTGGCACCCTCCTAGATCCTCCGCCGCCCGGCCATGCTATGACTTTCCACTGGTTGTGCTACAACCGCTGACGGGTCGTGCTACAACCGCCCATCGGATATGCTGCATCGGACGATGGGGAGGTCGCGGCCACCGCCGACGATGATGCAATTTTTTGCTTCCACCGGCAATGAAAAAGCTACCAGCGCTGGACAGAGTTGTTGCAACCACCGTCGACGGATGCTACAACGAGCGGCGGTGGTGATAAGCACGGACAAGGCACGGCGTTTTTGCTGGATCTGCCATCCGCGTGTGCTACAGTCGGCCATAGAATTGCTGCATCTGGTCATGGCATCACACGACGACATGGGCGGCATTGTGGTGTGAGATTTTTGCTGGAACCGGCATAAGCAGAAGCTACTACCGGGCGAGAGATTGCTGCAACCGGCCATGGGCGGCCCTGTGGTGCAGACGAGATTTGCTGGAACTGATAACCTCACGTGCTACAACCGGCTACGAAATTGCTGCAACCGGCCACGACGATGGGGATGCGGGCGAGATTTAATGGAACCGGACTTCAACAGAGCTGCGACCGGCAAGCCGTTTTGCCGGAACCAGCAGCCAAAGATGCTGCGACTAGCGAATGCATTTGCTGGAACCGGCCTATGTCAGAGCTGCGAGCGGCGCACCGATTTGCTCTTTTTTGCTGGAACCACGTTCTGGGCTTTTCGCTGGGTATCTACACCCAGAGGGTGCTGGGACAAATTCATTTGGCTGGAGCTGTGATCGGTGGGGATGCTACAACCATGATGTTGGGTGCTACAACCGTAGTTGGTGATTGCTTCGACAGGCCATGGGCAGTACTCTCGTCGGAGCTCGACGACCACGGCCACACGGCGGCGGGCGAGGTTGCGACCAAGACCACAAAGAGCTGCGAGCGGTTGCGTGCCATGCTACAACCGGTGATGGCAAGGCTGCGAACAACCATGTGCGGTGCTTCCATGGCGAGCTTCGACGGCGAGGGCGAGCGCGGATAGCTTCGATGGCGAGGGCGAAGGTGGCGAGCTCCAAGCTATGGCGAGAGTGATGGCTAGGGGAGGATGAGTAGGCGACCAGGCATGGAGCCGTTGACGGCGCTGTTTTTTTTTTTTTTTTTTTGCACGGAGGCGATATTTCCTTTTCTCTTGTTTGCCTGATAGGGACGCACGAGGAAGATCGTATGGTGGGAAACAGGCCGGCCGAAAGTTTCGGCCGGCGCGCCGGCGCATATCGTTGGCCAACTGGTAAAGCAACCGACCAATACGCCGCAACGGGTTCTTTTTAGCTGAAAATACGCCGCAACTGTTCCATATTCACACGCGCGCGGCGAACAATACATTAAAAACCTTCCCCTAGATACCCCATAAAAAAAAATCTTCCCCTAGATACCCCGCAAAAAAAAATCTCCCCCTAGATAGCTCTCTATATATTTTCATGATAGTAAATGTCTCATTTATATCATAATAATGGTGGTACAGACCACAAAGACATGAACCTGATAAAACTGAGAAAGAGAGAAGTACGCTGGCCTTTGCATAAGTATATTACCCAAAAAAGAAAATTACAATCTAGACAAAAGAATCACTTACGGTTGGCACCAACACCCGTTACCTAACTCTGGCACCACCACAACAACCACAAAGGTAAAAAATGACAAATCACCTCCTCACTCGAACTTGACGTGGCTCCATCGCTGATATGCAGCTTTGCAGACCTTCAAGGTGGCTCACCAAAGGCGAATCCATTGTCGTTGAACGAATCAGACCGGACATCTGCTCAAGGCAAGGGGCGGCGGCGGATCCCGGCTCGTCTTGAAGAGCACCTGGAAAAACTGGGGATCACGTATGAGGAGGCGATGCCTCCGATCATCGACGACCGAGTAGAACGTGCACGAACGAAGTACTCCCTCCGTCCCAAAATAAGTGACTCAAAAATGACTCAACTTTATACTAAAGTTAGTATAAAGTTGAGTCATTTTTGAGTCACTTATTTTGGGACGGAGGGAGTAGATGCTAGTAGGTATGGATGCATGGTTCACTAGAGAAACCTATTCCACATGCAAACTATCACCATTGGTCTTCGTCCGGTGTGGGCTGGATCGATCCCCGGGGGCTGCAGTTCCGCTCCATCGAGAAAATATGTTCATGGTAGAGTACGAGTTGTAGAGGGATCACGATCGGGTCCGGGGAGGATCGGCATGGCATGTAATGCCAGCAAAAACATTGTGATCTCTAAATTCGAGGATTGTATGTGGCCATAGGAGATAAACATTGACCAACTCCATCTATGGGCGTGATTACTGTTATTTTTATACTACTCTAACCTAAATTTAAACCGAGATATTCTCTCCGATATTGTCACTAATAACTAATGAATGCATAGGATTTCAAATATCCTATCTTTATTTTGTTTCCTCGGAAAATGGGTTATTTATGGACGAAATCAAGTCAATACATGAAAAGGCGTAAAGTGGAGATATATGAGATCAAGTGGGAGGTGCACGAGAAGAAACAGAGCAAACTACGACCTTTCATACGACGGCTCCCGCTCATATGACGTGGAAACCGAGACACCCCATCCACCTGAACAACCTTTATAAAGGGGCTGACACCAACTAACTAAAGAGAGAGCGCAGAACAAGCCCATCTTCGTCATCACCACCATACCCATCTCCATCAACCCTAGCCGTAGCCATTTCCCATATCCATAGCCACAACCTTCACCACCACCATATTTTGCAGCAACTAGTCATACTTGTAGTCGTGTATCACACACGACATCCATTATAAGACATATTATCAATCAATCAATCTCCAAATGTGTTCTTCGTGTGATCTATCTCCATGTGTGAGTAGTTCGATAAAGTCATGGGTTGAGGCAAGACCCTTGCAACCCGATGTATTTATTGCAAGGATCAATTGAAGTACTTTGAATTAACATCATGTATGTGTAACATAAAATTGTTCCGTAGTTGTCTCTTGTCTGGTTCATGTTCTTCATCCCTGCAGATACCGAGGATCATGGAGAACAAGGCACAGAGAGGCTAAGGGCAGGGAGACCATGAAGTATTATTCTGAACACCAGTGAAAAAAAGTTTAGTACAGTAACACATATCCCATCCTTTGGGATTCAAGATGTATAGTCGTTAAACACCCAATGCTTTTGTCTTATTATTGCAATCTTAATTATCGAGGCAACCCCGCACGAATGATAGGGCCTTCGGTTGGACAACTGACTCTTGATGCCGTACGCGCATTTGTCAAGATACAATTTGGACACATCCCCCACTTCGACATGTAACAAGCCCATCTCAATGGATGACTTCCAGAGCACAAACTAAGATCACACCGTCCTCCTCTGGGTTTGATAACTCAAGGTCACCTCTGGCGAAAATGTGAGAATCCTTTCTACTCCGTTTTCTGATCACGAAAGGAAGTAATCAAACCTTTTTCTAGCGCCGCTGTCGGGGAGGCTTTGTGTGCCTAGTCTTTGTGTTTAGAGTTTTGTATCAGTTTTTAGTTTACTTTTGTTTCAAGTCTTGTCAGTAGAAACCCCAAAAATATTACCATGACTCATAATCTTGGAGGCTTTGCTACTCCTAGCAATAGTTTCACGCGTGAACCTATAGCACAACCTAATGTTGCTCCCACTAAGTATGAGATAAAAACCGAACCTAGTCTCTATGGTTCAAAAGAGCCTATTTGGAGGCTTTGCTTCTGAGGATGTCGATGTGCACTTTGATTACTCACAAGTATAGGGGATTGCAACAGTCTTTGAGGGTAGTATTTCACCCAAATTTATTGATTTGGCATAAGGGGAGCGAAAGATTATTTATAAGCCTTAGCAATTGAGTTTTCAATTCAACCACACCTGATAATCACTTCCATGCAACAATCAATTTGTACCACAATAATATGATAATAGTGATAGCAATAGTAAGAGTAATAGTAGTAGTAGTTTTGTAGTAACACAACATCAGTAGTAATAGTAGGAAGAGTAGTAGTAAAGGATAGGCAATGGAGTAGCAATGGATATTTATATGAGATTCAATATGCAACAGTCACAACCCAGAGCGACACACAATATCTCCAATTCATCAACCACATGTAGGCATGTATTCCGTATATAGTCATACGTGATTGCGATAAAAACTTGCATAACATCTTTTGTCATACCCTCCCGTGGCAACGGGGTCCTTATGCAAACTAGGGGTAATTAAAGCACTCATTGTAATAAAGAACGGGAACAAAACATTAACGCATACTGAATACATGAACTCCTCAAGTCAAAGTCATCCCCGTCGATATCCTAGTTATTGTCACCTTGGGGGTCTAGGATTCAAAACAATGAAAGGTGCATACAACTTGCAGGTAAGATCGACATATCATATAAATAATCATGGAAAGCATAAGTGTTCAGATCTGAAATCATGGCACTCGGGCCCTAGTGACAAATATTAAGCATAGCAAATTCACAGCAACATCAATCTCAAAACATATTGGATACTAGGGATCAAATAGTAACAAGTTGATCGATCACATAAGAAATCTCATCCGTCTCCATACCATCGAGCAAGCCTACTATAAAATTAGTCATTTATGGTGGTGCGCATCATGGAATTGTTGATGGAGAAAGCTTGGTGACGAGACGAAGATGAATCCCTCTCTTCGGAGCCTAGAACGGACTCCAAATTAGGGCGCCCGATGAAGAACATGAGGTGACGGTGGCTCCGTATCGTAAAATGCGATAAAACTCCCTTTGATTTTTTCTCCGGGGAAGACGGAATATACAGACTTGGAATTAGGTTAGTTGGAGGCTCATGGGGGCCCACAAGCCACCCGGTGGTGCGCCCTAGGGGGTGGGGTGGGCGTGCCCCCTTGACTTGTGGTTCCATGGTATCTCCCTCATGTACTTATTTGCTCCAGTATTTTTTATTTATTCCATAAAAAATCCCCGCAAAATTTCGTCCAATTTCTGGAACTTTTATTTCTGCACAAAAATAACACCAAGGTAGTTCCGCTGAAAACGACGTCAGTCTGGGTTAATTTTATTCAAAACAAGCAAATTAGAGTCCAAACAAGATCAAAAGTGTTTGGACAAGTAGATACGATGGAGACGTATCAACTCCCTGAAACTTAACTCATTTCTTGTCCTCAAGTAATCCAGTTGACAAACTGAAAGTGATAAAGAAAAAACTTTTACAAACTCAATTGCTTTTGTTCTTCTATATAAGCTTAACTAGTAATCAAGTTTTCATCAAGGATTATAAACTAACCACATATATGATACATTTAGAATCTATATTTACTCATATCAATGACATACTAAACTAGAGAGCACTAATAATATATCACAAATAGCAACATTTTGTCAAAACAACTATGAGATACAATATGATAGAGTGGTCTCTTGCTTGGCCTTTCTGAGACCGCAAATCATAAATGCAGGACACCTCTCAAGTTCAAGCATCGACTAAACATTGTAATTCAGGGTAGAAGACATTCATTCATGCTCAGACCCAACATTAACTAGACCAAATGAATGGTTAAAAGATAGAGCCTTCACAGAGGGAAGCAAGGATTTGCTTTATGTGTGAGAGCTCATTGTTGAAAATAGAGATAATTTTATTTTGGGAGGTGTACTTTTGACATCATAGTTTATGAGAGAGTTTCCAATGTCTTCCATGCTGAACACGTTAATGGTGGTTCCCATGCAAACAACTTTACTCCCCCTCCACCATACTAAAACAAACCATGGCTAGCCGAATCCACGAGTGCCTACCAACAATCAACTGTCTGGTGGGAGTGTTTATTTATAAGTATTGCCAGATTGGGCATCCCTGTTACCAGTCTCCCTCAAGATTGACGAGCAAATAAACTCTCGCCGCGAGCTAAACACACTTATCATTGAAGATATTGGCTACCCAACCGCTCCATGAACTTTGTGGCACACAAAACAGATGTTTGTTTGAAGATTTAGAGATGGCACATGTAAATTTACTAGGAACGACGGTGTAATAATGTATATAGGTAGATATGGTGAACTCTTATGGCATAACTATGTTTCAGGAATTTGGATGCACAAGCAATATTTCCGCTTAGTACAGGCGAAGGCTAGCAAATAGACTGGGAAGCGACCGAGTAGAGAGAGAGAGAGAGAACGGTCAAAATCATGCATTTTGAATAATTAACATTGAACATGGCCATGAGGAGGATATAAACACTCTGAACATAAATATCATGGAGGCAATATTGGTTTTGAATAAATTACATGCATGAACATGTCCAAGTCAAGCCACTCAAATTCTTCAGAGAAGGCGACCATCATAACATACTACATCATAATCATTTTAATACATGTTGACACACAAGATAACATATTATCCACTCCTAGCTACTTAAGCCTGGTACGAGAAAATATGAACTCTAATCATCACCAACGCATGTTTACTCATAATAGGTTGAATCAGGACTACCTGAGATAAACATATTTACAAAAACAAAAACAAATAGAGTTCATACCAGCTTTTCTTCACCATGATCACTTCATCGAATCATCGTCATCATTGCCTTTCACTTGCACGACCGAATGATGTGGAAAATTTAATAGTACAAGTGTATCGTGGACTAAGTTGAAATCTGCAAGGACTATATACACATGAGAAGACAAGGAAATATTTGGTCCATCATTAGATAAACAATAAAGCACATAAGAGCCAAGTTGGAAGTTATTTATGAAGCCTTCTCCTTTTTAAAACACGACTTGAAGATACACAAGAAAATTCAAAGAAACGATGGAGAAAAAAGCAAAAAGAAACAACAAAGAATAAGCAGAAAAGAAACTAGAGAAATCTTTTTTCTCTTTTCTGAAATTTTATTAAACAAGAAGAGTTCAAAGAAACACACTAGAATAATTTTTGTAGTTTTTGTTTTTTCTGAAAAGCGTAAGAAGAAAGAAAAAAAGCAAGAAAATATTTACACTGAAGAACTCTCAACAAACTAAGAAAGAAGAAACAAGAAATCATTTTGGATTTTATTTTAATAAAACAAAATCACAAACATAGGATGAAAACTGAAAAGAAGCGAGAAATATTTTCGCTTTTTCAAAGTTCTGTAAACACACAAAAAAACAAAGTAAAAGCGAACATGGATATAGAAAGAAAACGATGAACACCAACGAGTGTAGTGAATGTGTAATAACATGAATGAAATGTCTGTGAGAATAAGTACTCCCCCATCCTAGGCTTTTGGCCTAATTTTGTCTCGGCCACTCGAAGAATCCCTCGGGTCCAGGTACCAATTGAGCCGATGGTGGTGCCCGGGCATCCCAAGGGTGACCCTCCTCTGTTGCCGCCAACTCAGTTCTATAGTTTGTGATGTCATCCGGCATGATAAGGTAATATTCCCCCTAGCATCAGCATCAAACAAAGAGGGTACATGCAGAATAATGATAGGACGAGTACCATGACTAAATACCAAGTTGTAGTGGAAACGTGGAACACCTCTGTTAATAAAATTATGACATATATGATAATCCCCAGGTGCAAAGAATCATCATAGCACTTTCCAAAGATGGAAGTGGTAAGGTAAGATCAATATTCTCTCAACTCCTATCTGCCAGTGATACAACCTACGTACACCAGGCGTTTGCTTTTATCTAGAAACGAGAAATAAAACAACGAAGTGGGTATAAAGGGATAGCTTTGAAGGACATAAAAATAAAAGTAGGTGCTGCCTAAATAAAGACAAAATATATTACAATACAATACAAATAGCGAGTTACTAGACCCTACACACTAAGTAATTGGCTAAGTTACTAGATTAATAGCAAGTTTTTATGTAGGAGATGCCTCTCCTAGCATGTCATCCCTTACTTGGAGTTCCATGCACTTATGATCAGAACTATTATCAATCATGCACAACTACTAATAAGTTCATTAAGATAAAGCACAATGATAACACTAAGATATATTGGTCCCCTTCAATCCCGTATGTATCAATTTCCACGATTGGGTTAGGTTTTAGTCACTCCCGCAGCCACATTCATAGTCCTATCGACATACAACTAGCCCTATGGTATGATGCATGTGTGCGCTCATATGATGGGCACCAACGAACAATAACATAACAAAAACCATTTAAACTAATAATAGCAATTCATCAAAAAAAAACATGGGACACCATAAATCTACTCAAACACAATAGCAATGACCCAAGTAATTGGATAATGATTCATAGGACACAAAGACCATGTTCAACTAGGGGATTACAATGTGTTGCGGGAGAGTGGATGATACGTCTCCAACGTATCTATATTTTTTGATTGTTCCATGCTATTATGTTCTCAATCTAGGATACTTTATATGCAATTATATGCTATTTTATATCATTTTTGGGAACTAACCTATTAATCCACTGCCTAGTGTCAGTTGCTGTTTTTTTGCCTGTTTTTGGTTTTCCAGGAAATCAACACCAAATGAAGTCCAAACGCTACAAAACTTTTTGATGATTTTTTCTGGACAAAAGAGACCCTGGAAGCTTCGGGAGAAGTCAGGAAGCGAGACGAGGAGATGGCAAGGCAACAGGGCACACCTAGGGAGGGTAGGCACGCCCTGATGCCTTGTCGGCCCCTCGTGGCTCCGTCTGACCTAATTCCACCTCCATAAATTCTCTATAATCGAGAAACCAACATAGAGCCACTTGAAACACTTTTTCCGCCAACGCAAGCCTCTGTTCCGACGGGAGGCCATCTGGAGACCTTTTCCGGTACTTTGCCGGAGGGGGAATCGACCACGGTGGCCATCTACATCAACCTTGATGCCCCCATGATGACGCGTGAGTAGTCCACCAAAGACTTATGGGTCCATAGCTAGTACCTAGATGACTTCTTCTCTCTCTCTTTGATCTTCAATAGAAAGTTCATCACGATCTTCGCGGTGATCTATCCGATGTAATCTTCTTTTGCGATGTGTTTGTTGGGATCTAATGAATTGTGGGTTTATGATTAGATTATTCCTGAAAAGTTATTGAGTCTCCTCTGATTTTAAATATGCATGATATTATAGCTTCGTATTTCTCTTTGATCTATCGGTTTGGTTTGGCCAACTAGATTAATTTATCTTCGGTGGCAGTGGTGCGTTGTAATGGGTTCAATCTTGCGGTGCTCTACCCTCATGACAGAAGGGGTCAAGACACGTATTCGTATTGTTGTCATTGAGGATAAAACGACGTGGTCTGAACATATTGCTTGTCTTAATTTGTCTACATCATGTCATCTTGCTCCAAGCATTACTTCGTTTGTCATGAACTTAATACCATAGATGCATGCTGGATAGCTGTTGATTGGGGAAGTAATAGTAGTAGATGCAGAATCGTTTTGGTCTACTTGGGATGACGCGCCGCCATCTCGAGGCGGAAACCTGGGCAGAGGCCCTTTTGCACTCCGGCAGTCAGATTCTGCGAGGGAAATCCCTCTCCGGGAGGGGCAGATCGAAGCCATCGTCATCACCAATGCTTCCTCCTTCGTGGGAGGACCAATCTTCATCAACCTCTTCACCAGCACCATCTCATCTCCAACCCTAGTTCATCTCTTGTATTCAATCTTTGTCCCAAAACCTCAGATTGGTACATGTGGGTTACTAGTTGTGTTGATTACATCTCGTATTTGATGCTCGTTGGATTACTTGGTGGAAGAGATTATGTTCAGATCCTTATTATCATTATTTCTCCTCTGATCTTGAACATGTTGATGATTGATGACCCACAAGTATAGGGGGTCAATCATAGTCCTTTCGATAAGTAAGAGTGTCGAACCCAACGAGGAGCAGAAGGAAATGACAAGCGGTTTTCAGCAAGGTAATTTCTACAAGCACTGAAATTGTAGGTAACAGATAGTTTGATAGCAAGATAATTGGTAACGAGCAAGTAACGGTAATGGTAAATAAAGTGCAGCAAGGTAGCCCAATCCTTTTGTGGCAAAGGACTGGCCAGAACAGTTTCTAGTAATAGGCAAAGTGTTGTTGAGGGTACACGGGAATTTCATCTAGTCACTTTTATCATGTTAGTTTGATTTGTGTTCGCTACTTTGATAATTTGATATGTGGGTGGACCGGTGCTTGGGTGTTGTTCTTAATTGAACAACCTCCCACTTATGATTAACCCCCTCGCAAGCATCCACAACTACGAGAAAAGTATTAAGATAAAATCTAACCATAGCATTAAACGTTTGGATCCAAATCAGCCCCTTACGAAGTAGCGCATAAACTAGGGATTAAGCTTCTGTAACTCTAGAAACCCATCATCTAATAACTACTCCACAATGCATTCCCTTAGGCCCAAGGATGATGAAGTGTCATGTAGTCGACGTTCACATGACACCACTAAGGGAATCACAACATACATATCATCAAAATATCCAACAGATATCAAATTCACATGATTACTTGCGAGACTTCTCCCATGACCTCAAGAACAAAGGTAACTACTCACAAATAATAATCATGCTCAAGGTCAGAGGGGTATTGAATAGCATAATGGATCTGAACATATAATCTTCCACCAAATAAACCATAGAGTAATCAACTACAAGATGTAATCAACACTACTAGTCACCCACACGTACCAATCCGAGGTTCTGGTACAAAGATTGAACACAAGAGATGAACTAGGGTTTGAGAGGAGATGGTGCTGTTGAAGATGTTGATGAAGATTGGCCTCCCAAATATGAGAGGGGTGTTGGTCATGACGATGGCTTCGATTTCCCCCTCCGTGAGGGAAGTTCCCCCGGCGGAATCGCTCCGCGGGAGGGCAAAAGTGCTCCTGCCCAAGTTCCGCCTCGAGACGGCGGCGCTCCATCCCGAAAGTCCTCTCCTTATTTTTTTAGGTCAAGAGACCCTATAAACCAGAAGATGGGCACCGGAGGTGGGCCGAGGAGGGCACAACCCACCAGGGCGCGCCTAGGGGGCTTGGCGCGCCCTGGTGTCTTGTGCCCACCAGGGTGGCCCCCTCCGGTAGTTCTTTCCTCCAGTATTTTTCATGTATTCCAAAAATATTCTTTCTAAAATTTCAGCTTCTTTGGAGTTGTGCACAATGGGTATCTATGATGTGCTTTTTCAGGTCCAGAATTCTAGCTACCAGTTTTCTCCCTCTTCGTGTAAACCTTGCATATTATGAGAGAAAAGGCATTAGAATCACTCCCTAAAGCATTATTATTCAACAAAACATAATAAATATCAGTAAGAAATCATGATGCAAAATGGACGTATCAACTCCCCGAAGCTTAGACCTCGCTTGTCCTCAAGCGAAAAGCCGATATTGAAAAGCATGTCCACATGGTTTGAGAGAGAGGTGTTGATAAAAACAAAATACGGACATAGTAGCATCATGATTATTATCATAACATCAATAAACTCTAACATAAAATTCATTCATATACTTTCATCATATAATTTCTCATGAACAAGTAACAATTCATCACAACATAGAAGTATAAAGCATAAACCTTATTGAAAACCAACAAACTATGTTCTCACTCAACTTTGCAACTACAATTAATCATATTTTCAGGAAGGGTCTCATGTCGGAGCCTTTTGGCAAGTCCAGATACTCAACCATCATTTAGTCTTCTATGATTGCTAACACTCGCTGCATACCCATGAGCAAGAAGTTTCAACCGGACACATAGAAAGATAGGGGCTTATAGTTTCGCCTCCCAACGTATTCACCTCAAGGGTGATGTCAAAAATAATAACTCATGCTCACTCACATCCAACTGGATATATGTGCCTAGATCTTTCCTCACCTCATGATGCTTGCAAAAAGAGAAAAGTAAAAAGGAATAAGGAAGAATACTTTGACTCTTGCATAAAAGTAAATACATAAAAGTAAAAGATAGTCCCTTCGCAGAGGGAAGCAGAGGTTGTCATGCGCTTTTTAGTTTGTATGCCCAATCCCTTAATGTAAAAGAACGTCACGCTATATTGCCCCCTATGATAGCAAACTTTATTATGCAGTCCGTCGCTTTTATTACTTTGCCATCATAAGTTCGTATAACGCTCAATTTTCTCTTACACTAATTGATCAAAACACATTTAGAAGCAATTTTTATTGCCTTATTGCACCGATGACAACATACTTGAAGGATCTTACTCAATCCGTAGGTAGGTATGGTGGACTCTCAAAGAATGAATTTAGGTTTTGGGTTTTTGGATGCACAAGTAGTATCTCTACTTAGTGCAGAATTTTTGGCTAGCAAAGATATTGAGCAAGCACCACATGTTGAAGGATCTATGACAATATAACTTCTATGTGGATATGAACAAACATAAATCATTACGTTGTCTTCCTTGTCCAACGTCAACCATTTTGACATATAATATTTAACGGGGGCTCACAATCATAAAAGATGTCCAAGATAGTGTATTTGCATGTGAATCTTCTCTTCCCTTATTAATTCTTTCATGAATTGCATCATTGACCAATGCTATGTTTGTCAATCTCCAATAAATTTTACTACTTATACTTTTCCTTATGTGATGTCATTACTCACCATAAGATTAGCATATGATTCTTTTCATTTATTTCTCTTTCCTTTATTTTGATTGCAACAAGAAAGTAGAGAAGCAAAAACTCAAACTAAATTTTATTATATAACTCTCACTCGATTACATAGATAGATAGACCATGAAACTAACATATGAAAATAGATCATGCTAAACTTTTATTCAACTAAATCAAAAGGGAACTAAAGATCGAACTAGAATAGGTAAAGGTGAATAGAAGTCATGGTGATACGATACCGGGGCACCTCCCCCAAGCTTGGCTCATGCCAAGGGGAGTGCCCATACCCGTGTGCTCAAGTCTCCTTTGGTGGTGGTGATGAAGTAGGTGGTGGTGATGATGTGGTAGGATTGTCCTCCAGCTTCCAGGGCAAGGGCTCACCATCAAAAGTTGACGCAAGAGTCCCCTGAGTCCTGCAACTGGCAACTAAACTCATACCTTTAAATCTTGCTTCATATTCAAAAACTTGGTTTTGAAGATCATAAACTTGACTTTGCAGAAAATTGATTTGCTCGTTAAGGGTGGAGATGGTGTCCTTCACAGACCGGCCATCCACCATCTGATCACGGGTGAATTCCGTGATCATGGAGTGATTGGCACTAAGTCCACACTCCACCATCCTTTGGCACTTGAAGATGTCTTGTTCCATCGCCTCGAGCCTAGCCTCCATGCTTCCGGTCCTCTTGGGTCCCTGAACATCGCGGATGTGGAGCACCCCCTCACGCATCCCAATGGCTTGAGGGTGCTTCATCACCTCCGGCAAGTACGGGTTGATGACCTTCTCGAAGAACTTGTCCTTGGAGGAGCTTGGTGGAGCCATGGAGATCTAGATCTGACGAGAAAACAACACGAAACAAGAACAGATGATTTTTCTGCAATGCGGTAGTCAAAACAGTCGGGGGTATATATATATAGAATTTTTATTCTTGGAAAGCAAGCTTTAGGAAGGAAAACAGAGTCGGGAAGGTGTCCGAGGTGGGCACAACCCACCAGGGCGCGCCTGGCAGGGCTGGCGCGCCCTGGTGTATCGTGCTCACCTCGGTTTCCTTCCAGTTTATTTCTTATTTTCCAAAATTTTCCAATATTCCAAAACTGACAAAAAATATTTTTGCGGATTTTTCGGTGTCCGTTTACTTACCGTATCACGTACCTCCTATTTTTCATAATTCTGAAGTGTTCCGGAAGGTTTCTTTTATGTGTTCCTCCGGTGTCATGGTTTGGATAACATTTCTTTCAACATTAATAGGCGTACCTGAGATATAGTGCTTAATTCTTTGTCCATTGACCACCTTCGGGTTAGTACCTTCGGCATTATTAATCTTGATAGCTCCAGAACGATAAACCTCTTCGATAATATAAGGTCCTTCCCATTTGGAGAGAATCTTACCTCCAAAAAATCTTAAACGAGAGTTGAACAAAAGAACATAGTCTCCTATTTTAAATTCCTGCTTTTGGATTCTTTTGTCATGCCATCTTTTTACTTTTTCTTTGAATAGTTTGGCATTTTCATAGGCTTGGGTTCTCGATTCATCTAGTGAGCTAATATCAAATAGCCTCTTCTCACCGGCAAGTTTGAAATCATAATTGAGTTCTTTAATTGCCCAAAATGCTTTATGGTCTAACTCTAGAGGCAAATGACAAGCTTTACCATATACCATTTTGTATGAAGACATACCCATAGGATTTTTATAAGCTGTTCTATAGGCCCAAAGTGCATCATCTAGTTTCTTAGACCAATTCTTTCGAGACCTATTGACAGTTTTTTGTAATATCAATTTTATTTCTCTATAGCTAAGTTCAACTTGACCACTGGATTGAGGATGATAGGGCGATGCAATTCTATGGTTAACATCATATTTAGCAAGCATCTTACGGAAAGCACCATGGATAAAGTGTGAACCACCATCGGTCATTAAACATCTGGGGACTCCAAACCTCGGGAAGATAACCTCTTTAAGCATTTTAATGGAGGTGTGGTGATGAGCACTACTAGTTGGAATAGCTTCTACCCACTTAGTGACATAATCAACAACAACCAAAATATGAGTGTACCCGTAAGAGGAAGGAAAAGGTCCCATATAATCAAAACCCCAAACATCAAATGGTTCAACAACAAGTGAATAATTCATAGGCATTTCCTCATGCTTACCGATATTACCAATTCTTTGACATTCATCACAAGACAAGACAAACTTACGGGCATCCTTGAAGAGAGTAGGCCAATAAAAACCAGATTGCAATACCTTGTGAGCAGTTCTATCTCCCGCATGATGTCCCCCATAAGCTTCGGAATGACATTTCCATAGGATTTGTTCCTGTTCATGCTCAGGTACACAACGTCTAATAATACCATCTACTCCTTCTTTATAAAGATGTGGGTCATCCAAAAGTAATGTCTTAAATCATAGAAGAATTTTTTCTCTTTTGTTGGTATGCGAAGCTAGGTGGTATATATTTAGCGACAATGTAATTAGCATAATCAGCATACCAAGGAGTGTTTTGAGAAACATTTATTGAAGCTAACTGTTCATCATGAAAGCTATCATCAATAGGTAGTTGGTCATCTCTATACAAGTTATCAGCTACGGGGTTCTCAGCTCCCTTCCTATCAACGATATGTAAGTCAAATTCCCGATGCAAGAGAACCCACCTAATGAGTCTAGGTTTCGCAACTTTCTTTTCCAGAAGATATTTTCAGTAGTAGCATAATTTCGTTGGGCACTGTCTAGAGTTTTGCTAGCATAATGGATAACATTCAATTTCTTATCAACTCTTTGTCCTAGAACAGCACCAACAGCATAATCACTAGCATCACACATAATTTGAAAAGGCAAGTTCCAATCAGGTGGTTGAACAATAGGTGCAGAGGGTAAGGATTTCTTGAGTGTTTCAAAGGCTTCCACACAATCATCATCAAAGACAAAAGGGATATCCTTTTGCAAAAGATTAGTAAGAGGCCTAGAAATTTTAGAGAAGTCTTTAATGAACCTCCTATAGAAACCAGCATGACCAAGGAAACTTTGAATACCTTTAATATCTTTAGGACATGGCATTTTCTTAATTGCATCAACTTTAGCTTTATCCACCTCAATACCTCGTTCAGATATTTTATGCCCCAAGACAATACCTTCATTAACCATAAAGTGGCACTTCTCCCAATTCAAGACAAGATTAGTTTGTTCACATCTCTGCAAAACTCGATCAAGGTTGCTTAAGCAATCATCAAAAGAAGTCCCGTAAACGGAAAAATCATCCATGAAAACCTCCACAATCTTTTCACAAAAGTCAGAGAATATAGCAGTCATACATCTTTGAAAGGTAGCAGGTGCATTGCATAAACCAAAGGGCATACGTCTATAAGCATAGGTTCCAAAAGGGCAAGTAAAGGTGATTTTCTCTTGATCAGATTCTGACACAGGTATTTGAGAGAAACCAGAATATCCGTCCAGAAAACAAAAGTGTTGTCGGCGTTCTGGGAACGGGGGTACCCAGACCTGCCTGCCTGCGGCCCAGGGCATGGCCCACCTCGTTAGCCAGGCACGGCCTGGCGCGACCCCACTCAAGACAAGGCCCTCGCGAGGACCCCAGGCTCGCGAGGAAGAACAGCACCAGGATCAGCAGGGGGTAGGCCTCCTCAGGTCCCCTCCGGAGCGGCGGATATCTTTATGCGGAACCCGGCCTCAGGAGTCGAGGATGACGCAAGGAAGGATAGGCGGGCGCCAGCGCGCCAGGCGGTGCAGTTTCCCCTTTGGTGCAAATGGAGCAGGGACGTACGCGGGTTCCCAAGGCGCCTCCCAAAGATTTCCATTCCGGTGCAACAAGACCACGACCACGAGCCCCGCAGGGCGGATGTCATCCCCGAGCCCACCTCTGCATCATCGACAGCTACTTTGCAGGCGAAGACCACCTTTGGACAGGCGGGGATGTACTCCTGTCCCCCTTCAAATTTGGCCGTTGTGGGATCCCTTCCCGCCATTGCGATAAGGGAAGAGGACTCGGGGCACTGCTATATATAGAGGCTAGGCTGCACCGTAGAGAGGGAGCGAGACACCAATACCAGACAAGGCTGAGAGCCAAGAACACCACTCGAGCGCCCTCGCGAGGCTCGAGACCACTGTACTAGTTCATCCACCACACCTCCCCGAGAGGCAATCCACCAAAGCAGGAGTAGGGTATTACGCTTCGCAGCGGCCCGAACCTAGGTAAACCACCGTGTTCATCTTCTTCCTTGTCATCGTGCGAGTTCGCCGTAGTAACTGATACGTCTCCAACGTATCTATAATTTTTGATTGTTCCATGCTATTATATTATCTGTTTTGGATGTTTTATATGCATTAATATGCTATTTTATATTATTTTTGGGACTAACCTATTAATCTTGAACCTAGTGCCAGTTTCTGTTTTTTCCTTGTTTTTGAGTATTGCAGATAAGGAATATTAAACGGAGTCCAAACGGAATAAAATCTTCGGAATAATTTTTCTTGGACCAGAAGACAACTACCAAGCTTGGAGACCAAGGCAGAGGAGCTGCCGTGTGGCCACAAGCCACAGGGGCGCACCCTAGGGGGGGCGCCCCCTGGCTTGTGGGCCCACGGCAACTCCCCCAACCCTATTCTTTAGCCTATAAATTCCTAAATATTCCCTGGATACCAGAGAGAGCCACGAAAATACTTTTCCGCCGCCAGGAGCCTCGGTTCCCATGAGATCCAATCTTGGAGCCTTTTCCGGTAATCTGCCGGAGGGGGATTCGATCACGGAGGGCATGTACATCAACTCCATTGCCCCTCCAATGATGCGTGAGTAGTTCACCACAGACCTTCGGGTCCATAGCTAGTAGCTAGATGGCTTCTTCTCTCTCTTTGCTCTTCAATACCATGTTCTTCATGATCTTCATGGAGATCTATCCGATGTAATACTCTTTTGCGGTGTGTTTGTCGAGATCCGATGAATTGTGGGTTTATGTTCAGATTATCTATGAATATTATTTGAGTCTTTTCTGAATTCTTATATGCATGATTTCATATCTTTGCAAGTCTCTTCGAGTTATTGGTTTGGTTTGGCCAACTAGATTGGTAATTCTTGCAATGGGAGAAGTGCTTAGTTTTGGGTTCAATCTTGCGGTGTCCTCACCCAGTGACAGAGTAGGGGTAGCGAGGCACATATTGTATTGTTGCCATCGAGGATAAAAAGATGGGGTTTTCATCATATTGCTTGAGTTTATCCATCTACATCATGTCATCTTACCTAATGGGTTACTCTGTTCTTCATGAACTTAATACTCTAGATGCAGGCAGGAGTCGGTCGATGTGTGGAGTAATAGTAGTAGATGCAGAATCATTTTGGTCTACTTGACACGGACGTGATGCCTATATGCATAATCATTGCCTTGGATATCTTCATAATTATTCGATTTTCTATCAATTGCTCGACAGTAATTTGTTCACCCACCGTAATACTTGCCATCATGATAGAAGCCTCTAGTGAAACCTATGGCCCCCGGGTCTATTTTCCATCTTATACTTTCAGATCTAAAACCAAAAATACCAAAAATATCTTGCTGCAATCTTTTTACTTTTGTTTTACTTTCTGTTCAAGCAATCTATTCTATCTATCTCTATTAGATCTCATCCTTGCAAGTAACCGTGAAGGGATTGACAACCCCTTTATAGCGTTGGGTGCAAGTGTTTGATTCTTTGCGTAGGTACACCTATTGGGGACTTGCTTGTATCTCCTACTGGATTGATACCTTGGTTCTCAACAACTGAGGGAAATACTTATCTACTTTGCTGCATCATCTGTTCCTCTTCACGGAAACCAACGCATGCTCGAGAAGTAGCAAGAAGGATTTCTGGCGCCGTTGCCGGGGAGATACATAGCAAGTCAAGACAAGAACTTTCCCGTCAACTTGTCAATTTCTGACGTGGTTGCCGGAGAGATCTACATCAAGCCATCCAAGTACCCATCACAAACTCATCTCTTGCATTTACTTTATTTGCCATTTGCCTCTCGTTTTCCTCTCCCCCACTTCTAAAACGATTTTCCAAAAAGATTCGCCTTTTTCTTCACCCTTCTTCCGTTCGTCTTTTCGTTTTCCTTTTGTTTGCTTGTGTGTTAGATCGCTCAAACTCATGGCTAGCCTTGCTACTATCGCTATTACTCCCGAGAACGAAGTTCTTAATTTTAAGCAAAGAGAGGGAGAGAATTTAAAAGATGCTTGGTATAGGATTTGCAATGCTCAAAATAGATCTACTCGTAAGCAATCTACTACCGTTCTCCTTTGCAATTTTTATGTGGGTGTTTTTCCTTGGAATAGATATGTTTTGGATACCATTACGGGAGGGAATTTCTTGGGGAACAATACCTTTGATTCTTATAATGCTATGATAAATTTGGTAGGTTCACCCCCTCTCATGGTTAATGAAACTATTTTAACTTTGGAACATGTTATGCGAAGGCTTGATATCATTGAAAATAAAGTCGCTACTATAGAGCTCATTGAAAACTTGGATAAAAAGATCCATAATCATATCACCCAATATGGATCTAAGGTAGGAGTTACCCTAAAAAGCCTAAAGGAAAAAGAGCCCATAGTTAATGAAAAATTGGATCAAGATTCCTCTAGAATTGGAAAGCTAGAGGACATTATTACCAACTTGGGTTCCGCTTTTGCTTCTATTCAGACCACTCCAAAATCTCCTACTCCTAAAATTGCCAAGTTTATTTATTTTCCCAAGAATAAGGATGAATCCTCTAGTTGAGGGGAGGATCTTAAGATGATAAGTGTTCATCCTAGCTTTATTGATATTGTCCGGGAACCAATTGCTACAAGTGAGTTTCTTGATTTCTTTCCTAGGAGTAAGATAATTTATAAAATTAAAGAATCCCCTAGGGTTTATAAGTGTGCAATTGATGAGTTGCAAACCAAAGATGACAATACCTAGATCTATTGCGTTTTGCCTAGCTAGGGGTGTTAAACAATAGCGCTTGTTGGGAGGCAACCCAATTTTATTTTTGCTTTCTGTTTTTTTTGTTTCTGTTTTGGTGTCTTTTCCACATTATTACTTCTGTAATAATTGTGTTTTCTTGTTTAAATTAGTGTTTGAGCCAAGTAAGACCTTTGGGATGGTCTACGGTGTTTGTTGATTTGATTTTGCTGAAAAACAGAAACTTTTGCTCTCAGTACAGGAATTTTGTAAATTCCCTGGAACGTGATTTTGATCTGAACTTTTTACACAAGATTGATATACAAATTTCCCTGATTGTCCTAATTTTTCAGAATTTTTGGAGTTACATAAGTATTCGAAGTCTATAGATTGCTACAGACTGTTCTGTTTTTGACAGATTCTGTTTTCTATGTGTTGTTTGCTTATTTTGATGAATCTATGGGTTGTATCGGGGGGTATGAACCATGGAGAAGTTAGAATACAGTATATATTACACCAATATAAATAAAGAATGAGTTCACAACAGTACCTAAAGTGGTGATTTATTTTTCTTATACTAACGGATCTCAGGAGTTTTCTGTTGAGTTTTGTGTTGTGAAGTTTTCAAGTTTTGGGTAAAGATTTGATGGACTATGGAATAAAGAGTGGCAAGAGCCTAAGCTTGGGGATTCCCAAGGCACCCCAAGCCATATTCAAGGATATCAAAAAGCCTAAGCTTGGGGATGCCTCGGAAGGCATCCCCTCTTTCGTCTTCAATCCATCGGTAAATTTACTTGAGGCTATATTTTTATTCACCACATGATATGTGTTTTGCTTGGAGCGTCTTGTATGATATGAGTCTTTGCTTTTTAGTTTGCCACAATCATCCTTGCTTCATATATTTTTGAGAGAGACACGCTGATTCGTGAATTTATTAGAATACTCTCTGTGCTTCACTTATATCTTTTGAGCTAGGCAATATTGCTCTAGTGCTTCACTTATATCTTTTTAGAGCACGGTGGTGTTATATTTTATAGAAATTATTGAACTCTCGTACCTCACTTATATTATTTTGAGAGTTTCTTAAAACAGCATGGTAATTTGTTTAGGTTATGATTTTAGTCCTAATATAATGGGCATCCAAGAGGGATATAATAAAAACTTTCATATTAAGTGCATTGGATACTATGAGAAGTTTGATTCCTTGCATATAGTTTTGAGATAATGGAGATGGTAATATGAGAGTCATGCTAGTGAGTAGTTGTGAATTGGAAGAGATACTCGTGTTGAAGCTTGTGATTCCCGTAGCATGCACGTATGGTGAACCGTTATGTAACGAAGTCGGAGCATGATTTGTTTAATGATTGTCAACCTTTGTGTGAGGGTCGGGAGTGCGCGATGGTTAACTCCTACCAACCTATCCCCTAGGAGCATGCGTCTAATGCTTTGTTTGATAACTAATAGACTTTTGCAATAAGTATGTGAGTTCTCTATGACTAATGTTGAGTCCATGGATTATACGCACTCTCACCCTTCCACCTTTGCTAGCCTCTCTAGTACCGCGCAACTTTCGCCGGTACATCAAACCCACCTTCCTCAAAACAGCCACCATATATTTTCCTCAAAACAGCCACCATACCTACCTATTATGGCATTTCCATAGCCATTCCGAGATATATTGCCATGCAACTTCCACCGTTCCGCTTTTCATGACATGCACCACCACTTTCATATTGCATATAGAGTCATATTTTGTCATAGGTATCGAGTTGTAATTTTTCTTTTGAGTTGTAAGTAAATAAAAGTGTGATGATTTTCATTATTAGAGCATTGTCCCATGTGAGAAAAGGATGATGGAAGCCATGACTCCCTCACAAGTTGGGATGAGTATCCGGACTTTACAAAAAAATAAAAGAGGCCAGCGAATCCCAAAAAAAAAGAGGCCAAAGATGCCAACCAAAATAAAAAAAAGAGAAAAAAAAGAAAAAAATGAGAGAAAGAGAGAAGGGACAATTGCTACTATATTTTTCCACACTTGTGCTTCAAAGTAGCACCATGATCTTCATAATAGAGAGTCTCCTATTTTGTCACTTTCATATAACTAGTGGATTTTCATCTTGCACGACCACTTAGTTTCCTTTCTGAGCTTTCATACACTTATAGCTCTAAGTGCACTTGTTGCATGGCAATCCCTACACACTCACATTGATATCTATTGATGGGCATCTCCATATCCCGTTGATACGCCTAGTTGATGTGAGACTATCTTCTCCCTTTCCCTTGCAACCTCCACCATATTGTATTCCACCTATAGTGCTATATCCATGGCTCGCGCTCATGTATTGCGTGAGAGTTGAAAAGTTTTGAGAACACCAAAAGTGTGAAACAATTGCTTGACTTGTTCATCGGGGTTGTACATGATTTAGATACTTTGTGTGGGGAAGATGGAGCATAGCCAGACCATATGATTTTGTAGGGATAACTTTCTAAGGCCATGTTATTTCGAAAGGACACGATTGCCTTGTTGGTGTGCTCGAAGTATTACTGTTTTTATGTCAATATTAGACTATTGTTTTGAATCTTACGGATCTGAATATTCATGCCACAATAAAGAATATTACATGGATAAATATGTTAGGTAGCATTCCACATCAAAAATTCTGTTTTTATCATTTACCTACTCGAGGACGAGCAGGAATTAAGCTTGGGGATGCTTGATACGTCTCCAACGTATCTATAATTTTTTATTGTTCCATGCTATTATATTATCTGTTTTGGATGTTTTATATGGATTAATATGCTATTTTATATTATTTTTGGGACTAACCTATTAATCTAGAGCCTAGTGCCAGTTTCTGTTTTTTCCTTGTTTTTGAGTATTGCAGATAAGGAATATTAAACGGAGTCCAAACGGAATAAAATCTTCGGAATAATTTTTCTTGGACCAGAAGACAACTACCAAGCTTGGAGACCAAGGCAGAGGAGCTGCCGTGTGGCCACAAGCCACAGGGGCGCACCCTAGGGGGGGGGTGGCTTGTGGGCCCACGGCAACTCCCCCAACCCTATTCTTCAGCCTATAAATTCCTAAATATTCCCTGGATACCAGAGAGAGCCACGAAAATACTTTTCCGCCGCCAGGAGCCTCGGTTCCCGTGAGATCCAGTCTTGGAGCCTTTTCCGGTAATCTGCCGGAGGGGGATTCGATCACGGAGGGCATCTACATCAACTCCATTGCCCCTCCAATGATGCGTGAGTAGTTCACCACAGACCTTCGGGTCCATAGCTAGTAGCTAGATGGTTTCTTCTCTCTCTTTGCTCTTCAATACCATGTTCTTCATGATCTTCATGGAGATCTATCTGATGTAATACTCTTTTGCGGTGTGTTTGTCGAGATACGATGAATTGTGGGTTTATGTTCAGATTATCTATGAATATTATTTTGAGTCTTTTCTGAATTCTTATATGCATGATTTCATATCTTTGCAAGTCTCTTCGAGTTATTGGTTTGATTTGGCCAACTAGATTGGTAATTCTTGCAATGGGAGAAGTGCTTAGTTTTGGGTTCAATCTTGCGGTGTCCTCACCCAGTGACAGAGTAGGGGTAGCGAGGCACATATTGTATTGTTGCCATCGAGGATAAAAAGATGGGGTTTTCATCATATTGCTTGAGTTTATCCCTCTACATCATGTCATCTTACCTAATGCGTTACTCTGTTCTTCATGAACTTAATACTCTAGATGCAGGCAGGAGTCGGTCGATGTGTGGAGTAATAGTAGTAGATGCAGAATCGTTTCGGTCTACTTGACATGGACATGATGCCTATATGCATAATCTTTGCCTTGGAAATCTTCATAATTATTCGCTTTTCTATCAATTGCTCGACAGTAATTTGTTCACCCACCGTAATACTTGCCATCATGAGAGAAGCCTCTAGTGAAACCTATGGCCCCCGGGTCTATATTCCATCTTATACTTTCAGATCTAAAACCAAAAATACCAAAAATATCTTGCTGCAATCTTTTTACTTTTGTTTTACTTTCCGTTCAAGCAATCTATTCTATCTATCTCTATTAGATCTCATCCTTGCAAGTAACCGTGAAGGGATTGACAACCCCTTTATAGCGTTGGGTGCAAGTGTTTGATTCTTTGTGTAGGTACACCTATTGGGGACTTGCTTGTATCTCCTACTGGATTGATACCTTGGTTCTCAACAACTGAGGGAAATACTTATCTACTTTGCTGCATCATCCGTTCCTCTTCACGGAAACCAACGCATGCTCGAGAAGTAGCAGTAACCGTCGTGTAGCTAGCTAAGTAGGGCGAAGCTGCAGGGGATCTTCGCACACGCCCCTGTGTTCGAACCTTGAGGGTTTTGCGGAGCCCGAAATCCAACATTTGGCGTGCCAGGTAGGGGGCGTGTCGAAGTCCTCCTCAGGCCTCGCCTTGCCTCCGCTCGCCGCATTCATGGCAAAAGGACGTCGAGCCCGTGCTGAGCGGCGGGCTGCCAGCGTGGCGCGGGCGGCGCCGGCGGGCCTTGGCGCCCCGCGTCGATCCGCCTCCCCTGTGGTGGGTGCCACCACCGGCCGGGCTCTCAACAGGCGCCGGGGGCTGCGCCTTCACCGACCACACGACACGCCCTTGCTGCCCCGGCCCCTCCCCGCACCCGGGCCGCGCCGCCGCCCTTCCGGGTCTACCACGACCCGACGCACTGACATGTCGCGCTCCTCGTGGCGCACGAGCTACGGCGCCAACATGCTGCGCGCGATCGCCGCAACGACTGGGCCAGGCGCGCCCCCAGATGCGTCACCGCCACCAACGAGACCCAGGTGTACCCCAGCGAGGCTCGTGCCCGTGGACTCGCTCAACCGACTGGCATAGCGCCTGGGCCGCACGGGCCTGCTCGGGACGTCCGCGGCGACCCGCGCTCGCCGAGGGCCTGGCCCGAGTCGCCGGGGGCGCAGGAGCTGGCTGCTGGCACCGGCAGAAACCGGTGGGAGGTGCTAGCCGCGCGAGAGGGGCATCGCCCCGCGCCCCTCAGCGCGCCCATCGGAACCAGGGAGGAGGACCAGAGGCTGGACCGCGCCGGCTCCCGGGGGCTCGAGCAACTCTACAACGACCATGTTGACGAGTGCCTAGGCCGAGAAGGAGGCAACGCTGGCTACCACGGCGACAGGAGGCGCGCACACAACTTCGCGAGCGGCTCTCGCGTGGGCTGGTATGCACAGCCTCGCAAGGGCGGCTTGCGGGATTGGCCCCGCGAGGATGCCCGGAGTAGGCAGCTTCGCGAGGCGCACCCGCTGGTAGGGAGCTTCCTTGAGCAGGCATCTGGGTCTGGGGACCGGGGGTTACTTGCCTGGGAACGGAGGGTGGAGCGTCCGCCCACGTCCCCAGGTCGGATGGCCCCAGCTTGGAGACGGAGGGTGGAACACATGCCCATGTCTTCAAGCCAGATGATCCCAACCTGGAGGCGGAGGGTGGAACACACGCCCATGTCTCCGGGGTGCGCGACACCCGCTTGGAGACGGAGGGTCGAACATACGCCCATGTCTCCGGGTCGGGTTTCGTTCGATCACCGGTGGGCGATCATGTACTCGGCCATGTCCCCAGGCCCAGCATGCCTAGCCTGGGGGCAGGGCCTCGGGTACCTGCGTGGGGACCACGGGCACCCCAGCAAGGCGCGCTGGGGCACTACCCGGGGTGCCGACCTCGCACACAACGGAGGGGCGCCACTGGACCCGACCCGCGGCGCAGGGGGCTGCGCCGTCGCCACGACGACGGCACCCGGCCATGGGCTCTGGGGTGCCCATGCCCCTTTTCCGAGGAGGGCCCTCCCATTGGAGAGCACGAGGGGCTCCCCCTATGCTCGGGGGCCCGTCCGGAGCCGACCCTACTTCACCACGCCAAGCCTGGGGGCTGGGAGTGGGCTTCATGTCCGCGAGGCATGGAGCTCCCTGTACACCCCCGGGACCGACCCGTGACACTCTCACGAAATAATGAGTGGGCTGTATACGCCCGGAGCCCCCCCGAGGACGCGGAGGGGTTCCTTCCCACGCAATGTGGAAGCCACAGCGCCGCGCTGGCGGACAACACTGCCCTCCAATGGCTATGCCCATGCAACGTGGATGCCCTACGCTCAGCGCTGGGGGAAGACGAAGATGAAGACTAGTCTAGGTGCCGGACGCGGCTGTTATTTGCTCTTCTCATGTTTGGATTTGCCAACTTTTCTGGAACAAAACTCGGGGTTTTTTTCAAATCATGTTTTAAAGAAACGGGTCAGGGATTTGTTTTCATCGCCATGTCCTATCTTGGGTTTTCTCTCTTCAGGTCGAGCACTCGCCTGCTCCCCTCCCCCTCACACCCCTCGAGCGGGGGCTGGGGGGCACGGTGCTCGCACCTCGCCAAGGCCTTGGCGCCCGGATCCTCGCGTGGTACTCCCGGATGAGTCAGCAGGCGCGTGACGCTTCATACTCGCTCGGGGGCTCCACTCACGGCCCGACGCGCCATCTCGGAGCCTCGGGAGACCCGCCCCTCCCGGGGCAAGAAACAAAAAATTTCTTTGGGGAGCCGCTTGAGCGTCAAAGGGGGCTCCTGAGCAGAACGCCTCAGGAACCTTACCGGTCATATAGCCACTCGCCCCTTGATGTCGTCCTTGGTGATCCGGTCGGCATCAAGGGTGTCGAGGCCTCGCCCCGTAGTTGCGTCCTTGTTGATCCGGTCGTACATTACGGTGGTAGGGAAATGTGCAGGACTGAGACCTGCCGACGTAGAGCTACTTGAGTGTCAAAGGGGGCTCCTGAGCAGCATGCCTCAGGAGCCTTACCGGTCATATAGCCACTCGCCCTTTGATGTCGTCCAGGTGATCCGGTCGGCATCAAGGGTGTCGAGGCCTCGCCCCGTAGTTGCGTCCTGGTGATCCGGTCGTACATTACGGCGGTAGGGAAATGTGCGGGACTGGGGCCTGCAGACACAGAGTGCCGAAAGGGCTCCCAACCTGCCTCACCCATAAGAAGAAGAAGTTCACAGGACGTCCGGACTCCCCAAGCGCCATAGCCACGCCTCCCCGACCCTGGAGCCAACCGCGAGTATGTCAATCTAAGTACCCTAATCACAACCGGAAGGCGGTCTCAATTAACAAAAAGGCAAAGGCCAGGACACGTGACAGAAGCGCTGATAAAAAGAGGCAAGCGCCCAAATTCATTACACGCCCGCAGGGCCTCCCTTGGTTCTTTGATTGCAGGAGCATGAAAAGAGGAGGAGAAAGAAAGTGAGAAAGCCCCCACGGGGGCTGCTGCTCCGGGAGCCCCGGCGTCGGCGCACCAGCGCTCAGTCGGTGTCCTCCTCTTCCTTCACGGGCCCGTGAAGGCCCGCCGGCACTGACGCTTCTGGAGCGGAGGAGCGACGGCGTGGCGGCTGGCTACCCCCCGAGGTCCGGGCGCGCCGGCGCGGTGGCACGTCATAGCTGCTGTCGCTGCTGTCGCTCGGGCTCCCCCCAGAGGGGGTGTCGCTGCTGCTGGAGGCGCGGCGCCCATCACGAAGGGCAAGCTCATCACCAAGATCGCCGCGGCCGACGTCTTCTGGGCTGCACCCCAGGCGCTCGCCCTCTCCCCCGAAGACCTTGACGAAGAGCGTCGCCACCCCGTCGTACTTGAAGTGAAGAGTGCGCCTTCCCTCCAGGCCACGGGCACGGGCAATCGTCTGCCACCCGCGGTTCAGGTACACGTAACCCCCGGGGGTGACCTCGACCTCCACCCACGATGCCGCGCTGCAGCAGCCGTCGGCCTGCAGCCATAGGCCAGCAGCCCCCCGGCCGGCAGCGCCCCCGCGAAGAAGCGCGAGAGTTGAAACCAAGCAGCCTCCGGCCTCTCCGCCCACACTACGAACTCCTGGGCCGTGTCGGCTGAATGGAGCCACGGGCGTGGCGGCCGGGTTGCCACCGCCGCCTTCCCACCGCGGGCGCCACCTCCTCGACTACTGCGGCCGCCCGCGCTGGATGGAGCCCTACCGCGGCCGCCGATGGTAACCCCGGGCCGCGTTCGAGCACAACCGCGCCCGCGGGGAACCACCACCGGCGTCTTGACGTGCTTGCAGGGACGTCCGCGGCCCCTCCTGGGCGGTGGTGAGGCAGGGCTCTCCTCGGAGGCCTTCCCTTTCTCGGCGGCGGAGAACTTCCTCACTGAAGCCATGACTGGGAGAGCGGTGGCTTGTAGTTTGGGAGGCGAAGAAGACGAAGATGTGTTGAGGGCTTTCTCGCCCTCGCCCACTTATGTACAACCAAGGGCCAACCGGCGCCCCCTCGCATCTCGGGAGGCGTGCAACTTCTGAAGGGTCACATCCGCGCGGCGCAAGGAGAGAAGGCCGAGGGAACAGCAGCATTCAAAGAAGGGCAATGATGGCCGGCGCCGCACACGGGCGTCGCATCAGTTTGTCTTGGGGCGGTTCCTGATGTCCTCGGGGAGTGGAGGCGTCGCCGCCCAGGCGCTCAACGCGTGTAAAGCCTGGCCCGCAGGCGTTGGGGCCCGCGGCGCTTCGGGCCGTCCTCAAGGCTTCGCCCGGAAGCCAGCTCGAGCGCGCCTTGGGCCCGGGGGCTACTGTCAGCGTTCTGGGAACGGGGGTACCCAGACCTGCCTGCCTGCGGCCCAGGGCATGGCCCACCTCGTCAGCCAGGCACGGCCTGGCGCGACCCCACTCAAGACAAGTCCCTCGCGAGGACCCCAGGCTTGCGAGGAAGAACAACACCAGGATCAGCAGGGGGTAGGCCTCCTCAGGCCCCCTCCGGAGCGGCGGAGGTCTCTATGTGGAACCCGGCCTCAGGAGTCAAGGATGACGCAAGGAAGGACAGGCGGGCGCCAGCGCGCCAGGCGGTGCAGTTTCCCCTTTGGTGCAAAGGGAGCAGGGACGTACGCGGGTTCCCAAGGCGCCTCCCAAAGATTTCCATTCCGGTGCAACAAGACCACGACCACGAGCCCCGCAGGGCGGATGTCATCGCCGAGCCCACCTCTGCATCATCGACAGCTACTTTGCAGGCGAAGACCACCTTTGGACAGGCAGGGATGTACTCCTGTCCCCCTTCAAATTTTGCCGTTGTGGGATCCCTTCCCGCCATTGCGATAAGGGAAGAGGACCCGGGCCACTACTATATATAGAGGCTAGGCTGCACCGTAGAGAGGGAGTGAGACACCAACACCAGACAAGGCTGAGAGACAAGAACACCACTCGAGCGCCCTCGTGAGGCTCGAGACCACTGTACTAGTTCATCCACCACACCTCCACGAGAGGCAATCCACCAAAGCAGGAGTAGGGTATTATGCTTCGCAGCGGCCCGAACCTGGGTAAACCACCGTGTTCATCTTCTTCCTCATCATCGTGCGAGTTCGCCGTAGTAACCATCGTGTAGCGAGCTAAGTAGGGCGAAGCTGGAGGGGATCTTTGTACACGCCCCTGTGTTCGAACCTTGAGGGTTTTGCGGAGCCCGAAATCCGACAAGTGTGTGTGCTTAGATAATCTTTCTAGCATCTGATAAATGAAAGGTAGAGGGTAATGATCTTTTCAAGTAGCTTTATTTAATTTTCTAAAATCCATTACCATTATATAGCCAGTGGCGATTCTTTGTGGAGTGAGTTGATTTGTATCATTAGGAACAACAGTAATACCTCCTTTCTTAGGGACACAATGAACGGGACTTACCCATCTACTATCAGCTATGTGATAGATTATACCTGCTTCCAGAAGCTTTAATATTTCAGTTCTTACCACTTCTTTCATCTTAGGATTCAATCGCCGTTGGTGATCAACAACGGGTTTAGCATCAGGTTCCATATTAATCTTGTGCTGACATAGAGTTGGACTAATGCCTTTAAGACCATCAAGAGTATATCCAATAGCAGCCCGGTGCTTCCTTAGAACTTTTAATAATCTTTCTTCTTCATGTTCTGAAAGGTTAGCACTAATAATAACATGATATATCTTTTTCTCATCAAGATAAGCGTACTTCAAAGTATCAGGCAATTGCTTTAATTCAAACACAAGATCACCTTTAGGTGGAGGAGGACCTCCAAGAGTTTTGATAGGCAAATTGTGTTTCAGGAGAGGTTGTTGTTCAAAGAATTTTTTTTATCTATTTCATTTCTTTCACGCAAGTGCATATCATTTTCATGGTCAAGAAAATATTGTTCTAATGTATCAGTAGGAGGCACGACAATAGAAGCAAGACCAATTATTTCATCCTTACTAGACAATGCTCTATCACGGGGTTGTCTACTAAACTTGGAAAAATTAAACTCATGAGACACATCACCAAAACTGACACCGATAGTTTGTTTTTCACAATCTATCTTAGCATTGACGGTGTTCAAGAAAGGTCTACCAAAGATAATGGGACAATAGTCATCTTGTGGGGAACCAAGAACTAGAAAATCAGTAGGGTATTTTACTTTCCCACACAAGACTTCAACATCTCTAACAATCCCAAGTGGTGTGATGGTGTCTCTATTAGCAAGTTTAATAGTAACATCAATGTCTTCTATTTCAGAAGGTGCTATTTCATTCATAATTTCTTGGTATAAGGTAAAAGGGATAGCACTCACACTAGCACCCAAATCACATAAACCATGATAGCAATGATCTCCTATTTTGAATGAGACAACATGCATGCCCACTACGGGTCTATGTTTATCTTTTTCATCAGGTTTGGCAATTCTAGCAGCTTCATCACAGAAATAGATAACATGCCCATCAACATTTTCTACCAAGAGATCTTTAACCATAGCAAAACTAGGTTCTACTTTAATTTGCTCAGGGGGCTTAGGTGCTCTATTATTACTCTTGCGAACCACAGTTGATACCTTAGCATGTTCCTTTATCCTAACAGGGAAAGGTGGTTTTTCAATGTAAGCGGTAGGCACAACTGGATCAACATTGTAAATGATGGTTTCATCTCTAGCTATGACCGGTTCTTTAATTTCTTCTTTAATAGGGGGATGATATTTAAACCACTTCTCTTTAGGGAGATCAACATGAGTAGCAAATGCTTCACAAAAGAGGCTACTATCTCAGAGTCAAGTCCATATTTAGTGCTAAACTTGTGAAAAGCATCGATATTCCTAAAATATTTAACACAATCAAACTTAAGCTTTATACCTGACTCATTACCTTCATCGAGTTCCCAATCTTCAGAGTTGCGTTTAATTCTTTCTAAGAGATCCCACTTGAATTCAATAGTCTTCTTTAGAAAAGAACCAACACAAGAAGTATCGAGCATGGATTGATCATTATGAGAAAGCCGAGCATAAAAATTCTGAATAATAACTTCTCTCGGGATATCATGATTGGGGCAGGAATATAACATTGACTTAAGCCTCCCCAAGCTAGAGCAATGCTTTCCCCTTCACGAGGCCAAAAATTATATATATAATTCCGATCACGATGAACTAGATGCATGGGATAAAACTTTTGATGGAATTCCAATTGCAATCGATTCCAGTTCCATGATCCAAGGTCATCACATAGCCTATACCATGTCAATGCTTTTCCCTTCAAATATATAGGGAAAACCTTCTTCTTAGCTTCATCTCCGGGTAGACCTGCAAGCTTAAATAATCCACAAATTTCGTTCACATATAAGAGGTGCATATCAGAATGTTCAGTTCCATCTCCTGCATAAGGTTTAGCAAGCAGTTGTTCTACCATACCCGAAGGAATTTCATAACCAATATTTTCAGTAGGTGCAGTAGGTTGAGGGGCAACTAATTATGGTTCGGTCGAGGCGAAGATACCCCAAACAAACCCCTCAAAGGATTGTTTTCCATAGTAACAAGTAACAATAAATCACGTAGTATAAGTTTTTCCTTACCGATTTCCACATACCAAGAGCGCTTCACTCCCCGGCAACGGCGCCAGAAAAGAGTCTTGATGACCCACAAGTATAGGGGGTCAATCGTAGTCCTTTCGATAAGTAAGAGTGTCGAACCCAACGAGGAGCAGAAGGAAATGACAAGCGGTTTTCAGGAAGGTAATATCTGCAAGCACTGAAATTGTAGGTAACACATAGTTTGATAGCAAGATAATTGGTAATGAGCAAGTAACGGTAACAGTAAATAAAGTGCAGCAAGGTAGCCCAATCCATTTGTGGCAAAGGACAGGCCAGAACAGTTTCTAGTAATAGGCAAAGTGTTCTTGAGGGTACACGGGAATTTCATCTAGTCACTTTTATCATGTTGGTTTGATTTGTGTTTGCTACTTTGATAATTTGATATGTGGGTGGACCGGTGCTTGGGTGCTATTCTTACTTGAACAACCTCCCACTTATGATTAACCCCCTCGCAAGCATCCGCAACTACAAGAAAAGTATTAAGATAAAATCTAACCATAGCATTAAACGTTTGGATCCAAGTCAGACCCTTACGAAGTAGCGCATAAACTAGGATTTAAGCTTCTGTCACTCTAGCAACCCATCATCTAATAACTACCCCACAATGCATTCCCTTAGGCCCAAGGATGATAAAGTGTCATGTAGTCGACGTTCACATGACACCACTAAGGGAATCACAACATACATATCATCAAAATATTTAACACATATCAAATTCACATGATTACTTGCGACATGACTTCTCCCGTGACCTCAAGAACAAAGGTAACTACTCACAAATAATACTCATGCTCAAGATCAGAGGGGTATTGAATAGCATAATGGATCTGAACATATAATCCTCCACCAAATAAACCATATAGTAATCAACTACAAGATGTAATCAACACTACTAGTCACCCACAGGTACCAATCTGAGGTTCCGGTACAAAGATTGAACACAAGAGATGAACTAGGGTTTGAGAGGAGATGGTGCTGTTGAAGATGTTAATGAAGATTGGCCTCCCAAAGATGAGAGGGGTGTTGGTGATGACGATGGCTTCGATTTCCCCCTCCGGGAGGGAAGTTCCCCCGGTGAATCGCTCCGCCGGAGGGCAAAAGTGCTCCTGCCCAAGTTCCACCTTGAGACGGTGGCGCTCCGTCCCGAAAGTTCTCTCCTTATTTTTTTAGGTCAAGAGACCCTATATACCAGAAGATGGGCACCGGAGGTGGGCCGAGGAGGGCACAACCCACCAGGGCGCGCCTGGGGGGCCTGGCACACCCTGGTGTCTTGTGCCCACCAGGGTGGCCCCCTCCGGTAGTTCTTTGCTCCAGTATTTTTCATATATTCCAAATATATTCTCCATAAAATTTCAGCTTCTTTGGAGTTGTGCAGAATAGGCATCTCTGATGTGCTTTTTCAGGTCCAGAATTCCAGCTGCCGGTATTCTCCCTCTTCGTGTAAACCTTGCATATTATGAGAGAAAAGGCATTAGAATCACTCCCTAAAGCATTATTATTGAACAAAACATATTAAATATCAGTAAGAAATGATGATGCAAAATGGACGTATCAATGATGTGTGAGTAGTTACTATTGTTCCTGAGGACATGGGAGAAGTCTTGTTATAAGTAATCTTGTGAAGTTGGTATGCGTTCGATATTTTGATGATATCTATGTTGTTACTTCTCTTAGTGGTGTCATGTGAACGTCGACTACATGACACTTCACCATGTTATGGGCCTAAGGGAAGTCATTGTGGAGTAACAAGTAGATGTTGGGTTGCGTGAGTGACAGAAGCTTAAACCCCAATTTATGCGTTGCTTCATAAGGGGCTGATTTGGATCCACATGTTTCATGCTATGGTTAGATTTATCTTAATTCTTCTTTCGTAGTTGTGGATGCTTGCGAGAGGAGTTAATCATATTTAGGTTGTTAGTTCAAGTAAGAACAGCACCTTAGCACCGATCCACCCACATATCAAATTATCAAAGTAGCGAACGCGAATCAACTCAACATGATGAATATGACTAGACAGAAATTCCCATGTGTCCTCGGGAGCACTTACTTAATATAAGAGTACTTTCAGGCCTGTCCTTTGATACAAAAAGGAGGGCTATCTTGCTGCACCATTGTTACTATTTTTACTTGTCACTTGTTATGAATTATCTTGCTACAAAACTATCTACCACTGTTACTCACAGCACTTGCAGAGAATACCTTGCTGAAAACTGCTTATCATTTCCTTCTGCTCCTCGTTGGGTTCGACACTCTTACTTATTCAAAGGACTACAATTGATCCCCTATACTTGTGGGTCATCAAGACTCTTTTCTGGCGTCGTTGCCGGGGAGTGAAGCACCTTTAGTAAGTGGAAATTGGTAAGGAAACATTTTCTATACGTGCTGAAACTTACTGTTGCTTGTCACTATGAGCAGTCACCCTTTGAGTGGCATGTTCGGGGCATCTTCGCCTCGAATGGAAGATGAGGAAATTGTTCCTCCACCTACTTCACCTATTGAAAATATTTATTATGAGATTCCTTCGGGTATGCTTGAAAAACTATTGTCTGGTCCCTATGATGGTATGACTCATCCTGATTTCCATTTGATATTCGTCGATGAGGTTTGTGGATTATTTCAGCTTGCAGGTTTGTCTAGAGACGAAGTTAAGAATAAAGTTAAATCATGGGATGGGAATCGCTTGAAGCTGGAATTTCATCAGAAGTTTTACCCAATGCACCTAGTTCACCGTGATCGGAATTATATATATATAACCTTCGGCCTCACAAGGGAGAAAGCATCACTCAAGCTTGGGGGAGGCTTAAATCTATGGTGCACACTTGCCCCAACCATGAGCTTCCAAGAGAAATGATTATGAAATTTTTTTATGCTCGGCTTTCTCAGGATGATAAAAAATTATTGGATTCTTCTTCCTCGGGATCATATATGAATGAAACTATTGAATTCAAATGGGATCTTTTGGAAAGAATTAAACGCAACTCTGAAGATTGGGAGCTCGACAAAGGTAACGAGTCGGGTATAAAACTTAACTTTGATTGTGTTAAATCTTTTATGGAAACCAACACCTTTCATGAGTTTAGCAACAAATATGGTATTGACTCAGAAATAGTAGCTACTTTCTGTGAATCATTTGCTACTCATGTTGATCTTCCCAAAGCAAAGTGGTTTAAATATCATCCTCCCATCGAACCACTTATGTCTACTACACAACTTGTTCTTGTAGACTCGTGTTGGGCCTCCAAGCGCAGAGTTTTGTAGGACAGTAGCAAATTTCCCTCAAGTGGATGACCTAAGGTTTATCAATCCGTGGGAGGCGTAGGTTGAAGACGGTCTCTCTCAAACAACCCTGCAACCAAATAATAAAAAGTCTCTTGTGTCCCCAACACACCAAATACAATGGTAAATTGTATAGGTGCACTAGTTCAGCGAAGAGATGGTGATACAAGTGTTGTAATGATAGTAGATATTGATTTTTGTAATAGTAACAATAAAAAATAAGGCCTAGGGTCTGTACTTTCGCTAGTGCAATCTCTCAACAATGCTAATATAATTGGATCACATAACCATCCTTCAACATGCAACGAAGAATCACTCCAAAGTTCTTAACTAGCAGAGAACATAAGAAGAAATCGATCTATCTAAGAGTTCGTACTAAAATAACACCATATGATACGCATCAACCAACTCTAATGTCACCTAGATACTCCAATGTCACCACAAGTATCCATGAGTTAATTATACGATACGCATCAAACAATTTCAGATTCATATTACTCAATCGAACACAAAGAACCTCAAAGAGTGCCCCAAGATTTCTACCGGAGAAAGTAGGACGAAAACGTGCATCAACCCCTATGCATAGATTACCCCAATGTCACCTCGGGAATCCGCGAGTTGAGTGCCAAGACATAGATCAAGTGCTCTCAAATCCATAAAAGTATACAATCCGTTAATAACGAAATCTCAAAGGAAAAACTCAATTCAGCACAACAAGATAGAGAAGGGAAAACACCATATGATCCAACTATATTAACAAAGCCCGTGATACATCAAGATCGTGTCATCTCAAGAACACGAGAGAGAGAGAGAGAGAGAGATATTGAACACATAGCTACTGGTACAAACCGTCAGCCCCGAGGGTGGACTACTCCCTCCTCGTCATGGCCTCCAACAGGATGATGAAGATGGCCACCGGAGATGATCTACCCTCTCCGGCAGGGTACTGGAATGCCCCCGGATTGGTTTTTCATCGATACAGAGAGTTTCGGCGGCGGAACTTCTGATCTAGGGTTATTTCTGGGGGGTTATGAATATATAGGATTTTTGGGCGTCGGTTTCACGCGAAGATGGGCCACGAGGGGCCCATAAAACACCAGGGCGCGACAGAGGGGGCTGGCTCGCCGTGGTGGGTTGTGTCCCCTTGTGGCTCTTCTCCCCTCCCATGAAGCTTCTAGTGCCTCTTTCGTTCCAAAAAAATCATCAAAAAGTTTCGTTGCATTTGGAGAACTTTTATTTCTGCACAAAAAACAACACCACGGTAGTTCTGCTGAAAACAGCATCAGTCCGGGTTAGTTCCATACAAATCGTACCAAAACCATATAAAATTGTTGTAAATATGGCATGAATACTTCATAAACTATAGATACGTTGGAGACATATCAGCATACCCAAGCTTAATTCCTACTCGTCCTCGAGTAGGTAAATGATAAAAGAAAATAATTTATGAAGTGTGAATGCTAGTATAGTGTATAAGTTTGATCAATGATAATTTCAACCACTTTTCCTAGCATCATAACAACAACTCTTTCTCATAAAACTCATCATGATAAAGTAGCAACCAATTCACATGTTATGGTTCAAACAATGTATTCTCTTGAAACTTAACAACCTATGTTCTTAGTCACCAAACAATTGCAATTCAACTTATTCACAACAAAGTCTAAGTAAGAGCTCCACATACTCAATCATCATATAGTCTTCTATGATTGCTAGTACTCAAAGCATATTTTTAGAACAAATGGCATCCATCGAACACAGAGAAATATAGGGGATTAATGTTTCGCCTCCCAACTCATTTATCATAGAGATAGTTGTCAACAATAATAAGTCATGATCAAATATATTTGACTGGCCATATGTGCCTAGATCTTTCCCCACCACATGATGCTTGCCAACTAGAGAATAATTGAGGTTGAAATGAGAATGCATACTATTGACTCTTGCATAAAATTAAATACTGAAAGGTAAAATATAGGCCCTTCGCAGATGGAAGCAGAGGTTGTCATGCGCTTTTTGGTTTTGTATGCACAATTCCTTAATGCAAAAGAACGTTACGTTATATTGCCCCTTATGATAGCAACCTTTATTATGCAGTTCGTCGCTTTTATTACTTTGCCATCACAAGTTCGTACAACGCTCAATTTTCTCTTACACTAAATGATCAAACACATTTAGAAGCAATTTTTATTGACTTTTTGCACCGATGACAACTTACTTGAAGGATCTTATTCAATCCATAGGTAGGTATGGTGGACACTCATGGCAAGAAATTGGGTTTAAGGGTTTTTGGATGCACAAGTAGTATCTCCACTTAGTATGAATTTTTGGCTAGCAAAAGATCCTAAGCAAACACCACATGTTGGAGGATCCATAACAATATAACTTCTATGCAAATATACACAACCATAACTCATTACGTTGTCTTCATTGTCCAACTTCAACTAATTTGCTCAAGTTTGAAAATAATTAATGGGTATTCACAATCATAGAAGATGTCCAAGAAAATATATTTGTATGTGAAAGTTCTCTTCCTTATACTAATCATTCACGAATTGCTTGTATGACCAATATTGTGATTGTCAAGCTTCAAAAGATTTCACTTTCTAAACCCAATGTGAAGCTACTACTAGGCATGATATGAACATATAATTTCAGCTTCATGGTATTCAATTCATTCAACAATTTCCTCATAGGATATAAGTGAAGCACAAGAGTAAATGACAATCTACTCCAAAAAGATATAAGTGAAGATCAAGCGAGTAGTTAAGTAAATGGGTAGCCATTTGAGAACTATCTCTCATCTAAAAACTTTCATATCTAAGTATTTTATTAAAACAGCAAGCAAAACAAAATAAAATGACATTCCAAGAATAGCACACATCATGTGAACGAATAAAAATTTAGGCTCAACATAGGCTAACCGATAGTTGACAAAGACAGGTGGGATGCGTAGCATCTCCAAGCTTAGATGCTTGAGACTTCTTGAAATATTTACTTGGGGTGCCTTGGGCACCCCCAAGCTTTAGTTTTTGTATCTCGTTCAATCCTCTGATATCCCGGTTTCACGTAAGTCTCCAAAACTTCATCCAAACAAAACTCAAAAAGAACTCGTGAGATAGGTTAGTACACATAAGAACAAATCAACACTTCATGTACTGCCAAGACAATTTGCAAAATAATTTTCAAACATCATCTACTGTTAGTATCATTTCCAAAATTTATATCTACCAATATAGGCTATGGAAACTATAGGATAAGTAGATAACGAAACTATGACAGCAATCTGTCCAAACAGAACAGTCTGTAGCAATCTATTAAACCAGTGTACTTCTGTAACTCAAATAATTATGAAAATGTAGGACATGCTAAACAATTTATATGACAATACTGTGTAAAAATTTGAGAAACTTTCCACGTTCCAGTAAAATATGAAAATTCAAACACTACAGAGAAAGTTTCTGTTTTTACACAGCACACATCAAACATGCAATGCAAGCATCCTAAGGCAATTCGTGGAACTTTTTATTGAAAAACAAGATTATAAATAACATACAGCAGAGAACAACAAAATAAAATGACGGTCCAAGCAAAACACATATTATGTGATGAATAAAAATATAGCTCTAAGTAAGATATTCCGATAGTGTTGTAGACGAAAGAGGGGATGCCTTCCAGGGCATCCCCAAGCTTAGATGCTTGAGTATTCCTTGGATATTACCTTGGGGGTGCCTTGGGCATCCCCAAGCTTAGGTTCTTGTCACTTCTTATTCTCCTCTTATCGGTGTCTCACCCAAAACTTGAAAACTTCAATCACACAAAACTTAACGGAACTTCGTGAGATGGGTTAGTATAATAAATAAAGATCATTCACTTAGGTACTGTAAAGACATGATTCATAATTGTTCTCACATAATACCTACAGTATTCTACCATTCCCATAATTTATATCACTGAATATAATCTATGGGAACACTAAAACAAGCAAACTACGCATGGAAAACAGAATCAGTCAAAAACAGAATAGTCTGTGAAGATCTGTAGTGTAACCATACTTACCTGTCTCTAAAATTCAGAAAAATTAGTACAAGCTGAATAATTTGTATATAAACACTGTGTAAAAATTTCATATCATTATCACGCTCCACTAAAAAATGAAAATTCCTGTACTGGAGTCAAAAGTTTCTGTTTTGGTTCAGCATCAATTCTACTCATCTTGTGAGTCATCCCAAAGGCTTTACTTGGCACATTATTGAAATAAAAGACACAAAACATGATTACTACAATATCTTAATCATGTGAACACACAAAAACAGAAAGTAAAAGTGTTGGGTTGTCTCCCAACAAGCGCTTTTCTTTAAAGCCTTTTAGCTAGGCATGATGATTTCAATGATGCTCACATAGGAATAGTAATTGAAACATGCAAGAGAGCATCATGAATCTCATGATAAGAACATTTAAGTCCAACCCACTTCCTATGCATAGGTATTTTGTGAGAAAACAATTTATGGCAGCAAGAATCAACTAGCATAGGAAGGCAAAACAAGCATAACTTCTAAAGATTTTCAACACATAGAGAGGAAACTTGATATTATTGCAATTCCTACAAGCATATGTTCCTCCCTCATAATAAATTTCAGTAGCATCATGAAGGAATTCAACAATATAACCATCACAAAGCATTCTTTTCATGATGCACAAGCATAGAATTTTCATTACTCCACATAAGCAAATTCCTTCTCATTCATTGTAGTGGGAGCAAACTCAACAAAATAACTATCATGAGACACTTGATTGACATAACCACATTCAATATTAAAATCATAATGACAAGTTTCATGGTTACTATCACTCTTTATAGCATACATGTCATCATCATAATCATCATAGATAGGAGGCATGACATCATCATAATAAATTTGCTCATCAAAAATTGGGGGACTAAAAATATCATCTTCATCAAACATAGCATCCCCAAGCTTGTGCCTTTGCATATCATTAGCATCATGGATATTCATAGAATTTGTACTAGCAACATTGCAATCATGCTCATCATTTAAGGAATTCTCATTAAGTATTTTCATAAATTCCTCCTCTACCAATTGCGCATAATTTTTCGAACCATCATTTTCACGAAATACATTAAAAAGACGAAGCAATTGAGGCAACCTAAACACCATTTTTTTGTAGTTTTCTTTTATAAAACCAAACTAGTGAAAAACAAGAAACTAAAAGATTTAATTGCAAGATCTAAAGATATACCTTCAAGCACTCACCGACCCGGCAACGGCGCCAGAAAAGAGCTTGATGTCTACTACACAACTTGTTCTTCTAGACCCGTGTTGGGCCTCCAAGCGCAGAGTTTTGTAGGACAGTAGCAAATTTCCCTCAAGTGGATGACCTAAGGTTTATCAATCCGTGGGAGGCGTAGGTTGAAGATGGTATCTCTCAAACAACCTTGCAACCAAATAATAAAAAGTCTCTTTTGTCCCCAACACACAAATACAATGGTAAATTGTATAGGTCCACTAGTTCGGCGAAGAGATGGTGATACAAGTGTTGTAATGATAGTAGATATTGATTTTTGTAATAGTAATAATAAAAACCGCAAGGTAGCAAGTAACAAAAGTGAGCAAAAATGGCATTGCAATGCTCAAAAACAAGAACTAGGGTCCGTACTTTCGCTAGTGCAATCTCTCAACAATGCTAATATAATTGGATCACATAACCATCCCTCAATGTGCAACGAAGAATCACTCCAAAGTTCTTAACTAGCGGAGAACATAAGAAGAAATTGTTTGTAGGGTACGAAACCACCTTAAAGTTATCCTTTCCGATCGATCTATCCAAGAGTTCGTACTAAAATAACACCAAGTTATCCTTTCCGATCGATCTATCTAAGAGTTTGTACTAAAATAACACCATATGATACGCATCAACCAACTCTAATGTAACCTAGATACTCCAATGTCACCACAAGTATCCATGAGTTAATTATACGATACGCATCAAACAATTTCAGATTCATAATACTCAATCCAACACAAAGAACCTCAATGAGTGCCCCAAGATTTCTACCGGATAAAGTAGGACGAAAACGTGCATCAACCCCTATGCATAGATTACCCCAATGTCACCTCGGGAATCCGCGAGTTGAGTGCCAAGACATAGATCAAGTGCTCTCGAGTCCATAAAAGTATTCAATCCAGTAATAACGAAATCTCAAAGGGAAAACTCAATTCATCACAACAAGATAGAGAGGGGAAAACACCATATGATCCAACTATATTAACAAAGCCCGTGATACATCAAGATCGTGCCATCTCAAGAACACGAGAGAGAGAGAGATTGAACACATAGCTACTGGTACAAACCGCCAGCCCCGAGGGTGGACTACTCCCTCCTGGTCATGGCCTCCACCGGGATGATGAAGATGGCCACCGGAGATGATCTACCCTCTCCGGCAGGGTACTGGAATGCCTCCAGATTGGTTTTTCGTCGATGGCGGCGGAACTTCTGATCTAGGGTTATTTCAGGGTTTTTCTGAATATATAGGATTTTTGGCCGTCGGTTTCACGCGAAGATGGGCCACGAGGGGCCCACAAGACACCAGGGCACGCTAGTGGGGGCTGGCTCGCCCTGGTGGGTTGTGGACACATCTTGGCTCTTCTGGTCCTCCCACAAAGCTTCTAGTGCCTCTTTCGTTCCAAAAAATCGTCAAAAAGTTTCGTTGCATTTGGAGAACTTTTATTTCTACACAAAAAACAACACCACGGTAGTTTTGCTGAAAACAGCGTCAGTCCGGGTTAGTTCCATGCAAATCATACCAAAACCATATAAAATTGTTGTAAATATGGCATGAATACTTCATAAATTATAGATACGTTGGAGACGTATCAACCACCCTTAGAGAAAGAGGAGATAAGTGTTAGTCATGCTGATCCTGTTGTTCCCACTGCTTACATTGAGAAACCTCCTTTTCCTGTTAGAATTCCGGAACATGCTAAAGTTACAACTGTGGTCAATAAAAGTCATGTTAGGACATCTACACCTCCTGAACAAAGAAATGTTGAACCTAAAGTTGCTATGATTAAGGACCTCTTAGTTGATTATATTGATGGTCAGGTTATCTTCCTCTGTGATGAAGCTGCTAGAATCGCAAAACCTATTAGAAACGAGCAAGATGAGCTCAATAAGAATAAGCTAGTCGTAGGCATGCCTGTTATCTCAGTTAAAATTGGAGATCATTGTTATCATGGCTTGTGTGACTTAGGTGCTAGTGTCAATGCTATACCGTTCACCTTATATCAAGAAATTATGAATGACATAGCACCCGCTACTATTCAAGATATCGATGTTACTATTAAACTTGTAAACCAAGACACTATTTCGCCACTTGGGATTGTTAGGGATGTTGAAGTTTTACGTGGAAAGGTCAAGTACCCTGCTGATTTCTTAGTTCTTGGTTCAAAACGAGATAACTTTTGTCCCATTATATTCAGTAGGCCTTTCTTGAACACTATTAATGCTGAAATCAATTATGCTACTGAACAGGTTAAAATAAGATTTGGTGATGAGTGTCATGAATTTAATTTCTCCAAGTTTACTAATCAAATGCATGAGAAGGAATTACCTAGTAAAGATGAAATGATTGGTCTTGCTTCTATTGTTGTACCTCCTACTCATCTTTTAGAACAATATTTGTTAGACCATGAGAATGATATGCAAATTAATGAAAGGAAGGAAATAGATAGGATTCTCCTCGAACAAACACCTATTCTCAAACACAACTTACCAGTTGATATTTTAGGGGATCCTCCTCCACCTAAAGGAGACCCCATGTTTGAATTAAAGACTTTACCTGATACTTTGAAATATGCTTATCTTGATGAAAAGAAGATATATCTTGTTATTATCAGTGCTAACCTTTCAGAGCATGAAGAAAGAAGATTGCTTAAAACTCTGAGGAAGCACAAGGCTGCTATTGGATATACTCTCGATGATCTAAAGGGCATAAGACCCACTCTATGTCAGCACAAGATTAATATGAAACCATATGCTAAACCTGTTGTTGATCATCAACGCCGCTTAAATCCTAAGATGAAGGAAGTGGTAAGAACTAAAATACTAAAGCTTCTGGAGGTAGGTATAATCTATCCTTTTGCTGATAGTAGGTGGGTAAGTCTTGTTCATTGTGTAACTAAGAAAGGAGGTATTACTGTTGTCTCTAATGATAAGAATGAGCTTATTCCACAAAGAATTGTAACTGGTTATAGGATGGTAATTGATTTTCGAAAATTAAATAAAGCTACTAAGAAAGATCATTACCCCTTGCCTTTTATTGATCAAATGTTAGAAAGATTATCCAAGCACACCCACTTTTGTTTTCTTGATGGATGTTCTGGATTTTCTCAAATACCTGTGTCAAAAGAAGATCAAGAGAAAACTACCTTTACATGTCCTTTTGGAATTTATGCTTGTAGACATATGCCTTTTGGTTTATGCAATGCACCTGCTACGTTTCAAAGATGTCTTAATGCTATATTCTCTGACTTTTGTGAAAAGATTGTTGAGGTTTTTATGGATGATTTTTCCATCTATGGGACTTCTTTTGATGACTGCTTGAGCAATCTTGATCAAGTTTTGCACAGATGTGAAGAAACTAGTTTTGTCTTGAATTGGGAGAAGTGCCACTTTGTGGTTAATGAAGGCATAGTGCTTGGGCATAAAATTTCTGAACGAGGCATTGAGGTAGACAAGGCTAATGTTGATGTGATAGAGAAAATGTCATGCCCGAAAGATATCAAAGGTATACGAAGTTTCCTTGGTCATGCTGGTTTTTATAGGCGTTAAATTAAAGATTTCTCTAAGATTTTTAGGTCGTTAACTAATCTTCTTCAAAAAGATGTTCCTTTTGTTTTTGATGATGATTGTGTAGAAGCTTTTGAAATAATTAAGAATGCTTTAATTTCTGCACCTATTGTTCAACCACCTGACTGGAACCTGCCTTTTGAAATTATGTGTGATACTAGTGATTATGTTGTTGGCGCTGTTCTAGGGCAGAGGGTAGACAAGAAGTTAAATGTTATCCATTATGCTAGTAAAACTCTAGATTCTGCTCAAAGGAATTATGCTACCACTAAAAAGGAATGTTTAGCAGTTGTGTTTGCTTGTGATAAGTTTAGACCCTACATTGTCGATTCCAAAGTAACTATTCACACCGATCATGATGCTATAAAATACCTTATGGAAAAAAAGATGCTAAACCTAGGCTTATTAGGTGGGTACTTTTACTTCAAGAATTTGACTTGCATATCATTGATAGAAAAGGAGCTGAAAATCCCGTAGCAGATAACTTGTCTAGGATGGAAAATGTTCTTGATGACCCACTTCCTATCGATGATAGCTTTCCTGATGAACAACTTGCTGCCATAAATACTTCATGTAGTGCTCCTTGGTATGCTGATTATGCTAATTATATTGTTGCTAAATACATCCAACCTAGTTTCACATATCAACAAAAGAAAAAATTTCTTTTATGACCTAAGACATTACTTTTGGGATGACCCACATCTTTACAAAGAGGGAGTAGACGGTATCATTAGACGATGTGTACCTGAGCATGAACAGGAACAGATTCTTCGGAAATGTCATTCCGAAGCTTATGGAGGACACCATGTCGGTGACCGAACTGCACACAATGTATTACAATATGGTTTTTATTGGCCTACTCTTTTCAAAGATGCTCGTAAGTATGTCCTTTCATGTAACGAATGCTAGAGAGTTGGCAACATCGGTAAGCGTCAGGAAATGCCTATGAATTATTCACTTGCTATTGAACCATTTGATGTCTGGGGCTTTGATGGGACCTTTTCCTTCCTCAAATGGGTATAATCATATTCTAGTTGCTGTTGATTACGTTACTATATGTGTAGAAGCCATTCCAACTTGTAGTGCTGATCGTAACACCTCTATTAAAATGCTTAAAGATATTATTTTTCCGAGGTTTGGACTTCCTAGATATTTAATGACTGATGGTGGTTCACATTTTATTCGTGGTGCTTTCCGTAAACTTCTAGCTAAATATGATGTCAACAATAGGCTTGCATCGCCTTATCATCCCCAGTCTAGTGGTCAAGTTGAATTGAGTAATCGAGAAATAAAATTAGTATTGCAAAAGACTATTAATAGATCTAGGAAGAATTGGTCTAAGAAACTAGATGATGCAATGTGGGCTTATAGAACTGCTTATAAGAATCCTATGGGTATGTCTCCGTACAAAATGGTCTATGAAGCTTGTCATTTACCTCTTGAGTTAGAATATAAATCTTACTGGGCAATAAAAGAACTTAACTATGATTTTAAACTTGCCGGTGAGAAGAGGTTATTTGACATTAGCTCACTTGATGAATGGAGAACACAAGCCTATAAAAATGCTAAGTTATTTAAAGAAAAGGTTAAAAGATGGCATGACAAAAGGATTCAAAAACGAGAATTCAATGTAGGAGACTTAGTACTTTTATACAATTCTCGTTTCAGATTTTTTGTAGGAAAACTCCTCTCCAAATGGGAAGGCCCATACGTTGTTGAGGAGGTTTATCGCTCCGGTGCTATAAAAATCAACAACTTTGAAGGCAAGAACCCGAGAGTGGTGAATGGGCAAAGAATTAAGCATTATATTTCAGGTGCCCCCATTAATGAAGAAACAAATGTCACCCAAGTCATCACACCGGAAGAACACATCAAGGAAGTCTTCCGGAACACTCCAGAAACCTGAAAAAGGGGTAGGTATGTGGTACGGTAAGTAAACCGACTCCAAAAATTCCATAAAAATAATTTCTGTCATTTTTGGTATTTTAGAAAAATTACAAAAATAAAACATAGTCGGAAGGACCCACGAGGGTGGCACAAGCCAACAGGCCGCGCCCCCTGGGGGCACGGCCAGATGGCTTGTGGGTCCCTCGTGTGGCCTCAGGACTCAGATTTCTTCTGGAAAAAATCATTATATATATTCCCGGATGTTTTGGCCACCGCATCGCGAGATTTTCCTCTATTCTTGTTTTGAGCTTTTTTTTTTGGCAGAGTAGAAAATATGTCTTCTCAAGATTCGGACGGAGAGAGCTATGTATCCGATTATGTTGTCAATCCAAAGATCTTTGGGGATATTTATCCCTATCTATGGTCCTCGGAGGAGGAAGAAGAAACCAACTTGGAGGAAATAGAAGATGCTGGCCCGGATGCTAGCTGAGATGAAGATGAAACTCCACTACCTCAACTTGGAGATATGCACGTGGAGTTCAAGAAGTCAAGCCTCCCTAATGGAGGGAGCAAACCCAATACCCAGTTTATCCCTTCTCGTTTTCTGCAGGAAAGCAAGGCAACTTTATGCAAGAGGATATTGAAGCTTGAACAAGAGAACGATGATTTAAGGGAAGAAAATTTCATCCTCAAACGCAAATTGGAGAAGAAGAATATTACTACAACACCACCGCCATCACCGAAGAACACCTGAGTACATGGGTATGGGCACAACCCCTAGCTTGTTCCAAGCTTGGGGGAGGTGCCCCGGTATCGTATCACCATCACTTTTTACCACCACTATCTATCATTAGTTCAATCTTTAGTTTTTCGTGATTTAGGGAGTTAAATTTCAGATTTGCTTTGTTTAGAGTTTTTGCTTTGAGTTCTACCTATCCTTGTAATCGAGTGTGAGAGTTATACAATAAAGTTAGTTGAGATCGTGTGTCCCTTATTCACTTGCACCCATCATCTTAGCGAGGCAATAAAAAGAATAGAAAAGAAAAATCATATGCCTATCTCTTGAGAAGTATTGACTTCACATAGAAAAAGAGGTATACGCAATAAGAAGTGTTGGAAACCAACAAACATAATGTTAGTAATTGATATGATCTAAGCAAAAGTGTGGTAGAGAAGAGGAATTCACATATAAATATACTATCATGAAGACATTCTATGATTGTGAGCTTCCATCAAAATATTACATAATGATCAAGTGTTGAAGTGGGACATGGAAGACAACATGATGATCATGTTTGTTTACATTTGCATAGAAGTTATATGGTATTGAATCCTTTAACATGTGATGCTTGCTTAGGACCTTTTGCTAGCCGAAAGATTCGCACTAAGTAGACATACTACTTGTGCATCCATAACCATTAAACCCAGTTCCTCGCCATGAGAGTCCACCATACCTACATATGGATTGAATAAGATCCTTCAAGTAAGTTGTCATCGTTGCACAAGGCAATAAAAATTGCCTCTAATCATGTAAGATCTTTTATTGTAAGGGAAAGTAAGCGTTGTATGATCTTGTGATGGTGAAGTAATAAAAGCGACATAATGCATAATAAAGTTTGCTATCATAAGGGGCAATATGAAGTGATGTTCCTTTATGTTAAGAGATTAAACATATCAAACAAATAAAAGCTCATGACAACCTCTACTTTCCTCTGCGAAGGGCCTATCTTTTACATTCTTACAATTTTTATTTTCATACAAGAGTCAATAATATTTCCCTTGTTCTTATTCTCCAAACTATTTAGTGGCAAGAATTATATGTTTAGGAAAGATTCAAACAAATATATCCATCTGAATGTAAATGATCATGTTCCATTATTCTTGACATTATCCTTGAGGTAAAAAGGTTGGGCGGCAAGAACATTAAAGTCCCCATCTTCCTATGTGTCCCGCGGAGTCACTTGTTCCAAAAATATGCAATGTATGTTAGCGATCATAGAAGGGTACATCATAGTTTAATATGTGAACTTGCTAGAAATATAAGATCTTACATAGACTCTTCTCTCGATTGCAAAAGCTATGATCATCTCAAGGACTAATTGCATTGCTTGTTGGTTCTCAATAAAGATTTTGCCCTATGTTTCTTCAGTTGTGAATAGATTGTTACTTGTTCATGGGAGGTTATATGATTGAAAACTTGCTGCTATGATGATATTTATGATGCTCTCATGTCCGTATTATGTTTTTATTGACACCTCTCTCTCAAATTATGTGGTCATTATTTTAGAGTTCGGCTTTCGCTTGAGGACAAGCGAGGTCAAAGCTTGGGGGAGTTGATACGTCCATTCTGCATCATGATTTCCTATTACTATCTATCTTATTTTTGTCCATTATTCCACATTATCATACAATTCTTATGTTTATTCTCTTTGAATATGCAAGGTACATCACAAGGAGGGAAATATCTGGAAACTGGAATTCTGGACCGGAAAACTGAGAAAAAGGCAGAAAAATCACCAGTCTCAGAATGACCTGAAAATTTATGAAGAATATTTTTGGAATATTTAAGAATTTCAGGAGCAAAAATATACCAGAGAGGGGCTGCCAGGAGGCCACAAGCCAACAGGCCGCCCCCCTGGGGACGCGGCCAGATGGCTTGTGGGCCCCCTGCTGGCCCTCTGATGCCCCTCTTCTCCTATATGGTGTGTTTTACCCTAGAAAAAATGATAAGCAATCTTTCGGGACGAAGCGCCGCCGTCTTGAGGCAAAAACCTGGGCAGAGGCCCTTTTGCACTCTGGCAGTCAGATTCTGCCGGGGAAATCCCTCTCCGAGAGGGGGAGATCGAAGCCATCGTCATCACCAACGCTTCCTCCTTCGTGGGAGGACCAATCTTCATCAACCTCTTCACCAGCACCATCTCATCTCCAACCCTAGTTCATCTCTTGTATTCAATCTTTGTTCCAAAACCTCAGATTGGTACCTGTGGGTTACTAGTTGTGTTGATTACATCTCGTAGTTGATGCTTGTTGGGTTACTTGGTGGAAGAGATTATGTTCAGATCCTTAATTATCATTATTACTCCTCTGATCTTGAACATGTTGATGATGTGTGAGTAGTTACTATTGTTCCTAAGGACATGGGAGAAGTCTTGTTATAAGTAATCTTGTGAAGTTGGTATGCGTTCGATATTTTGATGATATGTATGTTGTTACTTCTCTTAGTGGTGTCATGTGAACGTCGACTACATGCCACTTCACCATGTTATCGGCCTAAGGGAAGTCATTGTGGAGTAACAAGTAGATGATGGGTTGCGAGAGTGACAGAAGCTTAAACCCCAGTTTATGTGTTGCTTCATAAGGGGCTGATTTGGATCCACATGTTTCATGCTATGGTTAGATATATCTGAATTCTTCTTTCGTAGTTGCGGATGCTTGCGAGAGGGGTTAATCATAAGTAGGTTGTTAGTTCAAGTAAGAAAAACACCTTAGAACCGGTCCACCCACATATCAAATTATCAAAGTAGCGAACGCGAATCAACTCAACATGATGAATATGACTAGACAGAAATTCCCATGTGTCCTCGGGAGCTATCAGCGCACGAATGCGCACGATGACCTATGGGACCAAAGGCCCCTTTGTGGTTCGGCAAGGGGAGGTCACGTTGCACAAAGAGCAGAGACCATGGAACAGCACGACGATGGTACGCTGGAGTTTTACCCAGGTTCGGGTAGTTGAGAATCACAAACCCTACTCCTGCTTTGGTGGATTGATCTCAGGGATCACGAAGCACACGCAGCGCTCTAACCTGGCAAGGGTTGCCTTCGGGTGAGCTGCTACACTAGTACAAGTGTCCAATGGTCCGAATCTTGAGCTAGGTTGCCTTGGGCCTCCTTTTATAGGGCAAGGGGCAACCATTGTGGCAAAACAGTCATTATCTAGTGATTAGATAACTAACAGAGCTATCATATCTAACTCTGGCATTTAGGACAAAATACCATGATTGCTAGTTGAGGTGGCGTGCGGGGATGCATCCCCGGCAAGCTTTTACCACCGCTTGGGCGCCTAGTGCTTAGTGTCTTGACACGCTTCTGGACGGGTGTTGACTGGGCATAATCTGTCTTCCGGTGCGTCGCCACGTGCTTAATGAGAGCCACTTAGCCACCCGAGGGCTCGACACAACATCGACAACTGACTGGCGTTGCGATGCGGTGGAGCGGTGGCTGCTTGGATCGCGCCTGCCGGGGGACGGTTGCCGGGTCTTCCTGAAGATGTGCGCGCCTCGGCCCCCGGCAGGCACCGGGGACGTGGCTGGCGCGCTTTGGGCCCCTCCTGGGCCGTTGCATTGAGCTTGCCGACGTTGATAGCTAGGGTAGGCTGCCTCTGCCGGGGTCTTGGTCTTGGATGTTGACTTTATATTCTTCATGCACTCCTTGATCTCACGTAGAGCGGCTCCTCTGTCTTAGGTTGGTGTTGGCGGGGGAGTGGCTGTTCCCAGTAGGCTCAGGCAATCGGGTCGGAGCCCCATCGTCCATGTAAAAGTCAGGGAGAAAATGAACACCCTTGTTCGTGTACCCCGACAGAAGCCCCCGGGCATGAGCCATACGTGTCGCTTGGCATGTTGGATTAGGCCCCAAACGGTGCACGGAGACGCGTCGAGGAAGTGCTGCCCTCGAGTGCTTGGTTATGATGACTCGTCAAACCCACGTCCACTCCGCGTAATTACCGCAGGTCATGGGGTCGTGGAACAGTAGCTGTTGCCAGTAAAAGAAATGGTATTTCCGAGAAAAGATAGCGAACGCTAGCCCCCGCGCGGTTTCCTAATAAAAAGGGAACGTGCAGGGGCGCTGCTCATTCGCGTCCGTTTCTCCTTCCTTCATCTTCCTTCTCAAGTCAAAAACTGCTTCCGCCGCCGCCGCTCGCCCTCCAAGCGTTGCTAGCCCCTCCGCCGCCCTTGAGCACCCAAGATATGGGGAAGAAAGACGAGCGCTGTGAAGGGGAAGCAGTCAGCCGCGTCGGCGGTCCCAGCGGCTGAAAAGAGGAAGAGGAAAGTAGAAGAGCAGGAGAGGCTACGACGGAGAGATGTGGTTTTCTCCCCGTCGAACTTGGACGGCAATGCCCTGATCACAAGGTACGCCTACATGCGGGGGAGGGCGAAGAACGGGCACGGAGCACCCGTAGTCCTACCGGACAGCCCCAAGGAGAAGACGCCATTAGATTCGTACCGCTTCTTCTATGCGTACTTTTTTGTGGCCTTTTCCCCCCTTTCTCTGATTTCTTCTGTGCCATGATGGCGGTGTATGGATTCCATCTTCTGGATTTCACGCCCAATGCAATGGCGTCCATGGCGATCTTTGCCCATCTGTACGAGAACTTCATCGGAGTTGCCCCCAATGTGGATTTGTTCAAGCACTTCTTCGTTCCTCATATTGAGGACAAATCCCACCGCTCGGGGAATATAAGTTGGATCCCCCGGGGCAAGAAGGACGACTGGGATTACCTCCCTGGCCAGCAGAGCGGGAAGTGGGAAGAGTGGAGGGGCAACTGGTGCTGGATTAAGGATGAAGAAGCCCCCGAGTTCTGCTTGGCGCGGACCGGATGTGTCACGCGCGGCAGCGACTCGAGCAATCCGGGCCTCACCGACGACAGGCTCCGCCTGGCGCTGAACAGATCACCCGTCTGAAAGCTGCCGGGTTGACCATCGAGCAGGTGGGGGCTGACTTCCTACGGCGCCGCATCGTGCCGCTGCAGAAGAGGGACAGATTCGCATGGGAGTTTAACGGGGCTGCCAACAGGATGCGGCTTTACCCAGGCCCTGCCAACAACCTGACTGTTTATGGCCATGGCTGGTTGTGTGAGCAGCTGTTCGGCCGCCTTGGGCCGTTCCATTTGCCGGCAAGTGTCGTCCCTCTGCACCTCAATTCTGCCCGGAGCTAGATTCTGCAATGGATGCCAGACTGCAATGCCTCCGGGGTCAAATCCGATTGCGAGCTGCCTGCCCTGGACGATGAGATGGACTGGGTCTCTCGCCTGGAAGAGAGAGCATCCAAGGCGGAGGACAAACTGATCCAGCCAACTACCAGGAAGGAAGAGGCCTTCAGCGCCGTTCGGATTGACGAAGACAAGAAGTCCAAGGCCGCCAAGAAGATAGGCTCCGAAGAAGAGGAGGAGGAGGAGGAGTCCGAGGGAGATGATTCCTCTTAGGAGGAGGTGAGCGAAAAGCATGCTTTGGAGGAGGCTGCCGGGTTTGAGTCTGCCGGGGCTGGGGCCTCCCAAACCGTGGCGATAGGAACCCAAGAGGGGAGCAAGACGGAGGAGGCGAAGGAGAGCTTGAAAGGGGTCCTCAAGCACCAGAGCCAGGGCGCCGCCTCCGCGAGCGCGTCAACCGCGAGGCAACGGCCCCCGCGTCTTCGCGGGGTGCCTAGAAGGTGAAGAAGACGACCACTAGAGGAGGCAAGCATGAAGCAGCACGCCGCCAATCCTCCCGCCTTTCTCAGGCCAAGCCTCCTTCCGCCAAGCCCAACTTCTCCGCCAAGCTCGCCCCTGCCGGAGGTCCCGGTCCCCCCGCCAAGCTCCGCTCCTCCAACCTTGAAGAGGGGCAGGTCGAGCCCGCCGCCTGTGTCATACGAGCTGGGCTCCATGCTCATCGCCTCAGAGTGAGTTACTCAATGGTGATCTTTGCCGATGCTTTATGCTCTTGACTTTTTGACTGATCTTGTATGGCTGATTCTAACAGGGATGAGGAGCCCCTTGCGCGTCGAGTCAAGCGAGTCAAGTCTGCGACTGAACTGGGTTCCGCGGCAGGCACGAGCCCGGCAGGAGGCGTGGAAATAGATTCCTCGCATAGTCCCTGGCCCAGCCCTCTTCACGGAACTCCAGGGCAAACTTTGGCCGCTGGCGGGGATGAGGAAGAGGACCTTCCCGTCGGTGGGGAGGAGTCGCCGGCAAGAGCCTCCACCGAGGGATTTGCTCGTACTGAGGTCTCCACAGAAGAGATGGTGACGGACAACATGTTGGCAACTGATGCTGCCGAGGGAGGGGACGTCCCTCCTCAGTAACCCCTGCCGGGTATCTTACTTGTTTGTATCTTCACTCCCCATTGTTCCCTCTTTCCGCGAGCTCTGTTTATTTCTTACTCTTCATTTTTCTGCTCATTGCCTTTGTCCGCAGCTCCACTATTTGAAGAGCTTGAGTTGCTGGAAGACGTGGCTGGCATCGGGAAGGACGCTGCCTCGGAGGCGATGATGATCGTTGCCGCGGAGGGCCACGGGGAGGTTGCCGGGGACGTCCAGGAGTCCTCAGAAAGGACGGAACCAGCGCCCGGCAGCGCACCTGGCCCGGATACAGTGATTGAGGAGAAGACTGCCCTCCAGTCCCTTGGGCCTCTTCGTCAAGTGATACCTCTCCGTCGTATCTATAATTTTTAATTATTTCATGCCAATATTATACAACTTGCACATATTTTGGCAACCATTTATATGATTTATTGGACTAACCTATTGATCCAGTGCCTAGTGCCAGTTCCTGTTTGTTGCATGTTTTTTTGCAGAATATCCATATCAAACGAAGTCCAAACGCGATAAAAATTTACGGAGATTTATTTTGGAATATTTGTGAATTTTGAGAAGTGGAATCAACGCAAACGGAGGCCCAGAGCCCCCACGAGACACCAGGGCGCGCCCCCAGGCCCCAGGTGCGCCCTGGTGGGTTGTGCCCAGCTCGTAAGTCGGTTGGAGCTTTCCTTCGGGCGCAAGGAAGCTAATTGGATAAAAAAAACTCAAAATTTCAGCCCGATCGGAGTTACGGATCTCCGGGAATATAAGAAACGTTTTTCGGCCCGAAAACAGGAACGTGAAACAGAAGAGAACAGAGAGGGAGATCCAATCTAGGAGGGGCTCCTGCCCTTCCACCGCCATGGCGGCCATGGACCAGAGGGGGAATTCTCCTCCCATCTAGGGTGGAGGCCAAGGAAGAAGAAGAAGGAGGGGGCTCTCTCCACCTCTCTCCCAGTGGCGCCGGAACGCCGCCGGGGCAAGGATCGTGACGGCGATCTACATCAACAATCTTGCTACCGTCAACACCAACTTTCTCCCCCTCTATGCAGCGGTGTAACACCTCTCTTCCCCGCTATAATCTCTACTTAAACATGGTGCTTAACTCCATATATTATTTCCCAATGATATTTGGCTATCCTATGATGTTTGAGTAGATCCCTTTTGTCCTATGGGTTAATTGTGGTATGATGTTATGGATGTGAGTTGTATGTTGATATGGTGCTGTCCTATGGTGCCCTCCGTGTCACGCAAGCGTGAGAGATTCCCGATGTCGGGTGTTGCAATATGTTCATGATTTGCCTATGGTGGGTTGCTTGAGTGACAGAAGCATAAACCCGAGTAGGTGGGTTGTTGCGTATGGGAGTAAAGGGGACTTGATACTTAATGCTATGGTTGGGTTTTACCTTAATGAACTTTGGTAGTTGCGGACGCTTGCTAGAGTTCCAATCATAAGTGCATATGATCCAAGTAGAGAAAGTATGTTAGCGTATGCCTCTCCCTCATTGCATATGACAAGTATCTATCATATTATATTCAATTGCATAGGGACAATCTTTCTCTTGTGTTACACAAAAATCTTTCTACTAAGTTATTTACTCTTTTTGTTCTTTTATTAAAACAGCACCTAACTTTTATTTCCACGTTCTTTATTTTCTTGCAAAGTACTTCTAGTTTTTTTCCCACAATGTAGTTTCATACTTGTTCTAGGTAAAGCAAGCATTAGCATGCGTAGAGTTGTATCGGTGGTCGATAGAACTTGAGGGAATATTTGTTCTACCTTTACCTCCTCATTGGGTTCGACACTCTTACTTATCGAAAAAGGCTACAATCAATCCCCTACACTTGTGGGTTATCAAGACCTTTTTCGGGCGCCGTTGCCGGGGAGCAATAGCGTGGGGTGAATATTCTCGTGTGTGCTTGTTTGCTTTATCAGTAAGTAATTTTTATTTTCTGTTATTAATTGTTTTATATCTTTAGTTATGGATATGGAACACGAAACACCAAAAAAATAGTGGTACTTTCTACTCATGTAGATGGGGAACCTCCTAAAACCCTCGATGCTAGTTATGTGCAAAGTATTAAATACTACTTTGATAATCCTTAGAAGACCCCATTCAACTTGATATTGGGAGTAATGTTGGATCAACGTGAATACTTTAGAGATTATCGCTTGACTCAAAAAGGGAAATTGTTATGGGATCAAATTCATATGTTGCATTGGTATGCTCGGGAGCTATGCTTGAGATATGATACTACTTGTTGCTCTAGGATGAACGCTCCACACCTTCCCTTTTCATGCAAATTTAATGATAAAGAAACCTTAGCTTCTTATGCTAAAGGTATTTATGATTACTATGATGTGGAACGAATAGAAGAATTTGTTGCTTTTAAAGGTGCTTATGAAGTTGCTTCTTTGATGGAAAAGTATGATGATGTTTCTTACGAATCTGAAAATCTTGCAATACTTAAATATTGCTATGAGAATTATGATTGCAATGCTGATATTATTGAATTTATTAAAAGAATGTCCGCTGCCTTGGAAGAGACTAATATTTTTGCAGGGACCTATGGAAGAAGAAGTTGCTGAAACTGTGAGCTCATTAGATGAAGAAGATGAGGAGGAGAGCGAAGAACAAAAGGAGGAAGAGCGGATTAGCTACCCATGCCCACCTTCTAATGAGAGTAACTCTTCAACTCATACATTGTTTAATTTCCCTTCGCACATACCGAACGATGAATGCTATGATGATTGCTATGATCCCGTGGATTCATTTGAAATATCCATTTTTGATGAACTTGATGCTTGCTATGTTTGTGGCCATGATGCCAATATAAATTATGCTTATGAAGATGAACTTGCTATAGTTCCTTATGTTAAGCATGAAATTGTTTCTATTGCACCCACACATGATAGTCCTATAGATGGGTTGCATTTAGCTATTACACATGATGATTTTAATGAATATAATATGCATGTGCTTGCTTCTCCTACTTGCAATTATCATGAGAGAGGAACCAAATCTTCACCTCTCTATGTTTCCAATACTATAATATTGCAAGAAACCATTTATACTATGCATTGGCCTTTACTTAATGTGCATGAATTGTTCTTGTATGACATGCCGATGCATAGGAAGAGAGTTAGACTTCATTGTCGCATGATATATATCACTTTGTGCTCACTACTAAATTACAAATCATTGTTAATTAAAATTGGCTTTGATATACCTTGGGATCCGGGTGGATCCATTACTTGAGCACTTTATGCCTAGCTTAATGGCTTTAAAGAAAGCGCTGCCAGGGAGACAACCCGGAAGTTTTAGAGAGTCATTTATTTCTTTTGTGTGCTTTTATAAAGTTTAAAAACAAAAAAAATAGAGGGTAACCTAAAACTTCACAAAAGGAAAGGTGAAAGTGACAAGAGATGTTGAGCATCGTTGAAGTGGGGGCTAGCCTTGAACTTTTATTCATGCCCATGGAAACTTTGTGAATCTTGAATCATGGAAACTTTTCCAACAAAAATAATTTTCAACTTGTACAAATCCATTGTATTATAAAAATAATGTGCCAAGATTTGCCTTTAGGATGTTTGAATTGCTTTTTATATGTGTGCTGTGCAAAAACAGAAACTTTTGCTGTAGTGTTTGAATTTTCATATTTTTCTTGAGCGTGCAAAAATTCTGAACTTTTTACACAGTACTGTTATGCAAATCATTTCTCACGTCCTAATTTTTCAGAATTTTTTGAGCTACAGAAGTATACGTGTCTACAAATCTTTTCAGACTGTCCTGTTTTTCACAGATTGTTGTTATAGCTGCTTTGCGTGCTTATGTTTGAATTCTTGTTGAGCCCCATTGACTTGGGAGCCATAGAATTGTGATAGCATACAGTGGGTAATGTTAGATTATAATTATGCAATAATGTTATGGCAAGACATGATGGGATTTGGTGTTATGTGTACTAACGGATCTCACGAATTTTCTGTTAAGTTTTGTGTGATTGAAGTTTTCAAGTTTTCGGTGTTATCACGATGAGAAGGAATAACGAGCAGCAAGAGCCTAAGCTTGGGGATTCCCAAGGCACCCCAAGGTAATATTCTAAGAATACTCAAGCGTCTAAGCTTGGGGATGCCCCGGGAAGGCATCCCCTCTTTTATTCCAAATCATCAGTATGTCACTTGGAGCTATATTTTTATTCATCACATGATATGCGTAAATCTTGGAGCGCCTTTTGTGTTTAGTTTGCACTTTTCTTTTATGCACCATGCTGGTATGAGATTGTCCATGGTTGATTTATAGAATGCTCATTGCACTTCACTTATATCGTTTGAGTATGGCTTTATAGAATGCTTCATGTGCTTCACTTATATCATTTGAAGTTTGGATTGCCTATTTCTCTTCACATAGAAAACCGTTATTTGAAGAATGATCTTTTGCTTCACTTATATTTGCTAGAGCATGGTCTTTTGTAGAAATAATTAAACTCTCTTGCTTCACTTATTTCTATTTAGAGAGTCAACAGGAATTGGTCATTCACATGGTTAGTCATAAAATCCTACATAAAACTTAGGGATCACTGAATATGATACGTTTGATTCCTTGCAATAGTTTTGTGATATAGAGATGATAATATGTGGGAGGTACTAGTGGATGATCGTGTTTAGTAAGATATTGGTGTTAAGGTTTGTGATTCCCGAAGCATGCACGTATAGTCTCCCGTTATGCTAGGAAGTTGGAGCACAATTTATTCTTGATTGTCTATCTTTGTGTGAAGGTCGGGGGCGCGCGATGGTTAACTCCTACCAACCTCCCCCCTAGGAGTATGCATAGTAATACTTTGCTTCGATAGAGCTAATAAAACTTTTGCAATAAGTATGTGAGTTCTTTATGACTAATGTGAGTCCATGGACTATACGCACTCTTACCTTTCCACAATTTGCTAGCCTCTACGGTACCGTGCATTGCCCTTTCTCACCTCGAGAATCGGTGCGAACTTCATCAGTGCATCCAAACCCCATGATATGATACGTTCTATCACACATAAGCCTTATTATATCTTCCTCAAAACAGCCACCATACCTACCTATTATGGCATTTCCATAGCCATTCCGAGATATATTGCCATGCAACTTCCACAGCCTCCGTTTTGATGACTTGAGCATTCATTGTCATATTGCATTACATGATCGTAAGATAGCTAGCATGATGTTTTCATGGCTTGTCCGTATTTTGATATCTTTCCTACGCTAGATCATTGCATTCATTTAGGGTCATACTTTGTTCTACTATCGTTGTAGTATTGAGTTGTAAGTAAATAGAAGTGTGATGATCATCATTATTCATTATTAGAGCATGCCCCAGTGATGAAAGGATGATGGAAACTATGATTCCCCCACAAGTCAGGATGAGGCTCCGGACAAAAAAAGAAAAAAATAGAAAAAAGAAAAAGAAAAAAAAAAGAAAAAGGAAAAGAAAGAAAAAAGGAAGGAAGAAGGAATAGGGGCATGCTAATTCCACACTTGTGCTTCAAAGTAGCATCATGTTTTTCATATAGAGAGTCTCCTATGTTGTCACTTTCATATACTAGTGGGAATTTTTCATTATAGAGTTAGATGCATACCCACTTAGTTTTCATATTGAGCTCTCATACACTTATAGCTCATAGTGCATCCGTTGCATGGCAATCCCTACTCCTCGCATTGATATCTATTGATGGGCATCTCCATAGCCCGTTGATACGCTGAGTTGATGCGAGACTTTCTTCTCTACTCTTACCCCTTTGAAACCTACCACCATATTCTATTCCACCCATAGTGCTATATCCATGGCTTGCGCTCATGTATTGCGTGAGAGTTGAAAATGCTGAAGCGCGTTAAAAAGTATGAACCAATTGCTTGGCTGACATCGGGGTAGTACATGATTTATACTTTGTGTTAAGAAGACAGAGCATGACAAGGCTATATGATTTTCTAGGGATAGCATTCTTTAGCCTTGATATTTTGAAAGACATGATTGTTTGTTGGGATGCCTGAGTATTAATGTCTTTATGTCAAAACTAGACTATTGCTTTGAATCACTTGTGTCTTAATATTCATGCCATGATTAGATATATGATCAAGATTATGCAAGGTAGCATTCCACATCAAAAATTATCTTTTTTATCATTTACCTACTCAAGGACGAGCAAGAATTAAGCTTGGGGATGTTGATACGTCTCCGTCGTATCTATAATTTTTGATTGTTTCATGCCAATATTATAAAACTTGCACATATTTTTGGCAACATTTTATATGATTTATTGGACTAACCTATTGATCCAGTGCCAGTGCCAGTTCCTGTTTGTTGCATGTTTTTTGTTTCGCGAAATATCCATATCAAACGAAGTCCAAACGCGACAAAAATTTACGAAGATTTATTTTGGAATATTTGTGAATTTTGAGAAGTGGAATCAACGCAAACGGAGGCCCACAGCCCCCACGAGACACCAGGGCGCCCCTAGGGCCCAGGCGCGCCCTGGTGGGTTGTGCCCAGCTCGTAAGTCGGTTAGAGCTCTCCTTCGGGTGCAAGGAAGCTAATTTTTGGATAAAAATCCCCTCAAATTGTCAGCCCGATTGGAGTTACGGATCTCCGGGAATATAAGAAACGGTTTTCAGCCAGAAAGCAGGAACGTGAAACAGAAGAGAACAGAGAGGGAGATCCAATCTAGGAGGGGCTCCTGCCCCTCCGCCGCCATGACAGCCATGGACCAGAGGGGGAACTCTCCTCCCATCTAGGGGGGAGGCCAAGGAAGAAGAAGAAGGAGGGGGCTCTCTCTCCCTCTCTCCTGGTGGCGCCAGAACGCCGCCGTGGCAAGGATCGTGACGGCGATCTACATCAACAATCTTGCTACCGTCAACACCAACTTTCTCCCCCTCTATGCAGCGGTGTAACACCTCTCTTCCCCGCTGTAATATCTACTTAAACATGGTGCTTAACTCCATATATTATTTCCCAATGATATTTGGCTATCCTATGATGTTTGAGTAGATCCCTTTTGTCCTATGGGTTAATTGTGGTATGATGTTATGGATGTGAGTTGTATGTTGATATGGTGTTGTACTATGGTGCCCTCCGTGTCGCGCAAGCGTGAGGGATTACCTATGTAGGGTGTTGCAATATGTTCATGATTTGCCTATGGTGGTTGCTTGAGTGACAGAAGCATAAACCCGAGTAGGTGGGTTGTTGCGTATGGGAGTAAAGGGGACTTGATACTTAATGCTATGGTTGGGTTTTAACTTAATGAACTTTGGTAGTTGCGGATGCTTGCTAGAGTTCCAATCATAAGTGCATATGATCCAAGTAGAGAAAGTATGTTAGCGTATGCCTCTCCCTCATTGCATATGACAAGTATCTATCATATTATATTCAATTGCCTAGGGACAATCTTTCTCTTGTGTTACACAAAAAGCTTTCTACTAAGTTATTTACTCTTTTTGTTCTTTTATTAAAACATCACCTAACTTTTATTTCCACGTTCTTTATTTTCTTGCAAAGTACTTCTAGTTTTATTCCCGCAAAGTAGTTTCATACTTGTTCTTGGTAAAGCAAGCATTAGCATGCGTAGAGTTGTATCGGTGGTCGATAGAACTTGAGGGAATATTTGTTCTACCTTTAGCTCCTCGTTGGGTTCGACACTCTTACTTATCGAAAAAGGCTACAAATGATCCCCTACACTTGTGGGTTATCATCAAGCTATCCCCTGGCATCAGCCCTGCGATCTCCCCTGAGCCACTTGGCGCTGGTTACTGCTCAGCTGGGTCCCGCAACTCCTAGCCCACCCTTCTCAGCGGGCGCAGACTTTGATGAGGAAATCAGCAGGATACTGGCACTCCTGTCCCAGAGGGTCGAAGAAGCTGATGGTTCTGCGGATGGCGCCAAAGACTTGGCTTTCTTGGAATCCATGGCAGCAAGGCTCAAGGACGTGCAGAGCAGGTACAGCCTCAAATGGCCGGTGGTCAAGGAGCAGCGCGACTCAGCTGAGCTCGTGGACCAGCAGCCGAGGAACAAAGGGAACGAGCTGCGGGAGTGGTACAACCGGCAGGTCCATTCTCTTAAGAGGCAGCATGAGACGCTATCCATGGCCAAAGAGGATGTTGCTGCCCGGGAGGCTCGACTGGTGGAGCGCGAAGCGCTTCTGGACACCAGAGAGACGAGTATTTCCTCCCGAGAAGGGGCCCTCGAAGCTACTCTCCGTGGCAAGGATGAGGAGCTGGAGGCCCGCGTTCAACAGCTTACCATGGAGCTGGAGGACAGCCACAAGACCACTCTTGACACACTTTCCGTGGAGTCCGTAGCTCAACTAAAGAAAGTGGCTGACGAGCTTGCTGCTGCATCGGCTGCCAAGGCCAATCTCGAGGTTCAACTGAACAAGCTGACGGAGGACCTTGCCGGGAGCACCAAGGAGATCGAGTCCCTCAAGGAGGAAGCGCGAAAGGTGGAAGCCACTCTGGAAGAGGCGCAATTGTAGCTTTCCTCCAAGAAACAAGACCTTGACGCCGTCAATGACACCATCTCTGATATGAAATCCAGGCTTGCTTCTTTGGAGAAAGACCTTGAATCTGCCGAGGTCCGTGAGAAGCTGCTGCTGACAGACTTGAACAGTGTGAAGACCCTTCAGAAAGATGCTGAAGACAAGCTGGAGAACCAAATTGAGCAGCGCGACCTCTGGATCAAGAGCATGATTGACATCGCCGAGCGCCTCACTGCCCAGATCGCAAAGATGGACATGAAGAGCCGGGCTTCACCGTGAGAAAACACGAGGTTCCAAGCGTTAAGCTGACACTCTTCTTCGAAGGCCTGATCGAGGGGTTGAAGATGTACGAGGATGACAGGGCTGCCTGCTTCGCCAATGAATCCCGGAAGTTGGCACGCGACGCCCTCTTCCTAGTCCTGAGCTACCTCGCCTTCTTCCATCCGGAGCTTGACCTCTCCGACGGTTTCAAGAAGTTGCCGTCGGGCGCTGACACCTCTGCTGCCGTGAAGAAGGCCGGTCCCCTTGCTGACAGGGTCCTCGCAGTCCCAAGGACCCAGGGGAGCCACTGGGGTTAACTTTGAGCTTTCCTTGTTGTCATAATGTCCTGTACTTAAGACACGATAGGTATCTCGTATTAGGGCATGCACTTTCTTTGTTTTAATGCTTGCTAAACTGATGTTTTTATGCAAACGTATGCTATCCCCTTCGCTTCCCCTGCTGGCGTTCGTATGGTTGTTTTCCTTGAGCGTTCTGGTTTCCCGCCGACAACGTGTTGCCGTGATTGCTCTGAGGAACGGGTCCTTAGCATTCTGCTCGTATGCTGCCGCATGTTTTGTTGAGCAGGCTCGAAACAAAACATGGGCGCAAACAAACACAGTAAGGTTCCATCACACGCATGATTTATCATACGAAACCTTTGGTTGACGAGGTGATATGCAAATGTGGATTCTAATGGAAGTTGATAATCATGTCAACTTAGCTTTCGTCATGACCCCCTCCCGTATTGCGTGTGTCTATTCACGCCCATTGTTCCTTCTTCCATTTTTGGCCAATCTTCCTCTTTTGTGTTTCCTAGTGAATGTATACGTTTGCACCCAGCTTTTGTCCTGAGACAGAGGAAAAAACGAAAAGGGGCAAATGGAGAAATTTGGGAGCTTGTTAGTTATCTGTATAATCCTCGGCACAAGCCTGCCAGGTTAATGTAGTCATTCATATCAAAGGAACAGCGGGGGGGAGTAAATATGAATGGCTGAGCCTTTTCTCCCTTTCCTTCACTCCCAACGGACCCATAGCGACCAATGCGGCAGAGGCGTTGGCGAACGGGACCTTGTCGTGGTTCGCTTGCCGGGGATGCCAACCGATGGATTCACTCCAGTGTCCGGCTCGGGATTTATCCTTGATGGAATAAATGCTGGACCGAGCCTTACGCGAGCTTATTGACATGGGTGGCATTGCCGCTATGCAGAGCTGACCATAGATGGGGAAGGATAGGAGAGAGAGGCATAGCCAGGTACCTCTTTCTTTTCTCGGCCTATCGGATTAAGCCGCACCTCCCTGGGGTCAGGCGGGCTCGTTTCCTTCCTGCATTCCTTGCTCCAGTTTCGGCCGTGGGGGACGCGACGGCGGCGCCGCCAGGGCCAGTCGCATCGCCCTCGATGCCCACCTCGTCCGACGTCGTCGCGGTACGCACGACGTCTGCGGCTGCGTGCGAGGGGGCTTTTGAAGTGGAGGAATGCGCGGTCGCCCCGGTCTTCTTTTTGGGAGCCATGGATGAAGAAGACAATGATGAAGATCAACGTGCTGCTCACGATCTCAGGTTCACGCAAATGAAGCATGCCCCCTACCTAGCATGCCAAAGGATGTCGGCGCACGGATGCGCACGGTCACCTATGCGACCATAGGACCCTTTGTGGTTCGTCAAGGGGAGGTCATGTTGCACAAAGAGCAGAGACCATGGGACCGCACGACGATGGTACGCTGGAGTTTTACCCAGGTTCGGGCCGCTGAGAAGCATAAAACCCTACTCCTGCTTTGGTGGATTGATCTCAGGGAAGACGAAGCACACGCAGCGCTCTAACCCAGCAAGGGTTGCCTTCGGGTGAGCTGCTACGCTAGTACAAGTGTCCAAAGGTCCGAATCTTGAGCTAGGTTGCCTTGGGCCTCCTTTTATAGGGCAAGGGGGAACCACAGTGGCAAAACAGTCATTATCTAGTGATTAGATAGCTAACAGAGCTATCATACCTAACTCTGGCATTTAGGACAAAATACCATGATTGCTAGTTGAGGTGGCGTGCGGGGATGCATCCCCGGCAAGCTTTTACCACCGCTTGGGCGCCTGGTGCTTAGTGTCTTGACACGCTTCTGGACGGGTGTCGGCTGGGCATAATCTGTCTTCCGGTGCGTCGCCACGTGCTTAACGAGAGCCACTTATCCACCCGAGGGCTCGACACCGCATCGAAAACTGAATGACGTTGCGATGCGGTGGAGCGGTGGCTGCTTGCATCGCGCCTGCCGGGGGATGGCTTGCCGGGTCTTCCTGAAGATGCGCGCGCCTCGGCCCCTGGCAGGCACCGGGGACGTGGCTGGCGCTCTTTGGGCCCCTCCTGGGCCGTTGCATTGAGCTTGCCGGCATTGATAGCTAGGGTAGGCTGCCTCTGTTGGGGTCTTGGTCTTGGATGTTGACTTTATCTTCTTGATGCGCTCCTTGATCTCACGTAGAGCGGCTCCTCTGTCTTAGGTTGGTGTTGGCGGGGGAGTGGCTGTTCCGGTAGGCTCAGGCCATCGGGTCGGACGCCCATCGTCCATGTACAAGTCAGGGGGAAAATGAACACCCCTGTTCGTGTACCCCGACAGGAGCACTTGCTTAATATAAGAGTACTTTCAGGCCTGTCCTTTGCCACAAAAAGGATTGGGCTACCTTGCTGCACCATTGTTACTATTGTTACTTGTCACTTGTTACGAATTATCTTGCTACAAAACTATCTACCACTGTTACTCATAGCACTTGCAGGGAATACCTTGCTGAAAACTGCTTATCATTTCCTTCTGCTCCTCGTTGGGTTCGACACTCTTACTTATTGAAAGGACTACGATTGATCCCCTATACTTGTGGGTCATCACTCCAAGGATTACTCTGTTTGTTATGAACTCAATATCATAGATGCAGGCAGGAGTTGGTCTATTGGTGGAGTAATAGTAGTAGATGCAGAATCATTTCGGTCTACTTGTTTATGGACATGATGCCTATACACATGATTATTGCCGTGAATAACATGTCATAACTATGAGCAATTCTGTCAGTTACCCAACAGTAATTTGTCTACCCACCATATGATATGTTCAAGAGAGATGCCTCTAGCGAAAACTATGCCCCCCTGGTCTAATTAAACATAAATACTAAAACCCTAAAAATACTTTAATGCAATTTATTTATCATTATTTTATTTTACCTTTATATCATCTATATCTATCAAGATTTAATCGTTGTGAGTAACGAGTTCAAGGGGCTTGACAACCCTCTTGCCAGCGTTGGGTTCAAGTGTTTGGTTTTGTGTGTGTAGGTGTTGTCGAAGGGAGTATGCTTGGTTCTCCTATTGGTTCGACAACCTTGGTTCTCACCGAGGTAAATACTTATCTCTACTGTGCTACTTCTCCTCTCCTCTTTGAGAAAAATCCCAAACGAAGCTCACAAGTGGCAATCCTCCGGTGTACCGGATGATTCATTCATCCATGTATTCCATTACCATTACCATGATGATCATAGTTCCCATGTGTGAGTAGACCTGTTGTTCTCGGGGTATGGATGAACCCTAGTGTGTAATAGCTTATTTGATATTAGGATTTGATATCCTCTTTGCATGTTTATGTTGATAATGTTCTTGACGTTGGGTGAAGTCGACCATCCAACTTCAACCAACTTTGGATGGAAGGGTATTACTGTTGGCTCACTGTGTGGTTGTGGAGTTGGGTGATGTGACAGGCTCCTTCTCCGTAGCAGATAGTTGCAACAGGGGTAAAACGGAGAACACTTTGGCTGCGTCCATGGGGACCTCTTTCCCCGTATTCTCCTTTTGATAACCGCAGTGGGGAAGAACGGTGGTGGCGTATGGGATACGAAGATACCACGAGTATGCACGTATTTGTACCGGATCCGCCCACAAAGAGAAACATGTAAAGTGGCTTAGGAATCTGAAGTAGCGCTGTGTTTAGGCACCTCTATAGATGCACACTAGTGGGGATTCCGGACCCCATGGAACGCTTTAAATCATTTGTCTCAAGTGTATTTACGTCACTCATTATTTATTTCAGTTGATTACCAAAGACTGATTCCTGTGCTCCCCGTGGGATCGATACTCTTACTTTGAAAAGGCAACATCTAAAACCTATGCACTTGGAGGCTATCAGAATTACTCACCCATCATAAGAGGGGAATCAATCACAGTCGAGATAAAGCCCATGAAAACCATATCTATAATATTGGGAAGATCCACAATGAGATGAAATGGCACTCAAATAGTCTTGATCTCAGATGAGGTGGAGTAGAGTTTACAAATAGTAATCCCTCTTACAATAGTGAAGGACGTGATCATGATGATGGAGATGAAAGAACCAAAACTACTATGATCCTCGTGAGTTCTCCAGGTCCTCTCTTCTCCTATTCTGGATGGTGTGGCGGTGGCTAGGTTTCTCTTCTCCCCCTGGTCCCTTCATGAAAGTGGCTTGTATAGACGAGGAGGAGTTATTGGCAGTCCATATGACCGCTCATGCGAGCGCTTGCGGTCGTATGGAATGTCGTCTTTTGCTTTGGTGCGCTCTTCAGGAAAGTTGCTCCATTTGGCTTGATTTTCAACAACCCCCCTTGGTTTCCTTCCATAAATAATATTTCCTGCCCATCATGGGGGAAAGATATTTTCTTCTCTTTTGGTGGATTAGCATTAGAAATATCCGAAAAGTAACAAAAATCCAACGAAACCAAGCAAGGTTCACTGTGAAAAACATCACAAATTCCCGAGCCATCAAAGATGCACAACGGGGTCAGGGCGATGCGCAAAACGCGGGGGATCAAAGACATGGTGGCATGGATGGGCGCAGGCTTACCTCATCGGAGTTGATCTCGTAGTGGAGGAGGGGCTCGGGTCTCGTCGAAGTTGGGCGTCGGGGAGGCTTCACGCGAGGCAGAAGTGTCTGGGAGGTGCGTCGTGGGGCGGTGAATCGGTTGGTGGCTGTGATTTGGCTCGTGGGTGGTTGTGCCTCCCATAATTGTCGCCAGAGTGAGCTAGGTCATAGCGGCAAAGATGAGCTTGCGACGGAGCAGCCAAACGGCGATGTCGTGGGGAAACAAAGGGGTTTGAGACGGGGGCTGGCGGGGAATTTATAGGCGAGGTGGTCGGGGCTGGGTGCGGCCGGAGCGATGGGTGTGGGGTGGGATCGAGAAGAGGTGTCTAGAGGGGGGTGAATAGACTACTTGACCAAATAAAAAATATAACCTTTTCTCAATTTTATTGGTTGGCAAGTTTTAGGAATTCTATCAAGTCTAGCACATCCTACACATGCAAATCTATGACTATAGCAGCGGAAAGTAAAGACATGCACATGTAAGTAAAGAGTAGAGATAGTAAGATCAAACACAATAGGGACTCAAAGATTTTTCCCATGGTTCCGATAGGTGGTGCTATTGTACTTCCACGTTGATGGAAACTTCAACCCATGGAAGGTACCGGTTGCGCGAGTCCATGGAGGGCGCCACCCACGATGGGTCCTCAAAGTAGCAACCTCGTCTATTCCATCACGGCATACGTCCACGAAGGAATAGCCTCACTCGGGGTAGATCTTTACGAAGTAGGCGATCTCCTTGCCCGTACAAACTTCTTGGTTCAACTCCATAGGAATTGGAGGCTCCCAAGCGACACCTAACCAATCTAGGAGACACCACTCTCCAAAAGGTAATAGATGATGTATGGATAATGAACTCCTTGCTCTTGTGCTTTAAAAGATAGTCCCCTCAACATTCAATCACTCTCTCGCAGGATTTGGCTTGGTGGAAGAGATTGATTGGATGGAAAACAACTTGGGAGGTTAGAAGTCAAGATTCATATGGTTGGAGTGGAAGATCTTGATCTCAACACATGTGTAGGTAGTTCTCTCTCAGAAAATGAATGGTGGAAGTGTTTGCTTGTTCTGAGTGCTCTCCCTCCGAATGAGAGGGAGGTGAGGGGCATATATAGCCATCTCCAAAAATGCAACCATTACAACATTATTGCCCAACTCGGTGGAACCGAAGTGCAAACTCGGTTGCACCGACTAGTGCAAAATGCTCTAACTTTAGGCTTTTAGGTGAGACCGATATACAACTTCTTGGTGAATCCCATTCGGTTGACCTGGGCAGTTCCACACTGATACTTGTGATCTGCGTTGGGTTTTTCCCCGAAGAGGAGGGGATGCTGCAGCACAGTATAGATAAGTATTTCCCTCAGTGAGAACCAAGGTTATCGAACCAATAGGAGGACCACCCAACTCCCGGCTTCGACGCCTACACACAAAAGAGCAAACACTTGCACCCAACGCGAGCAAGAGGGTTGTCAGTCCCCTTGAACTCGTTACTTGCAAGCAAATGAGTAGTGTAGATGATAGTTAATAAATATAAATTAAAAAAAACAAATAAATGGCAGCAAGATAATAGTAGCGTTTGTAAATATATATATATATGAATAGACCCGGGGGCCATAGTGTTCGCTAGAGGTTTCTCTCTTGTGTATAAAGTATATAGTGGGTAAACAAATTACTGTTGGGACATTGATAGAAAAGTGCATAGTTATGTAATTATACACGACAGTGATCATCTGTATATAGGCATCAGGTCCATAAACAAGTAGATCGACTCCTGCCAGCATCTACTACTATCACTCCACTTCGAGAGCATGCTTGCCTCTCTAGGTATTAAGTTCATGCAAACAGAGTAATGCTTGGAGAACGATGCCATGATGTAGACAAAGTAAACTCAATTAATATGAATGATACCCACCGTTTTATCTTTGGTGGCAACAATACCAATACGTGTCTTGTCCCCTACTTTGTCACTAGGATATAGAGCACCGCAAGATTGAACCCACAACAACGCACCCGTTTCACTAAAGATAAACCAATCTAGTTGGCCAAACTAAACCGATAGATCGGAGAGATTTATGAAGCTATGATGATCATGCAAATAAGAATCAAATAAGTATTCAGAAATGACTCAAATCTTTTATCATAAATAATCTGAACATAAACCCACAATTCATTGGATCCCAACAAACACACCGCAAAAGAAGATTAAATTGAATAGATCACCGCGAAGATCGCGGTGAACTTTGTATTGAAGATCAAAGAGAGAGAAGAAGCCATCTAGGTACTAGATATGGACCCGTAGGTCTGTGGTGGACTACTCACACATCACCATGAGAGCAGCAAGGATGATGAAGAGTCCCTCCGTGATCGAACCCCCCTCCGACAGGGCACCGTATAGGCTCAGTTTGTAATCTCTTACTCAATGCGTCGCAGAAATTCACACGCCAATAGAGATTTTGACAAGAATTCTCGAAACTCGATAATGGCCGATAGCCGAAACACACGCAGTGTCTAATTCATCATAACATAACCTTCTTACAATTATAATGCTATGGCTATTTATATCAGTATAGCCGACCCAAACATGAGTACGCTAGAAGAAACAAATCTAAACAAGACTCTCCTAAAAGTATCAACCGAATCTAATTAAATCTAAGTAAGCAATACAACTCTTTTTATTTGTGCGCCACATATTTTGTTTGCCTATCTTGGTGGCCCCCACCCGGACTTCTTGAACGTGAGCAAATCCCACGTACATGTCCTGGCAGCCATCGTGGTGTACTCCTTGCGTGGTAAGAACTAAAACAAGAAATAAATATTGATTCCCTGCCTTCTAAACCAGCGTATCCCCTTCTTATCTTCTAGTAAGAAACTTGCATGAGGCTCCTGAAGTTGCACGCTTTTTTATCTGAACAAGAAATACAAAAGTAGTTTAATCCTTTCCTCCTTGTGGGTCTCAAACGTAGCTTGGCTTAAGCCATGGTTAAACTCAACGGGCATATGCCCCATGAATCCAACGACATCCATGTATGGGTATTGAACGTCCTAATCTATATGATCTCGATCGTCAGCTCGTGCAACATCGTGAGCATCAATAGTAATAGGAGCAGGCATGGACATATCATCCTCCCTCCCTTCAAGCGAAAATGCCTCGGTTTCGAGTCAACCTCTACACTAATAACATAATCTACAGAATGAACTTGCGCCGAAAAAAATTGAGCATGTTTCAATTCCTTCTGTGCTTCTTCTTGTTCCTTTATCTTCTGCAGTCGTTCTTTCCTCCAAGTCTTGAAAAACATCTTCTCCATGGCCACAAGGACATATTTTGTACCCCGCTCGATAGTGTACACGTTGGCGAGATAGTCATGTGTAGCACAGTTTTTCTTTTACCATGGCTCTCACAGTAGCATATGACACGAAATCATTGGTGCCGGAAATACGTCGCACAAAACCTCACAAGAAAATTTGCCGAGTGAGAACAGTACCGTAGTTTGGTGCGTGATGTCGAGCATCATAGCACCTCCTCGGTGTGTACGGTCGTGGATATGGAGTCATCGATAGCTCCAGCTTCTCCACCATGTCGATGCCGAGCTCGTTGATCGAACTATCATGGTCGATTGTCGTGGCACAAACTTTCTCTCCCACTTTACAGTAGGTGTGAAAAAGTTCGGCACCATAGCCTTTCTCCTCCAACAAAAAATCACCAGATAGCTTCCAGTAGCTCCTCCTTGATAATGACGATCTGGTCGTCTTTTCTGAAGTGCCTTGGGAAACACCTGTATCTGATACCACTTGATGCGAACTGAACCTCGAGGCGAGGGTCGATCCATTGTTGGCCTGATCTTTCATATTACAAAACTCCATCACAGCAAGAACTAGATGCGGGTTTACGAAGATGTTCAAAAACCTTGCAAAAACAACATGCGAACCCCTCGATCCGAAAGAATAACATGCACGAACCATATAGGCTCAGTTTGTAATCTCCTACGCAACGTGTAACAGAAATTCACAGGCCTACAGATATTTTGACAAGAATTCTCTAAACTCGATAATGGCCGACGGTCGAAACACACACGGTGTCTAATTCATGATAACATAACCTCCTTACAATTATCATGCTATGGCTATTTATATCAGTATAGCCGACCCAAACATGAGTATGCTAGAAGAAACAAATCTAAACAAGACTCTCCTAAAAGTATCAACCGAATCTAATTAAATCTAAGTAAGCAATACAACTCTTTTTATTTGCGCGCCACATATTTTGTTGCCCATCTTGGTGGCCCCCACCCGGACTCCTTCAACGTGAGCAAATCCCACGTACATGTCCTGGAAGCCATCGTGGTGTACTCCTTGCGTGGTAAGAAGTAAAACAAGAAATAAATATTGATTCCCTACCTTCTGATACGTCTCCAACGTATCTACTTTTCCAAACTCTTTTGCCCTTGTTTTGGACTCTAATTTGCATGATTTGAATGGAACTAACCCGGACTGACGCTGTTTTCAGCAGAATTGCCTTGGTGTTATTTTTGTGCAGAAATAAAAGTTCTCGGATTGACCTGAAAATTTACGGAGAATATTTTTGGAATTAATAAAAAATACTGGCAAAAGAATCAACTGCAGGGGGCCCACCACCTGGCCACAAGCCAGGGGGGGCGCCCACCCCCCTAGGGCGCGCCCCTGTGGCTTGTGGGCCCCCTGTTGCTCCTCCGACCTCGTTTCCACTTCTATATATTCCTATTCGGGGAGAAAAAAATCAAGGAGAAGAGTTCATCGCATTTTACGATATGGAGCCGCCGTCACCTCCTGTTCTTCCTCGGGAGGGCAGATCTGGAGCCTGATTTGGGCTCCGGAGAGGGGAAATCGACGCCGTCGTCATCACCAACCATCCTTCATCACCAATTCATGATGCTCTCTGCCGTTCGTGAGTAATTCCATCGTAGGCTTGCTGGACGGTGATGGGTTGGATGAGATTTACCATGTAATTGAGTTAGTTTTGTTAGGGTTTGATCCCTAGTATCCACTATGTTCTGAGATTGATGTTGCTATGACTTTGCTATGCTTAATGCTTCTCACTAGGGCCCGAGTGCCATGATTTCAGATCTGAACCTATTTTGTTTTCATGAATATATATGTGTTCTTGATCCTATCTTGCAAGTTGTAGACACCTATTACGAGTTATGATCCGCATCCCCCAGAGTGACAATAACTAGGATTCCTTCCGGTGATTACCGTAGTTTGAGGAGTTCATGTATTCACTGAGTGCTAATGCTTTGGTCCGGTTCTCTATTAAAAGGAGGCCTTAATATCCCTTAGTTTCCATTAGGACCCCGCTGCCACGGGAGGGTAGGACAAAAGTTGTCATGCAAGTTCTTTTCCATAAGCACGTATGACTATATATGGAATACATGCCTACATTACATTGATGAATTGGAGCTAGTTCTGTATCACCCTATGTTATAACTGTTGCATGATGAATGCCTTCCGACATAATTATCCATCACTGATCCATTGCCTACGAGCTTTTCCATATTGATCTTTGCTAAGTTACTTTTCCATTGCTACTATTACATTCACTACAACACTGCTACTGTCACCTTGCCATCGTTACCGTTACTTCCATACTACTTTGCTACTGAATACTTTGCTGCAGATATTAAGTCTTTCAGGTGTGGTTGAATTGACGACTCAGCTGTTAATACTCGAGAATATTCTTTGGCTCCCCTTGTGTCGAATCAATAAATTTGGGTTGAATACTCTACCCTCGAAAACTGTTGCGATCCCCTATACTTGTGGGTTATCACCTTGTAAACCAGCTGTCATCGTTTTCTCACAACAGATGCCAGGGGGTGGCTAACCGAGGTGAGAGCAAGGCTGCCGTGGAAGATCCGGGACGGGATAGGGTAGTAGCACGCGATGGTTTACCTAGGTTCGGGGCTCTCCGGGGAGATAATACCCTTACTCCTGCATGTCTGATGTTATATGCAGGGTATATAGTTGCGGTACAGAGTTGCTCCTGGAGCTGTCTTAGGAGAGGAAGAAGGAGCTGTGAGAGCTCTTACTCCATGCCTCACGTGTGAGAGTGGGAGGGAAAATGAGAGAATGGGAGAGTGAGAGGGGTTTGCTTGCCCGTGGGTGAGCTCCCCTGGTGCCTCTTATATAGGGAGGCCCAGGGGACAAGGGGTGGCCCACATGGCCTAACTACACTATTGGAGGTGACATGTGAAGTGACTCATGATGCAGGCTACAGTGCATCACTATTGGAGCGCAGTGAAGTGACGCATGACGGGTGCACAGTGGGGCATTGTTTGCCAATAGTGCCTGACTGTAGCGGGGTGGCTGACTCTGCAGTCCGTCAGCTACTGTGTCTTCTGCTCGTGTCCGATGGGACGCCTGGAGCTGACTTCGTCGGGCCCCAGCCGGCAGCCTCCCGCCGGCCAGGCTCCACACGGCCAGCCTCCAGCCTCCAGCCGGCCAGGCTCCAGCCGGCCCGCCTCCAGCCGGCCAGCCTCCAGCCAGCCAGGAGTAGCCTGTAGCCCGCAGCCGGCCAGGAGTAGCCGGCCGGGTCGCAGCTTTGTCTTTTGTTTTCGCTTCTTTGATTATCTTGTTGATTCGTGGGGCTTGGCGTACCGAGAGTGACTCCCCCTATGTTTTAAAATGTTGAGTCGTCTCCTTGAGCCTACCCGGGGGTAATCCCCCCGACAGTAGCCTCCGAGCCTCCAGGTGACTTGGAGAGTTGGGCGAAGGGTTTTCGCCGTTGTCGTTGTTGTCGCGGAAGTTATTGTTGATGGTCGGCGGCGGGCCGCAGCCCGCATGGTTTGCTTCAAGTGAGGGCCCCGCTGGGCGATGATACGGAGCCCGCCAGCCGATGGGAGCGAGGCGCTGCTGGGTGCAGACGCGGAGTCCGCCGGCTGATGGGAGCAAGGCGCCGCCATGCACGGATGCGGAGTCCGCCGACTGATGGGCGCGGGGTGCCGCCGGGCGCGGATGCGGAGCCCTGCCGTGCGCGGACGTGGACTTCGCTGGCTGGTGGGCGCAGAGCCCTGCCGGACGCGGAGGCAGAGTCCGCTGGCTGGCTGTTTCCAGCGGGGGCGCGCCAGCGCACCCGCTGGGTGTAGCCTCCGAGCCTCCGGGCGACTCGAAGAGTCGGGAGGAGGGTCTTCACTGTTGATGAAGCAGACAGTGGCGTCGAGGATGTCGGACGCAGACGAGGACTCCGCCGACTGATGGGCGCGGGGCCCTGCCGGACGCGGAAGCGGAGTCCGCCGGCAGATGACCACGAGGCACTGCCGGGCGCGAACACGGAGTCCGCTGGCTGATAGGCGCGAGGCACTGTCGGGGGCGGACGCATGGTCCGTCGGCTGATGGGCGCGGGGCGCCGCCGAGCGTGGACGCGTGGTCCGCTGGCTGATGAGCACGAGGCGTTGACTAGGGCGGGCGTGTGGTCCGCCGGCTGATGAGCGCGAGGCGCTGGCAGGCGCGGACGCGGAGCCCGTCGGCTGATGGGCGCGAGGCGCTGCCGGGGACGGACGCGTGGTCTGCCGGCTGGCTGTTTCCAGCGGGGGCGCGCCAGCGCACCCCGCTGGCAGTGGCCTCCCGGTCTACGGGTGAGGTGGTTTCCCATGGAAATGGCCGTGCAAAAGGCATAGTTAGTTGGCACAGATATATCAAATGTTTGGTTCTGGTAATGCAAATTTATGCAGAGGGTGCCGACTCGGTTTTGCCCGAGACCCCTTCAGTCTTTTTCATGTTCTCTCCGCTCTTTGGCTTTTTCTCTTGCTAGCCGGACAGCCGGGAGCCGGTCTATAGCTGAGGCAAAGAGTGGGCCGCGGAATGGAGCGTACAGTACTCGGACTCTGGGAGCAGACTCGATCGAGCAGATACTCATAAATGAAACGACCGGGTCGCCCAAGCCGTTTTCTCCTCGGACGCTTTTCGCGTGTGGTGACCTCCAGCTTTTGCTCTCGCTAGCCGGACAGCCGCGGTGCGGTCTGTAGCTGAGACAAAGAGTGGGCCTTCGGTCCCATGCACGCTACTAAATTGTCTATGGGTATGAACGTATCGGGCCAAACGGCCAACCCCCGGGGCGAGGCTAGCTGGCGCCGGGGTGAACAGTAAAGTAGTAGACACAAATGCGGGGATGGCCCCCGAGGATCGCTCGGGGTATCCGTTTGTGTGTACGCTGCAAGGATATGCGGGTGGACATCTCACATTGCTTTTTGGTGCCGGCGAGGCGGTTATTGTCGATGTCGGCCAGCGCGGCTTGCAGCCGACGTGGTCCGGCTGATGCGCGCGAGGCGCAGCCAGGCGCGGACTTGGAGTCCGCCGGCTCATGGGCGCGAGGCGCTGCCGGTCGAGGATGCGGACTACGTCGGCTGATGGTCGCGAGCCACTGCCGGATGCGGACGCGGACGCGGAGTCCTTGCTGAAGCAGACGGTGGTGTCGAGAATGTCGGGCGCGGGCGCGGAGTTCGCCGATTGATGGGCGTGGAGCCCTGCCGGGTGTGGACGCGGAGTCCACCGGCTGGCTGTTTCTAGCGGGGGCGCGCCAGCGCACCCGCTGGGTGTAGCCTCCGGGCGACTCGAAGAGTCGGGCGGAGGGTCTTTGCTGTTGCTGAAGCAAATAGTGGCGTTGAGGACGCCGGGTGCGAACGCGAGGTCCGCCGATCGATGGGTGTGGGGCCCTGTCGAGGGCGGACGCGGGATCTGCTAGCTAGTGGAGGAGGGGCTCGGGTCTCGTCGAAGTTGGGCGTCGGGGAGGCTTCACACGAGGCAGAAGTGTCTGGGAGGTGCGTCGTGGGGCGGTGAATCGGTTGGTGGCTGTGATTTGGCTCGTGGGTGGTTGTGCCTCCCATAATTGTCGCCAGAGTGAGCTAGGTCATAGCGGCAAAGATGAGCTTGCGACGGAGTAGCCAACCGGCGATGTCGTGGGGAAACAAAGGGGTTTGAGACGGGGGCTGGCGGGGAATTTATAGGCGAGGTGGTCGGGGCTGGGTGCGGCCGGAGCGATGGGTGTGGTGTGGGATCGAGAGGAGGTGTCTAGAGGGGGGGTGAATAGACTACTTGACCAAATAAAAAATATAACCTTTTCTCAATTTTATTGGTTGGCAAGTTTTAGGAATTCTATCAAATCTAGCACATCCTACACATGCAAATCTACGACTATAGCAGCGGAAAGTAAAGACATGCACATGTAAGTAAAGAGTAGAGATAGTAAGATCAAACACAATAGGGACTCAAAGATTTTTCCCATGGTTCCGATAGGTGGTGCTATTGTACGTCCACGTTGATGGAAACTTCAACCCATGGAAGGTACCGGTTGCGCGTGTCCATGGAGGGCGCCACCCACGATGGGTCCTCAAAGTAGCAACCTCGTCTATTCCATCACGGCATACGTCCACGAAGGACTAGCCTCACTCGGGGTAGATCTTTACGAAGTAGGCGATCTCCTTGCCCGTACAAAATTCTTGGTTCAACTCCATAGGAATGGGAGGCTCCCAAGTGACACCTAACCAATCTAGGAGACACCACTCTCCAAAAGGTAATAGATGATGTATGGATAATGAACTCCTTGCTCTTGTGCTTTAAAAGATAGTCCCCTCAACATTCAATCACTCTCTCGCAAGATTTGGCTTGGTGGAAGAGATTGATTGGATGGAAAACAACTTGGGAGGTTAGAAATCAAGATTCATATGGTTAGAGTGGAAGATCTTGATCTCAACACATGAGTAGGTAGTTCTCTCTCAGAAAATGAATGGTGGAAGTGTTTGCTTGTTCTGAGTGCTCTCCCTCCGAATGAGAGGGAGGTGGAGGGGCATATATAGCCATCTCCAAAAATCCAACCATTACAACATTATTGCCCAACTCGGTGGAACCGAAGTGCAAACTCGGTTGCACCTACTAGTGCAAACTGCTCTAACTTTAGGCTTTTAGGTGAGACCGATATACAACTTCTTGGTGAATCCCATTCGGTTGACCTGGGCAGTTCCACACTGATACTTGTGATCTGCGTTGGGTTTTTCCCCGAAGAGGAGGGGATGCTACAGCACAGTATAGATAAGTATTTCCCTCAGTGAGAACCAAGGTTTTCGAACCAATAGGAGGACCACAAAACTCCCGGCTTCGACGCCTACACACAAAAGAGCAAACACTTGCACCCAACGCGAGCAAGAGGGTTGTCAATCCCCTTGAACTCGTTACTTGCAAGCAAATGAGTAGTGTAGATGATAGTTAATAAATATAAATTTAAAAAAAACAAATAAATGGCAGCAAGATAATAGTAGCGTTTGTAAATATATATATATGAATAGACCCGGGGGCCATAGTGTTCGCTAGAGGTTTCTCTCTTGTGTATAAAGTATATAGTGGTAAACAAATTACTGTTGGGACATTCATAGAAAAGTGCATAGTTATGTAATTATACACGACAGTGATCATCTGTATATAGGCATCAGGTCCATAAACAAGTAGACCGACTCCTGCCAGCATCTACTACTATTACTCCACTTCGAGAGCATGCTTGCCTCACTAGGTATTAAGTTCATGCAAACAGAGTAATGCTTGGAGAACGATGCCATGATGTAGACAAAGTAAACTCAATTAATATGAATGATACCCACCGTTTTATCTTTAGTGGCAACAATACCAATACGTGTCTTGTCCCCTACTTTGTCACTAGGATATAGAGCACCGCAAGATTGAACCCACAACAACGCACCCGTTTCACTAAAGATAAACCAATCTAGTTGGCCAAACTAAACCGATAGATCGGAGAGATTTATTAAGCTATGATGATCATGCAAATAAGAATCAAATAAGTATTCAGAAATGACTCAAATCTTTTATCATAAACAATCTGAACATAAACCCACAATTCATTGGATCCCAACAAACACACCGCAAAAGAAGATTAAATTGAATAGATCACCGCGAAGATCGCGGTGAACTTTGTATTGAAGATCAAAGAGAGAGAAGAAGCCATCTAGGTACTAGATATGGACCCGTAGGTCTGTGGTGGACTACTCACACATCACCATGAGAGCAGCAAGGATGATGAAGAGTCCCTCCGTGATCGAACCCCCCTCCGACAAGGCACCGTATAGGCTCAGTTTGTAATCTCTTACTCAACGCGTCGCAGAAATTCACACGCCAATAGAGATTTTGACAAGAATTCTCTAAACTCGATAATGGCCGATAGCCGAAACACACGCAGTGTCTAATTCATCATAACATAACCTTCTTAAAATTATCATGCTATGGCTATTTATATCAGTATAGCCGACCCAAACATGAGTACGCTAGAAGAAACAAATCTCAACAAGACTCTCCTAAAAGTATCAACCGAATCTAATTAAATCTAAGTAAGCAATACAACTCTTTTTATTTGTGCGCCACATATTTTGTTTGCCCATCTTGGTGGCCCCCACCCGGACTCCTTGAACGTGAGCAAATCCCACGTACATGTCCTGGCAGCCATCGTGGTGTACTCCTTGCGTGGTAAGAACTAAAACAAGAAATAAATATTGATTCCCTGCCTTCTAAACCAGCGTATCCCCTTCTTATCTTCTAGTAAGAAACTTGCATGAGGCTCCTGAAGTGGCACGCTTTTTGATCTGAACAAGAAATACAAAAGTAGTTTAATCCTTTCCTCCTTGTGGGTCTCAAACGTAGCTTGGCTTAAGCCATGGTTAAACTCAACGGGCATATGCCCCATGAATCCAACGACATCCATGTATGGGTATTGAACGTCCTGATCTATGTGATCTCGATCGTCAGCTCGTGCAACATCGTGAGCATCAATAGTAATAGGAGCAGGCACGGATATATCATCCTCCCTCCCTTCAAGCGAAAACGTCCTCGGTTTCGAGTCAACCTCTATACTAATATCATAATCTACAGAATGAACTTGCGCCAAAAAAAATTGAGCATGTTTCACTTCCTTCTGTGCTTCTTCTTGTTCGTTCAACTTCTGCAGTCGTTCTTTCCTCCAAGTCTTGAAAAACATCTTCTCCATGGCCACAAGGACATATTTTGTACCCCGCTCGATAGTGTACATGTTGGCGAGATAGTCATGTGTAGCACAGTTTTTCTTTTACCATGGCTCTCACAGTAGCATATGACACGAAATCATTGGTGCCGGAAATACGTCGCACAAAACTTCACAAGAAAATTTGCCGAGTGAGAACAGTACCGTAGTTTGGTGCGTGATCTCGAGCATCATAGCAGCTCCTCGGTGTGTACGGTCGTGGATATGGAGTCATCGATAGCTCCAGCTTCTCCACCATGTCGATGCCGACCGCGTTGATCGAACTATCATGGTCGATCGTCGTGGCACAAACATTCTCTCCCATTTTACAGTAGGTGTGAAAAAGTTCGGCACCATAGCCTTTCTACTCCAACAAAAAATCACCAGATAGCTTCCAGTAGCTCCTCCTTGATAATGACGATCTGGTCGTCTTTTCTGAAGTGCCTTGGGAAACACCGGTATCTGATACCACTTGATGCGAACTGAACCTCGAGGCGAGGGTCGATCCATTGTTGGCCTGATCTTTCACATTACAAAACTCCATCACAGCAAGAACTAGATGCGGGTTTACAAAGATGTTCAAAAACCTTGCAAAAACAACACGCGAACCCCTCGATCCGAAGGAATAACATGGACGAACCATATAGGCTCAGTTTGTAATCTCCTACGCAACGTGTAACAGAAATTCACAGGCCAATAGATATTTTGACATGAATTCACTAAACTCGATGATGGCCGACGGTCGAAACACACACGGTGTCTAATTCATCATAACATAACCTCGTTACAATTATCATGCTTTGGCTATTTATATCAGTATAGCCGACCCAAACATGAGTACGCTAGAAGAAACAAATCTAAACAAGACTCTCCTAAAAGTATCAACCGAATCTAATTAAATCTAAGTAAGCAATACAACTCTTTTTATTTGCGCGCCACATATTTTGTTGCCCATCTTGGTGGCCCCCACCCGGACTCCTTCAACGTGAGAAAATCCCACGTACATGTCCTGGAAGCCATCGTGGTGTACTCCTTGCGTGGTAAGAAGTAAAACAAGAAATAAATATTGATTCCCTACCTTCTGATACGTCTCCAACGTATCTACTTTTCCAAACTCTTTTGCCCTTGTTTTGGACTCTAATTTGCATGATTTGAATGGAACTAACCCGGACTGACGCTGTTTTCAGCAGAATTGCCTTGGTGTTATTTTTGTGCAGAAATAAAAGTTCTCGAATTGACCTGAAAATTTACGGAGAATATTTTTGGAATTAATAAAAAATACTGGCGAAAGAATCAACTGCAGGGGGCCCACCACCTGGCCACAAGCCAGGGGGGCGCGCCCACCCCCCTAGGGCGCGCCCCTGTGGCTTGTGGGCCCCCTGTTGCTTCTCCGACCTCGTTTCCACTTCTATATATTCCTATTCGGGGAGAAAAAAATCAAGGAGAAGAGTTCATCGCGTTTTACGATACGGAGCCGCCGCCACCTCCTGTTCTTCCTCGGGAGGGCAGATCTGGAGCCTGATTTGGGCTCCGGAGAGGGGAAATCGACGCCGTCGTCATCACCAACCATCCTTCATCACCAATTTCATGATACTCTCTGCCGTTCGTGAGTAATTCCGTCGTAGGCTTGCTGGACGGTGATGGGTTGGATGAGATTTACCATGTAATCGAGTTAGTTTTGTTAGGGTTTGATCCCTAGTATCCACTATGTTCTGAGATTGATGTTGCTATGACTTTGCTATGCTTAATGCTTGTCACTAGGGCCCGAGTGTCATGATTTCAGATCTGAACCTATTATGTTTTCATGAATATATATGTGTTCTTGATCCTATCTTGCAAGTTGTAGACACCTATTACGAGTTATGATCCGCATCTCCCAGGGTGACAATAACTGGGATTCTTTCCGGTGATTACCGTAGTTTGAGGAGTTCATGTATTCACTAAGTGCTAATGCTTTGGTCCGGTTCTGTATTAAAAGGAGGCCTTAATATCCCTTAGTTTCCATTAGGACCCCGCTGACACGGGAGGGTAGGACAAAAGTTGGCATGCAAGTTCTTTTCCATAAGCACGTATGACTATATATGGAATACATGCCTACATTACATTGATGAATTGGAGCTAGTTCTGTATCACCCTATGTTATAACTGTTGCATGATGAATGCCTTCCGACATAATTATCCATCACTGATCCATTGCCTACGAGCTTTTCCATATTGATCTTTGCTAAGTTACTTTTCCGTTGCTACTATTACATTCACTACAACACTGCTACTATCACCTTGCCATCGTTACCGTTACTTCCATACTACTTTGCTACTGAATACTTTGCTACAGATATTAAGTCTTTCAGGTGTGGTTGAATTGACAACTCAGCTGCTAATACTCGAGAATATTCTTTGGCTCCCCTTGTGTCGAATCAATAAATTTGGGTTGAATACTCTACCCTCGAAAACTGTTGCGATCCCCTATACTTGTGGGTTATCACCTTGTAAACCAGTTGTCGTCGTTTTCTCACAACAGATGCCAGGGGGTGGCTAATCGAGGTGAGAGCAAGGCTGCCGTGGAAGATCCGGGACGGGATAGGGTAGTAGCACGCGATGGTTTACCTAGGTTCGGGGCTCTCCGGGGAGATAATACCCTTACTCCTGCATGTCTGATGTTATATGCAGGGTATATAGTTGCGGTACAGAGTTGCTCCTGGAGCTGTCTTAGGAGAGGAAGAAGGAGCTGTGAGAGCTCTTCCTCCATGCCTCACGTGTGAGAGTGGGAGGGAAAATGAGAGAATGGGAGAGTGAGAGGGGTTTGCTTGCCCATGGGTGAGCTCCCCTGGTGCCTCTTATATAGGGAGGCCCAGGGGACAAGGGGTGGCCCACATGGCCTAACTACACTATTGGAGGTGACATGTGAAGTGACTCATGATGCAGGCTACAGTGCATCACTATTGGAGCGCAGTGAAGTGACGCATGACGGGTGCACAGTGGGGCATTGTTTGCCAATAGTGCCTGACTGTTGCGGGGTGGCTGACTCTGCAGTCCGTCAGCTACTGTGTCTTCTGCTTGTGTCCGATGGGACGCCTGGAGCTGACTTCGTCGGGCCCCAGCCGGCAGCCTCCCGCCAGCCAGGCTCCACACGGCCAGCCTCCAGCCTCCAGCCGGCCAGGCTCCAGCCGGCCCGCCTCCAGCCGGCCAGCCTCCAGCCAGCCAGGAGTAGCCTGTAGCCCGCAGCCGGCCAGGAGTAGCCGGCCGGGTCGCAGCTTTGTCTTTTGTTTTCGCTTCTTTGATTATCTTGTTGATTCGTGGGGCTTGGCGTACCGAGAGTGACTCCCCCTATGTTTTAAAATGTTGAGTCGTCTCCTTGAGCCTACCCGGGGGTAATCCCCCCGACAGTAGCCTCCGAGCCTCCAGGTGACTTGGAGAGTCGGGCGAAGGGTTTTCGCCGTTGTCGTTGTTGTCGCGGAACTTATTGTTGACGGTCAGCGGCAGGCCGCAGCCCGCATGGTTTGCTTCAAGTGAGGGCCCCGCTGGGCGATGATACGGAGCCCGCCAGCCGATGGGAGCGAGGCGCTGCTGGGTGCAGACGCGGAGTCCGCCGGCTGATGGGAGCAAGGCGCCGCCATGCACGGATGCGGAGTCCGCCGACTGATGGGCGAGGGGCGCCGCCGGGCGCAGATGCGGAGCCCTGCCGTGCGCGGACGTGGACTTCGCTGGCTGGTGGGCGCAGAGCCCTACCGGACGCGGAGGCAGAGTCCGCTGGCTGGCTGTTTCCAGCGGGGGCGCGCCAGCGCATCCGCTGGGTGTAGCCTCCGAGCCTCCGGGCGACTCGAAGAGTCGGGAGGAGGGTCTTCACTGTTGATGAAGCAGACAGTAGCGTCGAGGATGTCGGGCGTAGATGAGGAGTCCGCCGACTGATGGGCGCGGGGCCCTGCCGGACGCGGAAGCGGAGTCCACCGGCAGATGAGCGCGAGGCGCTGCCGGGCGCGAACACGGAGTCCGCCGGCTGATAGGCGCGAGGCACTGTCGGGGGCGGACGCGTGGTCCATCGGCTGATGGGCGCGGGGCGCCGCCGAGCGTGGACGCGTGGTCCGCCGGCTGATGAGCGCGAGGCGTTGCCGGGGGCGGGCGTGTGGTCCGCCGGCTGATGAGCGCGAGGCGCTGGCAGGCGCGGACGCGGAGCCCGTCGGCTGATGGGCGCGAGGCGCTGTCGGGGACGGACGCGTGGTCTGCCGGCTGGCTGTTTCCAGCGGGGGTGAGCCAGCGCACCCCGCTGGCAGTGGCCTCCCGGTCTACGGGTGAGGTGGTTTCCCATGGAAATGGCCGTGCAAAAGGCATAGTTAGTTGGCACAGATATATCAAATGTTTGGTTCTGGTAATGCAAATTTATGCAGAGGGTGCCGACTCGGTTTTGCCCGAGACCCCTTCAGTCTTTTTCATGTTCTCTCCGCTCTTTGGATTTTTCTCTGGCTAGCCGGACAGCCGGGAGCCGGTCTATAGCTGAGGCAAAGAGTGGGCCGCGGAATGGAGCGTATAGTACTCGGACTCTGGGAGCAGACTCGACCGAGCAGATACTCATAAATGAAACGACCGGGTCGCCCAAGCCGTTTTCTCCGCGGACGCTTTTCGCGGGTGGTGACCTCCAGCTTTAGCTCTCGCTAGCCGGACAGCCGCGGTGCGGTCTGTAGCTGAGACAAAGAGTGGGCCTTCGGTCCCATGCACGCTACTAAATCGTCTATGGGTATGAACGTATCGGGCCAAACGGCCAACCCCCGGGGCGAGGCTAGCTGGCGCCGGGGTGAACCGTAAAGTAGTAGACACAAATGCGGGGATGGCCCCCGAGGATCGCTCGGGGTATCCGTTTGTGTGTACGCTGCAAGGATATGCGGGTGGACATCTCACATTGCTTTTTGGTGCCGGCGAGGCGGTTTTTGTCGATGTCGGCCAGCGCGGCTTGCAGCCGTCGTGGTTCGGCTGATGCGCGCGAGGCGCAGCCAGGCGCGGACTTGGAGTCCGCCGGCTCATGGGCGCGAGGCGCTGCCGGTCGAGGATGCGGACTACGTCGGCTGATGGTCGCGAGCCACTGCCGGATGCGGACGCGGACGCGGAGTCCTTGCTGAAGCAGACGGTCGTGTCGAGAATGTCGGGTGCGGGCGCGGAGTCCGCCGATTGATGGGCGCGGAGCCCTGCCGGGTGTGGACGCGGAGTCCACCGGCTGGCTGTTTCCAGCAGGGGCGCGCCAGCGCACCCGCTGGGTGTAGCCTTCGGTCGACTCGAAGAGTCGGGCGGAGGGTCTTTGCTGTTGCTGAAGCAGATAGTGGCATTGAGGACGCCGGGTGCGAATGCGAGGTCCGCCGACCGATGGGTGCGGGGCCTTGTCGAGGGCGGACGTGGGGTCTGCTAGCTAGTGGGCACGGGGCCCTGCCGGGGGCGGACGCGGGGTCCATCGGCTGTTGAGCGCGAGGCGCGGCCGAGGGCGGGCGCGGGGTCCGCTGGCTGTTGAGCGCGAGGCGTCACCGAGGGCGGACGCGGGGTCCGCCGGCTGTTGAGCGCGAGGCGCCGCCGAGGGCAGACGCGGGGTCCGCTGGTTGTTGAGCGTGAGGCGCTGCCGAGTGTGGAGAGTCGGGCAGAGGGTCTGCCGGCTGGTGGGCGCGGGGCCCTGCCGGGAGTAGCCTCCGAGCCTCCGAGCGAGGAGGTTAATTTATTTTCGCGTAGGCGAGGCGGGTGTTGTCGAAGATAGCCGGCGCGGCTTTTTGCCAGCGGAGCGCGCCAGCGCACCCGCTGGGTGTAGCCGCCGAGCCCCTGGCTATCGGCGGGTGTGCCAGCCGGGCGGACCTGACCGGCCGGACGTCGAAGCGGGTGGGCAGCTGGAGTCGGCCCGGTGTCGAGGTAGACGGGCAGGCCAGCCGGTCAGGCGGCGGCGCAGGTCAGCCGACCGAGTGGAGACGCGGGTGGAGGGCACAGTTCACCTCACCTTTTTTTATTTTTTTTTCCTTTTTTGGCAGCCGGCTCCACTTTTTTACCTAGGCAACCGGCCCACACCAGTCCAGCCGGACCCCCTCCGCTTTTTTTGGGGGGAAGCCGGCAGTCCCCCTGTTTTATTGCCCCGCGTGGGCAACCGGCCACACGGAAGCCGCGGGAGCCACACGAGAGACGGCAGGGGCGCGCCGGCGGGAAGTCGGGCCGGGGCCGAGCCGGTGTGCGCGGGGAGGCGGAGCGGCGTAGCCGGCGTGTGCGGACAGCGGCAGCAGCCGGATGAGCGGCGAGCCGGCGGGCGGGACCCGGCCGACGCGATGCAGGTGTGCGGTGGTGGAGGCGAGCAGAGCGCGGTGCCGCGGGCGCATTGGAGCCGGCACGGAGGGGGCGAAGGAGGAACGGCGGTCGGCTGGCACGCCCGGCCGGCAGGCGCGACGCGACCACAGCCGGCTAGGTGGGTGGAGCAGAGCGGGAGGGGCGCGCGGGCGGTTTCCGATGAGGGCGACGCAGTCAACCACGGGGGCGTGACGGTGGAGGCGGCTGCTGAGCAAGGCGTCGCAGTGGGCACCACGCGAGGGAGCGGCGGGGGGCGCGGGCCGGTCGGGGCGACGGCGCGGTCACGCAGCCGGCGCGGGGCGGAGCCAGTGCGCGCGGCCATCAGGGGGAGCCGCGGGTTGGAGCGGAGGCGCTCGGGCAGGGCGAGGCAGACGCGCGGGGACGCAGGCCTGTTTCGCGGAGCCGGCAGCATGGCGCGGTAGCGGCAGTGACCGGCTGCAGCGGTGAGCCAGGAGCACGGCGCGGCAGTGGCCGGCTGCAGCGGGCGGGAGCCTCTTGCTGCTGCAAGTGGTGGATGGTTGGACGCACGGCTGCGGACGGAGCAGCCGTCGTATGTGTCCTTGTACAGGTGCCATGGTTTTGGAAGTGTCTGAGTGTTATACGAGCATGGTCCGACTAATGTATGGTCATTATATGGCCATTATCTGAGCCATGTATGGCTATTATATAGGATGTGTATGGGTTTCACATGTTTTGTGTCTGGCAAGTACGCGCGTCGGAGGCATGTTGACATTGAGCACCCGAGCGCTGCCGAGGAGATGGTGGCGACGTTTGCGAAGGTCGCGCGCGTGCGGAGAGGAGTGCGTGCTGAGGCCGGGCGACACGCGCGGTCGGGGGCGGAGTAGAGCTGTGCGGCAACCCGCAACACCTAGAGGTGCTGTTCGCGAGCAGAGGGACGAGGCCGAGGGGAGACCGGGGCGAGACAGGCCGACGGCGAGGACGCGCCGACCTGCATGGTCGCCCCGGGGGCGCGTTGGAGCGAGCTGGAGGTGGACGAGGCTGACGGCGGGGACGCGCTGTCCCGTGCGGCAGCCCCGGGGGCAAGTTGGTGTCGAGCCCCCGAGCGCCCCCGGAGAGACGGCGGCGGCACCGCGGTGGTGATGACGAGACCGGCCGCGGGGACGCGGCGTCATGCGTATTCACCCCGGGGGTGTGTTGATGTCGAGCCCCCGAGCGTCGCCGGAGAGACGATGGCGACATCGCGGTGATGATGACGAAGAGGGTCCCGCCCGGACCACGGTTCCAACAGCAGCTAGCCCCACGGTGAACGCCAACTGTCGTCGTTTTCTCACAACAGATGCCAGGGGGTGGCTAATCGAGGTGAAAGCAAGGCTGCCGTGGAAGATCCGGGACGGGATAGGGTAGTAGCACGCGGTGGTTTACCCAGGTTCGGGGCTCTCCGGGGAGATAATACCCCTACTCCTGCATGTCTGATGATATATGCAGGGTATATAGTTGCGGTACAGAGTTGCTCCTAGAGGTGTCTTAGGAGAGGAAGAAGGAGCTGTGAGAGCTCTTCCTCCATGCCTCACATGTGAGAGTGGGAGGGAAAATGAGAGAATAGGAGAGTGAGAGGGGTTTGCTTGCCCGTGGGTGAGCTCCCCTGGTGCCTCTTATATAGGGAGGCCCAGGGGACAAGGGGTGGCCCACATGGCCTAACTACACTATTGGAGGTGACATGTGAAGTGACTCATGATGCAGGCTACAGTGCATCACTATTGGAGCGCAGTGAAGTGACGCATGACGGGTGCACAGTGGGGCACTGTTTGCTAATAGTGCCTGACTGTAGCAGGGTGGCTGACTCTGCAGTCTGTCAGCTACAGTGTCTTCTGCTCGTGTCCGATGAGACGCTTGGAGCTGACTTCGTCGGGCCGCAGTCGGCAGCCTCCAGCCGGCCAGCCACCAGCCAGCCTCCAGCCGGCGGCCTCTAGTTGGCCAGGCTCCAGCCGGCCAAGCTCCAGCCGGCCAGCCTCCAGCCTCCAGCCGGCCAGGCTCCAGCCGGCAGCCTCCTGCCAGCCAGGAGTAGCCTGCAGCCCGCAGCCGGCCAGGAGTAGCCGGCCGGCCGGGTCGCAGCTTTGTCTTCTGTTTTCGCTTCTTTGATTGTCTTGTTGATTCGTGGGGCTTGGCGTACCGGGAGTGACTCCCCCTATGTTTTAAAATGTTGAGTCATCTCCTTGAGCGTACCGGGGGTAATCCCCCCGACACCAGCGTATCCCCTTCTTATCTTCTAGTAAGAAACTTGCATGAGGCTCCTGAAGTTGCACGTTTTTTGATCTGAACAAGAAATACAAAAGTAGTTTAATCCTTTCCTCCTTGTGGGTCTCAAACGTAGCTTGGCTTAAGCCATGGTTAAACTCAACGGGCATATGCCCCATGAATCCAACGACATCCATGTATGGGTATTGAACGTCCTGATCTATGTGATCTCGATCGTCAGCTCGTGCAACATCGTGAGCATCAATAGTAATAGGAGCAGGCATGGACATATCATCCGCCCTCCCTTCAAGCGAAAACGTCCTCGGTTTCGAGTCAACCTCTATACTAATAACATAATCTACAGAATGAACTTGCGCCAAAAAAATTGAGCAGGTTTCACTTCCTTCTGTGCTTCTTCTTGTTCCTTCATCTTCTGCAGTCGTTCTTTCCTCCAAGTCTTGAAAAACATCTTCTCCATGGCCACAAGGACATATTTTGTACCCCGCTCGATGCGGGTATACGAAGATGTTCAAAAACCTCGCAAAAACAACACGCGAACCCCTCGATCCGAAGGAATAACATGGACGAACCATATAGGCTCAGCTTGTAATCTCCTACGCAACGTGCCACAGAAATTCACACGCCAATAGAGATTTTGACAAGAATTCACTAAACTCGATAATGGCCGATGGTCGAAACACACGCGGTGTCTAATTCATCATAACATAACCTCCTTATAATTATCATGCTATGGCTATTTATATCAGTATAGCCGACCCAAACATGAGTAAGCTAGAAGAAAGAAATCTAAACAAGACTCTCCTCAAAGTATCAACCGAATCTAATTAAATTTAAGTAAGCAATAAAACTCTTTTTATTTGTGCGCCACATATTTTGTTTGCCCATCTTGGTGGCCCCCACCCAGACTCCTTCAACGTGAGCAAATCCCATGTACATGTTCTGGAAGCCATCCTGGTGTACTCCTTGCGTGGTAAGAAGTAAAACAAGAAATAAATATTGATTCCCTGCCTTCTAAACCAGTGTATCCCCTTCTTATCTTCTAGTAAGAAACTTGTATGAGGCTCCTGATGTTGCACGCTTGTTGATATGGACAGGAAATACGAAAGTAGTTTAATCCTTTCCTCCTTGTGGGTCTCAAACGTAGATTGGCTTAAGCCATGGTTAAACTCAACGGGCCTTTGCCCCATGAATCCAACCGCATGCATGTATGGGTATTGAACGTTCTGATCTATGTGATCTTGATCGTCAGCTCATGCAACATCTTGAGCATCAACGGTAATAGGAGCAGGCATGGGCATATCATAACCCATGCAAATTACCGTCACTATTTATTAACTCTCAAACAAATATAAGTGAAGCACTAGAGCAACCGCTAAGCTCAAAAGATATAAGTAAAGAACATAGAGTATTCTAACAAATCATTTTAAAAGTGTGTCTCTCTCAAATAGGTGTGTCCAACAAAAATGATTGTGGAAAACTAAAGCAAAAGCAAATGACGCTCCAAGCAAAACTCATATCATGTGATGAATAAAAATATAGCTCCAAGTGACATACCGATGGATTGAGACAAAAGAGGGGATGACTTCCGGGGCATCCCCAAGCTTAGACGCTTGAGTATTCCTATAATTTGACTTGGGGTTCCTTGGGCATGCCCAATCTTAGGCTCTTTTCGCTCCTTATTCCTTCATCCATCGTGTTAACACCCAAAACTTGAAAACTTCAGCACACAAAACTCAACAAAACTTCGTGAGATCCGTTAGTATAATAAACATATCAAATAGTTTAGGTACTGTTATAAATTGATTCATATTTTATTATTGCATAAGGTACTCTATTATAAATTCTCCATGGCTTATACCCCCCGATACAATCCATAGCATCATCAAAACAACCAAACTATGCAAGCAAAAACAGAATATGTCTAAAACAGAACAGTCTGTAATGATATGTAAAGAAACTATACTTATGTACCTCCACAAATTCTGAAAATTTAGGAAAACCTGGGGAATTTGTATAGAAATACTGTGTTAGAAATTCAGATCAAAAAGACGTTCCAGTAAAATCAGAGAAATTCTGCACTGGACGCTAAAGTTTCTGTTTTTGCACCGTATCAATTCTACTCATCATGCAAGTCACCCCAACGGATTTACTTGGCACAAACACTAATTTAAACAAAAAACACAATAATCACAGAGTAAATAATCATGTTATCACACACAAACATAAACTAGAAACAAAATTTTAAAGATAACTATTGGGTTGCCTCCCAACTAGCGCTATTGTTTTATGCCCCTAGCTAGGCATAATGCATAGTATCAAGTGTTATCATCTTTAATGCACAGTCCATAAGTATCCCTGATGATAAATTTGTAAGGTGGTTTAATTCTCTTCCTAGGTAAGTGTTCCATCCCTTTCTTTAATGGGAATTGGAATCTTATGTTTCCCTCTTTCATATCAATAATGGCACCTATAGTTCATAAGAAAGGTCTTCCAAGTATAATTGGACAAGAAATTTTGCATTCAATATCAACCACAATGAAATATACAGGCACATAATTTCTATTTTCAATAATAAGCACATCATTTATTCTAGCCAATGTTTCTTAATGGTAGAATCCGCAAGATGCAAGTTAAGGGAACAATCTTGAATATCGGTGAGACCTAGCACATCACAGAGAGTTTTAGGAATTGTTGAAACACTAGCACCAAGGTCACACAGCATTACATCCATATTATTCGATATTTATTTTGATCGTAGGTTCCCATTCATCATGCAATTTTCTAGGTATAGAAACTTCTAGCTCAAGTTTCTCATCATAAGCTTTTACCATCGCTTCTACTATATGTTTAGTAAAAGCCTTATTTTGTTCATAAGCATTCGGTGAGATAATAACGGATTTCAACAAGGAAATACATTATATTCAAGTGCAACTTTCATAAATTAAGTCCTTGTAACCCAAGATAGTGGGTGCATCACAAGTTAAAGTTTTGACCTCTCCAAACCCACTTTTTTCATTTTTTTCATTAGAATCATCACCCTCTGAATAAACGAGATGCCTTCTAGCTAGATTCGACTCGTCTCAAGTCCCATTATCATCTAATTTCATATTAGTCAACACAGATTCAATAAGAGAAGTATCAATCATTTTAAGATCTTCATCATGATTACGGTAAAAACCGGGTGGAAGAGCTTTTTCTAAGAATTCTCGTTTTCCTCTCAACCTAGCGGTCCTGTCTTTACTCTCATTAATAAATATTTGGATAGATTTAATAGTTTCATTAATATCATGTTTGGGTGGCAAAGTTTTTTAAGAGTTTCCACATCAAGAGCAATTCTATCCATGTTCCTAGCCAAATCATCAACTTTATGCAACTTTTCTTCTACAATAGTACTAAAAATATTTTTGAGAACTAATAAATTCTTTAACGGTGTTCTCAATATAAGAGGATATCCTATTATTATTTGTAGCAGAATTTCCATAAGAATTTCCATAATTATTAGAGGAATTACCGGGATACTGTCTAGCATTGAAATTTCCTCTATAAGCATTGTTGTTGAAATTGTTTTGCGAGATAAAGTTCACATCAATAGCATCATCATTTTGTTCAATCAAGGTAGACAAAGGCACATCATTGGGATCAACATGAGCATTTTTAGTAGCAACCATTTTCATAAGAGAATCCACTTTTTCACTCAAAGTAGTGATTTCTTCCACATAATTTACCTTCTTACCAGTTGGAGCTCTCTCGGTAAGAATCTAGAAGATTTCTAGACACAAAGTTTAGTCCAACCTAGAAATTTTGTATGATCATCCATAAGTTCAAGCCATGAGTTGGACAATTTTTAATCATCAATTTCATCCTCTCCCGATCTTTTACAACATGTTCATTTTCATGTTATTTAAAATTCATAATTTGATTTCTAAGGGAGATCATCTTAGTAGGAGGAAAATACTTGGTAATGAAAGCATATTTGCATTTATCCCATGTTCCAATACTATTGCGCGGTAAAGATGAAAACCAAGCCTTAGCTTTATCTCTTAGTGAAAAAGGAAATAATTTCTATTTGACCACATCATTATCCATATCCTTTTTCTTTTGCGTATCACATAATTCAACAAAGGTATTGAGATGCATAGCCATATCCTCATTGGGACTTCCGAGAAATTGTTCTTTCATCACAAGATTTAGCAATGCAACATTAATATCATAAAACTCCGCACTAGTGGCGGGTGTTATAGGAATACTAATAAAATCATTGTTATTAGTATTCGAGAAGTCACACAACTTGGTATTATCTTGAGACATGGTGACCAAGCAAGCAAAGTAACAAGCGAAGCAAGTAAACAAGTAGACTAGAAAGTAAACCAGATAACTAAGCAAGCAAGCAAAGATAAATATTTTTGTATTTTTAATTTTTATAGCAAGCAAAATATAACAGCAAATAAAAAGTAGAATAATTAAATGATAATTTGTGAGAAGGTACTTGATAGTAAGTTGGTGATACTCCCTGGCAACCGCGCCACAAATCCTTACTGATACTTGTGATCTACGTTGGGTTTCTCCCCGAAGAGGAGGGGATGATGCAACACAATATAGATAAGTATTTCCCTCAGTGAGAATCAAGGTTCGAACCAATAGGAGGACCACACAAGTCCCGTCTTTCGCCCCTACACACTAAAGAGCAAACGCTTCCACCCAACGCGGGCAAGAGGGTTGTCAATCCCCTTGAACTCGTTACGTGCAAGCAAATGAGTAGTGTAGATGATAGTTGATAAATATAAATTGCAAAATAAACAGAAAAAAAATAAAATGGCGGCAAGATAATAGTGGAATTTGTAAATATACATGTGAACAGACCCGGGGGCGATTGTATTCGCTAGAGGCTTCTCTCTTAAATAAAGCTTACGGTGGGTAAACAAATTACTGTTGGGCAATTGATAGAAAAGTGCATAGTTATGCAATTATTCACGGCAGTGATCATGTGTATATAGACATCACATCCATACACAAGTAGACTGACTCATGCTTGCATCTACTACTATTACTCCACTTTGAGAGCGCTTCTATGCTTGCCTCTCTAGGTATTAAGTTCATGCAAACAGAGTAATGCTTGGGGAACGATGACATGATGTAGAAACAGTAAACTCAATTAATATGAATGAACCCCATTGTTTTATCCTTAGTGGAAACAATACAAATACGTGTCTTGTCCCCAACTTTGTCACTAGATATAGAGCACCGCAAGATTGCACCCACTACAACGCACCCCTCTCACTCAAGAGAAACCAATCTAGTTGGCCAATCTAAACCGATAGATCGGAGAGATTTACGAAGCTATGATGATCATGCAAATAAGAATCAAATAAGTATTCAGAGATGACTCAAATCTTTTATCATAAATAATCTGAACATAAACCCACAATTATTTGGATCCCAACAAACACACCGCAAAAGAAGATTACATCGAATAGATCACCGCGAAGATTGTGGTGAACTTTTTATTGAAGATAAAAGAGAGAGAAGAAGCCATCTAGGTACTAGATATGGACTCATAGATCTGTGGTGGACTACTCACACATCACCATGGGAACAGCAAGGATGATGAAGAGGCCCTCCATGATCGATCCCCCTCCGGCAAGGCACCGGAAAAGGTCTCCAGATGAGATCGCCGCGGAACAGAGACTTGCGGCAGCGGAAAAAGTGTTTCGAGAGCTCCCCTAGGATTATTGGAATATATGTGAATTTCTAGGCCAGACAGGCGCGTCGGGAGACGAGGGGGGCGGCCACAAGCTAACAGGGCGCGACTATCCCCTGGGCGGGCCCTGTTGGCTTGTGGGGCCCTCGTATGGCCCCTGGCCTCCTCCCAGATCATCCAGGTCTTTTTTTGGTCCAGAAAAAATCATCAAAAAGTTTTGTGGCAATTGGACTTCGTTTGGTACTGTAAACCTGAAAAGCCTAAAACACGCAAAAAAACACCAACTTGTACTTGGCACTGGGTTAATAGGTTAGTGCTCAAAAATAATATGAATCAGCAAATAAATGCCCAAAAAGTATCCTAGAATGATAATATTATAGCATGGAACAATAAAAAATTATAGATACATTGGAGATGTATCACACACTTTGGTGACACCGATTTGCAAAACTCAGAAATTCCGATTTTTAGCAAATAGATACCAGAAGATTGGTTACTGCTTTTCGGTTGTACTAAGACTGAACTTTGTTACACCGAGTTGCTAGGGTTTGGGCTAGGAAAACTGTATGGTCGATTGTGGAGAGTTGGTGGCGCTGAATTTGACTATCAGGATTTTGATATAATATATTGTGGGAGAATTCTTGAGGGTTTTTGGTGGCTAATCTCTAAGCACTTGAGGAACCAGATCATCATAGATACCTCATCACCTTTTAATAGTATTGGCTTTCTATGGACTCAAGTATGATTTCTCACATAAATGCAAAATGTAGAGTCTTGAAGCTTAAAGCTTTGCCAATCCTATCCCTTTCCTTCCTTGGGGATCCTCCTCACATTTCCCAGCCATAACAATCTTTTGGACTTAATCTGAAACACTAGGTAGAACCATTATTCCAAGAGATAATGTATGTTGTCATGAATTATCAAAACCTCCAAGGGAGCATATGTGCTTTCAATCTCCCCCCTTTTTGGTGATTGATGACAACATACAATCAAAGCTTCAATTTAAGATAAGCAGAAATATGTGATAGCTTTGAGAGACATACGACTAAGACAAGCTCCCCCTAAATGTGTGTAGTCCCTTTTTAAGGTATAGTTGCTTTGGAAGGCATGAGTGCACACATAGTAGACAAAACATGACAAGTCATATGCACCTTGGCTATATGCATCAGATAAGTAAGAATTTGGTGTCTCCATGTTTATGACTCATTCTTGCAAAACAATATGTGCAAGAAGCAAGAGATTATATTGACCATGGGTATGATGCATATACCTACCTTGAAGTTCTGGAGCATTGTAACAAGGGAAACACACTTGAGAAAACAGGGTTAGATAACACAAGAATATTTCTTTCATACACATGCAAGGAACTTCAATTTCACCAAGGTTTGGTAGACATGTAAAAGATAGTATTCTCTCAAGATTAACATGTATCCAAGAGTAATTTTAGAGCTTTCTCCATTGTATGTAGATTTTAGTTTCTCCTCTCCCCTAAATCTTAGCATGTAGATATTGGGACTAGGTAGGGTGAGACAAGTCTGGCAAGAAGGATATAGCAGTGCAAAAACATGAATCCATGTCACTTAGTCTTTTCTCTCTCCTTTTAAGAATATTGAAATAAACTGATCTCCCCCCTTAATGATTAGCTTTGAGCTTTAATGATTCTCTCCCTGAAGCTCTGAATTTAAGCTTTGTTCTTTCTCTCCTTTGGCATTAATTTCCAAGAAGGGTCGGGGGGTAAGAGATCCTTGAGAGTAAGGGTCATGGAGAACATTTTCTGAAAAAGTTAAAAACATGGCGAAGAACATAAGTATTAGCAAAAGTCGGAGGCTCCTAAACAATACTGATCGGTAGAACCGATATGGAAGTTAGGGTTTTGGGTGAAATCGGTGTAGCCGAAGAGATCCATGTTGGTAGTACCGAAGAAGCTCCGAGCAGTTCGTATGCTACATCATTGAAGCCAATTTCCCTAGTTCGGAGGATCCGAGTTTCAAGTAGAAACTTGGCAAAAACATTCTTGGCCAATTTGTCAAAGTAAACTTTCACAAAGACTTGACACAATTTTCTAGAGATTTTCAATAGGATTTGCAAGGAATTTTCTAAAAGATTTGCAAGGAATTTTCTAAAAGATTTGCAAGGAATTTTCTAAAAGATTTGCAAGGAATTTTCTAAAAGATTTTCAAGGAATTTTCTAAAAGATTTGCAAGGAATTTTTCAAAATATTTGCAAGGAATTTTCCAAACTATTTGCAAGGATTGTTTTTCATCTAGGTTAGAATTGAATGGAATCACCAAAGTAGGCAACATAAGAGAAATTATCCATTCAAGTTTCATATCTAGATGTTGGGCAGTGACTAGGTCGGCTATATTAGAGTATATTGACTTAAGGAGCCAAGCAAGAGTGCTTGATCATAGGTCATACTCATCGTTAAGCTCAAAATGGGGTTACCATTTTTCGTTTAAGCATTTTTAATGTCTTCATATCACTTAGAATTGCTTTAACTCATGACTTGGAGTAAAGCTTCTTCAAGGATATGAATACATACCTTTGGATGTTGTAGATGACATTGCATGTAGGTGAACTTGTTGTGGAATGTCAAGGTTGATGAATATCATCTTGAGTTGGGAGCAATCCTTGTTTGTTTTTGTCCATTTCTCACCTACATGGGTTAGTCATGCAAGAAAGAACATGATATATCCAAATGACAAGACTGAGGTTTTCATCAAATGTTTGTCAAGGATATGGTTTGTGTTGTGTTCTTCCTCCATCTCAAGGTAGGGATGTTGATTCTTGTCCATAAAAAGATTGCTTGTGGTATGAGTTGATGGCAATCTTGTGGAGTGTAGTTCTTCCAAGTACCTACAAAAGGTTAGATGCAATACATGGGAGCATAGATTTCCAAGGTATAAGATTGTGTCGTATCAATGGTGTCATGGAATAGTAGAAATAAACTCATGCCCTTGCATGCATCCGAGTGAGTCTAGCTCAAGTTCGGAGCATCAATGATGTTCAACTCACTCCTCAAGTGATAAAACACTTTCTCATCAAGTGGCTTAGTGAAGATATCCGCCAATTGTTTGTCGGTACGAACATGTTTGAGATTAATGTCCCCTTTGGAAACATGATCACGAATGAAATGATGATGAACTTGAATATGTTTAGTTCGATAATGTTGCACGGGATTATGAGCAATCTTAATAGAACTCTCATTGTCACAAAACAATGGAACATGTTTCACATGTATACCATAGTCCTTAAGAGTTTGAGCCGCCCATAGCAATTGTGCACAACATGATTTGGCGACAATGTATTCCGCTTCGGCGGTAGATAGAGATACCGAGTTTAGTTTTTGGATGACCAAGATACAAGAGATCCAAGATATTGACAAGTACCCGAGGTGGATTTTCTATCAACCTTATCTCCATCATAGTCCGAGTCAGAATAGCCCATAAGATTAAAAGAAGATCCCTTGGTATACCAAATGCCAAATCTTGGTGTATCTATCAAGTATCTCACAATTCTTTTCACGGCCTTAAGATGACACTCTTTGGGGGCCACTTGATATCGGGCACACATGCACACACTAAGCATGATATCGGCAAGGGAGGCACATAGATATAGAATGAACCGATCATTGATTGATAAACTTTTTGATCAACCGGGTTGTCCTCCTTGGCGAGCTCAACATGTCCACTTATAGGCATGGGAGTGTTCATACCTTTACACTCTTGCATGTTGAACTTCTTTAACAAGTCCTTGGTGTACTTGGTTTGAGAGATAAATGTACCGTCTCTCGTTTGCTTGATTTGCAAACCAAGGAAAAAATTCAGCTCACACATCATAGACATCTCATACTTCTTGGACATCAACCTTCCAAACTTCTCACTAAAATGTGGGTTAGTAGATCCAAAGATAATATCATCCACATAAATTTGTCACACAAATAATTCACCATTAACTCTTTTAGTGAACAAGGTTGCATCAATTTTACCAATCTCAAAACCCTTCTCAATGAGAAACTTTGTTAAGCATTTGTACCAAGCTCATGGGGCTTGTTTAAGACCATAGAGAGCTTTAGGAAGTTTATAAACATGATTAGGTTTCTTAGGGTTACAAAGCCGGGAGGTTGTTTAACATAAACTTCCTCCTCAATTTCACCATTTAGAAAAGAATTTTTGATATCCATTTAGTAAAGAGTAATATCATGGTGATTGGCATAAGCAAGAAGTATGCGAATGGCCTCAAGTCTATCAACGGGGGCATAAGTCTCACCATAGTCCATACCTTCGATTGGAGTGTAACCTTGAGCTACGAGACGTGCCTCTTGTTGCGTACCACTTGACCATCTTCATCTTGCTTGTTCTAAAATACCCATTTTGTTCCAATGATGTTGTGCTCATCCTTGGGCTTCTCCACTAGTGTCCACACCGCATTCTTCTCAAAGTTGTGTAGATCCTCGTGCATGGCATTCACCCAATCCGGGTCTTCAAGTTCTACTTCTACCTTCATAGGCTATATACTAGAGATGAATGAGTAATTCTCACAAAAGTTAGCTAAACGAGTTTTAGAGCGATTAATTCTCCCGGTTTGTATGTCGCCGAATATTTCCTCTTAGGGATGATTCTTGTCAATTCTTGCTCGAACTCGTGGTAGCTATTGCTTGTTTGACGGTGGAGGTTCCTCATCATCATCTTCCTCTTCGTTGTTATTGAAGGTGTCGTTACCTTGAGGGGTGGTGAAGGAGGTTGAGGTGGATCATCTTGATGTACTTCTTCTGCCTCTTAATCTAGGCATGTACTGCTTGTGGATGCCTCCATGTCGTTTTGTGGTTCACCTTAACGCGAGGTAGAGCTTCCACTTGTGTTGATGAAGTAATTTCCTTCACCTCCATGGGACGAATCTTGCCGATGGACAATTCTTGAATGGCTTCCGTAGGTTCCTTACCTCCTACATCATTTGGCAGTTGTTTGACTTGCGAACCATTAGTCCCATCAAACTTCACATCTACCGTCTCTTCAACTTTGCGAGTGAAGTTGTTGTAGACACGGTAAGTGTGAGAGTTTGATCCATAACCAAGTAGGAAACCTTCATGAGATTTAGAAGCAAATTTAGAACGACGATGCTTATCAAGAATGTAGCACTTTGAGCCAAATACCCGAAAGTATCCAACTTGGGGTTTGTTACTGGTGAGTAGCTCATATTCCGTTTTACCGAGAAGCTTGTGTAGGTAGAGTCGGTTCTTATCATGACAAAATGTTTCCAAGGCTTCCTCCCAAAAGTGTCTTGGCATCTTCTATTTGTCGAGCATTGTTCTAGCCATCTCTATGAGAGTCCAGTTCTTCCTCTCAACAACTCCATTTGTTGAGTTATGTACGTAGCCGAGAACTCATGTGAGATGCCTTCTTCGTCAAGAAAGGTATCCACATTAGTGTTCTCGAACTCTGATCCGTTATCACTCCGAACTTTCTTGATCTTCACTTCAAATTGATTTTGGGCTTTGCGAGCGAAGTTCTTGAAGATCTTTTGTACCTGCGACTTGTCATCAAGAAAGAATACCCACGTAAATATAGAAAAATCATTAACAATAACTAGACCAAGGAATTTCCACCGAGGCTCTTGTAAGCATTGGGACCAAAGAGATCCATGTGAAGCAACTCGAGTGGTCTCCTAGTAGTCATGATGTTCTTTACGGGATGACTTTCACCCACTTGTTTTCCTGCTTGACAAGCACTACAAAGTCTATATTTGTCAAAGATAACATTTTTAACACCAAGTATGTGATCACTTTGATGATCTTTTCTAGATAGCGCATACCAACATGTCCTAGCCTTATATGCCATAGCCAACCTTTAGAAGATTTTGCAATAAGACAAGTACGAGGTTGGGCTCTCTTAGTGAAATCGACAATGTATAGATCACCACTACGGATACCGGTAAAGACCATGTTGTGATTATCTTGATGAAACACTTGGCAATCTACTTTAGTAAATAGCACATTGAAACCAAAATCGGCTAATCTAGATACGGAAAGAAGATTGTACCCAAGGGATTCAACAAGCATGGCATTTTGAATGGAACTATCATGAGATATGTCTGCCTTACCAAGACCAAGTACCTTATCCTTGGAGTTGTCTCCAAAAGTCACTTACCTCTGTGGTCCATGATTTGGTGTGATCTCATGAAATAGTTCTCTACCTCCGGTCATATGATCGGTACATCCACTATCGAGAATCCACTCTTTTTCTCCGGACATGTAGTCTTTGAAGTTTGCCATGAGACTTAGATTCTTCATAGTCTTCTCATATTCAATGTCAAACTTCTCATCTTCATCATAGTAGCCATGTTCCAGATCGTCATCATCAAATGGAATATCCTCGTCACAAAGATCAAGAGATTCATTAGAATTGTGACCATGACAATGTTCAATATTATGAATGTGAATAGCTTCAACAATGATGTTGTTGATGGTTATGACATCTCTTTTAGCATGCATGAGGTTACGAAGCTCAAACAAGTATTTATCAAAGTTAGGATCCCTAGGCTTCATGTTGTTGATGGTTATGAGATCTTCCTTAGCCCGCATGAGGCCACGAAGCTCAAACAAGTATTTATCAAAGTTAGGATCAGTAGGCTTAATTTTGTGAAAGGCGATAGTTTTATGAAGAATGACATCAAGATTTTTCAAAGAGTAGTTTGGACATCTTTTCTCCAAATATTTCCACAAAGTATAAGCACAATCAAAGTTCTTCATTTGGCCAAACATAATTCTTGGCAATCCTCTAATGATAAGATTGACGGTTCTAAGATTACGAAGCATATCAATTTCTTCCTCGTGAGAAGGATGTAGGGGATCACTGGAAGGCACATAGGGGTTATCAACATACTTGCTCAAATGGAATTCATCAAATAGATCAAGCATTTTGTCTTTCCATTGACTATAGTACTCTCCATTGAGAATAGGCATTCTACAACTAAGACTCCCCAAACTAAGCACATCCATGTTCCTCCAATGGTGATAAAACCAAAGCTATGGAGACCAAAGCTATGATACCGATTGTGAGATCAAGCAGAGGCATCTAGAGGGGGGTTGAATAGACTACTTGACCAAATAAAAAAACCTAATATTTTCTGAATTTTATTGGTTGGCAAGTTTTAGCAATTCTATCAAGTCTAGCACACCCTACACATGGAAATCTACGAGTATAGAAGCGAAAAGTAAAGACATGCACATGTAAGTAAAAAGTAGAGATAGGAAGATCAAACACAATAGGGACTCGAAGATTTTTCCCGTGGTTCCGATAGGTGGTGCTATCGTACGTCCACGTTGATGGAGACTTCAACCCACGGAGGGTAGCGGTTGCGCGAGTCCATGGAGGGCTCCACCCAGGAAGGGTCCACGAAGTAGCAACCTCGTCTATTCCATCACGGCTTACGTCCATGAAGGACTAGCCTCACTCGCGGTAGATCTTCACGAAGTAGGTGATCTCCTTGCCCGTACAAACTTCTTGGTTCAACTCCACTCAAATTGGAGGCTCCCAAGCGACACCTAACTAATCTAGGAGACACCACTCTCCAAAAGGTAATAGATGTGGTATGGATCATGAACTCCTTGCTCTTGTGCTTCAAAAGATGGTCTCATCAACACTCAATCACTCTCTCACAAGATTTGTCTTGGTGGAAGAGATTGATTGGATGGAAAGCAACTTGGGGAGGCTAGAAATCAAGATTCATATGGTTGGAGTGGAAGATCTTGATCTCAACACATGAGTAGGTAGTTCTCTCTCATAAAATGAATGGTGGAAGTGTTTGCTTGTTCTGAGTGCTCTTCCTCCAAATGAGAGAGAGGTGGAGGGGTATATATAGCGATCTCCAAAAATCTAACTGTTACAACATTATTGCCCAACTCGGTGGAACCGAAGTGAAAACTCGGTTGCACCGACTAGTGCAAAATCCTCTAACTTTCGGCTTTTCGGTGAGACCGATATACAACTTCTCGGTGAGTCTGATTCGGTTGACCTGGGCAGTTCCACACTTCGGGGAAACCAATTTACGAAACTCGGAAATTCTGATTTTTAGCTAATAGATGCCAGAAGGTTGGTCACTGCTTTTCGGTTGTACTGAGACAGAACTTTGTTACACCGAGTTGCTAGGGTTAGGCTTTGGAATCTGTCTAAGGAAAATTCGGCATTGGCCGATTGTGGAGAGTTGGCGGCACCGAATTTGACTATTAGGATTTTGACAGAGTATATTATGGGAGAATTCTTGAGGGTTTTTGGTGGCTAATCTCTCAGCACTTGAGCAACCAGATCATCATAGATACCTCATCCCCTTTTAATAGTATTGGCTTTCCTATGGACTCAAGTGTGATTTCTCACATAAATGCAAAATGTAGAGTCTTTAAGCTTGAAGCTTTGCCAATCCTATTCATTTCCTTCCTTGGGGATCCTCCTCACATTTCCCATCCATAGAATTTTTTTGGACTTAATCTAAAACACTAGGTCTAACCATTAGTTAAAGAGATAATGTATGTTAACATGAATTATCAAAACCTCCAAGGGAGCATATGTGCTTTCACGTGGGCGACGTGGGCGCAGGCGTGCAGGCTTGGGGGAGGACGGGGGCGCGGGAGGTTAGGGGTGGACCTGATGTTGGAAATATGCCCTAGAGGAAATAATAAATTAGTTATTATCATATTTCCTTGTTCATGATAATCGTTTATTATCCATGCTAAAATTGTATTGACCGAAAACTCAGATACATGTGTGGATACATAGACAACACTATGTCCCTAGTGAGCCTCTACTAGACTAGCTCGTTGATCAAAGATGGTCAAGGTTTCCTAGCCATAGACATGAGTTGTCATTTGATAACGGGATCACATCATTAGGAGAATGATGTGATGGAAAAGACCCAAACTATGAACGTAGCATATGATCGTGTCAAGTTTATTGCTATTGTTTTCTGGGTGTCAAGTATCTGTTCCTATGACCATGAGATCATGCAACTCACTGACACCGGAGGAGTACCTTGTGTTTATCAAACGTCGCAACGTAACTGGGTGACTATAAAGGTGCTCTACAGGTATCTCCGAGGGTGTCTGTTGGGTTGGCGTGGATCGAGACTGGGTTTTGTCACTCCGTATGACGGGGAGGTATCTCTGGGCCCTCTCGGTAATACAACATCACAAGAAGCTTGCAAGAAATGTGACTAAGGAATTAGTCGCGGGATCTTGTATTACAGAACAAGTAAAGAGACTTGCCGGTAACGAGATTGAACTAGGTATGGAGATACCGACGGTCGAATCTCGGGCAAGTAACATACCGGTGCACAAAGGGAACTGAATACGGGATTGTCTGAATCCTTGACATCGTGGTTTGATCGATAAAGATCTTCGTAGAATATGTAGGAACCAATATGGGCATCCAAGTCCCGCTATTGGTTATTGACCGTAGAGGTGTCTCGGTCATGTCTACATAGTTCTCGAACCCGTAGGGTCTGCACACTTAACGTTCGGTGACGATTTGGTATTGTTGAGTTATGTATGTTGGTGACCAAAAGTTGTTCAGAGTCCCGAATGAGATCCCGGACGTCACGAGAAGCTCCGGAATAGTCTGGAGGTAAAGATTTATATATAGGAAGTCATATTTTGGCTACCGGAAAAGTTTCGAGTTTTTCCAGTATTGTACCGGGAAGCTTCCGGAAGGTTCCAGAGGGTTCCGGAGGAGTCCGGAAGGGTCCCTCCAGCTTCTAGGACGTGCATGGGCTGTAAGGGGGTGTCCAAGCCTTGTTGGGCCAGTCCCCAAGGGCCCATGCGGCTAGGGGGTAGGAAACCCTAAATGGGAAGGCACCTAGGAGGTGCCTTGGGGAGGGAGGACTCCTCCCTCCTGGCCGCCGCCCCCTTCCTTGGAGGAAGGACTAGGGCTGCGCTCCATCTACCCCCTCCTCCTATATATAGAGAGGGAGAGGGAGGGCATCCGCACCCCAAGGCATAGGTGCAGCCCTCCCTCCCTCCCTATATCTGTTTCTCCACCGAAAACGCATCTACGGCAGCGCTTGGTGAAGCCCTGCTGAGATTGCTCCACCACCACCGCCACCACGCCGTTGTGTTGTCGGAGAACTCATCTACCTCTCCACCCTCACTTGCTGGATCAAGGAGGCGGAGACGTCATCGAGCTGTACGTGTGCTGAACGTGGAGGTGATGTCCGTTCGGCGCTAGATCGGAACGGATCAAGATTGGATCATGGGACGAATCGTGATGGGATCGCGAAGTCGTTCGACTACACCAACCGCGTTTCTTAACGCTTCCCGCTTAGCGATCTACAAGGGTATGTAGATGCAATATCTCCTCTCATAGATGGTCATCTCCTAGATTGATCTTGGTGAAGCATAGGAAATTTTTTGTTTCCCATGCAACGTTCCCCAACAGTGGCATCATGAGCTAGGTCTATGCGTAGATGATATCACGAGTAGAACACAAAGGAGTTTGTGGGCGTTGATATTCAGATTGCTTCCCTCCTTAGTCTTTTCTTGATTCAGAGGTATTGTGGGATGAAGCGGCTCGGACCAACCTTACTCGTCCACGTACGAGAGACCGGTTCCATCGACTGACATGTAACTTTGTTGCATAAGATCACTACTAGGGAAAAGCCTAGCAGTAGCGCGGGTATTATGTATAGCAGTAGCGCGGGCACCCGCGCTACTGATACGGCGCTACAGCTAACCTGTAGCAGTAGCGCGTGTTGGCCCGCGCTGCTGCTATACATGCGTAGCAGTAGCGAGCTCCAAATAAGAGCGCTACTGCTAATATTTGTAGCGCCTTGTATTAGGCCGCGCTACTGCTAATGGCACGCTGCTGCTAACTTTACTCCCCGCGCTACTGCTAACTTTATTAGTTTCTGATTTTTTTTTCTGCATATTTCTTTTGTATTTGAACAGGCTTTATACAAGAATCTTTAGCACATACAAATGTCATCATCATACACATACAAATGGCTGCGAGACCACGAATGTAATCATAGCATATACATACAAATAGTCTCATCAAATCATGTCATCATCATAATCATCATCCAACACAAAGTGGTCTCTCGTCATCATCTCGAAAATAGCGATACAAGTCTCGAATACTTGCAACTACATCGTCATCCATCTAAACAATGATATACGCGAGAAGAGCTATCACTATGAGTGAGAGCGAAACTATATAGTACATGAGGCGGCGGTTATGAGTCCTCTCTCGCGCTAGCGTGAGCCTCCTCACGTAACTAGCTTCTGCTTCTTGTCTGCTTTTGAAGCCTTTATGGCTGGCGCCCGAGACCCCCTCCACTTGCACCTGACACTCGGACCACTCGTCGTATACTCCCGGAACCTTTCCTTTGTACACGACATAGCACCGGTACTTCGCCATCAAGAATCTAGGTACCTATTAGAGATGCATCTTCATCAAGAGAATGTACAATCATATGCAACAAAATATACTTGAGCAACACAAAAAAGAAAGGGTTAGCAACTAGATGCAACATATAGTAAACATAAATAATCAACGCAGTTTCATCGTACGCAAACTAATTAACTAGAGGTACGCAGGTCATCGTACCCAAACTAACAAAGTAGCATTACGCAAGTTCGGTAGGGACCGTGGACATCACAAAGTTTCATCGCTACAGAAAGTATACAAGTTCAATCGACACATATCATCATCATCGGCATCATAAATCACTAGAACTTCCATCCTTCCAGATCATCGAGGATGGACCCTAGCTTCTTGAATGGCGTGAGGTCCTGACGTTACATGCCTATGCAAGTTCGGACGTCAGCTAGCGATATAGGGCCGTGGTGGAACATCCCCTTCACTTCGACGACTTCTTTCATGATGATCGTCGCAATGTCCCTCTGGATGCGAAAGAAGTCATCTTTAAGTTTATAATCCACTTCTCCTTGAGATTCTACCCACTTGCAGATATGATCATCATTTCTGGTTGTCATGCGAAGCTTTTGGTGATCCCTTCTGAACTCCATCATGAGATGGAGGAGGTAGAATCCATCGTTCGTACTTGATTTCGGGACATGGATGCAGCAGAAGTTGGTTTTATGAGAGAAACCCGTCTTGCGGTTCCTTTGTTTCCTGATCTGCATGTGGCCACCCCTCAAGCTGAAGCCTTGGAGAGCATCATCTAGAATATTCATTACGTGGGTGTAGTCCTTCTTCTCGTAGTTTCTGGTAGGGTCGAAATACACGGCGTGGGAGACTCGCGGGTAAAGAACGATAAGGACGGCGCGACCGTTGCTGTGGGGAAAAAAACACCTCAAATTATTCTCCATATGAGTGAGAAGGAATGATTGAAATGTACGAAAGGGTTGTCCGGCACTGACTTACTTTGGATGATAAGGCAGGAGGACAATTTCCTGGTCCTTATTCTGTACCATGAAGTTTTCGAGGTACTCCCTAGCAGTTTTACGCTCAAAGTCGCCGAGACTCAAGAAGGACTCGTGCATGTAGTATGGATCCGCCACACAGATTTGCGAGACTTCTTCTCTCTTCATGACGGAGCTCATATGTAGCGCAAAAAGGCGGACGATTGTACAATCGAGCCGCCTTGTCAGAAACATCTCGAAGATATGATCAAACCGCAGGAAAAACACCTCCGCGGGCCGTGTGTCGACGTAGCACTTTCCCTCAGGCACACGAGCCGCGTATGTCGGATATCCTGGATCCTTCGAGGCTAGTAGGCTTTTCTCAGTCGACAGCACATGGTCGTGCAGTCTCCTGAGATCCCCGTATATTGCCTCCAGCGGTTTCGGCGGTAGCATCGGCTTGCCCGCGACATGGAACATGGCCGCCGTCTGGCTGCTATGTGCTCTGGCTTGTTTGTAGGCAGCTGAGCCTATCTTCCCCGGTCTCTTCCTCTCCTTTTTCTTGGGCTGACCTTCCAGACCCTTCCTTAACCCCTGCCCCAGTGTTGTCGGGCTAAGCACTGTACGACCCCCTGCATCTTCAGGCGTGTCCTGTGAGGATTGCATGAAGAGAGACTTCTTGCAATCCCTGCTAGGACGTTCCTACCCGGGCAGATCATCCAAATCCTCATTAGCATGCTGATAGCCCGAGTCGTCATATGGCTGACTCATCATATCTAAGTCACCGTCACAGGCGCCTGTATTGAGGAACCGAAGAGGGTCCTCCTCCATCTCATCATCCATTCTTTGTTCTACGGGGGCGATTACATCAGCCACTATTGGACCCCCTTCATCACGTCGTCCGCCGCTCTCACCCGGCACTACAGGCGCTGGTAATTGCGTAGGCGGGGTGGTGGTGTCCATACCTGCTTGTTGATGTGTGGTTATTGGTGTGCTCTCGGTCGGCTCCAGACGAAGAAGATTCTTCGGCCATAGCAGCACCCAACCCTTACAGCTTCCAATCCGCGATGGGGTCTCGTCGTCCTCTCCCCCTAGCCGTACTGGAGGAGGCAAATCCTTGTGCCCCGATTTCACACTCGACAAGGTAACCCTGAAGTGCCCACCGGGCATCGGCTGGTCGTGGAACGTGAGTTCCAAGGGCTTCGTTATCACCCCCTTTCCCACGTCCACCTTCTGGCCTTTGATCAAGTAGAGTACGGTGCACGGGGTTTCGTCGGCCTGCAAACACATGTCTGCGGCGTAAAACATCCGAAAGGCAACGAAAATGGAATATTCTAGATATATGTTGGTGCGACATGTAATTACCGTGAGGGCGTCGAGCTCAGCCAAAGACAAAGGCCCGCCTAGCGCGCCAGAGACTGAGGACGGGCTGCTATGAGCGGGTGCGGGTGCGGGTGCGGGAGCAGGCCCGGTTGCGTGAGCAGGTGATGGTGCGGTGGTGCTGTTCACCGAGTTGCTCCTGACGAAACTGGGCATGGGGAAATCATCTATCGTCTTGTCTGGATTTTCCTTCGTCCAGTTGATGATAGCCGGGATCAAGTTAGTAGCGAAATCATTTCTGCAGGCATGTACAGCTGCATCGACTGCCTGCTGTAGCAACTCATTTTTCTCCTCGGCTGCTTTTTTCGCGTCCTCGGCTACTTTTTTCTCGAACGCAAGCTTCACCTTCTCGTCGATGTCCGTCTGACTAAACTTCTTTTTCTGCTTCTTGGCCTCCGGGGCCTCGTTGTAAAACACCTTCCACGTGGCGCGGTCTCCGGTGCCGTGCACACGTCCATATTGCGGCCGCTGGCCCAAAGGGACTCCCTTAAGTTCGTTCAAGGCCCGGTTGAGAGGGGTGTCCCACTTGGGCCTCATCGGCGAAGTAGGGCTTTCAGCTGCAAGCTGGTGTTGCTTCTCCTGCAGAAGGAACGTGAACCGTTTACGAATGTGTAGTCGACTTGATCAGAAGCTAAATGTAAGGTGGTAAAAGAATAATTACCAGTATTCTAATCAATTTCCTCGTGATCTGGTCCATGTAAAAAACCTTCTTTTCCTTGTCCCACTTGTAGCGGGCCCTAATGAAGTCACGCTCCAAGGGGTTGGTGAACTTCGCGAAGGGGTCTGGGAGACCCGCGGCTTCACGTTCCGCGTCCTCCTTATCCCATATGGGCCTTTTCCCAAGGTAGCCACGGCTTCTGAGGCGATGCTTCCCCGTGTTCCTTTGCTGAAGGCTCTTGAATTTCGCAGCCTTAGCCTTGGCTGCCTCGGTAGCGCAAGTGTCCTTGAACTTTTCGAACTCCTCTTCCGTAAGTGTTGGATTTTCCTCTAGAATCTTGGACAGGGGTTCCTCAGCCTCAATAGCTCGTTTCACCCTCCCTTTCCAGGAGGCCAAATCATTGCTGAACATGCCCATGGCGTGATTGTTAATCTTTTTCATCTTCGGATCATCCCACGGTTGTTCTATGCTATCATCCCGGTCGGGGAACTTGAATCTCTTGTGCAACTTCGTCAGGAGCAGCTGCCTCAAATGTTCTTTACTCGTTAAGTCATCGTCGTTGATGCTCGCGCATTCCCATAGGATGCATCCTACTTGGTTCCCATAGCACATGCGAGGTTTTTCCGGCTCTAATGGCTCAAACTTGCCAGGGGCCATCTTTGTGATCACCAGTCGTCCGATGCCGAGTTTGTTAGGTTTTCGTATCCTCTGCTTCTTCTGCTTCTTCTTTTCGGTAGCGGCATCGGCGCCGGTACCTTCCCCACCGGTATCTTCCCCGCCGATACCTTCCCCACCGGTCTCGGCGCCGCCATCGGTGCCGACGCCGTCGGTGTCGATGTCGGCGTCAGTACCATCATCGAGGCCGAGCTGCAAACCTTGACTGTGCTTAGCAGACAAAAAGTCGAGGTACTGCTGTTCACCCTCATAATCCATCTCGTCTGCATCTTGGTCAGAAGGCCCGGTTTCTTCGTTGTTCAACATGTTTCCTATGATTAAGTCTCCTCGTTTAATTCTAAAACTATAAAAAAATGAGAAATGACATAAAAAAAGATCTATGTTTGCCGGAATGCCGTTTCCCAGCAAATCCCGGCACTCGATATGCCTACTTTCTAGCACAAGTCATGCCAAAATTCACGGAAAATTTTGTCATGACCTTTGCTAAAAAGTGCACATATCGAGCGCCTGAAATTCGCCGGAACGGAAATGAATCAACATTCCGGTGAAACATAGGCCACTCGGATCATTTACCCTGCACATAATCATCATTTTCCAAATATGACATGTCCAAAACATCACATGTCCAAATCACATGTCCACATATCACATGTCCACTTCAAATTCTGTTTTTTTTAAAAGCAACAATTGCTTTAACTAAAAAATTTAAATAGCAACAGTTGCTTTAACTAAGCTGTCCACTTCAAATTCTGTTTTTTTAAATAGCAACAATTGCTTAAACTAAAAAATTTAAATAGCAATAGTTGCTTTAACTAATCTGTCCTAGGTTTCATACTAATTCTAATTAACTAACTAGCACTATAAAATTTAAATAGCAACAATTGCTTAAACTAAAAAATGCAAGAAACCTATATAATCAATTCTGTTTTTTCTTTTAACTACACCTAAAACACCTAACCCTAAATTTCTGTCCTAATTTGACGAAGAACCTAATTAACCTACTGCCCTAACTAACTAGGGTTCATACTAACTAGGGTTCATAATATAGCCAAATTAACCCACTAGCAGAGAGAGGAGGAGCGGTGGGGGGCTTACAGAGGGTGCAGGGGCGAGGAGGCAGGCCCGACGACGGCCGAGGTTGGGAGGGGAGGAAGCAGAGGAGGGAGGCGTGGCGCGCCGGGGCCGGGGTCGGGGGCGTGGGCGAGGTCGCCGGGGTCGGGGGGTCGGGGGCAAGCACCGGGGTCGGGGGCGAGGGCTGGACTCTGGCGAGGGCAGGGCTCCGGCGCTTGAGGCAGGGGCGTGGGCAAGGTCGCCGGGGTCGGGGGGTCGGGGGCGAGCGCCGGGGTCGGGGGCGAGGGCAGGACTCCGGCGAGGTCGAGGGCGAGGGCAGGGCTCCGGCGCTTGAGGCAGGGGCGCGGCGAGGGCACGGGCTCCGGCGGCGACAAGGGGGGAGAAGAGAGAGTGGGGATTTGGGGGAAGCAGAGGCGGGAAGCCCGCTGGGGGGTTAAGTCAACATAGCAGTAGCGCGTTTCCACAAAACGCGCTATAGCTAAGTTATCTATAGCGCGTTTCTCCAAGAGGCGCTACTGCTATCACAGGTAGCTATAGCGCATTTCTCCAAACGCCGCTACTGCTATTTTGACTAGCTATAGCTCTTTTTCGTAAAAGCGCTACTGCTATAACCAGTACCTATAGCAGTTTTCCTATTTGTTTCTTCTATTGTCTTTTCCTTTATTTTCTCTTCCTTTTCTTTTCTTCTTTTTCTTTTCTTTTCTTTTCCTTTTTTCCGAGAGCAGGAAGTATGTATACAAAATAGGAACATATATATTACATCATTTGACCCATGCATAACGGTTAGTGCGTACACAAAATAGGAACATATATATTACATCATTTGACCCATGCATAACGGTTAGTGTGTACACAAAATAGGAACATATATATTACATCATTTGACCGATAACGGTTCCTCAGCGTTGACGTTTTCGTTTTTGAGTGAGCTTCTTTCCCTTCTTGTTCGTTGAAGAATAATTGAGCCCCTCTGTTGACACCAGATTTTGGCATGGTCAAAAACATAATTAAAAAGGCCTCAAATGGAAAAGTGCTCAAGGTGAGAAAGTTCCATATTGTCGAAAGGAGAAACTTTAATATTTGGGCCATAGCCATCCGATCTCATCTCTAAGGCCGAAGTTGTGTTCGAAGTACTGGGATGTTTTATCCAGAACATTATTCGGCTAATTACGCCCCCAAGACGGCCTAATATGAGAAAAGTTTCTACACAGATTGTCTTCGTCTCGTCGAATCGGTCGATTTTGATATAAAAATCGTCTCAATCCGAGATCGTATGCAAAAGTTACGGCCGTTGCAAGATTGGTGCTACAGCAGAGAGCGGTACTACCGTGCCAATAAGCGGAACTACCGCTAGAGCGGTACTACCGCTCCTACTACCTCGCCTACTACCGCTTGGGAAAGTTCTTCTCTGCACGTCTCTGGACCCTCGAGACCCTAAGCGGAAGTAGAGCGGTACTCAGAGCGGTACTACCGCTTTAAGAGGTACTACCGTGCCCAGAAGCGGTACTACCGCTTGCCTATAGCCGCGCAGATTCGGGCAGATCGGAAAGTCCGAGTTTGGCTGCGTTTTTTGACCCTTTGGAAGGAAATCTGGGTCCGTGTCCTGTACGGGAAGTCCAACCCCCTCTTAAATAGAAGAGATGATGGCCGATTGAAACAACACACAATCGAACAAATCAATCTACTACTTTTTACCCTAGCTTTTACATCTCTCCCTTGTTCTTTCTCTCTCGTTCTTCGTTCGTTCTTCGTGTTGAAGGGCAGCGATCCTCGAGGCTCTAGGGGCGGGCGAACCGACCTAGGGCAGCCCATCGTCCATCCCTGACTCCTGACGGGTTCCATCCCGGAGAAGCGGTGCGTCGGGTCTCAAAAGCGCCCGCCGGATTGCTTGCGTACCGCGCTTCCGGACGGGCCTCCTTCGACGTGAGCTGCGGTGCATCACCCCCGGCGTCGAGGGTACGCGTGACGCGTTCGTGTGCGAACACACTTTTTGGCGACTCCGCTGGGGAAGAAAGATCAAGAATCATCATCAACCATGTCAAATCTTCCCCAGCCCTCAGAAGTTAGCGTCGATAACATCATTAAGCCCGGTCTTGATGAGCTATCGGAGGAACATCGCCAGGCCTACGAAGCGCTCAAGAAACAGCGTGAAGAGGCTTTTGAGGCGCTCAAGAAGAAGCGCGAGGAGGAGGATTTGGAGGCGTTTCTTTCAAGTTTCAAGAAGGACCGCCAAGGCAACATCACTCCGATTGGAGAAATCAGGTTACCTCCTCCCATTGATGAACAAGATGAAATCACTGTGAGCAAAGTTTTTTATCCTGAGCAACTGGCTGTGATTGAAAGTCTTGTTAGTAAGGGTAATGTGATGGCGTACAATTCTTTCGTGGCAAATACCAATGCTCAGAAAAATATGCCGCCGTCATCTAGTGGTAATGTTGGTGTATCCATTAGCCCAGAAAAACCTAATCCAACTTTACCTATTTCATCGGCACCTCCCATGCAACAACATTACAATTTGCCGATGAATTTTTATCCTAGCCAAACCAATCAACTTGTGGCCGCACCTGCATACCCTAATCCTATTATGAGTGTGCCCAATTCGGCGTCTACGCCGAATTACTTTGTCACATCACCTATGAATACAAGCATGTTTGGTCTTCCACCGAATTATGTTTCGGCGCCTACTCCACAAGTTGCATCACTAGCTAGTTCCCAAGTTGCTCCTATGTCATTACCACAAGCATCTTCATCTACCTCGGATCCAATTTTAGCCAAATTAAGGGATGATTTGCATAAATGTTTCAAGAAACTTTCGGAAACGAGCCGAAAGTAAAGAGTCGTGTGTATCAAAAGCCTTATCCTGAACACTTTGACACAGTTTTGTACCCTCCAGGTTATAAGGTTCCTGATTTTTTCAAATTTAGTGGAGAGGGCACAAAAACAACTTGGGAGCATGTGAGTCAGTATCTAGCACAGTTGGGTGAAGCAAGTTCCATAGAAGAATTGAAAGAGCGGTTATTTCCCTTATCTTTAACTGGCACCGCATTTTCATGGTTTGCTGCTTTGCCACCTGGCTCAATTCTCTTATGGTCGCAACTAGAGCAAAAGTTTCATGATCATTTTTATAGTGGCGACAATGAGCTTAAGTTATCGCATCTTACATCGGTTAGGCAAAAGCATGATGAATCGGTCACCGATTATGTCAAAAGATTTAGAGATATAAAAAACCGATGCTATAGCTTAGTGATAACCGAAAGAGACTTGGCGGATCTTGTCCTTAATGGTTTGAAAACTCACATTAAGGAGAGGCTAGAAAGTTATGAATTTTTAAATATTAACCAAGTCTTGCAGAAAGCTTTGGCTCAAGAAAGCCGAAGTAAAGAGATTCATAGGTCAACAACCGATCGTCCTAGAATGCATATGCTTGATTATAATGATGAATATTCGGACGATGAGGTTGATGTCTGTACCACTGAATTTGTTTGGTCCTCAAAGGCCAAACCCTATGCATGCAATGCTCTTAAGCCGATTCGTAAGAATCGTGATGAGGAGATGAAATTTACTTTTGATATATCCAAGTGTGATAGAATATTTGATGCTCTCTTGCAAGAAAAGATGATTAGAATATCACACACCATACCGCCGTTTGAGGAGCTGAAACGGCGTGCTTATTGCAAATATCATAATTCATTTTCTCACGCTACTAATGATTGCAATGTTTTTCGGAGACAGATACAATCGGCCATTAATGACGGACGATTGAGTTTTTCTGAGATGCAAGTTGATAGACAGCCCTTCCCAATGAATACCATGACTTTGGAGGGGAAGAAAATGTTAATTCGGCCTAACATAGCCGAATCAGCTAATAAAGACAATATTGTCATTGGTGAGCCCAGGAAGAACAAAGATGGCGACAAGATCTTGGGGAGGCAAGTCGTGCTTGAGAAGCAATCCGATGGTGGAGAGGTAATCAAGATCACCATAAAAAATCCTGCACTCGGGGGGCAACCGCAAGTACAAGAGGATACTCATGTTGAATTTATCAAGCCCAAGAATTCAGAAGTTGGCAAGTGTAAAAGGAGTGAAGCTAAGCACAAGCGAATCAAGCCAACTTTTGATATGTTGCTATCTAAATATGCAAGTCAAGCGGCCGGTTCTAGCTCCAATCGGCCATCATATTCAAAACGTTCAAGATCACCTCCAAAGCAAGAGTTTCGACACTATGCAAGGCCGTATGGGTCATGGGCACCGGCACCATGGATGTCGCCACCCCCCTATGCGCCATATTACATGGGAGACTTCAATGGAGGATGGGGGCAGCCCCCAATGGCTCCTTATGCTTTTCATATGGGGTGGACAACACCTAGAAGGCCTGTACGGGACATGTTCCCCAGCGGAGTCGCCAAAAAGTGTGTTCGCACACGAACGCGTCACGCGTACCCTCGACACCGGGGGTGATGCACCGCAGCTCACGTCGAAGGAGGCCCGTCCGGAAGCGCGGTACGCAAGCAATCCGGCGGGCGCTTTTGAGACCCGACGCACCGCTTCTCCGGGATGGAACCCGTCAGGAGTCACGGATGGATGATGGGCTGCCCTAGGTCGGTTCGCCCGCCCCTAGAGCCTCGAGGATCGCTGCCCTTCAACACGAAGAACGAACGAAGAACGAGAGAGAAAGAACAAGAGAGAGATGTAAAAGCTAGGGTAAAAAGTAGTAGATTGATTTGTTTGATTGTGTGTTGTTTCAATCGGCCATCACCTCTTCTATTTAAGAGGGGGTTGGACTTCCCGTACAGGACACGGACCCAGATTTCCTTCCAAAGGGTCAAAAAACGCAGCCAAACTCGAACTTTCTGATCTGCCCGAATCTACGCGGCTATAGGCAAGCGGTAGTACCGCTTCTGGGCACGGTAGTACCTCTTAAAGCGGTAGTACCGCTCTGAGTACCGCTCTACTTCCGCTTAGGGTCTCGAGGGTCCAGAGACGTGCAGAGAAGAACTTTCCCAAGCGGTAGTAGGCGCGGTAGTAGGAGCGGTAGTACCACTCTAGCGGTAGTACCGCTTATTGGCACGGTAGTACCGCTCTCTGCTGTAGCATCAATCTTGCAACGGCCGTAACTTTTGCATACGATCTCGGATTGAGACGATTTTTATATCAAAATCGACCGATTCGACGAGACGAAGACAATCTGTGTAGTAACTTTTCTCATATGAGGCCGTCTTGGAGGCGTCATTAGCCGAATAATGTTCTGGATAAAACATCCCAGTACTTCGAACACAACTTCGGCCTTAGAGATGAGATCGGATGGCTATGGCCCAAATATTAAAGTTTCTCCTTTCGACGATACAGAACTTTCTCACCTTGAGAACTTTTCCATTTGAGGCCTTTTTAATTATGTTTTTGACCATGCCAAAATCTGGTGTCAACACCCTCATTGTGACTTTTCCTTTTCCATGGAGTACGATCTTTCTTAGGTAATGTAGTATTGATTCTTCTTTTGACGTATACTTCATCATCATCGTCATCTTCCCTCATTGGGTTGCCATACTGGTCGTAGTCTTCCTCGTTGGCGACTCCATCCATTCCAATGATGTTCCTTCTGCCTCTCCTCACGACAACACGGCTGGGATTGCACGGGTCGGTTATGAAGAAGCATTGTGTCACGTGCTTAGCGTGTACCCATGGCTCATTTTTTGCGATAGCGTTCACGGTACCGCTCTTGGTGTCGGGTATAGTCATGGTAGTGAAATACCGGTTTGCTCTTTCGACATTCTTAGCCCATCTGACATGGAACATCGTCGCGTTGTGCAGTCCAGAGTAGTCAAGCTCCCAGATCTCCTCGACCCTTCCGTAAAATCTCTCAGTTGCGCCTTTGTCGCTGTCGGTCATGCATTCCATCGTCACCCCTGAGTTCTGATCATCACTGTCCATATCTTTGGCCTCCGTGTAGAACGTGTATCCATTGATATCTTATGCCTGATAGGTGACGAGGTTGGGCGAGGGGCCATGTGCTAAGGCGTATATGAGCAATCCGTCCTTAGAGCCCTCTTCCGGGGGATTAGCAATAATATGCTCTTTGAACCAATGCAGGAAAGTGGAGTTGTGCTCTCTAGTAACTTCGGCGTCCGTCCTGCATACCCCCCGGTCACGATACTTCTTTGCGATAGTTTCTTTGTGTAGTGTCGCGAAAGGATCTACCTGGTGTAGTTGTTGTAGCACTACCAAGTTTGCTCTGTCAAAAGTCGTTGCGTCGATCTGAGTAGGCCACATGCAGTTCCCTGCGACCGTTGGAGTGACCTTCTCCTTCGAGCCTCCCATCGTGCTTGTTAACGGGCAAACCAACACCAGGCGGCCGGTCTGCGCCATATAGAAAATTCTCGCAGAAAGAGATGCACTCTTGTGTCAGATAGCCCTGGACGATGCTTCCATCCGGACGGGACATGTTACGAACGAATCCTTTGATGATCCCATTCATCCTCTCAAATGGCATCATGTTGTGCAGGAATGACGGCCCCAGGTCTATTATGTCGTCCACAATATGGACACACAGATGCACCTTGACGTCAAAGAATGCGGGTGGGAAGTACATCTCAAGCTCATTTAGTATGAAAACGATCTCTTCCTGTAGCCTTCGGAGCTGCTTCACACCGATCGACTTTCGAGAGATGACGTCGAAAAAGTTGCAGAGACCAATAAGCGTGTCACGGACGTGCTTGTCCATTATCCCTCTAAGGGCAACAGGTAGTATCTGCGTCATCATCACATGACAGTCATGGGACTTCATCCCGCTGAACCTTTTCTTCTTCGTGTCTAGATATCTGCTTATCTTGCCACAGTAACCGGAACTAACTTTGATTCCGGTAAGGCACTTGAAGAATTGATCGATCTCAGCCGGACTTAAGGTGAAGCAAGAAGGGGGGCAATAATCCTCTTCCTTTACTTTTTTGCCCTTCTTCTCCCGTGCCTCTGTCCCCGTCTCTGTCTCCTCTGACTTTTTGCGGGGCGGCATGTGCAAATCTGCCCTGATCTCCAAATCTTGCAAGTCTTTTCTTGCCTTTGGCCCATCCTTGGTCTTATCCGGCATGTTCATCAGTGTCGCAAGCAAGCTCTCAAGGACATTCTTACAGATATGCATTTGATCAAGGCAATGAGGCGTGTCGAGTTTGTGCCAGTACTCCAAGTCCGAGAAAACAGACCTCGTCTTCCATACCTTCAGCAGCGGCTCCGGCGCCTTTTTCATGGTCTTTCCCGGCGCGGGGCACTGTTGAAAGCACACTTGCTCCCTTGGTGGTTTTGGTAATTCATAACAACATATAAGTCATTGAACTAATGTTTCTACCAAGTATATTTCAGGAAATGTTCAATGATAGGGATGGCAAAAGGATTGAGGAGATTGTGGAATACCCCAAGATGCAAAGAAATAGGTTGGCAAAGCTTCGAGCAAGAGGACTCTACATTTTACATTTGTGAGGAATCACTTTGAGTCCATAGGAAAGCCAATACTATTAAAAGGGGGTAAGGTTTTGTTGGTGAACAAAATGCTCATACGTGCACAAGTGACAGTCACCAAAAACACCCACAAGCTCTCCCACCAAAGTCTGTCATAGCCAAATACTCAAAATCGGTGCAGCCAACTTTTCCTTTTCGGTGCCACCGATTCTCACGTCAGACAGACTCAGCCAAACCCTAGCCACTTCGGTGCAACCGATTCCATACTGGTGCCACCGAGTTTGGGTTGCCAACTCTCTGTTATGCAAATTCACAATATTGGTGCAACCGAGATTGTTGGATCGGCGTCACCAAGATTGTCAATCTGACCATTGGTCACCTTATCGGTGCAACCGAGTTTCCTATATCGGTCTCACCGAGATTCAAAAGTTGCCACCTTTTGGTCACTTCGGTACCACCGAGATTAACACATCGGTGTTACCGAGTTGGTCATTTTGTGTGTAACTGTTGGATTTTTGGGGATGCCTATATATACCCCTCCACCACCACCTGCTCGAATGAGAAGCACTCAGAACTATTCCATACTTGCCCCATCCAGTTTTCTGAGAGAGAACCACCTAGTCTTGTGTTGAGGTCAAGATCTTCCACTCCAACCATATGGATCTTGATTTCTAGCCTCCCCAAGTTGCTTTCCACCAATCCCATCTCTTCCACCAAGCCAAATCTGTGAGAGAGTGATTGTGTGTTGAGGAGTCTATCATCTTGAAGCACAAGAGCAAGGAGTTCATCGACATTACCGAGCCTATTACCTTTTGGAGGGTGGTGCCTCCTAGATTGGTTAGGTGTCGCTTGGGAGCCTCCTACTTCGTGTTGTGGAGTGAACCAAGAAGTTTGTAAGGGCAAGGAGATCGCCTACTTCGTGAAGATCTACCCATAGTGAGGCTAGTCCTTCGTGGACGGAAGCCGTTATGGAATAGTCAAGGTTGCTACTTCGTGGACCCTTATGGGTGGAGCCCTCCATGGACTCTCGCGACCGTTACCCTCCGTGGGTTGAAGACTCCATAAACGTGGATATACGATAGCACTACCTATCGGAACCACGGGAAAAATCATCGTGTCTACAACTGCATTTGATCCTCCTACCCTATCCCTTCTATACATGCTTGTTGTTACTTTCCGCTGCTATACTCTTAGACATGCATGTGTAGGGTGTACTTGACTTGCCATGAAATGCTAAAAACTATCAACCCTAAAATTTGGTATAGACAAAACTTTTATTTAGTCAAGTAGTCTAATCACCCCCCCTCTAGACATACTTTCGGTCCTACAAGTGGTATCAGAGCTTTGGTCTCCATTGCATTGGTCTCACAACCTAGGAGAGTATGGCGTCTAGTGAGGGAAGTTATCACCGTAGAGGTCCGTACTTTGATGGCACTAATTTTGCTAGTTGGAAGCACAAAATGAAAATGCATATTCTTGGTCATAACCCCACCGTTTGGGCTGTTGTTCGTGTTGGCTTGCAAGGTGAATTCTTTTCGGATGAAAAGGAACCGGATCGTGAAGCGACCGCAGATGAGTTGAAGATGTTGCAATACAATGCTCAAGCATGTGACATTCTCTTCAACTGCTTATGCCCCGAAGAATTCAACAAAGTCAGCCGTCTTGAGAATGCAAAAGAGGTATGGGATACTTTGGTTGATATGCACGAAGGAACCGAGTCCGTGAGAGAATCCAAGTTAGATGTTCTTCAAGGTCAGCTTGACAAGTTCAAGATGAAGGATGGTGAAGGAGTCGCAGAGATGTACTCTAGGCTAGCTCTCATCACAAATGAGATTGCCGGCTTAGGAAGCGAAGAAATGACCGACAAATTCATCATCAAGAAGATACTTAGAGCTTTGGATGAGAGATACGACACCGTGTGCACATTGATCCAAATGATGCCCAACTACAAAGATCTCAAGCCTACGGAAGTCATCGGAAGGATTGTTGCTCATGAGATGACGCTCAAAGACAAGGAAGAACTTCATCACAAGTCTAGCGGTGCTTACAAAGCCACGAGTGATGCTCCCGCGACTTCAAGCAAAAACCTTGTCACCAATGAAGAGATAAGTCTCATGGTCAAGAAATTCAACAAATTCTACAAGAATAGAGGCAAAGAAAGAAGCTCCAACTCAAGATATGATGAGAAGCGTTCGTCAAGTCGTGACCGCAATTGCTACAATTGTGGGAAGCCCGGACACTACTCCAATGAGTGCATGGCTCCCTACAAACGAAGAGAAGAGTCACCTCGAAGACGAAGCTCAAGGAATGAATCACCTCAAAGAGAGATAAGGAGTAGATATGATCGTTATGAACGAAGACACTCAAGGAGAAGTAGAGATTCGGAGAAAAAGGACAAGTACACCAAGAGCTACACAAGAAGGAAACATCAAGCTCATGTTGGTGAATGGGTTTCCGGCTCCGACCCCGACAACAACTCCGAGAGAAGCTATCAACCTGACTCCGACTATAGTCAAGATGATGGTGTTGCCGGAATTGCTCTAGTGACTACCAAATCCTATGATCTATTTTATTCACCAAACGAAGGAAGTGGAAGTTGCTTCATGGCTAAGAGCCCCAAGGTATCACACCCCGAGTATCTTGATTTTGATAGTGATGAAGATGATTTGCTTTGTGATAAAACTAGTGATGTTGATCAAAATGAACTTGATAATTCTCATGCTAGTCAAGATAAGTCAATTGATGATGATAAGGTGAAAATAGAAGAACTAACTAAAGAACTAAACACTCTTAAGTTAGCTCATGAATCTACTCTCGAAGATCATAGAGAGCTTGTGAGAACTCATGAGAAGCTACGCTTCGAGAAGCTCAACTTGGAGCAAGAGCATGAGTTTCTCAAAGCTATCAATGATGATCTCCGAAAGAAGACTTCATCTTATCTAGCCAAACGACTTCTCTTGTCTACTTTCATGCCACAAGTTAAATCTAAACAAACTAGTAACAAAGGCAAGAAAGGTTCTTCATCTAGTAGCAACAATAAAAATGCAAAACCCAATGATGTTGCTTCTAGTAGTTCTATTGATTCCACTAATGATGTTTCTCTTAGCCAAGTTACACTTGAGCAAGAAAATGCTTTATTGCAAGGAATTATAGAAAAAGGTATATACAAGAGTCTTGCCGGGTGTAAGCAATTTGAGGAAATTGTACGCAAGCACGGAGGATACCGGAAGAATCGTGGTGTTGGCTACTTCAACGCTAATGGAGTTGAATGTGAAGAAGGTCAATATCCCGAGCCCAAATTTGTTCCTCAAAAGGAGAAGTATGAAAATACTCTTCCCAAGGGGACAAGCACTCAAGATAACCTTCCACCACAAGACCACAAGCTCAAGGGCAAGAACAAGCTTCAAGAGGACATTGACTCATATGAAGATGGATCCCTAGCTATGGTGGAGTGGGTTCCCAAGGCTACGTCAAGCACAACTTCTACAAAGGCTACTTCAACCCCAAGGATCCCCATCAACTTGATGCGGGTCCCCAAGAAGAAGAACTAGTGAGTTCTTGAGGGGTGACTCCGCCAATGAAATTCACTCATATTCATTATTGGCAAGAACTATTTGCAATCAACATCAACTCTATACAATTGTTCGAGGAGTCACACATTCCCTCAAAGGTAAGCAAGGGACAAGGTAATCAACAAATCAATGGACATCATAACACATGTTTTGCACTCCATGTCCATAGATATCCTTGTATTCGTCTCTTGTATGTTGGGACTAACCCATGTAGGTGAGAAGAGTAAGCAAACAACAAGGATGCTCCCAACTCTTGGTGATCTTCATCAACTTTGAGCATCCACAACTACCTCACCAACATGAAGTCTTCATCGACAAAACCCAAGGTTAGTTTGTCCCTCTTATGGGGGGATGTCACATCTAGGGGGAGCTTTACTCTAAGACTTGAGCTAAAGCATCTCTTAGTATGTGACAACATTAAATGCTTTATGTAAAAGTGATAAACCCACTTGTGCTTAAACGATGAGTATGACCTATGATCAAGTATTCTTGCTTGGCTCCTAAGTCAAATACTCATATATAGATGACTTTGTCATCGCCCAAGTGCTTGTTAGATGCTTATATGTATGTGCATGTTTGTCATGATTTCATTTGACATCTTATTGTGTGAGCATGTTGGTCTGCATATATTTTCTCATTCGAGGACATCCAATTGTTGCTATTTGGCTTTTGATTTATCTTTTGCCAATTGGATGGACAAGAATGCCTAGGACCACCCTTTAGCTATCTATGCTTTCTCACCTCATATTCTTTTCATGCTGCATCACAAAATTTGAACAAGTACTTTTCGATCCCTCTGTGTGTGGAGCACTCGGAGTTCCGTATCGACAAGGACTGACAATTAAAACCTCCCAAGTGCATCTCGGTGGAACCAACCCCACATTCTCGGTCTCACCGAATGCCCAGGGTTGATCTGGTTTTCTATCTCGGTACTACCGATTCCATATTCTCGGTTACACCGAGTTTCCCTGTCAACTGACAGTTGAGAAACTCGGTGACACCAAAAATTTAGAATCGGTGTCACCTACAGCGATGGGTATATATGCTGTGGACCCCGACGTTTCGAAATTCAATCTCAAACCGTCGCGCCTCAGAACCCTAAGCTGCCGCAGAAGGACCCCCTGGTCGTCGCCTTGCCTCCCCGAGCGCCTCCGCCGCTGGGATTCCTCGCTGTCGACGGGCATCTTCGCCGCCGTCGCTGCCGTAGCGAGTCCGTCACCAAGTTAGGGTACGGATTCATCTTTCCTTGCGCTCCCCGTCTGATTCTCGCACATTGGATTCAATACTATCTATAAGCCACCATTTGCAATCCTCTCAATCCCCTAAATTGTCCTGTTGTTAGAGAACGATCGATTTTCTAGGGTTTGTCGTCCGCCCGATGGAACTCGGTGGAACCGAAGCAAACAAATCGGTGTCACCGATTTGCCTGTCTGTGCGGCTGAGAACTTTCTCGGTGAAACCGAGTACTTCTTTTCGGTCTCACCGAAAAGAGTGCCAAGTTTCTGTTAAGGAGAAAGTCAGTCTCGGTAGCACCGAAACTTTTGCTTCGGCTGTACCGATTTTCAAGTGACAGAATGCAATATCTTGAAAATCTTTTGTTCAATCTTTCAAAAACCAGCCTCATTTTGTGATGACTCATCTTCTTCTGCTCCTCTATGCTCTATTCATAGGGTCAGATATGTCAAGAGCTGAGGACAGTGAGAACAGCTTCAGAGAGCAAAGTGTTGAGATGGATTCAGGCACTAGTCCTGAGTCTAGTTCATCCTCAGATCCAGGCACTCCCAGTTCCCATGGGTTTCCCAAGGCTGCTACTAGGGCTAGGAAGAAGCTAAATTCAGATGAGGAAGATTCAGACTTCGTTCCAGAAGAGGTTCTTGCTAAGAAGCAAGAGAAGGCTGCCAAGAAGTCTGCAAGTGAAGCTACTTCTTCCAGGAGAGTTGTTGGCAAAGTCTATGCTAGTTCTGTAGCTGGAAGAGCTCCTGAAGGTGCTAGGACAAGGATGGCTCTACACCTTGAGTCACCTCCAAAGAAGTCATTGCCTAAGAAGGCAGGTGAGAAGGGTGCCAGGAAGAGGATTGTTTATGCTGTTAGTAGGCAGACCTCCATGCTTGAGGACCCTGAGGAGGCTGCTGCTGCTGCTGCTGAGGAGGAGGAAGAACATGTTGAGAAAGCCCCTCCCAAGAAGAAGCAAAAGAAGCTTATGTCTGATGCTATGCCAAAGACTGGTACTTCCAAGAGCACCAAGTCTGCTGCAAATAAGCCTGCTGCTGAGAAGCCAAAGAGATTGTCCAGGCAAATTCCAGCTTCTGAGAAGAACAAAGGAACCACCTCCAGAGTTGAGGATGAAGATGCTATGTATGCTTTGATGAAGCTTAGGCCACACCTTCCAGTACATAATGCCAGTTATCCACTTGCTGAGGATATGAAGAAGAGGAAGGACTCTGGTTTGAGGGCATGGAGAGCTGCTGATCCATATGCCCAGAGAAAGAAGACAGCTGTGGACTACAGATTCTACACCAAGGAGCAACAGGATTTCTATGAGACTGTGCTCTTTGACAAGAGTCCAGCTGTGAGTGATATGCGGTATGTTGATTGGAAATTCATCAAGGAGAATGAGGAATACTTTCCAAGTGTCCAAGACAATTTCCACTGCATTGGATTAGATGAGTTCGTTGGCAGAGAGTTCACCGCTTGGAATGATGAGATGATCATGCAATTCTACTCCACTGCACATTTCTATGGAGATGGTAGAATTGTATGGATGACTGAAGGTGCAAGGTATGAATCTACTGTTGAGGAGTGGGCTGCCATCTTAGGAGTCCCAGAAGCACAGGATGGTGATTTGGATGTCTACTTAGAATCCAAGGAGAGCCACAATGCTATGGCCAATATGTATAAGGAGATCCCTGCTGCTAACGTGAAGTCTCACAGGCTAGGATCCATCTACTTTCTTCAGGCTGGCCTCCGCACCATGAACACCATTCTAAGGCATACCTTGATGCCCAAGTCAGGAGATGACAAGATGATCCGAGGCTACTCCATTAACATGTTGATCCACCTTGACAGACACACCAGGATCAGAGTCATGGACTTGATTGTTGAGACAGTCAAGAGGGTTGCCGCTGATCAGAAGCGATCTTGCTGTTATGCACCCTATATCCAGATGCTTATCAATTCAATGTTGGAGAAGCACATATTTGCTCTAGATCGTCCCCACTCGCCCCTACACCAGATCTCGAGGACAACGTTGTGGTGATGGACCCAGAACATCCCACATCAGCTGCAGCTCAGGCAGAAGCAGAGGCAGCTAGAGCCACTAGTGCTCAAGTCCCCAGATCCAGGAACGAGCAAATGGATCTCTTGATCTCATCAGTTCAGGACATGAAGAATGACATTAAGGGGATTCTGGACAACCAGAACAGTCTTGTGAGGATCTTCGAGAACAGGATCAAGACCCTTAATGATAAGGTGGATGGGCTGACTAAGACAGTCAATGAGCTCAAGAAGGAAGTTGACTCAGTGCCTCTTCCTCAGACTTCTTCTTCTTCTGATGATGATGATGAGGATGGTTCTCCTCTCAGGCCAGGCACACTCAGGCCAGATCAGCCACTGTGCCAGCTCCGGACTTGAGGCCCTCTTCATCAGCTCCAGCCACTGTCACCTCAACTCCTGCTCCATCAGCTCCAGTTCCTCCAGTTGCCACTCCAACTCCATCCACGACATCTGCAGAGATCTTCGCCGACGCTGTTCTCTCGACTCCTTCATCAACAACCGGAGGAGATCAGCCCAAGAACGCTTAGATATATGCCTTTGAACTTTTTGGTAACTTGTTGCCAAAGGGGGAGAAGTGTATATAGATCTTTAGGCTTCGAGTGAGAGAGAGTTTTGGTTGTTATTCGCTTTTCAAAACATTTGATCTTTTGGTTGCTTGTGACACATGTTTTTGATGTTTGATCATACGCGTTATGTGTGATGCTACTATTTCCTATCATCTTAATGCTTGTGAGATGATCATTCAATCTTTGCTTGATTGTGTTATGCTATTTCCTATGATGTTCACTCTTATTATTATCGCACACCACCAAGTTGTATGTGACATGGAAGAAGTGCCCCATGTACCTAATCGATTGTGCATTTGCATTCAAACGCAAATTCAAATAATGCACAAATTTAGGGGGAGCTCTTGCTTATCACATACCTCTCAAAGCCACGATTATATTCATTGATTATATCATATGTCGAAGCTTTGATCTATATGTTATCATCAATTACCAAAAAGGGGGAGCTTGAAAGCACACTTGCTCCCTTGGTGGTTTTGGTAATTCATAACAACATATAAGTCATTGAACTAATGTTTCTACCAAGTATATTTTAGGAAATGTTCAATGATAGGGATGGCAAAAGGATTGAGGAGATTGTGGAATACCCCAAGATGCAAGGAAATAGGTTGGCAAAGCTTCAAGCAAGAGGACTCTACATTTTACATTTGTGAGGAATCACTTTGAGTCCATAGGAAAGCCAATACTATTAAAAGGGGGTAAGGTTTTGTTGGTGAACAAAATGCTCATACGTGCACAAGTGACAGTCACCAAAAACACCCACAAGCTCTCCCACCAAAGTCTGTCATAGCCAAATACTCAAAATCGGTGCAACCAACTTTTCCTTTTCGGTGCCACCGATTCTCACCTCAGACAGACTCAGCCAAACCCTAGCAACTTCGGTGCAACCGATTCCATACCGGTGCCACCGAGTTTGGGTTGCCAACTCTCTGTTATGCAAATTCACAATATCGGTGCAACCGAGATTGTTGGATCGGCGTCACCGAGATTGTCAATCTGACCGTTGGTCACCTTATTGGTGCAACCGAGTTTCCTATATCGGTCTCACCGAGATTCAAAAGTTGCCACCTTTTGGTCACTTCGGTACCACCGAGATTAACACATCGGTGTCACCGAGTTGGTCATTTTGTGTGTAACGGTTGGATTTTTGGGGATGCCTATATATACCCCTCCACCACCACCTTCTCGAATGAGAAGCACTCAGAACTATTCCATACTTGCCCCATCCAGTTTTCTGAGAGAGAACCACCTAGTCTTGTGTTGAGGTCAAGATCTTCCACTCCAACCATATGGATCTTGATTTCTAGCCTCCCCAAGTTGCTTTCCACCAATCCCATCTCTTCCACCAAGCCAAATCTGTGAGAGAGTGATTGTGTGTTGAGGAGTCTATCATCTTGAAGCACAAGAGCAAGGAGTTCATCGACATTACCGAGCCTATTACCTTTTGGAGGGTGGTGCCTCCTAGATTTGTTAGGTGTCGCTTGGGAGCCTCCTACTTCATGTTGTGGAGTGAGCCAAGAAGTTTGTAAGGGCAAGGAGATCGCCTACTTCGTGAAGATCTACCCATAGTGAGGCTAGTCCTTCGTGGACGGAAGCCGTTATGGAATAGTCAAGGTTGCTACTTCGTGGACCCTTATGGGTGGAGCCCTCCGTGGACTCTCGCGACCGGTACCCTCCGTGGGTTGAAGACTCCATAAACGTGGATGTACGATAGCACTACCTATCGGAACCACGGGAAAAATCATCATGTCTACAACTGCGTTTGATCCTCCTACCCTATCCCTTCTATACATGCTTGTTGTTACTTTCCGCTGCTATACTCTTAGACATGCATGTGTAGGGTGTACTTGACTTGCCATGAAATGCTAAAAACTGTCAACCCTAATATTTGGTATAGACAAAACTTTTATTTAGTCAAGTAGTCTAATCACCCCCCCTCTAGACATACTTTCGGTCCTACAACTGTTCCCAGTTTTTCAACAGCTCATCGATTTCGGCGTCGCTCCGCATACGTGGAGGTCCTCGATGCTCAGCCTCACCATTGAATATATCTCCACGGTTTCTCCACGGGTCATCCTTCTCAAGCCATCTTTGATACCCCATGTACATGATTTTCCCAGACCCGCTATCTTTCCTTGACGTTAGCTGCTGAGACGTCGTATCATCCATGCACCGTGTGCATCCGCAATATCCATGGCACACTTGTCCCGCGACATATCCGTAACCGAGATAGTCGTGCACCGTCGTGATCAACGCGGCTCTCATATAGAAATACTCGCCTTTGCTGGCGTCCCATGTCTTGGCCGGTGTTTTCCATAACGTGTCTAACTCCTCTTGAAGTAGCCCCAGATACAGATTAATATTATTTCCCGGTTGTTTTGGCCCTTGAATCAGCATGCTCATGTGTATGTACTTCGACTTCATGCACAACCAGGGGGGAGGTTGTACATCCATACAAACATGGGCCATGTGCTATGGTTGGTGTTCTGGTTGCCAAATGGATTCATGCCATCGGTACATGCGCCGAGCACGATGTTCCTTGCATCACATGCGAAATACCGATATTCGCCGTTGAACGCTCTCCACTGGCTTCCATCCACGACGTGTCTCAGCTTCGGATCATCTCCATTGTCGGGCTTCTTCCTCTCCACGTGCCAGCGCATGAGCTTTGCTTCCTTGGGATCTACGAAATACCGCTGGAGACGGGGAGTGATCGGTAAGTACCATACAACTTTCTGGGGAGATTTCTTCCCGGCCTTCTTGTATCGAGAAGCATTGCACACCGGACAACTTGTTTTTTCCGCGTGCTCCTTCCGATAAATTATGCAATCGTTAATGCATGCATGGTATCTAACGTGTGGCAGATCAAGAGGGCACACGATCTTCTTGGCCTCATCCTCACTAGTAGGAGATAGATTCCCCGCGGGAAGAACATCCTTTAGGTACTTGAGAAGCTCATCGAGGCTAGTGTCGGTCCATTTGTTTTTAGCCTTCGTCTTCAGGAGTTCAAGCGTGAAACTCAAGCGGGTCACCTCGGGATTGCAACCATTATACAATGGAGTGTTCGAGTCTACCACCAGTTGCTGCAGCTTGGTCTCCTCTCTAGAAGCAGCTCTCTCAGTACTCGTCTCCTAGCGAAGCAGTGCTTGAACATGAGGGTCCTGCACGATTGAACTTAGTACCGACGAATTCTGCATCGTGGAGTTCACGTTTTCTCCGCCGCCATGTCCGGTTCCTTCTCCGCCGCCATGTCCGGCGTCTTCCCCGCCGCCATGTCCGACCCCTTCTCCGCCGCCATGTCCGGCCCCTTCTCCGCCGCCATGTCCGGCCTCTTCCCCGCCGCCATGTCCGGCCCCTTCTCCACCGCCATTATCGATCATCTCTTCGTCTTGCCCCGTGTCGTCATTGCCTGCCCCGTCGGCGTCCTCAACATCATCATCCTCATCTTCAATTATCCACCGAGCATAGCCATCCATGAAACCAGTCATGAGCAGGTGCGCCATCACACGACCATCGTCATAGGGGTCGAGCCAAGTTCGTCCTTTGCATCTTCGACACGGACATAAAACCTCTGTCAGGTTATTTTTTTTCATGTCCTGCACCGCTGACCACAACCACCGTTCCACTGACCATCATCAACGCCTGAACGGTAATAATAAACAAATTGACTATAAAAATGCATGCATGCATCAAAGTCATACAAAAATTCGGCATGACCTTCCCTAAAAATAGGACATATAGAGTTTGCCCGGAATTCGCCGAAACGGAAATAAATCGAAATTTCGTCAAAACATAGGCAACTCACAAGCACAATTCGGCGGCAACTCATGCCACACACACAATTTCCATCATATCGCACAATTATGTCATATCGCACACATACACATATTTCCATTCTTGCAAAAGCATAAATTTTTAATCACCTATATCGAGATCGAGCACGGTGATGATGATGTTGATAGGTGTCGCCACACACACCTATGGAATGATCAAAAGTGGACAAAGCTCTTCTTGAAAAGGCTATAGATCTAGTTAGGGAGGTACATAGGTCACTTCACTAAATGCTAGCTAGATCTACCTAGCTAGCTAGTTTGGGAGGAGACAAGTTCAACTAGTGGAGGGGGGAGGAAAAAGAGAAAGGAGATGCATTAATGGAGGTTGGTGTAGTTAGCTAGGAGTAATAAAGAGAGAGAAAGATAGGTAGAAGAAGGAGAGTAATGGGGGGGAGCAGTAGTGAGGAAGAAGCAAAGTGAGGGAGAGAGGAGGTGGGAGCTAGGGGAAAGTGAGGAAGAGAGGAGGGGAGGGGAGGGGGGGGAGGTGGTATGGCTGTGGCTTTGCAGTAGCGCTGGGAACAAAACGCGCTGCTGCTAATAATATAGCAGTAGCGCTCTTCTATCACACGCGCTACTGCTAAGCGGGGCCCGCCATGTGGCTAGTTTCAAAATTAGCAGTAGCGACATGAAAAAAAAGCGCGCTACTACTATTACATTAGCAGTAGCGCGGTATTGTAGGCGCGCTACTGCTAAACCTAGCGTGGCGGGAACGGTCGGTCAATTGTAGTAGCAGCACGGTTCTACCGAGCCGCGCTACTGCTAAGTTGGTAGCAGTAGCGCCTGTCTGCAGACCGCGCTACTGCTAATTAGCAGTAGCGCCCCGTCCTGTCCCGCGCTGCTGCTAAGATTATGTGTATAAGGTTTTCCCTAGTAGTGGATGGCTGGCGGGTGTCTGTCTCTCCCACCTTAGTTCAATCGGATTCGACAAAGGCGGTCCTTGTAGAAGGTTAAATAGCAACTTGTATATCATTGTTGTGGTTTTGCATAGGTAAGAATCGTTCTTGCTAGATACCCATAGCAGCGACGTAAAACATGCAACAACAAATTAGAGGACGTCTAACTTGTTTTTGCAGGGTATGTTGTGATATGATATGGCCAAAGACATGATGATATATATTTGATGTATGAGATGATCATGTTTTGTAATAGTTTATATCAACTTGCATGTTGATACTGGAACCGGCAGGAGCCATAGGGTTGTCTTTAATTATTATGTGGCCTGCGTGTCACTCATTAAGCGCTATGTAATGCTTTACTTTATCGCTAAGCGGTAGCAATAGTAGTAGAAGCATGGTGGGCGCGACAACCCCGATGGCAACACGATGATGGAGATCATGATGATGGGGATCATGGTGTTATGCCGGTGACGATGCAGATCATGCCGGTGCTTTGGAGATGGAGATCAAAAGCACAAGTTCATGGCCATATCATGTCACTTATGATTTGCATGTGATGTTAATCCTTTTATGCATCTTATTTTTCTTAGGACAACGGTAGCATTATAAGGTGATCCCTCACTAAAATTTCAAGATAAAATTGTGTTCTGCCCGAGTGAGCACCGTTGCGAAAGTTCGTCGTTTCGAGGCACCATGTGATGATTGGGTGCGATAGACTCTACATTCGCATACAACGGGTGCAAGACAGTTTTGCACATGCGGAACACTCGGATTAAACTTGACGAGCCTAGCATGTACATACATGTCCTCGGAACACAAGAGACCGAAAGGTCGAACATGAGTCATATAGTAGATATGATCAACATGGAGATGTTCACCATTGAAACCACCTCATCTCACGTGATGATAGGACTTGGGTTGGTGAATTTGGATCATGTAGCACTCGGATGACCGGAGGGATGTCAATTTGAGTGGGAGTTCTTTAGTAATATGATTAGTTGAACTCATTATCATGAACATAGTCAAAAATATCCTTGCAAATTATGTTGTAGATCAATAGCTCACGCTGTAGCTACCCTAGATTTTGATACATTCCTAGAGAAAAACTAAGTTGAAAGTTGGTAGTAGCAACTATGCGGACTAGGTCTGTAAACTAAGGATTGTCCTCAATGCTGCACAGAAGGCATGTGTCCTTGATGCATCGCTCGGTGCGCCACCCACCCAAGTGTGTTCTGTGGGTGTTGAGAACATCAGACAGGCACGTTTTTGATGACTACTTGATAGTTCAGTGCGTCATGCTTTACGGCTTAGAATTGAGGCTCCAAAGACGTTTTGAACGTCACGGAGCATATGAGATGTTCCAAGAGCTGAAATTGAGATTTCAGGCTCGTGCCCGTGTTGAGAGGTATGAGACCTCCAACAAGATTCTTTGCCTACAAGATGAAGGAGAATAGCTCAATCGGTGAGCGTGTGCTCAGATTGTCTAGGTACTGTAATCGCTTGAATCAAGTGGGAGTTGATCTTCCAGATAAGATAGTGATTGACATAGTTCTCCAAGTCACTGCCACCAAGCTACTGGAGCTTCGTGATGAACCATAACATGCCAGGGATGGAGAAGATGATCCCTGAGCTATTCGCGATGTTTGACACCGCGAAGGTAGAAATCAAGAAGGAGCATCAAGTGTTGATGGTTAGTGAAACCACTAGTTTCGAGAAGGGCAAGGGCAAGAAGGGAAACTTCATGAATGGCAAGCCAGTTGCCGGTCCAGTGAAGAAACCCGAGGTTGAACCCAAACCCGAGACTAAGTGCCTCCAGAATAAGGGGAACGGTCACTGGAAGCGGAACTGCCCCAGATACTTGGCAGATAAGAAGGATGGCAACGTCAACAGAAGTATATTTGATATGCGTGTTATTGATGTGTACCTTACTAGTACTCCTAGTAGCACCTGGGTATTAGATACCGGTTTAGTTGCTAGTGTTATTAACTCGAAATAAAAGCTATGGAATGAACGGAGACTAGCTGAAGGGCGAGGTGACGATGTGTGTTGGAAGTGTTTCCAAGGTTGATGTGATCACCATCACACGCTCCCTCTACCTTCGGGATTAGTGTTAAACCTAAATAAATGTTATTTGGTGTTTGTGTTCTGCATCAACATGATTGGATCGTGTTTATTGCAATACGGTTATTCATTGAAGTCAGAGAATAATGGTTATTCTATTTACATGAATAATAACTTCAATGGTCATGCACCCAATGTGAATGGTTTATTGAATCTCGATCGTAGTGATACACATGTTCATAATATTGATTCCAAAAGATGCAAAGTTAATAATGATAGTACCACATACTTGTGGCACTTCCGCTAAGGCCACATTGGTGTAAAGGGCATGAAGAAACTCCATGCTGATGGATCTTTGAACTCACTCGATTTCGAATCGGTTGAGGCATGCGGACCATGCCTCATGGGCAAGATGACTAAGACCCCGTTTTCCGGTATGATGGAGCGGGCAAGTGACTTATTGGAAATGATGCATGTTGATGTATACGGTCCAATGAGTGTTGAAGTGTGCGGTGGATATCTTTATTTTCTTACCTTCACTGATGATTTGAGTAGATATGGGTATATTTTCTTAATGAAACACAAGACTGAAACGTTTGAAAAGTTCAAGCAATTTCAGAGTGAAGTTGAAGATCATCGTGACAAGAAGAGAAAATGTCTACGATATGATCATGGAGGTGAATATCTGAGTTATGAGTTTGGTATACAACTGAAGACAATGTGGAAATTGTTTCACAACTCACGCCGCCTGGAACGCCATGGTGTGATGGTGTGTCCGAACGTCGTAGTCATACTCAATTGGATATGGTGTGTACTATGATGTCTCTTACCGATCTGCCACTATCATTTTCGGGTTATGCATTTGAGACAACTACATTCACTTTAATAGGGCACCATCTAAGTCCGTTGAGATGACACCGTATGAATTATGGTTTAGCAGAAACCTAAGCTGTCGTTTCTTAGAGTTGAGAATGCGATGCTTATGTGAAAAGACTTCAACCTGATAAGCTCGAACCCAAAGCAGACAAATGCGTCTTCATAGGATACCCTAAGGAAACAGTTGGGTATACCTTCTATCTCAGATCCGAGGGCAAAGTGTTTGTTGCTAAAACGGGTCCTTTCTCGAGAAAGAGTTTCTCTCGAAAGAATTGAGTGGGAGGAAAAGTAGAACTTGATGAGGTTATTGAAACTTCAGTTGGATGGTAGAACGATGCAGAAAGATGTTTTCTGTGGCGCCTACACCGAATGAAGAGGAAGTTAATGATGATGATCATGACACTTCGGATCAAGTTACTATCGAGCCTCGTAGGTCGACAAGGAATCGTACCGCCCCTGAGTGGTACGGCAATCCTGTCTTGGAGGTCATGTTGTTAGACAACAGTGAACCTATGATCTATCAAGAAGCGATGGTGGGCCAGGATTCCAACAAATGGCTAGGAGCCATGAAATCCGAGATAGGATCCATGTATGAAAACCAAGTATGGAATTTGGTAGACTTGCCCGATGAACGACAGGCCGTTAAGTACAAATGGATCTTTAAAAAGAAGACATACACTGATGGTAAATGTCACCATTTATAAAGCTCGACTCGTCGCAAAGTAGTTTCCGACAAGTGCAAGGAGTTGAATACGACCAGACTTTCTCACCCGTAGCGATGCTAAAGTCTGTTAGAATTATGTTAGCAGTTGCTGCATTTTTTATTATGAAATCTGGCAGATGGATGTCAAAACAGAGTTTCCTTAACGGTTTCTGTGAGGAAAGGTTGTATGTGATACAACCAGAAGGTTTTGTCGGTCCTAAGGATGTTAAAAGGTATGCAAGCTCCAGCGATCCATCTATGGTCTGGAGCAAGCATCTTGGAGTTGGAATAAATGCTTTGATGAGGTGATCAAACCTTTTGGGTTTATACAAAGTTTATAAGAAACTTGTATTTACAAGAAAGTGAGTGGGAGCACTATAGAATCTCTGATAAGTATATGTGGATGACATATTGTTGATCGGGAATGATGTAGAAATTTTTGGAAGGCATAAAAGGTTGTTTGAAAGGTGTTTTTCAAAGGAAGACATGGATAAAAGGCTACTTAAATATTGGGCATCAAGATCTATAGAGATAGATCAAAACGCCTGATAAGACTTTCAATGAGTGCATACCTTGACAAGATTTTGAAGGAGTTTAAAATGGATCAGTCAAAGAAGGAGTTCTTGCCTGATTTTTAAGGTGTGAAGTTGAGTGAGACTCAAAGCTTGACCACGGTAGAAGAGAGAAAAAGGACGAAGGTCATCCCCTATGCCTTAACCGTAGGCTCTATATAGTATGCCATGCTGTGTACCGCACCTGGTGTGTGCCTTGCCATGAGTCTGTCAAGGGGTACATGAGTGATCCAGGAGTGGATCACTGGACAGTAGTCAAAATTATCCTTAGTAACTTGAGGACTGAGGAAATATTTCTCGATTATGGAGGTGATAAAGAGTTCGTCGTAAAGAGTTGCGTCGATGCAAGCTTTGACACCAATCCGGATGACTCTGAGTAGCAATCTGGATACCTATAGTGGAGCACCATTTGGAATAGCTCCAAGTGGAGCATGGTAGCAGCATCTATAGTATGACATAAGATTTGCAAAGTGCACACGGATCTGAATGTTGCAGACCCATTGAATAAAAACCTCTCTCACAAGCAAAACATGATAAAATCCCAAAACTCATTGGGTGTTAATCACATGGTGACGTGAACTAGATTATTGACTCTAGTGCAAGTGGGAGACTGTTGGAAATATGCCTTGTTCATGATAAATTAGTTATTATCATATTTCCTTGTTCATGATAATCGTTTATTATCCATGCTAAAATTTTATTGATCGGAAACTCAGATACATGTGTGGATACATAGACAACACTATGTCCCTAGTGAGCCTCTACTAGACTAGCTCGTTGATCAAAGATGGTCAAGGTTTCCTGGCCATAGACATGAGTTGTCATTTGATAATGGGATCACATCATTAGGAGAATGATGTGATGGACAAGACCCAAACTATGAACGTAGCATCTGATCGTGTCAAGTTTATTGCTATTGTTTTCTGGGTGTCAAGTATCTGTTCCTATGACCATGAGATCATGCAACTCACTGAGACCGGAGGAGTACCTTGTGTGTATCAAACGTCGCAACGTAACCGAGTGACTATAAAGGTGCTCTACAGGTATCTACGAGGGTGTCTGTTGGGTTGGCGTGGATCGAGACTGGGTTTTGTCACTCCGTATGACGGAGAGGTATCTCTGGGCCCTCTCGGTAATACAACATCACAAGAAGCTTGCAAGCAATGTGACTAAGGAATTAGTCGCAAGGATCTTGTATTACGGAACGAGTAAAGAGACTTGCTGGTAACGACATAGAACTAGGTATGGAGATACCGACGATCGAATCTCGGGCAAGTAACATACCGGTGGACAAAGGGAACTGCATACGGGATTGTCTGAATCCTTGACATCGTGGCGCGACAGATAAAGATCTTCGTAGAATATGTAGGAACCAATATGGGCATCCAGGTACCGCTATTGATTATTGACCGTAGAGGTGTCTCGGTCATGTCTACATAGCTCTCGAACCCGTAGGGTCTGCACACTTAACGTTCGGTGACGATTTGGTATTGTTGAGTTATGTATGTTGGTGACCAAAAGTTGTTCGGAGTCCCGAATGAGACCCCGGACGTCACGAGGAGCTCCGGAATAGTCTGGAGGTAAGGATTTATATATAGGAAGTCATATTTTGGCTACCGGAAAAGTTTCGGGTTTTTCCAGTATTGTACTGGGAAGCTTCCGGAAGGTTCCAGAGGGTTCCGGAGGAGTCCGGAAGGGTCCCTCCAGCTTCTAGGACGTGCATGGGCTGTAAGGGGGCGTCCAAGCCATGTTGGGCCAGCCCCCAAGGGCCCATGCGGCTAGGGGGTAGGAAACCCTAAAGGGGAAGGCACCTCACTAGTAGAAAACAGGCCATTAGTCCCGGTTGGGAAGGGCCTTTAGTCCCGGTTCCCCGGTTCCCCAACTGGGACTAAGGGCCAGTTCTTTTGCTAGCTTCTAGAATAAGCTGGAATAAGCTGCCCCCTACCCAGCTTATTCTGGAAGCCCAACCATATTTATTTTTTTAGAAGCCTACTAATTAAGATTTGACTAGTAGGCTTCTAAAAAAATATTTTTGGTTGGGCTTCTAGAATAAGCTGGGTAGGGGGCAGCTTATTCTGGAAGCCCAAAAAAGCCATCAAAAGAACTGGCCCTAAAGTATAGAGACTAAAGGGTCCAAGCCTTTAGTCCCGGTTGGCTATGAACCGGGACTAAATCCCTGCCACGTGGGATGGCAGCGAGCGCCGGGGGATGGGGACCTTTAGTCCCGGTTGGTAACACCAACCGGGACTAAAGATTTAGCGGCTTTGGGGTTTATGGGTTTAGGTTTTATTTTTTATTTTTCGTTTTTGTTTTGTGTATTCAATTTAATTCTTTTTCATTTCAAACATATTTTACGCTGCTACATACCGTACATGTTATGCATATATAATAGAATATCTCGTAGAACCAATCATATACATAGAACTTTTCGTACGACCATGTATACACATATGTACAATTTGGTATATACAATTTCTCCTACAATTTGCAAATCATTACATGCAGGCATTAGGTGTAATGGTATTCTCCGTCGGGAGATTTGACCTGCTCAAGCAAAAAAACCGCAATTTCCTCTTGAATTGCTCGTATGCGGTCGTTTGGTAGGAGCTTCTCCCGCATCTCGTGCATCTTTAAAGAAGGAGATCAATATGAACATTTTAGTTGTATATATATATATATATTACATCATGATAAAAAAATGTGAATGGTGTTTACGTACCCAAAGATCTCTTGTAGTTTTGGTCCTTTCGGTCATAAAACGAATGTTCTCGCAAACGTAATATGCACATAAAGAAGTCCCTTGTTGCTGCCTCATGCACTTTACGAGAATATAATTCAATCAGATAATAATCAAGGATGATAATGGTATTGAAACTATACTTAAAGAGATGCGCGGACGTAGGTAGTACTACTTAAATACCTTGGGCCTTCGCCATTTCAGCGACTCTTTCCATTCACCTCTAACATCTTTGGTGAACTTTTTCCAAACCCTGCCTGATACGTCTCCAACGTATCTATAAATTATGAAGTATTCATGCCATGTTTACAATAATTTTATATGATTTTGGTATGATTTTATTAGAACTAACCCGGACTGACGCTGTTTTCAGCAGAACTACCATGGTGTTGTTTTTTGTGCAGAAATAAAAGTTCTCGGAATGGGCTGAAAATTTACGGAGAATATTTTTGGGAAATATAAAAAATACTGGAGCAAAAAGATACCGGAGAGGAGTCCCGAGGCAGCCACAAGCCTAGGGGGCGCCCCCCCTAGGGCGCGCCCCCTGACTTGTGGGCCCCTCAGGAGTCCCCCTGACTTGATTCCAACGCCAAGTATTCCTATAAATCCCATAACCCCCAGAAAGAAACCTAGATCGGGAGTTCCGCCGCCGCAAGCCTCTGTAGCCACGAAAAACCAATCGGGAGCCCGTTCCGGCACCTTGCCGGAGGGGGAAACCATCACCGGAGGCCATCTTCATCATCCCGGCGGTCTCCATCACGAGGAGGGAGTAGTTCACCCTCGGGGCTGAGGGTATGTACCAGTAGCTATGTGTTTGATCTCTTTCTCTCTCTCGTGTTCTTGAGATGGCACGATCTTGATGTATCGCGAGCTTTATTGATATAGATGAATCATATGGAGTTTTCCCCTCTCTATCTTCTTGTGATGAATTGAGTTTTCCCTTTGAAGTTTACTTATCGGATTGAGTCTTTAAGGATTTGAGAACACTTGATGTATGTCTTGCGATGGGATATCCGTGGTGACAATGGGATGTTCTATTGATCCACTTGATGTATGTTTTGGTGATCAACTTGCGGGTTCCGTGACCTTGGGAATCTATGCATAGGGGTTGGCACACGTTTTCGTCTTGACTCTCCGGTAGAAACTTTGGGGCACTCTTTGAAGTTCTTTGTGTTGGATTGAACATGATGAATCTGAAATTGTGTGATGCATATCGTATAATCAAGCCCATGGGTACTCGTGGTGACATTGGAGTATCTAGGTGACAGTAGGGTTTTGGTTGATGTGTATCTTAAGGTGTTATTTTAGTATGAACTCGAGGGCTGTTCGTGACACTTATAGGGATAGCTCATACGATTGATCGGAAAAGATAACTTTGAGGTGGTTTCATACCCTACAATAATTTCTTCGTTTGTTCTCCGCTATTTGTGACTTTGGAGTGAACTCTTTGTCGCGCGTGAGGGATTTACATATGATTCAACTATGTTAACATTGTTGAGAGAACTTGCATTAGTGAAAGTATGAACCCTAGGCCTTGTTTTCAAGCATTGCAATACCGTTTCTGCTCACTTTTGTTACTTGCTACCTTGCTGTTTTTATATTTTCAGATTACAAAAACCTATTTGGTGTGTTGGGGACACAAGAGACTCTTTGTTATTTGGTTGCAGGGTTGTTTGAGAGAGACCATCTTCATCCTACACCTCCCACGGATTGATAAACCTTAGGTCATCCACTTGAGGGAAATTTGCTATTGTCCTACAAAACTCTGCGCTTGGAGGCCCAACACGAGTCTACAAGAAGAAGGTTGCGTAGTAGACATCAAGCTATTTTCTGGCGCCGTTGCCGGGGAGGTGAGTGCTTGAAGGTATATCTTTAGATCTTGCAATTAAATATTTTAGTTTCTTGTTTTTCACTAGTTTGGTTTTATAAAAGAAAACTACAAAAAAATGGAGTTTAGGTTGCATCAATTGGTTCGTCTTTTTAATGTCTTTCGTGAAAATGATGGTTTGGAAAATTGTGCTCAATTGGTACAGGAAGAAATTATGAAAATACTTAATGAGAATTCCTTGAATGATGAGCATGATTGCAATGTTGCTATTATGAATTCTCTGAATATCCATGATGCTAATGATATGCAAAGCCACAAGCTTGGGGATGCTATGTTTGATGAAGATGATATTTTTTGTCCCCCAAGTTTTGATGAGCAAAACTATTATGATGATAGCATTCCTCCTATGTATGATGATTATTGTGATGACATGTATGCTATAAAGAGTAATGACAACCATGAAACTTGTTATCATGATTTTAATATTCAAAGTGGTTTTGTCTATCAAGTACCCCATGATAGTTATTTCGTTGAGTTTGCTCCCACTATTATGAATGAGAAGAAAATTGCTTATGTGGAGAGTGAAAAATTTTCTATGCTTGTGGATCATGAAGATAATGCTTTATGTGATAGTTATGTTGTGAAATTCCTTCATGATGCTACTGACAATTATTATGAGGGAGGAACATATGCTTGTAGGAATTGCAATAATATCAAGTTTCCTCTCTATGTGTTCCAATTCTTGAAGTTATGCTTGTTTTGCCTTCCTATGCTAGTTGATTCTTGCTCCCATAAATTGTTTCCTCACAAAATCCCTATGCATAGGAAGTGGGTTAGACTTAAATGTGCTTGTCATGAGATTCATGATGCTCTTTTGCATGTTTCAATTCTTATCTTTTATGTGAGCATCATTGAAATCATCATGCGTAGCTAAAAGGCTTTAAAGAAAAGCGCTTGTTGGGAGACAACCCAACACTTTTCCTTTCTGTTTTTGTGTGTTCACATGATTAAGCTACTGTAGTAATCATGTTTTGTGTCTTTGATTTCAATAAAGTGCCAAGTAAAGCCTTTGGGATGACTCACAAGATGAGTAGAATTGATGCTGAACCAAAACAGAAACTTTTGACTCCAGTACAGGAATTATCAGTTTTTACTGGAGCGTGATAATGATCTGAAATTTTTACACAGTCTTTATACACAAATTATTCAGGTGTTCCTAATTTTTCAGAATTTTTAGAAACAGGGAAGTATGGCTATACTACAGATCTTCACAGACTGTTCTGTTTTTGACAGATTCTGTTTTGCATGCATAGTTTGCTTGTTTTAGTGTTCCCATAGCTTATATTCAGTGATATAAATTATGGGAATGATAGAATAAAGTAGGTATCATGTAGGTAAAATTATGAATCTTGTCTTGACAGTACCTAAGTGAATGATCTATCTTTATTACACTAACCCTTCTCACGAAGTTCCGTTAAGTTTTGTGTGATTGAAGTTTTCAAGTTTTGGGTGAGACACCGATATGAGGAGAACAAGGAGTGACAAGAACCTAAGCTTGGGGATTACCAAGGCACCCCCAAGGTAATATCCATGGAAGACTCAAGTGCCTAAGCTTGGGGATGCCCCGGAAGCATCCCCTCTTTCCTCTTCAACACTATCGGTATATCTTACTTAGAGCTATATTTTTATTCGTCACATAATATGTGCTTTCCTTGGATCATCATTATATTTTGTTATTTTATGTTAGGTGTTATTTTTAATCTTGTTTTCAATAAAAAAGTTCCAAGAATTGCATTAGGATGCTTGCATTGCATGTTTTGATATGTGCTGTGTAAAAACAGAAACTTTTGCTGTAGTGTTTGAATTTTCATATTTTACAGGAACGTGGAAAGTTCCTGAAATTTTTACACAGTGTTGTAATATAAATTATTTAGCATTTCCTAAATTTTCATAATTTTTTGAGTTACAGAAGTACACTGTTTTCATAAATTGCTACAGACTCTTCTGTTTGGTCAGATTGCTGTCATAGTTTTGTTATCTACTTATTCTATAGTTTCCATAGCCTATATTGGTAGAAATAAATTGTGGAAATGATAGTGAACAGTAGATGATGATTGAAATTATTGTGCAACTTGTCTTGTCAGTACCCAAGTGTTGATTTGTTCTTATGTGTACTAACCTATCTCACGAGTTCTTTTTGAGTTTTGTGCGGATGAAGTTTTTGAGAATAGGTGAAACCGTGGTATGAGAGGATTGAACGAGATACAAAAGCTCAAGCTTGGGGATGCCCTAGGCACCCCAAGTAAATATTTCAAGAAGTCTCAAGCATCTAAGCTTGGGGATGCTACGCATCCCACCTTTCTTCATCAACAATTATCGGTTAGCCTATGTTGAGCCTAAAGTTTTATTCATCCACATGATATGTGCTATCCTTGGAATGTCATTTTATTTTGTTTTGCCGTTTGAATAAAATACTCAGATCTGAAAATCTTTATTGAGAGAGAGTCCTCACATAGCTACTTAATTGTTTGACTACTCATTGATCTTCACTTATATCTTTTGAGAGTAGTTTGATTTTTACTCTTGTGCTTCACTTATATCCTATGAGTAAATGGTTGAATGAATTGAATATCATAAATCTGAAATTAAATATGCTTCATATACTTATCCCATGGGGAGTAATGACTTCACACATAATAAGTATAGGTGGTAAAATTTATTGAAAGTTAGCAAACACCGCATTGGTCACTTGAACAATTCATGAAAGAATATTGAAGGAAGAGAGATTCCACATATAAATATACTATCTTGGACATCTTCTATGATTGTGAGCTCATTAATTATTTTCAAACTCGAGCAAATTAGTTAAAATTGGACAAGGAAGACAACTTCATGAGTTATGTTTGGGTATATTTGTATAGAAGTTATATTGTTATGGATCCTCCAACATGTGGTGCTTGCTTCCACCTCATACTAGCCAAAACTTCCGCACCAAGTAGAAATACTACTTGTGCATCCAAACACCCTTAAACCAGTTTTTCCATGAGAGTCCACTATACCTACCTATGGATTGAGTAAGATCCTTCAAGTAAGTTGTCATCGGTGCAAAAATCAATAGAAATTGCTCCTAAATATGTATGATCTTTTATTGTAAGGGAAAATAAGCGTTGTACGAACTTGTGATGGTAAAGAAATAAAAGCGACTGACTGCATAATAAAGGTTGCTATCACAAAGGGCAATACAACGTGATGACAACCTCTGCTTCCCTCTGCGAAGGGCTTATCTTTTACTTTCTAGTACTTACATTTATGCAAGAGTCATCGTGATCTTCACCACTTCCTATATTTTGCCTTTTTCTCTTGGCAAGCGTCATGTGTTGGGGAATGATCTAGACATATATATATCCACACAAATATATTTGATCATGAATTATTATTGTTGACAATTATCTATATGATAAATAAGTTGGGAGGCGAAACATTAAGCCCCTATCTTTCTCTGTGTTCGATGGATGCTATTTGTTCTAAAAATATGCTTTGAGTGTCAATAATCATGGAAGACTATATGATAGTTGAGTATGTGGAATTTGCTAAATCAAAGCTCTTACATAGACCCTTCCTGAAAATAAGATGAATTGCAATTGTTCGATGACTAGGAATATGGTTTGTTAGTTTTCAAGAAACTTTTTGGTCTATACTTTAACATGTGAATAGCTTGTTACTTGATCATGAGAACTTTTATGAGATGAGCTACTGTTTATGGATTATATTGATGTTAGAAAAAGTGATTGGAATTATCATTGATCAAACTTGTGCACTTGCTAGCATTCACACTTCATAAATTATTTCTTTTATCATTTACCTACTCGAGGACGAGCAGGAATTAAGCTTGGGGATGCTGATACATCTCCAACGTATCTATAATTTATGAAGTATTCATGCCATGTTTACAATAATTTTATATGATTTTGGTATGATTTTATTAGAACTAACCCGGACTGACGCTGTTTTCAGCAGAACTACCATGGTGTTGTTTTTTGTGCAAAAATAAAAGTTCTCGGAATGGGCTGAAAATTTACGGAGAATATTTTTGGGAAATATAAAAAATACTGGAGCAAAAAGATACCGGAGAGGAGTCCCGAGGCAGCCACAAGCCTAGGGGGCGCCCCCCCTAGGGCGCGCCCCCTGGCTTGTGGGCCCCTCGGGAGTCCCCCTGACTTGATTCCAAAGCCAAGTATTCCTATAAATCCCGTAACCCCCGGAAAGAAACCTAAATTGGGAGTTCCGCTGCCGCAAGCCTATGTAGCCACGAAAAACCAATCGGGATCCCGTTCCGGCACCCTGCCGGAGGGGGAAACCATCACCGGAGGCCATCTTCATTATCCCGGCGGTCTCCATGACGAGGAGGGAGTAGTTCACCCTCGGGGCTGAGGGTATGTACCAGTAGCTATGTGTTTGATCTCTCTCTCTCTCGTGTTCTTGATATGACACGATCTTGATGTACCGCGAGCTTTATTGATATGGATGAATCATATGGAGTTTTCCCCTCTCTATCTTCTTGTGATGAATTGAGTTTTCCCTTTGAAGTTTTCTTATCGGATTGAGTCTTTAAGGATTTGAGTACACTTGATGTATGTCTTGCGATGGGATATCCGTGGTGACAATGGGATGTTCTATTGATCCACTTGATGTATGTTTTGGTGATCAACTTGCGGGTTCCGTGACCTTGGGAGTCTATGCACAGGGGTTGGCACATGTTTTTGTCTTGACTCTCTGGTAGAAACTTTGGGGCACTCTTTGAAGTTCTTTGTGTTGGATTGAACATGATGAATCTGAAATTGTGTGATGCATATCGTATAATCAAGCCCATGGGTACTCGTGGTGACATTGGAGTATCTAGGTGACAGTAGGGTTTTGGTTGATGTGTATCTTAAGGTGTTATTTTAGTACGAACTCTAAGGCTGTTCGTGACACTTGTAGCGATAGCTCATACGATTGATCGGAAAAGATAACTTTGAGGTGGTTTCGTACCCTACAATAATTTCTTCGTTTGTTCTCCGCTATTTGTGACTTTGGAGTGAACTCTTTGTCGCGCGTGAGGGATTTACATATGATTCAACTATGTTAACATTGTTGAGAGAACTTGCACTAGTGAAAGTATGAACCCTAGGCCTTGTTTTCAAGCATTGCAATACCGTTTGTGCTCACTTTTTTTACTTGCTACCTTGCTGTTTTTATATTTTCAGATTACAAAAACCTATATCTACCATCCATATTACACTTATATCATCATCTCTTCACCGAACTAGTGCACCTATACAATTTACCATTGTATTGGGTGTGTTGGGGACACAAGAGACTCTTTGTTATTTTGTTGCAGGGTTGTTTGAGAGAGACCATCTTCATCCTACACCTCCCACGGATTGATAAACCTTAGGTCATTCACTTGAGGGAAATTTGCTACTGTCCTACAAAACTCTGCGCTTGGAGGCCCAACACGAGTCTATAGAAAAAGGTTGCGTAGTAGACATCACTGCCCGACAAAGAAAATGAATAAAGGAGTCACTAATTACTTGATATCAGGAAACGAACTAAAGAGGCCGACATAGTGCGTAAATGATTGAAATTACCTGTCGAGCATCGAATGCAGGCTTCTGTATTCTTCAGGGTCTTTACTTAGTGAGTCGAGTACTTCAACAGTTCCATCGTCAATTCTAATGATTAGCAGGATCCAGTGGTAGGTGCGGACACGATTTGTATAAGCGGGCATGCATAACACATCAACTACACTTAACATCGAGTATATATATATAAGGTAAAAGTAAGGTAAAAGTAACACTCACTTGAAGTTGTAAGGTAAAAGTATTTCTGGTTTGGTATTTAGGGCCTTCAAAAACCTTAGCAACATTTTCTCCATGTCTTTAGGGTAAGTACTTAACACCTTTTCATTAACGGTATTTGGGTCAATGAACCCAATGCCATAGACTCCATCTCTTTCCAATTCAAAAATCTTCATTCTGCACAATACCACATAAAAGAATATAGTGAGGATAATTACAGGCAATGAACGAGCTGAGCTAGAGACTTAATCAAATTACAGAAAGAAATCACTTACATACAGTAGCAACTGACGATAGATTTGTCGAGTGCTTTTTGATTGAATAACTGAAAGAATTCTTCATTTTCAATCCACAAATCATTTTCATGGATGTAATGCTTTTGCTTGACTTTCACCATGAGGCTCTCTCGCCCGACCTTTACTTCTCTCATGTACCACTGATGCAAGCTGTACATTTGGGTTGATAGAAGCTTCTCGTCTTCAGGACTCACGAGAGGGTTCCCGGGGACATATGCCCATTCTAGTTCCTTCGGATCCGTCGGTGGGAATTCCTCGATCTCTAGGAGTTGTTCAACAGTGATACCGAGCTGTCTAGCATTCTCTCTATCAGCGTCGATTATTACCACCTTATCGGTAGTCACCTTGATCGGGGTGATCGATTGCACTGCCTGTTCTCCGAGCTGGGGAACAGTTTTCCCGCATTTACTACTACTGCCGCTAGACTTCTGTTTTTTTTTGTTTATGATAGGACTTGCTAATAGAGCATTCATAGTTTGATAGCGTCCTTTTCTCCGCCGGTTTAGCTGCATTCAAAAAGTGTTGTACGACTTCCTCAGGTATTTTCTCCTTTGGCGCTGGGCGGTTTCGGTCCAAAATGGGCCTTCAATTCCTTAGCCTCGTGTTCATCGATTTCCTCGGCAGTCTTCTCGTAAGCTAACTTCTTTTTGGCAGGAGGCTCGGGTTTCTTCTTTTGTGCTCTCTTCCCCTTGGGAGACGGCGGATATCGATATCGCGGACTCGCCGTAGGCTCCGTCTCGGGGTGGGATTGACTATGATGATGTGGCGGAGATCGATATGGCGGACTCGCCCTGCGCTCCGTCTTGAGGTGGGTTGGAGTCAGCTGATGCGGTGGACTTGGAGGACTCGCCCTGCGCTCCATCTCGAGGTGGGTTGGAGTCTGCTGACGCGGCAGACTTGGAGGAGGAGTCGGTGGCCTTGGCACTGAGTTTGGAAACACGATGCATTCCTTTTTCCATAAAATGACACAACGCCTGGCTTCTCCCAGTGTCCACTCCCCTTCACCTCCAAGGTAGTCAAGATCTAGTGATTCATATGCCGACACAACTTCATCCACCCCGACACGAGCATAGCCAGGTGGAATCGGATTGCCGTGGAAAGTTGCTTCAGGTCCACTCGGTAAAGCAAAGCCGTCCGCCGCCTTCATGGATATGTTCTTCAGTTTCACGTGTAGATCACAAGTTGTCGACTCTATGATATCATCCACGGGGTAGCAAGCCAGTAGTGCATCATCGGCCGGGACCCCCGTGGAACCCATGCTGCTTTTTGGCATAGATGATGGAATGGTACCATCCAATGCTGGATCTGGTTGCTGCTGCAGCTGAGACGCGCCTTGCTGGCTTAGTTTGTTGATTTGCTCCTGCTGCATGTTATATTTGCGTTCCAAGTCCTCAATCCGATCTACTTCATGCTTCTTCTTTCTGTCACGACTTCTGTAGCTGTCGTTCCAATCCGCAAACCCCAGAAGCCACGGAACCATGCCTTTGCCTCGTGTTCGTCCCGGGTGTTCAGGATTCTTGAGGGCGCGCGAAAGCTCGTCCTTCTCTCTCTCGGGCTCGTACACACCCGCTCGAGCTTCTGCTATTGCTTTAAGTAACTCGTCTGTGGCTTCTTTAAGACTTGCCTGTTCAAGAACCTCCCCTGTCTTTGGGTCCAACTTTCCCCCATGTGCATAAAACCAAGTCATGCACCTCTCGGGCCAAGTCTCTGTTACTGGAGTGACCCCTGCAGCCTTCATGTTTCTCTCAGATTCATCCCACTTAGGCAACCCATACTTGTAGCCGCCTGGCCCCAGACGATGGTGCCATGTTTTTTTGTCGGCATTTATCTTGTTTATTCTCGACCGTTCCTTAGCTACTTGTGATTCCTTGAACTTCACAAATTCGTCCCAGTCATCTGCTAACTTCACATATTCTCCTTTGAATTATGGAGTCTTCCTTCCGTCTTTCACGTAACTTTTCCATAATCTTTTCTTCCAAGACTGGAATTGTGTGGCCATCTTCTTAAGAGCACACTTCTTGACTTTCTCCCGTTGGACATCTGTGAGACCCTCTGGTAGGGTGAAATGTTTCATGAGCACCTCCCAAAGCAGATTTTTTGCTCTTTCGGTGACAAAAGAAACTGCTTGGGTATCTTTTGGCTGATTCCATTCTTGAACGGTGATCGGGATTTGGTCCCTAACGATAACTCCGCATTGACGTATAAATTTGTCCGCATTCTCTTTAGGAGCAATCGGTTTGCCATCTGCTCTGATTTGATCGATGTTGTACTTTACGCCTTCTTTCAACTTTCTTGTCGGGCCACGTTTAACTCTTGTAGAAGATTTGCTCGATCCGGAGGGCTAAAAGGAAGAAAGATTCGTTAATATATACAAATCAATCAATACATCTGATGATCACTAGAGGGCAAATTAATACCTCGCCGGACTCTGTTAAATGGACAAAAATTTCTTCGCCATCATCATTGTCAGCTGGTTCGCCTTCGTCTCTTGGTTGTTCTTCCTCAATTCCCTCACCGGATGGGTTAAGGTATTGTGAGCCATCATCTACTTCATTCTCTTCGTTTCCGGAGCGTATCAGGTCGTACATGGCATTCTCTTGATCATGGTCTCTGTCTCTACCATCCATAGCTTAACTAATCCAGAACAAATATAAAACAATTAGAATGCATTCAATAAGCAGAACCGGAGATATGCAAATCAATACAAGGAGATGCAACAATACGATCATATAATATCACTAATACATCATCGAATAGTATCACTAATACATCATCGAATATTATTATATAATATCACTAATATAGATCTAGTTGACGTCTCGCGGCGCAGGCGGTGGACACCCAAAGAGAAGGAACTATGAAAGGATCATAGCTCGGGTGAGATCCCTGAAGAACCTGGCGTCCAACGCAGCCATGTAGCGTCGGACGTGCTCGTCCTCCTCCCTGACACGGCGACGTACCACCTCCGTGGGGCCCGGCTCCCTCTGCACCGACAGTGGTCCATGCGACCGCCACCAAAGAACCTCCGGGTCGACGACGGGACCCTGATTCCTCACCAAGCTGTGCGCCCCGGAAGGCAGCACGTCCTAGTGCCAGCCTGGCGGAGCCCAGTCCCGGACATGGCGCCTCTCAAGCAGGCTGTTGCCACCGAGTCGATGACGAGGATACTGGCCGGGGATCGTCGACTCAAGGGCTACGCTATGCAACTAAATATTTAAACATGTAAACATCATATATCTGCCTAATATAAAATAGGTAATGCCTAATAAAAAGTCTCATTTACTAGAACATATTAACATCTAAACTCCTCACCGGGGATCGTCGGGGACTCCTCCGGCGATCGACGACGAGGATGCGGGCCGGGACTCCTCCGGCGATCGTCCGGGACTCCTCCAGCGATCGTCCGCGGCTCCTCACCGGCGATCGTCGGGGACTCCTCCGGCGATCGACAACTAAAACAACTAAAACAACTACAACTAAAACAACCTAACTAACAACTAAAACAACTACAACTAAAACAACCTAACTAAAACAACTACAACTACATGCGACCATATTAAGTATAAAAGATGAAATTTATATGCACACGGCGACAAATTCATATGCACACGGCGACAAATTCATATGCACACGGCGGCAAATTCATACAAGCAACAATACTAAGTAAAAGACGAAATTTAACAGACAAATTGGAACAGCCGGCGGCTCCACGGCGGCTCCACGACGACAGCGGCTGGCAACGGCGGCTCCACGGCGACGGCAGCGCGCGCGCGCGGAGGGAACGCGGGGAGGAGAGGGGGGCAGCCGGACGGTGCCAGAGGGGAAGAGGAGCTCACCACGCGGGCAGGAGTTCGCCGACGGAGCTGGGCGCGGGAGGAAGACGACGATGACGACGCGAGGTGGACGGCGGTGGCGCTCTCTGGCAGCCTGGCGGCGTCGTCGAGGGAGGGAGGAGAACGTGTGGTGTCGACGGCGAGGTCGGGGTCCGGTAGCCTGGCGGCGTCGTCGAGGGAAGAAGGAGACAATGTGATTTGGGGAGGAAGAAAGCGGGGTTATATAGGAAGGACCTTTAGTCCCGGTTGGTGGCTCCAACTGGGACTAAAGCCCCTTTAGTCCCGGTTGGTGATACCAACCGGGACTAAAGGTCCTCCCTTTAGTCCCGGTTGGTGATACCAACCGGGACTAAAGAGGCCTTTTTGGCGGCCCAAATTCGTGTGGGAAGGGACCTTTAGTCCCGGTTGGTGGACCCAACCGGGACTAAAGGTCTATTTTCTCTTTTTTTTGTTTTTCTCTTTTTATATTTGGAATAACTGTTTTTATATTTGGAATAACTGTTAGAATATTTATAGTTTTTTAATGAATCTTTTTTTGCTTTAGGTCAAAACAATTCCAAACTTTCTGTTAGTGCCAGTAGTTTTCAAATTTAAATAGTTTAAATTTGAATTCTTTTGAAATTTTTGTGAATCACTAGTTTGTGAATAACTTTAGTTTAAAAATAGAATTTTGAGTGATTGTTTTCGCTGTTGTTTAATATTAGTATGTTTTATCATTATGTTAAATTTTGGAATTTTTAGGATGTTTTAAATAGGTGTTTTAATCAAAACCAGATTCTGTTTAACTCTTTTTAGTTTTATACCTTCATTTGTTTTAATCAAAATCACTATTAATGAACTCTGAAAAGGTTGAAACTTGGCATGGTATCATCATTTCGCCCACATAGCAAGTGGTAAAAAGTTGAGAGGGTTACGGCAAAAACTGGATGCACTTCATGTACAAACTGGACCATCTCCTTTGAAGTATGAGGGTTTCGGACGAAAACTCATCTGTTACAAAGGCATTTCATTTTTTAACTTATTTCAACTCCAAACTTTTTGTGCATTCAATGTGCACCATTCTAAGTCACATCCTCAAATTTCGACCATTTCTAACTTCATTTGCTATTTTTCATCCATTTAATGAATTGTTTTGAGCTAAATGACCCTGAAATTAAAAAGCACTACAAATGAACTCTCAAAAGGTTGAAACTTGGCATGGTATCATCATTTCACCCACATAGCATGTGCTAAAAAGTTGAGAGGGTTGCGGCAAAAACTGGATGCACTTCGTGTACAAACTGGACCATCTACTTCGAAGTATGAGGTATTCGGACGAAAACTCATATGTTACAAAGGCATTTCATTTTTTTAACTTATTTCAACTCCAGACTTTTTGTGCATTCAATATGAACCATTCTAAGCCATATCCTCAAATTTCAACCATTTCTAACTTCATTTGCTATTTTTCATCCATTTAATGAATTGTTTTGAGCTAAATGGCCCTGAAATTAAAAAGCACCACAAATGAACTCTGAAAAGGTTGAAACTTGGCATGGTATCATCATTTCACCCACATAGCATGTGCTAAAAAGTTGAGAGGGTTAGAACAAAAACTGGATGCACTTCGTATACAAAACTGGACCATCCCGGCTACTCACTAGAGAAGAAAAGTGATGACGGTGAAGCCAATCACAACCCAGAGTGGGATCTTGGGGTATAAAACTTTTTCTTCGCGTGTGTCCCTTGATTATTGCGCCGTAACCATGGACAATCTTCATCATTTAACAGGATGCTTGGGTCAGTCTTCACTGCGAAGGAAGGAATTTCATCAAACTTTTCATAATCTTTTGACATGTCTGTCTTGTCCTCCACTCCCACGATGTTTCTTTTCCCAGAAAGAACTATGTGGCGCTTTGGCTCATCGTATGATGTATCCGCTTTCTTATCTTTCCCTTTTCTCGGTTTGGTAGACATGTCCTTCACATAGAAAACTTGCGTCACATCATTGGCTAGAACGAATGGTTCGTCTGTGTGCCCAAGATTGCTGAGATCCACTGTTGTCATTCCGTACTGCGGGTCTACCATTACCCCTCCTCCAGTCAGATTGGCCCATTTGCACCGGAACAAAGGGACCTTCAAATCACCTCCATAGTCAAGTTCCCATATCTCCTCTATGTAACCATAATATGTGTCCTTTTCCTTGGTGTTTGCCGCATCGTCAAAGTGGACACCACTGTTTTGGTTGGTGCTCTTTTTATCTTGGGCGATCGTGTAAAATGTATTCCCATTTATCTCGTACCCTTGGAAAGTCAATATAGTCGAAGATGGTCTGTTGGCCAACAAGTACAAGTCATCTTCAACATTGTCATCATTCATCAGATGTGTTCGCAACCAACCGCCGAAAGCCTCAATGTGTGTACGTTGAATCCAGGGGTCAGACTTCTCCGGGTTCTTCGAGCGTATAATATCCATGTGTTTCTCGATATACGGGGTCACCAAGGTAGAATTCTGTAGAACTGCGTAGTGTGCTTGTGCCCAAGAATGCCCGTCCCAACATATTATTGATTTTGGTCCAAGCGTGCCTTTTCCATGCAGTCTCCCCTCATGCCGCGATTGAGGAACACCAATTGGCTTAATGTCAGGAATAAAGTCAACACAAAACTCAGTAACCTCCTCTGTTTCATGGCCCTTGGAGATGCTTCCTTCTAGCCTAGCATGGTTACGAACATATTTCTTTAAGACTCCCATGAACCTCTCAAAGGGGAACATATTGTGTAGAAATACAGGACCCAAAATGGCAATCTCTTCGACTAGGTGAACTAGGACGTGCGTCATAATATTGAAGAAGGATGGTGGGAACACCAACTCGAAACTGACAAGACATTGGACCAAATCATTCTGTAAGCTTGGTAGGATTTCCGGATCGATTACCTTCTGAGAAATTGCATTGAGGAATGAACATAGCTTCACAATGGCTAATCGAACATTTTCTGGTAGAAGCCCCCTCAACGCAACCGGAAGCAATTGCATCATGATCACGTGGCAGTCATGAGACTTTAGGTTCTGGAATTTTTTCTCTGCCATATTTATTATTCCCGTTATATTCGACGAGAAGCCAGACGGGACCTTCATACTGAGCAGGCATTCAAAGAAGATTTCCTTCTCTGCTTTGGTAAGAGCGTAGCTGGCAGGACCTTGATACTGCTTTGGATGCATGCCGTCATTTTCGTGCACACGTTGCTGGTCCTCTCGTGCCTCCGGTGTATCTTTTGTATTCCCATACACACCCAGGAAGCCTAGCAGGTTCACGCAAAGATTCTTCGTCACGTGCATCACGTTGATTGCAGAGCGGACCTCCAAGACTTTCCAATATTCTAGCTCCCAAAATATAGATTTCTTCTTCCACATGGGTGCGCGTCCCTCAGCATCAGTTGGAACAGATTGTCCGCCAGGACCCTTTCCAAATATTACTTGTAAATCCTTGACCATATCAAGTATGTCATCACCAGTACGGAGGACGGGCTTCTTCCGGTGATCTGCCTCACCTTTGAAATGCTTGCCTTTCTTTCTTAAGGCATGCTTGGTCGGAAGAAATCGACGATGTCCTAGGTACACATTCTTCTTGCATTTGTCCAAATATATACTTTCAGTCTCATCTAAACAGTGCATGCATGCATGGTATCCCTTGTTTGTCTGTCCTGAAAGGTTACTAAGAGCAGGCCAATCATTGATGGTTACAAATAGCAACGCTCGCAGGTCAAATTCCTGCTGTTTGTGCTCATCCCACACACGTACACCTTTTTTATTCCACAACTGTAAAAGTTCATCAACTAATGGCTTTAGGTACACATCAATGTCGTTGCTGGGTTGCTTAGGGCCTTGGATGAGCACTGGCATCATAATGAACTTCCGCTTCATGCACAACCAAGGAGGAAGGTTATAGATACATAGAGTCACAGGCCATGTGCTATGCTTGCTGCTCTGCTCCCCAAATGGATTAATGCCATCTGCACTTAAACCAAACCATAAGTTCCTTGGGTCATCTGCAAAGTCCGGCCACTCTCTCTCGATTTTTCTCCACTGCGACCCATCAGCGGGTACTCTCAACTTCCCGTCTTTCTTACGGTCTTCTTTGTGCCATCGCAACGACTTGGCATGCTCTTTGTCTTGGAACAAACGTTTCAACCGTGGTATTATAGGAGCATACCACATCACCTTGGCAGGAATCCTCTTCCTGGGGCGCTCGCCCTGAACATCATCACCAGGGTCATCGCGACCGATCTTATATCGCAATGCATTGCATACCGGGCATGCATTCAAATTCTCGTACTTACCGCGGTAGAGGATGCAGTCATTAGGGCATGCATGTATCTTCTACACCTCCAATCCTAGAGGGCAGACAACCTTCTTTGCTTCGTATGTACTGTCGGGCAATTCGTTGTCCTTTGGAAGCTTATTCTTCATTATTTTCAGCAACTTTTCAAATCCCTTGTCAGATACACCATTCTCTGCCTTCCATTGCAGCAATTCCAGTGTGGTACCGAGCTTTGTGTTGTCATCTTCGCAATTTGGGTACAACCCTTTTTTGTGATCCTCTAACATGCGCTGCAACTTCAACTTCTCCTTATCACTTTCGCAGTTTCTCTTTGCATCAGCAATGGCCCGACGAAGATCATCAGTGGGCTCATCTGATGCCTCAGCTTCTTCTTCTTCATTCTCTTCCCCCATTGTAGTACCATCATATTCAGGACACCCAGGATAGTTGTCGTCATCCTCTTCTTCTTCATTCTCTTCCATTAGAACCCCTCTTTCTCCGTGCTTGGTCCAACAATTATAGCCGGACATGAAACCGGACGTAAACAGGTGGACGTGAATCTGTTTTGAGCTAGAGTAAGTCTTATCATTCTTACACACACCACATGGACAACACATAAAACCATCCCGCTTGTTTGCCTCAGCCGCACGCAAAAAACTCTGCACGCCATTAATGAACTGGGGAGAGCGTCGGTCATCGTACATCCATTGCCGGTTCATCTTCATTACACAACGCCGAAAAGACCAAATTAATACAAGTTCATAAATAAAGTTCATACACACTTATTCTCATAAAACAACATACAACTATCTAGATAAAACATTTAAATGCAACAACAAATGTGATCAAAATCGCAACTAAGGTAGCAATTGATCCAACAGCATAATGATACCAAGCCTCTTTATTAATGGCATATTTTCTAATATTTCTAATCTTCAAGCGCATTGCATCCATCTTGATCTTGTGATCATCGACGACATCGGCAACGTACAACTCCAATTTCATCTTCTCTTCTTCAACTCTTTTCAATTTTCCTTTCAAATCCTCGTTTTCTTTTTCAACTAAATTTAACTTCTCGACAATAGGGTCGGTTGGCATTTCCGGTTCAACTACCTCCTAGATAAAAATATCTATGTCAACTTGATGGGCATAATTGTCATTAACACGAAATGCAACAAATAGTTATAAAAGAGAATATAACACATCCGAATCGTAAACCGGACGAGGGCCGACAGGCACGGATATCATAACCATGGCACTATATATAACAACAATCATACAAGTAAGAAAATTATGCAAGTAACTATCTAAATCATACAAATACGATTTTTTTAATAAAAAGGATAAGAACACAAGAAGAGGCTCAACAAGGTGGTGCCAGCGACGAGACGGTGCGGGCGATCGACGGTGGTTAGGACGGGGATGGGAAGGCACACTAAGTAAACCACACCTACACATATGCAAACTAAGGAGTTAATTTGAGCTCAAATTGCATATAAATCAAAAAAACTACCACATAATTACACCCAAACTAAAACCCACAAATCACTATACTTATAAAGCATTACATGAGCTGATCTAGCAATAAGAGATGAAAGGACAAAGTTGCTAACCTTTGTGGACACTTGGATGGATTGGGGTGCCTCAAATCTTGACAAATCTTGGCAAAAATGGAGGGAGGAGCTCGAGCTAGGGGTAGAACAGAGAGGGGAATTCGAATGGAGAAAACAGAGAAATGGAGTCGGGCTGGACGAAGGGTTTATATAGGGAAAGCTTTAGTCCCGGTTGGTTATACAAACTGGGACTAAAGGTCCACCTATAGTCCACAAACCGGGACTAAAAGGGCTCGTGGTGCCCCAGGCTGACACCAGCCTGCCACCACCCCTTTAGTCCCGGTTTGTGATACAAACCGGGACTATAGGTCTCGAATGAACCGGGACTAATGGGGCCCGTACACCCCGACCGCTCCTAGACGTTGGAACCGGGATTAATGGACACATTAGTCCCGGTCCAAAGACAAACCGGGACTAAAGGTTGAAACGGAAGGCATGTTTTCTACTAGTGTAGGAGCTGCCTTGGGGAGGGAGGACTCCTCCCTCCTGGCCGCCGCCCCCTTCCTTGGAGGAAGGACTAGGGCTGTGCCCCATCTACCCCCTCCTCCTATATATAGAGAGGGAGAGGGAGGGCAGCCGCACCCCAAGGCATAGATGCAGCCCTCCCTCTCTCCGTATATCTGTTTCTCCACCGAAAACGCATCTGCGGCAGCGCTTGGCGAAGCCCTGCTGAGATTGCTCCACCACCACCGCCACCACGCCGTTGTGCTGTCGGAGAACTCATCTACCTCTCCGTCCTCGCTTGCTGGATCAAGGAGGCGGAGACGTCATCGAGCTGTACGTGTGCTGAACGCGGAGGTGTCGTCCGTTCGGCGCTAGATCGGAACGGATCAAGATTGGATCGCGGGACGGATCATGATTGGATCGCGAAGACGTTCGACTACACCAACCGCGTTTCTTAACGCTTCCCGCTTAGCGATCTACAAGGGTATGTAGATGCAATATCTTGTCTCGTAGATGGTCATCTCCTAGATTGATCTTGGTGAAGCGTAGGAAATTTTTTGTTTCCCATGCAACGTTCCCCAACACCTGACATGTGGGTCCCGCATGTCAGAGTGAGAGAGAGAGAGAGAGAGAGAGGGTGTGGGCTGGGCTGGCTCGCTCCTAGGCCAGTCCAACCAGGTGGGCTTTTTCTTTTCAATTTCATTTTTGTTTTTGTTTTTATTTTTCTAGTTTCTTTGTAAGTTCAAATCAGTTTTGAATTTTAATTTCTTTTCAACATAGGATATTTTCTAAATTCCAAATTGAATATTTATGAAATGGTGCACATTTCTTTTGGGCATTTTGGAGAACTAATTTCTACACTTATATTTTCCCTTTGAATTTGAATTTGGTTTCAAAACCAAATTTGTTTCAAATTAAATTTAAAAAATAGGCAGAGGGTCTAGGTCATGATTTGGTCTTATGGAATTCTATTTCCTGCCAAATTCAAATGCAAGGCCAAATTAAATAAATTCCCTTTGATCTCTGAATTGATTCCAATTCAAATAAATTCAAAACCATTTAAGGAATTTAATTTGACTTGGATATTCTTGGGACTTATTTAATTTACTTTTGCCCAACAATATTTCAAATGACTTGGGTTCCAACTATTGGTTAGCTAGGTTTCTACTAGTTGCATTGTGATTACAACCTTCTGATCAAACAATCAAGTGATTTAACTAGCAAGCAATAAATCAAATGGGTTTTGTTTGAAAAAAATCCCTGTGAAAATTTTAACATACCAGATTTCGAAAAAATATGGGATGTGACATCCTGGCCATGGGAAGGTGATGGGGCGAGGAATAGTTATGCCAAATGAGAGATGCGTCGGGGAGGCATGATGGGACCTCGTCAGATGACACTGGCTTATACGACACCGTTTTGGGAAATGAGGTGGGTGTATCGCCCCTCCGAAAACTTAGGATCAGGTGGTTTTTCATGGGTCGCTCCTACGGCTTGTTTTTTGGATCACATGTCTGAACATTAAAATTGGGTGTGGGGGGGGGGGGGGGGGGGGGTGGGTTTGACTTCTCCTCGCCTCTGCCTCAACTCGTGATGCACACATCCACTTTTAGAACTGTAGTAAACTATGGATTGTAAAATTGTCGTCGTAAAACATAAGATAACCCTTTAGACGTTCTTATATATCTGCATGAACGGCCAATAACCTGACAATTTTTAATGAAAAAAAAGTTGAACTGATGTACTCACCATGTATCTAAATATATCGTCCGAGAGTACATTTTTTTCTGATGGGTGACCGACCGTGCGACTCATCACAGAGTTGCACAACCACAATCAAGTTTCTTTGGGGATCCTATGTACCTAAGTGAGTATTCCCAACTAACTAATTTATCTCAACATGCAAGTATGTCACACCACCATACAATTATGAAATGATAAGGCCCGCCTCAACAAGCAATCATGCATGAAAAAAGACCCACCACAAAAAAATGTTTTCCATTCCATTATTCAGCTTATATTCAATAAACATTTACAACTATTATACATAATCAAATACAATAAGTCATACGTGTTTTAAATTTTGATTATCATGTTATTAACGTAAATTTTTATCAACTAATTCCTGCAGCAACGCACACAGGGTATCCTCTAGTTTCTTATACTTATTACGTACAAGGCACTTATAAGATGAAGTAACAAGAATGCAACATCACGATCCATAAAATAAAGCAACGTCTCGTATCTCTTGTGGTGCATATAGTAAATAAACCATAGTAGTTTGTCGTACGTTCTCGCCAATTAATCCCCGTACAAGAACGACCAGACAGATAGGACATGTTTCCGCACTAATTATTCGCCAACAAGTTGGCACCCGGGCCATGTGTGATCGTCCCAACTATCCGAACCATGTAGTCGATCGGCGTTTCCTGGAGCGCGCCGGGGCTGGTCCCGGAAGCCCGATGGCGTGGTACGGTGACCCGGTGCCATTGTTCGCGCTTGTCCGTTGCCGCGTCCTCCTAGCTCAGCACGCACGGCCGGTCGCGCACCCCGGGGACAGGCACACGGCACGCATGGTACGCACGTCCGTGAGGCCAGCGCTACGATTCCTCCGGCGGCCGGCCCACCGCCGCCCGGCGCAAAGGCACCGTTGCCTTCTCGCGTACTGGGACACGCATGCATAATCTTGACGCAACAGTCGTACCGTACCCCTGGTAAAGGAGCCTGTCGCTCCCATGGATCTATTTTTCTCGTCACAGGTAGCCTAGGCACATCCGTCCATGGACGTCCCACGATCCTCTCGCCCCGTCCCATGTGCGGCGGTAGTGTGCCGGCCAGCCCACGCGCTGATCGCCGGCAGCGCCAAGGGGTAGCCACTGATCGGTACTTGTCTCGGGTCACGTCACCACGACTAGCGCATGTTGTCATGTCCAGGTTCTCCCACGGCCCGTGTTGGTGCTGGAAAGTACCAATGGGCGTTCGGCTACGAGGAATTGCACTGTACATCGGTACATGATGTACAGTTGTGCATGATATATATACCCAAATGATAAGTGTAAGTAACACCGTCCTGACATTTTTACAATTAAAATTGTCATCTAAAAACACGAAATTAAAAGAAAAATTGAAACTTACCATCCAAACAGAAAGTGGTCATGCTTCACAACTAAAATTATCATTCCAAATGACCAAAGTTGCCATAAAAAAACGTCAGGGCGAAATTGCTTCGTGGCATGCGTGTGGCATTCATCAGGGTCCCATATATATCCATCCGTCCTATAATATAAAATCTTTTTTGACACTGGTGGTACGTAACTTTAAATGCTATCTTCCGTTAACATTTTCTGTTAAGTGTATTTTTAAGTGCTGCACGGTAGAACACTTGTTCTACAACATTCACATAAATATAAAGAGTATAGTAAAAATGGGAGAGGACCAAAGAGAAGAAAGGAGAAAACTCTAACTAGGCTAACTAATAAAGCAACATGAAATGATTAGCCAATTCCAGTTCTGGGCAAGATAATGAAACCGAATCAGAACTTTGAGACTACCCACGCGGACAGTGGCCGGTCACGTCCATATTTGCTACTCTACATCCGAGTCTTTCCGTATTTTAATCCCTAGTTTCATATAAAGCATGCAAAAAAAATCCTACGTACTACCCTATCTATCGTCGTCAGAGATATCCACGACGTGGGTATCGGGCGGTGGGTAAACGGGCGCATAGTAAGGCCCCGGCTCCTCGTCCTCCTCCTCGAACTAATCCATGTAGGCGAGCATCTCCGCCTCCTCCGCGGCCTGCTCCGCCTCCATCTCCTACCGAGGATGGCGTCTAGCCTCCGCATCCGACTCTGAGCGGATGGAGTCGATGATAGCCCGATGCTCTGCCTGCAGATCCGCGCCCCCCACATCCTCCTCCGACTTCGGCTCCTCCTCCTCCTCCTCAACCTCCTCCTCCGGATCCAATGCATCCGGAGGTAGCCCCGCAGCGATCCGGGCTTCACGCCCTGCCTGGATCTGCTCAAGGAGCTACAGCCGGCGCTTCGACATTAGAAAATGGCGGCGGCGTGGGGGCATTACTTAAATAGCCGGGCTAGGGACGGCGGCGGCGGACGGGGAGTGGAAAGTGGCGACGACGGCGGACGAGACGAGGAAAATGTGGAGGGGTAGGGTTTTAGTGCCGGTGGTCGGCTTAAATAGCCGGGCTAGGGAGTATGCGTCCCGCCGGGGAAACACCATGCGGTGACATCGATCTGACGGAGGACACGAGCTTTGGACCGTCTGGTTTGGGACTGTTTTTGTGTGGGACCCCAGCGTCAGTACTACGTGGCGGGCGCGCTTGGGGGCCCCCATATCCGGCCCGTATTTGGGCTAGATATGAGGGGTGTCGATCATCCCGGGCGTTTGAGGCAGGTTTGAGACGCCCGTCTAGGACGAAATTTCATGATCAGTCAGTGACCGAGCCGTCCGCCCGGGCATTTCAGCGGGTTTGAGGCGTCCGGCTATAGATGATCTTATATCTTCCTTGAAGGAGTGTTTCCATGCTTTAAGTTATGGGGTTGCATTTCTGAAGATTTTGCAATTTATTTCTAACAAAGTTCCAGCATCCAAGGATAGTGATATCCATGGCAATGGAGCTGGGCAGCCTCACTACAGCAAATACTGATTCTTTATTTGACTAGTGTTAGGGTATCTTGAACGATGATCCGCAAATTTTCTCCAGCATCTGTCCATGGATAGGAAGTCCGTGACGCTGATGCCGGAGGCCGCCATCCAACGCTGTCCGCATACATTTCAATAACAATTTGAACCAACCGGACGAAATTCGTGCAAACATGTTGGATTGCATACAAACCGGATGAAAACATGTATATTTTGGACATACTTTAACTAAAAAGGTAAAACTATGTGCACGTCCGGCCGCGCGGAGCTCCATTCCCATGACACAGATATGCTACACTAGTCTACGGCTCGCCGCGGCGGATCCCTTCGTCTTCTAATGTCCGGCAGCCCGCTCATCAGACTGTCGGGAGCCCCAGAGGTATATTCGTCCCCTTATGTTCCCTATGTCCGGTTATGCCACTCGTCGGAGTGAAAAGGGGGTGCTTCAGCCAGAGGGTGTCGGTGCACTAGGAATGGGGTACCCAGTGCCCGTGACTTATGCACAGGCAGTAGTAGCAAAACCCATTCAAGGCACCAATCCAAGCCAAAGAAGCCGCTCTACGTGAGATCAAGGAGCGCATCAAGAAGACAAAGACAACATCCAAGACCAAGAACCCGGCAGAGGCAGCCTAAGCTGGCTAGCAACGCCGGCAAGATCGATGCAACGGCCCAGTGCAGGCCCGAGCCGCGCCAGCCACGTCCCCGGTGTCTGCCGGGGACCGAGGCGCGCACATCTTCAAGAAGACCCGGCAAGCCATCCCCCGGCAGGCGCGAGCCGATCGGCGACCGCTCCACCGCATTGCAACGCTAGTCAGTTGTCGATGCGGTGTCGAGACCTCAGGGTGCTAAGTGGCTCTCACTAAGCACGTGGCGACACGCCGGGAAGCAGATTACCCCCATTTGACACCCGTCCGGAGGAGTGTCAAGATACTAAGCAATAGACAGTCGAGCGGTGGTAAGAGCCTGCCTGGAATGCACCCCTGCACGCCACCTAGGCTAGCATTTATGGCATTTTGTCTTAAGTGCCAGAGTTAGGTATGATAGCACTGTTAGCTATCTAATCACTAGGTAATGTCTGTTTTGCCACTGTGGTTGCCCCTTGAGCTATAAAAGGAGACCCAAGGCGACCTAGCTAAAGATTCGGACCTTTGGACACTTGTACTAGCATAGCAGCTCCCTCGAAGGCAACCTTGTCGGGTTCGAGCGATGTGTGTGCTTCGTGTTCCCCCGATCAATCCACCAAAGCAGGAGTAGGGTTTTACGCTTCTCAGTGGCCCGAACCTAGGTAAAAACACCAGCATCTCGTCGTCGTGTTGCCTTATGACCTCCGCTCTTTGTGCAACGTGACCTCATCCCTGCCGTACCACAAAGGGGCCCTTGGTCCCATAGGTGATCGTGTGCATCCTGACCCGACATCTTTGGCGCGCCAGGTAGGGGGCGTCATTTGCGCGAACCTGAGATCGTGAGCAGCGCGTCGATCTTCATCGCCGTCTTCTTCATCCATGGCTCCGAAGAAGAAGACCGGCGCGACCGCGCATCCATCCACTTTGAAGGCCCCCTCGCATGCAGTTGCGGATGCCATGGGCACCACGGCGGCGGCGAGTGAGGTAGGCGTCGTGGGCGACGCGACTGGCGCAGGCGGCGCCACCGTCATGTCCCCCGCGGGCGAGGTTGGAGCGAGGAACGCCGAAAAGGAGCAACAGCAGCAACATTCTGGCGAGCTTGGCCCTAGTGCCGTGGGATGAGGAAACGTTCGGTCTCCACCTCCCCGCCGCACTGGTGGCCGAGGCCGCAATGGCGGCGCCCAATCTGGGGCAACCCGTGATCCTCCAGCTGTGCCCGTCACAGGCACGGCTGCTGGGCACGCGCCCCGTTCAGAGCAAGACGGAGCGCCAAGCGGGGCCATGGACCCGTGAGTTCGGCCTCCTCCACGCCAGACCGCCTCGGCGACCGGTGCACGGCGACGAGAACACGACGACGCTCCTTTTGGTTCCACCAAGAGTCGAGCGACATCGCGATCCGCTTCTCTAGCCATGCCGACCACAGCAGCGGAAGCAATGGCGCAGGCCCAGCTGCTGTTAAATTTCCCGCCGGCGGCTGACAAGAAGGACGAGTGGAGAGCCACCATCCAGAGTTTGATCGGCTTCATCGAAGCCAGCAAGTCGCAGCATGCAAAGCCGTCGCGGTACCCTCGGACGGCGACGTTGGCCCGGGCTGATGGTTGTGTTGAGGGGGCTGCGCCAACGGTGCAATCTCCTCCACAACAGCATACCCAGGGGCAGCCACAACGAGCTCCACATGGCGACGAGCCCGACGAAGCATCTATGGTCTCCTCCGGCCCGCATGATCGCTGGGACCAGCGGCGTGTCCTGGAGGACCGGCGGAGGGAAGACACGCGCGTCACGATAGAGCAACGTCGAGAAGCACACCGCCAATCCGACAGGCGCAACGGCCCAGATGCCGGCGCCCCCGCGCCCAGTGTTGGCGGGTACCTACCTTATGAGGTTGGGTGCCCTGCCTTCACTCGCGAGCTGCGACAGGTCCGCTGGCCATCGGCCCGAGCCTTCAAGCCTGAGCTGACGGAGAAATACGACGGGAAGCTAAACCCGGCGGAGTTCCTGGGCATCTATACGATAGCCGTTCAAGCTGCCGGGGGAAGAGATGAGAAGGTGCTCGCCAACTATTTCCCTTTGGCACTCAAGCCAAATGTGAGATTGTAGCTGATGCACCTGCCGGAAAACTCTATTTCATCATGGGCTGACTTGTGCAACGAGTTTGTCGACGCCTTCACAGGTGGCCACCAGGAGCCAGGGCAGCCCAACGACCTGCAAGTCCTTCCGCAGAAGGAAGGAGAAACCATGCGGAAGTACATCCAGAGATTCAGTCAAGTGCACCGCAATATTCCGGAGATACACCCCGCAGCCGTGATTGTCGCGTTCCACTCGAACGTGCGCAACAGGAGGATGCGGGCCAATATGAATGTTAAACTTCCCAAGACCGTCAATGAGTTATACACATTGGCGGACAAGTGTGCTCGTGCTGAGGAAGGAAGGCGACTCCCCGGAGAGGAGGCTGGCATCGAAGTCGACTTAGATGACGACGATGATGCCCCTGGCTCGAAAGGGGGAAGCCGGAAGAGCAACAAGAAGCGTAAGGGAAAGGCAGTGTTGGCCATTGAGAGCTCTGGTAATCTCAATGCTGGCAAGAAGGCCAAGGCCGAGGCCCCTGGCAAGGTAGCTGCCACGTGCGCTGATTGCCGGGAGGCCGCATCGGCAGAGAAAACCGGAAGGTCTGACGGGCCATACTGCAAAATCCACCGCACCAAAGGCCATGATCTCCAAGAATGCCGCCAAGTTGAGCAGCTTGCTGAGAAGCAGAAGGTTGAGTACGAGAAGCGTGACAAGGAGAGTGGCCAAGATGGTGTTGCCGGGAAGGGCCGTGGTGGTAGAGGAGGCCGCCGCGGCAAGGCCCCGCAGCAGAAGGAGAAACCTGCTAGAGGCCGTGAGAAGAAAGAAGGAGATGATATGAGTGATGATGAGGATGATGAAGAGTCCAGTGATCGAGAGCTCCAGAAGGCAACTGAAGCCATGTGTGTTGACGGGGGTGCATCATTGCATTCCTCTCACCGCCAGCTCAAGCATTGGGCGCGTGAGATCAACGCCGTGGAGCCACCTGCAGAGTCCAGGAGGCCACTCACGCCTATCATCTTTGATGAAGAGGATCATCCTGACCGCACCACTGCGGTCGGATGTTTGCCATTGTTGGTTTCCCCAATGATCCGCAACCTCAAAGTAACCAACATGTTAGTTGACGGCGGGGCAGGGTTGGACTTAATCTCCCCTAAGGTGGTTGAAAGGCTGCAGATCCCCGATGGAGAGCTCAAAGCTATGGGTACGTTCCAATGAATTAATCCCGGAAGGAGCCGACCCAAGGGAAAGATCGCTTTGCCTGTGACGTTTGGCGAGGAGTAGAACTACCGGACTGACAAAGTGGTGTTTGACGTAGTCGAACTCCCTCTGCCTTACAATAGAATTCTTGGTCGCCCAGCTCTGGCAAAATTCATGGCAGCATCCCACTATGCTTACAACACTTTGAAGATGCCAGGGCCCGTGGGAATCATCTCCATCCCATCAGATAAAAAGGATGCAGTTATATGTGTGGACAAGATGTATCGAGACGCGGTAGCAGCTGAAGCCGCGGAAGTGCCAGCTCCCGCCAAGGAATCAAAGAAGGGGAAGAAGTCTAGCAGAGACGCTGACAAGGACTCTGGGAAGCGCGCCTCTTCGGAGTGCGCTGCACCTGTCGATGACCTGCCAAAGAGTTCCACTAGAAAGAAATCCAAGGTCACTTATCCTGCGACGAAGAAGGTCTCGACAGGACATGATGGCGTTGATGGTACGTTTACCATCAGTGCCACCCTTAATGACAAATAGGAAAGCACGCTCGTTGCCTTCCTGCGGGTGAATGTCGATGTGTTTGCTTGGCAACCATCTGACATCCCCGGTGTTCCCAAGGAGGTAATTGAGCACCACCTTGCTATCTGCCCTCATGCCAGTCCCGTCAAGCAGAAAGTTAGGAAGCAAGCCTTGGAGCCGTAGTAGTTCATCGCCGAGGAGATCAAGAAGCTCAAAGAAGCTGGTTTGGTCAGAGGAGTGTTGCATCCGACATGGTTAGCCAACCTGGTAGTGGCGCGCAAGGCAAATAGGAAATGGAGGCTTTGCATTGATTTCACTGACTTAAACAAAGCATGCCCGAAGGAACCTTTTCCCTTGCCGCGCATCGATCAGATTGTTGATTCCACTTCCGAGTGTGACTTGCTTTCCTTTTGGATGCATACTACAGATACCACCAGATATTCATGGCCAAGGAAGATGAGGAGAAGACCTTGTTCATATCTCCGTGTGGCACATACTGCTTTGTACGTATGCCCTTCAGATTAAAGAGCGATGGTTCTACCTTTGCAAGGGCCGTGCAGATTGGATTTGAACCTCAGTTGCACAGAAACGTGGAAGCTTACATGGATGACATAGTAGTCAAGACCAAAGATGAAGCAACTCTCATACAAGACTTGGAAGAAACTTCTATGAACTTGCGCAAGATCAATTTGAAGCTCAACCCTGAGAAGTGTGTGTTTGGTGTCCCATCCGGCAAGCTGCTTGGGTTCTTTGTGTCTCAGCGAGGAATAGAAGCCAATCCCGACAAGATCAAAGCAATTGAGCAGATACAAGCACCGAAGTCTGTCAAGGACGTAAGACGCCTGGCCGGATGCATTGCCGCGTTGAGTAGGTTCATCTCCAAATCCGCTGAACGCGCCCTGCCATTTTTCAAGATTCTGAAAAAGCCCGGCCCAATGAAGTGGACCCCGAAAGCAGAAGCAGCGCTGCAAGATCTGAAAGCTTACCTTTCCTCCGCTCCCACCTTAGTCGTGCCTAAACCGCAAGAATCGTTGCTGCTATACTTAGCGGCAACGAATCAAGTGGTTAGTGCAGCGCTGGTGGCGCAGCGAGAAGTGGATGAAAATGCAGCCGTTGTGACTGATTTCACAGGGGGTGGGACCGAAGCACTCGCGGCAGAAACCGATACGGACCAAGGGGAACCCAAGCAAGCAAACGAAGGCAGTTTCAAGGAAGTGGCAAAGAAGAAAGTGGTGCAGCGACCAGTGTACTTTGTCAGCTCCTTGTTACAGGGGGCTAGGTCAAGGTACTATGGAGTACAAAAGCTAATCTTCGGCCTTCTCATGGCCTCGAGAAAGCCGCGACACTACTTCCAAGGCCACAAGATCACTATTGTCACCCGCTTTCCGCTGCAGCGTATATTGAGGAACCCCGAAGCCACTGGCATGATAGTTGAGTGGGCGCTAGAGCTGTCAAGTTTTGGTTTGAAGTATGAGAGCACTTCCACAATTCAGAGCAGGGCGTTGGCGGAATTCATTGCGGAATGGACGCCCGCGCCAGACGAAGAAGTTCCAGAGACAATTCTCCCCGGCAAAGAAGCACCTAAAGAATTGATCATGTACTTTGACGGTGCTTTCTCACTTCAGGGCGCCGGAGCAGGCGTGCTCCTCATCGCCCCTACCGGAGAGCATCTCAAATATGTGGTTCAAATGCACTTTCCCCGGGAGGAAGCCACCAACAACACCGCTGAGTATGAGGGGCTCCTTGCCGGACTCAGGATCGCGGTGGAGTTGGGAACTAAGAAACTGATCATCCGAGGAGATTCTCAACTCGTGGTGAGACAAGTCAACAAAGATTATCAGAGTTCGTTGATGGAAGCATACGTGGAAGAGGTGAGGAAGCTGGAGGAGCACTTTGATGGATAGAATGTAGAGCATGTACCACGTGCAGAAAACAACATTGCTGATCATTTATCAAAGTGCGCTGCGCAAAAGCTCCCTGTGGAACCAGGAACCTTTGTCCTCCACCTCACTCAGCCATCAGTATCCCCGTCAGCGATGACCAGGAAAAGAAGAAAGCTGAACTCCGGCAAGCATTTCCCGACAGAGCTTCCTGAAGCCGCTAGTAGAGAGGCTACCAGTGACAGTTTCATTTCGGTTGGTGAGCAGCTCCCTCCTGCCGGACCCCAGGTCCTTGCGGTCGAGATAAGCGCTCCCACGAGCGAGGAGATGCCATTAGTCCTCGTTGTCGAGCCACAGGCTCTAGCTTGGGCACAACACATAGTCCACTTCCTTCAAATAGGAGAACTTCCTGAAGAACAAGAAGAAGCTGAAAAAGTAGCCCGCCAGTCAAGTATGTACCAGTTTGTTGATGACACTCTGTACAGAAAAAGACCAAACGGTGGGAAACTAAGGTGCATTTGCCGGGAAGATGGACTAAGCTGTTGGCAGAGATTCACGGAGACATGTGTTGGTCTCACATTGGATCAAGGGCCCACGCCGGAAAAGCCTTCTGGCAGGGTTTCTATTGGCCCACTACCCTCCAAGATGCGACTGAGTTGGTCACTAAGTGGGAAGCCTGCCAGTTCCATTCCAAGAACATCCATCAACCAGCGCAAGCTCTCCAGACGATCCCTTTATCCTGGCCATTCTCGGTCTGGGGGCTCGATATTTTGGGCCCCTTTCCCCACGCCGTCGGGGGCTTTGAGTTCATGTTCGTAGCAATCGACAAGTTTTCAAAGTGGACAAAGGTGGAACCAGTGAGGAAGGTGACCGCACAGTCAGCTGTCAAGTTCCTGAAAGGACTGATGTGCCGTTTTGGAGTGCCCAACAGAGTAATCACCGATAATGGCACCCAGTTCACGAGCCACACCTTTATGCAGTACATCCAAATCCTTGGAAGCAAGGTCTCCTTCGCCTTTGTTGCCCACCCAAGGAGCAACGGGCAAGTCGAGAGGATGAATGCTGAAGTGTTGCGTGGACTCAGAACAAGAACTTTCGATAGACTGCGGAGATGCGGCAAGCGTTGGATAGATGAGCTGTCGGTGGTTCTTTAGTCCCTCAGAACGACACCAAATCGAGCTACCGGCCAGACGCCCTTCTCCCTAGTGTACGGGGCGGAAGCAGTTCTCCCCACGGAACTCATATATGGGTCACCTCGAGTACTTGCCTATGATGAAGTAAAGCAAGATCAGCTACGGCATGACGATGCCATGATCCTCGAGGAAGATCGTCTCTGGGCCGCTATGCATGTTGCACGCTACCAGCAAGCCCTGCGCCGCTATCATAGCCGCAGGGTCCACGCCCGGAGCCTTGAGGAAGGCGACCTTGTCCTTAGGCGCGTTCAGTCCGCCAAGGGTACCAACAAGTTGACGCCAAAGTGGGAAGGCCCTTACCGGGTAGCACGAGTCATCAGACCTGGCGCAGTCCGTCTGGAGACCGAAGATGGCATCAAAATGCTTAACTCATGGAATATTGAGCATCTTCGTAAGTTCTACCCGTAAGGCGCGGTTGCCGGGCTCAGTCCCCGGCAACCACCTTTTGTACAAGCCTTCCCGCAGTGCATGTAACCCGCTATACAAAGCCAGGCGCAGACCCTCTGCATGCAATAATAAACCTAGGCATTGCATCATATCATCAAAATTGCATGTTTACTATGCATTTTTTTTATGTTGCAATGTTATCGCTTTTAAGTTTTAGAAATTTGCTAGAGTATATGATGAGCCTATGATCCTCGTTACCATGTTCCCTCTCCCCAGAGGACAGAGGCCTCTTGCCTTACTTGTTTTATCGCCAGGAAAACAAAGAAGAAGGGCAAAGAGACAAGGACGGCGGCCCATCGTACTACAAAAAGGCATACTGCCTGAAAAGATATGTCTAATCACATATCCCTAGCTCGGTGCCATTTGCTACCTTAAGGAAACCTTTGCTATCCCTTTTTGGCTGTGAACAGATGAGTCCTTTACGCAATAGAAACCCTTGTCGGGACGAGCCGTCCCCCAGGTCCTATCACTTATCAACTCCATGGGGCCGCACCGATACCGACAAGGGGCTTTGCCGGGTGGTGATACCAGCCTGCTGCCGGGGGCTTGCTCCTCTGCGCTCGCAGTTAATATTGACCCGGCAAATAATTTCATGCGGTGAGGACAAACATGCTGGCACAATACTATTAAGGGAAGAAAAATGATAGTACTTAAGGAAGAGAAATATCATGCTTTCATTCATTTTCGCTACAAAATGGATAAAGATACATTAGAGGACGCCTCTTTAACTACTCTTTATTTGGCCTTCTCCCCTAGGAGCAAGCTACAAAAGGAGAACAGACTAAAGGCGGACCCAAGCAGAAGCCCAGCCTGACCCCATCAGGACTGGCAGGGCGCGGCTCGGCAGGACCACCGGCAGGGAAGACGAAGCCAAAGTCCATGAGCCTGCCAAGGTCCAACTGAGGGGAGGAGGAGGCACCCAAGTCATGAACCCTCGGCAAATTGCTCTGCCGGGGGGGGGGGGGGGGGGGGTGGCTCGCTGACGGTGATGGTGCGACCGGCGGTCAGCTGGAGTCTAGGTCGTTGTACTCCGACTTGACGGCCTGGGGCTCGCTGTCGCCGTCTTCACCGACAATGTCCTCCTCGTCACTATCGCTCGAGGAGGAGCTTTCGTCGTCGCTCGAGCTCTCTTCGCAGCAGCCAAGACGAGCGCCCGAACGCCCATAAATCTTGATGGAGAGCGTGTCGACCTCCAGCAGCTTGAAGCGGAGGACGTACCCGCCCATGAAGTTGTGGGCACGTGCGAAGGTTTTCCACCCGCGCCTGAGGAACATGACGCGGTGCGTCAGGAACTCGACCCGCACGGCGCCATTACAACAGCCGTACACGCGCAACCATATCGCGTGCGGCTTGTCGACCTCCATCACCCTGGCGAAAGGACGAGGGTGTCGCAAGCGGCTACGGGGAGGGCCACGCAGCCCGATGACGAACTCCAGCGACGTGCCTTCAGTATGTCCCATTGCCGGGGAAGGAACCGCCACCGTAGGAGGGTCGGGTGCGGCGCTTCGCCTCCCCCGGCCACGAGCCCCGCGCTGGCCTCGTCCTCTTCCAGCATTCCCACCGTGCGCGCTGGAACCACCTCCCGTCGCCGCGGCTGAAGCAGCGGCGTGATCCCGAAGGGCAGCTCTCACCGCCGCGGCGGAGGCTGAGAGTCGTCCTCGCCCCCTCGTCATGATGGTGACTAGCGCATCCAAAGCCAGAGAAGAAGGGCAAGCTATGTGAACTTGAGATTGAGCAGGAGAAGGGGATGGATGAGCATCGCCGCTGTGACCCCCTAATTTATTGGGAAGGGCACGGAGGCTGGCTCTCCTCCGCTCCAAGGCGACCACCCGTCTCCACCAATCCCACTGTCCACGATCACGGGCGAACAGGTAACCGCCACATCACTCCAATCCCTGACGCTGCAGTTTCTGCCACTCCCATGCCTGTGAGCCATGCGCATCAACCGCAAACTTCCCACAATGCATGCGGCACATGTGACGGAAACAGCCTGAGGTAGTGGGTAAGTGCTGGCTTGAAAGCCGGCAGTTACTCCCTCATATCGCGCACCTGCGCACAAATTTTGGGCCTGACCCAACGGCGCTAGACGAGCGCGTTTGGGCCAGACCCGGGGGCTCCTGTCGGTCCACTAGGAATGGGGTACCCAGTGGCCCTGACTTATGCACAGGCAGTAGTAGCAAAACCCATTCAAGGCACCAATCCAAGCCAGAGAAGCCGCTCTACGTGAGATCAAGGAGCGCATCAAGAAGACGAAGCCAACATCCAAGACCAAGACCCCGGTAGAGGCAGCCTACACTGGCTAGCAACGTCGGCAAGATCGATGCAACGGCCCAGTGTAGGCCCGAGCCGCGCCAGCCACGTCCCCGGTGCCTGCCGGGGACCGAGGCGCGCACATCTTCAAGAAGACCCGGCAAGCCATCCCCCGGCAGGCGCGAGCCAATCGGCCACCTCTCCACCGTATCGCAACGCCAGTCAGTTGTCGATGTGGTGTCGAGCCCTCAGGTGGGTAAGTGGCTCTCGCTAAGCACGTGGCGACACGCCGGGAGGCAGATTACGCCTATTTGACACCCGTCCGGAGGCGTGTCAAGATACTAAGCAATAGACAGCCGAGCGGTGGTAAGAGCCTGCCGGGAATGCACCCCCGCACGCCACCTAGGCTAGCATTTATGGCATTTTGTCTTAAGTGCCAGAGTTAGGTATGAAAGCACTGTTAGCTATCTAATCACTAGGTAATGTTTGTTTTGCCACTGTGGTTGCCCCTTAAGCTATAAAAGGAGGCCCAAGGCGACCTAGCTAAAGATTTGGACTTTTGGACCCTTGTACTAGCATAGCAGCTCCCCCGAAGGCAACCTTGCCGGGTTCGAGCGCTGTGTGTGCTTCGTGTTCCCCCGATCAATCCACCAAAGCAGGAGTAGGGTTTTACGCCTCTCAGCGGCCCGAACCTGGGTAAAAACACCAGCATCTCGTCGTCGTGTTGCCTTATGACCTCCGCTCTTTGTGCAACGTGACCTCACCCCTGCCAAATCACAAAGGGGCCCTTGGTCCCATAGGTGATCGTGTGCATCCTGACCCAACAGAGGGGAAGGGTTGCATCCCCTCCCGTGAAGTGCTTCGTGGTTGTTTTTGGGGCGGGGGACGGCGGTGGCCCACAAGAGAGGACGAGGCACCGTCTGTGGACGTCGGCGACTCACCTGCAGTGGCCTTCTTTGGTTCAAAGCGGAGGCGGCCTCCCATGTTCTACTCGTCGGGCTTCACGTAGCCACCTTCTTTCTTCATCGACCGAGCACGGTTCCCCCAACGGCGCCGGTGGATGGCACAACGTTTGGCCTCGTCCATGCCATCCACGATGCCCGCTCCATCATGCTCTGCCGCTCCTCCGCGAGCTGGCTTGGAGCGGTGAGTTCTTGCACCACGCACTGGCGTGGAGTGGCAACTTGCTCCGTTGGGCTTGTTGAGGGAGGTGGAGCCGCGACTTGCCTGGCTCATATCCGGCGGGCTCGACAGGCCACGCACCCCGCTTTTATGCCGGAGAACAACTTCTCCTGCTCGTCGGATGCCATCGAAAGGACAAAGAAACATGTGGGAGGAGGAGATGGGGAGCGGAGGAGTGGTGGGATTCTTGCCCTTCGTTTGGCCTCCTTTAAATAGCGGAGGGCGCGAGGAGCTTGCCCAACATGGTGTTTAATGCTGGCCGGCTCACGAATGTACGTGTGGCCGGAGTAGGTTTATCGGCACACACACATGGCTTTAATGAACACGTTTGAATGTGGTGAGGAGGCGTGCAACGGGCGGCGCCCTCCGCCGGCGCGTCGCTTCAGTGGTGGAGCCAGTGAGAGGTCGCGTTCGCTCAAAGCCGGCTTCAATGTGGAGCGGTTGTTCCTCAGCGGCATGAATGCGGGCAGCTGATGCCGGACGGGAACGCGCGAGTGTTTTCGGTGGGTCAGGACGGTCAGAAGCGCGTGTGAGTGTTGTCTGAACGCCCGCAAAGCTTTCCATGTTTGTCTCCGATTTACGAGAAAAAGTACATCCGGACCGCTCGATATGGAGGTATGCGGGCAGTTTGATGGTTGACGTAGGAGAAGTCTTTACACTTCATGGACGTGCATACCATGCGTTACAATATGTAGTTAATATTATTTAAATCAGCTCATCTGAATGAAAAAGATTATCTATGAACTGACACCCGATATGTTCAGCATAGGAATGAAGGGTGTGAACTACTTATTGTATCTTTTTTGCGGGGTCTTAACTACGTATTGTATGTTTGCAGAAATAACTAAGTTCGGGATAGAAAAAAGAAAGGTGTGAACACGATATTGCATTTGGCTCTAGGAAGTACATGCTCCTGTGCGGCAAAGTTTTATTTTGCCAAGGTAAAAAAATATTGGAAAAACTTTAAGTGTTCATTGTGCCAAATGGTACTGGCAAATTTTTAGATGAAAAGCTTAAGCATTTTGACCCGTGAGAAAACAAACAAGTCGAATGACAGATGTTACCTTAAATGATACATTTAATTTTGTTTTTTCATCGACGAAGCACTGCTTTCCCGTTTCGCATGAAAATTGACAAGCACGATTATAGCACTAACATGACCATCCAAAAAATTCAGAATTTTTAAAATTTATTTATTATTTATTTTTAATTTACTGTTCACCAAGGAGCATATACTCCTCAGGGCCAAAACTCCATGTCTGGTGTGAACTACATATTGTAAGTTTGCAGAAAGGATTTGAATTCTTGATCAAAGTGCTTGCATGCACAATCCATATACATTCACAGATGTATCATTGTCTGTATCAGGTTTGTCATATGCATACGTGTGTGTGAATCGCTGGCTTGTCATCAAGAATAGAATACAACATACTACATCCCCAACCCCACACCCCGAATCCCTGGGTCAGAAGAAAAATAAGACACATTGTTTTCAAGAAGTAGGACGCGAGTGTTTTGCTCCCGAGCTCATGTGAGCTTGGGTGAACAGTAAAATCAAAACAAGTGACAAAAGGATTTAAAAATTCTGAATATTTTTTGTGCCAAATTTTGACAAATGCTTTGATTGCTTGTAAACATGACATTCATGGAAAATATGAAAAAAAATCGATGCTTCAAAATGCTTTTGCCCATCTTCCACTAATTTCATTCCACGATGAACTTTACATGCAATGAAATCATTTATCAATGTTCGATGAGGACAACTTCAGATGTAAAAAAACAAAACTTTTTTTCTTCTGATTTTACTGTTCCTTCGAATTTACATGAGCTCAGGATCAGAACAACACTAGTGCTTCTAAGAGTTGTGGGGGCCGTCGTTGGTAAAATGGACAGAGAGCTCTACCAATAGACACTTATGACGTGCGTGACCTCGGTGACATATATCATTAAAGTCAATGGAGCCAACTCAAATTCGTTCGCACCATCACGTGGCTTATGGCACGGAGAACCATTATCACCATTCTTATTTTTGCTTGTGGTTGATGGACTCGGTGCTATTTCGAAACAGAAGGTACATCAGACACAGATCACCCCCGTGTGAGTATATCCCCGGGCGCCCGGCATTTCCCACTTGCTATTCGCGGACGACACTCTACTGTTTTTCCGTGCCACGGCAGCGGCGGCTAGGGAGATCAAAGATGCCTTGTCTACTTACGAGAGAACTACTGGACAATTAATCAATCCCTCGAAGTGCTCGATATTTTTTGGCAGTAGATGCCAACCTGAGGACCAATCCGCGGTCACCCAAGTATTGCAGGTCCAAAACATGAATTTTGAGGAACGATAACTGGGATTGCGTACACCTACAGGACGCATGTCCAAGGGACGTTTACGGAGTCTACAGGAACAACTTACAAAGAGAATTCTAATGTGGGGTGAAGGTGCATCACAAGGAGGAATTTTTTTTTATTAAAGTAGTGGCGCAATCATTACCCACATATTTGATGGGGGTGTTCCAATTTCCTCGTAGTGTGTGTGATTATCTTACTCGCATGGTGAGGAATTTTTGGTGGGGAGCAAAGGAAGGAAGAAGAAAGACCCACTGGAGGGCATGGGATACTATGATCAAGCCAAAAGAGCAGGGCGGGCTTGGCTTTCGGGATTTTCGGCTTTTCAATCAAGCCTTGCTTGCTCGGCAAGCTGGGCTACTTCTCTGTAACCCTGACAGCTTATGCGCGCAGGTTCTCAAGGCTAGATACTACCTCGACGGACGCCTAGAGGATACCGTCTTTTCCGGCAACGCGTCTCCGACATGGCAGTCTATTGTACACAGACTCAACCTCCTTAAAAAGTGGTTAATTTGGCGCATTAGCAACAACGCGACCGTCCGCATCTAGCGACACCAATAGATCCCACACCCGGTTGCACGAGGCCCGATTCCCAGCAAGGGCGTTGTCGCCTACGGCGAGTCAGTCAACTCTTGGACGGCCATGGCAACTGGGACGTATATCTTCTTCAGCAACACTTCTTGCATGTGGAAGTCATGGAGATACTGAAGATTAAAGCTTCTCTGAGTCAAGCTGGTGATTTTATTCCATGGGCGGCTGAGCCTACTGCCGTCATTTCGGTGCGTATCGTCTCGCCCTCAACGAACGATTACTACCATCGTCAGTCGCAGCGAGTAGGGCGCCGGACGGGCGACGTGCCGTTTGGGCACTAATATGGAAGTGCCCTGCTCCACCTAAGGTGTGTATATTTGCATGGAAGCTTGCATCAAACTCGTTGGCAACTTGGGCTAGTAAAAAGACTCGGAAGTTGGAGGTTACTGATACATGTACGCTATGTGAGATGGAACGGGAGGACACATTTCATGTCTTTTGCAGGTGTCCCCGTGCGGTGTAGCTTTGGAGAGCTATGGCCAAACATTGAAACTTGCCGAAATTAGCCACTGTGCGCCCTACAGGCGTTGAATGGCTCTTCGACATTCTGCATAATTTGGGAGTTGATAACCGCATGTGAATGCTGATGGTACCCTGGCGCTCCTGGCATGTTAGAAATGAAATCGTCCACAACAAACATCCGCCCCCAGTTGAAGCATCATGCCGATTCTTACTCATCTATGAGTTGTCATTATTCGCTATCAAAAGGTATCCTTCAGGTGATCTTGTGAAAGGTAAAATGGTGATTGATGATGCAGGTCGGTTGTCGTTGCTTTCACGTGAAGAGAGCACTCAGACTCCCCCGGGCAAATGGCAACCTCCCGTCCATGGTCGCGTAAAATTAAACGTGGATGGGTCCTACCGTGAAGCTTCTGGAGAGGCAGGTGCGGGCATGATACTGCGCGACAGTAATGGTGCCATCATTTTCTCGGCTTGTAGGAACCTGCTTAACTGTGCTAGTCCCTTGCAAGCTGAACTTGCGGCCTGCTTGGAGGGGCTAAACTTTGCTATGCAATGGTCGACACCTCCTGTGGATGTTGAGATGGATTGCTTGGTTGCTGTGGGCTCCATTCGGGCACCAGTGGAGGATAGGTCGCTGCATGCGATGATGATAAATGATGTGAAGTTGCTTCTTGGTCATAGGGATTGTTCTATTGCTCATATTAGTAGGTGTCAAAATGCTGTGAGTCATAGGTTGGTGACAATTGGTCGTGTAGAAGCTAGGACGGCAGTTTGGCTAAAATCTGGCCCTACTAATGTACCACAACTTTGTTTGGAGGAGCTTCCTCCAGGTTGAGCAATGAAATCCTTTTAACCCCGCAAAAAAATAGACACTTATGAAGTGTATTTCTAAGGGAGAGGATTTATAGGATGCATGAGCGAGGACATGCAGATTGAAGGCCGCCCAATTGCGTCAAGATTCAGAAACTTTTATAGGTGTTTAGGTTTAATTAATGCATGCATGCAGCTTTGGTGTAGATTTTGACTGAGACTGCATGCACCCACCCCCACCTCCCATTCTTTTTCTGTTGACTTCTAAATTTGAATCTATTATATTTTTCTAACCGAAAAACCAATTTATATTTCGTTTGCGCATTCGTGTTTCTTGTGATGAGGTTTATGAAAAAAGACCATTCTAGAATCAATAATGCTACATCTACGAAACCATTACGAAACATTTACAAAACCTTCCAAATTAATCTCTCCACCCCGCCCTATTTCAACGGGGTGGGCCCATCTCCCTGATTTACACCCAACTAGAAAAACGCACCTAAAAATCTACAAGCGTGTTTGGTTGCCCACATGAGGCTAACGAGGCCTGCACAATGCGAGATTTGGCTGTTTGCTTCACTGCGTTCATTATTGGGGCTACATAGCACGAAACTTAAAGCATCTCTAGCCTGCATGCGAGGTAATGCTCGCTTTGGCCGTTTTTCGTGAGCTAGGCCAGAGCAATGCGATCGAGCACACGTGGGTGGCTCCAGTCATGCAACGCTCGTGGAGTCTGATACGTGGTGTACGTGAGGTTGCCCAACTGTGTTCGTTTAACTTCTAATAGCGTCCACATATTAATCATTTCTAATCTGCACAACAGTGCATCAATTCGAAATAAGGCCTACACAGAAAAGAAGCATATCGATGTTGTGGTTCCATTTAGGTAATCGGTTTGTGGTTTTGTTCATTATAAATGTTCAGTTTCGTATTCAAGTTTGGAGCTATTTTAGATGATTTTTTTAATTCGTCATGCACAATTGGCCGTTCGAAATTTTCTTTGACCAGTAGCTTATCTCGTAATTCCACACGACTTTCATGTTGCACGTTTTATGTTTCAACGATTGTAGATGAGTAGATATACATCTTTCTTGTGATTATACATCTGGATATGTGTGGGCTGTTTTAATGACAATCCTTAATCACCCCCAAAGTCACTTCTAATTGTTTCTCTCGGACTCCTTTCCCGCGTCCTGCTACACAGGCGCCATCGTCGTTGTCGCTCATCTTGGCCTCATCTCCCACGTCCTACTACTCTGACGCGGTCGTTAGGGTCACTCCTCTCGGCCTTCTCTCCCACGTCCTACTACACTGGCATGATCACCAGCGTAGTTCCTCTTGGCCTCCTTGCTTGCGTCCTACTACATTGTCGCCTGCGTCGTTCCTCTCAGACTCATCTTTTGCGTCCTACTACACTGTCGCCGACGCCGTTCCTTTTGGCTTCCTCTCCCGCATCCTCTTACACCGAAGTTGCCATGGCGCGCACTACATTTCACCTCCCCGTCCTCTGCCACAGCGCTCCTCCGCACGGACTCTCTCTCTCCGGCAACGACGCTAGCGACTAGTTTGTTGCGCCATTGACAATACGCTCGCCCGATACTCGGTTCTCGTCGCATCGGATGTGGCACCGCAGTCACCGTCCACCGCAGTCGCTTGGCACTCTAGTGTAACTTTCTATGTTTAGTGTAAGTGTTAATTCTTAATCATATCCAGTGTATGCAACCAACAACGTGTAGTTGCATCAACCGAACCAATGAAGGACAACAAACACCATGCCAACGATCGCCGAATGTAGTCAGCGTCGATGCGTGCAACTAAATGAGGTGCAGATGTTGATTTTCCCCCTGTTTTCCACAACCAGGCCAAACACATGCAATGTAGGCAAATTCACCCAGAGCAACCAAGCATGTCCTATGTAAATCATGTCCAATTAATTACGTAAGTGTAGCATCACTCTTCTAGAATAAGTCATGACAAGTTTATAAAACTTCACCAAGTATCACTACTGCAGGATGGTCCAAAGACGACACATCAATCAGAGACCCTTCGACGAAACTGTGTGCGATCCACCAATCGCAAACGATATTGTTCAAGCTCCGTCACAAATGGCATGAACTGTGTGCGATGGTGGATCCATCAAATACGATTCAGAAAATAGTTGCGTGTGTTATCCACGGCAGACAGTTTATTCTTATGAAGTGTTTGGGATTAGCTAAGATAACAGAAACAGTTAACAAAACTACATACATGTGTGAAGTACGGCACACAGTTCACTCGGATAAATTGTTTGCGTTGATCTAGCAGAACACAAATGGGTTAGCGTAAGAAGGTGTGCGTGATACGCAGCAATCGGTTCATTCATCAGAATTGTGTGGGAAGACCAATAATAACCGAAACGATTCATTCGGACAAGTTGTGTGTGTTGTGGGCAGACGGTTGTTGCCAAACAATTGTCAGCAATTGATGAAAACATTACCGACGGTACGTACGGCAGTGCCGTTTACCCGTATTAATATCGCAGACGTTTTATTATTAGTATCAGTCTGACTGCGCATCACCTCTTCTTCCTCTCTCACGTCTTGTCACCGCGTTTTCGCCCGAGGATTCCAGTGCACGCTTCGGCACCGCACCGGCGTTTCTTTTGGCCACGTTCCCGCGCGGAACCGCGCGTGTTCCCGCGCAAGCTTCCCCATAGGTTTCCCGCCAGAAGCAAAAGAGCATAAGAGCTTGCGCGCGTCAAACACGGATGCACACCTAGTGCAGTCTAGCCCATCTACGAAGCATGCCAACCTGGCCAAGTGCCGCCTCTGCCATCAACCTCCCCGATCACGAAAACGATCCGGTGCAGGCGCAACGGCCTGTCGAGGCCGATGGCGTGTCCAGCGACGCGCCAGACAACACTGTGTTGCGCGTCATCGCAAGGGTTGAGCAGACCCTTGGCGCAGGGCGCGGCAGCGCCGCCGAGCAACATAGCCGCCTCACCGCCGAGAGGCTGCAGCGCGCCGCACTAGAAGATCATCGGTGGTGCTCCGTGGAGCAAAACATGCGCGTCCGCGTCGAGAGGGCAAGGCGCGCCGCACAGCAAGACCGATGGAGGGCCGCAGAGCGAGAGGCGCGGCGCGCGGCAGAGCAAGAGCGGTTCCATCCCAGCTTGCCTGCTATCCCACCCAACATGACGTTGCAGCTGTGTCCAAGGCACGTGAGTTGCCCTATTTCTCGCCAGGAATGGGCAGTGGCCCTCTGCGCCGTACTTGCACCAGAGCCCGGCCGCACCGTCCTTGCACCGGACGCCGGCCGCGCCGTTCGCATGGGTCGCGCCGTTCGCCTTGTCCGCGGCCCCCTCGATGCTAACGGGCTCGTCGGTAGGCTCGAGCACCTCCTTGGCCTAGGTGTCCAGCGGGGAGCAGTAGAAGAAAATGGCTGTCGCATCCTCGAGATCGTAATCTCCGACGAAATAGCCAGCTTGGAGCTCGAGATCGCACTACAGCTATACCGCGAGCGTGTAAATCGCATGGACGAATGCCTGACCGAGTTCAGGCACAACCAAGAGCTTTCGTAGGTTAGGGTGTAGTCATGGACGCGTTTTATTTTGTTGAATCGTTTAGATGTCGATCCCAATGTCTGGACAACAATCACAATATCGATATGTTTCGATGTATGAATGATTTATGTTCTATTGTTATGTTTCAATATGTGTAAAAGGCTAACATTTAGAGCCAGAAAATCAGTATGAAAACAGATAGAAATGTGAAATTAATAATATATATTAATTGTTGAATAGTTCATTGAAGACATGATACATATACAGAATATATCATCACATATACGTGATAATAGTACTTAACTAATACGTACAATGAATAAAAAGTAAACTAATGATAACCCTTCCTGGATCGGGGAGCTGTAAAATGGCAGCCTCTCGCCAGCAGCTCCCTGGTGCGCGGTGGCTTCCCAACGCGGAGGGAGTACGCCGCCTCCTCCGCCTCGCAGCGCTTGACGTGCCGATTAGCCTCTTGCTGGCGGAGGCGCGCGACCATGCAGGATAGTTCAGTGGTTGCCCACTGGAGCTATTTGGCGGTGGCACGCTCGAGCTTATCAGCCCACGCCCACGCAGCGGTGAGGCGCCTAGCGCCTCTGGCTTTCCTTGCGTGGTACCGGCCGTCTTCGTACACCTCCACCGCTCGTCGACTCGCCCGCCGCCAAAGCTCCAGCTCCTCCTTTTCCCTTGCGGCACTAAGGGCATTCAAGGCCGTGAGGTTCCTGGCGCGCTCCTTAGCCCGCTCCTTCTTGAACGCCACCTGCCTGGCTCTCTCAGCCGGCGGCAGCGCCTTCCACAAAGCCAGATCATACTGGCCCCAAAACCAATCTTCAGTTTGGGGGTCTGGCGCGACCTCGTCTGGGGGCGCGAAGGGGTCCTCCTCTTCGTTGCATTTCGCCATGTCCTCGCTGGGTGGCACCTCCTCCTCTGCTTGTGCAGAGACCGGCCGCGCCATGGCAGAGTTTTGTGCGAGGGATGGGATAGAGAGACATGAGAATGCAGGCGGGATGACGTCTCGAGGGGCAGCATTTATAGGCGGCTGGAATCTTGATCGACGTCAGCAGTGATTGCACATGATTTCCTAGTCAACAGTCGTGTGTGAATTAACATCACCGACGGTTCCCAATGCATGACCGTGTGTGATTAATAGCCCGCAAAAATTGGCTTCCAAAACTCGCAACGCAAAATACGGCGCCAATCATGTGCGACCCGTTTGTTTTGCCAAATATTTACATTTTCTATCCAAATGTAATGCATGCGTGGCATTTGTGTTACGGAAGCAAGTCTGAGAGCAGTAACCACGACATCTCGGCCCCATGGCGGGAAATCATGCATATTTTCATGTACTTCAGAACTCAAAGCATTTTTTCGTTTTTTTTAATTTACAACCTAGATTCTCAATGCTTTTGTGTCCAAACCGTCACTCAAGAAGTTTGGAACTCCTTCAAATTTATTGCAAGCGGCATATATAGGGAAACAAGTAGTACATAAATATGATTTTCCAGTGGTTTTTGCTTCATCTAGCTTGTTCATGTGTTTCAGTTTTGAACTATGGCCATTAAATTTATATAAACTAACTAAATGTATAAAAATGCCAATAGAACGCCTTTTAAAAAAAATAGGATGCCGGTCATATCGTGCATTATATCGATGAAAAAAATTTAGGTCGAATGACACAACGATTGGCAGTTCGTCATCACACATGGCCCCACGTTCCCTCTCGGAACCACACGCCTTCGTGTGATGCTCCGGTTTGTGAGAGGCTTGTGTCTAAAGCTGGGGATTTCTTAGGCGAGTAGAGTCACATCTCCGTCCCCATCACCGCCCTCCCTTCCCCATCCCCGTCTACGTACCTGTGCGCGGAGATAAAAAGTTTCCCATCCACATCCCCACCGAGTTCTTTATCAGCGTGGGGAAACTCACACAAGCATTTAAGAACAACCTTCGCGTATTTCAGTAGAAAAAATAGTATTTCAACACAATAAACAATATGTTGTGCCTAGGTTTTGGGTTTCTTATGGAATTTTGGGCCAAAGGGGTGGGATGTATGTAAATTTGGGTGACCGAGGCCACAAATTATGTGGGGCCTACTAATTTCAAAGCCCACATGTAAGTACTTCAATTCATGGGTTAGGCTGGTAATGATATCCCATCCTCATCCCCGTCCTGCACGCTCGGTAAGGTATTTGACCCACCAACTTCCAGATGTGCCTTCCAGCTGGCACCCGTGCCCTAATAGATCAATTCCCCATGGGGACGCGGGTAACAGTTAACCATGCATTGCTAGCTTGACATGTGTCAAAGCTTATCTCGAACAAGCCGTTACTTTTATCACGACATCTTGGCCCCATGTCGGGAAATCATGCATATTTTCATGTACTTCCGCGCAGTTTTCATTTTTTGACTTTAAAAAACTAGATTCCCAATGCTTTTGTATCAAAACCGCCACTCAAGATGTTTGGAACTACTTCAAATTTGTTGCACGTGGCGTATATACAGAAGCAAGTAGTACATAAATATGATTTTCCAGCATTTTTTCTTCATCTTGCTTGTTCATGTGTTTCAGTTTTGAATTATGGCCATTAAATTTCTGGAAACTAACTTCATGTGTAAAAATGCCAATTGAACCACAAATATTTCCTAATTTTAGGATGACGGTCGTATTCGCACATTGTAACGATGAAAACAAACTAGGCCGAATGAGGCAGCGATCCGGTTCGTCATCACACAACGCCCCACGTTCCCTCTCGTAACTATACGAGCCTGCATGTGATGCTCCGGTTTGTGAGAGGCATGTGACAAAGCTTATCTCGAACAAGCCGTTACTTTGACCACGACATCTTGGCCCCATGGCGGAAAATCATGCTGATTTTCGTGTACTTCATAGCATTTTATTTATTTTTTAATTTAAAAACCTAGATTATTCTCAATGCTTGTGTCCTAACCGTTACTCAAGATGTCTGGAACTCCTTCAAATTTATTGCGCGTGGCATATAGACGGAAGCACTAGTACATATACAAATATGATTTTTTTCCTGTAGTTTTTGCTTCATCTTGCACATGTCCATGTGTTTTAGTTTTGAATTATTGCCACTAGATATTTAGAAACTAAATTCATGTATAAAATGTTCATTGAACCCCGAAAATGTCCAAATTTTAGGATGACAGACGTATTCGTGCATTGTAACGAATTAAAAAAAAGCTAGGCCAAATGATACAACGACTAGCATGTTCCCTCTCGGAACCACGACCCTTTTTGTGATGCTCCGTTTTGTGAGAGGCATGTGTCAAAGCTTATCTCGAACAAGCCGTTACTTTGACCACGACATCTTGGCCCCATGTGGGGAAATCATGCAGATTATTATCATGTACTTCAGAGCATTTTTTCATTTTTTGAATTTTAAAACCTAGATTCCCAATGCATGCACGTGTGTCCAAACCGTTACCCAAGATGTTTGGAACTCCATAAAATTTATTGCAAGCGGCATATATAGGGAAGCAAGTAGTACATAAATATGATTTTTCCAGTATTTTTGCTTCATCTTGCATGTTCGTTTGTTACACTTTTGAATTATGGTCGTAAAATTTGTAAAAACTAACTTAATGTATAAAATGCCAATTTAACCGTGAATATTTCCTAATTTTAGTATGCCATTAGTGGATTTTGATGGTAGGGATCATTTTCTTACAAATAAAACAATATCCGTTACCGCTGTACCCCAAAATAGTTTTACATTTCAATACAAAAAGTGAACTACGTACACACGGTTTCATACAGGAACCGTTTGCGATGAAAATTCACGGATCTATTTATCTCTTACGAGGGAAGCTTCGTCGGCTTCGTCTAGCTCGGATTCCGTTCACCCTCGATCCCCATTCCCCAACAAACCCTCTCTGCAAAGAATGACGCCGTGGGAACGCTTCGTAAGGGTGCGTACGACCGCCCCCTCGGCCCCGAGCGCTCCCGCCTTTGCCAGGAACGCGGCCGCCTCAGCTGAGAGCGCAGCCACATCCGCCTTAAGCACGGCCGCATCCGCCGAAAGAGCCTCTGCGGCGGCCGACAGGGCCTCTGCGACGGCTGAAAGGGCGTATGTAACCGCGTAGACGGCAGCTGGAGCTGCTACAACGACGTCTGCAAACGCCAAGAGCGCTCGAGCAACATGCCATGCCGCGGAGGCCGCCCTGGCCCGGGTCAAGGCCATCCAGGCCTATATCACCGAGAACGCCCATGCCAAGATACTCCAAGCTTCACCGGAATCCAGCATGCACCACATGTCCGAAGAGGCGGCTGCTGCGGATGCCGATATGCATGCCGACGATGCGGCGGCGGAGGCCATGGATCCCCTTCCGCACGAGATCTCCGAGCGAGAGCTGGAGATGCGAGAGCTGTCCGAGTGCGCCGAGTGCTGGGAGGAGTTGCGCGTGGCTCAGGAGGAGGTCGAGAAGCGCGTGTCCATCGAGGAATCGGCGGTGGAGTACCAACGCGAGCTATGGCGGCGCCACTACTACGAGTACTACGAAGATGAGGGCGACACCGATGACGAGGACAACATCGAGGATGAGCATATCGCCATGGTCGAAGTCATCCTGGGGGATGCGGAGTCCAGCACCGGCGGAATGTCACCCGGACAAGTCATCGACATCTCATCGAACAGCGGCGAAGCATAGGGCGGCTGCTCGTCGGCGTCTTTGTTAAAATTATGCGTATTACTAATAGACTTTGTTCAGAGAGCCGGTCTTTTGTAAGAGCTATGTCTAGTTCAAGCAGCTTGATTATTTAGTGAACTTGCTCGGTTTAGTAACTATTAGCTATGTGTGTCCGCTAATTTGTATACCCAAGTTAGCAGTTGATGTTACATTATGCAATGACGTGGATGTGCACTATAACCAGGGAATACGTGGGGAGGGGCGAATTTTGTATGTTTTGTATCATCGCACACGATAAAAGCAGAAACACCATGTCTGATGAATCTTTGCGCGCCAAGATTCCCTGCAACGAGCGAAAAATTTCGCCGACCGCCGAAATATCTACCTCCCCAGCCCTTCCCCCCCAAAGGGCCACATTTCCCCTGCAACCCCCACCCCCCCCCCACGCCGCCGCCCACATCTCTCCCTCTAGCTTCCGACCACCGCAGACACGCCATGGTCTCCTCGAGTGACCCCTCAAGCGGTATCTCCGACGACGACGAATCTCTCACCAACCAGGTATTCGTCTCTCTTCTCTCTGGCTCAACTAGGCTTAGGGTTTTGTTTTGGAATTGGGGATTTTAAAGCGGCAGCCCCATTTGCGCCATTTCTTTCTCTTGTAGCTCCATAGGACAATCACTTCCAAGGAATGGAGATGGGTAGCTGAAGACCAGCCTGTTCATGGTCAACATCAATTTCAATCTGTGAAGTTACGAGCTTTTCAATCTGGGTACAATGGGAGGAAGTTTCTGGGACGTGCAAAGAAGGTAAGCCTAACTTTCGTTGTTAGAAATCATTTGTTATATTAGGTGTGATTCAGACACTTCCCGTGTGCTATTTGATTCTGGATGTGATTAAGACACTATCATGATTTTAACCTGAAGCCATATTGACAGCAAGAAAACTATGTGCTACATGAGTTATCATTGCATGAAAATTTACAGCAAGTTAGTACACATGAAGCACTTCATTTCATTCAACACGAGCAAGGTCTAATTATGCACAGAAACATGGCTAGCATCAACACTGTTTGAGCGTACACACACCTCGGTTGTCAGGTGGCTGAACCACCAGAAACACGACAATCTAAAATAAACAGATTCTCACACTTAGTGAAAAAACATGGTGCAAGACATTAGTTTTTAACAGATTGGAATGTTTGACAACATAATGTACGTAGCTGTCACTATTAATTTGATATCATTCAAACACTGCCGATGTGCATCCTGTACTACAAAGACTGCTGCATTTATATTTAGCTTCCTGGTAAAATTGGCAATTTGTTATTACACATGATAGAAACAGAGGATGGATGAGTAACAGAGCATCCTACTACGAAGACTCTTCGAGCAGAACCATGGCATGGCCGATGAAGACCCATGTAATCCCGGTTCTGACCACATGTCTGAAGCAAACCTTGAAAATCAACTTTCTAGTAAGGAAGTAGACTCATTTGAGAAACACAAGTACAAGCATGGCCAACCATTCCTTGTTAGCGAATACTTTGACGAGTGCAGTTCTAGTTGTCGGAAGTTACATAAATATTGCATGGACATAATGTCGGAAGGAGAAGATACTAACATTCTGCAAGTGCACTACGACAGTTGGCATTTCTCTCATGATGCAGGTATCATCAGTGTGGAATTTGAGGACTTTCATCTCTTCTTCAACTTCAACGAGCTTGCTGGCACTCTTTTCAAATTCTTGATGTTGTAAGTAGTTCACAAACTCTATGATCAACTTCTCCATACAAGGCTATAAATGAAAAAAAAGCTAACTGTATTGTATTCCTCTCAGGGGATTGACGGTACAGAGATCGATAAGGGCGCATTGGCATTTCATAGATCCTGATTTAGCAAACGGAGTTTTGTTACGAGATAATGGCTCACGCAAGGCTTCCATTGATTATGTCGCCAAGATCTTGTTCAACTTACAGGTAGGAGAATTCTTCATGTGGCCATACCATGAACGGTAAGTTAAATATACAACCACTCATACATTGATCGTCTTTCAGTTTTAGACATAGTTCGCACGTTCATGGTTTTCTTAAACTTTAGAGGTCACTGGATCTTGGTGGTCATTGTTCCAAAATGCAACACAATTTACTACATGGATTCTCTCAGAGAGTCAAATGCGCCTCAGGATCTGAGTCATCTTTAGGATTTCATGGATAGGTATTGAATTATTTGATGTTAATGCGTTGTGTTCATATCTGGTTCCAGAATTGAGTGTGTGAAAATCCATCTTCATTTGCATTGTATTGTCAATCAACATAACTTTAGGAGCGAATCGGTTCGACCGCCAACTACCTCTGCTGCACGTGATCGTTTATCCGGCAAGACAACGAAATCCGTTATTTTCAGAAAATGCTAGTCAGATGTTCAAGTTTCTAAGTAAACATCTTTCTATTTCTATCCATAGAAAAAAGAAGAAACAACTTACACTGGTTAGGTTTTGTTCCTAACAGGGCAAATACATGACTAATACTGCACAAAAAATTTCAGTGTCGTCAGCAACAACAAGGTACCAGCCTATGTGGATACTACGTTTGTGCACACATGATGAACCTCTGCACACGTGTTGAATGTGGTGTCGATGCTGACAGGATAAACCCAGTAAGTCTACTTCTTAATTACTATCTTCTACTACACACGTATGTCACATTCTGATCTAAAAGTCCTGAAGTTGATCTTCGGACCGATGACCTCTTCACCACTCACCGCAGATGAATTGCTGTCTGTTAGGAAATTTATCAGCACCTTCTTTGTGAAACACTATATCAAGCCCGATGATGGCGTCAAAGATTTCCAGGTTCATATCCCCTAATAATAAGTACGCATTCATATAGTGTTACCAGCTAAACATATACACATGGATGCATTATTTTCCATGTGAACATGTCTTCGTATTTTGTACACTATGATTATGTACTGCATATGTCGGTTTAACAGCTTTGGAATTTAGCTAGCATTTTCTCAATTGCATATTGTTGTGAATTATGACGAATCCTCTGCTTGTGGACACTATTCGTTGAATTGCATATTGTGGCGAATTATGATGAATGTTCTTCATGTGGACACTTTTTGTCGATTGCATATTGTGGCGAATTTGCTATTTGCAGGGTGAATTAAATGCGATATTTTACAATAACCTGGCAATTTCAGCGCACACGGTTAAAGCAACTAAGCGTGTGCGATCCAGAACGGAAATCACATGCAACTCATAGCGCAACCGCCTGTGATTCACAGGAAAAGCACACGAGATATAATCTAAAACGTTGGTGATACATAAGTAATCGCAAACGGTTTGCAGCACTCGTACGTGTCCGATGATGCCATGCATGGCAAACGGTTTCCAGAGAAATCTCGTGTGCAATGATGAACATATCACACACAGTTTATAAAATGGCCAGTGTGGATTAGGTAACGTTTCGCAAACGGTAAAAGGTCAAACTCCGTTTGTTTTCCATGAGCAATTAGACGCGTTTGACTCGTCTTGCACGTGTGTGATTGATCCCAAATCCCACACGTAAGCCCAAAACATTATGTGTGCGATATGTTCCTGCACCGCACATGATTATATTTGTAGATCGTTTGCGTTCGTTGTTCACCATCGCCGACGGGTTTTCCGTGTCGTGTGGGATGGACCCCCCTATCGCCCACACATGCAAGGCGACGGTTTAGAACTACGTCGCGGAAAGGGGTTAAAAACCGTTTGTATAGCACATCGCTGTACCAGTGTATCAACTACTTGAACATCATTGGAACCGACTAATAAATTCACCAATTTCGAGACCTTAATTTTGAACTCTAAACCCTCTAACTACTAGCTTTAAACCCTAAGTACTAAACCATAAACCCTAAACTCTAAGCACCAACTCCTCAACCCTAACCCGTAAGTCCTAAACACTAAACCCTAAAAGAAAATGAAACTTGGTACAAACTTAACATTACAACAATGAAGTTTTAATATTTGATATTTATTAAAAAAATAAAAGTTGTCAACTTTTTTTTAGGAGTGGTCTTGTTCGAGGTTCTCTTTGAAAGTATCCCGACTATTGTCACTCCGGGGTTTACGGACCATAACATATAGCAGGTGCATATGACTAGCAAGATCGGATCAAGAACATAGACATAATGGTGATAACATAAACGGTTTAGATCTGAAATCATGGCACTCGGGCCCAAGTGACAAGCATTAAGCATGGCAAAGTCATAGCAACATCAATCTCAGAACATAGTGGATACTAGGGATCAATCCCTACCAAAACTAACTCGATTACATGATGAATCTCATCCAACTCCTCATCGACCAGCAAGCCTACGAAGGAATTACTCACTCCCAGTGGGGAGCATCATGGAATTAGCGATGGAGAAGGGTTGATGATGATGAAGACCGAAGATCTCCGGAGCCCCAAACGGGCTCCAGATCTGGCCTCCCGATGAAGAATAGGGGTGGCGGCGGCTACGTATCGTAAAGCGCGATGAAACTTTCTCTCTTATTTTTTCTCCGAAAATAGGAATTTATAATGCTGGAATTAGGGTCAGTGAGGCCACAAGGTGGGCACAACCCACCAGGGCGTGCGTGAAGGGGATGGCGCGCCCTGGTGTATCGTGCCCAACCAAGGCACACCCTCCGGTGGTTCTTGGCTCCAGTATTTTTTATTTATTGTAAATTAATTCTCCAAAAAGTTTCGTCCAGTTCCGAGAACTTTTATTTCTGCACAAAAACAACACCATGGTAGTTCTGCTGAAAACAGCGTCAGTCCGGGTTAGTTTCATTCAAATCATGCAAATTAGAGTCCAAAACAAGAGCAAAAGCGTTAGGAAAAGTAGATACGACGGAGACATATCAAGCCTTTCCAGAACCCTGCCGGAGGGTGAAAATCATCACCGGTGGCCATCTTCATCATCCCGGCGGAGGCCATGACAAGGAGGGAGTAGTTCACCCTCGGGGCTGAGGGTATGTACCATTAGCTATGTGTTTAATCTCTCTCTCTCTCTCTCTCGTGTTCTTGAGATGGCAGAATCTTGATGTATCGCGAGCTTATTTAATATAGTTGGATCATATGGTGTTTGTCCCTTGCTATCTTGTTGTGATGAATTGAATCTTTCCCTTTGAGATTTTTCTATGTCGGATTGAATATAGGATTTGAGATCACTTCATGTATGTCTTGGTACTCAACTTGCGGATTCACTTGGTGACAATTAGGTAATCTATGCATAGGGGTTGAAACACGATCTTGTCCTACCTTCTCCGATAGAAATCTTGGAGTACTCTTTGAAGTTCTTTGTGTTGGATTGAATATGATGAATATGAAATTGTTTGATGCATGTCGAATAATTAACCCACGGATACTTGTGGTGACATTGGAGTATCTAGGTGACATTAGGGTTGTTTGATATGTATCATAGGTGTTATTTTAGTATGAACTCTAGGGTTGTTTCTAACACCTATAGGAATAGCCCAATAGATCGATCGAAAAGGGTAACTTTGACGTGGTTCTACTACCAACAACAATTTCATCTTAAGTTCTCCATTACTTATGAACTTTGGAGTGATTCTTTGTTGCACGTTGAGGGATGATCATATGATTCTATTATGTTAGCATTGTTGAGAGATTGCACTAGAAAAAGTATGAACCCTAGGCCTTATTTCCAAGCATTTATACAACATTTTGCTCACTATTTTTCACTTGCTACCTTGCTGTTTTTATATTTTTAGATTACAAAAACCTATATCTACCATCCATATTGCACTTGTATCACCATCTCTTCGCCGAACTAGTGCACCTATACAATTTACCATTGTATTGGGAGTGTTGGGAACACAAGAGATTTCTTGTATTTGATTGCAGGGTTGTTTGAGAGAGACCATCTTCATCCTATACCTCCCACGGATTGATAAAACTTTGATCATCCACTTGAGGGAAAATTGTTGTTGTCCTACAAAACTCTGCGCTTGGAGGCCCAACACGAGTCTACAAGAATAAAGTTGCGTAGTAGACATCAAGCTATTTTCTGGCGCCGTTGCTGGGAAGGTGAGTGCTTGAAGGTATATCTTTAGATCTTGCAATTAAATCTTTTAGTTTCTTGTTTATCACTAGTTTGGTTTATAAAAGAAAACTACAAAAAAATGGAATTGATGTTGCATCAAGTTCCTTTCCTTTATGATGTTTTGCTTGATAATGATAGATTGGAAAATTGTGCCAAAGTGTTAGAAGAAGAGTTCAATAAAATGTTTGGTATTAAATCCTTGAATGATGAGCATGATAGCAATATTATTGGTATGAATTCTCTGAATATCCATGATGCTAATGATGATTGAACTAGTCATCATAAAAAGATTTCCTATAAGCATGTCAAGTTTTGTGGAGTGAATAAAATTTGTGAAGAAATGCCATATAGGGATGATAGATTTTGTAAGAAGCATAAACGTGATCAAACTAATTGGTGGCTTAAAGTGATAGATTAATTTTCCACAAGATTATGCTCTCTTCATCCCATTACTTGTGAACTTTGCAATAGGGTTGGTCATCTTAATTTCCAATGGATGCACTTTCATGATCAAACCTTTTCCAAATATTGTGATAATTTGATCTCCGGTGAACTCTATAATGACCTTTATTTATTTTTGGGGTGTGAAGAATTGTCACATAAAAATGATTGGTTTGATATATTCCTTATCACTAATGATAATGAAACTAATCTAAAAGAAATCTATATGTTTTGCATAGTAAATTGCAATGAGAATGCTTATATTGCCAACTATAGAAAGATGGGAAAACCAATAGAATATAAAAGGAATACTAATGAAAGGGTAAAGGTCTCCCAATACCCTCCTATTGTTTCTCATAATGAATCAGGTTGCAAGGAGGAGCTTCCCATCAAACCAATCTCTTCAATAAGAAGCTCGAAAAAATTACTTAAACCCATACATAAGGTGGTCAAGAAGAAGAAAAGAAGGAAAAGTAGAGGTAAAAAGGTATCTCTCCCAAATAATATTGCTCCTATAATCATTGAGAATGAATCAGAAAGTAGTGTGGACGATGATACCCTTGATGATTATTTTGTTATGCCTACTACTTGTTGTGATGAGGATGATTGAGAAGATAATGATACTCCTTATAAAATTGAAAATATTTTTGGCACCAACTTGGAAAATTATGATGATAATAATTGTTATACTATTGGCGCCATTCATGCTATTGATGATTATGCCAATGATATGCAAACCCACAAGCTTGGGGATGCTATGTTTGATGAAAATGACATGATTGATAATTTATTTGCTAAAAATATTGTTTATACCAAGCTTGGGGATGCAATGTTATATGAAGATGATCTTTTTAGTCCCCCTACTTTTAATGATCAAATTGGTTATGATGATTACATGCCTCCTATTTATGATGATTGCAATTTTTATGAAAGTGGATTTGGAAGAGTGTCAACTTTAGATGATTGTTATCCCACTATTTTGGTGGGTGTTGATTCTTATTGTAATGATAAAAGTGGATTTGGAGAGGTCATGACATTGTTTAGTAATGATTCCACTATCTTGGAAGAGGTTTGAATTGGTTATGATGAGAACCAAGTTACTACTTATGATGATTATTGTGATGATACTTTTGTTATAAAAATTAGTGATGATTATTATTATAAAACTTGTCACAATTATGAATACCCTTTTTCTGAACATTATTCTTTTAATGTGGAAACAATATATAGCATTCGAGTCCCCTATGATACTCCCACTATTATGTATGAGAAGTTTGCTTGTGGGGAGAGTAATAAATTTTCTATGCTTGAGGATCATGAAAAGAATGCTTTAAGTGATAGTTATATTGTTGAATTCCTTCATGATTCTACTGAAAATTATTATGAGGGAGGAACATATGCTTGTAGGAATTGCAATAATATCAAGTTTCCTCCCTATGTGTTGAAAATCTTGAAGATATGCTTGTTTTGCCTTCCTATGCTAGTTGATTCTTGCCCCCATAGATTGTTTGGTTGCAAAATCCCTATGCTTAGGAAGTGGGTTAAACTTACTTGTCATATGATTCATGATGCTCCCATTGTGTTTCAATTCTTTACTTTTATGTGAGCATCACTCAAATCATCACGCCTAGCTAAAAAGGCATTAAAGAAAAGCAATTGTTGGGAGACAACCCAACATTTTTACTTTCTGTTTTTGTGTGTTCACATGATTAAGTTACTGTAGTAATCATGTTTTGTGTCTTTTATTTCAATAATGTGCGAAGTAAAGCCTTTGGGATAGTGTGGATACTTATTAGTTTGATTCTGTGTAAAAACAGAAACTTTTACATCCAGTGTAGAATTTTTCTGATTTTACTGGAGGGTCAAAAAATTCTGATATTTTACACATTTTTGATATGAAAATTCTCTGTGTTTTCCTATTTTTTCAGAATTTTTAGACATAGGGAAATATGGATTTCATTCAGATCCTCACAGGCTGTTCTCTTTTTGACAAATTCTGTTTTGCATGCATAGTTTGCTTGTTTTAGTGTTTCCATAGCTTATATTTAGTGGTATAAATTATGGGAATGATAGAATACAGTAGGTATTATGTGAAAAAATTATGAATATTTTCTTGACAGTAGCTAAGTGAATGATCTATCATTATTACACTAACCCATCTCACGAAGTTCTGTTAAGTTTTGCGTGATTGAAGTTTTCAAGTTTTGGGTGAGACACCGATATGAGGAGAATAAGGAGTGGTAAGACCCTAGGCTTGGGGATTCTCAAGGCACCCCAAGGTAATATCCAAGGAAGAGTCAAGCGTCTAAGCTTGGGGATGCCCCGGAAGGCATCCCCTCTTTCGTCTTCAACACTATCGGTATATCTCACTAGGATCTACGTTTTTATTCGTCACATAATATGTGTTTTTCTTGAGCGTCATTTTATTTTGTCAAACTTTGCTTGCTGTTATTTATAATCTTGTTTTTCAATAAAAAGTTCCAAGAATTGCCTTTTAGGATGCTTGAATTACATGTTTGATATGTGTTGTGTAAAAACAGAAACTTTTGCAGTAGTGTTTGAATTTTCATATTTTACTGGAACGTGGAAAGTTTTTGAAAATTTGAAACAGTATTTCATATAAATTATTTATCATGTCCTAAATTTTCATAATTTTTAGAGATACTGAAGTGCACTTTGTAAATTAATTGCTACAGACTGTCCTGTTTAGACAGATTGTTGTCGTAGTTTCGTTATGTACTTCTCCTATAGTTTTCATGACTTGTTTGGTAGATATAAGTTGTGGAAATGATAGTATACAGTTGATAATATTTTAAAATTATTATGCAACTTGTCTTGTCAGTACATAAAGAGTTGATTTATTCGTATGTGCACTAACCTATCTCACGAGTTCTTTTCAAGTTTTGTGTGGATGAAGTTTTTGAGACCTAGGTGATACGTGATATGAGAAGAATTAACGAGACACAAAAGTTCAAGCTTAGGGATGCCCAAGGCACCCCAAGTCAATATTACAGGAAGTCTTAAGCATCAAATCTTGTGGATGCTACGCATCCCACCTCTCTTCATCAACAATTATCGATTAGTCTATGTTGAGCCTATTTTTTTATTCGTTCACATGATATGTGCTATTCTTGGAGTGCCATTTTTGTTTAGTTTGCTGTTTTAAATAAATCTTAGATCTGGAAATATTTATTGATAGAGAGTCCTCACATAGCTACTTAATTGTTTGACTACTCATTGATCTTCACTTATATCTTTTTGAGAGTAGTTTGATGTTCACTCTTGCGCTTCACTTTTATTCTAAGAGTAAATTGTGAATGAATGAAGTTTTATAAATCTGAAATTATCAATGTGCTTTTTGCTTAGTAGTAGTTTTACATTTGGTTTAGAAAGTAATCTATTGAAGTTTGAAATCACAATATTGGTCATACAAGAAGTTCATGAATGATTAGTATAAGAAAGAGAACTTTCACATACAAATATATTATCTTGGACATATTTTATGATTATGAATACCCATTAAGTATTTTCAACCTTGATCAAATAGTTGAAGTTGGACAAGGAAGACAACATAATGGTTATGTTTGGGTATATTTGCATAGAAGTTATATTTTTATGGATCCTCCAATATGTGGTGCTTCTTTAGAACCTTTTGCTAGACAAAACTTCGTACTAAGTAGAGATACTTCTTGTGCATCCAAATCTTTGAGCCAAGTTTCTTCTTTGAGAGTCCACCATACCTACCTATATATGGTATTTCACTACCATTCCAAGTAAATTTGCATATGCCACCTCTAAACAATCAAATAAACATCTGTTGTTTGTGCTCGTACCACTCAAGAAGCGACGGGGCGGCCATTATTTTCCATGCTAAGTGGGTTATTCTCAAGATAAGTGTTTATTCACCTGTCATTGCATGAGAGAGGCTGGTAAAAAGGATGCCCAGCCCTGCATAATACAAAAATAAATAAACAAGAACTCCCGCTAGAAAGTTGATTGTTTGGAGGGCAACACTGGATTCGGCCAGCCATGGAATGTGTTCGTGGAGGGGGAGTAATATTTCAATTCTGTTTGGGAACCGCCAATAATGTGTTCAGCATGGAAGATATTGAAAACTCTGTTGTGACGTTGACAGGAAAAGTAGACCACTCAAAAATAAATTCATCTCTGTTTTAAAACAATGAGCTCTGGCACCTCTTCAAATCCCTGCTTCCCTCTCCGAAGGGACAATCCAATTACTTTTATGTTATTTACTTTTCATGTTGAGTCAACTTCTTATTCCAACCTCAATCTATTAACTGGCAAGCATCATGTGGTGGGGAAAGATCCAAACACATATATCCAGTCAAATATATTTGATCATGATTCATTATTGTTGACAATCACTACTACAGAATGGTCCAAAGACGACACATCAATCAGAGACCCTTCAACGAAACTGTGTGCGATGCATGAATCGCAAACGGTATAGTTCAAGCTCCGTCGCTAATGGCACGAACTGTGTGCGAAGGTGGATCCATCAAATACGATTCAGAAAGTAGTTGCGTGTGCGATCAACGGCAGATAGTTTGTTCTTATGAACCGTTTGTGATTAGCGAAGATAACATAAACGGTTAGCAAAACTACATACGTGTGTGAAGTACGACATACAGTTCACTCGGATAAACTGTGTGCGCTGATACAGCAGAACATAAATGATTCGGCATAACAAGATGTGTGCGATGTACAGCAAACAGGTGAGTAATGAGAATCGTGTGTGAACACCATAAATAACACATACGACTGGTGCTAATAACCTGTGTGTGTTGTGGGAAACGTTTGCTGGTATACAATTGTCAGTGATTGATGAAATCATCACCGACGGGTTTCGTAGTTTAGTCCGTGTGTACTGTGATTTTCTCTGTCTGCACAACATCTATGTTGTGCCTGCAGAACAACAACATATGTACTGATAAGAACATGATTGCATAAACAAAAAAGAACACAATGCAATTTCAAATATTGTATCACAAATACCAGCAATATTACAAGGTTCAAATTCCAGAATAAAAAGGCACAAATTCAAAGATTACAAGGTACAAACTAACATTAGAAATCAAATCCAATCTTCAGGATCCATGGGATGAAATATTTTAGCGAAGCGATCATCCACCGAGAAGTCATATATCGGCTCGATAGAATCGCTTCCGACTAATCTGTCATATGAACTTCCAAAGTGAAAATCAGCTTCTGCAGAGCCTTTTCCATTCCGCTGTAGACGCCTCCGCTGGTCAGTAAACCATCCATTGTGGCGCACTGAATATATTGCAAACCTCATTACCTTGAGCACCGTTGCTTTCTGAACAAAGAAACAGGCAAATTGAATCTCTGGATTGGTGCCTCGGTACTCGTTCAAAGTAATTTCTGTGAGATGGAATTCAAGGCATTCGATGTGATTGTTATATTTTGCCACCTTTTCCACTCCAAGTCCTGCTTGTATCTGCAAACGAAGACAACATATCAGTGCTTAGATGCAATATTGAACACTACGGGCCTCTTTGATTTGCATGATTTATAAAATACACTAATAGATTGACATGCCATCTTCGATCGTTCATGATTAACATCTAAAAAAATGTATAGTACATCTGTCATTGTAATCATGTGTAAAAGTACCAACAAATTGAACTCCATTGTGGTTAACAATTAACAGGAAAGGAACATCACCTCGACGTATAACTTCTCCGTGCACGGAAAGCATATAAGGAACTTAACAACTTCATCCAGATTGGGGCCGATAGATTGTAGTGCCAAGATCTTCACTGTGCGAAGAGACAATGCGAGGCTTGTGGGAATCATTTTCTGGATGACAGCCGAACATAGATCAACAAAAACTAGATAAAATGTGATGTACAATAATAAGAATGAGAAGAAGATTGTTGTACCTGAACGGGTATGGATCCAGCTGTAACAAGTTCGGAGAATTCAGCACACGAATAGCCCAACACTTTCAATTTTGGTGCGTCAATGACCCTGATTCTTGTTCGACCTTCTTTATCAAGTACAAACAATCTCTCTAGGAAAGGCGCATTCTCAATGACCATATCATGAAACTCCCCAACTGACAGCGTGTTGCGGCACCAGCCATGCACATAAATCGTACGGAGATTCGTCGTAGCGATGTGGAGGCTACTGAACCCAAACATCATCTGAAGACAAAGGTACTTGAGCGTTGTACAGCCGCCGAGCAGGTGCTACAAATCCGACTTCGAGATGCTGACGCCAATGAGCTCGAGGTGCTTCAGTTTAGGGAGATGAAGAGCATGCACGGCATTAATCTTAGTGAAAAGGCACTGGATGAACGTAGCGCGGCACAGCGTGGGTGCAAGGCGAGCGCCCATGTCCACCATCAAATTTGAGCTCCTCGAGCTGATCTAGGGTGGGGGATAAGAACCACTCGTGAAACTTGGGTTCGGCCTTGCAGTTTGAACGGAAAGTGCCGATGGAAAGGCGTCTGACTGGCGCAGTGTGCATGGCGAGGATGTGGGACAATGCGTCCAAGCATTTGCGATCGCCACTGCAGAGCTCATCGTCGTCGAGGAGGTCAAGGGGGGTGGAGTGCCATAGGGGGCGCCACCGCCTGGAGAAGATGGTGGTCTGCACGGCAGATTTGATGGGGAGGAGGGACATGATGGTTACCAACATCTCGTCAGGGATGCTGCTGATCAAGTCCACGCTCGCTGGAGTCTCGTGTGGTTCAGCCTCGACCCGCCCCCGCTTGTTGGCCCCCTCGTCGTCCATCGAGAAAGGAGGCGATCCTCGGTGGCGGCCCTTATAGATAAGACCGAAGGAGAAGGTGTAGCATTAATGGAGAACTTGGGAGAGAATAGGGCTGTGTGGGTGGAGGTCCGAGGTCAAAGGGCTTGATTCCCGATGAGCCAGCTGCGCCTACGCGGTGGACTGCTCGCACGCATCCCTTTGAGCCTGCGCGGCGGACTCCTCGCACGCGTCCCGTCTAATCAAACCTTTTGCCCACGTACGCCATCCCAAACGGTTTCTATAAACCATAAAGCGTTCCGTGCTTGGGAACTAAAACCATCAATAAATATTGAGCTTGTTTCCTTTCACATTCCAAATTACCACGCGCTAACTTTTTTCGCAAATCAGTTCATGCCTACAAAACCTAAACGTGTTCCCACTTAGCAGCTGTTTACTGTAGTGGGCTATAAAAACACAAACACGTCCTCGAAAATTACCGCACATTCCTCACCCCCGCCACCAAAAAAACGGGCCTTTCTTTGTTAGTCCTTCATTCCGTCTACCATGGCCGGTAGGAGGGGGGGTTTTGGGTCGACTTCGAGATATAACCATGGAAGAAAGACTAAGGCCGTAGAAGCAACCGAGAGGTCCTGCCGCCGCGCCGTGAAATCGCCAGAGAGCTCTAGCCACACCGCTTTGGCCGCAACAGAGATGTCGGGTTTCGCCGTGGAAGCCCGAGAGGAACTTTCGCGGAGAGGCGACGTCTCTCACAATCACAAGCGCATTCGCCTCGGAGGCGAAGTGGACGAGTTGGCAGTCGTGGATTCCTCAGCCAGCGGCGACATGCACGCTGAGCTCGATAGGAAGGACGCGATGATCGATGACTTGGTGAAGCTGCTGGAGAAGAGCGATTCCTCCGTTGACAGGGCGACCGGCCTCGTGGAGAAACTTATGGAGGAGAACGACGCCGGGAAGAAACTGCTCGAGAAGAAAAGTGCCTCGGAGGGAAGCTGAAAGAACTCGCCGAGGAACTTCTGGAAGAATTGGCTAAGCTCTACATCGAGCGCGAGGGGCTGCTAAAGGAATCCGTGGAGCGTGTGAAGGAACTTCATGCGTACGTGACGCAGAGCATCGACGCTCTCGAGCAAAGAGCCGGCACCATGGCCGCAATGCGGAAGATGTTGGATGAGAGGTGAGAGGAGATGGAGGTCATGGAGGCGATGAAGAAGGAGATTGAGGAACTCCGCGCCGAGCAATCCATGAATAATTAGATAGCAGCGGGCCAGATCGTTTTCTTTGTCTTCCTTCTTCAACCTCTCCCTTCTTCTTTTGCCCCTGTGTCTTTGGGGAGTTGCCGCTTGTGGCATTTTTTATTATCATGTATATGTAAGAGAATTATTATCCTTTGCCGATGCGAATTTTTTGTTATATTATTTTGTTCGTTTGTACTGTTATCATGAAACGTCAAAGTTCTCGGCGAGGCACGAACAAAACAGTGATCACAAGCAAATTAGTCCCTCCGTCCAGGCGCATTAACCATATGATAAATAGCGGGTCGGACGCCATTAATTCAAAAGTTGGGAGCGAGGCGAGTGGGAGGGGGGGTGAAGGTCAAAGTATCGCTTCCCGATGAGCATGCGCAGTAGACTCTCATGCGTACCGTCGAGCATGCATGGCGGATAGCTCTCACGCATCCTGTGAAGCCTGCGCGGCGAACAGCTCGCACGCGTCCCGTCGAGCCTGCGCGGCGGAAAGCTCGCATGCGTCCTGTCATCAACCTGCAGCTACACGCACGGCACCCCCATAACAAGTACTCCCTTCGTTTTTTTAGTTAGCATATAAAATTTGGTCAAATTCAAAATTTGTAAAGTTTGGCTACTTTATAGGAAAACTATATAAATATTTATAATTTAAAATGAATATTATTAGATGCATCGTCAAATTAACTTTCATACTATATAACCTAAGCATTGTAGATGTTGATATGTTTTTGGTATAAATTTAGTCAAACTATGTTTAGCTTGACTTTGACCAAATCTTATATGCGAAGTAAAAAGAAATGGAGGGAGTAAAAAATTTGGACGCGTGGCACCAAATGATTATCATACAAGTTTTGTATTTACGGGAATTCAATAAACCAATATTATCATACAAGTTCCGAATTTATGGGGATTTAAAAGCAATGTTTCTCAACATTTGCGTCGTAGTTACGATGCCGAGATGTTTTTAATCATTGCATGGGACCTAAACAGGGGCCCAAGGACATATAAATGATTTTGTAACCCATTTTGGTGCCATCGAGCATGTGCTTGTAGTTCAAATTTGAATATGCACATTAAATGGATATAGAAAAGCTCAATTAATGTATAAAGGGTCCCAAACGAGCCGTGAATAATTCCACATTTTAGCATTGCACTTGTATTAGTCTATGTTGCATGTAGAAAAAATATATATGTGTAAGAAGAGACATCGACAGTCGTTCCCTCCACAGAGGTGACACATGTTCCGTATCGAAAGAACGATGGTTCTTGAGAGAAGTTTTGGTGTGCAAGAGACTTGTCCCAAAGTGGACAAAAAATTATCATGTTGTATAAGTGTCGTGTCATGACACCAGGGTAAGTTTCAAGAATTTCAGACGAGGTTTGGATTTATGATGATTTAAAAACCAAGTTTCTCAATGTTTTTGGCCTTGACTCCGAGATGTTTGTAATCCATTCACGTTCATTGCATGGGACCTAAACAAGGAACCCAAGGACACAAATATATTTTTTCAACCCATTTTGGTGACACGAAGCATGTTCTTTTAGTTCAAATCTGAATTATGCACATTAAATGTCTAGAAACTTAATTAGTGTAGTATACAAAAAACTAAACGAACCATGAATAATTTAAAGCAGTTCTATACGCCCATCTGAAGCTCGTGCGTGTGTAAGCACGGCGTGCGCGTGTCGTGCTAGCTCGAGCTTCCTTCTTTCATAAGTTATCCAATTTGTATTAAAATGATATTCTATCCAACACGCTTCTCCCGCCACTCCCCCAATCGGTCTCCCGCCACTCCCCCTATCGGTCTCCCGCCACTCTCCCAATCGGTTTCCCGCCGAAGCGCCGGCCCCGTCATCAACCTTCTGGACGAGGAGGATGATACGGGGTAGGCCGGAGAGCACCCAAAAGCGGCATCGCGCCATTGAGCAAGAGCGAGATGTCATCATCAGCCCCCATGCTACCATCGCGCACGGTTTCTAGTACTACCAGAAACGTCTGTGATACGTATCTGGTCCCACCAGGTGCCCATTTGGGCGAGGCAACTCTTACCAACAAGGCGCAGCTTCCTAGCCCATAACCCAGTCGAACCGAACTCGGAAGTTAAGCGTGCTTTCGGTGGAGTAGTCAAGGATGGGTGACCGGTTGGGAAGTTGCTAGACTTTAAGGTTCATTTAGGCGGTGTGATACGATCACTATAGGCATAAATAAATGCGTGTAGTGATATGTCATTCCGGCTAAATAAATCTTGAGATCCTTATTTTGACATGATTTTCTTTTGTTGTTTTGAAAATGTCAAGGATCGATGACGTGTGTGTCTGTGTATTTGTCAACCAATGCCTGTGTGTGGACCATGTGCCTACATTGTGCGGTTTCCGACGACAAACCTATCGGTGGGCCCTTAGGGTCTGTCATGCCTTTTACTGACAACGCTCGAAGGCCAGATCCTTGTTTTGAAAATATCCATGATTTTTCTTTTGCTGTTTTGAAAATGTCAAGGATCGATGACATGTGTGTGTGTGTGTGTGTGTGTGTGTGTGTGTGTGTGTCTGTGAACCAATGTCTGTGTGTGGACCATGTGCCTACATTGTGCGGTTTCCGGTGACAAACCTATCGGTGGGCCCTTAGGGTCTGTCATGCCTTTTATTGACAACGTTGGAAGGCCAGTTCCTTGTTTTGAAAATATCCATGATTTTCTTTTGTTGTCTTGAAAATGTCAAGGATCGATGACGTGTGTGTGTGTGTGCGCGCGCGCGTGTCTGTGTGTGTGTGAACCAATGCCTGTGTAGGGACCATGTGCCTACATTGTGCGGTTTCCGACGACAAACGTATCGGTGGGCCCTTAGGGTCTGTCATGCCTTTTACTAACAATGCTGGAAGGCCAAGGATGGGTGACGATGTGTGTGTGTGTGTGTGCGCGCGTGTGCATGTGTGTGTGTGTGTGTGGGTGGGTGTGTGTGTGTGTGTGAACCCATGCATGTGTGTGGACCATGTGCCTACATTGTGCGATTTCCGACAACAAACCTATCGGTGGGCCCTTAGGGTCTGTCATGCCTTTTACTGACAACGCTGGAAGGCCAAGGATGTGTGACGATGTGTGTGTGTGTGCACGTGTGTGTGTATGTATGTGTGTGTGTGCGCGCGCGCGCGCGTGTGTTTGTGCGTGCGTGCGTGCGTGTGTGTGTGAACCCATGCCTGTGTGTGGACCGTGTGCCTACATTATGCGGTTTCCGACGACAAACCTATCGGTGGGGCCCTTAGGGTCTGTCATGCCTTTTACTGAACGCTGGAAGGCCAAGGATGGGTGACGGTGTGTGTGTGCGCGTGCGTGCGTGCGTGCGTGTGTGGGTGTGTCTGTGTGTGTGTGTGCGTGCGTGCGTGCGTGTGTGTGTGTGTGTGTGTGTGTGTGTGGACCATGCATCCATTGTGCGGTTTTTGACGACACGCTTATATATGGATGGGTCAATATATATCATCCATTTGACTGACAATGCTGCAACGTCACCCTGCTACGTGTCATGTGTGTGTGGGGGGAGGGGAACAATATATATACGTCCATAACGACCTAGCTAGGTAGTATATATATAACCAATCTTAAGGGGGGTATATATGCCGAGTTATCTCAGCTAGGGGGGTATATAACCAATCTTAAGGGGGGTATATATATACGTTCATAAGTATGTTGTTAGTTCAAGTAAGAACATCACCTTAGCACCGGTCCACCCACATATCAAATTATCAAAGTAGCGAACATGAATCAAACCAACATGATAAAAGTGACTAGACGAAATTCCCGTGTACCCTCAAGAACACTTTGCCTATTACTAGTGATTGTTCTGGCCTGTCCTTTGCCTCAAAAGGATTGGGCTACCTTGCTGCACCTTGTTTACCATTAACGTTACTTGCTCGCTATCAATTATCTTGCTATCAAACTATCTGTTACCTACAATTTCAGTGCTTGCAGAAATTACCTTGCTGAAAACCGCTTGTCATTTCCTTCTGCTCCTCATTGGGTTCGACACTCTTACTTATCGAAAGGACTACGATTGATCCCCTATACTTGTGGGTCATCAAGACTCTTTTCTGGCGCCATTTCCGGGGAGTGAAGCGCTCTTGGTAAGTGGAATTCGGTAAGGAAAAATTATACTACGTGCTGAAATTTATTGCTACTTGCTACTATGGAGAACAATCCTTTGAGGGGTTTGTTTTGGGTATCTTCACCTCGACCGGAACCACAATTAGTTACCCCTCATCCTACAGCACCTACTGAAAATGTTACTTATGAAATTCCTTCGGATATGCTAGAACAACTGCTTGCTAAACCTTATGCAGGAGATGGAACTGAACATCCTGATATGCATCTTTTATATGTGAACGAAATTTGTGGATTATTTAAGCCTGCAGGTTTACCCAGAGATGAAGTTAAGAAGAAGGTTTTCCCTTTATCTTTGGAGGGAAAAGCATTGACATGGTATAGGCTATGTGATGATCTTGGATCGTGGAACTAGAATCGTTTGCAATTGGAATTCCATCAAAAGTTTTATCCCATGCATCTAGTTCATCGTGATCGGAATTATATATATAATTTTTGGCCTCGTGAAGGAGAAAGTATCGCTCTATCTTGGGGGAGGCTTAAGTTAACGTTATATTCATGCCCCAATCATGACATTCCGACATAATGATCAATCCATGCTCGATACTTCTTGTGTTGGTTCTTATATGATGAAGACTATTGAATTCAAGTGGGATCTCTTAGAAAGAATTAAATGCAACTCTGAAGATTGGGAACTCGACGAAGGTAATGAGTCAGGTATAATGCTTGAATTTGATTGTGTTAAATCTTTTATGAATACCGATACTTTTCACAAGTTTAGCACTAAATATGGACTTGACTTTGAGATAGTAGCCTCTTTCTGTGAAGCATTTGCTACTCACGTTGATCTCCCTAAGTAGAAGTGGTTTAAATATCATCCCCCTATTAAGGAAGAAATTAAAGAACCGGTCATAGCGAAAGAAGAAACCATCTTTTACAATGTTGATCCAGTTGTGCCTAGCGCTTATATTGAAAAACCACCTTTCCCTGTTAGGATAAAGGAACATGCTAAGGTATCAACTGTGGTTCGTAAGAGTAATATAAGAGCACCTAAACCCCCTGAGCAAATTAAAGTAGAACCTAGTGTTGCTATGGTTAAAGATCTCTTGGTATAAAGTATTGATGGGCATGTTATCTACTTTTGTGACGAAGCTGCTAGAATTGCTAGACCTGATGAAAAAGATAAACATAGACCCATAGAAGGCTTGCCTGTTGTCTCGGTTAAAATAGGAGATCATTGGTACCATGGTTTATGTGATCTAGGCGCTAGTGTGAGTGCTATCCCTTTTACCTTATACCAAGAAATTATGGATGAAATAGCACCTGCTGAAATGGAAGACATTGATGTCACTATTAAACTTGCTAATAGAGACAGTATCACACCACTTGGGATTGTTAGAGATGTTGAAGTCTTGTGTGGGAAAGTAAAATATCCTACTGATTTTCTAGTCCTTGGTTCCCCACAAGATGACTTTTGTCCCATTATCTTTGGTAGACCTTTCTTGAGCACCGTCAATGCTAAGATAGATTGTGAAAAACAAACTGTCGGTGTCAGTTTCGGTAATGTGTCTCATGATTTTAATTTTTCCAAGTTTAGTAGACAACCCCGTGATAAAGCGTTATCTAGTAAGGATGAAATAAATGGTCTTGATTCTATTGCTGTGCCCCCTACTGATCCATTAGAACAATATTGGCTCGACCATGAAAATGATATGCATTTGCGCGAAAGAAATGAAATAGATCAAATTTTCTTCGAACAACAACCTCTCTTGAAACACAATTTCCCTATTGAAACCCTTGGAGGTCCTCCTCCACCTAAAGGTGATCCTATGTTTGAATTGAAACAATTGCCTGACACTTTGAAGTATGCTTATCTTGATGAGAAAAAGATATATCATGTTATTATTAGTGCTAACCTTTCAGAACATGAAGAAGAGAGATTATTGAAAGTTCTAAGGAAGCAACGGGCTGCTATTGGATATACTCTTGATGATCTTAAGGGCATTACTCCCACTCTATGTCAGCACAAGATCAATATGGAACCTGATGATAAACCCGTTGATCACCAACGGCGATTGAATCCTAAGTTGAAAGAAGTGGTAAGAACTGAAATATTAAAGCTTCTGGAAGCAGGTATAATCTATCCCATAGCTGATAGTAGATGGGTGAGTCTCGTTCATTGTGTCCCTAATAAAGGAGGTATTACCGTTGTTCCCAATGATAAGAATGAACTCATTCCACAAAGAATTGTCACTGGCTATAGAATGCTAATTGATTTTAGAAAATTAAATAAAGCTACTAGTAAATATCATTACCCTCTACCGTTCATTGATCAAATGCTAGAGAGACTATCTAAGCACACACACTTTTGTTTCCTAGATGGATATTCTGGTTTCTCTCAAATACCTGTGTCACAATCTGACCAAGAGAAAACTACCTTTACTTGCCCTTTCGGAACCTATGCTTATAGACGTATGCCTTTTGGTTTATGTAATGCACTTGCTACCTTTCAAAGATGTACGACTGCTATATTCTCTGACTTTTGTGAAAAGATTGTGGAGGTTTTCATGGATGATTTTTCCGTTTACGGAACTTCTTTTGATGGTTGCGTAAGCAACCTTGGTCGAGTTTTGCAGAGATGTGAACAAACTAATCTCGTCTTGAATTGGGAGAAGTGCCACTTTATGGTTAATGAAGGCATTGTCTTGGGGCATAAAATATCTGAATGAGGTGTTGAGGTGGATAAAGCTAAAGTTGATGCAATTGAGAAAATGCCATGACCGAAAGATATTAAAGGTATTCGAAGTTTCCTTGGTCATGCTGGTTTTCATAGGAGGTTCATTAAATACTTCTCTAAAATTTCTAGGCCTCTTACTAATCTTTTGCAAAAGGATATCCCTTTTGTTTTTGATGATGATTGTGTGGAAGCCTTTGAAACAATCAAGAAAGCCTTAACCTCTGCACCTATCGTTCAACCACCTGATTGGAACTTGCCTTTTGAAATTAGGTGTGATGCTAGTGACTATGTTGGTGGTGTTGTCCTAGGACAAAGAGTTGATAAGAAATTAAATATTATCCATTAAGCTAGTAAAACTCTAGACAATGCCCAACGAAACTATGCCACTACTGAAAAAGAATTTTTAGCAGTTGTGTTTGCTTGTGATAAATTTAGATCTTATATTGTTGATTCCAAAGTCAATGTTCACACCGATCATGCTGCTATAAAATACCTTATGGAAAAGAAAGATGCTAAACCTAGACTCATTAGGTGGGTTCTCTTGCTTCAGGAATTTGACTTACACATCGTTGATAGGAAAGGAGCTGAGAACCCCGTAGCTGATAACTTGTCTAGGTTAGAAAATATTCTTGATGACCCACTACCTATTGATGATAGTTTCCCTGATGAATAGCTAGCTGCAATAAGTGTCTCACAACACAAACCTTGGTATGCTAATTATGCTAATTACATTGTTGCTAAATATATACCACCTAACTTCACATACCAACAAAAGAGAAAATTCTTTTATGACTTGAGACATTACTTTTGGGACGACCCACATCTTTAGAAAGAAGGAGTAGATGGTATTATTAGACGTTGTGTACCTGAGCATGAAAAGGAACAAATCCTACGGAAATGTCATTCCGAAGCTTATGGAGGACATCATACGGGAGATAGAACTGCTCATAAGGTATTGCAATCTGGTTTTTATTGGCCTACTATCTTCAAGGATGCTCGTAAGTTTGTCTTGTCTTGTGATGAATGTCAAAGAATTGGTAATATCGGTAAGTGTTAGGAAATGCCTATGAATTATTCACTTGTTGTTGAACCATGTGACGTCTGGGGTTTTGATTATATGGGGCCCTTTCCTTCCTCTAATGGGTACACTCATATTTTGGTTGCGGTTGATTATGTCACTAAGTGGGTAGAAGCTATTCCAACTAGTAGTGCCGATCACCACACCTCCATTAAAATGCTTAAAGAGGTTATCTTCCCGAGGTTTGGAGTCCCTAGATATTTCATGACCGGTGGTGGTTCACATTTTATCCATGGTGATTTCCGTAAGATGCTTGCTAAATATGATGTTAACCATAGAATTTCATCACCCTATCATCCTCAATTTAGTGATCAAGTTGAACTTAGCAATAGAGAAATAAAATTAATATTACAAAAAATTGTCAATAGGTCTTGTAAGTATTGGTCTAAGAAATTAGATGATGCACTTTGGGCCTATAGAACAGCTTATAAAAATCCTATGGGTATGTCTCCATATAAAATGGTGTATGGGAAAGCTTTCCATATGTCTCTAGAACTAGTACACAAAGCATTTTGGGCAATTAAAGAACTCAACTATGATTTCAAACTTGCCGGTGAGAAGAGGCTATTTGATATTAGCTCACTAAATGAATGGAGAACCCAAGCGTATGAGAATGCCAAGCTATTCAAAGAAAAAGTAAAAAGATGGCATGACAAAAGAATCCAAAAGCAGGAATTCAAAATAGGAGATTATGTTCTTTTGTTCAACTCTCGTTTAAGATTTTTTGCAGGAAAGCTTCTCTCAAAATAGGAAGGACCATATATTATCAAAGAGGTTTATCGTTCTGGAGCTATCAAGATTTATAACGCCGAAGGTACTAACCTGAAGGTGGTCAATGGACAAAGAATTAAGCATTATATCTCAGGTACGCCTATTAACGTTGAAAGCAATGTTATCCAAACCATGACACTGGAGGAACACATAAAAGAAACCTTCCGGAACACTCCAGAATACTTAAAAATAGGAGGTATGTGATACGGTAAGTAAACGGACTCCGAAAAATCCGTAAAAATATTTTTTGTCAGTTTTGGAATATTTTAGAATTTTGGAAATAAAAAAATAAAACGGAAGGTGATCGAGGTGAGCACGATACACCAGGGCGCGCCAGGCACCCTTGGCCGCGTCCTGGGGGGTTGTACCCAGCTCGGATGCCTTCCCGACTCCGTTTTCCTTCCAAATACTTGTTTCCCACGAATAAAAATTCTCTATATATACCCCCGACTATTTTGAAGACCACATCGCTGAAAAATTCTCTGTTCCTGTTTCTTGTTGTTTCCCTGACAGGTCTGAGAATATGTCGTCTCAAGATTCGGAAGGATAGAGCCATGTTGATCCCATGTTCCAGACCCGAAGATCTTTAGGGAAATTTACCCCTATGGACCTCGGAGGAGGAAGAAGATGCTACCATGCAGGAAACAAAAGATGACAGCTCTGAGGAAGAGGATGATCCATTGCCTCAACCTAGAGATATGCATGTGGAATTCAAGAAATCAAGCCTCCCTAGAAGATATAAACCTAAGGTCCAATTTATCCCGTCTCGTTTTCTGTAGGAAAGCAAGAATGCCCTATGCCAAAGGATATTAAAGCTTGAGCTGGAGAATGATGACCTAAGGGAGGAAAACTTTATGCTTAAATATAAGTTGAAGAAGAAGGCTTCATCAACACCGCCACCTTCTTCATCACCTACACCAAAGGAGACTTGAACACACGGGAATGGGAACTCCCCTTGGCTTGAGCCAAGCTTGGGGGAGGTGCCCCGGTATCATATCACCACCACTTTTATTCACCTTTACCTATTTTAGTTTGATCTTTAGTTTCCCTTTGCTATAGTTGAATAAAAGTTTAGTATGATATGTTTTCATGTGTTAGTTTCGTGGCCTATCTATCTATGTAATCGAGTGAAAGTTATATAATAAAGTTTAGTTTGAGTTTTTGCCTCTCTACTTTCTTGTTGCAATCAAATAAAGGAAAAGAAACAAATGAAAAGAATCATATGCTAATCTTATGGTGAGTGATGAAATCACATAAGGAAAAGTATAAGTAGTAAAATTTATTAGAGATTGACAAACATAGCATTGGTCAATGATGCAATTCATGAAAGAATTAATAAAGGAACAGAACATTCACATGCAAATACACTATCTTGGACATATTTTATGATTGTGAGCCCCCATCAAATATTATATGTCAAAATTGTTGACGTTGGACGAGGAAGACAATGTAATGATTTATGTTTGTTCATATCCACATAGAAGTTATATTGTCATAGATCCTTTAACATGTGGTGCTTGCCCAATATCTTTGCTAGCCAAAAATTCCGCACTAAGTAGAGATACTACTTGTGCATCCAAAAAACCTAAACCAAACTCTTTCTTTGAGTGTCCACCATACCTACCTATGGATCGAGAAAGATCCTTCAAGTAAGTTGTCATCGGTGCAACAAGGCAATAAAAATTGCTTCTAAAAGTGTTTTGATCAATTAGTGTAAGAGAAACTTGAGCGTTATACGAACTTATGATGGCAAAGTAATAAAAGCGACAGACTGCATAATAAAGGTTGCTATCATAGGGGGCAATATAGCGTGACATTATTTTACATTAAGGGATTGGGCATACAAACCAATAAGTGCATGACAACCTCTGCTTGCCTCTGCGAAGGGCCTATCTCTTACTTTTGTGCACTTACTTTTATGCAAGAGTCAAAGTATTCTTCCCTATTCCTTTTTACTTTTTCTTTTGCAAGCATGATGTGGTGAGGAAAGATCTAGGCACATATATCCAATTGGATATGGGTGGGCATGACTTATTATTGTTGACATCACCCTTGAGGTGAGTAAGTTGGGAGGCAAAACTATAAGCCCCTATCTTCCTACGTGTCCGGTTGAAACTTTTTGTTCATAGGTATGACGTGAGCATTAGCAATCATAGAAGACTAAATGATGGTTGAGTATGTGGACTTGCCAAAAGGCTCCTACATGAGACCCTTCCTGAAAGTATGATGAATTGTAGTTGCAAAGTTGACTGAGAACATAGTTTGTTCGTTTTCAATAAGGTTCATGCTTCATACTTCTATGTTGTGATGAATTGTTACTTGTTCATGAGAAGCTTTATGATAAAAATGTATTGAAATAAGTTCTTATGTTAGAGTTTGTTGCTGCTATGTTAAGAAGCATGATGCTTCTATGCCCGTATTTTGTTTTTATCGACACCTCTCTCTCAAACCATGTGGACATGCTTTTCGATATCGGCTTTCGCTTGAGGACAAACGAGGTCTAAGCTTGGGGGAGTTGATACGTCCATTTTGCATCATGATTTCCTATTGTTATTTACTCTCTTTTGTTGAATAATAATGCTTTGGGGAGTGATTCTAATGCCTTTTCTCTCATAATATGCAAGGTTTACACGAGGAGGGAGAATACCGGCAGGTGGAATTCTGGACCCAAGAAAAGCACGTCAGAGATACCTATTCTGCACAACTCCAATGAAGCTGAAATTTTACGGAGATTATTTTTGCATTTAATAAAAAATACTGGATCTGAAAACCACCGGAGGGGGCCTCCCAGGTGGGCACAACCCACCAGGGCGTGCCAGGCCCCCCTCGGCGCGCCCTGATGGGTTGTGCTCAGCCTGGCCCACCTCCGGTGCCCATCTTCTGGTATAAGGTCACTCTTGACCTAGAAAAAATAAGAGGAGGACTTTCGGGACGAAGCGCCGCCGCCTCGAGGCGGAACATGGGAAGGAGCACTTTTGCCCTCCAGCGGAGCGATTCCGCCGGGGGAACTTCCCTCCCGGAGGGGGAAATCGAAGCTATCGTCATCACCAACACCCCTCTCATCTTTGGGAGGCCAATCTTCATCAACATCTTCAACAGCACCATCACCTCTCAAACCCTAGTTCACCTCTTGTGTTCAATATTTGTACCGGAACCTCAGATTGGTACCTGTGGGTGACTAGTAGTGTTGATTACCTTGCGTAGTTGATTACTATATGGTTTATTTGGTGGAAGATTATATGTTCAGATCCATTATGCTATTTAATACTCCTCTGATCTTGAGCATGATTATTATTTGTGAGTAGTTACCTTTGTGCTTGAGGTCACAGGAGAAGTCATGTTGCGAGTAATCATGTGAATTTGATATGTGTTCGATATTTTGATGATATGTATGTTGTGATTCCCTTAGTGGTGTCATGTGAACATCGACTACATGACACTTCACCATTCATGGGCCTAAGGGAAGGCATCATTGTGGAGTAGTTATTAGATGATGGTTTGCTAGAGTGACAGAAGCTTAAACCCTAGTTTATGCGCTACTTCGTAAGGGGCTAATTTGGATCCACATGTTTAATGCTATGGTTAGACTTTGTCTTAATACTTTTCTCGTAGTTGCGGATGCTTGCGAGGGGGTTAATCATAAGTAGGTTGTTAGTTCAAGTAAGAACAACACCTTAGCACCGGTCCACCCACATATCAAATTATCAAAGTAGCGAACACGAATCAAACCAACATGATAAAAGTGACTAGACGAAATTCCCGTGCACCCTCAAGAACACTTTGCCTATTACTAGTGATTGTTCTGGCCTGTCCTTTGCCTCAAAAGGATTGGGCTACCTTGCTGCACCTTGTTTACCGTTACCGTTACTTGCTCGCTATCAATTATCTTGCTATCAAGCTATCTGTTACCTACAATTTCAGTGCTTGCAGAAATTACCTTGCTGAAAACCGCTTGTCATTTCCTTCTGCTCCTCATTGGGTTCGACACTCTTACTTATTGAAAGGACTACGATTGATCCCCTATACTTGTGGGTCATCACTGATCTCCTCCGCCTTGCGGTCATGGATTGGCGATCCTTCTACGCCATCGAGCCCCTTTTGTCATTTCTGAAGAAAACGTTCTACGGCGGTCGCTTGGGATCCTTAGCTCCAAAGTCACATCTCATCCACCAAGATAATGGCACACACTACGACTGTTATAAGGGGAAACGTCCCATCTGCGACATCAGGGAGCGCACCCTGGGCACCTAATATCCCAAGTGGAAGGAGCCCATCCATGACAAGTGAGGCAACATCCTGTGAGCAAATCATACCTTTTCTAGCTAGCCGTCTCGAACCCATTGTTGTAGTAGATTTTTCCATACGATAATCATGCAATGTTTAATTGAGCATTTGTCCAGTTGTCTAGCAGATGCCTTGATTTTATGTATCTGGTTGTTAGGTTGGTTGCATTGAGTATTTGTCCAGTTTTCAATGGCTATAGTTGGTTGTTATAGTGAGCATGAATGCCTTGTTTCTTTCAGTTATTCACAATGTGATGTTCATTATGTGCAAGTATGAACTGTGCAGTTCAATTTCATCAATACCACATGTTATGCCTGGTGTTGTTAACATGTGCCCTTAACTCCCGCTTTAAACATTTGTGCCTTGTTTCTCTGAATTTGGTTGTCAGGTTGGTTGCAGTGAGCATTTGTCTAGTTTTCAAGAAGATGCCTTGCTTTTCTGTATCTGTTTATTAGGTTGATTGCAGTGAGCATTTGTCTAGTTTTCAAGCAGACACCTTGCTTTTCGTTATCTGGTTGTTAGGTTGGTTCCATTGAGCATTTGTCTAGTATCAAATGGCTATATTTGGTTGTTATATTGAGCATATATGCCTTGCTTATTTCAATCAGATACCTCGTATACTTGGTTGATGTTAAGCCGGTTGTACTTATCATGACTTTACATGTACTTGCACAGGACAACAATGGGAGTGGCCAACGTTTTCCACCGAGGTTCTTTTCATCCCTCCGCTTATACTCCATCTGTTCCATCATGTAGTGCATATAGATTTTTGTGATGTATCTACATATACCATCTAAAATGTATACAATATGAAATTTTGTGATGTATCTAATGAAATGGAATTGCAATTCTAGATGTAAATGTTTTTCTCTACAAACTTGGTCAAAGTAAGTAAATGTTGACTTCTCAAAATGTTTATGGGCAACACATTGTGGAACTGATGGAGTAATATATTACACCATTCTGCAACTGCATTTTAGCTTCTAATATCGGCTTCTTGCTTGTAGGTACATATGTCTTAGGTAAAGATCCATTCCTGGACCCTTTTTGCATGTGGGGCAATGAAATATTCATGAACCAATATCAAGTTAGGAAACTGAAAATGATTGTTAGGGAAAAGAGACGAACAATGGCAATTAGACTATTTGTTTACACTCTATCCAACACAACAATGAGCTGTAGGATGGTAACTACGAACTCTGTAGGCTTCTATTAGTACTTCCCATAATGAGTTGTCACATAATAATGTCTGAATCCTTTTATTTTGAAGTGGTTCCCAAAGCAGTTTACTCAAGATTACCTCGCAAATATATCATCGAGACTACAGTTAGCATCGAGAAGTCGTAATGAAGACAGTGAAGGGTGGGCAGGCGGCCATCACTAGGGGCTGGCCTAGAGTCGTTCGCGCGTTAGGCATGGAGGAGGGCACATTATGGGCATTCCGCTGCACCTACTCCAGCAACCAGAATGTCTTTCGGCTCTCTCTTTACCGTCTTTAATACAACCTTGGTTCCTTCATTCTTTATTTTTCCCTTCTCTAGTGTTCCTTTTTTTTAGAATTGATGCTTATGTAATTCTTGAGTATATGTACATGTGAATCGAATTATGCATTCATTCTTAAACCTACATTTAAACATGATTCGGTATGAAATACATGAATTCCTACTTTCAAATTTAAATTATGTGAATTATGAATAAAGGTATTCAATTAGGGGCAAATCATGCTCTACAGGCCATTACAATGCACATAGTTTGATAAAGCAAAACGTCTGTGATCAACTTCAACATCACACACGTTTCTCCATTCACGGCGTCTGCGATGAGTCTCGTCCTCGCACACAGTCAGGCGAGAAAGAACGTGTACGATTAATGACACCAGCGTTTGTGCTAGTCTCCTTATCACACATGATTTCGTATTATGAACTATGTATGATATCGTGCCCATGGTAAACGTTGGTCAAATAAGAACGCATGCGATAGGCCTTCATCCGACACAGTTAGTCTGGATGACACGTTTGGGAAGTAAGGATCACACGTTTGGGACATTTTGTAAATAAAAAACGCTTATGAAAAACGCCGCATGTGGGATAGATTCAACCTTCGCATGCGGTTTTATAATGACAAACCTCTTCACTCTTATATCATATCACAGACGGTCATGGTGGAACTAAATGTGTGTGATAGCCCCCTTATCATACATGCTTTATAATCGTGAACTGTTTGCAATTCGTTGCACATCGTAAACGACGCGACACAGAATAGCGCGTGCGATGTTAGTGTGATCTCACATGAGTTGCAAGGATGAACCGTGTGGGAAATACACCATATCTCAAACGACTGCCCGGTGACCCTCGTTTGTGATAGATGCAGACATCCCATATGCTTAGTTTTGCGAAACGTTTGCGTTCGTTGGCCACCATCGCTGACGGGTTTGCCATATCGTGTGGGATGGACCCCCCTATCGCCCACACATGCAAGGTGACGGTTTACAACTACGTCGAGGAAAGGGGTTAAAAACCGTTTGTATAGCACGGCGCTGCACCGGTGAATTATCTTTATGATAAGTATGTTGGGAGGCGAAACATTAAGCCCCTATCTTTCTATGTGTTTGATGGATATTGTTTGTTCTAAAAATATGCTTTTAGTATTAGCAATCATGGAAAACTATATGATAATTGAGTATGTGGAGCTCTTACTTAGACTTGTTGATGCATTGAAATTGTTTGATGACTAAAAGACATAGGTTGTTAAGTTTCAAGAGAATTCATTGTTTGAACCATGACATCTGAATTGATTGCTACTCTATCATGATGAGTTTTATTGGAAAAGTTGCTGGTTATGATGCTAGAAAAGTGACTGAAATTATCATCGATCAAACTTATATACTATGCTAGCATTCACACTTCATAAATTACTTCTTTTATCATTTACCTACTCAAGGACGAGTAGGAATTAAGCTTGGGGATGCTAATACGTCTCCAAAATATCGATAATTTATGAAATATTCATGCCATATTTGCCTATGTTTACAATACTTTTATATGGTTTTGATGCACTTTATATGATTTATTTACAACTAACCCGGACTGACGCTATTTTCAACAGAATTACCGTGGTGTCGTTTTGGTGCAGAAAATAAAAGTTCTCGGAATCGCCCAAAACTTTTTTATGATTTTTCTGGAGAAAATAAGAAATATTGGAGCGAAGAACCACCGGAGGGGAGCCACCTGTGGGCCACAAGCCAACCGGGTGCGCCCACCCCCCTGGGCGCGCCCTGATGGCTTGTGGGGCCCACGTGGCTCCGGCTGGCGTGATTCCAACGCTGAAAAATCCTATATATACAGAAACCTTCAAAAATTAACCTAGAACTTCTGCTCCATCACCGCAACTCTCTATATCGAAGAAAAACCCATCTGGAGGCTTTCCAGAACCCTGCCGAAGGGGAAAAATCATCACCGGTGGCCATCTTCATCATCTCAGCGGAGGCCATGACGAGGAGGGAGTAGTTCACCCTCAGGGCTGAGGGTATTTACCAGTAGCTATGTGTTTAATCTCTCTCTCTCTCTCTCTCTCTCTCTCTCTCTGTCTCGTGTTTTTGATATGGCACAATCTTGATGTATCGCGGGCTTTGTTAATATAGTTGGATCATATGGTATTTGTCCCTTGCTATCTTGTTGTGATGAATTGAATCTTTCCCTTTGAGATTTTGCTATGTTGGATTGAATATTGGATTTGAGATCACTTGATGTATGTCTTGGTACTCAACTTGAGGATTCCCGTGGTGACAATGGGGTAATCTATGCATAGGGGTTGAGACACGATCTTGTCCTACCTTCTCTGATAGAAATCTTGGGGGTACTCTTTGAAATTCTTTGTGTTGGATTGAATATGATGAATCCGAAATTGTTTGATGCATGTCGAATAATTAACCCACGGATACTTGTGGTGACATTGGAGTATCTAGGTGACATTAGGGTTGATTGATATGTATCATAGGTGTTATTTTAGTACAAACTCTAGGGCTATTTGTGATACCTATAGGAATAGCCCAATAGATCGATCGAGAAGGGTAACTTTGAGGTGGTTCTACTACCTACAACAATTTCATCTTATGTTCTCTGCTATTTATGAACTTTGGAGTGATTCTTTGTTGCACGTTGAGGGATGATCATATGATTCTATTATGTTAGCATTGTTGAGAGATTGCACTAGCGAAAGTATGAACCCTAGGCCTTATTTCCAAGCATTTATATAACGTTTTGCTCGCTGTTTTTCACCTGCTACCTTGCCGTTTTTATATTTTCAGATTACAAAACCTATATCTACCATCCATATTGCACTTGTATCACCATATCTTTGCCGAACTAGTGCACCTATACAATTTACCATTGTATTGGGTGTGTTGGGAACACAAGAGATTTCTTGTATTTGATTGAATGGTTGTTTGAGAGAGACCATCTTCATCCTACACCTCCCACAGATTGATAAACCTTAGGTCAACAACTTGAGGGAAAGTTGCTGCTGTCCTACAAAACTCTATGCTTGGAGGCCCAACACGAGTCTACAAGAATAAAGTTGCATAGTAGACATCAATGACTGTGACCGAGTGCTCTTGGAAGTAATGAACCACCTTTTTTCATAGTTAGATAGATCCCATAAACCATTTTTTGGTAATGTGAGTACCTCTGTTTGGAAGGGGTTAAAACCTTTGAGATGTAGTAGACTGGTCGCTGGACTTTGAACGCCTTGCCCTACTCCTCACGTTCCACAGTGAGCACAGTGCTAAGCACTTGGTTTGTGGCCGCTATGAACAAGAGTAAAGGCTCTTGGCTGCTCGGAGCAGCAAGCATCGGCTGGGTGGAAAGCAGAGCTTTAGGTTCCTGGAATGCAACCAACGCTTCATCTATCCACTCGAACTTGTCCGTTTTTTCATGATTCGTTACAGAGGCAGGGCCTTCTTGACGAGTCGTGAAATGAATCTTCTCAAGGCTTCCAGACAACATGTGAGCCTCCGTAAGTCATGGTAACATTTTGGTTGCTTCATTCAGACAATAGCGCCGATCTTATCAGGGCTGGTATCGATTCCACGTTCAAAACCGAGGAAACCAAGTAATTTGCCTGTTGGGACCCCGAATGTGCACTTGGCTGGATTGAGCTTGATCCAAAAGCGATGCAGGTTCACAAAGTCTTAGCGAGGTCAGTCAGAAGGTCAAAACCTTTCCTGGACTTGACTACAATGTCATCCATGTAAGCCTCTACACTCCGACTGATCTGTTTTTGCAAACATTTTTGGATCATACGTTGGAAAGTAGCCCCGGCATTTTTTAGTCCGAATGGCACAGTAATGTAGCAGAAACACCTGAATGGGGTGATGAACGCTATTTTTGTTTCATCAGGTCCATACATTTGGATCTGGTGGTACCCGGAGTACGCATCCAGAAACAATAGATGCTCACACCCTGCAGTAGAGTCTACTATATGATCTATGCGGGGCAGAGGGAAGTGATCTTTCGGGCATGCCAGATTGATGTTCTTAAAATCAATGCACATCTGCAAAGAGTTATTCTCTTTTGGCACCATGACGACTTTGGCGAGCCACTCGGAGTGGTACACCTCTCGGTAAACTCGGCCACTAGGAGCCGAGCGATCTCCTCGCCGATTGCCTTGCGCTTCTCTATATAAGAGCGCCGCAGGTGCTCTTTGACAGGCTTGGACTTTGGGTCGACACGGAGTTGATGCTCAGCTAGTTTCCTGGGAATACCCGGCATGTCAGAAACTTCCTTGTGAAAATGTCCCAGTTCTCACGGAGGAGCTGTATGAGCTCGCCTTCCTATTTCCCGACGAGTGTAGTGGAGATGTTGGTCGGCACTGCCTCTGGATCAGTCGGATGGACGTTGATTGGCTTCGTCTCTCCGGCCGACTGGAAATCAAATTCCACAATCGGTTTCTTTGATCTGAGCAGCTCGGCCGTGTCCACCGTCTTCTTGTATTCTTCTAGCTCCGCCACTATAATTTGCTCGTCACCAATTTGAGAGCCCTTCTGTAGGCACTCTTCAGCTATCTTCATGTTGCCCGTGATGGTGATCACACCTCTCGGGCCTGGCATGTTAAGTTTAAGATACACGTAACATGGCGTGGCCATGAAATGTGCGTAGGCAGTCCTACACAGGATGGCATGATATGCACTGTGGAAGTCCACCACCTCAATGGTCTGGCATTCCTTCCGATAGTTTTTCTCACCACCGAACACCACATTTAGCCCGATCTAACCGAGTGATCTTGCCTTCTTCTCGAGGATTACCCCGTGGGATTGCATGTTGCTCTTACTCAGTAAGGACAGCAGAATTTCCGTCGCGTTCATGGTGTCGGTGTAGATGATGTTCAGTCTACTGCCTCCGTCCATGAGGACCTTGCGCGGTCGGACTCCGTTGACAGCCGGATCAACCACAAGCGCCTTCCGCCCGGGGTCGGAATGTGGAATGGGTGATCTGACTGATCGAATGTGATGGGCATCTTCGCTCAATCCAGATACTTGGTGACAGTCGAAACTGCCATGTCGACTTCTCGGTTTATAACCTTCAGTCGGCTTTTGCTTTCGACGTCTGCGAAGATCACCAAGACCTTCTGAACTTGAGGGTAGCCATCGTGCTTGCCTTCTTAGTCGTCTTCGTCCTCATCCTTTTCCTCGGAGGGCTCTTCCCGCATCTCCTGCTTGATCAATCGACACTTCTGAGTGGTGTGCTTTGGGAAAACTAGGTTGCCGTCTTCATATTTTTATGTATGAATATGGCATGGTTGATCCAGAACATTGCTCTTAGGGGCATTCTTCTTCTTGGTGGCCCATTCCTTCTTCTGCTTCTGCTTCCCGTTGCTTTTGCCCTGTCCGGCTAGAGCCGCAGCCTTGGACTTGACAGCTTGGTCAGCTTTCCGCTTCTGTTTCCTGTTGGAGTTATTTTCCGACTGGTGGGCTTCACTGGTCCGCCCTTTTCCATTCCTCATCCGGTCCTCTTCCTCTCCATTGGCGTATCGATTGGCCAACTCCATCACTCGACTTCAATATGAGCTCTCGATACTTCACTTCGGATCGAAAGGCGCAGATCGCCTGATGCTCAGTGACGCTCCCCATTGAATTGTGTAGAGTGGTCCAACGCTGAATATACTCATGGAGAGTCTCGTTGCTCTTATGGACAGTGCTAGAGTTCGGTCAGTCCACCCAGCCACTTGTAGGTGCCTTAAAATCTTTTGACGAACACTCGGGCCAAGTCTTCCCAGTAGTAGATGCTACCAGCGGGGAGTTGGTTGAGTCAGGCTCTTGCGGGCCCCTCCAACATCGGAGGAAGGTGCTTCATCGCAACATAATCGTTGCCTTCGCCGATCTGGACGGCCACTCGGTAGTCCTCCAACCAAGTTTCTCGCTTGTACTCGCTGTTGAATTTCGACACCCCTGATGCCAACCTGTAGTTGGAGGGGATGTCGGCTTCCTGAATGAATCTGCTTAAACACTCGAGGCCAAAGGCGATGGAGCCACTTGTCCTTTTTCTGTTAGCCCGGGCCCTATTGACCAGGTTTTGGGTAAGGATGGACCGTGCGTTCTGTGGGGGATCTTGGAAGTCATCGTCGGAGTCCCATTGACGGCACTCACTCAACGGACGAGTGGGGCTGCGTAGGACTGGTGTCCATACGCGACGTCCCTCGGAGGGGGCGACCGAGTGCGACGTAGATCATCACGCCGCCGTGGGGGAGTGATCTGATCATGCTTCCTATCTTGGTACAGATACCTTGGTGGGGGAGAGCATTGACGCCTTCCAGTCGCAGTCGAAGAGTGAGCCGACTGCACCGTGTCCTCCCGGACAGACTTGATGTGGATATAGTTCTGGGACTGAGACACAAACATATTCTGAGCCATGGCGGTCTTCAGGAGCGCCTGGATCTACCGAATGCCCTCTCCTACTGCGGAACTAGACGACTGGATGGATTCGGCTATTCGCGTTGCTCCGGCCAAGTTCTCAATGGAGTGCGCATCACTTGGTAATTTAGCGGACGGTCGTTCGGAAACAACTGCCGGCGATTTCGACTGGAGCTCGGCTGATACCGAGAGGCCCGGTCGTCGAGTGACTTCTGTAGCCGCTCGAGTCGCTTGCGCTCAGCCAGAGTGGCCAGGCGCATGGCTGAGAGTGCATATGCTCCCTTGGAGGTTTTGATAATTCATGACAATATACATTGTCTCTTGGACTAATAGTTTTACCTAGTTTATTTCAGATGAAATCCACAGAGAAGATTGGACATGGAATGTGTGGAGAATCCCCAAGGAGAGAAGAAGAAGAAATGGAATAGGATTGGTAAAATCAACAAACTTGAAGACTCTACATTTTACTTTATGTGAGAAATCACTTTGAGTCCATAGGAAAGCCAATACAATTAAAAGTGGATGAGGTGTTTATGATGATCTTGTTGCTCAAGTGCTTAGAGATTAGCCACCAAAAATACACAGAAAATTCTCCATAAATATTCTGTCCAAAACCAAATAACCAAAATCGGTGCCACCAACTATTTCCATTCGGCCCTACCGAGTTTTGCCTCAGACAGATCCTAAGCCAAACCCTAGCATCTTGGTACCACCAAGTGTTGAGAATCGGACCAACCGAGTTTTGGACCAACTCTCTGGTTAGCTGTTTTCAGGAATCGGTACCATTGAGTTCTGAGAATCAGAGAAACTGAGTTTTTGGACCAACTCTCGGTTAGTTGTTTCCAAGAATAGGTACCACCGAGATTCATATATCGGTTTCACCGAAAACCCTAAAATTGCCACATTTTTCACTAGTCGATACAACCGAGTTGGGAAATAATGTTGTAACGGTTGGATTTTTCGTAGAGGAAGCACTCAGAACACACTTAAACTTGTCCCATCCATTTTTCTGAGAGAGAACCACTTGCTAATGTGTTGAGATCAAGACCTTCCACTCCAACCATATGAATCTTGATTGCTAGCCTCCCCAAGTTGCTTTCCACCCAATCAACCCCTTCTACCAAGTCAAATCTGGGAGAGAGTGATTGTGTGTTTAAGAGACTATCTTTTGAAGCACAAGAGCAAGGAGTTCATCATTGTTACCACATATATTACCTTTTGGAGGGTGGTGCCTCCTAGATTGGTTAGGTGTCACTTGGGAGCCTCCTTCTTCGTGTTGTGGAGTTGAACCCAGAACTTTGTACGGGCAAGGAGATCGCCTACTTCGTGAAGATCTACCCATAGTGAGGCTAGTCCTTCGTGGACGGAGGCCGTGATGGAATAGACGAGCACTACTGCAGGATGGTCCAAAGGCGACACATCAATCAGAGACCCTTCGACGAAACTCTGTGCGATCCATCAATCGCAAACGGTATATTTCAAGCTCAACCGCCAATGACGAAAACTATGTGCGATGGAGGAACCATCAAATTCGATTCAAAAAATAGTTGTGTGTGTGATGTCCCGCATACTGTTTGTTCTTATGAACTGTTTGTGATCATGGAATATAACAGAAACGGTTAACAAACTACATACTGATACGTCTCCAACGTATCTATAATTTTTTTATTGTTCCATGCTGTTATATTATCATTCTTGGATGTTTTATAATCATTTTATAGCAACTTTATATCATTTTTGGGGACTAACATATTGACATAGTGCCCAATGCGAGTTGCTGTTTTTTCCTTGTTTTTTACTTTGCAGAATATAAGTACCAAACGGAGTCCAATCGCCACGAAACTTTTTGGAGATTTTTTTTGGACCACAAGACAACTTGGGAGCCAAGGAAGCACCTGGGAGGAGGCCCGTGGGGCCCACGATACACCAGGGCGCGCTAGAGGCCCTCGACGCGCCCTGATGTATCGTGGGGCCCACGGAGGTCTTTTCCATCGCCTCTCAGCTCTATAAATCCTCGAAAATTCCAGAAACCCTAGAGGAGTCGGCAAAAAACACTTCCAGCTACCGCAAGTTCCAGAACCGCGAGATCAAATCTAACACCATCAGGAGGGGTTCATCATCCTCATTGGTGCCTCTCCGATGATGCGTGAGTAGTCCACCGTAGACCTACGGGTCCGTAGGCAGTAGCTAGATGGCTTTCTCTCTCTCTCTCTCTCTCTCTCTCTCTCTCTCTCTTTTGATTCTCAACACAATGGTCTCTTGGAGATCTATTTGATGTAATGACTTTTTGCGGTGTGTTTGTTGGGATCCGATGAATTTTGAGTTCATGATCATTTCTATCCATGAATATTATTTGAGTCTTCTTTGATCTCTTATGTGCATGATTACTTATAGCTTCGTATTTCCTCTTCGAATCTTTGGTTTAGTTAGGCCAACTAGATCGATTTTTCTTGCCATGGGAAGAGGTGCTTTGTGATGGGTTCGATCTTGCGGTGTCCTCTCCCAGTGACAGAAGGGGCAGCAAGGCACGCATGTATCGTTGCTATTAAAGATAACAAGATGGGGTCTATTCCTACATGAATAGATCTTGTCTACATCATCTCATCGTTCTTATTGCATTACTCCATTTCTCCATGAACTTAATACACTAGATGCATGCTGGATAGCGGTTGATGTGTGGAGTAATAGTAGTAGATGCAGAATCGTTTCGGTCTACTAATCTTGGACGTGATGCCTATATATTGATCATTGCCTTGGATATCGTCATGATTATTTGATCTTTTATCAATTGCCTAACAGTAATTTGTTTACCCACCTTGTGATACACTCATGAGAGTAGCCACTAGTGAAATCTATGGCCCCCGGGTCTATCCTTTTAATATTTTGCTTTCCGATCTATCTTTTTCCGCTTTTGTTTTCAGATTTATTATTCCAAAATCCCAAAAATACCTAGCTGCACTTTTTATTTGTATGTTCTATTTTGTGTTCTTGTCGATCTATTTATCCAATCTCATATAAACAAATCTATCTTTTTACCGTGGAGAGATTGACAACCTCTCTTACGCGTCGGGTTGCAAGTGTTTGTTCTTTGTGTGCAGGTACCGTTTACATAGTGTTGCTTGGTTCTCCTACTGGTTCGATAACCTTGGTTTCATAATTGAGGGAAATACTTACCGTAGTTGTGCTACATCATCCCTTCCTCTTTGGGGAAATACCGACGCAATCTCAAGCCACGTCACATACGTGTGCGTAGTGCGTCATACAGTTCACTCTGACAAACTATTTGCGCTGATCCAGGAGAACACAATCGAGTTAGCTTAAGATGGCGTGTGTGATACCCAGCAAACAGTTCATTCATCATAATTGTTTGGGAAGACCAATAATAACCCAAACGATTCATCCTGACAACCGTGTGTGTTGTGGGTACCCGGCAAATAGTTCATTCATCAGAATTGTGTGGGATGACCAATAATAACCCAAACGATTCATCCTGACAACCTGTCTGTGTTGTGGGTAGACGGTTGATATCCCACAAGTGTAGGGGATCGTTTGTAGACTTTTTCGATAAATAAGAGTGTCGAACCCAACGAGGAGATAAAGGTAGAACAAATATTCCCTCAAGTTCTATCGACCACCGATACAACTCTACGCACACTTTAACGTTTCCTTTACCTAGAACAAGTATGAAACTATTTTGTAGGTGAAAGGATAGTTTGCAAGAATAAAACTAGAAGTACTTTATGGGAATAAAACTACGAGTAAAATGCAAGATAGTAAAAGGTAGTTGTTTAGTAGAAAGCTTTTGTCAAACAAGAAGGTTATTTGTCCCTATGCAATTGATAACTAGACTGGTAATCATTCTTGGAATTTTATATGAGGGAGAGGCATCAGCTAACATATTTTCTCTACTTGGATCATATGCACTTATGATTGGAACTCTAGCAAGCATCCGCAACTACCAAAGATCATTAAGGTAAAACCCAACCATAGCATTAAGTATCAAGTCCTCTTTACTCCCATATGCAACAACCCACCTACTCGGGTCTGTGTATTCGGTCACTCACGCCACCCACCATAGGAAAATCATGAACACATTGCAACACCCTACAGCGGGGATCCCTCACGTTTGCGCGAGACGGAGGGCACCGTAGGACAGCAGCATAGTAAAATATACACTCGTACCAACCACGATCATCAATTAGCCCATAGGACAAAACGAATCTACTCAAACATCATAGGATAGCCACATATAATTGGGAAATAATATATGGAGTTCAGCACCATGTTTAAGTAGAGATTACAGCGGGGAAGAGAGGTGTTACACTGCTGCATAGAGGGGGGGAGAGTTGGTGTTGACGGCGGCAACGTTGTTGGAGTAGATCGCCGTCACGATGATTGCCCCGGCGGCGTTCCGGCGCCACCTGGAGAGAGGGGAGAGAGCCCCCCTCCTTCTTCTTCCTTGGCCTCCCTCTAGATGGGAGGAGAGTTCCCCCTCTTGTCCATGGCCGCCATGGCGGCGGAGGGGCAAGAGCCCCTCCGATATTGGATCTCCCTCTCTGTTCTCTTCTATTTCACGTTTCTCTTTTCTGCCCGAAAACCGTTTCTTATATTCCCGGAGATCCGTAACTCCAATTGCGCTGAGATTTTAACACGATTTATTTCCGGATATAAGCTTCCTTGCGCCCGAAGGAGAGCTCCAACCGACTTACGAGGTGAGCACAACCCACCAACCCGCGCCTGAGCCCTCGGTCGTGCCCTGGTGGGTTGTGGTGGATGTGGACCTCTTTTTGCGTTGATTCCACCTCCCAAAATTCACAAATATTCCAAAATAATTCTTCGTAAATTTTTATCGCGTTTGGACTTGGTTTGATATGGAATTTCTGTAAAAAACAGGAACTGGCACTGGGCACTGGATCAATATGTTAGTCCAATAAATCATATAAAATGTTGCCAAAATATGTGAAAGTTATATAATATTGACATGAAAAAATAAAAATTATAGATACGACAGAGACATATCAGCATCCCCAAGCTTAATTCCTGCTCGTCCTCGAGTAGGTAAATGATAAAAAGGATAATTTTTTGGTGTGGAATGCTGCCTAGCATAATCTTGATCATATATCTAATCATGGCATGAATATTAAGACACAAGTGATTCAAAGCAATAGTCTATAATTTGACATAAAGACATTAATACTCAGGCATCCCAACAAATAATCATATCTTCCAAAATATCACGGCTAAAGAACGCTATCCCTACAAAATCATATAGCCTTTTCATGCTCTGTCTTCTTAACACAAAGTATAAATCATGTACTACCCCAGTGTCAGCCAAGAAATTGGTTCATACTTTTTAACGCGCTTCAGCATTTTCAACTCTCACGCAATACATGAGCGCAAGCCATGGATATAGCAGTATGGATGGAATAGAATGCGGTGGTAGACATTAATATAGAGAAGACAAAAAGGAAGATAGTCTCACATCGAAGCGGCTAATCAACGAGCTATGCAGATGCCCATCAATTGATATCAATGTGAGGAGTAGGGATTGCCATGCAACGGATGCACTAAGAGCTATAAGTGTATGAAAGCTCAATATGAAAACTAAGTGGGTGTGCATCTAACTCTATAATGAGAAATTTCCATTAGTATATGAAAGTGACAACATAGGAGACTCTATATATGAAAACATGGTGCTACTTTGAAGCACAAGTGTGGAATTAGCATGCCCCTTCTCTCTTTGTCTCCAATTTTTTTTCTTTTTTTTCTTCTTCTTTTTCTTCTTTTTTTCCTTCTTTTTTATATTTGTCCGGAGCGTCATCTCGAGTTGTGGGGGAATCATAGTTTCCATCATCCTTTCCTCACTGGGACATGCTCTAATAATGAATAATGATGATCATCACACTTCTATTTACTTACAACTCAATATTACAACTCGATAGTAGAACAAAGTATGACTCTATATGAATGCCTCTGGCAGTATACCAGGATGTGCAATGATCTAGCGTAGCAAAGATATCAAAAAAAACGGACAAGCCCTGGAAACATCATGCTAGATATCTTACGATCATGTAAAGCAATATGACAATGAATGCTCAAGTCATAAAAACGGAAGCGGTGGAAGTTGCATGGCAATATATCTCGGAATGGCTATGGAAATGCCATAATAGGTAGGTATGGTGGCTGTTTTGAGGAAGATATAATAAGGCTTATGTGTGATAGAGCGTATCATATCACGGGGTTTGGATGCACCGGCGAAGTTTGCACCGACTCTCGAGGTGAGAAAGGGCAATGCACGATACCGTAGAGGCTAGAAAATTGCGGAAAGGTAAGAGTACGTATAATCCATGGAATCACATTAGTCATAAATAACTAACATACTCATTGCAAAAGTTTATTACCCTCGAAGCAAAGTATTACTACGCATGCTCCTGGGGGGAGGTTGGTAGGAGTTAACCATCACGCGCCCCCGACCTTCACACAAAGATAGACAATCAAGGATAAATTATGCTCCAACTTCTTGGCATAACGGGAGACTATACGTGCATGCTTCGGGAATCACAAACCATAACACCAATATCTTACTAAACACGTTCATCCACTAGTACCTCCCACATATTATCATCTCTATATCGCAAAACTATTGCAAGGAATCAAACATATCATATTCAGTGATCCATAAGTTTTATGTAGGATTTTATGACTAACCATGCAAAAGACCAATTCCTGTCGACTCTCTAAATAGATATAAGTGAAGCAAGAGAGTTTAATTATTTCTACAAAATACCATGCTCTAATAAATATAAGTGAAGAAAAAGAGCATTCTACAAATAACGGTTTTCTATGTGAAGAGAAACAGGCAATCCAAACTTCAAATGATATAAGTGAAGCACATGAAGCATTCTATAAAGCCATACTCAAAAGATATAAGTGAAGTGCAATGAGCATTCTATAAATCAACCATGTACTGTCTCATACCAGCATGGTGCATAAAAGAAAAGTGAAAACTAAACACAAAATACGCTCCAAGATTTACACATATCACATGAACGAAACGAAAACGAAAACATACCGATACTTGTTGAAGAAAGATGGGATGCCTTCCGGGGCATCCCCAAGCTTAGATGCTTGAGTATACTTGGATATTTAATTGGGTTGCCTTGGGAATCCCCAAGATTGAGCTCTTGCCTCTCCTCTTTCTCCTCATATCGAGACCTCCTCGATCTTTGAACACTTCATCCACACAAAACTTAACAGAAAACTGGTGAGATCCGTTAGTATATAAAGCAAATTTATACTTTAAGTACTGTTGAAAACCAATTAATATTTTATATTTACATTATCCCTTCTGTATTATAACTTCTCCATGGCTTATACCACCGATAAAATTGATAGTTTCATCAAAACAAGCAAAACAGTGCATCAAAAACAGAATCTGTCTTAAACAGGACAGTCTGTAGTAATCTGAACTTTGACCATACTTCTGTAATTCCACAAATTCTGAGAAATTAGGAAGAAATTAAAATTTTGTATATAAATACTGTGTAATAATTTCAGAAACTTTTGACGTTCCAGTAAAAAATGAAAATTCACGCACTACAGCCAAAGTTTCTGTTTTTACACCGCACATACCAACAAGCAATCTAATCATCCTAAAGGCAAATCTTGGCAAAAAAATTTATAATACAATGGATTTGTACAAGGGGATAATTATTTTTGTTGAAAAGTTTCTGTGATTCAATATTCACAAAGTTTCCATGGGCATGAACAAAGTTCAAGGCTAGCCCCCACTTAAACGATGCTCATCATCTCTCTCACTTTCACCTTTCTTTTTGTGAAGTTTTAGGTTCCCCTCTATATTTTTTTGTTTTTAAAATTTATAAAAGCACTCAACAGAATAAAATGACTCTATAAAACTTCCGGGTTGTCACCCTGGCAGCGCTTTCTTTAAAGCCATTAAGCTAGGCATAAAGTGCTCAAGTAATGGATCCACCCGGATCCCAAGGTATATCAAAGCCAATTTTAATTAACAATGATTTGTAATTTAGTAGTGAGCAAAAAGCAACATATATAATGCAATGACGAAATCTAACTCTCTTCCTATGCATCGGCATGTCATAAAAGAACAATTCATGCACATCAAGTAAAGGCCAATGCATAGTATAAACAGTTTCTTGCAATTTTATCGTATTGGAAACATAAAGACGTGGACATGTAGTTCCTCTCTCATAATAATTGCAAGTAGGAGCAGCAAGCACATGCATATTATATTCATCAAAATCATCATGTGTAGCAGCAAAACGCAACCCATCAATATAATCCTTAATAAGAGCAAACTTCTCCGATATAGTGTAGTTGAGAGAATTCAAAAAGATAATATGACTATCATGTGTGGGTGCAATAGCAACAATTTCATTCTTAACATAAGGAACTATAGAAAGTTCATCTCCATAAGCATAATTCATATTGTCATCTTGGCCACAAGCATAGTAAGCATCAAGTTCATCAAAAAGGGATATTTCAAAAGAATCCACGGGATCATAGCAATTATCATAGCATTCATCCTTCGGTAAGCACGAAGGGAAATTAAATAATATATGAGTTGAAGAGTTACTCTCATTAGAAGGTGGGCACGGATAGCTAATCCGCTCTTCCTGCTTTTGCTCTTCGCTCTCCTCCTCATCTTTTTCATCTAATGAGCTCACAGTTTCAACAATTTCTTCTTCCATAGATTCCTGCAAAATATTAGTCTCTTCCAAGGCAGCGGTCATTCTTTCAATAAATTCAATAATATCATAATTGTATTCATAATTATCATAGCAATATTGGAGTATGGATAAATTTTCAGATTTGTAAGGAACATCATCATACTTTTCAAGCAAAGAAGCATTTCATAGGCACCTTTAAAAGCAACAAATTATTCTATTCATTCCACATCATAGTAATCATAAATACCTTTAGCCTAAGAAGTCAAGGTTTCATTATCGTTAAATTTACATTGAAAGGGAAGGTATGTAGCCTCTATCTGAGAGCAACAAGTAAAATCACATCTCAAGCATGCATCCCAAGCAAACCATTGCAATATTCTAATTTGATCCCATAAGTGTTCCCCTTTTTGATACAAGAGATAATCCCTAAAGTACTCACGTTGATTCAATGTGTCTCCCATTATAAAGTTTAATGATGATTTCTCAGGATTATCAAAGGAGTAATTAACGCGTCCCACATAACGAGCATCGAGGGTTTTAGGAGGTTCCCCATCTCCATGAGTAGAAAGTACAACTAATTTTTTTGGTGTTTCGTGTTCCATATCCATAACTAAAGATATAAAACAACTAATAACAGAAAATAAAAATTACTTAGTGATAAAGCAAACAAGCACACACGAGAATATTCACCTCATGCTATTGCTCCCCGGCAACGGCGCCAGAAAAAGGTCTTGATAACCCACAAGTGTAGGGGATCGTTTGTAGCCTTTTTCGATAAATAAGAGTGTCGAACCCAACGAGGAGCTAAAGGTAGAACAAATATTCCCTCAAGTTCTATCGACCACCGATACAACTCTACGGACACTTTAACGTTTGCTTTACCTAGAACAAGCATGAAACTATTTTGTAGGTGAAAGGATAGTTTGCACGAATAAAACTAGAAGTACTTTGCGGGAATAAAACTACGAGTAAAATGCAAGATAGTAAAAGTTACTTGTTTAGCAGAAAGCTTTTGTCAAACAAGAAGGTTATTTGTCCCTAGGCAATTGATAACTAGACCGGTAATCATTCTTGCAATTTTATATGAGGGGGACGCATGAGCTAACATACTTTCTCTACTTGGATCATATGTACTTATGATTGGAACTCTAGCAAGCATCCGCAACTACCAAAGATCATTAAGGTAAAACCCAACCATAGCAATAAGTATCAAGTCCTCTTTACTCCCATATGCAACAACCCACCTACTCGGGCATGTGTATTCTGTCACTCACGCCACCCACCATAGGCAAATCATGAACACATTGCAACATCCTACAGCGGGGATCCCTCACGTTTGCAAGAGACGGAGGGCACCATAGGACAGCACCATATTAAAATATACACTCATACCAACCACGATCATCAATTAGCCCATAGGATAGCCACATATCATTGGGAAATAATATATGGAGTTGAGCACCATGTTTATGTAGAGATTACAGCCGGGAAGAGAGGTGTTACACCGCTGCATAGAGGGGGGGGAGAGTTGGTGTTGATGGCGGCTAAGTTGTTGGAGTAGATCGCCGTCACGATGATTGCCCCGGCGGCATTCCGGCGCCACCTGGAGAGAGGGGGAGAGAGCCCCCCTCCTTCTTCTTCTTCCTTGGCCTCCCCCTAGATGGGAGGAGAGTTCCCCCTCTGGTCCATGGTCGCCATGGCGGCGGAGGGGGAAGAGCCCCTCCGAGATTGGATCTCCCTCTCTGTTCTCTTCTGTTTCACGTTTCTCTTTTCTGGCCAAAAACCGTTTCTTATATTCCTGGAGATCCGTAACTCTGGTTGCGCTGAGATTTTAACACGAATTTTTTCTGGATATAAGCTTCCTTGCGCCCGAAGGAGAGCTCCAACCGACTTACGAGGTGAGCACAACCCACCACCCCGCGCCTGGGCCCTAGGCCGCGCCCTGGTGGGTTGTGGTGGATGTGGACCTCCTTTTGAATTGATTCCACCTCCCAAAATTCACAAATATTTCAAAATAATTCTCCGTAAATTTTTATCGCGTTTGGACTTCGTTTGATATGGAATTTCTGCGAAACAAAAAACACACAAAAAACAGGAACTGGCACTGGGCAATGGATCAATATGTTAGTCCAATAAATCATATAAAATGTTGCCAAAATATGTGAAAGTTGTATATTATTGGCATGAAACAATCATAAATTATTGATACGATGGAGACGTATCAACGGTTGCTGCTAATAATTGTATGAGATGTGATTTGCTCTATTTACACAACATCTATGTGCTCTGTCTACAGAATACCAACATTATTGTTGCATAACCAACTTGAACATCCAGTTACATGAGTGACTACAGAACACATGTACATTCCTCAATATAAATTTACAAGAAGTAGACGATCACCAAATCATATTGTTCGTTTGACGACGGTTGCTGACACTGCTCTGCTTGTGGCTATCCCTCACCGTCTGCGGGAACGACGCACTTCCTCATGTCAATGATCCTCCTGTACATCTCGTAGCTTGTGTACGCGTCCTTGGCCGCGTACTTGATGTGTTCTTCATCCAGTTCGTTCACCCAGGCCTTGTGCCAGGCAGACTTGTCCATGTGGCACTCAGCCTTCATGGCTTTGTAGTAGGGGTCGATGATGGCCGTGGCAAGGTCAACCAGGGAGTCCTTCTGCTTCTTCTTCTCGCCGCCCCAGACCCTGTACTGACCTTGGATGTTGACACGCTTCTGGCAGGACAAGCCCGAAGTCTTGAGCACCTTTAGATCGTTGGTGGTGTCCACCGTTGCGAACCTGTAGTGGAGGCTGTTGACAAACCTGGCGAAACGCTCGCAAGACCTTGTGGCCAGGCAGTAGTGGTAGACGAGCACGTGATGGTGCATGCACAACTGGGTGATGACAACCTTGTGATCATGCCCGGCACGACCGCTGGTGTACTCAAGGTCGAAGCCGACCACTTTGTACTTGTCATCCTCAGCAAGCAGCTGCTCCAACGTGTTGATGGAGTTCACCACCACGACCGGTGAGGGAGTCCTGGACTAAGGGGTCCTCGGGAGGCCGGCCTATGTCTTATGGGCCGGACTGTATGGACCACTTGCCGAATACTAGAAGAATTGAAGATCTCATCTCCAAGAAGGAAGCTTCGAGAATCGTGGCTTGTCCTCCACGTTTGGAGTAGTGAATAGGCATGTTTATCCCTTCGACGTGTAACCGACCATGTGTAAAACCTAGGGACCCTCGGCGTCTATATAAGCCGGAGGGTTTTAGGATGTAGAACAACAGAACTCATCTAGGGTTTAGTTACTTGATCTCATGGTAGATCAACTGTGTAATCTCCATACATTCAATATAATCAAGCAGGACGTAGGGTATTACTTCCATAGGAGGGCCCGAACTTGGGTAAAACCTTGTCCCCTTTGTCTCCTGTTACCATCGATCCAAGGATCACAGTTCGGGACCCCCTACCCGAGATCCGCCGGTTTTGACACCGACATTGGTGCTTTCATTGAGAATTCCGCTGTGATCGCCAGAAGGAATCAATGGCTCGCCCAGTCATCAACGAAGAGGTCTGCAATACGGGCACTTTCGTCCCAGTCATCAACTGGTCTCGCCTGCCATGCCCGAAGGTTCTGAGGCTTTAACCCCAGACCCACTATTCGGCCCCTCCCCTGGGATCTACCCCAGCGAGGGCCCCACGTTCAGTCCAGATCAGGTCATAGCACCCGATGTCCGGACACCAGTTCTTGCCGAACACTCCCCCGGCACGGACGCTTCGGAGGTTCGCTCCGGAAGCCCTGTCCAGGCCGACCCGACCGAGCTCTCGATACTCAATGAGGCTCTGGATCGGATCTCGTCAATGAATATCACCGACGACTCAACCCCGATCTGTTCTCAGACTGGATTTCAGACGGGTCAGGACAAAAATTTTGTCCCACCCACCACCCACTTCATAGCCACTGTCGAGGATTTAACCGACATGCTTGACTATGCTTCCGAGGAAGCAGAGTATATGGATGAGGAAGATAACACCCTCACCCCTGCTAAGACCGGGCAGTGGACTGCCACCTCTACATATGACGTCTACATGGTGGACACTCCGAAGAACAACGGTGATAAGTTGGACGAGGCGCCATCAAGACGCCGAAAGCCGCATAAACGGTCAAAAGGGAAAAAGGGGCGAAAGTCTACAGACGGCACCGGGGACGGAGATACCCCGGAAGACATCGGCGGCCCCGAAATCCCCGAACACCCGCTAGAGGGTCCGGAGAGACCCGAAGACCGTCACAACCCCGATGATCCGGATGATCCCGCGGACGACGACTACCTCCGCTCTATCGAGGGGGAGGATAATGTGGATGCCGACGACTTCGCCATTCCCGACAATCCTGTAGATCAGGAATTGTTCAGGCAACAGCTCATATCCACAGCTCGCAGCCTGAAAGCAAAAGAGCGGCAACTCAGAGCCGAACAAGACGACCTCAACAACCGTTGGACGAGAGTCCTCTCGGCTAAGGAAGGATACGGCACCAGTCTATCGGACCAACCTAAGAGCTACCCACGCAGAAGGCTGCTGCCGCAGTTCGATGACGAGCTCACTGATACGCCGTCTCCCAAGCATACCCCATATGACAAGCCAGACCGCCGCCCTCGAGGACGAGACCGGACGGCTGATGATACCGGCTACAGGCCGACGATACCCCGTCGACGGGGAAAGGAGCCACTAGAGCCCGATGACAGGTTCGACCTGCGACACGACCTGGACTATAGAGCAGGCCGCACGCGATCCATTTACGGATCGAGAGGATACTCACACGATAGACGGGACGGGTACCGGCCTCGGTTCGACCGCGACAATGAAGATCGGGAACAGCACCGGGCTAGGGCAGACGCCGATCATCGGCGCAACATAGCTCGGGTTAGAGGGGCTGCACACCCACTGTGCTTCACAGATGAGGTAATGCGGCATCAGTTCCCGGAAGGGTTTAAGCCCGTAAACATAGAACAATACGATGGGACAACTGACCCAACGGTATGGATAGAGGATTTCCTCCTCCACATCCACATGGCACGAGGAGATGACCTCCACGCCATCAAGTACTTACCCCTGAAGCTCAAGGGGCCAGCTCGGAACTGGTTGAATAGCCTCCCCGAAAACTCCATTGGGTGTTGGGAGGACCTAGAAGAGGCATTCCGATCTAACTTCCAGGGCACTTATGTTCGGCCGCCGGACTCCTCCGATTTAAGCAACGTCGTCCAGAAGCCAGGAGAGTCCGCGCGGCTATTCTGGAATCATTTCCTGACGAAGAAGAACCAGATTGTAGACTGCCCGGACGCCAAAGCTATAGCCTCCTTCAGGCACAATATTCGGGACGAATGGCTGGCTCGACAGCTCGGCCAAGACAAACCAAGGACAATGTCCGCCCTCACATCACTCATGACCCGATTTTGCGTGGGCGAGGATAACTGGTTAGCTAGATGTAGCCATAACCCCGAAGACCCCGGAACCTCTGAAGTTCGGGATGGCAACGGGAAACCGAAGCGCAACAAGAACAAGCGCTGGCACAATAATAGTGATGCCGATGACACAGTTGTCAATGCCGGCTTCCGCAATTCCCGCCCTGGACAGCGGAAGAAGCCTCCTAAAGGCAAACACGACGGACCTACCCCGCTGGACAAGATTCTGGAGAGACCTTGCTAGATACATGGCACTCAGGAGAAGCCCGCCAATCACACCAACCGTAACTGTTGGGTCTTCAAGTAGGCCGGCAAACTCGTAACTGAGGACCAAGGCAAGAGCCCACGCAGCAAGGATGAGGATGAGCCTCGTGGTCCGATCGGTGGCGGTCAAAAGAAATTCCCTCCAGAGGTAAAAACAGTAAACATGATCTACGCCACTCATATACCCAAAAAGGAGAGGAAACGCGCCCTTCGAGACGTCTACGCCATAGAGCCTGTAGCCCCGAAGTATAACCCATGGTCAGCATATCCGATCACTTTCGATCGGCGCGACCATCCGACCAGTATCCGTCACGGGGGTTCGGCCGCCCTCGTCCTAGACCCGATCATAGATGGGTACCACCTTACTAAAGTCCTCATGACGGTGGAAGTAGCCTTAACCTGATTTACTCAGATACGGTGAAAAAGATGGGCATAGATCCTTCGAGGATCAAGCCCAGCAACACTACCTTCAAAGGAGTGATCCCAGGCGTTGAAGCCCGGTGCACAGGCTCTGTAAGCCTGGAGGTTGTGTTCGGCTCGCCCGATAACTTCCGAAGCGAGGACTTGATCTTCGACATTGTACCTTTCCGCAGCGGCTATCACGCCCTGCTCGGCCGTACAACGTTTGCTCGCTTTAACGCCGTCCCACACTACGCATACCTCAAGCTCAAGATGCCTGGCCCTAGGGGGTCATTACTGTAAATGGCAACACAGAGCGCTCCCTCCGAACTGAGGAACATGCGTTGGCCCTGGCGGCCGAATTCCATTACACCGATGATTGGCAATCGCCGACATCTGCCGTCAAGGCACCCAAGGCTGGGAAAAGAGCTTGGTCCCAATCCGAGGTACCAGAACCTTCCACTCCCTGTAAATAGGGACTCGCCCCCCATCGCACGGCCCTAAAGCCGGCAATGTACGTGCCACGGAGGCACAACTTCACGCTCAAAATTCCATGGGCAGCGGTGGGGACAAACTATTACAGGGTAGGTGTTCGGCTGGACCGAACTATTACCGTCAACACATCTCCGGACACACTACACGTACCATAAAGTGCCTATTGAAAGGCGTCAAGCTCATCCATACCTCGGCGACTTCTCAAGACCCCTTCTTCAAGGTTCGTCCGCCGAACTAACAAAACCCATAAAGGCATACACCTCTCTAGGAGCTGCAGGGGCAGATAAGCGACAGGGCACACCAAGGACGTCAGGTCATCTCTCGAAGGCTCTTGGTACAAACCTCTCCCGTAAAATTTATATTTCATTCATCCTATACCTGTAAACAGTTGCATCAGCAATTTGAATAATAAGAGTTGTTGAGTAAAATACAGATATATCATTTTCTCTTTGATATCCCTTTTCGGAACACTTTATGTTTTCTCCCTCTTCTTGCGAACCTGTTTGGTATATTGTATGATGCAACCGACTAATAGACCGGGGGCTCGACTTTAAAAATCGCCCTAATCACAATTTCTTTAAGTGTTCGGCGTCTTGGAATTCCGCTTTATATGCATTGGTTCCGAACCATGTCTTGGGTCAATAGTTGGGTTGCCCGGCTCCTATTCTTGCCCCTTTATGTTCCGCTCGTTCGGCTAAAAGGGCAAAGGGAGCACCGCTGCGATTGTGCTTCCGGCTAGCCTGGTCAAGCGCCTCAGTGGAGAAAGCCGAAAACTGACTGTCATGGTATGCGCGAACCGGTCTGCGAATCCGAGCTTAACTAAATCTCGTCAGAGGTTATTCCGTGTCATACGATGGGTTTGGTGTTAGCACAAACCAGTGATATAGGCTTTGGCCACGGTTCATCCGAACATCACAAACACCTGGGGGCTTGTTGTTGGCTCCCGCACTCCTTTCTCGCGCCCCTATGGCTAAGTGAAAGCAATAAAGCATTATGGTCCGATTCCCTTGTCCGCCCCACACTACCGCCTTTGGGTGCCGATAGTTCGGCTAAGGGTTATAGTGCGGTTGGAAGAGACATCTTGTGCAGTATCTACACGGGGGCTGAAGCCGACGACTCGCAGCTTTCAGGGTTAACGGCCACAAAGGAGTTATAAAGGATGCAAAACATACAAGACATGATAAAAAAACCATGCATTTTTAATTTTATACACGCTGCCAAGTCTTCGGACATATTACAGCACTCTACTCATACTCATTCTCTCTCGTACACTGTGATTCTATTGCCCGAGCACCCTCCATAACTCCGGAGAAGTATAGCTCAGGGCGCCTATGACCCTTTCTAGGAGGCGGAGGAGCTGTGGATACCTTTAGTGGATCCAGCCCCGGCCAGTGCACCTTGGCCCTCGCAAAGGTCATCCTTGCTCCCTCGATGCAGGAAGACCGCCTCAATGCGTCGATCCGAGGAGTGGCGTCGCTCAGCTTCCGCACCAGGCCAAAGTAACTGACCGGCAATGGCTCATTGGGCCACAGCCGGATCCAGAGATCCTTCAGGGCCGGTTCCGCCATCCGATGTAGCTCCATCAGCTGCTTCAGCTGCTCCACAAGGAGAGGAGAACGCTCGGGGGCTTCGAATTGCGCCCAGAATAGCCGAGCTTCATCTTCTTCTCCCCGCGAAGCATAGAACTGCTTCGCGTCCGCTAAGTCCTTCTGGAGGTCCGAGCAGGCGCCTGAGGAATGCCATACTTGGGTAAGCAACTTGAACTTGCTGTCCCCGAAGATACACTGCAATGAATACGGCTTACCATCCATGATAGCTTTGGCTTGGCGGAGCTCCTCTTCAAATGACCGCCTATCCACCCTCTCCTTCTAGAGATCGGCTTTCAGGGCGGATAGTGCGGCGGCTTGCTCCTTCCCTTTCAGCTCAAGGACCTCGCACTTTTTGCTGGCGTCCTTGAGCTCCTATTGAATCTCTTCTACCCGAGCCTCATGCTTGTCGCTGGTGGCTCTCAGGGCAGATAGAGCGGTGGCCGCTTCTTTGGCTGCCGCCTTCTCAACTAAAGCTTCCTGCTTAGCTTTATCAAGCTCGGCTTTGAGCTTCTCTATCTCTTTTGCCGAGGCTGCGTAAGCATCGACTTATATTCAGAAACTGTGTTGATAGAGCGGTAAAGAAGAGTTTTGATACTCTAATTCGGCTTACCTTGTGCCTCGTCGAATCTCTTGTTTAGAGCATCAAGCTCGTCTTCGGAGCTCTTGAGCTTCCGATTCAGCTCCTCTAGCTCGGCGGCGTTAGTAGCCGCTGCTGTCGACGAAGCCTGTATCACAGAGTTATATAACCATTAAAGATGTTTACAAACTCCGAACTGTCACTAAAACTGACGTTGTGTACGGACCGCTAATGGGCTGTTAGACCTATCCGAACACATATTGTCCGGTGCTCATCTCGGATATAAGGCTATGTTGGACCCCTAGGTAAGTTTTTCAAACTTACCTAGGGCTCGGGTGCTGCTATGTGTATAACAATTACTTAAATAAATCAATATTTCACAAAGTAGGGCATTACTTGGCTTACCTGAAAGCCCGTCAGGAGACCGTTGAAGGCCTCCTTCAGTCCGGAATCCACGGACTAAATGCTCTGCAATACCGCACCCATAAGGATGCAGTGCTCCCCGGAGATGGAGGCGCTGGACATAGCCTCCCCCATGGCCGCCCACCCAATGGTCGGCGGAGCCGGTGGGGATCGGGTAACCCGATCTCTAGCCGGAGATTGAATTGATACCTCCGGATGCATTGTGTGCTCTGGAGATGGCCTTGGAGTAGACTGGGCACTTCCATGTCCGGCCTCCTCGGTGTTCGGGAGAGTCTTCTCCCCTGGGTCTTCGGTGGCCGAGGTATTAACCTCGACCATGATGTCGTCGCCTTCACCTCCAGTATTCGGCTCCAGGGAAGCCTGCTGGGATGATACAGACCCGCTCTCCGCAAGTTCGGCGGGCGGGGTCTCCCCGTCCGAAACCTGATCGGTGGGGAGAACGCGTGGTGGGATGCAAGTTGATGGGCGCTTACATGATAATAAACATTCTAAATTAAGCACCGATGGCTCAATGGGTCTTCGGATCCTTACTTTTGAGGTGGGGGCTTGACCCTGAGGTTCCTCCGCGGAACCCTCTCGAAGTCCTCGGACTCGGTATTCGAGTCCGAACTGTCGTCGGACGAGATCACCTGTGTCCGGCGCGGTTTCTTCTGGGCGGGAGGAGCTACCTCCTCCGAGGCGTCCGATGACGCCGCCCTCTTTCCTGTGAGGGGGGAATCGCCTCCCCCCTCAGCCTCGTGTTCCTCCTCTTGATTTGAGGAGGCATGAGTCTCTTCGGACGCAGCCCCTGGCTGGTCCCTGTTGCGCAGGCCAGTTCGGCCTGGCTTCTTCTTCTCCTTCTTCTCTGGCGCCTTGTAGGGCGCCACGACGAGCATCTCCAGCAGCAGTGGAGACTTGGGGTCTTCGGGCTATGGAGCCGGACACTTGATGCCCGTGGCCTTGCTCAACCATTCTTATGAAAGGTAATCGAAAATACTTAGACTATCTCTGAGTAGGTGGAACCGGTGAAATAACACTATGCTATACCTCGGGTGCGGGCTTGATGGCGCTCAAGCCCTTGTCCTCCTTCTTGCCTGGCCAGTTCTCCTGCGCCTTGAACAGCGCCTTCCATAGTTTCTCCCGCGTAGTGCAGAAGAGTCGCCGAACTGTGGGGTCGTCGTCAGTCCAGTAATCCCATATAGGAGAGCTCCGGCGCTGGCAGGGGAGGATGTGCCGCCGAAGCATGACCTGGACCACGTAGGTCAGGCCGACTCCTTCCTTGATTAGGGAGGCGATGCCCCTCTGCAGGTCCTCCACCTCTGTTTCCAACCCCCAGTCGAGACCCTTCCTGACCCATGAGGTCAGTCTGGTTGGGGGGCCGGACCTGAATTCGGCAGGAACAGTTCCGCATTCGGCAGGAACAGTTCCGCCTTCCTTCTCCTTTGGCTCGGTGATGTAGAACCACTCTCTCTGCCAAGTTTTGATGGTGTCGATGAAGGTGCCGGATGGCCACACTGCGCGCGGAAGCTTGCCGATGACTGCCCCGCCGCAGTCCGCATGTGCACCGGCGACACACTTCGGCTTGATGTTGAAGATCTTGAGCCACAGTCCGAAGTGTGGCTCGACCCGCAGGAATGCCTCGCAGATAATGATAAAGGCAAATATATGCATAAAAGAGTTCGGCGGGAGGTCGTGGAAGTCGAGCCCATAGAAGAACATAAGACCCCTCACAAAGGGGTGAAGTGGGAAGCCTAATCCCCGGATGAAGTGAGGGACGAAGACCACCCTCTCGCCTGATTTGGGGGTGGGGATCACCTGGCCCTCCTCTGCAGCTCGGTGGAAGACGTTGGCGGGGAGATAGCCGGCGTCCTTGAGATCTCGGATATCCTGGTCTTTGACCGTGGAAGCTTCCCATTTGCCACTGGCCATGGCTGAGGAAGAATGGAAGACCTAGAGCTGGGCTCAGGGAGCTCGGAAAGATGGGAAAGCAGGAGGTGAATGGGAGATGCGGATAAGCCTTGGGGTTTTCTTCCCCTTTTCTTAAGATTATTGCCGGTTAGCCTCCCTTCGCGGCGCCGTGAATCCCTCCGCTTCCCGAGACATGCGTGCCATTGTGCGCGATTAAACATATCCCGTGTAAAACGGGGCACGATCTGTGCATTGATAGATCGTGCTGGTGGAAACGGCCTCGAACCGCGAATCGAGTCTTCACGACTGGTTTAGAGGTCGTGGTGGGCCGTGGCCTTTCATCTAAAAAGTTGTCAGAAGACACTATGGGTTCTCTGACGTTTGGCCTTCAAAGCCGAACTACTCATGGTGTGCGGACGGTCTATGATCGGAAACATTACACGTCGATAGAGGCCGAACTATAGCTCGGGCCGATCACTGTTTGGAGAAAGGAACTCGCCTCGCAAGCCGAAGACTCTGATCACTCGAAGCAGCTGGAGCCTGGACCCTTGGCGTTGGAGGCTAGTTCGGGGGCTACTGAGGGAGTCCTGGACTAAGGGGTCCTTGGGAGGCCGGCCTATGTCTTATGGGCCAGACTGTATGGGCCACTTGCCGAATACTAGAAGAATTGAAGATCTCATCTCCAAGAAGGAAGCTTCGAGAATCGTGGCTTGTCCTCCACGTTTGGAGTAGTGAATAGGCATGTTTATCCCTTCGACATGTAACCGACCATGTGTAAAACCTAGGGACCCTCGGTGTATATATAAGCCGGAGGGTTTTAGGATGTAGAACAACAGAACTCATCTAGGGTTTAGTTACTTGATCTCATGGTAGATCAACTCTGTAATCTCCATACATTCAATATAATCAAGCAGGACGTAGGGTATTACCTCCATAGGAGGGCCCGAACCTGGGTAAAACCTTGTCCCCTTTGTCTCCTGTTACCATCGATCCAAGGATCACAGTTCGGGACCCCCTACCTGAGATCCACCGGTTTTGACACCGACAACCGGGTCTATGGTGTACACCACCGAGAGGTTCGTCTTACTGATGTGGGTGTTCACTTTGACAATTTTGGCGAACTTCCGCTCGGCGCCGGCAGCCGCCATTGGATCCGCACGGGAAGGTTGAAGCGATGAAGAGATCGTGGGTGTGATTCTTGTGTTGTGTGGCGCGATCAGAAGGTGGAAGAGACGAAGGTAAATGGCCGCGGGAATAAATTGCGTCGGACGGCCTGGAATTTTGGCACGTCCGCATGGCAGTTTTTGCAGCGCTTAACTGCATGGTGGCGCCGGGAGCGCCGCAACCGCATGCATATGGCGCCCCTAACGTACGTGCCCGTTCGCGCGTGGACGCCGGCAGAGCGAGTGCGCACGGACGCGAGCATAGCGCACCGCGGCCGCATCAACCGCCTCATGTGAAGATTAATTCGCGATGGTGCGTACAGAATGATCGTTTGCTTTGTAGTAAATCGCAAACGTTTTTTTATTATTAACCGTTTGTGTACTTGTCATTTCTCCCACCTCCGTCCCGTCTTGTCACCGTGTTGCCGCCCGAGGATTCCAGTGCACGCTTCGGGAGCCCGCGGGTTCCCGCGCAAGCTTCCCGCCCGGCTCGCGGAAATCCCCCAAAGACCCAATGCTTCGGGAGCGCGCAGCGTTTCTTTTGTGCTTCCCGTTCCCGCGCAACCGCGCAGGAACACGTGCAAGCTTCCCGCCCGGCTCACCTTGGCCGCTTGCTTTATAAACCCTCACGGCCGGCACCTCCACATCGCATTCATCCCCTCCCTGCCCGTAGCTTCCCAAGTTTGCTTCTCCCCCAATCGCCAATGCCACCTGTCCGTCATCGTCACTCCGCCACTCTGCCAGAGGGCAGCTCCAGCTGGGAGGCTGCACCACGTTGGCGGCGCAGTACCCGGAAGCATGTAGTGTGGCGTCCTTGTTGGCTGTGCGCATGGCACCCACCACGCGCTCCTCCACCTTTGTCCGAAGGCAGCTGCTGCCGGCGACCGCCGTGGCCCCCACCCCATCGTCGGCTGCAGTTTTGGCCACCCCACCAGCGGCCGCCTTGGCCGCCACCACACCAGCGTCCGCCTTGGCAGCCACCCTACGGTCAGCCATCGGGGCCATCACCCGCTCCGCCACCACGGCCCAAAGGCGGGACGAGGAGGCCGCCGCCGAAGCCCATCCACTCGGCTTTTGCGTCAGCGGCCTAGCGTGCTACATCAACTTCCTACATGAGGAGGAGGAGCGCCAAGTCGAGCACGCAAAGAGGCTCACCGCCGCCGTGGCCGCAGCAGACACTGCAGCTGTGGCGCAGAATGAGGAGATCTACGCCAAGTCCCGCCGCTTCGAGGAGGCGCATCAGGAGCGGCGGAGGGCAGGAGCAACAACCGACGAATTCGACTCCTCCAGCTCGTCAGCAGGCAACTCCTCATCTGCCTCTTACTGAACGCGCTTGACAGAGGAGAAGGATGCTGGCAGTAGCACAAAGCCCCTCCGGGGTAGTATTTAGGGGCTATTTTGTTCGGTTCATCTAACTATAGATATGGTTAAACTGTACCACGTACTTTAAATTAGCTAGTATATATAGTTGAACTAGCTATTTCAGTACGTGGTTGGCAACAATTGGGGAAAAGTTTGTTCAATTCAACTGTCGAGTTGTACTATTGTGTACAAAGACCAATGGTTAATCTATGAATGAAATCTACGTTTGCTGAATTTCAGTTGCAAAAGTGCACCGTAATAGTGATTTTGTTCCTGTAAAATTCGACAAATGACAGTGTTTCCAATTTAACAAATGAAGATTTACCCAATATGACGGATTGGAATTTTACCTGACTGCTGCTGCCAATGCATCGATCGGTGCTTAGATGGGGTGCTTAGTGTATTAAATGTCTTAGCAACTCAAGTCCACAATGCATTGTTGCTAAGGTCCCTTCATTTAATGATTTAGCAACTAAACTCTTGCATGCATTGGTGAGTTTCCTTCATTTAAGTGTTTTGCCAACGTTCACGCGCTTGGCATTGTTTCTTCTTGTGGTCATCAAACTCATATCTCTCATCTTAATTACCTTCGCACATCAGATTTTATTTGCATACATGGCAACCTTAGCAGTTAGCATCAGTACAAGGTGTAGCATTGGAAAGGGCACACGGGTCATCATTCACAACCGTTTGCGATGACGCACTGGAAAAATTCCTTCGCGCCAGATTTTCGCTTGGCTTAGTAAGGAAGGAACCATTGCCCTCGCTCTGCATATGGGTATTCAGTCTGAAATGTCTTTGATGACTGGCAAAGGACACGCCTCCCCGATGAGCGTGCAGAGGACACTGCTCGCACACCACCCGTCTACTCAAACACCTGTCCGCACGCTACCTCCTTGCCAATACAGAGAGCGACACGTGGCAGCACGTAAATAGTACGTAGAACGTTCACGAATTATAAATAATACACCCATTTACGATGGTAACGTGACAATTTTTTGTTCCAAAATGCCTTTGTTGGCTATTAATAATGCTTACTCTTTCTCTCAAAGTGGACACTAAAAAATAACAAAGCACATTTGTGCTTTATATGACGAGACCCTGCCCAACATATACCTTGTGACTGTAGCTCATATTTTAATTATGTACATTAAATGCACATAAAACTCAATTATTTTACAAAAAAGCCATATGAACCCGTAATAATTTCATATTTTTCAGCACACACCTATTGCTTTATGTTGTTTCTTGAAAAATATCAAGGAGGGAAGAGGCATCGGATGTCGTTTCACCCGCAGATGTGGCATGCATATTTTCCCTATCGGAAGCACGTAGCTTATTGTGTGAGAAGCTCCCGTTTGTAAGAGGCTTGTGACAAAACATGTCCAAGTTCATATTATTTTTTACCACATCATATGTGTGCCTTGTCATGAAACCATTCCTAGTTTCATGAATTTCTGACGGAGTTTTGGATTTACGAAATTTTAAAAACCAAGTTTCTCGATGTTTGTGGTCGAGCCAACATGCTGAGATGTTTGAAATTCTTTCTAATTTCATGCATGTGACCTAACACATGCATCCAAGGACACATATATGATTTTTCAACCCATTTTGCTGCCCCGGACCTTGTGATTGGAGATCAAATTTGAATTATGCGCATTATATAATGCATCGAAAACTCAATTAATGTATTTAAAAGCCAGATGATCCCTTAATTTATTCATATTGTTGCACTTCGCACGTACATGTCTGTGTTGTTTCTATAAAAAAAATAAAGGAGACAAGAGGCATCGGATGTCTTTTCGCCTGCAGATGTGACATGCATATATAATATATTCCCTATCGAAACCACAAAGCTTCTTGTGAGGAGCTCCTATTTGTAAGGGGATTCTGAAAGAACATGTCCAATTTGGACAATTTTTTACCACATCATATGTGTGCTCTTGTAACGACACCATGCCAAGTTTCATGAATTTCTGACGAGTTTTGGATTTACGGGAATTTGAAAAAACCAAGTATCTCAATGTTTGTGGCCGAGCAAACAAACAATGAGATGTTTGAAATCCATTCCCATTTCTTGTGTGGGACCTAAACATGCATGCATCCAGGGGAAGGCATATGATTTTTTCAACCTATTTTTCATGCGCTAGACCTTGTGATTGTAGTTCAAATTCGAATTATGCACATTAAATGGCTAGAAAACTCAATTAATGTAGTAAATAGGTCTCACGAACCCTGGAAAAAATCCATAGTTTAGCATGACTGTCATGTTGCTCTATGGTGACTCTAGAAATAAATCCAAGGCGAGAAGAGACAACGGATGTTGTTTCGCACATAAAAGGTGAACTTTCCCTATCGAAACACACGACTTTCTTGTGAGAATCGCTGGTTTGTAAGAGGCTTTGTGCCAAAACCTTTCCAAAATAGGGCGATTTTTTTACCACAACACAGACAATAGGGCAACTGATGACACCATGCCCAAATTTCATGAATTTCTGTCGAGGTTTGCATTTACATGAATTTAAAAACTAAGTTTCCCAATGTTTGCAGTCGAGCCAGGACGATGATATGTTTGAAATTCATTCCCATTTCTTGCGTGGGACCTAAACATGCAGCCAGGGAAACGTGTATGATTTTTCAACCTCTTTTCATGCGCTGGACCGTGTGATTGTATTTCAAATTTGAATTATGTACATTACATGCCTAGAAAACTCAATTAATGTACTAAAAAGGCCAAACGAACTCTATAATATTCCATTGTTTAGCATGACACATTCATGTTGCTCTATGAAGACTCTAGAAATAAATTCAAGGCAAGAAGAGACATCAGATGTTGTTTCGCACATAAAATGTGAACTTTCCCTATCGGAACCACATGACTTCTTGTGAGAATCTTCGGTTTGTAAGAGGTTTGTGTCAAAACTTGTCCCGAAGTGGACATTTTTTTACCACGACACACATGAGCCATGACATGACACCATGCAAAGTTTCATGAATTTCTGAAGATATTTGGTTTTACTGGAATTTGAAAAAACGCCTTCTGAAAGTCTACGACCGAGCCAAAATACCGAGAGGTTTGGAATTCGTTTAATTTCCATTCCTTGCATTGGACCAAAACATGTATCCAGTGACACATAGATGATTTTCAACCCATTCAGGTGCACTCTAGTATGTGCTTAACTGCGGTTCAAATTTGAAGTATGCACATGAAATGTATAAAAAACTCTTTAAATGTTTAAAAGGGCATAAACAACCTTGAATAATTCCATATTTAACAGACACTCCTATAGTTGCACGTTCACTGCAAATAAATGTTATTGCCATCCAAACACCTTCAATTGCCGATGTAACTTCATTTTTCGTTTCAAAGCAATATGAAAATCAAATACATCGCAAACAGTTCTTGATCATGACATGTGTGCGATGTAGTATAAAAATATCTTGGGCCAATTCTCATATATGGCTTAGGCCGGAAGCTTCAGTACACCGCCGGCACGTCAACCACACAGTCACGCTTGTTCCCCCAGACCACTCTACTGTTCAAGTGCCGCCGGTGAAAGATGGGGACATGGATCCGTGTCATGAGGGCAACTTCGGCGACCCACTCCAGCCCGAGCGCCGCATCAGCCATGAACGTGCTCACAACATCCTTGAGCGCGGCCGCAATCTCCGACAGGGCGGCTACAGCCGCCGAAAGGGCAACTTCTGCATCTGAGATGGCAGCAGCAACATCCATGACCGGGATAGCAAATGACAAGAACAACACATCAGCTGTCCGTTCCTCGACGGCTGTCGTGGCTCTGATGGCGGCTGCCCACGCCTATGCTGAGGCCGCCCACGCCCAGCTCGTGTCGGTCACCGCACAAATAGCAGCGGCCTTCTCCGACAATGGTCAGCAACCTACGTCCGAAGAGTTGGCAATCGCCGAGAGCGCTCGGGCAGCCGTCCATTCGTCGACAGCCTCCCTTGCCGATATGGAAGCCGTCAATGCCCGGACCGCGGCCTCCCACACCAGACTCGTGGCGGCCTTTTCCAAAGAGATGCCGGACGCAGACTACGAGATGCTTGCAGAGTATGTGGCGATGGATGCCATGGAGCCCCTTCCCCTGGAGGTCGTCGAGCCCGAGCTGGTCACAGAGGATGCGGCGGAGATCGGCGAGCGTTAAGCAGAACATTAGTCTTTGTTTAGATCGCTGGTATTTTGTTAGAGTGATGTTTAGGTCAACCAGCTCTGTTTAATTGCTCGATTAAGTAAGTGCGGGCTATGGTGTAGACTCTTTTGTGTAGTACCCAAATTAGCAATTGATGTTAAATTATGTGACGACGTGGATGACCACTGTAACTAGGGAAATTTAGAACAAAAATTTGCCGCCATATCCCCGTTCCATCTTCCAATTGAAAATGAAATTGAAGTTCATCACACATAATTTTTGGCATGAACCATGTGATATGTTGTACCCAATCTTACGTCGGAAGCTTGGAGACAAACATATGCAAGTCCAAGTTCATCACACACGGGGTATAGCACAAGCTTCGTTGGTGATGTGTTGATATCGAGAACTATTCTAAAAAATTTGCATGTTCAATTTCATCACACACGGAGTCTAATACAAGCACCGTTTGTGATGTTTTGATATCGCACACAGGTCTGAATAAGGGACTGTGTCCGATGGTGCTTTCCGCGCCAGTTTTTCGCTGCACCGAATGAAAATTTTGGACTGTCGCAGAAATATCTACCTCCCTCGCCCCCCGGTACCAATCAAAAGCCACATTTCCCCTTTCTCCTCTACCTTTCCTAGTCCAAACCTTCACTGCTTGCTTGCAGTGCCGCCTCCTCGCCGACGACGCTCCTTCCTGCTGCTCGGCCTCGTCCATCTAGTCAGTTAATGGACACCTCCCCAATACCCCCTCACCCCTCCTCCTCCATCCCACATGGCCCGACCGCCGGCGCGACACCTTCCACCCAAATCACCGACCCATCCTCCAAATAATCGCCGCCGAAAGCTATGGTGCACGCAGTATAGCCAGGATCTCAAAGAGGGATTGGCAGCGGAGAAGCAAATCGCGGCTGCATGCGCAGATGAGGTAGCGATGGATTCAATGCGTGCCGACCCCCAGATCTTGGAGGAGCACCTCGCCGTCGAGGCCACCGTCGGCGCCTCGCGCGCTGACGCAGCCACGCAGTTGGCTGCTATAAACGACAGCTCGTGGTCTTTTCTCGAGGGCACCGCCGGTGCGTTCGACGAAGACTTCGATGTGTTTTCTCAGCGTGCCCGTGCTTAACCCAACTCTAGAGCCGGCATGTTGGTGTCGGGGCAGGATCAGGCCACTCACCACTACGAGGGATGCACCCACGGTGCGGAGGCCTGGCCCTCTTCCAAGTTGAAGGAGCCCATCATCATCGATATCTCCGACGATGAGGAATATCTTGCATTTCTTAGCTTTATCACTAAGGACCTATCTTCACCTAGCTACGCAATTTAAGCATGTTTCATTTACCTGTTGTGTGTGCCGCTACTGCCTTTCATTTAGAAATTCTAGTGAAATGTTCAATGTAATGCTACTGCAACCTGACCTTCTAGTATGTTCTATTGTGCAATGTGGTGCTTAGTTAACTGTTTCGTTCATTTGTTGTGGTGATCATTTAACTATTTAGTTCAATTCTGCAATGTGATGTTCGATTGTTGTTGGTACAATTTTGTATTGTAATGCATGTGATGAATAAATCGAATTTAGATGTACTAACTACATGTGTAATATTTCCTATTGTACAATTCTGCAATATTTCCTAGTTCTTAGCATGCTTGGTTTAGATAACTGGCTTTTCCATGTGGCTCAAATTAATCTGTTGGATCCGCAATGTGTTTATTTTCCATTAACATATTTCACTGATAGTATGCCAAATATCACTTATAACCAGATCAATATTTGTCTTAAATATGTTGCAGGGGAAAACAATGGGGGACATTGAAGTTTACCATCGAGGTTTGCACATCCATGGTCGTTTGGCTAATAGCACATTATTGTGCAATTGCAGGAACCATTGTAATATTAATGTTTTTAATAATTTGTTCTTGCACATGTAGGTCCTGCTGTAAGAGGTTTAGACCCACTCTTCGACCCTTTTTGCATGTGGGGAAATGAGGTGTCCTTGAATATCAGTCAAATCAAGAAACTTAGAAAGATTATTAAGATAAAGAAACTAGCTACGAAAAATAGCAAGATGTTAGTCTGCACAATGAAGAAGACATCAGTCAACTATAGGATGGTACCATCTCTTTCACCTTGTCCTTTTCCCTTTGCGCCATTTCAAATTTTAGAAAAAGTATTTATGCATATGTTTGTTTTCAGTCCTTCTCAAGGCAGTTCATCGATGATTACATCTCAAACCACCTGTATGATGAAGATGCGAGGAAGGTATTCATACAGCACCCACAGTATAATCGTGAAGTCTTCCTCAAGAGGACGAAGGATGGGCGGGCAATCATCCATAGGCACTGGCCTAAAGTTGCGAGGACCTTCAACATCATTGAAGGCTCAATATTTGCCTTCTGCTTTAACAGTTTTCTAGATGAGACTCATCTGTCTATTTACCGTCTATGATGATACTTAATTTCCCAAGGTTTTAGTTTTTGCATTTGAAACTTTGTCCTGTTGTGCAATTGGGTAGCTAGGCAGTATATGCCTATATGATGTTGTACCCTGATGTAATTCAATTATGAAATCCTGGTTGACGTACTACGAATAAGAAATATATTCTGTGCTTGATATGAAATGTTAATTTGATTACTAAATGGATTATAAATAATAGAGCAATCAGGCTTATTATTGGGGTTCTCATTCCAGATGGTTTCTAGGACTAGACCGTGGGCGATGACCTCAACAAACCCACACGGTTTCTACAAAGTTGGCGTGTTGGATCGGTGAGCAATCACACACGAATTCTGGTCGACAACTGTGTGCGTTAGGACACCCAATCACAAAAGGTTTCTCATAGCAAGTGTATGTGATGGGAAGCCCAATGCCAAACAGTTTCTTCTAGACACTGTGAGTGATGTTTTGAATAACGCAAACGACAGAATTATAACTATCGTGTGTGGTGACCAGCCCTATCACAAACGATGTTCTGCAGAAAATTGTGTGTGATCTGCAACACGAACGGAGACGTAACCTTGGGACTCCCTGTGTGGGATGATAAGCTCATCTCACACATCTTCCCCATTATGTCTGTTTGTGATGGCCCTTCGAATCGCAAACGATATATTTTTGCCCATCGTGTGTGACCGGTTGCAGGCATCGCCGACGGGTTTTGCCTGTCGTGTGGGATAGCCCCCCCCCCATCACCCACACATGCAAGGCGATAGTTTAAGACTACGTCACGAAAAGGGGTTAAAAACCGTTTGTATAGTGCACGGCTGCACTAGTGGAGGTTGCTACTTTGTGGACCCTAACGGGTGGAGCCCTCCGTCGACTCTCGCGGCCGCTACACTCCGTGGGTTGAAGTCTCCATCAGCGTGGACGTACGATAGCACCACATGTCGGAACCACGGGGAAAATCTTCGTGTCATCCATTGCGTTTGATCTTCCTATCTCTACTCCTTCTTACATATGCTTGTCTTTACTTTCCGCTGCTATACTTGTTAACTAGCATGTGTTGGGTGCACTAGACTTGTTAGAATTGCTAAAATCTGCCAACCATTAAAATTGGGAAAAGGTTAGGTTTTTAATTTGTCAAGTAGTCTATTCACCCCCCTCTAGACGTCCCTTCTCGATCCCACAGTGGCCTCCAGGGCCAATGCTTCAGGGATCATCCCCGTGATCGGGGTGAGCAGGGCTTGCTCATTCCGCTCCCTGAGCTCCTCCCGCTGCTCCTGACTGAGGGGCTTCGGGATGTATGGTTCGGCCTCGGCGTTGAGGCCATCTCCTGCTCGCCCGAGAGAGGAGCCCCCAACATATCCGGGAGGTCCGTTCCGCTGCTCAGTCCCTGCCATCAGGACCTCTGTAGCGGACTCGCTGCTCTCGCACTCGGACTCATTGGTGGAGTACTCGTACTCGCTGCTCAGTCCCTGCATCAGGACCACGTCAGAGTAGAGCATCGCCACCTCCATGGCCGTGACCTGGAAGGCCACAGCATGCTTGATCCAACGTTGAACCCGTGAGCGCCCGGAGCGCTTGCGACGACGTCCGACTGAGAGGGAAGGTGCCAAGCGGTACGGGACCGGCGGCTGCCGGAGAAGGACTCCGAACAAAGGCGCGCGGAAGTGCTCTACCCCCAGGATGGTCAATGCCTCCACGTCCAGCGGAGCCTCCTAAAGCCATGCCGAATCATCGGCGACAAAGCTCCAGGAGCCGAATCGGATCTCTCCGCCGATGATCATGATGATGAAGATGGAAATCCCACTTGTGCCGGATACCGCAAGATGTGCTGCCCCATGATGGGTGCCAACTGCCAAGGCAACGATCCTAACAATGAGTACTAGGGGTACGAACGAGGGGTGGAGCCTAGCTACGACGCAAGTGTAACACTCGGATTTTAAGAGTTCGGGCCCCTCTCGGAGAGGTAACAACCCTTCGTCTCGTGCCCGGAGGCTTGTGTTTTCTCTGGGGGTGTGGTTACAAGAGGGTCACAAAGAGGGAGGGAGAAGAGACGGGGTCAGAGAGAGAGAGAGAGAGAGAGAGAGAGAGAGAGAGAGAGAGAGAGAGAGAGAGAGAAGAGGAGTTATTTGTACCCATGGATCCATCGCTGGCTAGGGATTCGGGTCCTCCGCCACTGCGGCTGTGTGGTCGTGGAGGAGGACGGCGTTGTGAGGTGAGGAAGAAGGCCCCGCTCCGCTGCTCCGGCGCCGCTCGACATCAAGCGTCGCTGCCAAGCTGTCGTCGACGCACGCGGATCCAGCCTCCGCCACCCCTAAGCTCGTCCCCGACACCTAAAAAATCAAGCTTTTGACCGGGGGTGCGCGGTGGGAGAAAACAGGGTGCGCAGTGGTGGGGGGTGGAAGGAGGCGAGGAGAGGCCGGTGAAGATGGCGAGAAGACGCCGGTGAGGAGAGAACGGCGACGACGGGGATCTGGAGGGGAGCGAGAGGGTGGTCGATGAGAGGGGAACGAGAGAGTGAGCTCGAGGGGAACGACAAAGTGAGGAGTGGTGGGAGGGCATTTCTGGAAAGTGAAAAATATCTGTAGCGTTACGAAATTTGCACGTCATACCCTTAAAAGTCCTTCGGCCGTTGCAGCTCCCACGTTGCCCACGTCTTGTTCCCGTCCGAGTGCTGGGCCTGGCCGACTAGCGAGAAGACGTCCGAGTGACATAGTGGATCCGAGTGGATCCTGATATATGCATTCGAATGCATCCATGGTCCTGGGACCTCAATGATGGTGTGGGATCCTAGGTGGGCCTCGGATGTCAGGTCTATGATCCTATCACTAGTAGGTGACCCCATCACCATTGATTTCGATGCGTCTTCAAAGTGTAAAAGGAGACCACACACGGCTACTATTGATGTGTTTTCAAATTCGAAAAGAAGACCTCCACTGGCTTATGAAAAACATATTTGTAGGTCCATCATTTGCAGATTCATTGGAGCCAGTGGCGGATGTAGAGGATGGACAGGGTGGGTCACGGCCCACCCTGAGATTGGAAATTGAACTTTATATCATAGTAAAAAAAGAAAAAAATATTAAAAGAAAATAAATTCACATGAAACTTTGCAGTGTTGGCCTACCCTGGCCTTGTGGGCTAGGTCCGCCACTGATTGGAGCTTAAGCAAATGATAATAGACTCTGTGAAGTGACAAGATATTCGAGTGGTAGAGTAATAGATATGCTTGCTTGACATGCCACATGCATTTTCATACATCCAATGTTTGTGTCGCATAACCACATGCGCGAGCCTGCCTACTCGATGTATAAAACTGGTGTAGGATTGTGTACATCGATCAATGCATTTACAGATCTGTGCCGTGCAATTCCAATGTTTTTTGATTTTATGTTGGGTTGTTAACTCGATGGTAGAGTACTCGGTTTTTAAGTACGGTTATGATCTTTTACACGCTTGGATATGCTGCAGATGAACGCTTTTGCCAGCTAGATCTCGTCGTGTGCTTTGCATATGCCCTTGTGTTCGCGTACGGGTGAAAATTTTGATATATGTGGGTTTTCACCAAATCGTGCCGGCGACTGTTTATTTTCGCACAAACAGCATGTAGCAAAATCAACCATGAACAAATATGAACCATGCACTATCAACATGAAGAAGCAATTTACCGTCGTTCAACAGCTCAAACAACTGAGCTAGTTTATCCATCTTACCTTTTGACAATTTCCGCCAACTGTGTGTTTTGCCTCGACGTTTTATGACGCATGCGTGAAATATACTACAAGCAGAGCAGATCCCATTCTTTTCCACAATAAATTGACTAGCATAGATATATTTGTGCTTAATCATGTTGGTCCGATCTTTTGTTTTTATTTGAAAGATCCAGCAAATTGTCGGCTTCAATTAGATTTAGCAGGAAGTAACGGAGGAACAATATGGAAAGATCCGAAGATCAAAGAAAAAGGAAAAAGAAAACGGCAACCCTATTGGATGCCCAGCAACACCATACTTACACAACGGATCGCCCTCCGCCCACAACAGGACAATGCAGCTCCGACTCCGATGAAGAACTATGAAAAACTAGATCCGATCTTTTGTCAAAAAGTAACATAGCGCATGGATCTTTGATCGATCACAGTATCCAACAGATTTGCCCACCAACTCTTCCCTCTTTTGCTCTTCCCAACGGCTAACTTCCCCAATTTGTGTATATATAAACTAGAGCCAAAAGACACCACTAAAGAAAAAGGAAAATTGGATTCATATGCACGTCTGCATCGATATTAGTTTATCCACCGCCAAATATTTTTATGTCTACAGTTACAAAAGTTACAATGCATTAGTCTCGCGGTGATGTGCGATCCACTCGGCACTTTTTATAGAAAAAAAAAGGAAGAAAAAGGTTCGTGGTGCCTGCTTGCTCTCATAGTAAAATGAGCAATAAGCCAAGCGAATCAACAAGCGGACTTTATGTGCGAAAATGAACGTACGTAGCTAACTAGAACATAATATCGAATCTGACGTAACTGGCGAGTACTACTATCTAGGTAGGAGCTATAATATCGCAGGCCAGCGCCCAGTGATACCACTATTATGGCACAGACATATATACCAGATAGAGGACGATGCCCCGCAACGGCCGGGGTCCATGTATCAACTCCGGATTAATTAGGTTTAGTAACTGGTATATAGTGAACTCAAAAAAAAAGAAAAAAAAAGTAACTGGTATATAGTACTGGAGTACGTACGTACCAATAACCAGCTCACCCGTTTCTGCAAATGTAATATACTAGGGATCGTGGTAGCTCCACAGGCTCTCTCCGCCCCCCGGCGGGTCCGGCCACTCGTCGGAGGCGGTGGGGCTCAGCCTTGGCGGGCTCATCATCATGCCCGCCGCCATGTTGCGCAGCATCTGCGGCATCTCGAAGATGGCCTCCTCGTCCATGAAGTCCTCATTGCCCATCTGATGGTGCGGCGTGCGGTCATCGGCGGCGCCTTCGCTTGTTACCATGCCGTGACGTCTCAGCTGCTCCGCTGCCGCGGCAGTCGAAGCAGTGACATCAGGCGCCTCGCCGCCGTGCGGCCTGTAAAGCTGGGCAGCCGCCGCGGCTGCCGCTGCGGCCGCGCGTATGTCCTCAGGGGAGGCGGACGCGGGGACCGGGCGCGAGGAGGTGGCGCCGGGGAAATTGAGCACGGCGTCGGAGCCGCGCAGCGCGCGGGCGGCCACGTCATAGGCCGCCGCAGCCATCTCTGCCGTCGGGTAAGTTCCGAGCCATATGCGGCGCGCCTTGCGCGGCTCGCGGATCTCCGAGACCCACTTGCCGTTTCTGCACCGGATGCCGCGGTAGAAGGGGTGCTTCCCTGTGGACCGCGGCGACGGCTCCCCGGAGCTCGTCGCCGCCAACGCCGTGGTTGTCCCCACCGTGTCGCCTAGGTGAGCCGGCGGGGAATGGGGCGAGGCAGGAGTGCCCGGGGAAAGTTCGGTCGCCGGGCCAGGAGCAGCTTGCACTTGCACCTGAGGAGGAGCAGCACCGGCAGCAGACGAGGAGGCTCCAGAAGGCTGCTCAGCCATGTACTACCATTAGGGCACGCCCCTCTCTATATATACTACCTACACACATGCCAGAGCTGCAGTGCGCCTATGGAACTGCTAATCTATGGTGCACGCAGGTGTATGTATGCCGGGCGGGTAATCGGTTAAGTACCCATCGTCCTTAGGTGTGTGCGCGGCAGAGATACTGGAAGAAGTCTGGAAGAGGAGAGCTAGGTAGGTGTAGTAGGTGTCAAGAAACGCACGAGGAGAATTGGAAGCGTGAGATCCGGCATGAGGCCAGGAGGACGGGAGGTATATATGGGTTGGTAAAGAAGCGGGGGAGAAGCGTGAGGTCCGCCATGGTGAAAAGCTGATCTCTCGATCTATCGGAGAAGAGAGGAAGGAGCGGCGCCGCGCGCATGCAGGTGAGGAGAGGAGGCAGCTAGCTAGACCGCGTTGTTTGAGCGGGAGAGTGAGTGTGTGTATGGCTTGCGATGAGCTGTCGCCTGGGGAGCAAACAACAAGACTCCACCTAACTAATTAAGCGTACCACCGGTATTAGTAGCAGCGGCTGATCGGAGTTTGCCTTTGGTGCCGGTGCTCCTTCTTCTTACCTTCGGGGCCGAAACAGGGGGAGATGGCGACGTCGCTGTCCTAATTGATGGCCCGCCTTTTGTGGGGCTTAATTCTGAATTAAGATCGGACCGCTCAGTGTGATTGCTGATAATATCTTTTGGGCTAGCGAAAGATACGGCAGCTCTGTGTGACTGTGACTGACAGGTGGTGGCCTCCGGATGCCTGCCAGGTGGGGGCTTTTGATTTGCTCGCTTTTCTTGTCAACCTTTTTGGCCATTTGGCCGCTTCTCACAAACTAGTCGTGGCCGCAGCTAAGCTACGTACTCCTGCTACGTTTCGGCATATATCGGCGCCCGGTTTATTTCAGACCGGGCGGCTTTGACAAAGCAAATATCCTGCCGATTGTGTTTTTGTTGGACGGGACAACACATGCATGCACCTGGGGTTGGTGCGGTGCGCATATAGTTTTATAGTAGTTGTTTCGGGGGTACAAATCGAGCTATATATTCTGTAAATCGATAAACTAAATCAGCAGTCCATCCTTATTATATGCATCCAACTTTAGTTGTGCGTACTCCTTTTCCGTTGAATAAACAGTTCGATCAGGTACTTGTACGGTTTCCCAAATTACAAGTCAATAAAATACTCTGTTCGCAGCCGAAAGCAAGGATGTATGTCAATGGAGAAGTGTACCATCCATTAGGAAGCATATGGACCTTTTGAAAAGGAAAATAGATAAAGAGCCTTGTTCAAGAATTTATCTGATTAACCAGCTAACTTGTCGATTAATCCCTACTAGTAGGATTACCGAGTAGCCGATAAACTGATAAGTCGCGTGATTAATTGATTAATTGACCAATTAACTTGTTGATTAGCCTATTAATTCTCAACTCGCTAGCCAACCGAGCGGCTACCAGTTAACGACTTCCTCAACAATGGATAAGAGGCGATTGCTCGACCTTAGAATAAGCATGGCCTCAGAATCAGGCCCTTAAGGTCACAACAGAGTAAGGTTCACAAACGGTACATGACATAAAGCAGGAAAGGTAAATAAGTTCGATATAAGGCCAACGATGACCCATCAAGGTATGCATCGTTGTGGCACCTACAACTACGACAAATGCATCACGGGTCTCCGTGGAGAGCAGATCATCTTAGTTTGGTACAGTGCCAGCCCGAGGAGCAGCACCAGCCGCTCTCTTCAGACTAGATGTCATATCAGGCCCAGGATGACTGTGAGAAATCTTTACACGGATCGCTGTCAGATGAGCCTGAAAGCACCCTCCCCAGGCGAGATTTTGGATCAAGCCTTGGAAATGGTTGTGAACCCATTCCGGGATCGATGTCAGATTAAATCTCGAAGCCGCTGCCCTGGTTCTAGTTTCCGACCAAGCCAAGGAGGAGTGTGAGAAATTGCTCCTGGATGTGATGTTAGATCACATCCAAGAAATTAAGAAAATTCGAATTCTCTATCTAGGCACCAGAATGGATCATGAAGCTCCCCGCGAGAGCCTTTTTTTTGACCCACCCATCTCGTTGCTAACGTCAAATATCTTACTAACGTCCTAGAAGGCACAAGCGACAAGGCCAAAGACAAGAAAGAGGAGACCGAGGAATCCTCCGAAAGCTGACCACCGGCCATAAGCAGGTGGAAGGAGACCTCTACCTACGACACTTAGATGGTGTACACGCCTACGGCCGGTGACAACGGCGATGGTGGCCATGACGACGACAATGACAACAGTGATGCCAACAATGCTAATGGCAATGGTCCCTAGGTCCCTCGGTAGGATGATGCAGAGGAAGAGCCCCTATCGGAGAGTGAGTTTTGTCCTCATGATGAGGACGCACTAAACGAGTCGTTCGACAGTCCACACCATGACGAGGCTCACCAAAGGCTCCTCAGCTTAGTCGGGAAGATAGTCAGGGATAACAACTTCCTGCTCCAGTGGATTGTGGCCATTGAATAACGCCGGGAGCAAGTCCTCAAGAATGAGGAAGACCTAAAGACCAAGAAGAAGAAGAGTGCATCCAAGGAAGTTGCGAAGCATGACAGAAACTCAACAAGGGACTTGGACGTCGCGGTAGACCGTAGTGCAGTTTCTAAAGGCATTTGGGGGAAAGACCTATGCCAAAACATAGAAGACCGACCTCCTCGTAGGGATGACCGACAGATCGATACAGAAGGTATGCTCCCGAGGTGGAAGAACATAACCCGACGGACCGTGCCGTCCCGTCGCGCAATGAAGGCAGCTCGGCTTCATAGAGTAAGTCCAAATGAGCTACCACACTAAGGAGAAGTGTCCAGTCCCATCTAGGTCAAGCATCCTTAGACGATCTTTCAGTCCAGGAGTCGTCATGAGACATCGGTTGACCAAGGAGCTTGGCTCCGTGAGCATGCCAAAGATAGATGCAAGCCAACCTTCTCCAAATACGACGAGGAGGTTGGCATCAACGAAGCGTGCCACACCATGGACGCGATCCATGACCGGGGAGATCCATCGGCGATGCATATGCACTACTTCTCTGATCTGGTGATTGCTCTACTTGTGATAGACGTTGGGATTTCCCCGAAGAGGAAGGGTGATTTAGTATAGTACCAAAAAGTATTTTCATCAGTTAAGAACCAAGGTTTATCGAACCAATAGGAGATCATGGAAATGAACATTCGACGATACATGCACACACACAAATAAATACTTGAATCCAACACAAGCAAGAGGGCCTTCAATCCCCTTGTACTCCTTAATTGCAAGGATTAATTCTAATAATGATGGATAGATAAATTGTATAAGAAAATAAAAGTAAATAAATTGCAGTAGGTATTTTAGGGTTTTAGTAATATGAAGTGAATGGACCCCAGGGCCATAGCTTTCACTAGAGGCATCTCTCTCATGAGTATAGTAACAGTGGGTAGATAAATTAGTGTTAGGCAATTGATAGAAAAATGAATAATTATGACGATATTCATGGAATGATCAATATATAGGTATTACCTCTGAGACAAGTAGACCGAAACGATTCTGAATCTACTACTATTGCTCCACTAGTCGACCGCTATCCAGCATGCATGTATGCTATTAAGTTCATAACAAATAGAGTAATGCTTGGAGCATGATGACAGAATGTAGACAAAGTAAGACCAAATAATATGTTCGAACCGTGTCATTTTACCATTCATAGCAAAAATATAAATACGTGTCTCGCTACTCATCCTGTCACAGACTGCGACACCGCAAGATTGAACCCAATACTATGCACCACTTCCTCGGAAGATATAATCATCAACTTGGCCAAAGAAAACTCATAGATTCGACATCATACATAGCTATAAAATCGCACATAATAAATCTCAGAAAAGACTCAATTACTTTCAATTGATAATTTGATCATAAACCCAAAATTCACCGGATCCCAACAAACGCACCGCAAAGATTCCATCGAATAGGTCTCCGAAGAGACCATTGTATTGAAGTTCAAACAAGAGAGAGAGAGAGAGATAGAGAGAGAGGGGGGGGAGGGAGAGGGAGAGAGAGAGCCATCGAGCTGCAGCCATGGACCCGTAGGTCCTATGGAGAACTGCTACTTGTGAGCTGCATTGGAATTTTCCCCGAAGAGGAGAGGAGATGCGGCACAATAGAGATAAGTATTTCCCTCAGTGATAACCAAGGTTATCGAACCAATAGGATAACCAAGCAAATTCCTATCAACAGCACCTACACACACCAAACCAAACACTTGCACCCAACGTGGGCAAGAGGGTTGTCAAAACTTGTTACTTGCAAGGATTATATCTTGATAGAAATAGATAATGTAAAGACAAAATAAAATAAAAGTAAATAAATTGCAGAAAAGTTTAGGGTTTAGAGAAATACGAAGCTATAATAATCATGCATTATAGAATTCAGAAAAGACTCAATTACTTTCAATGAATAATCTGATCATAAACCCATAATTCATCGGATCCCAACAAACACACCGCGAAAGAAGATTACATCAGATAGATCACCGCGGGAATCGCGGTGAACATTGTATTGAAGATCAAAGAGAGAGAAAGAAGCCATCTAGGTACTAGCTATGGACCCGTAGGTCTGTGGTGGAGTACTCACACATCATCATGGAGGCAACAAGATTGATGTAGATGGCCTCCTTGAGCGATTCCCCCTCCGGCAGAGTACCGGAAAAGGTCTCCAGATGGCCTCCCAGCAGAACAGAGGCTTGCAACGGCGGAAAATGTTTTTCAGGTGGCTCTCTGTTGGTTTCCCGATTTTTGAGAATTTATGGAGGTGGAATTAGGTCAGACGGAGCCACGAGGGGCCCACAAGGCATCAGGGTGCACCTACCCCCTAGGCGCGCCCTGTTGCCTTGTTGTCTCCTCGTCTCGCTTCCTGACTCCTCCCAAGGCTTCCTGGGTCTCTTTGGTCCAGAAAAAATCAACAAAAAAATCCGTAGCGTTTGGACTTTGTTTGGTACAGATTTCCTGGAAAAACAAAAATAGGCAAAAAAACAGCAACTGGCACTTGGCAATGGTTTAATAGGTTAGTTCCCAAAAATGATATAAAATAGCAAACAATTGCATATAAAGTATCCTAGATTGATAATATAATAGCATGGAACAATCACAAATTATAGATACGTTGGAGACATATCAGTATCCCCAAGCTTAATTCATGCTCGTCCTCGAGTAGGTAAGTGATAAAAATTGAATTTTTGATGCGACATGCTACCCAACATGTAATCTCTTTTTAAGTATGATCATTGAGAAACGATACTACTTGATATCAACATAATAATATCCATAAACATAAATAACATAATCATTACTTTTCGAAATATACGATCCTTAAAGAATGTTATTCCCTACTCATTTTATCATATCAAGCATGGCATGACTCCGTCTTCACCGCATAAGTATAAATCATGAGCATCCCGGTGTCAAACCAGGCAATTGGATCATACTTCTAACGCGCTTCAGCATTTTCAACTTCACACACTACATGAGTGTGAACCATGGATATAGCATATGGGTGGAATAGAGTATGGTGGTAGATATCAAAGGAGTCAAAGTGGAAAAGAAAGTCTCACATCAACTAGGCGGATCAACGGGCTATGGAGATGCCCATCAATCGATATCAATGCGAGGAGTAGGGATTTCCATGCAACGGATGCGCTAGAGCTATAAGTGTATGAAAGCTCAACGGAAACTAAATGGGTGTGCATCCAACTTGCTTGTTCATCAAGACCTCGGGCATTTGAGGAAGCCCGTCATCGGAATATACAAGCCAAGTTCTATAATTACAAATTCCCACTAGCATGTGAAAATGACAACTCAGGATAGTCTCTATATGAAGAACATTGTGCCACTTTGAGGCACAAGTGTGGTAAATGGATAGTAACAATGCCCCTTCTCTCTTTTCTCTCATATTTTTTTCATGGTGGGCTTTTCTCTTTTTTTTCCTCCCCCATTACTTTTTTTGCCATCTGGAGTCTCATCCCGACTTGTGGGGGAATCATCGTCGCCACCATCCTTTCCTCACTGATACAATGCTCTAATAATGATGATCATCACACTTTTATTTACTTACAACTCAATATTACAACACAACATAAAACAATATGGCTCTATATGAATGCCTCTGGCAGTGTACTAGGATGTGCAATGATCTAGTATAACATTTAGATGAACGGTGGCTTTTCCATAAATACTATGTTAGCTATATGATCATGCAAAGCAATAGGATGATGAACACACAAGTCATGTGACGGAAATGGTGTAAGTTGCATGGCAATATTTCTCGGAATGGCTATGGAAATGCTATGATAGGTAGGTATGGTGGCTGTTTTGAGGAATATATAAGGAGGCTTATGTGTGATAGAGCGTACCATATCATGGGTTTTGGATGCACCGGTGAAGGTTGCACCGACTCTCGAGGTGAGAATGGGCAATGCACGGTACCGAAGAGGCTAGCACTTACGAAAAGGTGAGACTGCGTATATCCATGGATTCACATTAGTCATAAAGAACTCATATACTTATTGTAAAGCCTTATTAGCTCTCTCGAAGCAAAGTGCTACCGCATTCCCCTAGGGAGGAGGTTGGTAGGAGTTAACCATCGCGCGCGCCCGATTCGAAGAACACGATATGATTTCATTTTAGATATAAAAATGTTCATACATCATCACCATGCCATAGTTAATACTTAGATGAATAAGAAATATAAAGATTTAATTACTGATATTTCTACTAACCAACAATCATGTACTCATGCCCTTTAATATTACTACATCAATATAATCAACTCGTGTTTCTTCTTTTGTGAGCTACATGAAAGTTCTTATTTTATCCCCGTTGAATACCTATCCTTTTTGGACTAGTCTTATAACTCGTGCCCATTACTCATGTCTACTACACAACTTTATTCTTGTAGACTCGTGTTGGGCCTCCAAGCGCAGAGTTTTGTAGGACAGTAGCAATTTTCCCTCAAGTGGATGACCTAAGATTTATCAATATGTGGGAGGTGTAGGATGAATATGGTCTCTCTCAAACAACCCTGCAATCAAATACAAGAAATGTCTTGTGTCCCCAACACACCCAATACAATGAAAAATTGTATAGGTGCAATAGTTCGGCGAAGAGATGGTGATACAAGTGAAAAATGGATGGTAGATATAGGTTTTTGTAATCTGAAAATATAAAAACAGCAAGGTAGCAGGTGACAAACAGCGAGCAAAACGGTATATTAATGCTTGGAAACAAGGCCTGGGGTTCATACTTTCACTTGTGCAATCTCTTAAAATGCTAACATAATAGAATCACATTATCATCCCTCAACGTGCAACAAAGAATCACTCCAAAGTTCATATCTAGCGGAGAACATAAGATGAAATTGGTGTAGGTAGTAGAACCACCTCAAAGTTACCCTTTTCGATCAATCCATTGGGCTATTCCTATAGGTGTCACAAACAGCCCTAGAGTTCATATTAAAATAACACCAATGATACATATCAATCAACCCTAATGTCACCTAGATACTCCAATGTCACCACAAGTATCTGTGGGTTAATTATTCGACATGCATCAATCAATTTCTGATTCATCATATTCAATCCAACACAAATAACTTAAAAGAGTACCCCAAGGTTTCTATCGGAGAAGGTAGGACAAGAACGTGCAATCAACCCCTATGCATAGATCCCCAAGGTCACCGGAATCCGCAAGTTCATGCCATAACATATAGCAAGTGAATCAATAGAATATCCCATTGTCACCACGGGTATTCACATGCAAGACATACATCAAGTGATCTCAAATCTAATATTCAATCCGACATAACAAAATATCAAAGGGAAAGATTCAATTCATCAGAACAAGATAGTAAGGGAAAAACACCATATGATCCAACTATATTAACAAAGCATGTGATACATCAAGATCGTGCCATCTCAAGAACACGAGAGAGAGAGAGAGATTAAACACATAGCTACTGGTACATACCCTCAGCCCCAAGGGTCAACTACTCCATCCTCGTCATGGCCTCCGCCGGTAAGATGAAGATGGCCACTGGTGATGATTTCCCCCTCCGGAAGGGTACTGGAAAGGCTCTAGATGGGTTTTTCTTCGATATAGAGAGTTGCGACGACGGAGCGGAAGTTCTAGGTTAACTTTCGGAGGTTTCTATATATATATATATATATATATATATATATATATATATATATATATATGATTTTTTAGCGTTGGAATCACGTCAACCGGAGCCACGTGGGCCCCAAAAGCTATCAAGGTGCGCCCTGTTGTGCGGTGGCCCACAGGTGGCTCCCCTCCGGTGGTTCTTCGCTCCGGTATTTCTTATTTTCTCTAGAAAAATCATAAAAAGTTTCGGGCGATTCCGAGAACTTTTATTTTCTGCACAAAAACAACACCACGGTAATTCTGCTGAAAACAGCGTCAGTCCGGGTTAGTTCTAAATAGATCATATAAAGTGAATCAAAACCATATAAAAGTATTGTAAACATAGGCAATTATGGCATGAATGCTTCATATATTATCGATACGTTGGAGACATATCAGCATCCCCAAGCTTAATTCCTACTCGTCCTCGATTAGGTAAATGATAAAAGAAATAATTTACGATGTGTGAATGCTAGCATAGTATATAAGTTTGATCAATGATAATTCCAATCACTTTTTCTAGCATCATAAACAACAAGTATTTTCTCATAAAACTTCTCATGATCAAGTAGCAAGATATTCACATATCATGGTTGAAACAATGCATTCTCTTGAAACTTCACAACATGTGTTCTTAGTCATCAAACAATTTCAATGCATCATCAAGCCTAAGTTAGAGCTCCACATACTCAGTTATCATATAGTCTTATAAGATTGCTAATACTCAAAGCATATTTTTGGAACAAACAACATCCATCGAACACAAAGAAAGACAGGGGCTTAAAGTTTTGCCTCCCAACATAATTATCATGAAGATAATTGTCAACAATAATGAATCATGATCAAATATATTTGACTGGATATATGTGTTTGGATCTTTCCCCACCACATTATGCTTGCCAACTAATAGATTGAGGCTGTAATAAGAAATTGACTCAACATGTAAAGTAAATAACATGAAAGTAAATAACATGAAAGTAAATAACATAAAAGTAAATGGATTGTCCCTTCACAGAGGGAAGTAGTGATTTGCAGAGGTGCCAGAGCTCATTGTTTAAAACATAGATGAATATGTAATTTGAGTGGTATACTTTTCCTGTCAACGTCAGTTTTCAATATCTTCCATGCTAATCACATTATTGGTGGTTCCCAAATAGAATTGAAAATTTACTCCCCCTCAACCATTCAAATACATTCCATGGCTAGCCGTATCCACGGGTACCTTCCAAAGAATCAACTTCATTGGGGGAGTTCTTATTTATTTATTTTTGTATTATGAAGGACTGGGAATCCTTTTTACCAGCCTCTCTCATGCAATGATAAGTGAATAAACACTCATCTTGAGAATAACCCGCTTAGCATTGAAGACATTGACCGCCCCGTCATTCCATGAGTGGTACGGGCACACAAAACATATGTTTTTCTGAATGTTTAGAGGTGGCACTTGCAAATTTACTTATAATGGCAGTGAAATACCATATATAGGTAGGTATGGTGCACTATCATGGAAGAAACTTGGCTCCAGGATTTGGATGCACAAGTAGTATCTACTTAGTATGAAGTTTTGGTTAGCAAAAGGTTCTAAACAAGCACCACATGTTGGAGGATCCATAACAATATAACTTCTATGCAAATATACCCAAACATAACCATTAAGTTGTCTTCCTTGTCCAACGTCAACTATTTGATCAAGGTTGAAAATAATTAATGGGTATTCACAATCATAAAATATGTCCAAGTTATATATTTGTATGTGAACGTTCTCTTTCTTATACTAATCATTCATGAATTGCTTGTGTGACCAATATTGTGATTGTGAAACTTCAATAGATTTTACTTTCTAAACCAAATGTGAACCTAATACTAAGCATAAAGCACATTGATAATTCTAGGTTTATGATTTTCATTCATTCACAATTTGCTCTTAGGATATAAGTGAAGCACAAGAATAAACATCAAACTACTCTCAAAAGATACAAGTGAAGAACAATGAGTAGTTAAACAATCAAGTAGCTATGTGAGGACTCTCTTTTTCAAAAAAGATTTTCAGATCTGATATTTTATTCAAGCAACAAACAAAACAAAAATATACTCCAATAATAGCACATATCATGTGAATGAATAAAAACTTAGGCTCAACATAGGCTAACCGATAATGGGATGCGTAGCATCCCCAAGCTTAGATGCTTGAGACTTCTTGTAATATTGAATTGGGGAGCCTTGGGCATCCCCAAGCTTGAGCTTTTGTATCTCGTTCAACCCTCTCATGTCCCGACTTCACCTTATGTCTCAAAAACTTCATCCCCACAAAACCTGAAAAGAACTCGTGAGATACGTTAGTACACATAGGAATAAATCAACTATTTATGTATTGCCAAGACAAGTTGAATAATAATTTTCAAACATTATCTACCGTATACTATAATTTCCATAATTTATATCTACCAATATAAGTCATGAAGACTATAGGAAAAGTAGATAACAAAACTATGACGGCAATCTGTCTAGACAGGACAGTCTGTAGCAATTAATTTACAAAGTGCACTTATGTAAATCCAAAAATACTGAAAATTTAGGAAATGGTAAAAAAATACATGAAAATAATGTGTAAAAACTGCAGAAACTTTCCAAGTTCCCGTAAAATATGAAAATTCAAACACTATAGCAAAAGTTTTTGTTTCTACACAACACACATCAAACTTGTAATTCAAGCATCCTAAAAGGCAATTCTAGGAACTTTTTATTGGAAAAAAAGATAATAAATAACAACAATGAGAGTTTAACAAAATAAAATGGCGCTCCAAGCAAAACTCATTGATACGTCTCCAATGTATCTATAATTTTTGCTTGTTCCATGCTGTTATATTATCATTCTTGGATGTTTTACAATCATTTTATAACAACTTTATATCATTTTTTGGGACTAACCTATTGACATAGTGCCAAAGTGCCAGTTGCTGTTTTTGCTTGTTTTTTACTTCGCAGAAAATCAATACCAAACGGAGTCCAATCGTGACGAAACTTTTTGGAGATTTTTTCTGGACCTGAAGACACCCAATGGACCAAAGAAGTGCCGGGGGAGTGGGCCGAGGAGACCACAACCCACCAGGGCACGCCAGGGCCCCCCCTGGCGCGCCCTGATGGGTTGTGCCCTCCTCGGGGCCCCTCTCCACCACCTCTAATGCCTATAAATTCCCAAATATTTCAAAAACCCTAGGGGAGTCGATGAAACACAATTCCTGCCGCCGCAAGTTCCAGAACCTCGAGATCCAATCTAAACACCATCACGGAGGGGTTCATCTTCCTCATAGGTGCCTCTCCGATGATGCGTGAGTAGTCCACCATAGACCTACGGGTCCATAGGCAGTAGCTAGATGGCTTCCTCTCTCTCTCTCTTATGATTCTCAATACAATGGTCTCTTGGAGATCTATTTGATGTAAACTTTTGCGGTGTGTTTGTTGGGATCCGATGAATTTTGAGTTCATGATCAGTTTCTATCCATGAATATTATTTGAGTCTTCTTTGATCTCTTATATGCATGATTACTTATAGCCTCGTATTTCTTCTCCGAATCTTTGGTTTAGTTAGGCCGACTAGATTGATTTTTCTTGCCATGGGAAGAGGTGCTTTGTGATGGGTTCGATCTTGCGGTGTTCTTTCCCAGTGACAGAAGGGGCAGCAAGACACGCATGTATCATTGCTATTAAGGATAACAAGATGGGGTCTATTCCTACATGAATAGATCTTGTCTACATCATGTCATCGTTCTTATTGCATTACTCCGTTTTTCCATGAACTTAATACACTAGATGCATGCTGGATAGCGGTCGATGTGTGGAGTAATAGTGGTAGATGCAGGCAGGAGTCGGTCTACTTATCTTGGACGTGATGCCTATATAATGATCATCGCCTTGGATATCGTCATGACTATTCGATTTTCTATCAATTGCCCAACAGTAATTTGTTCACCCACCATGCGCTATACTCATGAGAGAAGCCACTAGTGAACCCTACGGCCCCGGGTCTACTTTTCCAACATATTGCTTTCCGATCTACTTTTTTGCAATCTTTGTTTTCAGATCTACAAAACCAAAAACCCAAAAACATATTGCGGCATATTTGCTCTTTTTATTTTGTGTCCTTGAGAGATCTATCTCTCCTATCTATCACTACCTAATCTATATTTTTACCGTAGAGAGATTGACAACCTCTCTTTCGCGTCGGGTTGCAAGTATTTGTTGTTTGTGTGCTGGTGATGCTTATTGGGTGGTGGTGATCCTCCTACTGGTTCGATAACCTTGGTTTCATAACTGAGGGAAATACTTACCGTCGATGTGCTGCATCACCCCTTCCTCTTTGGGGAAATACCGACGCAGTCTCAAACCACGTCAAAGGAATTTCTGGTGCCGTTGCCAGGGAGGAAGCGGTCTCTTCTACGTGCCTATCGTAGGCGCCGAGGGGACTCCATCATTATCTACCAGGTTCCTAATCACAAATCTCATCTCCATGCAATTACATTATTTGCCATTTGCCTCTCGTTTTCCTCTCCCCCACTTCACCAATTTGCCGTTTTATTCTCCCTCTTTTTCGTTTGCCTTTTTCTCGCCGGATCTCTTCCTTGCTTGCAATCTTGTTTGCGTAGTCATGATGCCGCAACGAAAGTACTATGAGTTTCCTTATCCTAATATTTTGCTTGAAATTGAGAAAAGTACCAAGGAATATATGACTACACAATTTGAGCATAACAAATATTTTACCAATGAGCTTAGAGAACACTCTACTGTACTAGATGCCATAATGAAGCAACTTGATGATATTAGTAGAGAAGTTTGTAATCTTCAATCTAAGTATGCTCATGCTGAAAATTTGCTTGGAAAAATTTCTGATGCACAAGCCACTTTAATAAATCAAATGGCTGCCAAACCAATCTCCCTAGAAGATAAAAAAGATGAAGATCTTAGAGTGATTGGTGTTTCTTCTATTGATTCCTTGTTTAGTAATGTTAAAATTGATAATGAAGGGACTGAAGTAGAGTCAACTTTAGCTAGAAGGCGTCCCAATAATTTGGAGGGTGAAAATCTTGATGAATTTTTTGATAAAAGTGGGTTTGAACAGGTCAAAACTTTAACTAGTGATGTGCCAACTATTTTGGATTGCAAAGACTTTAATTATGATAGTTGCTCTTTGATTTAATGTACTTCTTTGTTGCAATCCATGTTGAATTCACCCCATGCTTATGAGCAAAATAAAGCTTTTACTAAACATATCGTTGATGCCATGATGAAATCTTTTGAAGAAAAATTGGAGTTGGAGATTTCTATTCCTAGAAAATTACATGATGAGTGGGAACCAACCATTAAGGTAAAGATTAAAAATTATGAATGATTTGCTTTGTGTGATTTGGGTGCTAGTGTTTCCACGATTCCGAAATCTCTATGTGATGTGCTTGGTCTTACCAATATTGAAGAATGTTCTCTTAATTTGCACTTGGCGGATTCTACTATTAAAAAGCCTTTGGGAAGAATTAATGATGTTCTTATTCTTGCAAACAGGAACTATGTGCCTATTGATTTTATTATGCTTGATATTGATTGCAATCCGTCTTGTCCCATTATACTTGGTAGACCGTTTTTACGTACTATAGGTGTCGTGATTGATATGAAAGAAGGCAATATCCGTTTTCAATTTCCCTTGAGAAAGGGCATGGAACACTTCCATAGAACTAGAATTAAGCCACCATATGAATCAATCATGAGGGCATCCTATGGATCCAAAACCAAAGATGACAATACTTGAATCTATGCGTTATGCCTAGCTAGGGGCGTAAAACGATAGCGCTTGTTGGGAGACAACCCAATGAATAAATAAATTTTTGCTTTTTCCATTCTGTTTTTGAGTGTTGACACAATTATGACTCTGTTATGATTGTGTTTTTATGGTTTATTTAGTGTTTGTGCCAAGTAAAGCCTTTAGGATGATTCATAGGATGAGTAGAAGCGATGCTGAATCTGAAACAGAAACTTTGTGTCCAGTATATGAATTTTCATTTTTTGCTGGAACGTGATCTTGAGATGAAATTTTAACACAGTGTTTCTATACAAATTCCTTACGTTTTCCTAATTTTTCAGAATTTTTAGAGTTACAGAAGTATGGTTAGAGTACAGATTACTACATACTTTTCTGTTTAAGACAGATTCTGTTTTCATTGCATTGTGTGCTTGTTTTGATGAATCTATGGGTTATATTGAAGGGTATGAGCCATGGTAAAGTTAAAATACAGTAGGTATAATACAATAATAAAATATGAATGGGTTTGCAAGAGTACCTAAAGTAGTGATTTGCTTTATTGTACTAACAGATCTCACGAAGATTTTGTTGAGTTTTGTGTGATTGAAGTTTTCAAGTTTTGGGTGAGATCACGATGAATGAAGGAATAAGGAGTGATAAAAGCCTAAGCTTGGGGATGCTACCGCACCCCCAAGATATATCCAAAGAGTAACAAGAACCTAAGCTTGGGGATGCCCCCGAGTGGCATCCCCCCTTTCTTCTAACGACCATTGGTATTTTACTTGGAGCTATATTTTTATTCGTCACATATCATGAGTTTTGCTTGGAGCGTCTTGTATCTTTGCTTGCTTTGTTTGTTAGTTTTTCCCTTGTATCCTTGCTGGACACATCTATTTGAGAAAGCCAAAATCATGCTATTATTTGTTAGAATTGCTCAATGTGCTTCACTTAAACTTTTTGAGCTATAGAATTGCTCTAGTGCTTCACTTATATCTTTTTGAGCACGGTGTGCTTGGAATTTTTTTTGTAGAAATACTCTCATGCTTCACTTAGATTAATTTGAGAGTAGGTAAATTTTGAAGAATCCTCTCATGCTTCACTTATAACTTTTCGAGAGATGAAATCTTTATGCTCATGTGCTTCACTTAAATTTGTTTGAGCTTGCCAAAAAGCAATGGCAATATATGAAACTAGTCCCAAAGTGATAGATATCCAAGGAAGATATAATAAAAACTTTCATGAAGATCATTGGACAAATTAAACTTGATTCCTTGTAATATTTTTGAAACATGATGATAGTAATATGTGAGTCATGTTACTGAGTAATTATGTTTAGTAGGAATATTGGTATTAAGGTTTGTGATTCCCTATGCATGCACGAAAGTCAATAGTTATGCAATAAAGTTATATCCTACTTAGGTGCCTCTCCGATGATGCGTGAGTAGTCCACCATAGACCTACGGGTCCGTAGGTAGTAGCTATATGGCTTCCTCTCTGTCTTATGATTCTCAATACAATGGTCTCTTGGAGATCTATTTGATGTAAACTTTTGCGGTGTGTTTGTTGGGATCCGATGAATTTTGAGTTCATGATCAGCTTCTATCCATGAATATTATTTGAGTCTTCTTTGATCTCTTATATGCATGATTACTTATAGCCTCGTATTTCTTCTCTGAATCTTTGGTTTAGTTAGGCCGACTAGATCGATTTTTCTTGCCATGGGAAGAGGTGCTTTGTGATGGGTTCGATCTTGTGGTGTTCTTTCCCAGTGACAGAAGGGGCATCAAGACACGCATGTATCGTTGCTATTAAGGATAACAAGATGGGGTCTATTCCTACATGAATAGATCTTGTCTACATCATGTCATCATTCTTATTGCATTACTCCGTTTTTCCATGAACTTAATACACTAGATGCATGCTGGATAGCGGTCGATGTGTGGAGTAATAGTGGTCGATGCACGCAGGAGTCGGTCTACTTATCTTGGACGTGATGCCTATATAATGATCATCGCCTTGGATATTGTCATGACTATTCGATTTTCTATCAATTGCCCAACAGTAATTTGTTCACCCACTGTGCGCTATACTCATGAGAGAAGCCACTAGTGAACCCTACGGCCCCCGGGTCTACTTTTCCAACATATTGCTTTCCGATCTACTTTTTTGCAATCTTTGTTTTCAGATCTACAATACCAAAAACCCAAAAACATATTGCTGCATATTTGCTCTTTATATTTTGTGTTCTTGATAGATATCTCTCTCCTATCTATCACTACCTAATCTATCTTTTTACCGTAGAGAGATTGACAACCTCTCTTTCGCGTCGGGTTGCAAGTATTTGATGTTTGTGTGCAGGTGTTGCTTATTGGGTGGTGGTGATTCTCCTACTGGTTCGATAACCTTGGTTTCATAACTGAGGGAAATACTTACCATCGCTGTGCTGCATCATCCCTTCCTCTTTGTGGAAATACCAACGCAGTCTCAAGCCACGTCACTCATATTATGTGACGAATAAAAATATAGCTCTAAGTAAGATATACCGATAGTGTTGAAAACGAAAGAGGGGATGCCTTCCGGGGCATCCCCAAGCTTAGACGCTTGAGTATTCCTTGGATATTACCTTGGGGTGACTTGGGAATCCCCAAGCTTAGGGTCTTATCACTCTTTATTCTCCGCATATCGGCGTCTTACCCAAAACTTGAAAACTTCAATCACACAAAACTTAACGGAACTTCGTGAGATGGGTTAGTGTTATAAAGATAGATCATTCACTTAGGTACTGTCAAGAAAAGATTCATAATTGTTCTCAAATAATACCTAATGTATTCTATCATTCCCATAATTTATACCACTAAATATAAGCTATGGAAACACTAAAACAAGCAAACTATGCATGCAAAAACAGAATCTATCAAAAACAGAATAGTCTGTGAAGATCTGAATGAAATCCATATTTCCCTATTTCTAAAAATTCTGAAAAATTAGGACAATACAGAAAATTTGTATAGAAATACCGTGTAAGAAGTTCAGAATTTTTTGACTCTCCAGTAAAATCAGAGAAATTCTGCACTGGACATAAAAGTTTCTGTTTTTTTGCATAGAATCAAACTAACAAGTATCCACACTGTCCCAAAGGATTTACTTGGCACTTTATTGAAATAAAAGACACAAAACATGATTACTACAATATCTTAATCATGTGAACACTCAAAAACAGAAAGGAAAAGTGTTGGGTTGTCTCCCAAGAAGCGCTTTTGTTTAAAGCCTTTTAGCTAGGCATGATGATTTCAAGGATGCTCACATAGGAATAGTATTTGAAACATCTAAAAGAGAATCATGGATCACATGAAAAGCACATTTAAGTCTAACCCACTTCCTATGCGTAGGGATTTTGCAAGAAAACAATTTATGGGAGCAAGAATCAACTAGCATAGGAAGGCAAAACAAGCATATCTTCAAGATTTTCAACACATATGGAGGAAACTTGATATTATTGCAATTCCTACAAGCATATGTTCCTCCCTTATAATAATTTTCAGTAGCATCATGAAGGAATTAAAAAAAATATAACTATCACATAAAGCATTATTTTCATGATCCTCAATCATAGAAAATTTATTACTCTCCCCACAAGCAAACTTCTCATACATAATAGTCGGACTATCATAGGGGACTCGAGTGCTATAAATTGTTTCCACATTAAAATAATAATGTTCAGAAAAAGGGTATTCAAAATTGTGACAAGTTTTATAGTAATAATCATCACTACTTTTTATAACATAAGTATCATCACAATAATCATCATAAGTAGTAGCTTGGTTCTCATCATAATCAATTGAAACCTCTTCCAAGATAGTGGAATCATTACTAAACAAAGTCATGACCTCACCAAATCCACTTTAATCATTATAATAAGATTCAACACCCTCCAAAATATTGGGATAATAATCATTTAAAGTTGACACTCTTCCAAACCCACTTTCATAAAAATTGCAATCATCATAAATAGGAGGCATGCAATCATCATAACAAATTTGATCATTGAAAGTAGGGGAACTAAAAAGATCATCTTCATATAACATTGCATCCCCAAGCTTGGGATAAACATTATTTTCAGCAAATAAATTCTCAAACATTTCATTTTCATCAAGCATAGCATCCCCAAGCTTGTGGGTTTGCATATCATTAGCATAATCATCAATAGCATGAATGGCACCAATAGTATAACAATTATTATCATCATAATTTTCCAAGTTGGTGCCAAAATGTTTTTCAATATTATAAGGAGTATCATTATCTTCCCAATCATCCTCATCACAACAAGTAGCATGAATAAAAAAATAATCATCAAGTGTATCATCGTCCATACTACTTTCAGATTCATTCTCAACAATGATAGGAGACCCATTATTTGATACGGATACCTTTTTACCTCTACTTTTCCTTCTTTTCTTCTTCTTCACCACCTGATGTGTGGGTTTAAGTAATTTTTTCGAGCCTCTTATTGAAGAGATGGGAATCTCCTCCTTGCAACCTGATTCATTATGAGAAACAATAGGAGGGTATTGGGAGAACTTTACCCTTTCATTAGTATACCTTTTATTTTCTACTGGTTTTCCCGTCTTTCTATAGTTGGCAATATAAGCATTCTCATTGCAAGTTACTATGCAAAACATATAGATTTCTGGTAGATTAGTTTCATTATCATTAGTGACAAGGAATATATCAAACCAATAATTTTTATGTGACAATTCTTCACACCCCAAAAATAAACAAAGTTCATTATAGAGTTCACCGGAGATCAAATTATCACAATATTTGGAAACGGTTTGATCATGAAAATACATGCATTGGAAATTAAGATGACCAACCCTATTGCAAAGTTCACAAGTAATGGGATGGAGAGAGCATAACCTTGTGGAAAATTCATCTATCACTTTAAGCCACCAATTGGTTTTATCATGTTTATGCTTCTTACAAAATCTACCATCCCTATATGGCATGTCTTCACAAATTTTATTCACTCCACAAAATTGACATGCTTATAGGAAATATTTTTATCATGACTAGTGCAATCATTATTAGCATCATGGATATTCAGAGAATTCGTACTAAAAATATTGCTATCATGATCATCATTCAAGGATTTAATGCCAAACATTTTATTGAACTCTTCTACTAACACTTTGGCACAATTTTCCGATCCATCATTTTCAAGAAAAACATCATAAAGGTCATGAACTTGATGCAACATCAATTCCATTTTTTTGTAGTTTTATTTAATAAAACCAAACTAGTAAAAAACAAGAAACTAAAATATTTAATTGCAAGATCTAAAGATACACCTTCAAGCACTCACCTCCCCGGCAACGACGCTAGAAAATAGCTTGATGTCTACAACACAACTTTATTCTTGTAGACTCATGTTGGGCCTCCAAGCGCAGAGTTTTGTAGGACAATTGAAATTTTTTCTCAAGTTGATGACCTAAGGTTTATCAATCCATGGGAGGTGTAGGATGAAGATGGTCTCTCTCAAACAACCCTGCAATCAAATACAAGAAATCTCTTGTGTCCCCAACACACCCAATACAATCGCAAATTGTATTGGTGCACTAGTTCGGCGAAGAGATGGTCATACAAGTGCAATATGGATGGTAGATATAGGTTTTTGTAATCTGAAAATATAAAAACAGCAAGGTAGCAAGTGACAAACAGCGAGCAAAACAGTATATTAATGCTTGGAAACAAGGCCTAGGGTTCATACTTTCACTAGTGCAATCTCTCAACAATGCTACACTGGTGCAGCGACGTGCTATACAAACAGTTTTTAACCCCTTTCCGCGACGTAGTTCTAAACCATCGCCTTGCATGTGTGGGTGATAGGGGCGGTCCATCCCACATGACACGGAAAACCCTTCGGCGATGGTGGCCAACGAACGCAAACGATCTGCAAATATAATCGTGTGAGCTGCAGGAACATATCGCACACATAATGTTTTGGGCGTACGTGTGAGATTTGGGATCAATCACACACGTCCAAGACGAGTCAAACGCGTCTAATATCTCATGGAAAACAAACGGAGTTTGACCTTTTACCGTTCGTGAAACATTACCTAATCCACACGGGCCATTGTATAAACTGTGTGTGATATCTTCATCATCACACACGAGATTTCTCTGGAAACCGTCTGCCATGCATGACATCATCGAGCATGTTTCCCGAGAAAAGTACACGTGGGATCGTCTTTGCATCAGGCATGGTTTCCTGTTGGCTCACGTGTGAGATACGGTGCTATACCAAACGATTTAGGAGCTCCTACGCACACGTACAAGTGCTGCAAACCGTTTGCGATTTCTTATGTATCACCAACGTTTTAGATTATATCTCGTGTGCTTTTCCTGTAGATCACAGGTGTCGGGGCACAGATGCTCACGATCACCTATGGGACCAGAGGCCCCTTTGTGGTTCGGCAAGGGGGGTCATGTTGCACAAAGAGCGGAGACCATGAGACGACGCGACGATCAGGACACTAGCATTTTACCCAGGTTCGGGCCGCTGCTAAGCGTAAAACCCTACTCCTGCTTTTGGTGGATTGATCAGAGGAACACGGCAAACACACAACGCTTAACCCCGGCAAGAGCTGTTGTCGGGGTGAGCTACTACGCGAGTACAAGTGTCCAAAGGTCCGAATCTTGAGCTAGGTTGCCTTGGGCCTCCTTTTATAGTGCAAGGGGTTATCACAATGGCAAAACAGTCATTATCCATTGATTAGATAGCTTAGCAGAGCTATCATACCTAACTCTGGTATTTAGGACAAATTACCATGATTACTAGTCTAGGTGGCGCTCGGGGGTGCGTCCCCGGCAAGCCCTTGCCACCGCTTAGCTAGCCGTTGCTTAGGGTCTTGACACGCTGCTGGACGGGTGTCAACTGGGTATAATCTGCCTTCCGGTGCGTCACCACGTGCTTAGAGAGAGCCATTTAGCTGCTTGAGGGCTCGACACCGCATCGATAAGTGACTCGCATAGCGATGCGGTGGAGCGGTGGCTGGTTAGCTCGTGCTTGCCGGGGGATTGCTTGCTGGGTCTTCCTAAGATGTGCAAGGCCTCGGTCCCCGGCAGGCTTCGGGGACGTGGCTGGCGCGCTTTGGGCCCCTCCTGGGCCATTGTGCTGGTGTTGCCGGCGCTTGCTTGGCCTTCTGCAGGTTGTTGCTGCCGGTTGTTGGTTCTTGAATGCTTGCTTGGTGATGTGGTAGCCTTCCCAACGAGTTTTGCTACTACCGCCTGTGCATAAGTTAGGGGCACTGGATACCCCTGTTCTAATGCACCGATAGGAGCCCCCGGGTCTGGCCCGCACGCGCTTGCTTAGTGTCGTTGGGTCAGACCCAAAATTTATGCACAGGTGCGCAATGTGAGGAGGTAACTGCCAATTTACTAGTCAGCACTGCCCCACCACCTCAAGCCGTTTCCACCACGCGCGCCGCATGCATAGCGAGGAGCTTGCGGTGGGCGCTCGTGACTTAAAGACCTGATCATGACAGAAACCGCAGCGCCATGGATTGGAGCAATGGGGCAGTTACCTGTTCGCCCATGAGTCGTGGGTAGTGGTATTGGTGGAGATGGGCGGCCCCTCTGGAGCGGGGGAGAGCCAGCCCCCGTGCTCTCCCCTATAAATTAGGGGGCCACGGCGGCGATGCTCATCCAGCTCCATCTCCTCCCTTTTTCCCACGTCTAGATTGCTTGTTCTTCACTTCTGGTTTGTCCTTGAGTCGCCCTTTCCTCCCTGATGCTTAGGGGGAGGGGTCTGGCGATCGTGTTTGCAGGGCCTTCCCCTTGTGTCCACGCCCAGTCCTCGCTCTGGATTGACGACTCTGAGCTGAAGGCTGGCCGGAGAAGTCTCAGATGGAGGAGCGGGCGGCGTGGTGGCCGCATTCAGGATAGCCGCGGCAGCATGCCTGCTGCCGCGTTGCCCGCTTCTTTAGCCTTGATGGAGCGCCGCGGTTGACATCGCGCCGGAGTCTATATTGGAGATACGGCGTTGCGGTGGACCGTGGTACCCGCATTCTTTCTTCAAGGTGATGGAGGAAAACCGTCCGCACGGCTGCCGCAGGCGTGTGTGCGGTTGTAGTCGTGAGTTGTCGTTTATCGCGGTGAAGCTCTCCACCCGCAGCGTTTTGGATGGCGCGTACGGGAGGGAGTTCTTCATCTGCGCGTGCTTCTTAAGGGCGGGGGAAATTCCCCGCCTTTGGCTACCGGGGACGACCATGATCTCTGTGGGGTCCCCGGGCAGCCGCGTCAGGAGTTTGGGCGATGGCGGAGGCGTTCCCTCGAGCGGTGGCGATGAGGAAGACGATGGCGGTTGGGGACCCACGACGCATCAGGAGCGCGGATGAGGTCTCCGACGCGTCGCGTTCCCCGGCAGCATCATCATCACCAGCTGGGCTCCGGCAGCACCACCATCTGCACCTGTCCGCCGCCTTCTTTCCCCTTGTCGGTCTTGTCCGCTCCATCGGCTTTGTCCGCCCTGCCTGGGGATGGGGCCCTTCTGCTCGTTGGACGTGTCCCTCTGGTCGGGGAAGCGCCGAATCCTAGCTAGGCGCTCCTTTTGCCCACTACTTCTTTTCCACCTATCCCCTAGGAGGAGAGGGACAAGAAAGGCATTACGGGGCACTTATCTTTTTATAAGTCAAAGGATGTAGGCGTTTGCCGAGTTTTAGTTAATCGTAATGTAATTCTTATCCGATTTGTATTAACAGACGAATGAATGAATGTTATTTTTCTTCCCCGAGTACTATCCTTTCCTCTCTTTGTTTCTACTGTGTCAATGTGTTTGTCCTCTCCACACGGGACCGCCTGCCGGGTCACTCTTAACCGCGAGCGCCAGAAGGGGGAGCGAGCCCCCAGCAGCAGGCTGGTGTTGTTCTCCGGCAGGGGTCCTTGTCGGTATCGGCGCGGCCCCTCAGAGCTGATAAGTACCAGAAGCTAAGGAGCAGCTCGTCCCGACAAAGGTTTTTACCACGTGAGGGGGACTCCACCGAGCACGTTCGAAAAGAGGGTAAGGATTCCTTTTAGGGAGCATAAACTTGGGATGCGTAATTTAGACTTATCTTGTTTTAGGCAGTATTCCCTTCCGGAGTATGGTGGACCGCCATCCTCGTTCCTTCGTCCTCCTTCCATGTTCATTTGGTGTCAAAACACACAGGGGAAGAGGTCTCTACCCTTTGAGGGGAGAGTGCAGTAACAAGGATTATAGATTTCAACAAGTATTCTAGCAAATCTCTAGTAAAATAGGCAATGATATTGCGATCATAAAGGATGCAGAATGATTGTGCGATGCCATGATATGATGCAATGCCTAGCATTATTATTGTTGCTCAGGATCTGCGCCTGGCTTTGTACAAAGGGTTACATGCAACTTCGGCAAGGCTTGTACAAAAGGTGGCTGCCGGCGACTGCGCCCGGCAGCCGCGCCTTACGGGTAGAACTTACGAAGATGCTCAATATTCCATGAGTTAAGCACCTTAGTGCCATCTTCGGTCTCCAGACGGACTGCGCCAGGTCTGGTGACTCGTGCTACTCGGTAAGGGCCTTCCCACTTCGGCGTCAACTTGTTGGTACCCTTGGCGGACTGAACGCGCCTAAGGACAAGGTCGCCTTCCTCAAGGCTCCGGGCATGTACCCTATGGCTATGATAGCGGCGCAGGGCTTGCTGGTAGTGTGCAGCACGCACAGCAGCCCGGAGACGATCTTCCTCAAGGAGCGTGGCATCGTCATGCCGCAGCTGCTCTTGGTCTACTTCGTCGTAGGCAAGTACTCGAGGTGACCCGTATATGAGTTCCGTGGGGAGCACTGCTTCTGCTCCGTAAACCAGGGAGAAGGGAGTCTGGCCGGTAGCTCGACTCGGTGTCGCTCTGAGGGACCAAAGAACCACCGACAGCTCATCTATCCAGCGCTTGCCGCTCCTCCATAGTCTATCGAAAGTTCTTGTCTTGAGTCCACGCAACACTTCAGCATTCATCCTCTCAACTTGCCTGTTGCTCCTTGGATGGGAAACAGAGGCGAAGGAGACCTTGCTTCCAAGGCTTTGGATGCATTGCATGAAGGCTCGGCTCGTGAACTGGGTGCCGTTATCGGTGATCACTCTGTTGGGTATTCGAAAACGACACACCAGCCCTTTCATGAACTTGATAGTTGCCTGCGCGGTCACCTTCCTTACTGGTTCCACCTCAGGCCACTTTGTCAACTTGTCGGTTGCCACAAACAAGAACTCAAAGCCCCCGACTGCGCGGGGGAAGGGGCCCAAAATATCGAGCCCCCAGACCGAGAAGGAGCAGGATAAAGGGATTGTCTGGAGAGCTTGCGCTGGTTGATGGATGTTCTTGGAGTGGAACCGACATGCTTCGCACTTGGTGACCAATTCAGTTGCATCTTGGAGGGCAGTGGGCCAATAGAAACCCTGCCGGAAGGCTTTTCCGGCAAGGGCTCTAGATCCAATGTGCGAGCCGCATACACCTCCGTGAATCTCCGCCAACAGCTCTAGTCCGTCCTCCCGGCAAATGCACTTCAATTTCATGCCGTTGGGTCTTTTTCTGTACAGAGCGTCATCGACAAACTGGTACATAGTTGACCGACGGGCTACTTTTTTGGCCTCTTCTTGCTCTTTGGGGAGTTCTCCGGTTTGAAGGAAACGGACTATGTGATGTGCCCAAGTTGGAGCCTGGGGCTTGACAACTAGGACTAAAGGCATTTCCTCGTCCGTGGGAGCGCTTGTCTCGACCATAAGAACCTAGGGTTCCGCAGGAGACAGCTGCTCACCATGCGGAACGAGGCTGCCTCTGGCAGCTTCTCTACCAGCGGCTTCGGGAAGCTCTGCCGGGAAATGCTTGCCGGAGTTTAGTTTTCTTCTTTTCCTGGCCATCGTTGAAGGGGATACCGAAGGTTGAGTGAGGTGGAGGATAAAGGTTCCTGGTTCACAGGGAGCTTTTGCGCAGCGCACTTTGATAGATGATCAACGATGGTATTTTCCGCACGGGGCACATGCTCTGCTTGCAATCCATCAAAGCGCTCCTCAAGTTTCCTCACCTCTTCCACGTATGCTTCCATCAACGGGCTCTGATAGTCTTTGTTGACTTGCTTCACCACGAGCTGTGAATCTCCTCGGATGATCAGTCTCTTGAGTCCCAACTCCACCGTGATTCTGAGTCCGGCAAGGAGCCCCTCATATTCAGCAGTATTGTTGGTGGCTTCCTCCCGCGGAAGTGCATCTGGACCACATACTTGAGGTGTTCTCTGGTGGGGGCGACAAGGAGCACGCCTACTCCGGCACCCTGGAGTGAGAAAGCACCGTCAAAGTACATGACCCAATCTTTGGGTGCTTCTTTGCCGGGGAGGACTATCTCTGGGACTTCTTCATCTGGCGTTGGTGTCCATTCTGCAATGAACTCTGCCAATGCTCTACTCTGAACTGTGGAAGTGCTCTCATACTTTAAGCCAAAACTTGACAACTCAAGGGCCCACTCAGCTATCCTGCCGGTAGCTTCGGGGTTCCTCAATATGCGCTGCAGCGGGAAGCGAGTGACGACGGTGATCTCTTGGGCTTGGAAGTAGTGGCGCAGTTGCCTCGAGGCCATGATGAGGCCGAAGATCAGCTTCTGCACTCCAGAGTACCTTGACCTAGCCCCCTGTAACAGAGAGGTGACAAAGTACACCGGCCGTTGCCCCACTTTCCTTTTTGCCACTTCCTTGGAACTGCCTTCGTCAGCTCGCCGAGATCCATCTCGTTGTGCATTGGGTCCTGCCGCAGGAGCTTCGGTTCTGTCCCCGCCAGCATCGGCCACAGTGACTGCATCCTCATCTACTTCTCGATGTGCCACCAGCGCTGCACTAACCACTTGATTTGTTGCCGCCAAGTATAGCCGCAATGGTTCTTGTGGTTTAGGAGGACCAAGGTGGGAGCGGAAGAAAGGTAAGTTTTCAGATCTTGCAGCGCTACTTCTGCTTCCGGGGTCCACCTTACCGGGCCTGCCTTCTTCAGGATTTTAAAAAACGGCAGTGCGCGTTCATCGGACTTGGAGATGAACCTACTTAATGCGGCAATGCACCCAGTCAATCGTCTGATATCCTTGATGGTCTTGGGTGCCTGTATCTGTTCAATTGCCTTGATCTTGTCGGGATTCTCTTCTATCCCCCGCTGAGATACAAAGAACCCAAGTAGCTTTCCGGACGGGACGCCAAATACACATTTTTCTGGGTTGAGCTTCAGGTTGATCTTGCGCAGGTTTGCAAAGGTCTCTTCCAAGTCTTGTAGGAGAGTTGCTTCATCCTTGGTCTTGACGACTATATCATCCATGTAGGCTTCTACATTCTTGTGCAACTGTGGTCCGAATCCAGTCTGCACAGCTCTGGCAAAGGTAGAACCAGCGCTCTTTAACCCGATGGGCATCCGTACAAAGCAGTACATGCCGCACGGAGTTATGAACGCGGTCTTCTCCTCATCTTCCTTAGCCATGAAGATCTGGTGGTATCCGGAGTAAGCATCCAAGAAGGAAAGCAGGTCACACCCGGAAGTGGAATCAACAATCTAGTCGATGCGCGACAAGGGAAAGGGGTCCTTCGGGCATGCTTTGTTTAGGTCGGTGAAATCTATGCAAAGCCTCCATTTCCCATTCGCCTTGCGCACCACCACCGGGTTGGCTAACCAAGTTGGGTGCAACACTCCTCTGACCAAACCAGCTGCTTCAAGTTTCTTGATTTCTTCGACGATGAACTGCTGCCGCTCCAAGGCTTGCTTGCTAACCTTTTGCTTGACGGGCCTGGCGTGGGGGCAGCCAGCAAGGTGGTGCTTGATTACTTCCCTGGGAACACCGGGGATGTCAGATGGTTGCAAGGCAAACACATCGACATTCGCCCGCAGGAAGGCAATGAGCGTGCTTTCCTATTTGTTAGTAAGAGTGGCGCTGACAGTGAACGTGCCACCAGCGCCATCCTGCCCTGCCGGGACCTTCTTCGTCTCAGGATAGGTGACCTTGGATTTCTTGCTAGTGGAACTCTCCGGCAAATCCTCGACGGGCGCAACGCACTCCGAAGAGGCGCGCTTCCCGGAGTCCTTAACGGTGTCTCTGCTAGACTTCCTTTCTTTCCTTGATTCCTTGGCGGGAGCCGGCGCTTCCGCGGCTTCAGCTGCTACCGCGTCTCGATACATCTTATCAACGCATATGACTGCATCTTCCTTGTCGGAAGGGACAGAGATGATTCCAATGGGTCCTGGCATCTTCAAGGTTTTATACGCATAGTGGGATGCTGCCATGAGTTTTGCCAGGGTTGGGCGACCAAGAATTCCGTTGTAAGGCAGGGGAAGCTCAACCACATCGAACACCACTTTTTCGGTCCGGTAGTTTAATTCCCCGCCAAACGTCACAGGCAAAGTGATCTCCCCCTTGGGTCGGCTCCTGCCGGGGTTAAGTCCTTGGAAAGTACCCGTGGCCTTGAGCTCCTCGTCAGGGATTTGCAGCCTCTCGATCACCTTTGGGGAGATCAAGTTCAATCCGGCCCCGCCGTCAACTAACATCTTGGTGACTTTGAGGTTGCGGATCGTTGGAGAAACCAACAATGGCAAACACCCGAACGCGGAGGTGCGATCAGGGTGATCCTCTTCATCAAAGATGATAGGCGTGCGGGACCATCTGAGTGGCTTTTTGAACTCTGCGGCAGGTTCCACAACGTTGACCTCACGCGCCCACTTCTTGAGCTGCCGGTGAGAGGAGTGCAAAGATGCACCCCCGTCAACACACATGGCTTCGGTTGCCCTTTGGAACTCTCGGTCGTTGGAATCCTCCTCGTCATCCTCATCCTCACTCAAATCCTCTATTGCTTTCTTCTCACGGCCTCTATCTGGCCTTTCCTTCTGCTGTGGGGTCTTGCCGTGGCGGCCTCCTCTGCCGCCACGGCCCTTCCCAGCAGCAGATTCTTGGTTCTTCTCCTTGTCACGCTTCTCATACTCTGCCTTCTGCTTCTCAACAAGCTGCTCAGCCTGGCGGCATTCATGGAGATCATGGCCCTTGGTGCGATGGATCTTGCAGTATGGCCCGTCGAACTTCCCAGTTTTCTCCGCTGCTGAGGCCTCCCGGCAATCAGTGCACACGGAAGCTTCCTTGTCGGGGGTCTCGTCCTTGGCCTTCTTGCCAGCAGCAAGGTTACCAGAGCCCTCCACAGCCAGTACCGCTTTTCCTTTGCGCTTATTGTTACGATTTCGGTTCCTCCCCTTCGAGCCCGGGGCGTCGTCGTCGTCTGAGTCGACTTTGACGCCAGCCTCCTCTCCAGGGAGTCGCCTTCCTTCTTCAGTACGGGCACACTTGTCTGCCATTGTGGACAGCTCATTGACAGTCTTGGGGAGTTTCACATTCATCTTGGCCCTCATCTTCCTGTTGCGCACGTTCGAATGGAACGCGGCAATCACGGCTGTGGGGTGTATTTCTGGGATGTTGCGGTGCACTCGACTGAATCTCTGAATGTACTTCCGCAAGGTTTCCCCTTCTTTGTGCGGCAAGACTTGCAGATCGCTGGGCTGTCCTGGCTCTTGATGTCCGCCTGTGAAGGCGCTGACGAATTCGTTGCACAGATCAGCCCATGATGAGATGGAATTTTCCGGCAGGTGCATCAGCCACGATCTCACATTAGGCTTGAGCGCCAAGGGAAATAGTTGTCGAGCACTTTTTTATCCCTTCCTCCGGCGGCATGAACGTTGATCGTGTAGATGCCTTGAAATTCCGCCGGGTTTAGCTTTCCGTCATACTTCTCCGTCAGTTCTGGTTTGAATGCTTGGGCTGATGGCCAGCGGACCTGTCGCAGCTCGCGAGAGAAGGCAGGGCACCCAACCTCGTAAGGCAGGTACCCGCCAGCACTGGGCGCGAGGTCGCCAATGTCTGGTCCATTGCGCCCATCAGACTGACGGTGTGCTTCTCGACGCCGCTCGATGGTGATGCGCGCGTCCTCCTTCCGTCGATCCTCCAAGACACGCCGCTGGTCTCGTTGATCGCGTGGACCAGACGAAGCCATGGATGCCTCGTCGAACTCATCGGCATGTGAAGCCCGCTGCGGCTGCTCCTGGGTTTGTTGTCGCGGAGGGGACTACACCATTGGTGTAGCCCCCTCGGCTCGATCGTCGGCCCGGGCCGCCGTAGCTGTACGCGTGTACCGCGATGGCTCTGCATGCTGAGGCTTATTGGCTTCGACGAAAGATATCAGACTCCGGATGGTAGCTCTCCACTCATCCATCCTGTCAGCTGCCAGCGGGAAGTTAAGAGGAAGCTGAGCTTGTGCCATTGCTTCCACCGCCGTGTCAGGCACGGCGAAAGAGGCGGACCGCGGCGTCACCTGGGTCCTGGTGGAGCCAAGAGGGGCATCGCCGTGCGTCGCTTGTCGGGGTGGTCTGACGCGGGGGAGGCCGAGCCCGCAGGTTCGCGGCTCCTCTTGGCGCTCCGTCTTGTTCTGGACGAGGCGTGCGTCCAGTGGCCGCGCTGGTGACGGGCGCAGATGGGGGGTCACGGCTTGCTCCGGATGGCGCACCACCATGACGACTACGGCCATCTGCACAACGGGGAGGCGGTGATCGGTTGTCCCTTCCATCCGTGGCACCAGGGGCGCATTCGCCAGGGTGTTGTTGTTGTTGCTCCTTTCCAGCGTTCCCGGCTCCAACCTCGGCCGCGGGGGACACGACGGTGGCACCGCCTGTACCAACCGCGTCTCCCACATCGCCCTCCTCACCCGCAGCCGCCGTGATGCCCGCTGCACCTGCGGCTGCATGCGAGGGAGCCTTCGAAGTGGAAGGATGTGCGGTCGCGCTGGACTTCTTCTTGGGAGCCATGGATGAAGAAGATGATGATGAAAATCGATCCTTCGTTCACGAACTCGGGTTCGCGCGAATGATGCACGTCCCCCTACCTGGCGCGCCAAAGATGTCGGGGCACGGATGCTCACGATCACCTATGGGACCAGAGGCCCCTTTGTGGTTCGGCAAGGGGGGTCACATTGCACGAAGAGCGGAGACCATGAGACGGCGCGACGATCAGGACACTGGCATTTTACACAGGTTCGGGCCGCTGCTAAGCGTAAAACCCAACACCTGCTTTTGGTGGATTGATCAGAGGAACACAACGAACACGCAACGCTTAACCCCGGCAATAGCTGCTGTCGGGGTGAGCTACTACGCAAGTACAAGTGTCCAAAGGTCCGAATCTTGAGCTAGGTTGCCTTGGGCCTCCTTTTATAGTGCAAGGGGTTACCACAATGGCAAAACAGTCATTATCCATCGATTAGATAGCTTAGCAGGGCTATCATACCTAACTCTGGCATTTAGGACAAAATACCATGATTACTAGTCTAGGTGGCGCTCGAGGGTGCGTCACTGGCAAGCCCTTGCCACGCTTAGCTAGCCGTTGCTTAGGGTCTTGACACGCTGCTGGACGGGTGTCAACTGGGTATAATCTGCCTTCTAGTGTGTCGCCACGTGCTTAGCGAGAGCCATTTAGCCGCTTGAGGACTCGACACCGCATCGATAAGTGACTGACGTAGCGATGCGGTGGAGCGGTGGCTGGTTAGCTCGTGCTTTCCGGGGGATGGCTTGCCGGGTCTTCCTGAGATGTGCGCGCCTCGGTCCCCGGCAGGCTTCGGGGACGTGGCTGGCGCGCTTTGGGCCCCTCCTGGGCCGTTGTGCTGGTGTTGCCGGCGCTTGCTTGGCCTTCTGTAGGTTGTTGCTGCCGGATGCTGGTTCTTGAATGCTTGCTTGGTGATGTGGTAGCCTTCCCAACGGGTTTTGCTACTACCGCATGTGCATAAGTTAGGGGCACTGGATACCCCTGTTCTAGTGCCCCGACAACAGGCGGTTGCGCTATGAGTTGCGTGTGCTTTTCATTCTGGACTGCACATGCTTAGTTGCTTGAACCGTGTGCGCTGAAATTGCCAGGTTATTGTAAAATATCGCATTTAATTCACCCTGCAAATAGCAAATTCGCCACAATATGCAATCGACAAATAGTTTCCACATGAAGAACATTCATCATAATTCGCCACAATATGCAATTGAACGAATAGTATCCACAAGCAGAGGATTCATCATAATTCACGACAATATGCAATTGAGCAAATGCTAGCTAAATTCCACGGCTATTAAACCGACATATGCAGTACATAATCATAGTGTATGAAATACGAAGACATGATCACATGGAAAATAATGCATCCGTGTGTATATGTTTATCTGATAACACTATATGAATGCGTACTTATTATTAGGGGATAGGAACCCGGAAATCTTCGACGCCTTCAGTGGACTTGATATAGTGTTTCACAAAGAAGGTGCTGATAAATTTCCTAATAGACATCAATTCATCTTCGGCAAGCGGTGAAGAGGTCATCGGTCCGAAGATCAAGTGCATGACTTTTAGATGAGAATGTGACATACGTGTGGAGTGGAAGATAGTAATTAAGAAGCAGACTTACTGGTTTTATCCTGTCAGCATCGACACCACATTAAACACATCTTCATAGGTTCATCATGTGTGCGCAAATGTAGTATCCACATAGGTTGGTACCTTGTTGTTGCCGAGGACACTAATTTTTTTTGTACAGTATTAGTCATGTATTTATCCTGTTAGGAACAACCTAACCGGTGTAAGTTGTTTCTTCTTTTTTCTTTGGAGAGAAATAGAAAGAGGTTTACGTAGAAACTTGAACATCTGACTAGCATTTACTGAAAATAACGGATTTCGTTGTCTTACCGGAGAAACAATCACGTGCTGCAGAGGGTAGTTGGCGGTCGAACCGTAACCCTCCTAAAGTTATGTTCTTTGACAATACACTGCAAATGAAGATGAATTTTCACACACTCAATTCGGGAACCAGATATGAACACAACGCATTAACATCAATGAATTCAATACCTATCCATGAAATCCTGAAGATGACTCAGATCCTGAGGCGCATTTGACTCTCTGAGAGAATCCATGTAGTAAATTGTGTTGCGTTTTGGAACAATGACCACCAAGATCTAGTGACCTCTACAGTTTAAGAAAACCATGAACGTACGAATTATGTCTAAAATTGAAAGAAGATCAATGTATGCATGGTTGTATATTTAACTTACCGTTCATGATATGGCCACATGAAGAATTCTCCTATCTGTAAGTCAAACAAGATCTTGGCGACATGATCAATGGAAGCCTTGCGTGCCTCATTATGTCCTTACAAAACGCCGTTTGCTAAATCAGGATCAATGAAATACGCATGCACCCTTGATATTCTCTGCGTCGTCAATCCCTTGAGAGGAATACAATATAGTTAGCTTTTTTGTCATTTGCAACCTTGTATGGAGAAGTTGATCAGAGTTTGTGAAGTACTTACAACATCAAGCATTTGACAAGAGTGGCAGCAAGCTCATCGAAGTTGAAGAAAAGATGAAAGTCCTCAAATTCCACACTGATGGTACCTGCAACGTGAGAGAAATGACAGTGGCCGTAGTGCACTTGCAGAATGTTAGTATCTTCTCCTTCCGACATTTTGTCCATGCAATATTTATGTAACTTGCGAGCAGTGGAACTGCACTCTTCCCAGTATTCGCCAACAAGGAATGGTTGGCCACGCTTGTACTTGCGTTTCTCAAATGTGACTATTTCCTAACTAGAAAGTTGCTTTTCAAGGTCTGCTTCAGACATGTGGTCAGAACCGGGATTACCCAGCCCTTCGAAAACCTTGTTGTTAATTTGGCTATGGCTGATGATTCTTTGTACAAGGAGGCTCTTGGTCCCATCCCTCCTCGCTTTTGAGAGGCCCAACTTCTTGTGTGCAACCATGACTGCTTCCGTCTTCTTAACTGAAGCACTTCTTGTTTGACGTATGGTTTCATCAACGACTGCTTCCGTCTTCTTAACTGAAGCGTGTGAAGGTACGATGGACTGCTGAACAGATGATGCCGCTGTGACGGACTGCTGAGCTGTAGTGCCAGAGTCGCCGGACAGCTGACCTGCCGTTGAAGCTACTCCGGGCTTCTGAGCAGCTGGTGCCAACGTGTTGGTGTGTTGATGCGGCTGTGACAACGTGTCGGTTTGCTTAGCGGGCAGTGCTGACACATCGGTATGCCTATCAGGCGGCTGTGAACCGCTGGACTGATGAGCAGGTGGTTCCTGACTTTCAGAGTGCTTAGCAGGCGGTCCCGGACTTTCAGACTGCTTAGCAGGCGGTTCCAGACTTTCAGACTGCTTAGCATGCGGTTCGGTCGGGTTTGTCTGGTGAGCATGCAGTGCCGATGTGTCTGCACTTTCTGCTTCAGTGGCCAGCATCTGAACCGATGATACGTCTTCAGCAGTTGTAGGCCTTGCCACAGGCTGCTCAGGAGTGGACAATGACCTCGCCTCTATGGCAGGAAGTCGGTCGGGGTGATCATAGGTTGATGCCTCGGGCATCGGATTCCCAAGAGTATGTTCATCGGGGGAATCACACAAGATCTGCTGTGGCGAGAAGAGAGTCACCGGTTCGAGGGCGACATTGGTTGCTTTTGGGTGGGCTGGAGGGATCTCATCCAGGAAGTATATTTCTTTCTGTGGCCACTCGATATGATTTAACCGTGTTTCTTCCAAGGTCCTCTTCTCATCAGGGTCCCCAAGGACATTCTTCAGGGCAAAATTACTAAATCCAGGCTTTATTTCAGTCACGTAGCACTTCACACAACCCGGCTTCAATGGCACATTATCTAACAAGAGTCCCCCGTCCAAGTCAGGGTTGTAAACCCACGCCGTTGCACATTGTAAAGTACCTTCATAATGTGTAAGCACGGCCTTCAATATCCACCTGTCCATACAGATCAGATATAGCACCATCATGTCCAGCTGCAGCATCATTGTCGCTGGGGTCAGCTGATGCACAGCTACTCTTGTGTGGTGTTGTCATACAATAAGTGGCATCTTCCATGCCGACATACCCTTGTGTCTCCTGGCTCTCTCTCAGCATTAGTGTCTTCTGCTGCATATATGACTCCTCAACTTCCTTTCGAATTCCATGATACAGGTCCCTCTTAATACTTTCACGCAAGTCTTTATGCTTACCATCACTCCTAGCTTTTTTCATGCCGAGCCTCTCTTCTTTGCTTAGTGAGAAAGCCCTCTTGTGTGGGACATTAACCCCAATACCTCTTGCATGGCCAGGGGGCTCTTTGGTAGTCAGAGCCTCAGACAGAATGTCACAAGGCCCCGAGTTCCTGTAGCACCTTCCAGTGTTTTTGGAAGCCTTTGCCATCACATCATACAGTTTTTGGTCTACTGAGTTTTGAAAGTAATAAGAGCCGTCTCCATGCCTCTTTGCATGTGCCCGCAAGTAGTCCCTAGCGCGAGTGCCCCTAATTTCACTAAAGGCCGGGCTGCCACCCGCAGCTACTGCTTCTTTGTCCTCCTGCTCCCATATCGGTTTCATGCCGTAGTATCCTGCCACACCCATACGGTGGGGGTGTGTGTTCTTCTTCTGAAGTTCCGATTGCATGGCACTCTTCTAATAAACTCTTCACTGGCCCTGACCTTTTTGAATTCTGTTCGGTCTTCCTTTGTAATTTGGGGATATGAGGGGATTGGGTCCTTGCCTTGACTCAAGAACTTCTTGTACAACACATGCTTCCAGTTTCTCTAAGCATCCCTGGCCTTCTTCAGTGCAGCGTGTTGCACCTGCTCTCTCGACTCCTCAGGAACGTTTAAGTGTGCCATGATCTCTCGGACTATCCTCTGCCGTGTTTCTGCACCAGCCTTCCCAAACCCCGATAGATTTATGTTTAGCCTTGCCCTGCCAACAAATCCACACACACTCCTGAACCTCGTGCGTGCTTTATCTGGTTTAGTTTGTGCCCAAGACTTCAAATCGATATCAGTTACTTCGTATACACCTTTAGGCTGGTGTGTGGGCTTTCTTGGAGCACTCTTCTGGCTCTTGACCAGATGGGTGATTGTGGCAGCTTTATCCCGTTCATCATTTCTTGATACACGAACATCTGTTGCAGACATGTTGGCTTCGGACTCAGATGAAGATACCTCGGCAGAAGTATGACTGTCGTCGCTGCTAATAGACATCTACAGAGGACACATGCGAAATTCAGAAAAGGGGGATACTCATAAATAAAATGTAATAGCTTGGCAGCAAGGTGGCTAAACATGGCATGTGATAATTTGGAAATGTACGACTAATCTGTTCATTTTGTGTGACTCCTGCGCACATGATATGTAACTCGACAATAACTAATTGGAATAAATACAAGTTATATGTTAGAAGGTAGATGATGAACATAAATACACTCTCCATTATTTTATAATCATTTTTGGGGAAAACCGAACCAAATAGGAAAAGGGATCGCGAGATAATAGACCTCACCGCGATGGAGGGCAGCAACTGGCCGCTTTTTTGTGCAAATCCGGCAGGAGAGGCGAGGGTACATGATCGATATGCTCGAGGGTGGCTGGCGAGCAAATGAAGATGACGAGGCATAGGCAGCCGCATGTTCGGAGCGGCAGTGAAGGGTAGGGTTGACGTTGGGAAGCGGGTACACGTCCGGGTTGAGCACGACGGCGCCGGAAAGAGTTCTGGTGTGGATCTTGGGGCCTGGAAGGGGAAGGAGCTAGTTGTCGATGGAGTTTGGGTAGAATACACACACAGTTGAGCGAAACGGGGGAGGGCGCGGGTTTGTGAGGGGGGGGGGCATGTTGGCGCCTTCGGTGAAAAGGGTGAAAAAAGATCACCGTGCGCCCCGCAGAAAGGCATATGCAAACGGTATCATATAGTAACCCATGTGCACAAGCAGCATAAATTTGTTCGAAATGAAAACCTCACAACTTTGAAATGTAGACGTGTCCTCATCGCCTCTCCTCGAAATTTTCCCCACAGTACTCAATCATCATTATACGCCAAGTTTTATTTTCTGGCGCATTTATGGGCTCGCTTGATATTTTTCAGCATTTTTTTATCATTGACGGGTCATTTTGTCGGGCCTCTGGGACTTGGGGTACCCATGACCGTCTGCCTGCGGCCCAGGATGCAGGGGTTGCCTTAAGCGCTGCATGACCCGTCCATAAGCTCCACGGGCAAGGTCCTCACGAGGGCCCACCTCTCGAGAGGCACGCGACGACATCGCCGCCAGGGACTTCGCGATGCCTCTCCGCAAGGGTGTCCCCGAAGCCCTCAGGAGGCGAGTCCACCTAGGATTGCCTCGACAGGGCCTTGTGACCCTGCGCTCGCACATGGATGACGCGCGCCACGCCAGATGGCCCCCAGGGTCGTACCAACTGGCACGGATAGAGAGGTTTTCCTCCTTGGTGATAGAGGAGCAACGCCAGCTCCCGAGCTCCCAAAGCAATCCCCAAAGGTTTCCCTTCTTGTGCAAGAAGACCAAGACTGGGGGCTCGGCAGGACGGAGGTCACTCCCGAGCCCACAAGCACGTCATGACGAAGAGCTTTGGCAGGCGAAGACCACTTTATTCAGGATAGGCTGCAGTCTTGTCCCGTTTCAAACTGGCTGTTGTGGCAACCCTTCCCGCCTTGTGTTTTCGGGGGAAGAGGACCAAGGACGACATAACAGTAGGGAACCAGCCACCGTAGAGGGGGATCGAACCCTGGGCAGGAAAGAACACACCTGGTACTCATCTTCATCCTCAAGCAATCCAGACAAGCGGGAGTAGGGTCTTACACCGTGAGGTGGCCCGAACCTGGGTAAATTGTGTGTCCTTCGTGCGTCTTCCTTATCTCGAGCCACCGGATAGTCGCCGTGAGGTTGTGAGGCAGAGAAGGGCAGGAGAGCGAGTGCACCCCAGAGTTCGAACCTTTCTGGGTCCCCGGATCCCCGATTTCAACATTTGGCGCGCCAGGTAGGGGTGCGCCGTTGCTCTCTAGCTCCGTCTCGGCTTCACCGGCGCTGACCCGATGGATGACACCCGCCGAGCATGCGCGGCGCGCCCAGCGCCGAACGGACGCCACAGCCTTGCTCATGCCGCGGCCGCAGCTGTCGCCGGCCACACCGCCCGCGAACGACGGGGTCCCTCGCGGCCATCCGCGCTGCGAGGTGGCCGTTCTGTCGTGTCCTCTTTGGCCGGCGTTCACGTCGGGGACTTGAACGCGCATGACGCGCTGCTCATGGCGAGTGAATTGCTCCGCCACCGCCCGATGGACGGGGGCTACGACACCTAGGCGGACCATATTGCCGAGCTCATCGCCGTCGCTAGGAGGGCCTTGGCGCCCTATCTCCCGCTTCGGCCCCGGTGCCGGGAGAAGGGAGCGCGGGCGGCGGGCCTCCCTCACCGCCGCGCGATGACCTGGCCGGGACTCGGCCCGACGGGCCTGAGCAGGGCTCGCCTCACGCCATCCTCCTCCTCCGGGTCACGATGGCCGGCTTTGGTCTACCGGCCGGCCCCGGCGGCGATGCACCCGAGGGGGGCGGCAGGATGTTCTGCGCCCACCACAACATGCGCACCCACGACACGGAAGACTGCCGAGCGTTCGGACCGTCCCGCAGCGAGCGCGCTAGCCAGCGCCCCGGCCGCAGCGCCCGCGGCGCCGGTCGCGAAGGCAGCCGCAGTGGTAGTAGGAGGTACAACCGCAGTAATAACCAAGGCTGGCGTGAGAAGCCTCGTGGCGACAGCGAGCAAGGTCGGCCTCAGGAGGACGCCCATCCAAGGCCACCTCACGTGGCACGCCCCCAGAAGAACGTGGTCCGGCCATCGCGACCGTGGCCACCCAGGGAGAGCGGTAGCAGCTCATCTGACGGAGGGCTTGGGGGTGACTAGGAGCTTCGCATGGTGGCCTGCATCCTTGGCGGAGCACAAGCCCTCTTGTCGAGCCACCGCCTCAGACAGCTCCCCTGCGCCATCAGCGGCACTCTCCAGGGGCCGGAAGCCGCGCGGCCCCTCAGGTGGTCCCAGTACGCCATCTCCTTTGACTCCAGGGACGGCCCCTGCTGTGTACCCCCATCATCTACAACGTCTCCGTCACCAAGACCCTCGTCGACGTGGGCGCCAGCCTCAACGTGCTCTCCAGCTAGTTGGCGCCCACTAGGCCATTCTCCGGCCCCGTCGGCGTTCCCATTGTCCCCTTGGGGCAGGTACGCTTCCCCGTCACCTTCGGCATGCGCGACAATTACCGCACCGAGCTCATCGACTTCGATGTAGCGCGCATAGGCCTCCCGCACAACGCGATCCTGGGATACCCGTCCCTGGCCAAGTTCATGGCAGTGACCCACCATGGTTACAACGTCCTCAGGATGCCGGGCCCCAACGACGTCATCACCATCACCTGCGATGAGAAAGGCATGGTCTGTTCCCTCGAGCGGGCCTACAAAGCTGCCGCGATCGAGCATTCCAACAACGAGGAAGGTGCTGGGCCTCGCGAGGCCGCGCTCCCAAGGAAGAAGGAACTGCTGCTCGTTCCAGGCCTCGCCAAGATGAAGAATGTAGCTCTCGACACCGACGACGCAAGCCCCGTGCCCCTTGCCGACGTAGGCCTCTTCTCGGCATAGGAAGGCGCGCCCGACGCCTCCCTCAGGTTAGGCTCGGGGGCTTCTACCCCGGGAAGCGTCTGACTTGGCCGGTATGACGAGGGAGGAGCTCGGGCACCACTTGGAGGCGTGCCTCGACGCGCGCCCCCGCGAGCACGTAGCGCGGCGCCTAGTGCCGGCGTCACGGGAGCTCGTCAACCAAGGGATCGGCAAGCAGCGGGAGGAGCGTCGCCCGGAACGCCAGACTGTACAGACCGTCGCCCCCAGGAGGAGCAGCAGGGGGCACCCGTACGTCGACCTCACGGGCCCTAACAGAGCCGGGTCCCAGGGCCTCTTCCGCCCCTTGCGCGTCACCACCAACTACGCCCACGTGCCTTTTTGCTTGGTGAGCGCCAGCGTCACCTTCCAAAAGCAGGCGCGGCTCACGATGGCGCCTTGTGTGGCGCCAGGGCCTCGCTGGTCTCCAAAGCCCTAGGAGCCAGCCGGCCCCTGAGGGGTGAACCTCCATGGCACGCTTCATCAAGCGGCCTGACGCTCCCACAGCGGTATAGCTGCCAGGTTATTTTTTGTGGTCTGTTCGAGTCAAGCGCCCCCATCCCCTCTTGTATTTTGCATTACCCCAAAGCTGGAACTCCCTCGTTATGTAATGAACCCGATTAACCCCCATTGAGATTATGTCGTTTGTTTAAGATTTAAGCTCTAGCGTCTTGCCATCGCCTAGGATTTTCGCGACCCTACGACCGCCGCTTCGATGGTTCCGTGGGAGAGGGCTGGACACGGCGTCTGCGCCAGGACTTGTCCTCGTAGCGCCGAGAAATCCAAGTGACCGAGCTCTGGCTCATGGGCTGGCCCCCGTGCAAGTCACCTCACCAAGGTCCTTGGTGTCCCTTCCTCTCGGAGAACCATCACGGGCGAGTAGTGGGGGCATGACTCGGCTCGCGCTGCCGCTGGGTGGGCACCCCGTCGCCCCCGACGCAGTGCCACGACGATTGTGCGGTGCGCCCCGCGCCCAAGTTATGGGTCGCGGGAGTGCGCAGCCGCGCCGGAAACTAGGCGCAGAGCCGCCCGAAGAACGAGGAAAGGGTCCTGAGCCCGGTGCTCGGGGCACCCGACACCTCCCTTATTGCCGCCCGTGACACTCTCACGTAATAATGAGTTAGGGGTTGTACACGCCTCGGAGCCTCCCGACACGCCAGGCTTCGGCCTCGGGAGGACTCCTGCCCACGCCCAAGTGGAAGCCCCATGCTCTGTGCTGGCATAATAACTGTCGAACCGCGACGATGCCCACACCCAAGTGGAAGCCCCATGTTCCGTGCTGGCGGAATAACTGTCGAACCGCGACTATGCCCACGCCCAAGTGGAAGCCCCATGCTCCGCGCTGGCGGAGAAGCTAACGAAGAACCCCCTCACCGAGGGCCGTAACAGCCTTAGGGTGAATCGCCCTCGCTTCGGCAGCCACAGGCCCCCTCCACGGCACGCGCCCACCGGCTCCCCTTTGGGCCTCACACGCGCGGGGGCTGAGCACGGTGCCTGTGCTTGGGCTAGTCCCAGCGATGCTGGAACCCAAAGGACTGGGTTTTGGCTCGTCGACATGCCCACGTGCACATCACCTCACCAAGGCTCCTGGTACCTGTTTTCCTCGCATGGTGCCCAAGTGTTTTCACGCAGGATCTCTCCCCGGGGCGGTTCCTCCAAGGGGTCCCTACTGGTGAGCCCAGAGGAGTCCCCGAGCATCACGCGTCAGGACCCTTCATACCGACGACGGTTAGAACGCGCCCGGGGGCTAGGTCCCAGCAACGCAGAACGTCGGGACGATCCCGGAGAGGGGTACAAGCCTAACAAAGTGCGCGGAGAAGAAATTTTCAACCCAAAATAGCGTTCGACTTAAGGCACGAAGGTCATAACCCGTTTCTTACACACCCCTGTGGGGTCAGCATGGTTCATTGCAGGAAAGGAAAGACAACGCAGAAGAAGAAGGGTTGGGCTCTCACAGCGCCGCCTCCAGGGACCCCGACTCTAACGCCACCGCACCTAGTCGGAGTCCTCTTCCTTGACATAGGTGCCCGGGGAGCCGTCGGAGTCGTTGTCGCTCCCGCCTCCCCCGGAAGAGGAGCTGCCGCTGCTCTTGTCACCCTCCATGCAGCAGTCCAGGCGATCTCCGGCCTCCCCGAAGATCTTCATGAAAAGCATAGCGGCCCCGTCGGACTTAAAGTGGAGGACATGCCCTTCCTGCAAGCCGCAGGCGAGGGCAAACGAGTTCCACCTGCACCTCAAGAACATGAAGCCGAGAGGGTTGAACTTCGTCACCACCCAGGAAGACCCGTTGCAGCAGCAGTCTGGCTGTAGCCACAGGCCCAGGGGAGCGCGCTCCCCCATCTCTCTCGCGAAGGAATCCAGGAGCCGGAGCCAGGTGCGGGGTTTGATCTCCATCCTTACGATGAACTCGTGAACCGCGTCGGCGGAATGGCCTCGCGGTCGGGGAGGCCGGGTAGCTGTACCATACATCTGGCCTCGTCCGCGGCCGCCTCGCCCACCGCGCACATGCCCGCGGGCAGAGCTCCTCCAACGGCTACTCGAGCCGACGTGGGTCGCCGGCGGAGGTCGCTCGCGCCCCCGGAGGGGCACCTCGAGCGCGGCGACGGGCGCGCGAGGGCGGCTGCCTCCCTTCGTCAGCCTCAGCATGCCCACCTCCACCATCGTCATTTTCTCCTTCTCCGCGGCAGAGAACTTCCTCGCAGGTGCCATTACTGCTACGTCGGCAAGCGGGAGTGGAGGCCGAGAGCGAGGAAGATGGGATAAGGGACTCCACCCCTCGCTCTTATATACAACCCTGGTGGGTGCCCGGCCTGTGCCCCCTTTGTCTTCGTTAAGCTGGCGCATGGCTAGGAGGAGCAATGATGGCCACGCGTCACACGCAAGCTTTATGTCAGCATGGGCGGTTACTGAGGCATCGTGGGAAGCGAAGTGGCCTCGCGCCCCGTCGTGTGCCACGCGCTGCGCCTGACTCCTATGTGGTTGGGGCCCGCGCCGTCCCAATTTCCCCCGCTGGAGGAACCGTGCCCACCACGCACCCATCGATTGCATCGCCAGGCCCGCGGAGCTAGGGGTACCTAGGCCCAGATACCTGCGGCCCAAGGCTCGACGCGTGCCGCAGACCAGGCTCGGCCAATCGACGAGTTTTGCAAGCAAGGCCCTCACGAGGGTCCCGGCTCACGAGGCTAGCGCCAGCAACCATCGTCACGGGCCTTCGCGGCGCCTTCTGATACGTCTCCAATGTATCTATAATTTTTGCTTGTTCCATGCTGTTATATTATCAATCTTGGATGTTTTACAATCATTTTATAGCAACTTTATATCATTTTTTGGGACTAACCTAATTTTTGCTTGTTCCATGTTGTTTTTGCTTGTTTTTTTACTTCGCAGAATATCAGTACCAAACGGAGTCCAATCGCGACGAAACCTTTTGGAAAAAAAAATTCGACTAGAAGAAGGCCAGTGGGCTAAAGACGTAACTAGGAGGGAGCCGAGGCAGCCACAACCCACCAGGGCGTGCCAGGGGCTCCGGGCGCGCCCTGATGGGTTGTGGCCGCCTCGGGAGTCCCCTCCACCGCCTCTAAGCTCTATAAATACCCAAATATTCCAGAAACCCTAGGGGAGTCGACGAAAAAATACATCCAACCGCCACAAGTTCCGGAACTGCGAGATCCAATCTAACACCATCACGGAGGGGTTCATCACCCTCATTGGTGCCTCTCCGATGATGCGTGAGTAGTCCACCGTACACCTACGGGTCCGTAGGTAGTAGCTAGATGGCTTCCTTTCTCTCTTTTGATTCTCAATACAATGGCCTCTTGGAGATCTATTTGATGTAAACTTTTGCGGTGTGTTTGTTGGGATTCGATGAATTTTGAGTTCACGATCAGTTTCTATCCATGAATATTATTTGAGTCTTCTTTGATCTCTTATATGCATGATTACTTATAGCCTCATATTTTTCTTCAAATCTTTGGTTTAGTTAGGCCAACTAGATCGTTTTTTCTTGCCATGGGAAGAGGTGCTTTGTGATGGGTTCGATCTTGCGGTGTCCTCTCCCAGTGACAGAAGGGGTAGCGAGGCACGCATGTATCGTTGCTATTAAGGATAACAAGATGGGGTCTATTCCTACATGAATAGATCTTTTCTACATCATGTTACCATTCTTATTGCATTACTCCATTTTTCGATGAACTTAATACACTAGATGCATGCTGGATAGCGGTCGATGTGTGGAGTAATAGTAGTAGATGCAGAATCATTTCGGTCTACTAATCTTGGACGTGATGCCTATATAATGACCATCGCCTTGGATATCTTCATGATTATTTGATCTTCTATCAATTGCCCAACAGTAATTTGTTCACCCACCGTGTGCTATACTCATGAGAGAAGCCACTAGAGAAACCCACGGCCCCCGGGTGTACTTTTCCAACATATTGCTTTCCGATCTATCTTTTTGCCGCTTTTGTTTTCAGATCTATTATTAAAAAAAAACAAAAATACTTTGCTGCACTTCTTATTTGCCTCTTTTATTTTTGGTTCTTGCGAGATCTATCTATCCAATCTATCGTTACCTAATCTATCTTTTTACCGTGGAGAGATTGACAATCTCTCTTTCGCGTCATGTTGCAAGTATTTGTTCTTTGTGTGCAGGTGTTGTTTACATAGTGTTGGTGATCCTCCGACTGGTTCGATACCTTGGTTTCATAACTGAGGGAAATACTTACCGTCGTTGTGCTGCATCATCCCTTCCTCTTTGGGGAAATACCGACGCAGTCTCAAGCCACGTCAAAGGAATTTCTGGCGCCGTTGCCAGGGAGGAAGTGGTATCTTTAACGTGCTAATCTCTGGTGCCGAGGAGACACCATCAACATCTATCAGGTTCCTAATCACAAAAATCATCTCCTTGCAATTACATTATTTGCCATTTTCCTCTCATTTTCCTCTCCCCCACTTCACCAAATTTGCCGTTTTATTCGCCCTCTTTTTCGTTTGCCTTTTTCTCGTCAGATCTCTTGTTTGTCTACCTTGTCGTTATGGCCTGTTCTTCCTCTATTGCGTGTACTCCCAAGAATGAAGTTCTTAATTTTAAGCAAAGGGTAGGGGAGAACCTAAAAGATGCTTGGTATAGGATTTGCATTGCTCACAATAGATCTATTCATAAGCAATCTACCGTTGTTCTCCTTCGCAGTTTTTATGTGGGCATCACCACTTGGTATAGATTCGTCCTTGATACGATTACCGGTGGGAATTTATTGATGTGTCCATTTTTTGACGCGTTTAATGCTATGGGAAGTTTAGTGGGATCTCCATCTCTTACGGTCAATGAAACAACTTTAACCCTCGAACATGTCATGGAAAGGCTAGATGCTATTGAAAAGAAGATGATTACCAAGGAACATCTTGAAAATTTGGATAAGAAAATGCATAATCTTGCTAATAAAATTGGGTCAAAAGAGGGAGATGCCTTTAAATTGTTGAAGGAAAAAGAAACCGTAATTAACAAAAGAATAGAAGAAAGCCCTTACCGGATTGATAAGTTGGAAGAAATTTTTCGTAACTGGAGTTCGGCCTTTTCTTCCATTAAAACTATTGAAAAAACTACCGTAAAAATTCGCAAGACCACGCAAGTCATTAAGAACAAAGGTGCTACATCTAGTAGCCACAAGGGAGATCTTAAAATGATTAGTATTCATCCCAATTTTGTTGAAATAGTAAAAGACCCTATTTACAAGAATGAAATTTTTGGTGTTATTCCTAGAAGCGTTGTCATTGAGAGTATGCATGCTAAATTCTTGAGTAAATCTAATTGTGTGATTGAGGAGTTGAAAACCAAAGATGACAATACTTGAATATATGCTTTATGCCTAGCTAGGGGCGTAAAATGATAGCGCTTGTTGGGAGGCAACCCAATGAATAAATTTATTTTCTTATTTTTCTTTCTGTTTTTAGTGTTGACACAATTACGCCTCTGTTATGGTTGTGTTTTTATGTTTTATTTAGTGTTTGTGCCATGTAAAGCCTTTGGGATGATTCATAAGATGAGTAGAAACAATGCTGAATCTGAAATAGAAACTTTGCCTCCAGTGCACGAATTTTCATTTTTTTCATTGGATCGTGATAATGAGCTGAAATTTTAACACAGTGTTGCTATACAAATTCTTTAGGTTTTCCTAAATTTTCTGAATTTTTAGAGTTACAGAAGTATGGTTAGAGTACATATTTCTACAGACTGTTCTGTTTAAGACAGATTCTGTTTATGCTGCATTGTGTGCTTGTTTTGATGAATCTATGGTTTGTATTGAAGGGTATAAGCCATGGTAAAGTTAAAATACAGTAGGTATAATGCAATAATAAAAATTTAATGAGTTTGCAACAGTACTTAAAGTGGTGATTTTCTTTATTATACTAACGGATCTCGCGAAGATTTTGTTGAGTTTTGTGTGATTGAAGTTTTCCAGTTTTGGGTGAGATCACGATGGATGAAGGAATAATGAGTGAAAGGATCCTAAGATTGAGGATGCTATAGAACCCATAAGATATATCCAAAGACAAACAAGCAACTAAGCTTGGGGATGCCCCGTGTGGCACCCCTCTTTCTTCTAACGACCATCGGTATTTTACTTGGAGCTATATTTTTATTCGTCACATATCTTGAGTTTTGCTTGGAGCGTCTTGTATCATTTGAGTCTTTGCTTGCTTTGATTTTTAGTTTGTCACAAGTATCCTTGCTGGACATGCCTATTTGAGAGAGCCAAAATTATGCTATGATTTGTTAGAATTGCTCTATATGCTTCACTTAAATTTTTTGAGCTATGGAATTGCTCTAGTGCTTCACTTTTTTGAGCACGGTGTGCTTTGAAATTTCGAAGAAATACTCTCATGCTTCACTTAGATTAATTTGAGAGTTAGTAAATTTTCAAGAAATCCTCTCATGCTTCACTTACTATTTTGAGAGATGAAACCTTTGTGCTCATGTTCTTGACTTAAATTTGTTTAAGCTTGTCAAAATCAATGGCAATATATGAAACTAGTCCCAAAGTGATAGATATTCAAGAGGGATATAATAAAAACTTTCATGAAGATCACTAGACAAATTAAACTTGATTCCTTGTAATAGTTTTGACACATGATGATAGTGATATGTGAGTTATGTTAGTGAGTAATTATGCTTTAGTAAGAATATTGGTGTTAAGGTTTGTGATTCCCTATGCAAGTACGAAAGTCAATAGTTATGCAATGAAATTACATCCCACTTATGGTGCATTATTCGGTGTTAGTTATGCTCAGTGCTCGTTTATGTGAATTTTTGTTTGTTGGTTGGTTGCTTCTCAATCTATTTGCTAGCCTCCACTTGTACTAAGTAGAAATACTACTTGTGCATCGAAAATCCTTAAACCCAGTTTTGCCTTATGAGTCCACCATACCTACCTCTATGCGGTATTTCCATGCCGTTCTAAGCAAATTTGTATGTGCCATCTTTAATTTTCAAAAGAAATTCCCTTTTTTGTGCTCGTACCACTCATGAAACGGTAGGGTGTGTCCAATATTTTTCCATGCTAGATGTTTTATTCTCAAGATGTGTGTTTATTCACTTGTCATTGCGGGAGAGTACGGCGGTAATAGGGATGCCCAGTCCCGAAATGAAAAAGAAATTTACTTTATGTTGTCAAATAATAAATTCCAGGGAAAGAGTTGGTATGGAAGGCAACCGTGGATACGACCAGCCATGGATTGTGAAAGAATGGTGAAAAAAGGAATAAACTTTACTTTATGTTTGGGAACTGCCTATGATGTATCTAGCATGGAAAGTATTGTGAACTACTTTGTCGTTTTCGTTGACAGGAAAGGTATGTCACTCAAAATATTTCTCTCTCTCAATTTAAACTTTGAGCTCTGGCACCTCTACAAATCCCTACTTCCCTCTGCAAAGGGCCTATCTATTTACTTTACGCAATTTTTATTTTGAGTCTCCATCTTCTCTTATAAAGCACCAACTAGGGGGCACTATGATCATACTTGAGAATTGGGTGTAGCTAATATTTGAGTGTGTTTTATGAATGGATCAATGATTGAGCATGATGGGCTAGGGATAACTTTCTTTATTGTTGATATTTTGAAAGACATGGTTGCTTGTTGGCATGCTTGAGTATTAAAGTCTTTATGTCAAAACTAGACTATTGCTGTGAACCATCTAAAAGTCCAAATGTCCATGCTACAAAAGAAAAGAATATGTGATGAACATGTTAGGCAGCATTCCACATCAAAAATTCTTTTTTTATCATTTACCTACTCGAGGACGAGTAGGAATTAAGCTTGGGGATGCTGATACATCTCCAACGTATCTATAATTTTTGCTTGATCCATGCTGTTATATTATCAAACTTGGATGTTTTACAATCATTTTATAGCAACTTTATAGCATTTTTTGGGACTAACCTATTGACATAGTGCCAAAGTGCTAGTTGTTATTTTTTCTTTTTTTTTTACTTCGCAGAATATCAGTACCAAACGGAGTCCAATCGCGACGAAACTTTTTGGAGAATTTTTTGGACCAGAAGAAGGCCAGTGGGACAAAGAAGTAACCAGGAGGGAGCCCAGGCCGCCCACAACCCACCATGGCGCGCAAGGGGCCCTGGGCATGCCCTGATGGGTTGTGGCCGCCTCGGGAGTCCCCTCCACCTCCTTTGAGATTTATAAATACCAAAATATTCCAGAAACCATAGGGGAGTCGACGAAAAATACATCCAGCCGCCGCAAGTTCCAGAAACCGCGAGATCCAATCTAACACCATCACGGAGGGGTTCATCATCCTCATTGGTGCCTCTCCAATGATGCGTGAGTAGTCCACCATAGACCTACGGGTCCACAGGCAGTAGCTAGATGGCTTCCTCTCTCTCTCTTTTGATTCTCAATACAATGGTCTCTTGGAGATCTATTTGATGTAAACTTTTGTGGTGTGTTTTTGGGATCCGATGAATTTTGAGTTCCTGATCAGTTTATATCCATGAATATTATTTGAGTCTTCTTTGATCTCTTATATGCATGATTACTTATAGCCTCATATTTCTTCTTCGAATCTTTGGTTTAGTTAGGTCAACTAGATCAAATTTTCTTGCCATGGGAAGATGTGCTTTGTGATGGGTTCGGTCTTGCGTTGTCCTCTCCCAATGACAGAAGGGGCAGCAAGGCACGCATGTATCGTTGCTATTAAGGATAACAATATGGGGTCTATTCCTACATGAATAGATCTTGTCCACATCATGTCACCGTTCTTATTGCATTACTCCGTTTTTCCATGAACTTAATACACTAGATGCATGCTGGATAGCGGTCAATGTGTGGAGTAATAGTAGTAGATGCAAAATCGTTTCGGTCAACTAATCTTGGACATGATGCCTATATAATGATCATCGCCTTGGATATCGTCATGGTTATTTGATCTTCTATCAATTTCCCAACAGTAATTTTTTCACCCACCGTGTGCTATATACTCATGAGAGAAGCCACTAGTGAAACCTATGGCCCCCGGGTCTACTTTTCCAACATATTGCTTTCCGATCTATCTTTTTGCCACTTTTGTTTTCAGATCTATTATTCCAAAAAACCCAAAAATACCTTGCTGCACTTTTTATTTGCCTCTTTTATTTTGTGTTCTTGCGAGATCTATCTATCCAATCTATCACTACCTAATCTATCTTTTTACCGTGGAGAGATTGACAACCTCTCTTTCGCGGCGGGTGGCAAGTATTTGTTCTTTATGTGCAGGTGATGTTTACATAGTGATGGTGATCCTCCTACTGGTTCGATACCTTGGCTTTATAAGTGAGGGAAATACTTACCGTCGTTGTGCTGCATCATCCCTTCCTCTTTGGGGAAATACCGATGCAGTCTCAAGCCACGTCACCTTCCGCGAGGCCGCTTCCTGAAGCCGTCCCAGGAATCATAGCGGGACGTATCAACCAAGGGAGGCGCGGTGCCAGTGTTCGGCCGGCCCCACTAACTCGTGCTTGGCTGGCCCCGAGGGGTAGGCCTGGGCCCCTGGGTGACCCCTGCGCACGTCGTCTTGCCGAAGCCTCTGATCGCCTCGCCAAGGCCTTGGGCGACGGCCACCCTCGCGCGGAGCCCCGATGCGAACTGATGATCGCATGGAATCCCGGGTGGAGCGCCCAGCGGAACAGCTCCCCGAGGAAGGTCCGGCGAGGGCAACCTAGCGAGCTAAGGGCTAGGTGCTAAAGACTCTCGGGGGCTGCCGTCCCGAGGCCGCGCCACGCATAAAAAATGAGGGCCTTGGGTGCTGTGCGTCATGGGTTTTCGCCGGCCTCGCGAGCCCCAACCAGCCGGGGCGTGGGGTCTGCGTGAAGGAAAGAAAAGGCCCCCACAGGGGGAGCAAGGGTGTCTCAATGCGCGACAAGCAACTACCATATAAACAAAAGTACATTACAAATGTCTTACGCCCGCGCTGGGGCCAAGTGATTCAAGGTACGACAGAACAGGAACCGAAGGCTTAAGCATTGAAGACACCTTCGTCAAGACTATCGGGCGTTGTAGCGCCAATGCTCCCACTCCCCTGGGAAGGCGCATCATGAGCGAACAGCCTGACCAACGACTCCACCTGTCCACGCACCTCGTCCCTGAGGGGGCTCTGGAGCTCTGCGGGCACCGGCTCCATCACGTTGGAGACGTCGAAGGCAGGATCATGGCGGCGGAGGTTGGAGAATACGCGCGTCAGCGCGCTGTCTAGAAGATCGCGCGCTTGACTTGATGTATTCATCCACCATGGAGACGCCCGACTCCAGCGCCTCCACCACCTTGAGGAAGAAGTCCAGGTATCCCCCGTCGATGTGTGCGCGCGACAGCTCCGGGACATCCCTGACAAAGCGGCGGAGCGCGCCGACCACGCGACACACGACGTCCAGGAATTGCCCGGCACACTGCGCCTCCATCAGACGCGCCCGTGCCGCGTCGTCCCTGGCCATCTGCATTGCAACAGTGGCTTCACCGACCTAAGCCTGCAGCCATGCCAAGTCCTCCTTGACGTCCCCCTTGATCGTGAGGGCAGCCTGAAGATCAGCCTCGACGCCCTGCAGCTGGGCTCGGCGCGCGCCCACCTCCTCTTGTAGCACGTCTCAACGAAGCTAGATGCGGGCCTCCTGCCGAGCCAGCTCGCCCTAGTACTCCTCCAGGGCAGCCTCCCGCTCCTGAGCCACCCTTGCGTTGGCGCCGGCACGGACCTTCTCTCGCACTGCCGCGAGGGCTGCCTCGTCGGCAAGGACCCAGCCTTCTAGGGTCTCAAGGCGCTCGCGTTCCGCCTCCTGGTCGAAGGCGGTCTGAGCGGCCTCCCGCTCGCGGAGGGCCACGTCTGCCTCGCGCTCAATTATGGCCGGCTCCCTGAGGCCAGCTCCGCTTCGCGCTCAGCGCCCAGCGCAGTGTGCGCGGCGGTGCGGGCCGCGCCCCCCCAGGCCCCTCCAAGCCTGGCGTGATGGCGGAGGCCTCTCCAACAGGCAGCGTGCGGGAGGACGCCATGGACGAGCCATCCCTCCGCCTCTTGAGCGTGGGCACCCTAAGAGATTCGGTGATCAGGCTCACCAGCCGGGCTGGATATGCACGAAAAGACTGGGATGACAGTGCACTTACTCGTCGTTGGCGGTCCAGCGCCATCGGGTTGGAGTCAGCCTTGAGCGTTGGCCTCCGTCGCCTCTGCGGGACGAAGGCGGCACTGAAGGCCCCGCCCATGCTCTAGCGCTCGCAGCATCCTTCTTGGGCGCCATGGAGAGAGAGAGGAGGCGGAGGCAATGTTCGTGCAAGCATGAAGGAGCTACATGATGGAAGGTGAATGGGGGAGTTGAGTAATGACGATTCCCCCCATCAGGCATGGCGGTTTTCTAGGAGAGGGCGCAGTCCTCGAGGCATCATGGGGAAGTGGAAGCGACGCGCGCTACATCGCGCGCCACGTGTCAAGCCTGGCCCGCAGGCGGTTAGGGCCCGCGTTGTTTCACTTTCTCCAACAGGCCGCACCGTGCACGTCACGGGCCCAGGGGCTACTGTCGGGCCTCTGGGACTAGGGGTACCCAGGCCTGTCTGCCTGTGGCCCAGGATGCATGGGGTGCCTTAAGCGTTGCGTGGCCCGTCCATAAGCTTTGCGGGCAAGGTCCTCACGAGGGCCCACCTCTCTCAAGGCACGCGGCGACATCGCCTCTAGGGACTTCGCGAGGCCTCTCCGCAAGGCTGTCCCTGAAGCCCTTAGGAGGCGGGTCCACCTAGGATTGGCTCGACAGGGCCTTGTGACCCTGCGCTCGCACATGGATGACACGTGCCGCGCCAGACGGCCCCCAGGGGCGTACCAACTGGCACGGACAGAGAGGTTTTCCTCCTTGGTGATAGAGGAGCAACGCCAGCTCGCGAGTTCCCAATGCAATCCCCAAAGGTTTCCCTTCTTGTGCAAGAAGACCAAGACTGGGGGCTCGGCAGGATGGAGGTCACTCCCGAGCCCACAAGCACGTCACGACGAATAGCTTTGGCAGGAGAAGAGCACTTTTATCAGGATAGGCTGTAGTCTTGTCCCCTTTCAAACTAGTTGTTGTGGCAAACCTTCCCGCCTTGTGTTTTCGGGGAAGAGGACCAAGGCCGGTATAAGAGTAGGGAACCAGCCACCGTAGAGGGGATCGAACCCTGGGCAGGAAGGAACACACCTGGTACTCATCTTCATCCTCAAGCAATGCAGACAAGCAGAAGTAGGGTCTTACACCACGAGGTGGCCCGAACCTGGGTAAACTGTGTGTCCTTCATGCGTCTTCCTTATCTCGAGCCACCGGAGAGTCGCCGTGAGGTTGTGAGGTGGAGTAGGGCAGGAGAGCGAGTGCACCCCAGAGTTCGAACCTTTCTCGGTCCCCGGAGCCCCGATTCCGACACATTTAGTGCATATAAATCAAATCCTAGCTTCAACAACATGTGTTGACGAGAGGTATAAGGACTTCCTTTCGATCTGGGTGAATCCTACGGTGCAAATGTACGATCCTTGTGGTTTGGGTTTTGGCAAATCAGAACGCACGACTCGCTTTGCGCGCATTAGGTGTCATCGGCCACGGTTTGGAAAGCACACGGTATTCGTGAACCAACCGTCTGCTATTTGTTTATGCACAACAATCATATTTTCATTTCCAATGAATTCGTGACTTCATCATTTCACCTCGAATTATTTTCATCGACAGACGATCACCTATTAACCGTTGTATTGATTTTCGGCCGCATTTCTTGACTTGTTTGCTAATTTTAAGACATTTTTTCACCAACATTGGGCTTGTTAGTAATTGAATTGGAGGAAATGCAGATGTATTCTGAAAATCACGAAAATGGGCGTGTCACCGTGGCATGATGTGAATACCCCGTGGAAAAAAATTGGTAATGTCTGGCGGAAGTTGTGAGGTACGGCCCTTTGAAAACGAAGGCATCTCACACGAAGGATCATAGTTTCCAAATTTAGAGTTGGCATTTTGGACTCTCCAATCGGTGTCAACCTCATCCTTTCGCCTTGATTTTTTCCATGGTACGCAAACATCATTGTACTCATATTATTGATCTTCTGGTGGATTACATGGCTCGTTTGCTATATCTAAGTCATTTTTTTGCATTTACCATGTTATTTTGTTCTTATAAATAAAATATCGCAACATGAGTTACATGTGGATGCTGGCAAATAATCTCTTACAAATCATTTGTGTGTCACTTTGCGTGATTTTCGTCATTATGCAAAGGAATGGGAAGAATATTCAAACATTTTATGACGGGAGATGCGTAAATGTCGGTAATTTAATTGCAGGAAATGCAAATGGACTCAGGAAATCACGAAAATCGGTGTGTCATCGTGCCGTGATCTCGAGACACCATGGAAAAAAATTGGTTATTATTGGCACAAGTTACGATGATCGCTCCTTGGAAACCGTAGCATCTCAGTAGAAGGATCATAGTTCCAAAGGGAGAAGTGGCAAATCGAACTCCATTAGACGGTGTTCATCGCCTCTCCTCCAACTTTTATCCCACGGTACTCAATCATCATTGTACGCCAGGTTTGATTTTCTGGCGCATTTATGGGCTCGTTTGCTATTTTTCAGCATTTTTTAGCATTTACGGGTCATTTAGTGCATATAAATCAAATCCCAACTTCAACAACGTGTGTTGATGAGAGGTATGAGGACTTCCGTTCGATCTGGGTGAATCCTACGGTGCAAACGTACGATCCGTGTGGTTTGGGTTTTGGCCAATCAGAACGCACGACTCGCTTTGCGCGCATTAGGTCACATTAGGCAGACGATCACCTATTAACCCCTGTATTGATTTTCGGTCACATTTCATGACTTGTTTGCTAATTTTAAGACATTTTTTCACCAACATTGGGCTTATTAGTAATTGAATTGGAGGAAATGCAGATTTGTTCCGAAAATCACAAAAAAGGGCATGTCACCGTGGCATGATGTGAATACCCCGTGGAAAAAAATTGGTAATGTCTGGCGGAAGTGGTGATGTACGCCCTTTGAAAACCAAGGCATCTCACACGAAGGATCGTAGTTTCGAAATGTAGAGTTGGCATTTAGGACTCTCAAATCGGTGTCAACCTCATCCTTTCGCCTCGATTTTTCCCATGGTATGCAAATATCATTGTACTCATATTATTGATCTTCTGGTGGATTACATGGCTCATTTGCTATATCTAAGTCATTTTTTGCATTTACCATGTTATTTAGTTCTTATAAATAAAATATCCCAACATGAATTACATGTGGATGCTGGCAAAGTATCTCTTACAAATCATTTGTGTGTAACTTTGCGTGATTTTCGTCATTGTGCAAAGGAATGGGAAGAATTTTCAAACATTTTATGATGGGAGATCCGTAAATGTCGGTAATTTAATTACAGGAAATGCAAATGGACTCAGGAAATCACGAAAATCAGTTTTTCATCGTGGTGTGATCTCAGGACACCGTAGAAAAAAATTGGTTATTATTGGCACACGTTACGATGATCGCTCCTTGGAAACCGTAGCATCTCACTAGAAGGATCATAGTTCCAAAGGAAGAAGTGGCAAATCGAACTCCAATCGACGGTGTCTTCATCGCCTCTCCTCCAACTTTTATCCCATGATACTCAATCATCATTATACACCAGGTTTGATTTGCTAGCGCATTTATGGGCTCGTTTGATATTTTTAGCATTTTTTATCATTTGCGGGGCATTTAGTGCATATAAATCAAATCCCAGTTTCAACAATGTGTGTTGAGGAGAGATATAAGGACTGTCGTTCGATCTGCGTGTATCCTACGGTGCAGACGTACGATCCATGTGGTTTGGGTTTTGGCCAATCAGAACGCACGACTCACCTTGCGCGCATAAGGTGTCATCGGCCACGGTTTAGAAAGCACACGGTTTTAGTGAACCAACCGTGTGCGATTGGTAAACCAAACTCCACATGTTCAGTTCATACATACCGGAGTGAGATCAATTGAGCGTTATAGCTATAGGGTAAATTATCATAAATATTTCAAATTCATTGCTACGGTTGACAACATAAGGCTGGAAATACCTCACAATACAGTACATGCGAAAACTTCTAACAGAACGAACTCAGTACACATCGCTCACGATTCAGTACAGTAGACATAATGATTAGTTTTTTTGAATCAATTCCCATGTACATGGGGTGATCGCGATCATTAGGTTGACCCCTAATGAACTTAGGATTTCTGATGATTTTACGCTTCTCCTCTTTTATGTTGCGTGGCCCCTCAGGTGGCAACTCATCATATTGATTGCACTCCTCCTTATCACCAACATTCTCGACACCTAGTACCCACCTCTTCCCATACATCACTACATGGCCGTGCGTATGCAAGAGGTCTGACACAAAGAAAATCTGGGTAGCATCGTTGGCAAGAATAAATGGGTCCTTGTGATATGCCATAACTCTGCGGTCAACATATGTCTTCCTGCTGTAAGCATCAACCTTTACGCTACTAAGAGGGACCCATCTGCACTTGAATAATGCCACCTTCATTCGCACATAGTTAAGCTCCCAAATCTCTTGGATGGTTCGATAGTACACCTGTTTATCATCCCCCTCTACAGTTAGGCATTCTATTCGAATAGAGTTGTTCTAATACGAGGTCTTAGCATCACAATCCTCAGTGTAGAACATGTTGCCATTTATGTCGTGTGCTTGGTACTTCATAATCGTCGTTGATGGCTTTTATTCCAACCACGTTGCAAGGTCTTCATCGGATCCGCTTGTCAAACGATCCTTCAGCCATCTTACATAGTCCTTTTTGTGTGCATTTCTCACGGCAGCTGGTGACGGCACATTTGGTAAGTTGCTTCCTCGTATCTCCTCCATGTGTTCTTCAACATAAGCGTCGAGTATCGGGCTATTATGCAGTACCGTCAAATGGGCTTGATCGGCCATTTCTCTAGGTGCACAAAACTGCATGCCAGCAAGGACCGGCTTACCAGCCAGCCTTCCCTCATGGCGAGAGAGGGGCACACCTATAGGTCTAAGTTTCATGTATTCGGTGCAAAACTCAACCACCTCCTCTGCAGCATAACCTTGTAGGATTCTTGCCTCTGGATGACATCGGTTCCGACAATAGCGCTTCAATATTCCCATGTACCGCTCGAAGGGATACATGTTGCGAAGAAACACAAGACCACAATACTTTATTTCATCCACGAGGTGCACGGTGAGATGGACCATGACATCAAAGAATGACGGTGGGAAGAACATCTCTAAGTTTGACAATATTCTTGCAATATCAGCTTGCATATTATCCAGCTCTTCAATATCTACCACCTTCTGCCATAGTTTGTTGAAAAAATCACAGAGATCAATCAATGTGTTTCTTATGTTTGTGTCCATCATATTCCTTATGGCCACCAGGAGGATTTGTGTCAACATTACGTGGCAATCATGTGACTTCATGTGAGACAACTTCTTTCTAGCCAAGCTGTCATCCATGAGACTTCTGATGTTTGCGGAGTAGGAAGAGGGTGTCTTAATTGACAACAAAAATTCGAAGAACTCTTTTGCTTCTGCTACAATAAAATTGTAACTCTGGTTTTGCTGGAGCAATTTGTCATCATCTTCTGCTTCACTCATGTGTTGTGATTGATCACCAAGCATATCGAGTCATGCACCGTCACCATCCTTTCTTTTACCTTTAATCTTAAGCTGAGTACCAAGGATGCTTTCACATACATTCTTCTCTACGTGCATGACATCAATGCAGTGGCGTACACTTAGGAACTCCCAGTAAGGTAATTCCCAGAACACTGGTTTCTTCTTAAACACTTGGTCCTTGGGTGTTATTTTTTACGTCGAACCGGATCCCTTGCCAAGCACAACTTCAAAAATTTTAACCATGTTGTGGACTACTTTCCCATCATAGGGTCTTGGGCTCGTTCCTTTCTCTACTGTACAATAAAATTCATCTGTCATTTTTCGGTAAGGGTGACGTTTCCTTAAGAACCTTCGATGAGGCAAATACATGGTTTTGCGCGAGTCTGAAAGAAATCTACGTGCTGACCTATCCATGCATGTGACACATCCTACTGGTCCCCTTGTTTTCTGCCCTGAACTGTTGCCTAATGCCGGCATATCTTGAATGGTGTGCAGCAGCAATGCATGTAGCCGGAAAAACTCCTTTGCGTAGGCATAATAACAGTTCACACCAGGCAACCACAATGTCTAGAGTTCTTCTACCAGTAACTGAAAGTAAATGTCGATATCATTTCCAGGTTGCTTCGGGCCTTGGATAATCATCGACATCATGATGTATTTTTTCTTCATACACAACCAAGGAGGAAGGTTATATATGCACAGAAGCACCGGCCAAGTGATGTGTTTGGTGTTCATATCGCCAAATGGATTAAATCCATCAGTACACTCTCCTAGCCATATATTTCTTGGATCCTTTGCAAAATCTTTAAACCTGTCTGCGTTTTGTTCCCACTGAGCCCCATCTTTCGGGTGCCTCATATATTTATCCGCAGTTCGCTCATCATGATGCCACCACAACATCTTTGCCTCTCTAGGGTTTGCAAACAAACGCTTCAACCTTGGAATTATAGGCAAGTACCAAACAACCTTGAACGGGATTCCTGTCTCGATCTCTTCGTCCATTTTGTACGTGTCCTTTACTCTCCCGTGCTTGTATCGTGGGTGCTTGCATATGTGACATGAATGCAAATCTTTGTAGTCACCGTGGTACAACATACAGTCATTCACACAAGCGTGTATCTTCTGGACTTCAAGTTCCAATGAACAAACAACTTTCTTCACTTTGTTCATGATTTTGGGGAGCACATTATCTTCTGGAAGAATGTCTTTGAAAAGGGTCAACAACTGTGTGAAGGCCTTGTTTGATAGACCGCTTTCTGCTTTATATCTGAGAAGCGTCAATGTGACACTCAACTTGGAATATTATTTTTGCAACCTTGATACAAATCTTTCTTGGAGGCCGCATCAATGCTTGTCAGCTCCTTGTACCCGGCCATTTCTTTATCTGGGCCCTGGAAATCTGCAATCAGAGCAGCAAAATCTGGCAAATCATCAAGGTCGGTGATGTCTACTTCACACTGTTGGTTTTTCTTTGGGTTTTTGACATGCCAGACTTCTGTTTGTAGCTTGACGTCTCGGCCCCGAGGTTAAATTTAACACCCATGCGACTCTGATCGGGGTTTGGCACCTCGCCGAAATGCACGTTATTACGTTCATCCATAATGGGCTCTTTACCGTGTTTAGTCCATATTGTGTATCCACCCATGAATCACCTCTTGTATAAGTGTAACTCGCCATATCAATTGCAAATGACACCATATTGGTACAATCCTTGCATGGACAGAGGACGTACTCTTCTTCGCCAATTCTCTTCTTTGTCCATTCAGCCAAAGCCATGAACTCCTTCATGCCAGCCATATACCTTGAGGTTGTCCGATCCCTCATCCATTCAGATCGTTCCATCTGCACACGTTCCATACTTAATGGATGGACAAAGATATGGGTGAATAAAACAAAATATTTTATTTTCAAAATTTATGAAGGGCGCTGCATAATGTTATCCAGCAGTGCAATGACACTAATCAAACAGTCAATTTACACGCATCATCAGTAGTAGTGCCCTTATATGAATTTAATACCTTAATAAGGCCACTCAAGGAAAAGAATACCTTAACTGATTAGCAGCGGCACGGCAAGACAGCAGGGTCGAGGAGCAGAGCATAGTGGGGCACCTGCCTGAAGTCCGGGCTCCACTATCCCGCCTACGACCGCGAGGGACGTGCTCCAGTCATGCCGGCGCCGACCATGAGGATTGAGCTCCTCCTATATCTCCCGCCGCCGACCGAGGATTGACCTCCTATCACGCCGCCACCGCCAACCGACCGAGGATGGACTTCCTATAATGCCGACACCGCCGACCGACCGGGGATTGACCTCCTATCCGGCAGCCGCTGCCTCGGTCGCCGCCGACATCTCTATCAGCATAACATTTTTTTGGGGGGTTTCCGAAGAGTGGCTGTTTACCGCACCCATATGTACCGGGAAGCACAACACAAATGGTCATGTTACGGAAACTGTGTATCACGCACCATCTCACACAACTTGGTTTTGAAAACCGTGTGCCGTATACAACAGAATGCGATAAATAGTTCCTCGGGCATTATAATCAGATCCCCATAGTTTCCCCATCTTCCCCAAATACCTAAATAGCTTCCAAATCCCTAGCACCCAAATTCCCTAGCGTGGCGCTGACATTGCGGGAATGCGGCCGAGTGGTGCTCATGGTTTCAGTGTGGCTGCATCAGTTCGTACAGTCGCTCTTGGCAGCGCCATTGGCGGCGCCACCATGACGGTGGTCACCGCCAAGCACTTGCCTAAGGTCACCAGGAGGCCGGTGTAATATGGGTCTGAATCGTCTTGTTAGGTCCCAATCTTTCCACATCTTTTTAGCATGTCCAAAGCAAGCAGCTCACTCAGTCCGTCCTGAATTGGACCCCCCACCCCCCCCACACACACAGGAAAGCGATCAAATGCCGGATCCAGAGTATGACTGCAGCAGACTCCCACAACATGAGTTTGATTCCGAGTTTTGCGCCACCGAGAAGTTCCAAAAGCTGAGTTGTGTGCACGGACACACTCCCGCTCATGTGTATGCATGGAGGGATTCAACATTGGTAGACGGTTTCTCGGTTGCCCCTTCGAGGTTAGTGATAAGTTCTTCCCTTAAGTTCAGTTAATGCCCCCGCTCATCCTGATTATTTAACATTCGCAGGGATATGAGGCTTGTGCCTTTGTGAACTGGTTGGATGATGAATGGCATGGCAGGGCTCAGAGTGTTATCACCAAGCTTGCAGAAGATAACATAAAGCTGAAAAAGAAACTGACTAATCTGGAGTGTACAATCACCACGATGAAGCAAGAAAGAATCAATCATAGGCAACAGATGAAAGCAAGAGACAATAAGGAACTATCATGTGTAGTTGTGGTTGCCGCATTAGCCATCTTCTATGCGCTGTTTGCAATGATCATTAGGGGTTTCATTTGATTATTAATGCCTACATCAATAAGCAGAGCTCATCTATATTGCTTACCAACTGTCCTATGTTAAATTCTTGTTTCACACCCGTTGTGTTTCATATAAGCGTGTGGGTAGTTAAACAATGCATCTAGCGAACCGTGTGAACTGCTAAAATGTACACATGTGAAACACTTGGCATATTGCACACATTTGGATGCCCCAATCTGTGCGCGTAATTATCACATTGAGAACTGCACAATAGCGGGAATTTAGAGCGATGGGTCGGGTACACACAATTGCAGTTGAGTATATCGAAATTCTAACCATCTGCCTAGGCGCCAATAGAATCCGTCAATCCCCCGCTTCAATTGCCATTCCTCTTATCTTCACACAACGCTTCAGTTGCCACCATCTTCACTGTCCCGGCCAACCACGCTACACTTCCACACACTCTGCAATCTTGCTTTCTCGCCGGTTGTTTAGGTAGCGCAGCAATGTCGAGCGAAAGCAAGGACGATAGTTCCGCCAGTCTGGCCCCCGAGCTGGGGTCAACCTCAGAATCATCGCGCTCGTCTTCCAGCAGGAGTCTGGTGTCGAGCCCTGACCTCCATTTTATCCAGCTCATTGAAGGGATGTCGCGGCCTGAGTCATCGGACGACGACCAGACGGACGAGGAGCCCCCGAAGGACGAAGTAGATGACAATGATGAGAAGGAGGAGGAATGGTCGAACAAGGAGGACAACGATGAGGAGCCGTCGAAGGACGAAGAAGACGACGACGATGAGGAGGAGGATGAATGGTCGAATAAGGAGGGAGACGAGGAGGAGCCGCCGAAGGACGAAGAAGACGACGATGATGATGAGGAGGAATGGTCGAACAAGGAAGACGACGACGAGGAAATCAATGACTATGGTGATGACGCTGGCAATGAAAAGCCAGTGGTCAGCGGCAAGAAGCGTCCATGACAAGACGATGGCATGGGGCCATCCAACAACAAGAAGAATAAGTAAAACAGACTGTACTCCTTAACTCTATGGTCGTTTGCTCATATTTATTCATTTACTCTGTCTACACTGTTGATATCCTCGCAAACGGTTAAGAATACATATTCGACAGTGATCATTGCCAAAATCGCACATAGTTGGTTTCTTGAATTGTGTGCCCTGTCGAGCACACAATTCAGAACAACAAATCATATGTGTTGTCCGAAATTATCGCACACAATTCTGAATATCGAACTGTTTGCAGCGTATCACACACACCTTGTTTCACCAAACTGTTTGTGTTCTTTCATACCATCGCAAACAGTTAATCTGAGGGACCTGTATGCCGCACAATGGACAGATCCAGATCTGCGTAACCGTTTGCGTTATATTATATCTTCGCAAACAATTCTACACTTTGAACTGTATGTCGTACATCACACACACCTTTGTTTGATTAACCGTTTGTGTCGTTTTGCCTCATCACAAACAGTTTGTAACAGTCAACTCTGTGACGTAGATCGCACACGTAAATATTTTCTGAATCGTATTTGATGGATCCACCATCGCATACAGTATGTGTCATTGGCGACAGAGCTTGAACTATACCGTTTGCGATGTCTCGATCGCACACAGTTTCGTCGAAGGGTCTCTGATTGTTGTGTCGTGTTTGGACCTTCCTGCAGTAGTGCTAACATAATAGAATCACATGATCATCCCTGAACGTGCAATGAAGAATCACTCCAAAGTTCATATCTAGAGGAGAAGATAAGATTAAATTGGTGTAGGTAGTAGAACCACCTCAAAGTTACCCTTTCCGATAGATCTATTGGGCAATTCCTGTAAGTATCACAAACAGCCCTAGAGTTCGTACTAAAATAACACCAATGATACATATCAATCAACCCTAGTGTCACCTAGATACTCCAATATCACCACAAGTATCCTTGGGTTAATTATTTGACATGCATCAAACAATTTTAGATTCATCATATTCAATCCAACACAAAGAACTTCAAAGAGTACCCCAAAATTTCTATCGGAGAAGGTAGGACAAGAACGTGCAATCAACCCCTATGCATAGATCCCCAAGGTCATCAAAATCAGCAAGTTGATGCCATAACAAAGATCAAGTGAATCATAGAATAACCCATTGTCACCACGGGTATCCACATGCAAGACATACATCAAGTGATCTCAAATCCAATATTTAATCCGACATAACATAATCTAAAAGGGAAAGATTCAATTCATCACAACAAGATAGCAAGGGAAGAACACCATATGATCCAACTATATTAACAAAGCCTATGATACATCAAGATCGTGCCATCTCAAGAACACGAGAGAGAGAGAGAGAGATTAAACACATAGCTACTGGTACATACCCGCAACCCCGAGGGCGAACTACCCCCTCCTCGTCATGGCCCCCGCCGGGATGATGAAGATGGCCACCGGTGATGATTTCCCCCTCCGGAAGGGTAATGGAAAGGCTCCGATGGGGTTTTCTTTGATACAGAGAGTTGCGGCGATGGAGCGGAAGTTCTAGGTTAACTTTCGGAGGTTTTTGTATATGTAGGATTTTTCAGCGTTGGATCACGTCAATCGGAGCCATGTGGGCCCCACAAGCTATCAGGGTGCGCCTAGGGGGTGCGCGCGCCCTGTTGTGTGGTGGCCCACAGGTGCTCCTATCGTCGTTTTGTCACGACAGATGCCATGGGGTGGCTTATCGAGAGTGGTTGGGGCCGAAGGACGCCGGCGGGCTCCGGGAGCGGGATTGGGCACAAGCGGTGAGGGACACACGATGTTCCCAAGTCCGGGGCCCTCCATGGGAGGTAACACCCCTAGTCCTGCTTGTCTAGTTGATGGATGTTCGGTGTTACAATGGTGCTCCTCGAGCTGTTATCTAGAGGAGGAAGAAGGAGCAGCCGGGTCCCCTTCCCTGGCTACGTGAGAGTGAGAGTGTGAGATGTGGCGAATGCCTTTGTGCCTGCCCGATGCAGGGGGGCCTTGGGGGGTTTTATAGGCCAACCCCCGGCTTACAATATTTATTAGGTACTAAAGGGAGGGACCCGGCTGGCAGCCTCCCCAGCCGGCCAGGGGTCCCACCGGCTGGGCTGTCTCGTCGCCCGTAGGGCCCGCCGGCTGTGAGGTCCCATCGCCGACTGGGGCCCGCCAGCCGGCTCTTCTATTGGCCCGCACCTACCTGCCGCGGCACGGGCCGCCCCGCGCATCGTCGTCTTGCGCCTGCCGGCCAAAGTCAGCGGTACGGTCGGCTGCGCTGTAGCCACGCCGGGGCAGGTAATGGAGTGGATGGCGGCGTGGCGGCACTGTTGCCCTGCCGGGTCTTGATCGGGGATGGTCAGCGGTACGACCGCCCGGACTGTAGTCACGCGTGCCCATGCGTCAGCGGTCGCTGTAGCCACGCCGGAGCCCATCGTGGGGGTCGCGTCTTGTCGGCGTACTTGGTCGCAGCAGGAGGGGACGGGTGCTTGCCCGTCCAGAGGTCAGTGGGAGGACCGGCCGCGGGGCGGCCGGTTGCGGGCTGGCAGAGGGCCGGGCGGCCGGCTCCTGTCCAGCCGGCCGCTCGCCAATCGGCCATGGACCAGCCGGCCGTGGGCCAGCCAGCCAGGGGGTCAGCCGGCCGTTCACCAACCGGCCAAGGACCAGTCGGCCGTGTAGTTTTTTCTGAGAAGGGCTGGGACTCCTTTATCTTAGCATACCCAGGGGTAATACCACCGTCAGTAGTCCCCAAAGCCGGTGGGGGCCCGCGTTCTCCTGACGAGGGGGAGCCGGCGGCTTCACCCTGCAGCATCGTCCTGTCGCGGGGGATCGATCGACCGGCCGCGTCGACAGCCGCGCCCGTCGCCTCGGTTCCTGTTGCGCTGCCTCGGGACCCATGCCGGACCGCGGTGCACCACGCGGAGCGCAGCGGTACCGAGGGCCCTGCATCCTGGGGCCTGACGGGACGTCGCCTCGGGCCTAGCCCGGTAGGCCATGGCCCTAGCCCAGTAGGCCTTGGGCCGCAGGCAGAGATCCTCTGCGCCCGTGCCCCAGCGGCCGCGGCCCGCGGCGCCCACGTCTCGCGGATTCCCCGGGGGAGTGGGCGCAGTTAATCCCTACGTCCCCCGGGCGTCGCCCCCTTATTTATAAGGGGAGGGGGAGAGGCGGAGGCAGTTCGCGCACCTCTCTCCCCATCGTCTTCTTCCTCTCGCAGTCCGACGCTTCGGCCCGCGCTGCCGCTCTGCTCGCCCGCTCCTTCGCATTCGTCCGCCTCGGAGATGACCGACGGACCCTCTGGCAGCTGGGGTGGCTCCATCATCACCGCAGAGGACATCGCGCACCTCCGCCATGCCCGCATGCTGCCGACGGAGGATCGCGTCGTCGCCCGTCCTCCGGGCAGCGAGGTGGTACCCGAGCCCGAGGAGGGGGAGTTCGTGGTGTTCGCCTGGCACTTCTCTCGCGGCTTCGGCCTGCCGGTGAGCCAGTTCTTCCGCCTCTTTATGGACACCTTCGATCTCCAGCCGCATCACCTCGGGCCCAATTCCATCCTTCAACTTTCGAGCTTCGTAACTCTCTGCGAGGGCTACCTCGGACTTCTCCCCTTCGTGGAGTTATGGAGGAAGCTCTTCTACCTCAACGCCTTGAGGAACAACGACGAGGTGTATGCCTGCGGGGGCGCGGTGGTGTGCGTCCGCGGCCCGCTATTCCCCCGCACCACCCTCATTGAGTCCGTCAAGAAATGGAACAGGACGTTCTTCTACGTGAAGAACGTCGACCCGGCGTGGGACTACATCCGACTGCCGGCCTTTGTCAACACCCCGTCCTTGGGGATGAACTGGACGGCCGACGGGCCACCTGGAGATCTGGTCGGAATGCTGGGCCGGCTCCAAACCATGAGGAGCGGAGAGGGGCTGGTTGCGGCCGATCTGGTGGCCGCCTTCATCGATCGCCGGGTGCTGCCCCTGCAGTAGAGGCCGCACCGGATCTGCGACATGTCGGGCCGGCGGGACCCCTGCCGGCTATCCACCTTCGAGCTGACGACCGCCCAGGTGGCGAAGCGGGTGAACGCCATCACCAACTTCAAACTGACCCGGTGCCCCTGGTACGCCCCATCGAGGTGGTTTCCTGGTACGCCCCGTCGAGGTGGTTTCGTTTCCGTCTGTGTTTCTCCAGCCGCCCCCTCTGCTAACACGCAGTGCTGACCGCAGCACTTTGTTCGACAGAACACGCCGGACGGCCCGCACCCCCAGATATTCGAGGCGGAACGCGCTGACTCCGACCAGGAGGATATCGAGCTGGGAGGTGGCGTCGAGGAGGAGGTCGACTCTTTGGGAGAGGTTGAGGCGGTCGGGACGATGGGTGACCCGGGAGCCGGCGGGTTTAGAGCGGCTGGTGAGTTCCCCTCCGGACCCTCGATCAAAGATTGGACTGACGATGAGGATGATGATGATGATGTCCGTGTCTTAGACGCGCCTCCCCCCACAACTCGGCGGGAGCCACGCGGGCGGAGCGAGGAGCATCCGGCTCGTGGTCGGACAGCCGAGGTCTCAATTCGGGGGAAGAGGCCGGCTTCGGGGCAGCCACCGGCTCGCAAGAGAGTGCGAGCGGCCGTCGCGAAGCCGCCGCCTCGGGCCAGGCGGGCCCTTCCTGTCGTCGCCGGGTGAGTACTCTTTCCTAGTTCTTCTGGGCTTTTTTGAGTTTTCGAGCCGGCAAGCGCCTGAGGCCCATCCCTTGTTTACCCAGGGACGCCATCGAGCTCCATGACATGGAGTCGACCGCCGACCCGGTGGACGCTACCAGCCTGCAGGCGCAGGAGCACGCGGCCACGATGCGGGAGGAGAAGAGGAGGCTCGCAGAGATGCGAGCCGCGAAGGCAGGGGCGAAGGGCGTGCCCTCGCGTTCGGGGGCCTCGAGTGATGGGAGGCGGAGGCGTCCCGCAGACCCAGTGCGTGCGACGGACTCGGCGGCGGAATCAATGCGGATGTTGAGGACTCCATCGAACGAGCCGCGGGAGCCGGCCGAGGAGACGGCCACGGCCCCGTCCTTGCAGAGGTGGCCCGGCCGGCGGGCGCGGTGCCCGAGCCGGCTCAGGAGATGGCCCAGCGGGAGGAGACGGCAGTGATGCCCCCCCCCTCGTTGAGCCGGCCACGGCGGACGTGCCCGTAGCCCCGGCTGTGTCGGAGGCGGCACCGGAGACAACGGTCGGCGGGAGGGGCGAGCCGGTCCAGCCGGCTGAAGAGCCGGTCCGGCAGGTGGTGGAGCCGGCCACGCTGGCTGCAGAGGGGCCCGAGGCCGGCTCCCGAGCCCTGGTGGTTACCACCATCCTCCCGCAGGCTGCCGCCGCGGCGGACGCCGGGTCGAGCGTTGGGGCGAGCCGGTCGAGGAGGACCATGCTCGACGTGATCCGGGACTGGAGAGCGTTGGCCCTCGTCCCGGTCGCCCCGGCCCCGCCAGCTGGCAGCCAGGTCCTTGCGCCTGGGGAGCCAGGCCGCATCATGGCGCACTGCCGTGAGGGGTTGGCTAGGTTTGCGGAGGCCGCCGAAAGCAACTTCCGACGCGTGAAGGAGGCGGTGAAGGTGAGATTCTTCTATCTTGCATCGAACTTTCAGTGGGGGCGCGCGAGCGCACCCACTGGGTGTAGCCCGCGAGATTCGGGTCGGCTGCTCGGTTGCGTGGTAGCCGGGCCGGATCTATCTCTTTTTAGCTTGTCTAACTTTTTGTTTCTTGGCGCGGAGTAGGCTGAGAACGCCAAGCGGCAAGCGCTTTTTGATGAGGCGCTAGCCATCCACAACCGCGGCAAGGTCGGCTTTTATCAGGTCCAGGAGGGCCTGAAGAAGGCGCAAGGTATGCTTATTCCATTGGGGGCGCGCGAGCGCACCCACTGGGTGTAGGCCCCGAGAGTCGGGCTGGCTGCTCGGCAGCCGGCCCGGGTCTTCCGCATTTGAGTAACTTGTGTTGGGTTTTTCGCAGAGGAGCTGACCCCAATCCGGCAGAAGAGGGATGAACTGGCCTCCGAACGGGACCGGCTGGGGCAGGAGGTCCAGGCGGTCACGTCGGAGCGGGACCGGCTGGGCGGCCTGGTCGTGGATGGGCAGGCGGCCCAGAAGCGCCTCACCGCGGAGCTGCAGAAGGAGGTGGTAGCCCGGGAGGAGGCCGCCAAGCAGGCGGCCGACGCCAGCCGGCGGGTCACTGCCCTGCAGGACGAGGTTGCTCGTCTTGGCGGCGAGCTTGAGAAGCGTGAGGCCGCCCTTGCCCAGGCAGAGGAGGTGCGCGAGAGGGAGCGGAGCTCGGGCCTCCAGTTTGAGATCGAGGTGGACGAAGCCTTCCAGCGTAAGTTTCTTATTCTTGAGTCTTCTTTCCTTGCCGGCATTTTCTCTCCCTGCTTTTCTGATTCTTCCCTTTCCCTTAGATCGGTTCCCGGACACTCAGTGCCGCGCCGAGCAGGTCGTGGCGGAGCATCGGGAGTGCCTGCGGCAGCGCGGGCAGGAGATTGTGGAGCACGCCGGCTGGGACTTGCCGGAGTTTGCGCTGGCCATCGAGAACCGGCTGCTCTTCCTTCAGCGCGGTATGGATCGGCTCCATACGGCCAGCTCGGAGGTGATGGCGGCCCTCTGGCCGGGTCGCGGGGCCCCGGCGGGCCGCGTGGCGCTGTGGCTCGAGAACGCGGTGGCCCGGCTCGAGGTTTGGAAGGCATCGGCGGCCCGCGCCGGGGCGCGGATGGCCCTCCGGTTCGTCACATCGTGGTACCCCGGCGTCGACTTGGACCGGCTGGCCACGATGCGCGAAGTCCCCAAGGCGGAGCGAGCCGCCCGCGAAGGCGCCCTCGTCCGCCGAGCCAACGAGCTGGCCTCTTACGTCGACCCGGACGAGCTCCTGCCGGTGCTGGGTGAGGACGGCGAACCGCTTGCCGAGGACTCCTTCGGCATTCCCCAAGGGCCCGGGGACGAGGAGGTTGCCGACGAGAGCACTGCCTCCAGCACCGGCAGCGACACTGAGGCCTCGGAGGCCATGGAGGAGGAGCCGGTGGCCGCTCCCGGGTAGTCTGTCGGGCCGGCTGGCGGGCCGGCCGATGGTGCGCCAGAGGCTTAGGCGACCCTTCTTTACCGTATCTTTTTATTTTGCTGCGAGACTTGTTTTAAGATGCATTTCCACCCACTGGGGGTGTATTGTAAAGAATCCTCGGCCTGTGGCCTTTTGTTTATAACTTTGCTTAAAGTAAAAATATTTGCGTGCCTGCTCATCTTTTGCTCTTCTTTCTTTCGACTCATATCTCACGCAAGGATTCCTTCCGGCTTTCGCCCCACCTGTCAGCCAGCCGGGAGCCAGTCTGGGACAGGGACGGGGCGTCGTCCTTGGGGAAACCATGCGTGCCTTAGAGCCGTCTGGCCAGAGTTGGGGTGAACCGGCAGAGGTTGGTTTCTAGAGACGACATGGTCCGGTTGGACCTGTCCGGCTGCTACTCCTTAGGTGGCGTTCGCATGACAAGTTCCTTCCCGTCCCACGGTTCCGCCAGCCGGACAGCCGGGAGCCGGTCTGTGGCTGGGGGGAACTGCTTGTTCACGCTACTTGACCGCCTTGGAGAAGAGCCGGCGAGCCCCCGGGCCCAGGGAGCCGGCCCGGGTGCCTTGCTCAAGGGATGACAAGCTTTTGATGGAATTGAAAAGGGGCGTGCCCCAAGTGCTGGCTTGGAGCCCTCATTGCATTCATTAAGTTCCAACAGAAGGGAAGATACATACATACACGGGTTTTTCCTTAGCAGTAGAACGGTCGAAGGAGCGACGCATTCCACGGGCGCTCCGTCTCCTCGGCGAGGCGTCTCTTTTGCGCTTCTGCGACTTCTGGGCATCTATCAGGTAGTAGGCGTTGTTGTGCAGCGCCTTGCTGATGATGAATGGGCCTTCCCATGGGGAGGATAGTTTGTGCTGGCCGGCGGTCCGCTGGATCCGCTTAAGCACCAGGTCTCCTTCACGGAAAGAAAGGGGCCGGATCCACTTGCCGTGGTAGTGCTGGAGCTTCTGCTGGTAGATGGCCGTCCGGCTCAAGGCCAGCTCGTGTGCTTCTTCGAGTAGGTCGACGCCGTCCTCTCTTGCCTCCTTCGCGTCCTTCTCCATATACAGGGTGACTCGAAGCGAGTCGAACTCGATGTCCGTGGGGATGATCGCCTCGGACCCGTATACGAGAAAGAAAGGGGTGTAGCCGGTCGACCGATTGGGCGTGGTTCTGAGGCTCCAGAGCACAGCCGGTAGCTCATCGACCCAGCAACCGGCCGACCGCACGAGGGGCGCCACGAGTCGAGGTTTGAGGCCGGCCAGGATCAAGCCGTTTGCCCTCTCCACCTCGCCGTTTGACTGTGGGTGGGCCACTAACGCGAGGTCGAGCTGGATGCCCTCTTGGGAGCAAAAACGCGCCATCGCGCCTTTGGCGAAATTCGTGCCGTTGTCGGTGATGATGTTGTGGGGAACGCCGTAGCGGACCGTGACGTCTTTGATGAACCGGACGGCTATGGGGCCGTCCAGCTTCTTGATGGGCCTGGCTTCGATCCACTTGGTGAACTTGTCGACAGCCACTAGCAGATGCGTCATGCCGCTCCGCGCGGTCTTGAAGGGGCCTACCATGTCCAGCCCCCAGACGGCAAAGGGCCACAAGAGTGGGATGGTCTAGAGGGCTGTTGTCGACAGGTGGCTCTGTGTGCTGAAGCGTTGGCACCCCTCGCATTTATCGACCAGTTGCTTGGCCTCCTCCAAGGCCGTCGGCCAGCAGAAGCCGTGGTGGAATGCCTTGGCCACCAGGGTCCTGGAGGTGGCATGATGCCCGCACCCGCCCTGGTGGATGTCGAGGAGGATTTCTTGCCACTTCTCTGGCTCGACGCAGCGTTGGAAAACGCCGGTGCTGCTGCGATGAACCATCTCGTGGTTGATGATGCTTTGGGCCAGGGCCCGGCGCTGGATTTGTCTTGCCGTGGCTTCGTCAGGGGGGAGCTCCCCGCGCAAGAGGAAAGCCAGAATGGGCTGGGCCCACGAGGGGGCCGAGACGGGAGCCGGCTCGAGCTCAAGTGGAGCGTCGGAGGCAGCCGAAGCCCCCGGGTCCGGCTTGTCAGTCCCCGGGACTGGCTCGCCAACCCCCGGGACCGGCTTGCCAGCCCCCGAGACCGGGGCGCCAGTCCCCGATGTTGGAAATATGCCCTAGAGGCAATAATAAAATGGTTATTATTATATTTTCTTGTTCATGATAATCGTTTATTATCCATGCTATAATTGTATTGATTGGAAACTCAATTGCTTGTGTGGATACATAGACAACACTGTGTCCCTAGTATGCCTCTAGTAGACTAGCTCGTTGATCAAAGATGGTCAAGGTTTCCTAGCCATAGACATGAGATGTCATTTGATAACGGGATCACATCATTAGGAGAATGATGTGATGGACAAGACCCAAACTATGAACGTAGCATATGATCGTGTTAGTTTATTGCTATAGTTTTCTGCATGTCAAGTATCTGTTCCTATAACCATGAGATCATGTAACTCACTGACATCGGAGGAATACCTTGTGTGTATCAAACGTCGCAACGTAACTGGGTGACTATAAAGATGCTCTACAGGTATCTCTGAGGGTGTCTGTTGAGTGGGCATGGATCAAGACTAGGATTTGTTACTCCGTGTGATGGAGAGGTATCTCAGCGCCCACTCGGTAATACAACATCACAATAAGCCTTGCAAGCAAAGTGACTAAAGTGTTAGTCACGGGATCTTGTATTACGGAATGAGTAAAGATACTTGCTGGTAACGAGATTGAACTAGGTATAGAGATACTGACGATCGAATCTCGGGCAAGTAACATACCGAAGAACAAAGGGAACAACATACGGGATTAACTGAATTCTTGACATAGAGGTTCAACCGATAAAGATCTTCGTAGAATATGTAGGAACCAATATGGGCAACCAGGTCCCGCTATTGGTTATTGACCGTAGAGGTGTCTCGGTCATGTCTACATAGTTCTCGAACCCGCAGGGTCTGCACACTTAACGTTCGGTGACGTTTCGGTAGTATTGAGATATATGTGTTGGTGACCGAAGGTTGTTCGGAGTCCCGGATGAGATCCCGGACGTCACGAGGAGCTCCGGAATGGTCCGGAGGTAAAGATTTATATATAGGAAAGTGGTATTTGGGTTCCAGAAAAGTTTTGGGTATTTCCGGTAGTGTACCGGGAGTGACGAATGGGTTTCGGGGGTCCACCGGGTGGGGCCCACCCACCCCGGGGGGCCACATGGGCCCAAGAGGTGGCGCACCAGCCCCTAATGGGCTGGGGAACCGACCCCATAAGGGCCCATATGCCCAAGAGGAAAAAAGGTGGAGATAGGAAGGAATATGACTCCTTCCTAATATGAATCCACTTCCTAGTAGGAAGTGGATTGGACTCCTCCTTCCTCTCCCTCCTATATATACTAGAGGAATAGAGCCCCAAAACCCATGGCCACGTGCTAGTTCTCTATTCTCTAGTTCCTCCACCAAATAGATTCCGGTAGTGCTTAGGCGAAGCCCTGCCGGGATAACTCCACCATCACCACCACCACGCCGTCGTGCTGCTGGAGATCTCATCTGCCTCTCTGCCCCCTCTTGCTGGATCAAGAAGGCGGAGATCGTCATCGAACTGTACGTGTGCTGAACGCGGAGGTGCCATCCGTTTGGCGCTAGATCGGGATGGATCGTGATTGGATCGCGGGACGGCTTGCGATTTGGATCGCGAAGACGTTCGACTACATCAACCGCGTCTGTGGGCGTTGATGCTCAGATTGCTTCCTCCCTTGGTCTTTTCTTGATTCAGCGGTATTGTGGGATGAAGCGGCCTGGACCAACCTTACTCGTACGCTTACGAGAGATCGGTTCCATCAACTGACATGTGACTTTGTTGCATAAATGTCGTAGTTTTGTCACGGCAGATGCCATGGGTAGGCTTATCGAGAGTGGTTGGGGCCGAAGGACGCCGACGGGCTCCGGGAGCGGGGTTAGGCACAAGCGGTGGCGGACACACGATGTACCCAGGTTCGGGGCCCTCCGTGGGAGGTAACACCCCTAGTCCTGCTCGGTCTAGTTGAGACAATGGTGAAGTTACAAGGGTGTTCCTGGAGCTGTATGGCTAGAGGAGGAAGAAAGAGCTAGGTAGCCCTTGCTGCCTCCCGATGTGAGTGGGATATGTGAAGAGAGTCGACCCATTGCATGGGGGAGGTCCGGGGGGTTTTATAGGCCAACCCCCCGGAGTACAATATGAATAAGAGATCTCAGGGGGCCCCAGCCGGCAGCCTCTCGGGCCGGCTGTGGGGCCCCAGGCTGAGGGGTCCCGTCGCTGGTAGGGCCCGCCGGCTGCAGGGTCCCGTCGAGAGCCGGTGGGGCCCGCATGGTGGGTCCCCGCGCCGGTCATGTCGCGGCACGGGTTCGTCCTTCGGGGCGTCGTCTCGTGGCAGCCGGCCGAGGTCAACGGTACGGCCGGCCGCACTGTAGCCACGCCGGGGCAGGTAATGAAGTGGTTGGAGGCGTGCCGGCACTGTTGCCTTGCCCGGTCGTGGTCAGCCAGAGTCAGCGGTCACTGTGGCCACGCGTGGCCATGCGCCAGCGGTCACTGTGGCCGCGCTGGGATACGTCGCGGGGGTCTTGTCTTGTCGCCGCACTGGCGTGCAGAAGAAAGGGACAGGAGTTGGTCCGTCCGAAGGTCAGCGGAAGAGCCGGCTGGGAGGCAGCCGGCCGCAAGCTTAGACGACCGTCTCCTCGACCAGCCGGCCGTGAGCGAGCCGGAAGCAGAGCCTCCGGCTCCCCGCCAGCCGGTCTTGGGGCAACCGGCGGCCCGCCAGCCGGCCGTGTCCCAGCCGGCCGTGGACCGGCCGGCGGCATTGATTTTCTTTAAACGGGGGGGAGGACCCCGCAGCTTTGGCCTACCCGGGGGTAATAACCCCATCAGTAGTCCCCGAAGCCGGCGGGGGCCCGCGTCCGCCCGACGAGGGGGAGCCGGCGGCTTCCTTCAGGCGGTGTTTTCATCTTCCGCGCGGAGCCGAACGGCCGCGCGAGGCGGTGGCCGCCCCCGACGCCTCGGGCTCCGCCGCGTCGCCCCGGGCCTCGCGTCGGCCTGCGGCGCGCCACGCGGGGTGCAGTGAAGCCGTGGGGCCCGCGCGCGTGGGCAGACGGGACGTCGCCCTAGGCCTAGCCCGCCAGGCCGCGGGCGTAGCCTAGTAGGCCCCGGGCCGCAGGCCGAGATCTTCTGTGCCCGGACCGCAGCGGTCGCGTCCCGAGGTGCCCACGATCTCGCGGGTATCCAAGGGGAGTGGGCGCAGTTAATCCCTACCTCCCCCGGGCGTCGCCCCCTTATTTAAAAGGGAAGGGCGAGGGGCGGAGGCAGCTGCGCTCCTCTTGCCCCCTTCGTCTTCTTCCTCTTCGCTTTCCCCGCTCGCCTCGCGCCGCAGCTCCGTCCGCTCGTCACGGAGGAGGACATCGCGAAGCTCCGCCGCGCCCTCATGCTGCCGTCGGAGGAGTGCGTGATCGCTCGCGCACCAGGCGGTGAGGTGGTGCCCAGACCGCAGGCGGGGGAGCACGTTGTCTTCGCCTGTCACTTCCTGCGCGGCTTCGGCCTACCGGTGAGCCTCTTCTTCCGTCTCCTGATGGACACCTTCGATCTCCAGCCACACCACCTCGGCCCCAACGCCATTCTCTACATCGCGAGCTTCGTGACCGTGTGCGAGGGGTATCTTGGGATGCTTCCCTTCGTGGAGCTCTTCAGGGAGCTCTTCTTTCTTAAGGCCCTAAAGAACAAGGACGAGACGCCGTACGCCTGCGGGGGCGCGGTGGTGTGTTGCCGCGGCCCGCAGTTTCCCCGCATCGACCTCATCAATTCCGTCAAGGGGTGGAATCGGACGTTCTTCTATGTGAAGAACGCCGACCCGCAGCGGGATTACATCCGGCTGCCGGAGTTTGTCAATGCCCCGCCCACCGGAGTGAACTGGTCGGGGACCGGACCGCGCAGGGCCGTGCTCGGAGAGCTGGGCCGGCTCTAGGTAATGAGGAGCGGAGAGGGGCTTGTTGCCTTCGACCTGGTGGCCGCCTTCATCGCGCGCCGGGTGTTGCCCCTCCAGTTGAGGCCGCACCGGATCTGCGACATGTCCGGCCGGCGGGACCCCTGCCGGCTATCCACCATCGAGCTGATGTCGGCTCAAGTGGCGAAGCGGGTGAACGCCATCACGACCTTCAAGCTTACGCCGGGGACCTGGTCCCTTGGCAAGGAGCCGTACAGCCGGCAGAACCCGGCACCCCTGGTACGCCCCATTGAGGTGAATTTTCTTTTTCTTTTCGAATCTTTCCAGCCGGACCCCGATCTCACCCGACAAGCTGACCGCGGCTTTTCGTTCGACAGAACACGCTGGACGGCCCGCATCCCCAGATTTTCGAGGCGGAGCGCGCCGAATCCGACCCCGAGGACTTTGAGCCGGGGGCCGGACCCGAAGAGGGGGTCGACTCCTCGGGAGAGGCCGAGGCGGGGGGCGACCCGGGAGCCGGCGGGTCCCGACCGGCTGGTGAGTTCCCCTCCGGCCCCACGATCAAAGATTGGAGCGATGATGATGACGACGATGATGATGATGTCCGGATCCTGGACGCGCCTCCCCCCGCAGTTCAGCGGAGCCCGCGCGGGTGGAGCGAGGAGCGGCCATCGCGCAGCCGGGCGGCCGGGACCTCCCGTCGGGAGAAGAGGCCGGCTCAGGAGGAGCCGGCGGCCCAACCGCCGGCTTGCAAACGGGTGAAGGCGGTCATAGCGAAGCCGCCGGCGCGGGCCAAGCGGGTCCTTCCTGTCGTCGCCGGGTAAGTACCTCGGTTCTTGGAGGTGTTTCTCTCAGTTAGTTTCGTGCCGGCAGGCGGCTGAGTGTTTGTTTGTTCCAGGGACCCCATCGAGCTCCACGATGTGGAGTCGACAGTCGGCCCGGTGGAGCCTGCCAGCCAGCTGGCCCTGGAGCACGCAGCCACGCTGCGTGAGGAGAAGAGGAGGCTCGCAGAACTGCGAGCCTCGAAGTCAGTTGCCCAGGGCGGGACCGCGCACTCCGGGGCCTCGAGCGGCGGGAGGCGGAGGCGGTCCGCGGAGCCCGCGCGGGCATCGGATTCGGCGGCGGAGTCGGCTCGCATGGCCAGACCTCCGCCGAGCGAGCCACGGAGGCCGGCTGCGGGGGCGGTCGTGACTTCGACCGGGGCGGAAGTGGCCCGGCCGGGGGGAGCAAACCCCGAGCCGGCACCGGAGGGGCCCCGGCAGGCGGAGACGGTGGTGATGCTGCCCGTCACCGAGCCAGCCACGGTCGTCGTGCCGGGGCCCCGACGGCGCCGGAGGCGGCACCGGAGGTGCCGGCCATGGAGACGGGAACGCCGGCCGCCGCGACCGTCCCGTCGAGCTGGGCGGGAGAGGAGGCAACGGCGCCGGACGTGGGGCAGTCGGGAACTGATTCCCGAGCCCTTGTGGTCAGCGATCGCCCCCTGGCAGCCGGCGCCGCGGCGGATGCCGGAGCGAGCGGCGGGGGGACCCGGTCCGGGAGGACCATGCTGGACGTGATCCAGGACTGGGAGGCGCTGGCCCGCGTTCCAGCCGTCCTGCCTCCGTCTGTCGGCGGCCCGGTCCCAGCGCTCGACGAGCTGGGCGGCGTGCTGGCGCGGTGCCGCGAGGAGCTGGCCAAGTTTGCCGAAGCGGCCGACAGCGCCCTGCAGCGCGCAGAGGTAAACTTTCTGGTCCTCGTCGAATTTCCAGTGGGGGCGCGCAAGCGCACCCACTGGGTGTAGCCCCCGAGATGCGGGCCGGCTGAACGGCTGCGAGGCAGCCGGGCCGGATCTTTCTTTGCATGTTCTTGACTGGTTTCTCGAAGCAGGCGGGGAACTCCAGGCGGCGGGAGCTCTTTGACGAGGCGGTCGCTATCCACAATCATGGCAAGCGCGGCTATTACCGTCTGGAGGAGGAGCTGAAGAAGGCGCAAGGTACGCGAGCGCACCCACTGGGTGTAGCCCCCGAGAGTCGAGCCGCCTGCTCGGCAGCTGGCACGGGTCTTGTGCATTTTGATGATTGCGGTCGATGTTTCTGCAGGGGACCTGGACGCCCTGGCCTCCATCCGGGAGAAGAGGGATGAGGTGGCCTCCGAGCGGGACCGGCTGGCGCGGAACGTCCAGGCGATCACCTCGGAGCGGGACCGGCTGGCCGGCCTGCTGGTGGACGGGCAGGCGGACCAAGAGCGTCCGAGGGAGGAGCTGCAGCGGGAGGTGATGGCCAAGGAAGGCGCTGTCAAGGAGGCGGCTGATGCCGCCCAACAGACCGCCGCCCTCGAAGTCAAGGTGACCCGCCTGGAGAAGGCGTTTGAGGCGCGTAGCGCCGCCCTTGCCCAGGCGGAGACGGCACTGGCAAGTGAGAAGGAGGCGGTGTTGTAGTTCGCCATCGAGATGGACGACGCTTTCCAGCGTAAACCTTGATCTTCTTCTCAGCCGTCCGTGTTTTTCTTGCCCTTGAGGTGTTTTCTGATTCCAATTTTCCTTTCTTTAGAGCGGTTCCCGGAAACCCAGCGCTGTGCCAAGCGAGCCGTGGCGGGCCACCAGGAGGATCTGCGGCAGCGCGGGCGGGAGCGCGAGGAGGATGCTGGCTGGGACGTGGATGAGCTTGGGTTGGCCGTGGAAAACCGGCTGATCCACCTCGAGCGCAGGGTGGAGCGGCTGAAGACAGCCGGCAAGGAGGTGATTGCCGCCTTGTGGCCGGGTTGTGGGGCCCCGGAGAACCGCGTGGCGCTGTGGCTGGAGAACGCCAGGGCCCGGCTCGAGGTCTGGAAGGCGTCGGCGGCTCGAGCCGGTGCGCAGATGGCGCTCCGGTTCATCACGTCGTGGTATACCGGTGTCAACTTAGACCGGTTGGCCACGATGCGTGATGTCCTGGCGGCGGAGCGGGCGGCCCGTGAAGGTGCCCTTGTCCGCCGGGCCAACGAGCTTGCCTCGTATGTCGACCCGGACGAGCTTCTGCCGGCACTTGGCGAGGACGGCAAGCCGGTCGCTGAAGACTCCTTCGACAACCCCCAAGGCCCGGAGGACGATGAGGTCGCCGACAAGAGCACCGCCTCCAGCACCGACGGTGGCACCGGCGCCACAGAAACCATGGGGGCAGACCCGAAGGCCGCAGCTTCTTCTGGGCGGACCGTCGAGCCGGCTGACGACGCGCCGGTGGCCTGAGCCGCCCCGCATATTTACCTATTTCTTTTGCTGCAACGTTATGTTTAAGACACTTTTCCACCCACTGGGTGTGGGTGTATTGTAATGAATCTTTGGCCTGTGGCCGTTTATCGTTTTAACTTGTGCCGTTAAAAACTTGTGCGTGCCGGCTCTTCTTTCGCCTTTTGCCTTTTGACTTGCATCGTACGCCGGGATTCCTTCCGGCTTCCGCCCCGCTTGCCAGCCAGCCGGGAGCCGGTCTGGGGCAGGGACGAGGCGTCGTCCTTGGGGAAAACAAGCGCGCCATTTAGAGTCATCCGGCTAGGGCTAGGTCGAGCCGGTAGTGGCCGGTTTGCTAGAAATAACATAGTTTGGTTGGGTTGGTCCGGCTGCCACTCGTTGGCCGACCTTCGTGTGAGAAGTTCCCTCGTACCCCGTGGTCCCGTCAACCGGACAGCCGGGAGCCGGTCTGTGGCTAGTTAGGGGGGGTAGCGAAGGGTTGCTTGCTCACATTACTTATCCGCCTCGGAGGGGAGCCGGCGAGCCCCCGGACCCGGGTGACGCGCCTTAAATAATGAGAAACCTTTGGAAGGATCGAAAAGGGGCGTGCCCCAAGTGCTGGCTTGGGGCCCCCATTGCATTCATAAGCCCAAAAGGGAAGGATATATACATACACTGGTTTTCAGCAGTAAAATGGACAGAGGAGCGCCGCGTTCCATGGGTGCTCCGTCTCCTCGCCGAAGGCGTCTCTCTTGCGCTTCTGCGGCTTCTGGGCGTCTATTAGATAGTACGCGTTGTTGTGCAGCGCCCTGCTGACGATGAACGGGCCCTCCCATGGGGAGGATAGCTTGTGCTGGCTGGCAGTTCACTGGATCCGCCTGAGCACCAAGTCTCCTTCGCGGAAGGAGAGTGGCCGGATCCGCTTACTGTGGTAGTGCCGGAGCTTCTGCTGGTAGATGGCCGTCCGGCTCAGAGCCAGCTCGCGGGCCTCCTCGAGGAGGTCGACGCCGTCTTCTCTTGCTTCCTTTGCGTCCTTCTCCGTATACAGGGTAACCCGAGGCGAATCAAACTCGATGTCGGTGGGGATGATTGCCTCGGACCCATACACGAGAAAGAACGAGGTGTAGCCGGTCGACCGGTTGGGCGTGGTCCGGAGGCTCCAAAGGACAGCCGGCAGTTCCTCGATCCAGCAGCCGGCCGACCGGACCAGTGGTGCCACGAGCCGGGGCTTGATGCTGGCCAGGAGCAGGCCGTTTTCCCTCTCAACCTGGCCGTTCGACTGTGGGTGGGCGACGGACACCAGATCGAGCCGGATGCCCTGCTTGGAGCAGAAACGCGCTAGCGCACCCTTGGCGAAGTTCGTGCTGTTGTCGGTGATGATGCTGTGGGGGACGCCGTAGCGGACCGTGATGTCTTCGATGAACCGGACGGCCGTGGGGCCGTCCAGCTTCTTGATTGGCCGGGCCTCGATCCACTTGGTGAATTTGTCGACGGCTACCAGTAAATGCGTCATGCCGCCTCGTGCGGTCTTGAAGGGTCCCACCATGTCCAGCCCCCAGACGGCAAAAGGCCATGAAAGGGGGATGGTTTGGAGGGCTGAAGCCGGCAGGTGGCTCTGCATGCTGAAGCGCTGGCAGCCTTCGCACTCGTCAACCAGCTTCTTGGCCGCCTCCAAAGCAGTCGGCCAGTAGAAACCATGATGGAATGCCTTGGCCACCAGGGACCTGGAGGCGGCGTGATGCCCGCACTCGCCCTGGTGGATGTCGAGGAGGATTTCTTGCCCTTTCTCCGGCTTGACGCAACGTTGGAAAATGCCGGTGGTGCTGTGATGAACCAACTCGTGGTTGATGATGCTGTAGGCCGGGGCTCGGCGCTGGATTTGCCTTGCCGTGGCCTCATCAGAGGGGAGCTCGCCGCGTAGGAGGAATGCCAGGATGGGCTGGGCCCATGAGGGAGCCGAGACGGGAGCCGGCTCGGGCTCGTGCGGGATGTTGGTGGCGGCAGCAGCCCCCGAGTCCGGAAGATCAGTCCCCGGGACCGGCTCAACAGTCCCCCTGGCCGGCTCGCCAGCCCCCGGGACCGGCTCGCCAGCCCCCGGGAGTGAACTGGTGGAAGGAGCGTCGATTGCCATCATGACGGCCGCGGGCTCGGAGCCGGCCGTCGCGGATGTGGACGGCTCGACAGTCGGAGCGGGTGCGGCCGGCTGGACAGCCGGAGTTGGCGGAGCCGGCGAAGTTGCCATAGCCGGGTCTGTCGAGGGGCCGGCTGCGTTAGCCGGCACGAAAATGGACTCCGATTCGGGAGAGGGCTTGATCGAAGGTTTGAGCAGCCGCCCGAGGGAGACGCCGGCTGGGATGGCCTGCAGGGTGGAGCCGATCTTTGCCAGCGTGTCGGCCGCCTCGTTGTCCGCCCGGGGGACGTGATGGAACTCACAGCCCTCGAAGGAGCCGGTGAGCTGTTGGACGAGGAAGCGATAGCTGGCCATGTTTGCGTCCCTGGCGTCCCACTCGCCAATGACTTGCTGCACCACGAGGTCGGAGTCGCCGAAGCATATGATGCGCTGGATGCCGATCTCCATGGCGAGCCGGAGGCCGTGGACGAGGGCCTCGTACTCGGCCACGTTGTTGGAGGCGGCGAAGTGGATTTGGAGTGCGTACTTGAGCTGGTCTCCCCTCGGGGATGACAAGACGATGCCGGCTCCCAGGCCGGCTCGCATCTTCGAGCTGTCGAAGTGCATACGCCAATGTGTGGAGTCGGGTGGAGGCGGCACGAACTGGGTTTCGGCCCAGTCGACGAGGAAGTCGGCCATCGCTTGTGACTTGATGGCGGTGCGCGGCTCATACCGTATTTCGTAGTCGGCGAGGGCGATGGTCCACTTGGCAATCCGGCCGGTGGCGTCCCGGCCGCACATGATTTCGCCCAGCGGCACGGTGCTGACCACGGTGATGACATGCTCCTGGAAGTATTTCTTGATCTTCTGGGCGGCGAAGTATATGCCGTAGCACGTATTCTGGTAGTGGGGGTAGTTCTGCTTGGAGGCGGAGAGGACCTCGCTGAGGTAGTAGACGGGACGCTGGGTCGGCAGTGCTTTGCCTTCCTCCGGCCGCTCCACCACCAAGACGACACAGATGACGCGCGTGGTCGCCGCGATGTATGCGAGCAGAGGCTCCTTCACGGCCGGCGCGGCCAGGATGGGCGCGCTGGTGAGGGCCCGCTTGTGGCCGCGGAATGCCTCGTCCGCCTCGTCGGACCAGTCAAACATGGCCGGTTCTTTGAGGGATCGCGGCCCGGCTCGACCAGAGCCATCTTGCGTAGGAGCCCATAGAGGGGCAAGGCCTTCTCGCCCAGCCGGCTGATGAACCGGCTGAGGGAGGCGAGGCAGCCGGTGAACTTGTGGACGTCGCGGAGCCGGGTCGGCTTGGGCATGCGCTCGATCGCCCTGATCTTCTCGGGGTTAGCTTTGCTGCCGCGGGTGGACACGAAGAAACCCAAGAGTTGGCCGGCTGGAACGCCGAAGACACACTTCTCCGGGTTGAGCTTGATCTTGTACTCGCGCAGGTTGGCGAATGTTTCCCGGAGGTCGTCGAGGAGGCTGAAGTGCTTCTTGGACTTGACGACGATGTCGTCGACATAGACGTGGACGTTCCTGCCTATCTGAGGCAGGAGACACTTCTGCATGCAGCGCTGCAAGGTAGCGCATGCATTCTTCAGGCCGAAGGACATGGTGATGTAGCAGTATGCCCCGAAAGGGGTGATGAAGGAGGTTTTCAGCCGGTCGGCCAGGTCCAGCTTGATCTGGTGGTAGCCGGAGTAGGCATCCAGGAAAGACAGCAGGTCGCAGCCGGCCGTGGAGTCGATGACTTGATCGATCTGCGGCAGGGCGAACGGGTCCTTGGGGCACGCCTTGTTGAGGCTCGTGTAGTCGATACACATGTGCCAGGTCTTGTTCTTCTTCAGCACCAGGACTGGGTTGGCCAGCCAGTCCGGGTGGAACACTTCCATGATGAAGCCGGTTGCGAGCAGCCGGGCGATTTCTTCTCCTATGGTACGCCGCTTCTCCTCGGAGAAACGGCGCAGGGGTTGCTTGACCGGCTTCGCGTCCGGTCGTACATGAAGCTTGTGCTTGGCGAACTTCCTCGGAACACCCGGCATGTCCTTGGGAGACCATGCGAAGATGTCCCGATTCTCACGGAGGAAGTCGACGAGCTCGCTTTCCTATTTGCTGTCGAGGCGGGAGCCGATGGTGACGCACTGGGTGGGGTTAGCCGGGTCAAGCGGCACCTGCCTGGTGTCCTTGGACGGCTGGAATGAGGCTTCGCCGACCGTTTGGGATGGAGGAGCCGGCATGGCCGGCTGGCCAGAGGTGTGGGCCACGAGCCGGTCAAGCTGCCGCTTCTCCTCCGCTATCTCCAGGGCTTCGGCCAGCTGGCTGCCGTCTCGCGCGCACGCGATTGACATCTTGTAGTCGCCGGCTATGGTGATGATACCCTTGGGACCCGGCATCTTGAGCTTGAGGTAGGCGTAATGGGGGATCGCCATGAACTTGGCGAGAGCCGGCCGGCCCAGCAGCGCGTGGTAAGGACTGTCGAGGTCCACTACCTCGAACCACACTGGTTCGCGGCGGAAGTGGCTGTGGTCGCCGAAGAGGACGTCGAGCTTGATCTTGCCGACGGGGGTGCAGGACTTTCCTAGCTCGATGCCGTGGAAAACCGTCCGGCTTGCTTGAGGTCCTCCACCTTGAGTCCCAGCTTGTGCATCGTATCGAGGTACAGGATATTGATGCTGCTGCCCCCATCGATCAGCACCCGCGAGAAGCGGCACGAGTGCCTCTCGGAGGTGATGGTGGGATCCAGGACGAGGGCGTAGCTGCCCGGGCTTGGCATCACGGCTGGGTGGTCAGCCTGGCTCCAGGTGACCGGCTTCTCGGACCAGTGCATGAACTGGGGAGTCGCGGGCATAGTGGCATTCACCTCGCGGCGGAGCCGGCGCTGAGCATGCTTGTCCATCTCTTCACTGGTGAAGACGACGTAGGAACCGTCTTGGGCGGGGAACTGATCGAGCAGCCGACCGTCGTTCTGAGCCGGAACCGGGGCCTGAGCCGGAGCGGGAGCCGGAGGCGTAGCCGGCGCGCGAGGAGGCGGCGGGGGAGGAGTCGGAAGACCCTCGCCCCGGGCCAGCCGCTGCGAGAAGCTGCACTGCCGGAGCGTGTGCATGGCCGGCTTCGCGCCGGAATGGTGTTTGCAGGGGAGGTCGAGCATCTGCTCGAACGTGAGCTTGGGCTGCCAGGTAGCTTTGCCGGTGCGTTGGCGCTGGCTGGATGCCTGGGCAGCCGGCTGCTCTTCCTCGATTGAGGCAACCTGCCGGCTCCCGTAGCGGGGATCCGGCTGGTCGGCCTTGCGCTTGTTGTTCTGCTGCTGCCGGTTGTCGGCGGTCGCCTGCGGCGCGGTGGGCGGTGGTGCCGGCTTGGCTGGCGTGGCGACCTTCATCCGCATGGCGGAGTCGGCCGTGGCATACTTGTCCGCCTTGGCCATTAGGTCCGCCAGGAGCTTGTGCTTAAGGTGGGTGCCGTCTCGGCAACCCTCGATGAAGTATTGGATGGCCTGCACCTCGTGCACCCCGTCGCAGGAGTTGCGGAGCTCGGTCCAACGCGTGAGGTATTCGTGGAGGGGTTCTTCCGGCCCTTGGACGCACATGGCCAATTCGCGGGGCCGGCCGGGCCACTTGTAGGTGCCGGTAAAGTTGCGGACGAACGCTTCTTCGAAGTCTGTCCAGGTGTTGATGCTGCTGGCCGCCAGGCTGTTCAGCCAGGTGCGGGCCGAGCCGATTAGCATGAGGGGGGCATAGCGAACGGCTACGCGCTTGTTCCCCATGGCGATGCCGACGGCGGTGGTGTAGTCGATCAGCCAGTCATCCGGCTTCGCGGCCCCGTTGTACTTTGGGGTGTCACGGGGAAGCGTGAAGCCGGGCGGGAACGGCTCGTTGCGAATCCGGGGGCCGAAGCATGCCGGGCCAATCGAGCCCTCCTCCTCGAGGAGAGCCGACTGCGCCAGCCGGTCGAGGCGGAGCCGCGCATCGTTTTCGCTGTGGGGGACACGCGGCCCGAGCCGGGCCGCAAGCTCGGGGTGGATGGCCGGCGGGATGGACCGCGCTGGTTCCTGTCGTGGAGGTGGAGTGTGTCCGGGGCTGCGCCGGCTGCCGCCAGCCGGCGCTTCGTCGCGGCGGTCGCCGCCAGCCGGGTTGTTGCTGCTCCGGCTGTTCATAGCCGGCTGCTCGTTCCCGCGTGACTGGGAGCGCCGGACGTTGCTTCCCTCGGCGCACCGGTCGGAGGGACGAGGGGCGCTGGAGTGCTGAGCCGGCCGACAGTCTGCAGCCCCAGCGTCCTCGCCCTCGGGACGGGGAATCTCGGAGACGGCTCCGCCTGGGGCGAAACCGACTTGTTGCGCGTTGGCAGTGTCGATGAGGTCCTTGATGTGCCGCTCGCGCGCGGCATGCTCCTCACCCACCAAGGTAGCCAGATCCTCGTAGGCTACCTTGGCGGCCCGCAGGTTGGCCGCGGGGGTGTCGTAGACGGGAAGGTGGCCGCCAAGGATTTCCGCGACCACGTGGCCGCGGTCACGCACAGCCCCGCGCCGGCTGGGCTCGGTGCCAGCCAGGGTGAGACCATATGCGGAGGCGTACTCCCGCTACACGGCTTCCATCCGGCGCCGCTCGGTCGCGAGGGCGCTGGCATCTTCGAATAGCAGGCGGCGTGCCGCCTCCAGCTCGGTTCTGGCGGTGGTCGGGTCCGCCGTCGGGGCGATGGGGGTGCTCAGACCCCGGAGGGTAGCGGTGAGCGGGTCGAAGGTACCGGCGCAGGCGGCGGCCGCATCGGCCTCAGCCCACGCACGGCCCGAAGTGGTGGAGGAGGCGGTGACCATCACTCCCACGCAAACGCGGGAGCCGTCAGCTTCGCCCGTGGGGAGCGCACCCACGGACGCGGAGCGATCGGTGCAGTCGAGCACCCAGCTATGGTACTCGTCGGCCGCCGGCCCGCCGGCGAGGCTTAGCTTGCTGAAACGCTCGGCGAGCGCGGCGACGTCAAGTGCGGAGTCGCGGCCGCGGCACTTGTTGGAGAGGCCGGCAACGTCGCCCGCAGGGCCTGCCGGAGCAAGCCCCACGAGCATGCAGTTCCGCCCGGACGCGGGGCGACCGGGGGAGGTGGTGAAGGGCCCCGCCCGGAGCTTGACTCCGGCCGGCGCCGCGGACGGCCCCACGGTGGGCGCCAACTGTCGTGGTTTTGTCATGGCAGATGCCATGGGTAGGCTTATCGAGAGTGGTTGGGGCCGAAGGACGCCGACGGGCTCCGGGAGCGGGGTTAGGCACAAGCGGTGGCGGACACACGATGTACCCAGGTTCGGGGCCCTCCGTGGGAGGTAACACCCCTAGTCCTGCTCGGTCTAGTTGAGACAATGGTGAAGTTACAAGGGTGCTCCTGGAGCTGTATGGCTAGAGGAGGAAGAAAGAGCTAGGTAGCCCTTGCTGCCTCCCTATGTGAGTGGGATATGTGAAGAGAGTCGACCCGTTGCATGGGGGAGGTCCGAGGGGTTTTATAGGCCAACCCCCCGGAGTACATTATGAATAAGAGATCTCAGGGGGCCCCAGCCGGCAGCCTCTCGGGCCGGCTATGGGGCCCCTGGCTGAGGGGTCCCTTCGCTGGTAGGGCCTGCCGGCTGCAGGGTCCCGTCGGGAGCCGGCGGAGCCCGCACGGTGTGTCCCCGCGCCGGTCATGTCGCGGCACGGGTTCGTCCTTCGGGACGTCGTCTTGTGGCAGCCGGCCGAGGTCAGCGGTACGGCCGGCCGCACTGTAGCCACGCCGGGGCAGGTAATGGAGTGGTTGGAGGCGTGCCGGCACTGTTGCCTCGCCCAGTCGCGGTCAGCCAGAGTCAGCGGTCACTATGGCCATGCGTGGCCATGCGCCAGCGGTCACTGTGGCCGCGCTGGGATACGTCGCAGGGGTCTTGTCTTGTCGCCGCACTGGCGCGCAGAAGGAAGGGACAGGAGTTGATCCGTCTGAAGGTCAGCGGAAGAGCCGTCCGGGGGGCAGCCGGCCGCAAGCTTAGACGACCGGCTCCTCGACCAGCCGGTCTTGGGGCAACCGGCGGCCCGCCAACCGGCCGGTCGGGACACGGCCGGTTGGCGAGCCGAAAGCGGACCCACCGGCTCCCCGCCAGCCGGTCTTGGGGCAACCGGCGGCCCGCCAACCGGCCGTGTCCCAGCCGGCCATGGACCGGCCGGCGGCATTGATTTTCTTTAAACGGGGGGGGGGGGGACCCCGCAGCTTTGGCCTACCTGGGGGTAATAACCCCGTCAATAAAGATGGCTGGCGGGTGTCTGTCTCTCCCACTTTAGTTGGATCGGATTCGACAAAGGAAGTCCTTGAGAAGGTTGAATAGCAATTTGTGTATCACCGTTGTGGTTTTTGCGTTGGTAAGAATCGTTCTTGCTAGATACCTGTAGCAGCCACGTAAAACATGCAACAACAATTAGAGGACGTCTAACTTGTTTTTGCAGGGTATGTTGTGATTTGATATGGCCAATTACATGATGAGATATATGTGATGTATGAGATGATCATGTTTTGTATAGAATATCATGACTTGCATGTCGATGAGTACGGCAACCGACAGGAGCCATAGGGTTGTCTTTAATTTATTTTCGCCGTTTTTTGCTTTACTTTATCTCTATGAGTTAGCAATAGTCGTAGAAGAAACAGTTGGCGCGACAACCTCATGGCGACACGTTGATGGAGATCAAGATGATGGAGATCATGGTGTCATGTCGGTGACGATGGAGATCATGCCGGTGCTTTGGAGATGGAGATCAAAAGCACAAGTTCATGGCCATATCATGTCACTTATGATTTGCATGTGATGTTAATCCTTTTATGCATCTTATTTTGCTTAGGACGATGGTAGCATTATAAGGTGATCCCTCACTAAAATTTCAAGATAAAATTGTGTTCTCCTTGAGTGTGCACCGTTGCGAAAGTTCGTCGTTTCCAGACGCCACGTGATGATCGAGTGTGATAGACTCTACGTTCACATACAACGGGTGCAAGCCAGTGTTGCACATGCGGAACACTCGGGTTAAACTTGACGAGCGTAGCATGTACAGACATGGCCTCGGAACACAAGAGACAGAAAGGTCAAACATGAGTCATATAGTAGATATGATCAACATGAAGATGTTCACCATTGAAACCACCTCATCTCACGTGATGATCGGACTTGGGTTGGTGAATTTGGATCATGTGACACTCGAATGACCAGAGGGATGTCAATTTGAGTGGGAGTTCTTTAGTAATATGATTAACTGAACTCATTATCATGAACATAGTCAAAATGTCTTTGCAAATTATGTTGTAGATCAATAGCTTGCGTTGTAGCTCCCCTGTGTTTTTTATACGTTCCTAGAGAAAATAGAGTTGAAAGATGATGGTAGCAATAATGCGGACTGGGTCCGTGATCTGAGGATTGTCCTCATTGCTGCACAGAAGGCTTATGTCCTTAATGCACCACTCGGTGCGCCACCCCCTCAAGCGTCGTCTGTAGATGTTGTGAACATCTGACAGGCACGTTCTGATGACTACTTGATAGTTCAGTGCGTCATGCATTACGGCTTAGAATTGAGGCTCCAAAACGTTTTGAACGTCACGGAACGTATGAGATGTTCTAAGAGCTGAAATTGGGATCTCAGGCTCGTGCCCGTGTTGAGAGGTATGAGACCTCCAACAAGATTCTTTGCCTGCAAGATGAAGGAGAATAGCTCAGTCGGTGAGCATGTGCTCAGATTGTCTGGGTGCTACAATCGCTTGAATCGAGTGGGAGTTGATCTTCCAGATAAGATAGTGATTGATATAGTTCTCCAAGTCACTGCCACTAAGCTACTAGAGCTTCGTGATGAACTATAAAATGCCAGGGATGGAGATGATCCCTGAGCTATTCGCGATGTTTGACACCGCGAAGGTAGAAATAAAGAAGGAGCATCAAGTGTTGATGGTTAGTAAAACCACTAGTTTCGAGAAGGGCAAGGGCAAGGAGGGAAACTTCATGGATGGCAAGCCAGTTGCTGCTCTAGTGAAGAAACCCAAGGTTGCACCCAAACCCGAGACTAAGTGCTTCTATTATGAGGTGAGCGGTCACTGAAGCGGAACAACCCTAGATGATTGGTAGATAAGAAGGCTGGCAACGTCAACAGAAGTATATTTGATATACGTATTATTCATGTGTACCTTGCTAGTACTCCTAGTAGCACCTGGGTATTAGATACCGGTTCAGTTGCTAAATGTTGGCAACTCGAAATAAAAGCTACGGAATAAACGGAGACTAGCTAAGGGCGAGGTGACGATGTGTGTTGGAAGTGTTTCCAAGGTTGATGTGATCACCATCGCACGCTCTCTCTACCTTCAAGATTAGTGATGAACCTAAATAAATGTTATTTGGTGTTTGCGTTGAGCATAAACGTGATTAGATCGTGTTTATTGCAATACGGTTATTCATTTAAGTTAGAGAATAATGGTTATTTTGTTTACATGAATAATACCTTCAATGGTCATGCACCCTATGTGAATGGTTCATTGAATCTCGATCATAGTAATACACATGTTCATTGATGCCAAAAGATGCAAAGTTAATAATGATAGTACCACATACTTGTGGCACTGCCGCCAAGGTCATATTGGTGTAAAGCGCATGAAGAAACTCCATGCTGATGGATCTTTTGACTCACTCGATTTCGAATCGGTTGAGACATGCGGACCATGCCTCTTGGGCAAGATGACTAAGACCCCATTTTCTGATATGATGGAGCGGGCAAGTGACATATTGGAAATGATACATGTTGATGTAGCGATCCAATGAGTGTTGAAGCGTGCGGTTGATATCGCTATTTTCTTACCTTCACTGATGAGTTGAGTAGATATGGGGATATTTACTTAATGAAACACAAGTCTGAAACGTTTAAAAAGTTCAAACAAATTCAGAGTGAAGTTTGAGATCATCGTGACAAGAAGATAAAATGTCTACGATATGATCGTGGAGGTAAATATCTGAGTTATGCGTTTGGTATACAACTCAAGACAATGTGAAAATTGTTTCACAACTCACGCCACCTGGAACACCATAGTGTGATGGTGTGTCCGAACGTCGTAGTCATGCTCTATTGGATATGGTGCGTACTATGATGTCTCTTATCGATTTGCCACTATCGTTTTGGGGTTATGCATTAGAGACAACTACATTCACTTTAAATAGGGCACCATCTAAGTCCGTTGAGATGACACCATATGAATTTTGGTTTGGCAGAAACCTAAGCTGTCATTTCTCAGAGTTTGGGAATGCGACGCTTATGTCTGATAAGCACGATCCCAAAGCGGAAAGGTACATCTTCATAGGATACCCTAAGAAAACAGTTGGGTATACCTTCTATCTCAGATCCAAGGGCAAAGTGTTTGTTGCTAAAAACGGGTCCTTTCTCGAGAAAGAGTTTCTCTCGAAAGAATTGGGTGGGAGGAAGGTAGAACTTGATGAGGTTATTGAACTGTCACTTCAGTTGGATGGTAGCACGACGCAGAAAGATGTTTCTGTGGCACCTACACCGAATGAAGAGGAAGTTAATAATGATGATCATGACACTTCGGTTCAAGTTACTACCGAACCTCATAGGCTGACAAGAAATCGTACCGCCTTTGAGTGGTACGTCAATCCTATCTTGGAGGTCATGTTGTTAGACAACAGTGAACCTACGAGCTATGAAGAAGCGATGGTGGTCCCGGATTCCAACAAATGGCTAGGAGCCATGAAATTCGAGAAAGGATCCATGTATGAAAACCAAGTATGGACTTTGGTAGACTTGCCCGTTGAACGGCACGCCGTTGAGTACAAATGGACCTTTAAGAAGAAGACAGACGCTGATGGTAAATGTCACCATTTATAAAGCTCGACTTGTCACAAAGAAGTTTCCGACAAGTTCAAGGAGTTGACTACGATGAGACTTTCTCACCCTTAGCGATGCTAAAGTCTGTTGGAATTACGTTAGCAGTTGCTGCATTTTTCTATTATGAAATCTGGCAGATGGATGTCAAAACATCGTTTCCTTAACGGTAACCGTGAGGAAAGGTTGTATGTGATACAACCGGAAGGTTTTGTCAGTCCTAAGGATGCTAAAATGTATGCAAGCTCTAGCGATCCTTCTATGGACAGGAGCAAGCATCTCGGAGTTGGAATATATGCTTTGATGAGGTGATCAAAGTTTTTGGGTTTATACAAAGTTTATGAGAAACTTGTGTTTACAAGAAAGTGAGTGGGAGCACTATAGAATTTCTGATGAGTATATGTGGATGACATATTGTTGATCGGAAATGATGTAGAATTTCTGGAAAGCATAAAGGGTCGTTTGAAAGGAGTTTTTCAAAGAAAGACCTAGAATGAAGCTACTTAAATATTGGGCATCAGGATCTATAGAGATAGATCAAGACGTCTGATGAGACTTTCAATGAGTACATACCTTGACAAGATTTTGAAAGAGTTCAAAATGTATCAGTCAAAGAAAGAGTTCTTGCCTGATTTGTAAGGTGTGGAGTTGAGTGAGACTCAAAGCTCAACCACGGCAGAAGAAAGAGAGAGGACGAAGGTCGTCCCCTATGCCTTATCCATAGGCTCTATATAGTATGCCATGCAGTGTACCGCACCTGGTGTGTGCCTTGCCATGAGTCTGTCAAGGGGTACAAGAGTGGTGCAGGAGTGGATCACTGGACAGCGGTCAAAATTATCCTTAGTAACTAGAAGACTAAGGAAATGTTTCTCGATTATGGAGGTGATAAAGAGTTCATCGTAAAGGGTTACGTCGATGCAAGCTTTGACACCAATCCGGATGACTCTGAGTAGCAATCCGGATACATATAGTGGAGCAGCCATTTGGAATAGCTCCAAGTGGAGCGTGGTAGCATCTGCAGTATGTCATATAGATTTGCAAAGAACACACGGATCTGAATGTTGCAGACCGTTGACTAAAACCTCTCTCACATGCAAAACATGATCGAACCCCAGAACTCACTGGGTGTTAGATTCATAACAATGTAAATCACATAGCGATGTGAGCTAGATTATTGACTCTAGTGCAAGTGGGAGACTGTTGGAAATATGCCCTAGAGGCAATAATAAAATGGTTATTATTATATTTCCTTGTTCATGATAATCATTTATTATCCATGCTATAATTGTATTGATTGGAAACTCAATTGCATGTGTGGATACATAGACAACACTGTGTCCCTAGTATGCCTCTAGTAGACTAGCTCGTTGATGAAAGATGGTCAAGGTTTCCTAGCCATAGACATGATATGTCATTTGATAACGGGATCACATCATTAGGAGAATGATGTGATGGACAAGACCCAAACTATGAACGTAGCATATGATTGTGTCAGTTTATTGCTATAGTTTTCTGCATGTCAAGTATCTGTTCCTATAACCATGAGATCATGTAACTCACTGACATCGGAGGAATACCTTGTGTGTATCAAACGTCGCAACGTAACTGGGTAACTATAAAGATGCTCTACAGGTATCTCCGAGGGTGTCTGTTGAGTGGGCATGGATCAAGACTGGGATTTGTTACTCCGTGTAACGGAGAGGTATCTCAGGGCCCACTCGGTAATATAACATCACAATAAGCCTTGCAAGCAAAGTGACTAAAGTGTTAGCCACGGGATCTTGTATTACGGAACGAGTAAAGAGACTTGCCGGTAACGAGATTGAACTAGGTATAGAGATACCGACGATCGAATCTCGGGCAAGTAACATACCGAAGAACAAAGGGAACAGCATACGGGATTAACTGAATCCTTGACATAGAGGTTCAACCGATAAAGATCTTCGTAGAATATGTAGGAGCCAATATGGGCATCCAGGTCCCGCTATTGGTTATTGACCGTAGACGTGTCTCGGTCATGTCTACATAGTTCTCGAACCCGCAGGGTCTGCACACTTAACGTTTGGTGACGTTTCGGTAGTATTGAGATATATGTGTTGGTGACCGAAGGTTGTTCGGAGTCCCGGATGAGATCTCGGACGTCACGAGGAGCTCGAGAATGGTCCGGAGGTAAATATTTATATATAGGAAAGTGGTATTTGGGTTCCGGAAAAGTTTCGGGTATTTCCGGTAGTGTACCGGGAGTGACGAATGGGTTCCGAGGGTCCACCGGGAGGGGCCCACCAACCCCGGGGGGCCACATGGGCCCAAGAGGTGGTGCACCAGCCCCTAATGGGCTGGGGAACCAACCCCATAAGGGCCCATATGCCCAAGAGGAAAAAAGGTGGAGATAGGAAGGAATAGGACTCCTTCCTAATATGAATCCACTTCCTAGTAGGAAGTGGATTGGACTCCTCCTTCCTCTCCGTCCTATATATACTAGAGGAATAGAGCCCCAAAACCCATGGCCACGTGCTAGTTCTCTATTCTCTAGTTCCTCCACCAAATAGATTCTGGTAGTGCTTAGGCGAAGCCCTGCCGGGATAACTCCACCATCACGACCACCACACCGTCGTGCTGCTGGAGATCTCATCTACCTCTCCGCCCCCTCTTGCTGGATCAAGAAGGCGGAGATCGTCATCGAGCTGTACGTGTGCTGAACGCGGAGGTGCCGTCCGTTCGGCGCTAGATCGGGATGGATCATGATTGGATCGCGGGACGGCTTGCGATTTGGATCGCGAAGACGTTTGACTACATCAACCGCGTTTCTTAACGCTTCCCGCTTAGCGATCTACAAGGGTATGTAGATCCACTCTCCCTCTCATAGATGCTCATCACCATGGATAGATCTTGCGTGTGCGTAGGAAAATTTTTGTTTCCCATGCAACGTTCCCCAACACCCGAGACTGAGACAGCGGGGGGTGCGTCGATCGCCATCATGACGGCCGTGGAGCCGGAGCTGGTCGCCGCGGGGGCGTTGGATGCCGGGGCCGACGGGGCCGGCATGGCAGCCGGAGCTGATGGTGCTGGCAGAGAAGCCGGAGCCGATGGTTCCGGCAGAGCAGCCGGATCCGGCGAGGAAATGGTGGCGTCAGCCGGCACGAAAATAGACTCTGATTCTGGGGAGGGCTTGATCAAAGGCTTGAGCAGCCATTCGAGGGAGACGCCGGCTGGGATGGCCTGCCGGGTGGAGCCGATCTTTGCCAACGTATCGGCCGCCTCGTTGTCCGCCCGGGGGACGTGGTGGAACTCACAGCCCTCAAAGGAGCCGATGAGCTGCTGGATGAGGAAGCGATAGCTGGCCATGTTGGCGTCCCTGGCGTCCCATTCGCCAGAGACCTGTTGCACCACGAGGTCGGAGTCGCCAAAACAGAGGATGTGCCGGATCCCGATTTCCTTGGCGAGCCGGAGGCCGTGGACGAGCGCCTCGTACTAGGCCACATTGTTGGAGGCGGCGAAGAGGATCTGGAGTGCCTACTTGAGCTGGTCCCCCTTTGGGGACGACAGGACGATGCTGGCTCCTAGGCAGGTTCGCATCTTCGAGCCGTCGAACTGCATGCGCCAGTGCGTCGAGTCCGGGGGAGGCGGCACGAACTGGGTCTCGGCCCAGTCGACGAGGAAGTCGGCCATCGTCTGCGACTTGATGGCGGTGCGCGGCTCATACCGAATCTCGTAGTCGGCGAGGGCGATGGCCCATTTGGCGATCCGGCCGGTGGCGTCCCGGCCGCTCATGATCTCGCCGAGCGGCGCCATGCTCACCACGGTGATGGTTTGCTCCTGGAAGTACTGCTTGACCTTCTTGGCGGCGAAGTATATGCCGTAGCACATCTTCTGGTAGTGGGGGTAGTTCTGCTTGGAGGCGGAGAGGACCTCGCTAAGGTAGTAGACGGGGCGCTGGACCGGCAGCGCCCTGCCTTCCTCCGGCCGCTCCACCACCAGAACGACGCTGATTACGCGGGTGGTTGCCGCGATGTATGCGAGCATCGGCTCCTTCTCAGCCGGGGCCGCCAGGACGGGAGCGCTAGAGAGCGCGCGCTTGAGGTCACGGAACGCCTCGTCCGCCTGGTCGGTCCACTTGAACTTGGGTGTCTTCCTCATGAGCTGGTAGAGGGGCAGCGCCTTCTCGCCCAGCCGGCTGGCGAACCGGCTGAGCGAGGTAAGGCAACCGGCGAACTTCTGGACGTCGCGGAGCTTGGCCGGCTTGTGCATGCGCTCGATGGCTCTGATCTTCTCCGGGTTAGCCTCGATGCCGCGGGCGGACACGAAGAAACCCAGGAGCTGGCCGGCTGGCACGACGAAAACGCACTTCTCCGGGTTGAGCTTGATCTTGTATTCGCGCAAGTTAGCGAAGGTCTCTCGGAGATCGTCGAGGAGGCTGAAATGCTTCTTGGTCTTGACGACGATATCGTCCACGTAGACGTGGACGTTCCTGCCGATCTAAGGCAGGAGACACTTCTGCATGCAGTGCTGGAAGGTAGCGCCCGCATTCTTCAGGCCGAAGGACATGGTGATGTTGCAGTAGGCCCCGAAAGGGGTGATGAAGGAGGTCTTTAGCCGGTCGGCTGGGTCCAGCTTGATCTGGTGGTAGCCGGAATAGGCATCCAAGAAGGACAGCAGGTCGCAGCCGGCCGTGGAGTCGATAACTGGATCGATCCGGGGCAGGGCAAAAGGATCCTTGGGACAGGCCTTGTTCAGGCTGGTGTAGTCGATACACATGCGCCAGGTCTTGTTTTTCTTCAGCACCAGGACTGGGTTGGCCAGCCAGTCCGGGTGGAATACTTCCATGATGAAGCCGGCTGCGAGCAGTCGGGCGATCTCCTCTCCTATAGTACGCCGCTTCTCCTCGGAGAAACGGCGCAGGGGTTGCTTGACCGGCTTGGCATCCGGCCGCACATGAAGTTTGTGCTCGGCGAACTTCCTCGGAACAGCCGGCATGTCTTTTGGAGACCACGCAAAGATGTCCCGATTCTCACGGAGGAAGTCGACGAGCTCACCTTCCTATTTGCTGTCGAGGCGGGCGCCGATGGTGACGCACTGCTTGGGGTTGGCCGGGTCGAGTGGCACCTGCCTGGTGTCCTTGGATGGTTGGAACGACGCCTCATTGGCGGACTGGGATGGAGGAGCCGGCACGGCCGGCTACTCCGAGGCGTGAGCCACGAGCCGGTCGAGCTGCCGTCTCTCCTCCACTATCTCCAGGGCCTCGGCCTACCGGCTGCTGTCGCGCGCGCATTCGATCGATATTTTGTTGTCGCCAGCGATGGTGATGATGCCCTTGGGACCCGGCATCTTGAGTTTGAGGTAGGCATAATGGGGGATCGCCATGAACTTGACGAGGGCCGGCCTACCCAGCAGTGCGTGGTAGAGACTGTCGAGGTCCACCACCTCGAACCATATCGGCTCGCGGCGGAAGTGGATCTTGTTGCCGAAGAGAACGTCGAGCTCGATCTTGCCGATGGGGGTGCAGGACTTCCCCGGCACGATGCCGTGGAAGACCGTCCGGCTTGCCCGCAGGTCTCTTTCCCCGAGCCCCAGTTTGAGCAGCGTGTCGCGATAGAGGATGTTGATGCTGCTGCCCCCGTCGATCAGTACCCGCGAGAAACGGCAGGTGCGCCTCTCGGAGGCGATGGTGGGATCGAGGACGAGGGCGTAACTGCTGGGGTTTGGCATTATGGCCGGGTGGTCCGCCCAGCTCTAGGTAACCGGCTTTTCGGACCAGTGCATGAACTGGGGGACCGAGGGAATGGTGGTTTTCACCTCGTGCCGGCGCTGGCGCACGCTGTGCTTGTCAGTTCCCTTGCTGGTGAAGATGACGTATGCCCCGTCCTGGTTGGGGAACTGATCATGGAGGCGGCCATTGTTGGCAGCCGGAACCGGCGCGGGTGGCTGGGCCGGAGCCGGAGCCGGTGCGCGGGGAACCAGAGGCGGAGGAACCGGAAGGCCCTCGCCTCGGGCCAGCCGCTGGGAGAAGCTGCACTGCCGCATCGTGTGCATGGCCGCCTTAGCCCCGGAGTGCATTTTGCACGGGGCGTCGAGCATCTGCTCGAAGGTGAGCTTGGGCTGCCAGGTGGCTTTGCCGGTTCGCTGACGCTGGCTGGAGGCCTGGGCAGCCGGCTGCTCTTCCTCGATGGCCGCGACCTGCCAGCTCCCATAGCGGGGATCCGGCTGGTCGGCCTTGCGCTTATTGTTCTGTTGTGGCCGGTTGTCGGCAGCCGCCCGCGGCACGGCAGGCGGCGGGGTCGGCTTGGCCGGCGTGGTGACCTTCGTCCGCATCGCGGAGTCGGCCGTGGCGTACTTGTCCGCCTTGGCCATTAGGTCTGCCAGGGTTGCCGGCTCGGAGCACAAGAGCTTGTGCTTGAGGTGAGTGCCGTCGCGGCAGCCCTCGATGAAGTACTGGATGGCCTGCACCTCGTGCACCCATTCGCAGGAGTTGCGGAGCTCGGTCCAACGCGTGAGGTAGTCGCGGAGGGGCTCCTCCGGCCCCTGGACGCACATGGCCAGCTCGCGGGGTTGGCCGGGCCGCTTGTAGGTGCCGGTGAAGTTGCGGACGAACGCTTCCTCGAAGTCCGTCCAGGTGTTGATGCTGCCGGCCGACAGGTTGTTAAGCCAGGTCCGGGCCGAGCCGGTCAACATTAGGGGGGCCTAGCGTACAGCTACTCGTTTGTTTCCCCTGGTGATGCCGATTGCGGTGGTGTAGTCGATCAGCCAGTCCTCTGGCTTGGCGGTGCCGTTATATTTCGGGGTGTCGCGAGGGAGAGTGAAGCCAGCCGTGAACGGCTCGTTGCGGATCCGGGGGCCGAAACACGTCGGGCCGATCGAGCCCTCCTCCTCGAGGAGGGCCGACTGTGCTAGCCGGTCGATGCGGGTCCGGGCGTCGTTCTCGCTCCGCAGGACGCGCGGGCCGAGCCGAGCGGCGAGCTCGGGACGGATGGCCGGGGCAGGTGAGTGTGCGCGCTCCCGCCGCGGGGACGGGGTATGGTCCCGGCTGCGCTGGCTGCCGCCAGCCGGGGCGTCGTTGCGCCGGCTGTTGATGGCCGACAGCTCGTCTCTCAGCCGGGAGCGTCCGTTATGAGACCCAGCACCCCGCCGGCCGGAGCTGCGGGGGGAAGAGGCTTGCTGGACCGGCCGGCGCTGGCCAGCAGTTGGCGGGGCGTCCCCCTCGGGGACGGGAATTTCGGAGCCGGCGCAGGCATCATCGAGCCGGGCCTGTTGGGCATTGGCGGTGGCGATGAGGTCCTGGATGTGCCGCTCCTGCTGCTCCTGTTCCTCGCCCACTAGGTCGGCGAGGTTGGCATAGGCCACCTGGGCGGCCCTCAGGTTGGCAGCCGGCGTGTCATAGGTGGGGAGCCTGCCACCAAGGATTTCCACGACCACACGGCCGCGGTTGTGGACGTCGCCGCGCCGGCTGGGCTCGTTGCCGGCAGGGGTGAGGCCATAGGCGGAGTTGTACCCGCGCTGCGCGGACTCCATCCGGCGCTTGGTGGTGGCGAGCGTGGTCGCCTCGTTGAACAGCAGCCGGCGAGCGGCTTCCAGCTCAGCCGTAGCCGTAGCTGGGTTCGTTGTGGGCGCGACGGGGATGCTGAGGCCCCGAAGCACGGAGCCGAGGGGGTCGGAGGTGCCAGCGCGGGCGGCCGCGGCGGCCGCCTCCGCCTCCGCCCTGATGCGGCCGGAGGTCGTGGAGGAGCCGGTGGCCATCACCCCCGCGCGGACGCGGGAGTCGTTGGTCTCGCCCGGGGCGAGCGCGCCCACAAACGAGGGCGGTTCGAGGCAGTCGAGTACCTGGCTAGGGTACTCGTCGGCAGCCAGCTCGTCGGCGAGGCTCAGCCTGCCGATGCGCTCGGTGACGACGGCGAGGTCGAACAGAGGGCCGCTGCCGAGCCACACATCGGAGAGGACGGCATCGCCGCCTCGGGGCTGGTGGGGACGGGGCCCCGTCCCGCGGGAGCAAACCCCACGAGCGTGCAGTTCAGCCCGGACGCGGGGCGGCCGGGAGAGGTGGTGAAGGATCCCGCCCGAAGCGTGACTCCGGCCGGCGCCGTGGACAGCCCCACGGTGGGCGCCAACTGTCGTCGTTTTCTCACGACAGATGCAATGGGGTGGCTTATCGAGAGTGGTTGGGGCTGAAGGACACCAGCAGGCTCCGGGAGCGGGATTGGGCACAAGCGGTGAGGGACACACAATGTACCCAGGTTCGGGGCCCTCCATGGGAGGTAACTCCCCTAGTCCTTCTTGTCTAGTTGATGGATGTTCGGTGTTACAATGGTGCTCCTCGAGCTGTTGTCTAGAGGAGGAAGAAGGAGCAGCCGGGTCCCCTTCCCTTGCTACATGAGGGTGAGAGTGAGAGTATGAGATGTGGCGAATGCCTTTGTGCCTGCCCGATGCAGGGGGGCCTCGGGGGGTTTTATAGGCCAACCCCCCGGCTTACAATATTTATTAGGTACTAAAGGGAGGGACCTGGCTGGCAGCCTCCCCAGCCGGCCAGGGGTCCCACCGGCTGGGCCGTCTCGTCGCCCGTAGGGCCCGCCGGCTGTGAGGTCCCATCGCCGACTGGGGCCCGCCAGCCGGCTCTTCTATTGGCCCACGCCTACCTGCCGCGGCACAGGCCGCCCCGCGCGGCTTCGTCTTGCGCCTGCCGGCCAAAGTCAGCGGTACGGCCGGCTGCGATGTAGCCACGCCGGGGCAGGTAATGGAGTGGACGGCGGCGTGGCGGCACTCTTGCCCTGTCGGGTCTTGATCGGGGATGGTCAGCGGTACGACCGCCCGGACTGTAGCCACGCGTGCCCATGCGTCAGCGGTCGCTGTAGCCACGCCGGAGCCCATCGTGGGGGTCGCGTCTTGTCGGCGTACTTGGTCGTAGTAGGAGGGGACGGGTGCCTGCCCGTCTAGAGGACAGCGGGAGGACCGGACACGGGGCGGCCGGTTGCGGGCTGGCTGAGGGCCGGGCGGCCGGCTCCTGTCCAGCCAGCCGGCCAGGAGCCAGCCGGCCGCTCGCGAGCCGGCCATGGACCAGCCGGCCATGGGCCAGCCAGCCAGGGGGCCATCCGGCCGTTCGCCAGCTGGCCAAGGACCAGCCGGCCGTGTAGTTTTTTCTGAAAAGGGCTCGAACTCCTTTATCTTGGCATACCCAGGGGTAATATCCCCGTCAGCTCCCCTCTAGTGGTTCTTCGCTCTGGTGTTTCTTATTTTCTCCAGAAAAAATCATAACAAAGTTTCGGGTGATTCCGAGAACTTTTATTTTCTGCACAAAAACAACACCATGGTAATTCTACTGAAAACAGCGTCAGTCCGAGTTAGTTCTAAATAGATCATATAAAGTGTGTCAAAACCATATAAAAGTATTGTAAACATAGGCAATTATGGCATGAATGCTTCATAAATTATCGAAACATTGGAGACGTACCAATTACCATTCCTATTTATTATATACTCTCAAAAATATTTAAGTGAAGGATGAGAGTTCAATTATTTCAACAAAATATGGACGTCGTCATGCTCTAAAAAGATATAAGTGAAGCACTAGAGCAACTGCCTAGCTCAAAAGATATAAGTGAAGCATATAGAGTATTCTAACAAATTATGATGATCGCGTATGTGTGTCCTTCAAATAATTATTGTGGCAAACTAAAGGAAAAACAAAATATAACACACGACGCTCCAAGGAAAACACATATCATGTGCTGAATAAAAACATAGCTCCAAGTGACATACCGATAGATTGGAGACGAAAGAGGGGATGCCTTCCGGGGCATCCCCAATCGTAGATGCTTGGGTCTTCCTTTAATATTACATTGCGGTGCCTTGGGCATCCTGAAGCTTAGGGTCTTGTCGGTCCTTATTCCTTCATGCATCGTTCTCTCACCCAAAACTTGAAAACTTCAGCACACAAAACTTAACAAAACCTCGTGAGATCTGTTAGTATAATAGACATATCAAATACTTTAGGTACTGTCATAAATAGATTCATATTTCATTATTGCATAATAGGTATTGTCTTCTAACTTCTCCATGGCTTATACCCCCGATACAATCCATAGCACCATTAAAACAAGCAAACTATGCAAGCAAAAAATAGAATATGTCTAAAACAGAACAGCCTGTAATGATCTGTAGTAAAACCAAACTTATGTAACACCCAAAATTCTGAAAAATTAGGACAAGATCGGAAATTTGTATATCCCAACTGTGTAAAAATTCAGATCAAAAAGATGTTCCAGTAAAATCAGAGAAATTTTGCACTGGACACAAAAGTTTCTGTTTTTGCACCGTATCAATTCTACTATCTTCCAAATCATGTCAAAGAATTTACTTGGCACAAACACAAATTTAATCATAAAAACACAATCATTACAATAGAAATAATCATTTCAACACACCAAAACATAAAGTAAAACAAAAATTTAAAGGTAACTATTCGGTTGCTTCCCAACAAACACTATTGTTTTATGCCCCTAGGTAGGTATAATGCATAGTATCAAGTGTTGTCATCCTTGACATCCAACTCCTCAGTTGTGCAACCACGCTTCCTAGGAGATTTAGCACATAATTTATTAATAACCATGCTTCTAGGGACAAATAGAGTAGGCTTGCTGATTGATTCCTATATTACATCTATGAAATTGTGGTGCACACTAATCATTTTAAGATCCTCATTCCTTTTACTAGATGTACCACTCGTTGGCTTAGGAACATACATAACCTTGGAGCTTTTATTTATAGGATTCTTATCAATAGTTTTAGTAGGAACGAAAGCGGAGCCCACTTTATTAAGGATTTCTCCCAACTTATCGATTGGGGAAGGACTTTGTCCTAGCCTTTCACTAATCTTTAGCATTTTTAGAGTAGTTCCTACCTTAAAACAAAATTTAGTAACTTGATTATGGACCTTCTTGTCTATATTTTCAATGTGCTCAATAGTAGGCATTTTATTTTCTATAGCATCTAGCCTACGCATAATATCTTCCAATGTCAATACGGTTCCATTAACAATAATAGGAGGTGATCCTACTAGATTTTCCATAGCATTGAAAGCATCCAAAGTGTGACTAATTAGGAAATTACCACCACTAATAGTGTCAAGCACAAATCTATACCAAGTAGTAACAGCCGCATAAAAATTATGAAGCAAAATAGTGGTGGATTGCTTACAAGTTGATCTATTTTGAGTATTGCAAATCCTATACCACCCAACTTTTAAACTCTCTCCTCCCCGTTGTTTGAAATTAAGCACTTCATTCTCGGGAGTACACGAAACAATAGAAGAACTAGCCATAATGACACGCAAGCAAATAAGTAAACTAGAAAACTCAGCAAGCAAGCAAAAAAATATTTTTGTATTTTAGATTTTTTATATAAAGTAAAATATAACAACAAATAAAAAGTAGAACAAATGAAAGATAACTTATGCGTAGGAACCTGACGAGAATTTGATGATGTCTCCCCGGCAACGGCGTGATAAATTCTTCCTGCTACTTGTGAGGTGCGTTGGGATTTTCCCCGAAGAGGAGAGGAGATGCAGCACAGTACAGATAAGTATTTCCCTCAGTGAGAACCAAGGTTATCGAACCAATAGGATAACCAAGCAAATTCCCTTCAATAGCACCTACACACACAAAACTAAACACTTGCACCCAACGCGGGCAAGAGGGTTGTCAAGACCCTTGAATTCGTTACTTGGAAGGACTAAATCTTGATAGAAATAGATAATGTAAAGGAAAAATAAATAAATGTAAATAAATTACAGAAAAGTATTTTTGGAGTTTTTGTATTTATGTTTAAGTAGACCCGGGGGCCATAGTGTTTGCAAGAGGCTTCTCTCTCGACAATAGCATAAGCTGGGTAGACAAATTACTGTTGGGCAATTGACAGAATTGCGCATAGTTATGACATGTTATTCACGGAAATGAACGTGTATATAGGCATCACGTCCATAAACATGTTGACCGAAACGATTCCGTATCTGCTACTATTACTCCTCTTCGAGAGCGCTTCTATGCTTGCCTCTCTAGGTATTAAGATCGTAACAAACATAGTAATGCTTGGAGCAAGGTGACATGATGTAGTAAAAATAAGACAGGCAATATTTTCAGATCTCATCATTTTATCCTTAATGGCAACAATACACATACGTGTCTTGTCCCCTTCTATCACGAGTATATAGAGCACTGCAAGATTGAACCCATTACAATGCACCACTCCCACTGAAGATAAATCAATCTAGATGGCCAAACCAAACCGAAAGATCAGAGAGAAATATGAAGCTATAATAATCATGCATAATAGAATTCAGACAAGATCAATTACTTTCAATGAATAATCCGATCATAAACCCACAATTCATCGGATCGCAACAAACACACCGCAAAAGAAGATTACATCTGATAGCTCACCGTGGGAATCACGTTGAACATTGTATTGAAGATCAAAGAGAGAGAGAAGAAGCCATCTAGGTACTAGCTATGGACCCGTATGTCTGTGGTGGACTACTCACGCATCATCATGGGGGCAACAAGGTTGATGTAGATGGCCTCCGTGATCGATTACCCCTCCGACAGAGTACCAGAAAAGATCTCTAGGTGGCCTCTCATTGGAACAGAGGCTTGCAACGGCGGAAAAAGTGTTTCAGGTGGCTCTCTGTTGGTTTCCCAATTTTTGAGAATTTATGGAGGTGGAATTAGGTCAGACGGATCCACGAGGGGCCCACAAGGCATCAGTGCATGCCTACCCCCCTAGGCCCGCCATGTTGCCTTGCTGTCACCTCGTCTCGCTTCCTGAATCCTCCAGAAGCTTCCTAGGTCTCTTTTGTCCAGAAAAAATCATCAAAAAGGTTCATAGCGTTTGGACTTCATTCGGTATAGATTTCCTGGAAAACCTAAAAACAGCCAAAAAAGCAGCAACTGATACTTGGCACTAGGTTAATAGGTTAGTTCCCAGAAATGATATAAAATATTATACAACTACATATAAAGTATCCTAGATTGATAATATAATAGCATGGAACAATAAAAATTTATAGATATGTTGAAGACGTATGATACGTCTCCAACGTATCTATAATTTTTACTTGTTCCAGGCTATTATATTATCAATCATTTTATAGCAACTTTATATCATTTTTGGGACTAACCTATTGACATAGTGCGAAAGTGCCAGTTGCTATTTTTGCTTGTTTTTTACTTCGCAGAATATCAGTACCAAACGGAGTCCAATCGCGACGAAACTTTTTGGAAAAAAAATTGGACCAGAAGAAGGCCAGTGGGCCAAAGAAGTAACCAGGAGGGAGCCCAGAACGCCCACAACCCACCAGGGCGCGCTAGGGGCCCCGGGCGCGCCCTGGTGGGTTGTGGCCGCCTCGAAAACCCCCTCCACCACCTCTGAGATCTATAAATACCCAAATATTCCAGAAACCCTAGAGGAGTCGACGAAAAATACATCCAGCCGCCGCAAGTTCCAAAACCACGAAATCCAATCTAACACCATCACGGAGGGGTTCATCATCCTCATTGGTGCCTCTCCGATGATGCGTGAGTAATCTACCATAGACCTACGAGTCCGTAGGTAGTAGCTAGATGGCTTCCTCTCTCTCTTTTGATTCTCAATACAATGGTCTCTTGGAGATCTATTTGATGTAAACTTTTTGCGGTGTGCTTGTTGGGATCCGATGAATTTTGAGTTCATGATCTGTTTCTATCCATGAATATTATTTGAGTCTTCTTTGATCTCTTATATGCATGATTACTTATAGCCTCATATTTCTTCTTTGAATATTTGGTTTAGTTAGGCCAACTAGATCGATTTTTCTTGCCATGGAAAGAGGTGCTTTGTGATGGGTTCGATCTTGCAGTATCCTCTCCAAGTGACAGAAGGGGCAGCAAGGCATGCATGTACCGTTGCTATTAAGGATAACAAGATGGGGTTTATTCCTACATGAATAGATCTTGTCTACATCATGTCACCGTTCTTATTGCATTACTCCATTTTTCCATGAACTTAATACACTAGACGCATGTTGGATAGCGGTCGATGTGTGGAGTAATAGTAGTAGATGCAGAATTGTTTTGGTCTACTAATCTTGGACGTGATGCCTATATAATGATTATCGCCTTGCATATCATCATGATTATTTGATCTTCTATCAATCTCTCAATAGTAATTTGTTCACCCACCGTGTGCTATGCTCATAAGAGAAGCCACTAGTGAATCAGATGGCCCCCGGGTCTACTTTTCCAACATATTGCTTTCCGATCTATCTTTTTGCCGCTTTTGTTTTCAAATCTATTATTCCAAAAACCCAAAAATACCTTGCTGCACTTTTTATTTGCCTCTTTTATTTTGTGTTCTTGCAAGATCTATCTATCCAATCTAATTTATCTTTTTACCGTAGAGAGATTGACAACCTCTCTTTCGCGTCGGGTTGCAAGTATTTGTTCTTTGTGTGCAGGTGCTGTTTACATATTGTTGGTGATCCTCCTATTGGTTTGATACCTTGGTTTCATAACTGAGGGAAATACTTACCGTCGCTGTGCTGCATCATCCCTTCCTCTTTGGGGAAATACCGACGTAGTCTCAAGCCACGTCAAAGGAATTTTTGGCGCCGTTGCCGGGGAGGAAGTGGTCTCTTCTACGTTCCAATCTCTGGCGCCGAGGAGACACCATCAACATCAATCCGGTTCCTAATCACAAATCTCATCTCCTTGCAATTACATTATTTGCCATTTGCCTCTCGTTTTCCTCTCCCTCACTTATATCTTTTTGAGCACGATGTGCTTTGAAATTTTGAAGAAATACTCTCATGCTTCACTTAGATTAATTTGTGAGTTAGTAAATTTTGAAGAAATCCTCTCGTGCTTCACTTATGCTATTTTGAGAGATGAAACTTTTATGCTCATATTCTTCACTCAAATTTGTTTGAGCTTATCAAAATCAATGGCAATATATGAAACTAGTCCCAAAGTGATAGATATTCAAGAGGGATATAATAAAAACTTTCATGAAGATCACTGGACAAATTAAACTTGATTCCTTGAAATAGTTTTGAGACATGATGATTGTAATATGTGAGTCATGTTAGTGAGTAATTATGCTTTAGTAAGAATATTGGTGCTAAGGTTTGTGATTCCATATGCAAGTACGAAAGTCAATACTTATGCAATTAAATTACATCCTACTTTTGGTGCATTATTCGGTGTTAGTTATGCTCAATGCCCGTTTATGTGAATTTTCGTTTCTTGGTTGGTTGCTTCTCAATCTATTTGCTAGCCTCCACTTGTACTAAGTAGAAATACTACTTGTGCATCCAAAATCCTTAAACCCAGTTTGGCCTTATGAGTCCACCATACCTACATATATGCAGTCTTTCCATGCCATTCTATGAAAATTTGTATGTGCCATCTCTAATTTTCAAAATAAATTTCCTTTTTGTGTGTTCGTACCGCTCATGAAACGGTAGGGGGTGTCCAATATTTTTCCATGCTAGATGTGTTATTCTCAAGATGAGTGTTTATTCACTTGTCATTGCACGAGAGTACGGCGGTAATAGGGATGCCTAGTCCCGAAATGAAAAAGAAATTTACTTTATGTTGTCAAATAATAAATTCCTTGGAAAGTGTTGGTATGGAAGGCAATCGTGGATACGGCTAGCCATGGATTGTGAAAGAATGGTGGAAAATGGAATAAACTTTACTTTATGTTTGGGAACCGCCTATATGTATCTAGCATGGAAAGTATTGTGAACTACTTTGTCGTTTTCGTTGACACGAAAGCCATGCCACCCAAAATATTTTTCTCTCTCAATTTAAACCATAAGCTCTGGCACCTCTACAAATCCCTACTTCCCTCTGCGAAGGGCCTAATATTTACTTTATGCAATTTTTATTTTAAATTTGAGTCTCCATCTTATCTTATAAAAGCAAAAAACTAGGGGGCACTATGATCATACTTGTGCATTGGGTGTAGTTAATATTTTAGTGTGTTTCATGAATGGATCAATGATTGAGCATGATGGGCTAGGGATAACTTTCTTTAGTGTTGATATTTTGAAAGACATGGTTGCTTGTTGGCATGCTTGAGTATTAAAGTCTCTATGTCAAAACTAGACTACTGCTTTGAACCATCTAAAAGTCCAAATGTCCATGCTACAAAAGAAAAGAATATGTGATGAACATGTTAGGCTGCATTCCAAATCAAAAATTCTGTTTTTATCATTTACCTACTCGAGGACGAGTAGGAATTAAGCTTGGGGATGCTGATACGTCTCCAACATCAACTAAACATTCTAATTCATTGTAGAAAAGATCCAGTCATGCTGCACCCAACATCAACTATACACAATGCATGAGGATGACAATAGTGCTCTTAGGTGTGGCTCTTATTTGAGAAAGTGATGACTTAACATAAAAGTAAATAGATAGTCCCTTCGCAGAGGGAAGCATGGATTTGCAGAGGTGCCAGAGCTCAAAGCTTAAAATAGAGATAGACATAATTTTGGGAGGTACACCCTTCCTGTCAATGTTAAGACCAAGAGTTATCAATATCTTCCATGCTAAACAAATTAGCGGCGGTTCCCAAGCGGTAAAAGTAAAGGTTTACTCTCCCTCCACCAACAATCACACTCCACGGCTAGCCGCATCCACGGGTACCGTCCAAATAAACAACATTCCTGGGGGAGTTTTGTTTAATTATTTTTGATTTTTGAATTCGGGACTGGGAATCCCTATTACCGCCCCTCTCGTGTAAGGACGAGTGAATAAACACTCATCATGAGAATAACCCGCTTTGCATGGAAGATACTGACTGCACCCCGTCGCAACATGAGAGGTCCAGGCACACAAAACAGATGTTCATTTGAATTTTTAGAGATGGCTGATACGTCTCCAACGTATCTATAATTTTTGCTTGTTCCATGTTTTTATATTATCATTCTTGGATGTTTTACAATCATTTTATAGCAACTTTATATCATTTTTTGGGACTAACCTATTGACATAGTGCCAAAGTGCCAGTTGCTATTTTTGCTTGTTTTTTACTTCGCAGAAAATCAATACCAAACGGAGTCCAATCGCGACGAAACATTTTGGAGATTTTTTCTGGACCAGAAGACGCCCATTGGGCCAAAGAAGTGCCGGAGAGGTGGGCCGTGGAGACCACAACCCACCAGGGCGCGCCAGGGGGACCCCGACGCGCCCTGATGTGCCCTCCTTGGGGCCCCTCTCCACCGCCTCTGATGCCTATTACTTTCCCAAATATTCCAAAAACCCTAGGTGAGTCGACAAAACACAATTCCAGCCGCCGCAAGTTCCAGAACCTCGAGATCCAATCTAAACACCATCACGGAGGGGTTCATCTTCTTTATAGGTGCCTCTCCGATGATGCGTGAGTAGTCCACCATAGACCTACGGGTCCGTAGGCACTAGCTAGATGGCTTCCTCTCTCTCTCTCTCTCTTATGATTCTCAATACAATGGTCTCTTGGAGATCTATTTGATGTAAACTTTTGCGGTGTGTTTGTTGGGATCCGATGAATTTTGAGTTCATGATCAGTTTCTATCCATGAATATTATTTGATTCTTCTTTGATGTCTTATATGCATGATTACTTATAGCCTCGTATTTCTTCTTCGAATCTTTGGTTTAGTTAGGCCAACTAGATTGATTTTTCTTGCCATGGGAAGAGGTGCTTTGTGATGGGCTCGATCTTGCGGTGTTCTTTCCCAGTGACAGAAGGGGCAGCAAGACACGCATGTATCGTTGCTATTAAGGATAACAAGATGGGGTCTATTCCTACATGAATAGATCTTGTCTACATCATTTCATCGTTCTTATTGCATTACTCCGTTTTTCCATGAACTTAATACACTAGATACATGCTGGATAGCGGTCGATGTGTGGAGTAATAGTGGTAGATGCAGGCAGGAGTATGTCTACTTATCTTGGACGTGATGCCTATATAATGATCATCGCCTTGGATATCGTCATGACTATTCGATATTCTATCAATTGCCCAACAGTAATTTGTTCACCCACCGTGCGCTATACTCATGAGAAGCCACTAGTGAACCCTACGGCCCCCGGGTCTACTTTTCCAACATATTGATTTCAGATCTATCTTTTTGCATCTTTGTTTTCAAATCTACAAAACCAAAAAACCAAAAACATATTGCTGCATATTTTATTTGCTCTTTCTATTTTGTGCTCTTGAGAGATCTATCTCTCCTATCTATCACTACCTAATCTATCTTTTTACCGTAGAGAGATTGACAACCTCTCTTTCGCGTCGGGTTGCAAGTATTTGTTGTTTGTGTGTAGGTTCTGCTTATTGGGTGGTGGTTATCCTCCTACTGGTTCAATAACCTTGGTTTCATAACTGAGGGAAATACTTACCGTCGTTGTGCTGCATCATCCCTTCGTCTTTGGGGAAATACCGACGCAGTCTCAAGTCACGTCAATGGCACATGCAAATTTACTTTGGAACGGCAGGGTGATACCACATATAGGTAGATATAGTGGACTCATCTGGAATAACTTTGGTTTAAGGATTTTGATGCACAAGCAGTATTCCCGCTTAGTACAGGCGAAGGCTAGCAAATAGGTTGAGAAGCGACCAGCTAGAGAGGGAAAACGGTCATGAACATGCATTATGAATAAGAAACATTGAATACTAGCATGAGTAGGATATGGACACCATGAACATAAATATCGTGAAGGCTATGTTGGTTTTGATTCAACTACATGCGTGAACATGTGCCAAGTCAAGCCACTTGAAACATTCAGAGGAGGATACCATATCATCATACCACATCACAACCATTTTAATGCATGTTGACATCCAAGATAAATCATTATGCACTCCTAGCTACTTAAGCATGGCATGAACAACTATAATCTCTAATGGTCATTGCAAACATGTTTGATCATAATATGCAGAATCAAGGATACTAGGTTAAACATATTTACAAAAACAAAAACAAGTTGAGTTCATAACCGCTTTTCTCTGCCACGGTCAATTCATCAAATATCGTCATTATTGCCTTTCACTTGCACGACCGAATGATAAGAAAATGATAATAGTGCAAGAGTGTCGTGGACTAAGTTGGAATCTGCAACATTTTATTCAAGAGGAGAAGACAAGGTAACATGGGCTCTTTGTTACGTTAACAATAGTGCATATGAGAGCCACTCAACATTTTCATCGTGGTCTTCTCCTCGGTACGACTCAAACAAAAAGAAAAGAATTTCAGAGAAACACACTGAAATATTTTTGGAGTTTTTGGTTTTTTCTTGAAGAAAGCAAATTAAAGAGGGAAAACAAAAACGAGAAAAACTATTTACACGAGAAAGCTCCCCACAAGCAAAAGAAGAAATGAGAAATCTTTTTGGGTTTTCTTTCGATACTACAATTAAACTAGGCTAGAAAGAAAAACTGAAAAGAAGTAGGAAATATTTTTGGATTTTCTCAAAGTTTTTCAAGAACATAAGAAGAAAGTGAGAAAACAAATTTAGCATGGATATTACAATGAAAAAGTATGGACACCGACAACTGGAATGAAATGTGTGAACATGAATGTAATGTCGGTGGAAATACGTACTCCCCCAAGCTTAGGCTTTTGTCCTAGCTTGGTAATCACCACCCGTATGGATAATGATCTGAACGATGGCTCACCGAGGCCCGGAGTGCAAACTCCTCAGCCCTCCTGGCAGCTTCGACCTCCGCATTGTGCGCACGGGCTTCGCTCTCAAGAACATAGTATCTTCCCCTACTCTGAAAATCAAAGAGAGCAGGAGCAGGCAAAGTGTCAGGCACAACGATTTTTTTATTAAATCTCAAGTTATAAGTGTAGTTAGTGGCAGTGCCCGTGAGGAACTTATGACGCTTCATGGCCTCAAAGTCTAAATACTGAACATGTAAGATGGGGTCATTAGGCCAAGGTGATACGTTTAGTCTCTCTGCTACACGGGAGGCATAAATTCCTCCGTAAAAATTACCACTAGCAGCATTGTGCTACAATCTCCGTGCAACAATTGCTCCGAGATTATAACATTTATTTCCAGTTATGGCAGTGTGTATGAGACTCAAATCAGGAGTACACAGTGTGCTACAATCATGTTTGCCTACAATACATTTGCCATTAAAGAGTGCGAAGTAGTGTATTGATGGGAAATGGATACTTTTAATTCTTCCTTGTGTCACTCCCCTATCTTCACCATAGCAAAGATTAACCAAAAATGCTCGTACTCAGATTTTGTTGGTTCATCAAGGGAACCCCAATATGGAAGTTTGCATGCTTCACTGAACATTTCTAAAGGCATGGTGAAAGAACGGTCATAAAGGTTGAATGAAACTCTAGACTCACGAGGAAAATAATTAAATTTCTTTGTGAATGTTTTCGTGAGTTCGAGATGCTGATGGCACTTATCTGCGATGAAGGGAGCAAGCTCTGTATTGTGGATATATTGTTCAAATTCTCCCCTTAATACCTGCACCTTCCATGAACTTGTCGCACGGCCACAAGCATGATTTGGTGGCGGCATCTCGCATCGAGCTTTCGCTTGGCTCAACACAAGATTGTCGAACCGAGCTTCCACTTGATGAGGCCTCCGAGGATCTCCTCCTCGAAGAACTCCTAAAGAATTGCATTTTATTTGCGAACAAATTTCTGAAATATTTTTGAGACACAAAATTTTGTCAACAAAACTTCGTGAAATTTATAGCAACTACTCCTAAGCATGCATAGAGGCCATATTAAGCATTCAAACTACTTAGAACTCTAAGAATTCAACATGCAAGCTCATCTACAGCAGCACCAAGACTAGCTAATTACTCTAAAAATAACCCACTAAATCAAAAACTAATTGGAGCAATGGAGGAGTCACATACCAAGTAGCAATCCCTCCAAACAGTTTCGGAAACGGAGCTTCGAGCAAAGAGATCGAAATCCGTGGGTTTGAGAGCAAGAACACGGGAATGGAGGCTATGCTGATTTTTTTTCTGGAGGTAGGAGATGATGTCGGCTAAATAAGTAAGTGAGGGGGCCCACGTGGGGGCCGCAACCCACCAGGGCACGCCTTGGGGTGCTGGCGCACCCTGGTGTCTTGTGGGCACCAGGTGCACCCCCCCCTCTATTATTATTTGCTCCAGAAATTCAGAAATATTCAGAAAAAAATTGTGTCAAATTTTCAGATCATTCTGAGGACTTTTATTTTTGGGTCATTTTTTATTGCACGATGAAAGCAGAAAACAGGATAAACATGGCCTTTTATTTTATTTAACTAACTAAAACAGAAAATAAAAGGTGGGAGTAGAAATTGTGCCTACTAGATTCATCGACTTCATACCTCTCAAAAATGATCCATTAATAAGGTTGATCAAGTCTTATTAACAACCACTTTCGATTAGCATGAAACCGAAGAACTTTCGTAAAACACTAAGTTACCTCAATGGGGATGTGCATATCCCCAACAATAAGTATATCATATTTCTTTTTGGCAGTAGGTAGAGGTAATTGAAAACTTCCAATAGTGATGGTCGGAGATTCTTCATTAACATTTATACCATTCACTTGGAATTGTTTCTTCGGAAAGTGCACCGTGTGCTCATTACCATTGATATGAAAAGTGACTTTGCTTGTGTTGCAATTAACAGCCCCTACAGTATTCAAAAAGGTTCTACCAAGGATAATCGACATGTTGTCGTCCTCGGGCATCTCAAGAATAACAAAGTCTGTTAAGATAGTAACATTTGCAACAACAACGGGCACATCCTCACAAATACCGATAGGAATGGCAGTTGATTTGTCAGCCATTTGCAATGATATTTCAGTAGGTGTGAGTTTATTCAAATCAAGTCTTTTATATAAGGAGAAAGGCATAACACTAACACCAGCTCCCAAATCACACAAAGCAGTTTTGACATAGTTTCTTTTAATGGAGCAAGGTATAGTTGGTATTCCAGGGTCTCCATGTTTTTTAGGTACTCCATCCTTAAAAGAATAATTAGCAAGGATGGTGGAGATTTCAGCTTCAGGTATCTTTCTTTTATTAGTGATGATGTCTTTCATGTATTTTGCATATGGGGCCATCTTTAGGATATCAGTTAAGCGGGTATGCAAAAAGACTGGCCTAATCATTTCAGCAAAGTGTTCAAATTCTTCATCATCCTTTTTCTTAGATGGTTTTGGTGGAAAAGGCATGGGTTTCTGAACCCATGGTTCTCTTTCTATACCATGTTTTCTAGCCACAAAGTCTCTTTTATCATAACGTTTATTTTTAGGCTGTGGGTTATCAAGATCAGCAGCAGGCTCTATTTCAACATCATTATCTGGTTCTTTATCATTGTTAGATTGAGTATCTTCATGAACATCATAATTATCATTTTCATTATCACTTGGTGAATGTTCAATACCAGGTTGAGTTTCAGCATCAGAAATAGAGACATCATTATTATCAGGAGGTTTTTGTATCTCAGGTTCATTAGAGGTATGCAAAGTCCTATCATTTTTCTTTTTCTTTTTCTTTCTAGAAGGACTTGGTGCATCAATATTAATTCTCTGAGAGTCTTGTTCAATTCTTTTAGGATGACCTTCAGGATAAAGTGGTTCTTGGGTCATTCTACCTCCTCTAGTTACTACTCTAGCAGCAAAATCATTCATATTATTATTCATTTCATCAAGCAATTCTTTTTCAGACTTAGCAACTTGTTCTAACTGAGTTTGAACCATAGAGGCATGCTTTCCTACACCTCTAACATCATTACTGATTCTAAATAGCAAGTCACTCAAGCGAGCAATCATATCAGAATTATATTTCAATTGTTTCGGAACATGTGCATTGAAATGATCTTGCTTCATAATGTAGTTGTCAAACTCATATAAGCACTGACTAGGATGTTTATTGTGAGGGATATCACCTTCATCAAACTTTAATAAAGAATTTACCTTTACCACATGTGGAGGTGGTGGTGTGTCAAGGCCATGTATTTCTTCAATAGGTGGTAAATTCTTGACATCCTCAGCTTTGATACCTTTTTCTTTCATAGATTTATTTGCCTCTTGCATATCTTCAGGACTGAGAAATAAGATACCCCTCTTCTTCGGAGTGGGTTTAAGTGGTGGTTCAAGAGGAGTCCAATCATTATAATTCTTCAATATGTTATTCAATAATTCCTCAGCCTGTTCAACAGTTCATTCCCTGAAAACACAACCAGCACAACTATCTAGGAAATCCCTAGAAGCATCGGTTAGTTCATTATAGAAGATATCAAGTATTTCAATTTTCTTGAGAGCATGATCAGGCAAAGCATTAAGCAATTGGAGAAGCCTCCCCCAAGCTTGTGGGAGACTCTCTTCTTCAATTTGCACAAAGCTAAATATTTCCTGTAAGGCAGCTTGTTTCTTATGAGCAGGAAAATATTTTTCAGAGAAATAGTAAATCATATCCTCGGGACTACGCACACAACCAGGAGTAAGAGTGTTGTACCATGTCTTAGCATCACCCTTTAATGAGAACAGAAATCATTTGAGAATATAATAGTAGTGAATCTTCGCATCATGAGCAAAGAGGCTAGCTATATCATTCAGCTTAGTAAGGTGTGCCACTACAGTTTCAGTTTCATAGCCATGGAAAGGATCAGATTCAACCAAAGTAATCAACTCTGGATCGACAAAGAATTCATAATCCTTATCGGTAACAAAGATAGGTGAAGTAGCAAACTTAGGATCACATTTCATTCTAGCATTCAAAGTCTTTTCCTTATACTTCCGTAGCTATTTCTTAAGATCGTTTCTATCCTTGCAAGAAAGAATTTCTCTAGTTACCTCCTCATCTAAAACATAACCTTTAGTTATCTTAGGCATTTCAAATCTAGCAGAACTACGATTAATAGGTGTTTCATAGTCGTTATCAGTTTCATAGCCTTCATCAGTTTCAGCAATCTCATCAGTTTCAGTAGTTTCATTCTCTTTAGCTCTAGCAATTTGTTCATCAAGAAATTCTCCTAGTGGCACATTATCATCAAGCATGGAACTAGCATTGTCATAAGCATCATTCATAGCAGAAGTAGCATCATCAATAACTTGCGACATATCAGGATTACTAGCATGTGGTGGTGTTGCAAGCTTACTCATAACAGAAGGTGAATGAAGTGCAGAGCTAGATGGCAGTTCCTTACCTCCCCTCGTCTTAGAGGGAAAAATCTTGGTCTTTGGATCCTTCAAATTCTTCATAGTGATCAATTGATATAAAACCCAAGTGACTCAACAAATATAGCTAAGTTCCTCCCCGGCAACGGCGCCAGAAAAAGGTCTTGATAACACACAAGTATAGAGGATCGCAACAGTTTTCGTGGGTAGAGTATTCAACCCAAATTTATAGATTCAACACAAGGGGAGCCAAAGAATATTTGAGAGTATTAGCAGCTGAGTTGTCAATTCAACCTCACCTAGAGATTAAATATCTGCAGTAGAGTAATCAGTAGCACAGTAGTATGATAGTTTGATAGCAACAGTAATAGTAACAGTAATGGTAGCAGTGATAGCAATAGTTTTGTAGCAGTTGGAACAGTAGCAGCAGCAATAGTAACTTAGCAAGAACAATAAGTGGAAAGCTCGTAGGCACTGGATCGGTGAACTCGTTGGATGATATTCATCATATAACAGTCATAACCTAGGGCGATACAGAACTAACTCCAGTTCATAAATGTAATGTAGGCATGTATTCCGTAAATAGTCATACGTGCTTATGGAAAAGGACTTGCATGACATCTTTTGTCCTACCCTCCCGTCGCAGCGGGGTCCATAAGGTAACTAAGGGATATTAAGGCCTCCTTTTAATAGAGAACCGGAACAAAGCATTAACAAACGGTGAATACATGAACTCCTCCAACTACGGTCATCACCGGAAAGTATCCCGACTATTGTCACTCCGGGGTTTGCGGATCAGAACACGTAATAGGTGCATATTACTAGCAAGATCGGATCAAGAACATAGATATAATGGTGATAACATAAACGGTTCAGATCTGAAATCGTGGCACTCGGGCCCTAGTGACAAGCATTAAGCATGGCAAAGTCATAGCAACATCAATCTCAGAACATAGTGGATACTAGGGATCAAGCCCTAACAAAACTAACTCGATTACATGATGAATCTCATCCAACTCCTCACTGACCAGCAAGCCTACGAAGGAATTACTCACTCCCGTTGGGGAGCATCATGGAATTGGCGATGGAGAAGGGTTGATGATGACGAAGACCAAAGATTCCCCTCTCCGGAGCCCCAAACGGGCTCCAGATCTGGCCTCCCGATGAAGAACAGGAGGTGGCGGCAGCTCTGTATCGTAAAACGCGATGAAACTTTCTCCTTGATTTTTTTCTCCGAAAATAGGAATTTATAGTGTCGGAATTAGGGTCAGTGGGGCCACGAGGTGGGAACAACCCACCAGGGCGTGCCTGGGGGGCTGACGCGCCATGGTGTTTCGTGCCCAGCCAGGGGCCCCCCTCCGGTGGTTCTTGGCTCTAATATTTTTTATTTATTCTAACATAAATCTCCAAAAAGTTTCGTACAGTTCCGAGAACTTTTATTTCTGCACAAAAACAACACCATGGTAGTTCTGCTGAAAACAGCGTCAGTCCGGGTTAGTTTCATTCAAATCATGCAAATTAGAGTCCAAAACAAGGGCAAAAGTGTGAGGAAAAGTAGATACGATGGAGACGTATCAGGTAGTACCTCGCCTAGCAAGGTAGGTGCGTGCATTAAGGTGGCCTTTGTTTGGGTCACAGCTTCTGATCTCGAATTCTAGGCCTTCTGAAATCAGAATCTCAAACAAATACTCAGATTCCTATATAGCTTGATAGAATCAATTCTATGAACTAAACTACCACGCAAGCAAATCCGAAAATTGCAATTTGGTTTATTCCTTCTAGAGCTTCCCACAAAAGAAAATGTTTCACTTTGAGCCCTTACCCCTATTTCCAGTCAAAATTACAGCAAAACTGCCACCGCACCATCGTCCAAGTAACCGTCCCAGACACTTGTTTCCCCCAAGCTATTCCTCCAACTGCATCCGCTCTCATGTCACCCGCCACCGTTGCTCCCCCAGTCGCCCCTTCCTCATCTCATTACTCCTCTCTTCTCTCATGTCTGGCTGAGCACGTGCTGTCCATGGACACCAAGCTCCCATAGTGCCTCGTTGATCGTCTCCTCGCATCGTGACCATGGACTCCCATCGGAGGACTAGATCAGGGCAACCAGCAGGCCGGGCGGGCGGAGGACAGGTTGTGCGAGTCCGGCATGGATTGGCAGCAGGGTAGATCGACCGGATCGAGCCGGGGCGGAGGGAATCATCCAACACTATGACGAACATGCCGACGCGTGGACTCAGGGAGTGGCGGCCAGTTCAGATCAAGGGGAAGGCGAGCATACGTGTTTTGCATGCACGGATGGAGAAGAGCAGCTGAAGCGCTTGCAAATGCTTGGCTGCTTGCGCGGCTGAAGAAGAGCAGCCTACACACTGCAACCCTTGACCGCACTAAATCTATGTATAGTGTGCATGTACAGGTGCTCCGGCGCCGCCTGCTTCTTCCCAGCCGTCATGCCTATGAATGGTGTTGGCATGTGTCACATCCTAGATTTTTCCCAAATCTGGTATGTTGAAATATTCATAGGGAATTAAAAAAGTTCAAAAGAAAACCCCTGCCTGAATGAATGTTAGTTAATTTTGTTTGATTGTTTGATTAGGAGGGTTGAAAACCCAATGAAATTAGTGGAAACCTAGATAGCCAATAGGTGGAACCCCTACCATTTGAAATATTATTGGGAAAGATCATCCAAATAAGTCCCAAGAATAATCAAGCAAAACAAAGAAGTTCCCTAAAAAGAAATTGATTGATTTCTTTGAAAATCAAATCAAATCAAAGGGGGTTATCAAATTTGGGTTTTGTAAACCACTTGGCAGGGAAATGAAAGTCCACAAGGCACAATAGTGACCTAAACCCCATGCCATTTTCTAAAAGTGCATTTGAAACAAATTTGGTTTTGAAATCAAATTCAAATAGGAGAAATAAGTGCAGAAAATATTTGTCCAATCTGCCCCATAGAAATGTGCATCTTGGAAATATTCGTCTAGGAATTTAGAAATGATGCTCTCTTGAAAAGAAATTCAAATTCAAACTCGGTTTTAATTTGCAACAAAGTAGAAAACAAAAATAGAAAATAAGAAATTGAAAAAGAAAACAAAAGAAAACCCACTGTGGCCCACTAACCTAAGGCCGGCCCATCCTAGCGCCCTCTCCGTCCCCGTGATGCTGACCGACGGGCCCCATGCACAGGACATGTCGTTGTCATCACCAACCGCCCGCTCGCCCACCCCGCGCACGACACGAGCACGCGCAAACAACAGACGCCCGCACGCTCTCCAGTCGTGCAAGTGCCTGCCGCCGAACCTATAAGACCCCCGCGAGCTCCTCTGCAAAACCCCTCTGTTTGCCCCTCACAATGCAGATAGGCTGCTCCGCCGCGAGCTCATCTCTGTCGCGTTACCTAGAAGGTGCCGGCGGAAATTCCGGCCACCACCGACCCCCACCCAACAAGCCACCGCCACTAGCCGATCCAATGTGCACCGGCGAACCCCCGGACACCTCCACCGCACCTGGAACCCCTTGGAGCACTAGGACCGCCGTGGACCGAAGCTCATCCCCGCCAACGTCGAAGCTCCGGCGACAACGGTGAGCTCCAGACTGTGCCGCCTTGCCCATTGCAATCACCGTGCACAGCCGCACCTCATTGACTCCAGTGTGTGCCCAAACGCACTTTGTTTTGAGTGCAATGACCACGTCCAGAAGCATCAGCCGCCCGCGCTAACTCTGGTGAAACCTCAACGTCGCCAGAGTCATTCCCTAGGCCGACCGATGCTACCATCGCCTTCTCCATGGAGCCCGCGTCCGTCTGAGCGCCCGCGCCACCATAGGACCTCGGGAGCGACCACATCAACAACACCTCAGGCTAGCACAGCCACGTGCACGCTCTCCGACGGAAGTCCGGTGAGACCCTAACCCTAAGTCACGATATAACATTCGGCGCATGAAGCTTTAGACCTGAACCATTTTCTTGTTAGGATTCGGTCGACCTCCAATAGCACTCACAGCGCACACCCTCTCAGCCAATAGGAATCCGCCACGTAGCCCTGTCCGATCAGTTTAATTCAGAAAATCAGTTAAATTGGAATTTTATAGAATAGCCCCTGAAAATTAAATGTTAATAACTAATTATCTACAAATCCAAATTGGGTGATTCTTTTTGCAAAATAAACCTTATGAAATCTACTTGCACCCTGTCCAAAAATATTTCATGTTTGAATAATTTAAAATTCAAACATATTGAATTCAAATTTTAGTAAGTCATAACTTGCAATCTATAAATCCAAATTATTTGATTATTTTTGCAAATTGAATCAAATTAAATATACTTTCATCTCCGAGCACTTTAGTTCAAATTTCAAATAATTTAAATTATATTTTAAACAGAATAAAAATTAGGACAAAATCCAAATAGAAGTTAAACCTAATTAGGTTTAATTTGAATTAAGAAATTGTTTAATAAAAATAAATAATAAAAAAATGTTTCAGAAACTTACATGAAACTTTAGTAAATAATTTTTGGATTATTATTTGACTTTAGGTAATTCAAATACCATTTGAATATCAATTAAATCTTAGTTTGAAGTTTAAATTGAAACCAAGGTTTACTTTGAACTAAACTAAATCACATAAATTGTTTAAATCTAATTAAACTCGGTAGTTGTGTTGGATTTAATATTTGACTTTAGGGAAATATGAACTCAAATTAAATTAGGTCCAAACTCAAACTAGTTTATAAACTATTGAGCCTAAGTAATTGTTTTGGAGTTATACTTGACTTTTGTTGAACCAAATCAAATGAAACAAACACAAAAGGTTACAACCAACTCGGTTGAAGTACCTAGTAATTTTTGGATTGTGAATGACTCTAGGTTGGAAGATAATTAAGACCTATGTAAAACCTACTAAGTACTTTATGAAAGTTCATAATTCAACTGAACTTGTGAAATCAAATCAAATTGAATTCAATTAGAATGAAACCTAACCCAAATTCAAACTAAATTGTAAACCTTTACAAAATGAAACCAAGTAGGTTGAAAACAAGTTCAAAACCAATTAAGAATGAAAGCCGGACCAAGTTATTATTTTCAGACCTTGGTGTATTCAAGATCATGAAAGGTCAAAAAGTCTGAATTGTCGTTCAAACTTTGACATGTACTTGGCTATCCAAGATTCATAGACAATTACTCTGTTGCCATGATCCACTGCCTGGATCAGACAACCACCATTGACATCGCATACTCCGTATGTGATGAATCATAATTGAAACTTGCATGTGAGCCCTTAAGTCACATGTATTCCAAAATACAACCACTATGTTGCCAACCCAACTCTTATGAGTTAAGCCTTGACACTTGATCACACAACACAATGAGACTGACACCCAGCACATCACTGACCGTTGTTTGAATGCTTCTATGGTTGTTCATGAATGCTCTTACTTATGATAGATTGTTACAGAGAGCGAAGTGTGTTGATCAAGGATCGTGAAGTTGAAGAATTGTCAATACAGGCAAGTGGAAACTTTGATCATAACCTATGTTTTATGAATTATAGTTCATTTCCAACTAATAGGAATCCCTATAGGATTTTTTATTTATGCTTGGCAAGCCCAGTACTATGGATAGGACCATTACACCCGGACCTTGTCACCCACGAGTAGATGATTAGCTGCTATAACGTGGATTGGGAAACACCATTATTAATTCCACCATACAACCGCATGGTTGACTACTAAACTACCACCACCTAATCTATGAAATGATATGGGTGGACTTGCTTTGATTAGGTCATCTGAGTGTTTTCATTGGTGGGGAATGCCACCCTATCACCAGATATTGTACGAGTTCAAAAGTTGAGTAGCTTCAATGTGTGACCGTGTTGGGGGCATAACCCCGAGGTAGGCTTACACACACTTGCCCTTTTTCAAAACATTGGGGCTGCCTGCGCCCCTCAGTCCGGCTCGCCCCGGCCGCCTCCCATGACGCGGTCCGGCTCGTCCTAGAGCCATCCCGTGGGCCGGCACCTAGGGCGAGGCGGCAGCCGGCGGGTCAGCGCTCGTCCCATCGATCTGCGTGACAAGACCTCACCCTGGCATGGAGGCATGGCCACAGTGGCTCCGATACAGTTGACCGGGGCACGCGTGGCTACAGTGGAGGTTGTCGTATCACTGACTCCGACGGGGCGGCTCGGCCCTGTAGCGGCGTGCTCCACCTACTTCATGACGCCGTTGACACGTGGTTACAGTGATGGCTAGCTGGAGGGGCCCTCCAGCGACGGGACCCAGCAGTCGGTGAGCCCCACAGCCGGCTAGGGAGGCTGGCAGCCGGTGCCCGCACCCATTATCTTTGCATATTGTAAGCCAGAGGTTGGCCTATAAAACCCCCGGGAAGCCCTCAATGTAGAGGGTCTTGGGCTCCTCTTCTTCCTCCCTCCTCTAACACACACACACAAGGGAGAGGTAGACCGGTGGCCTAGCCCCCTCATCCTCCTCCGACAAACAGAACCAGAAGCACCACTGTAGCTCTCTCATCCCCTACAGTTGATCCGGAAGGACTAGGGGTGTTACATCCCGTGGAGGGCCCCGAACCAGGGTACATCGTGTGTCTCGCACCGCTTATCCCCAATCTCGCCTCTAGAACCCACCGATGTCCATCGGCCCCAACCACATTCGATAAGCCACCCCATGGCATCTGCCTTAAGAACACCACGACAGTTGGTGCCCACCGTGGGGCCCTCTACAGCGTCGGCCGAAGTCATATTCCGGACGAGACCCTTCACTTCCTCTGGCGAGCGCATCGCGCACGGGCTAGTCTACATGCCTATTGCGTCTGAATCCGTGAGAGACGGTGCTACACGCGACGCAGGCATCGTCTGCCCAGCAGGCAGCTCCATCGTCCCTTTCGGCGAGCTATGCATCTCCGTTGTGCTCATCCCCGACAAGTACCAACGACATTGACGACCTCTGCGTCCGTGTCGAGCTGCTGACCAGCGAGGCTACCACCAACTCTTCGTGCAACAAGGCTACGACCGTGGCTATGGCCCGTGCCGGCCAATCAAATGCCCTGCACGTTGCCATGCAGAGTCTGCGCACTCCCATCGCGCCTGCTGCCAATCCGTCTACCGCCGCGGCAGAGTTCGAGGAGACACGCAAGAAGCTGCTTTGTGGAGTCCTCCATGCTTGTTGCCGTGTAGCACCAGATGGAGTCCGTGCAGCGCGAGTACAACACCGTCTACGACTTCACCTAGGCTGGTGCCGAGCCCAGCTGGCACGGCGAGGTGCAGCGTCATGGCCGCGAGGCCGCCGATATCCTTGGCGCGAGCCGGCCTACCTTCGACTCGCTGGCGGCAAACATGAAGGCCGCCCAAGCGGCTATGGATGACTTGGAACACTTGGAGGGCTGATACGTCTCCGTCGTATCTACTTTTCCTAATGCTTTTTGCTCTTGTTTTGGACTCTAATTTGCATGATTTGAATCAAACTAACCAGGACTGACGCTGTTTTCAGCAGAACTACCATGGTGTTGTATTTGTGCAGAAATAAAAGTTCTCGGAATTGGATGACACTTTTTGGAGATTTATTTCAGAATAAAAGAAAAATACTGGAACCAAGAGTCACCGGAGGGGGTGCCCGGGCTAGGCAAGATACACCAGGGCACGCCACCCTCTCCAGGCGCGCCCTGGTGGGTTGTGGTCACCTCGTGGCTCCCCTGGCCCTGATTCCAACTATATAAATACCTATTTTCGGAGAAAAAATAGGAGAGGAAGTTTTATCACGTTTCACGAGACGGAGCCACCGCCACCACCTGTTCTTCATCGGGAGGCCAGATCTGGTGTCCGTTCGGGGCTCCGGAGAGGGGAATCTTCGGTCTTCATCATCACCAACCCTCCTTCATCGCCAATTCCATGATGCTCCCCACCGGGAGTGAGTAATTCCTCGTAGGCTCGCTGGTCGGTGAGGAGTTGGATGAGATTCATCATGTAATCGAGGTAGTTTTGTTAGAGCTTGATCCCTAGTATCCACTATGTTCTGAGATTGATGTTGCTATGACTTTGCCATGCTTAATGCTTGTCACTAGGGCCCGAGTGCCATGATTTCAGATCTGAACTGTTTATGTTATCACCATTATATCTATGTTCTTGATCCGATCTTTCTAGTCATATGCACCTGCTATGTGTTATGATCCGTAAACCCCGGGGTGAAAATAATTGGGATACTTTCCGGTGATGACTGTAGTTTGAGGAGTTCATGTATTCACTATGTGTTAATGCTTTGTTCCGGTTCTCTATTAAAAGGAGGCCTTAATATCCCTTAGTTTCCTTATGGACCCCGATGCCACGGGAGGGTAGGACAAAAGATGTCATGCAAGTTCTTTTCCATAAGGACATATGACTATTTACGGAATACATGCCTGCATTGTATTTATGAACTGGAGCTAGTTCTGTGTCGCCCTAGTTTATGACTATTATATGATGAATATCATCCAATGAATTCACCGATCCAATGCCTATGAGTTTTCCACATATTGTTCTTGCTAAGTTACTACTGTTGTTGTCACTGTTACACTTGCTACAAAACATTTACTATCACTGTTACCGTTACTACTACTGTTACCACTGCTATCAAACTATCATATTACTGTGCTACTAATCACTTTGCTGCAGATATTTAATCTCCAGGTGTGGTTGAATTGACAACTCAACTTCTAATACTTGCAAATATTCTTTGGCTCCCCTTGTGTCGAATCTATAAATTTGGGTTGAATACTCTACCCTCGAAAATTGTTGCGATCCCCTATACTTGTGGGTTATCAAGACCTTTTTCTAGCGCCGTTGTCGGGGAGCATAGCTATATTTGTTGAGTCAATTGGGATTTATATCAATTTATCACTATGAAGAATCTGAAGGATACAAGAACCAAGATTTTTTCCTCTAAGACGAGGGGAGGTAAGGAATTGCCATCTAGCTCTGTACTTGATTCACCTTCGGTTATGAGTAAACTTGCAACACCACCACATGCTATTAATCCTGATATGTCGCAAGTTATTGATGATGCTACTTCTGCTATTAATGATGCTTATGATGATGCTAGTACCATGTCTGATGATAATGTGCCACTAGGTGAATTTCTTGATAAACAAATTGCTAGAGCTAAAGAGAATGAAATTACTGAAACTTATGAAATTACTGAAATTGATGAAGTCCTTCAAACTGAGAATTATGAAACACCTATTAGACCTAGCTCTCCTAGATTTGAATTCCCTAAGAGACCTGAGGGTTATGTTATGGATGGAGAAGTAGCTAGAGACATCCTTGCTTTTAAGGATAGAGATGATCTTACAAATTATTATGAAAGTATAAAGGCAAGACTTTGAATGCTAGAATGAAATGTGATCCTAAGCTTCACCTATCTTTGTTACGGATAAGGATTATGAATTCTCTGTCGACCCAGAGTTAATTACTTTGGTTGAATTTGATCCTTTTCATGGCTATGAAAATGAAACTGTAGTCGCACATCTTACTAAGTTGAATGATATAGCCACCCTTTTTGCTCATGATGAGAAGATTCACTACTACTATATTCAAAAATTATTTCCGTTCTCATTAAAGGGTGATGCTAAGATATGGTACAATACTTTTTCTCCTAGTTGTGTGCGTAGTCCCCGGGATATGATTTACTACTTCTCTGAAAAATATTTTCCTGCTCATAAGAAACAAGCTACCTTACAGGAAATATTTAACTTTGTGAAAATTGAAGAAGAGAGTCTCCCACAATCTTGGGGGAGGCTTCTCCAATTGCTTAATGCTTTGCCTGATCACCCTTTTAAGAAAAATGAAATACCTGCTATCTTCTATAATGGACTAACTGATGCTTCTAGGGACTTCCTAGATAGTTGTGCTGGTTGTGTTTTCAGGGAACAAACTGTTGAACAAGCTGAGGAACTATTGAATAATATATTGAAGAATTATGATGATTGGACTCTCCCTGAACCACCACCTAAATCCACTCCGAAGAAGAGGGGTATCTTATTTCTCAGTCTTGAAGATATGCAGGAGGCAAAGAAATGTATGAAGAAAAAAGGTATTAAGCTGAGGATGTTAAGAATTTACCACCTATTGAAGAAATACATGGCCTTGACACACAACCACCTCAACAGGTGGTAGAGGTATATTCTTTATTAAAGTTTTATGAAGGTGATATCCCTTACAATAAACATCCTAGTCAATGCTTATATGAGTTTGACAACTACATTAGGAAACAAGATCACTTCAAAGCAAATGTTCTGAAACAATTGAAATATAATTTTATATGATTGCTCGCTTGAGTGACTTGTTATTTAGAATTAGTAATGATGTTAGAGGTGTAGGAAAACATGCCTCTATGGTTCAAACCCAGTTAGAACAAGTTGCTAAATCTCAAAGAGAACTCAAATACCTGTGTCACAATCTGATCAAGAGAAAACCACCTTTACTTGCCCTTTTGGAACCTATGCTTATAGACGTATGCATTTTGGTTTATGCAATGCATCTGCAACCTTTCAAAGATGTATGACTGCTATATTCTCTGATTTTTGTGAAAAGATTGTGGAGGTTTTCATGGATGATTTTTTTTGTTTACGGGACTTCTTTTGATGATTGCTTAAGCAACCTTGATCGAGTTTTGCAGAGATGTGAACAAACTAATCTCGTCTTGAATTGGGAGAAGTGCCACTTTATGGTTAATGAAGGCATTGTCTTGGGGCATAAAATATCTGAACGAGGTATTGAGGTGGATAAAGCTAAAGTTGATGCATTTGAGAAAATGACATGTCCTAAAGATATTAAAGGTATTTGAAGTTTCCTTGGTTATGCTGGTTTCTACAGGAGGTTCATTAAAGACTTCTCTAAAATTTCTAGGCCTCTAACAACATTTGCAAAAGTACATTCCTTTTGTTTTTGATGATGATTGTGTGGAAGCCTTTGAAACGCTCAAGAAAGCCTTAACCTCTGCACCTATCATTCAACCACCTGATTGGAACTTGCCTTTTGAAATTATGTGTGACTCTAGTAATTATGTTGTTGGTGCTATGCTAGGACAAAGAGTTGATAAAAAATTGAATGTTATCCATTATGCTAGCAAAACTCTAGACAGTGCTCAACGAAATTATGCTACTACTAAAAAAGAATTTTTAGCAGTTGTGTTTGCCTATGATAAATTTAGATCCTATATTGTTGACTCCAAAGTTATTGTTCACACCGATCATGCTTCTATAAAATATCTTATGGAAAAGAAAGATGCTAAACCTAGACTCATTAGGTGGGTTCTCTTGCTTCAAGAATTTGACTTACACATCGTTGATAAGAAGGGAGCTGAGAACCCCATAGCTGATAACTTGTCTAGGTTAGAAAATATTCTTGATGAACCACTACCTATTGATGATAGTTTCCCGTATGAACAGTTAGCTGCAATAAGTGTTTCTCAAAACACCCCTTGGTATGCTGATTATGCTAATTACATTGTCGCTAAATATATACCACCTAGCTTCACATACCAACAAAAGCAAAAAATTCTTCTATGACTTGAGAAATTATTTTTGGGATGACCCACATCTTTATAAAGAAGGAGTAGATGGTATTATTAGACGTTGTGTACCTGAGCATGAACAGGAACAAATCCTACGAAAATGTCATTCCGAAGCTTATGGAGGACATCATGCGGGAGATAGAACTGCTCACAAGGAATTGCAATCTGGTTTTTATTGGCCTACTCTCTTCAAGGATGCCCGTAAGTTTGTCTTGTCTTGTGATGAATGTCAAAGAATTGGTAATATCGGTAAGCTTCAGGAAATGCCTATGAATTATTCACTTGTTGTCGAACCATTTGACGTTTGGGGTTTTGATTATATGGGGCCTTTTCCTTCCTCTAATGGGTACACTCATATTTTGGTTGTTGTTGATTTTGTCACTAAGTGGGTAGAAGCTATTCCAACTAGTAGTGCTGATCACCACACCTCCATTAAAATGCTTAAAGAGGTTATCTTCCCGAGGTTTTGAGTCCCTATATACTTAATGACTGATGGTGGATCACACTTTATTCATGGTGCTTTCCGTAAGATGCTTGCTAAATATGATGTTAACCATAGAATTGCATCACCCTATCATCCTCAATCTAGTGGTCAAGTTGAACTTAGCAATAGAGAAATAAAAGTAATATTACAAAAAACTGTCAATAGGTCTCGAAAGAATTGGTCTAAGAAACTAGATGATGCACTTTGGGCCTATAGAACAGCTTATAAAAATCCTATGGGTATGTCTCCATATAAAATGGTATATGGAAAAGCTTGTCATTTGCCTCTAGAGTTAGAGCATAAAGCATTTTGGGCAATTAAAGAACTCAATTATGACTTCAAACTTGCCGGTGAGAAGAGGCTATTTGACATCAGCTCATTAGATGAATGGATAACCCAAGCCTATGACAATGCCAAACTACTCAAAGAAAAAGTAAAAAGATGGCATGAGAAAAGAATCCAAAAGCGGGAATTCAAAATAGGAGACTATGTTCTTTTGTTCAGCTCTCGTTTAAGATTTTTTGCAGGTAAGCTTCTTTCCAAATGGGAAGGACCTTATATTATCGAAGAGGTTTATCGTTCTGGAGCTATCAAGATTAATAACGCCGAAGGTACTAATCCGAAGGTGGTCAATGGACAAAGAATTAAGCACTATATCTCATGTACGCCTATTAACGTTGAAAGCAATATTATCCAAACCATGACACCGGAGGAACACATACAAGAAACCTTCGGGAACACTCTAGAATTCTGAAAGATAGGAGGTACGTGATACGTTAAGTAAACGGACTCCGAAAAATCCACAAAAATATTTTTGTCAGTTTTGGAATATTAGAAAATTTTGGAAATAAAGAAATAAACCGGAAGGTGATCGAGGTGAGCATGATACACCAGGGTGCGCCAGTCACCCCTGGGCGCGCCCTGGTGGGTTGTACCCACCTCAGACACCCTCCCGACTCCGTTTTCCTTCCATATGCTTGTTTTCCAAGAATAAAAATTCTCTATATATACCCCCCGACTATTTTGACGACCGCATCGCAGAAAAATCCTCTGTTCTTGTTTCGTGTTATTTTCCTGTCGGATCTGTCAAGCCAGGCATCATGTCTTCTGATACGTCTCGAACGTATCTACTTTTCCTCACTCTTTTTCCCTTGTTTTGGACTCTAATTTGCATGATTTGAATGGAACTAACCCGGACTAACGATGTTTTCAGCAGAACTACCATGGTGTTGTTTTTGTGCAGAAATAAAAGTTCTCGAAATGGAACGAAACTTTTTGGAAATTATTTCAGAATATATAAGAATTATTGGAGCCAAAATCCACCGAAGAGGGGGCAGGGTGACCAGCACCCACCAGGGTGCGTCAGGCCCCCTGGGCGCACCCTGGTGGGTTGTGCCCACCTCGTGTCCCCACTGACCCTAATTCCGCCACTATAAATTCCTATTTTCAGAGAAAAAGATCAGAGAGAAAGTTTCATCGCGTTTTACGATACGGAGCCGCCGCCACCTCCTGTTCTTCATCGGGAGGCTAGATCTGGAACCCGTTTGGGGCTCCGGAGAGGGGAATCTTCGGTCTTTGTCATCATCAACCCTTCTCCATCGCCAATTCCATGATGCTCCCCACCGAGAGTGAGTAATTCCTTCGTAGGCTTGCTGGTCGGTGAGGAGTTGGATGAGATTCATCATGTAATCGAGTTAGTTTTGTTACGGCTTGATCCCTAGTATCCATTATGTTCTGAGATTGATGTTGCTATGACTTAGCCATGCCTAATGCTTGTCACTAGGGCCCGAGTGCCATGATTTCAGATCTGAACCGTTTATGTTATCATCTCTATATCCATGTTCTTGATCCGATCTTGCCTAGTCATATGCACCTATTACGTGTTATGATCCATCAACCCCATACTGACAATATTTGGGATATTTCGCGGTGATGACCGTAGTTTGAGGAGTTCATGTATTCACCATGTGTTAATGCTTTGTTCCGGTTCTCTATTAAAAGGAGGCCTTAATATCCCTTAGTTTCCTTATGGACCCCGCTGCCACGGGAGGGTAGGACAAAATATCTCATGCAAGTTCTTTTCCATAAGCACGTATGACTATTTACGGAATACATGCCTACATTACATTGATGAACTGGAGCTAGTTCTGTATCGCCCTAGGTTATGACTGTTACATGATGAATATCATCCAACGAGTTACCGAACCAGTGCCTACGAGCTTTCCACTTATTGTTCTTGCTAAGTTACTATTGCTGCTGCTACTGTTCCAGCTGCTACAAAACCATTGCTACTACTGTCACTTTTGCTACTGCTATAAAACTATCATATTACTGTGCTACTGATCACTTTGCTGCAGATACTTAATCTCCAGGTGTGGTTGAATTGACAACTCAACTGCTAATACTCTCAAGTATTCTTTGGCTCCCCTTGTGTCGAATCTATAAATTTGGGTTGAATACTCTACCCTCGAAAACTGTTGCGATCCCCTATACTTGTGGGTTATCATCTTCTCCCTCTTCTAATAACGTGGAAGAAGATGCCTGGCTAATGAAGATGGAGCTGAAGAGGGAGGAGCCAAAAGAAGCCAACAATGAAGACAAGGGCAAAGAGGTTATGGTGGATCAGCCCCTTGAAGGAGAGCAATCCACGCCAACAAAGGAGGAAGGAGAAGAAGATATCCTTCAACCTTATTATAGTCATCTCACCCCCATTGAAATTGAAGCTTTTAGAGCTTTCGAAGCGGTCCCTGTTCAGAATAAATTTCTCATCCGTGAAAATATTTTGCTAGAGGGGCACATCAATACCCTTCGGAGAGTCATCCGCAAATTGGAGTACCTTTTAAGTCTGAAGTGTGACACCTCACCACCACCTTGTTCATCACCGCCACCAAAGGAGACTTGAGCACACGGGTATGGGCACTCCCCTTGGCTTGAGCCAAGCTTGGGGGAGGTGCCCCGGTATCGTATCACCATCACTTTTATTCACCTTCACCTATTTTAGTTCGATCTTTAGTTTTCCTTTGCTTTAGTTGAATAAAAGTTTAGCATGATCTATTTTCGTGTGTTAGTTTCGTGGCTTATCTATCTATGTAATCGAGTGAGAGTTATATAATAAAGTTTAGTTTGAGTTTTTGTCTCTCTACTTTCTTGTTGCAATCAAAATAAAGGAAAAGGAAATAAATGAAAAGAATCATATGCTAATCTTATGGCGAGTAATGACATCACATAAGGAAAAGTATAAGTAGTAAAATTTATTGGAGATTTACAAACATAGCATTGGTCAATGATGCAATTCATGAAAAAATTAATAAGGGAAGAGAAGATTCACATGCAAATACACTATCTTGGACATCTTTTATGATTGTGAGCCCCCATTAAATATTATATGTCAAAATTGTTGACGTTGGACAAGGAAGACAACGTAATGATTTATGCTTGTTCATATCCACATAGAAGTTATATTGTCATAGATCCTTAAACATGTGGTGCTTGCTCAATACCTTTGCTAGCAAAAAAAATCCGCACTAAGTAGAGATACTACTTGTGCATCCAAAAAAAACAAAGATAAATTCATTCTTTGAGAGTCCACCATACCTACCTACAGATCAAGTAATATCCTTCAAGTAAGTTGTCATCGGTGCAATAAGGCAATAAAAATTACTTCTAAAAGTGTTTTGATCCATTAGTGTAAGAGAAAATTGAGCGCTATACGAACTTATCATGGCAAAGTAATAAAAGCGACGGACTGCATAATAAAGGTTGCTATCATAGGGGTCAATATAGCGTGACGTTCTTTTACATTAAGGGATTAGGCATACAAACCAAAAATCGAAGGGATTATCTTTCACTTTTATGCAAGAGTCAAAGTATTCCTCTCTATTCCTTTTTACTTTTTCCTTTTGAAAGCATCATGTGGTGAGGAAAGATCTAGGCACATATATCCAGTTGGATATGAGTGGGCATGAGTTATTATTGTTGACATCACCCTTGAGGTGAATACGTTGGGAGGCAAAACTATAAGCCCCTATCTTCCTATGTGTCCAGTTGAAACTGTTCACTCATGGGTATGCTGTGAGTGTTAGCAATCATAGAATACTAAATGATGGTTGAGTATGTGGACTTGCCAAAAGGCTCCGACATGAGACCCTTCCTGAAAATATGATGAATTGTAGTTGCAAAGTTGACTGAGAACATAGTTTGTTGGTTCCCAATAAGGTTTATGCTTTATACTTCTATATTGTGATGAATTGTTACTTGTGCATGAGAAGTTATATGATGAAAGTATATGAATAGGTTTTATGATAGAGTTTGTTGTTGTTATGATAATAAGCATGATGCTTCTATGTCCGTATTTTGTTTTTATCGACACCTCTCTCTCAAACCATGTGGACGTGCTTTTCAATTTCGGCTTTTCGCTTGAGGACAAGCGAGGTCTAAGCTTGGGGGAGTTGATACTTGCATTTTGTACCATGATTTCCTACTGTTATTTATTACGTTTTTTTGAATAATAATGCTTTAGGGAGTGATTCTAATGCCTTTTCTCTCATAATATGCAAGTTTTACACAAAGAGGGAGAATACCGGCAGCTGGAATTCTGGACCGGAGAAAAGCACATCAGAGATACCTATTCTGCACAACTCCAATGAAGCTGAAACTTTACGGCGATTATTTTTGGAATTAATAAAAAATACTGGAGCAAAGAACTACCGGAGGGGGCCACCCTGGTGGGCACAAGACACTAGGGCGCGCCAGGCCCCCTGGGCGCGCCCTGGTGGGTTGTGCCCTCCTCGGCCCACCTCCGGTGCCCATCTTCTGGTATATAATCATTTTTTACCTAGAAAAAATAATAGGAGGACTTTCGGGACGAAGCGCCGCCGCCTCGAGGCGGAACTTGGGCAAGAGCACTTTTGCCCTCCGGCGGAGCGATTCCGCCGGGGGAACTTCCCTCCCGGAGGGGGAAATCGAAGCCATCGTCATCACCAACACCCCTCTCATCTTTGGGAGGCCAATCTTCATCAACATCTTCAACAGCACCATCTCCTCTCAAACCCTAGTTCATCTCTTGTGTTCAATCTTTGTACCGGAACCTCAGATTGGTACATGTGGGTGACTAGTAGTGTTGATTACCTTGCGTAGTTGATTACTATATGATTTATTTGGTGGAAGATTATATGTTCAGATCCATTATGCTATTCGATACCCCTCTGATCTTGAGCATGATTATTATTTGTGAGTAGTTACCTTTGTTCTTGAGGTCACGGGAGAAGTCATGTTGCAAGTAATCATGTGAATTTGATATGTGTTCGATATTTTGATGGTATGTATGTTGTGATTCCCTTAGTGGTGTCATGTGAACGTAGACTACATGACACTTCACCATTCATGGGCCTAAGGGAATGCATTGTGGAGTAGTTATTAGATGATGGGTTGCTAGAGTGACAGAAGCTTAAACCCTAGTTTATGCGCTACTTCGTAAGGGGCTGATTTGGATCCAAACGTTTAATGCTATGGTTAGATTTTATCTGAATACTTTTCTCATAGTTGCGGATGCTTGCGAGGGGGTTAATCATAAGTGGGAGGTTGTTCAAGTAAGAACAGCACCCAAGCACCGGTCCACCCACATATCAAATTATCAAAGTAGCGAACACGAATCAAACCAACATGATAAAAGTGACTAGATGAAATTCCCGTGTACCCTCAAGAACACTTTTGCCTACTACTAGAGATTGTCCTGGCCTGTCCTTTGCCACAAAAGGATTGGGCTACCTTGCTGCACCTTATTTAAAATTACCGTTACTTTCTCGTTACCAATTATCTTGCTATCAAACTATCCGTTACCTACAATTTCAGTGCTTGAAGAAATTACCTTGCTGAAAACCGCTTGTCATTTCCTTCTGCTCCTCATTGGGTTCGACACTCTTACTTATCGAAAGGACTATGATTGATCCCCTATACTTGTGGGTCATCACAAAGTGACACACAAATGATTGTGTAAGAGATTCTTTCCGAGCATCCACACGTAATTCATGTTGGGATATTTTATTTATAAGAACTAATTAACATGGTAAATACAAAAGGACGACTTAGATATAACAAACGAGCCATGTAATCCACCAGAAGATCAATAATATGAGTACAATGATGTTTGCGTACCATGGGAAAAATCGAGGCGAAAGGATGAGGTTGACATAGATTGGAGAGTCCAAAATGCCAACTCTACATTTGGAAACTATGATCCTTCGTGTGAGATATGCCTTGGTTTTCAAAGGGCCGTACATCACAACTTCCGCCAGACATTACCATTTTTTTCCCACGGGGTATTCTCATCATGCCACGGTGACACGCCCATTTTCGTGATTTTCAGAATACATCTGGATTTCCTCCAATTCAATTACTAACAAGCCCAATTTTGGTGGAAAAAATGTCTTAAAACTAGCAAACAAGTCATGATATGCGGCCAAAAATCAATACAGAGGTTAATAGGTGATCGTTTGCCGATGAAAATAATTCGAGGCGAAATGATGAAGCCACAAATTCATTTGAAATGAAAATATGATTGTTGTGCATAAACAAATAGCACACGGTTGGTTCACTAAAACCGTGTGCTTTCTAAACCGTGGACGATGACACCTAATGCGCGCAAAGTGAGTGGTGCGTTCTGATTGGCCAAAACCCAAACCACATGGATCGCACGTCTGCACCGTAGGATTCACCCGGATCGAACGACTGTCCTTATACCTCTCGTCAACACACGTTGTTGAAGCTTGGATTTGATTTATATGCACTAAATGCCTCGTAAATGGTAAAAAATGCTGAAAAAATATCAACCGAACCCATAAATGCGCCAGAAAATCAAACCTGGCGTGTAATGATGATTGAGTACCGTGGGATAAAAGTTGGAGGAGAGGCGATGAAGGCACGTCTACATTTCAAAGTTGTGAGGTTTTCATTTCGAACAAATAAATGCTGCTTGTGCACACGGGTTACTATATGAAACCGTTTGCATAGGCCTTTCCGCGGGGCGCACGGCGATCTTTTTTCACCCTTTTCACCGAAGCCGCCAACATCCCCCCCCACACACACACACAACAAACCCGCGCCCTCCCCTGTTTCCCTCAACTGTGCGCGGATTCTGCCCAAACTCCATCGACAGCTAGCTCCCTCCCCCTCCCGGCCCCTAGATCCACCAGAACCCTTTCCGGCGCCGTCGTGCTCAACCCAACCGTGTACCCGCTTCCCAGCGTCAACCCTATCCTTCACTGCCGCTCCAAACACGTGGCTACCCACGCCTCGCCGTCTTCATTTGCTCGCCAGCCGCCCTCGAGCATATCAATCATGTACCCTCGCCTCTCCTTTTGGATTTGCGCCCTCCATCGCGGTGAGGTCCATTATCTCGCGATCCTTTTTCTATTTCGTTCGGTTTGTCCCCAAAATGATTATAAAATAATGAAGAGCGTATTTATGTTCATCATCTACCCTTTAACATATAAGTTGTATTTATTCCAATTAGTTATTGTCGAGTTACATATCATGTGCGCACGAGTCACACAAAATGAACAGATTAGCCGTACATTTCCAAATTATCACATGCCATGTTTAGACAGCTTGCTGCCAAGCTGTTACATTTTATTAATGATTATCCCCCTTTTCCGAATTTCGCATGTGTCCTCTATAGATGTCTATTAGCAGCGAGGACAGTCCTACTTCTGCCGAGGTATCTTCATCTGAGTCCGAAGCCAACATGTCTGCAACAGATGTTCGTGTATCAAGAAATGATGAACGGGATAAAGCTGCCACAATCACCCATCCGGTCAAGAGCCGGAAGAGTGCTCCAAGAAAGCCCACACACCAGCCTAAAGGTGTATACGAAGTAACTGACATCGATTTGAAGTCTTGGGCTCCAACTAAACCAGATAAAGCACGCACGAGGTTCAGGAGTGTGTGTGGATTTGTTGGCAGGGCAAGGCTAAACATTAATCTACCGGGGTTTCGGAAGGCTAGTGCAGAAACACGACAGAGGATAGTCCGGGAGATCATGGAGCACTTCAACGTTCCTGAGGAGTGGAGAGAGCAGGTGCAACACGCTGCACTGAAGAAGGCCAGGGATGCTTGGAGAAACTGTAAGCATGTGTTGTACAAGAAGTTCTTGAGTCAAGGTAAGGACCCAATCCCCTCATAGCCCCAAATTACAAAGGAAGACTAGACAAAATTCAAAAGGGTCAGGGCCAGTGAAGAGTTTATTAAGAAGAGTGCCATGCAATCAGAACTTCAGACGAAGAACACACACCCCCATCGTATGGGTGTGGCAGGATACTACGGCATGAAACCGATATGGGAGCAGGAGGACAAAGAAGCAGTAGTTGCGGGTGGCAGCCCGGCCTTTAGTGAAATTGGGGGCACTCGCGCTAGGGACTACTTGCGGGCACGTGCTGTAGGAGATATGCCCTAGAGGCAATAATAAATGCTATTGATTATCTCCATGTTCATAATTAGGTTTATGTTCCATCCTATAACTGCTATGGTTCTCGAGTCTGCAATAACCACGAGGCTTGGAGGAAGACTCATATGCACGTGTGGAATAATAAACGGTAAAATGTATTCCTAGTCTGGCCTCTAAGACTGGCTCAAGTATTGCATGATGATCCTGTTTTCCTGATCATGGGCATGGCTATGCCGGCAATTTTGAGGGCACAATGTTAGAAGAACATTTGTGTTGAATCGACCCGAATTGATGTTATGCTATGAGATTCATTCGTCATAAGTTAATGGTTAATAACACAGAGATGGTTAACGTTTGCATAATTCCTTAGACCATGAGAGTATTGAGTTTCTTCATGCTTGCTTCATGAACTTTGGGGTTTGTTAAACGTCATCCGTAAATGGGTGGCTATTACGGCGGCTTACGGGTTCATGGAAAAGTATGTCAAGTAACTTGATAGCTCAAGATTGGGATTTGCTCCTCCGACGATGGAGAGATATCTCTGGCCCCTCTCGGTGTTACGGTATCCATCATCGTCTGGCCAGACACTTTGTGATTTGATCACGGGGATGCCGGAACACGGGAACGAGAAAAGAGAACAATACCGGTAACGAGGTAACTGGCATAGTGGACAAGTTGTTGATCCGCGGGGATGCCAACATGTCTCACCTCGGGTATTTGTAACATATCGCGAAGCAACAGGAATAGCACACGGCAACTGGAGGTTCACTCGAATATTCATTCGTGTGGGTATAGGGGTCAATATGGGTGTCCACGGCTCCGATGTTGATCATTGATCGGAAGGGGTTCCGGGTCATGTCTATACTTCACCGAACCTATAGGGTCACACGCTTAAGGGTCATCTATCTGCTGAATACTAGACGGGGAGTCTGAGAGAAAATCACCAAAAAAGATTCGGACGAAACGGAAACGTTCCGGAGAGGATATCGGAATAGTTCCGGTGAAATTGAAAAGTTGTTTCAGGGTATTCCATAAAGTCAAATTGGTTTTGGCACATGCCTGGAAATTATTGGAAGGTACCAGAATTGTTCCGGTAACTTCTGAGATTTTTCAGAGACAAAAACCGGAAATGTTCCGGACTGCCGGAACCGCTTTAGTTGCTTTTCACAGATGAAAATCACTAAACCGAAAAGTTGTTTCGGAGTACACCATAAAGTCAAAATGGTTTCGGCACATGCCTGATAATTCTTGGAGGGTGCCAGAATCCTTCTGGAAACTTTCTGGAATTTTCCGGGATGAAAACCGGAAATGTTCCGGAGCTGCCGGAACCGCTTCAGATGCTTTTCGCAGATGAAAATCACTAAACCGGAATTGTTTCGGATCGCATTGAAAATTATTTTAGTGGGTACTGGAAATGTTCTAAGCCCACATGAATATTTTCAGTTCGAACGGACGCTGAAATATGTCGTCGTGAATAGTGAAAGTGCTTTTTGGATTACTTTTTGGAAAGCCACCTTTTTGGGCTTTTGCTCCAAAATATCTTGGAGATGACATGGATGGATGTGGCTGAAATTTTAGCCCCTCCACCCCTCCTTCTCCTATAAATAGAGGTGGAGGGGGCAGCCCAAATCTCATCCTTGCTCTCATACACATGCCATAGACTTGTCTGGCTTCTCTCTCCCTCCCAGCGAAATAGTTTCGTAGAGCCGAAAGGCTGTCTGGGTTCCGGCAGGAACTAGTTCTGGACGGCGAAGCCCTGCCGGATAGTTGAGACCGTATGTGTGCAACTCTATAGAGAGATCGTAGTTTCGGTCTTAGTTTGAGAGTGCCTCCCGAAGGGCTGTCCGAGTGACTGTCCGAGTTTCGATGGTCCTCCCGAAGGGCTGTCCGAGTGATTGTCCGAGTTTCGATGGTCCTCCCGAAGGGCTGTCCGAGTGACTGTCCGAGTTTCGATGGTCCTCCCGAAGGGCTGTCCGAGTGACTGTCCGAGTTTCGATGGTCCTCCCGAAGGGCTGTCCGTGACACCGTCCGAGGGACTGTCCGACCGCCTCCCGGAGGGCTGTCCGGGGGCGGATGAGGGTATACATCCTTGCGGTTGGGAGGTTGTAAATCCTAGCTGCGGGGATCTGCACTGCCGATCATCATCGACTCTTCTTCCGCTGCGCTACGAGTCGGTAACGAAACAGATCAAACCTTGTATGCAGTCTCCATAGTGATCCTGGGCTGGTACGTAGGTCGGAAAATTTTTGTTTTCAGCTGCGTTACCCTACAGTGGCATCAAGAGCCGTGCTATGCGTAGATGCAGGTTGCGATCTAGAATACATAGAGATGTATGGGTGTTGCACAATATAATTAGGTAGTAGATGAGATCTATTACTAAAAATTATTTGTGCGGGTAGCAGATGAAATCTGTTACCCGATGTTCTTGTTGCTTCCCTGGAATTTGCGTAGTCCTGATCTTGACGGCATGGTGGAATCTCACAAAGTTCTGGCAATCCGCGATCCTTTCATGCTACTCCTGAGTATGCTGATTGACAGATCAACGAAGTGCTAACAGTTCTTTGGCTTCCACCATAGTTCAGAAAGATGGATGTTTCGCAGACGAAAGGGCAATGCAGATATGATCTGCACGGGGGTCACGCGTATGACGAAGTTCAGTATGGGGCTCGAGATTTTATTATCTCGTGTTTCATACACCCCGCAATGTTAATCTAGCGACTTGGATTATCATGCTTGATGATGGACGTTGGTAGCTTCGGTTTGTTTCGAAACCTTAGAAGCCACGTAAAATAAAATTTTGCATGAACCGATTAGAGGCGTCTAACTTGGTTTTGCAGGATGGTTTGCATGTGCATATGATGTGGTATAGCAGTGTTCATAATAATTTGATTATGTATGAGATGACTATATGATATAAATTGATTAACATGACCTGCGTGTCATGATTCGGCATGATGGCTGGAGCCATATGATTGCACTTTAATGACCTGCGTGTCAACCTTATGTAATGCACTTATTTTATTAGCTATAGAGATAGCAATATTATCTGGTGCATCGACAAGGTGGTGGCAATCTTCGCGAAGGTGAACACCGACGCGAATGCCGAAGACGTAGAAATGAAAGACTTCTCCGTCAGAAAGGGCTATACCATATCATGCTATTATGAATTGCCTGAGACGTTTATCCCTTATGATGCACCCTTCTTGATTGCGCGGTAGTCGCTTTTATTAGGGTGATCTCTCACAAAAATATCAAGTAGTTAGTGTTCTCCCAAGTGTAGCACCGTCACGGCACCTAACTTTTCGGGGTACGACATGTACACATGAGTACGAACGATTAGGGATGTGTGAGGCGGGTGAGGTCAGACCTCGCAGCGAGATCGCTTGGTTGTCTTGACGTTCAGGCAGGACAGTCCTGAGCTCGGAACACACACATCGAAAGATGAACAAGAGTCACATAGAGATGTGATTGGCAAGTTGGCCTACCGATTGAAATTCACGTCATCAGTGATGAACCCGTCAATGGCGTCGAATTGAAATGCGGATCTTGTGTCACTCACAATCAATTATGAGAGATATTGATTTGAGTAGGAGCGCACTGTTGAATTAACTTCTTTGAATTCTCAGTGCAATTAATTTTGAACACTGTCTAAGTGTGATTTGCAAAATAGTTGTAGAATAATGGCTCGCGTTTCCACCTTCCCTATTAAAATTGAATAGCTGTTAAATATCTGGTTAAAACTTTACGGTTGGTAACGTAATGTGAGGATTGTCCTCAAGAGTGCCGAGAAGGACTTTGTCCTATCGCATGCTTTCGGTATTCTCCCGCTAATGCTATGGATCATGTGACTCTCGTCCTTCGATCCAAAAGCTAGAATTCCTTTTCAGTCAAAGTGCAATATGTTTGCTTCCATGAGACCCGAACTTCGAAAGTTTGGATAGTTATCTGATATTCATGGAATCTGAAAATCATTTTCAGAGACAGACAAAGGCTAAAAGATATGAGATATCCAAAGCAATGTTTGTTTGCGAACTGTTAGTAAAGGAGTTTACTATGCATTAGACTGATAAGAGAGGGATCCAGGAGAACGCCTGTCATATGATGAAAGGTGAATAAAACAACAACTTAAAGAGAAAGGAAGTGTCCGAAGGGTGTTAGTAAGACTTTCACGCCTAGGAAGTCCGAGGCTAACGCCACTCTCAAGTTGGATGCTTCTTCTGAGAGTAGGAGAAATACTAAAAGTTAAACTGTTAGAAGTATAAAGGCAAAAGGAAAGAAGACTGGAATATCCAGCTCATGTATGAATGTCATACAAGTTTTTGATGTATAGAAGGCTGGTCAAAGATATAGTTCTTGGGAATTATGGTTAAACATGTTAATCACTAATTCTTGGGTATTGTGAGTTGATCACAAAGATACCCGCTCGATTGCATTCTGTTGCAACTCGATGTAAGAACTACTATGGCCTGAAAGACTAGCCAGGAATGAGGTTTAGATACATGCAGGGAACATAGTAAATGTTACTATGCCTTCCATCGGTGTATTCCCTATGTATTTACTTTCATAATTCATTTTAGAGTTTCACACTCTAGCCCTTTTGCATAAGGTATCTTGCAAGAAGGTTGTTCATAAGAGAACTTTTGATGTTCGGTGTTGTGAATAACATAAGGGCCATACTTTCATTATGAATGAGACGTATGTTATGAATATTGATAATAATACATTACCTCTGGGTTTACTTTCATAATTCATTTTAGAGTTTCATATACTCTAGCCCTTTGCATAAGGTATCTTGCAAGAAGGTTATTCATAAGAGAACTTTTGATGTTCAGTGTTATGAATAACATGAAGGGCCATGCTTCCATCCAGGATGGGATGTATGTTGTGAATATTGATGGTAATATGATACATCCATAACACTGACGCTAAATGTCGCAAGCCTAAAAGAATACCACATATGTGTGGCACTGCATTTGGTCACATTGGAAAACCCCGCATGGAAAATTCCATTATGATGGATTTTGATGTCGTTTGATTTTGAATCATCTGACACTTGCAACTTTCCTCTGAAAAGTGAAGTGACTGAAATACCGTTCACAGGCCAAAAGGAACGAGCAAAGAACATATTGGTGATCATACATTATGATGTGTGTAGTCCAATAAATGTTGTTGCAAGTAGTGGATTTATCTATCTTCAGAAATGACTCAAGTAGATATATGGATATTTACTTGATGAGACGTAAGTCTGGATCTTTTGAATTCATTCATAAGGTTTTCAAAAATGAAGTAGAAGTTATTGTAATAAGAAAATTATGTTTCTACAATTCGATTGCAGAAAGGAATATTTGAGTTACAAGTTTAGCGAATGTCTGATGAGTTATGAAAGGGGTTTCATAACTTGCACCTCCCGGAACACCACTGCAAGTGGAAAGTCCGTGAAGATGTAATCGAACCATTTATGACATGGAAAGATCAAAGATGACATAAATAAATTTGCCATTACCCCTTTTAAAGAGTGATGCTTCAGAGACTGCGGCTTTTACACTGAAAAGAGATCCATCAGGTCTGTTGAAATGACGCCATGGTATGGTACGCCCAACCATGTGATATCTTTTCTTAACATTTGGAATATGGGGCTTGCGTAAAAGATTACAAACCTATTCCAAATCAGACAAGTGCTACTTTGTAGGTTATCCCAAGTCATTGGGTATTCCCCCACCACTATACCGAGGCAAAGGATTTTTTCACAAAACGGTATGCTTTTAAAGAGAATAGTTCTTACAAAAGGCGAGTGGGAGGACAGTGCAACTCGACGAGATAACCAGTATCTTCGTCATCAGATCAAAGGAAAGAAACCTTGGAAGTGATTCCGGAGTTTCCTACTGCGACTGATACGGAAGTCTCTACAATAAAATGCATGGACTTCGGTCGAACTTGCAGCTGAACCACGTAGGCAAAGCTCGTGCAAACCTATCAGGTTCCCAAACGAGATATTGTTGTTAGACAACAGTATACCTACGATACACAAGGAAGCGTTGATGGGCCCTGACTCCGGAATTGGCTAAATGCCAATACAATCCGAGATAGTTTCCATATATGTGATTCAAGATTAAAACCTTGATACACCTTTCGGAAGACTTAGAGTCTAACGAATATTTATGAAACTATAAACTGATGTGGATAAAATGTTTTATCCATAAAGCTCGACTTGTTGCAATAACAAGTTCAAGGAGTTGACTATGATGAGGTTGTTTCACCGTAGCGATGCTTAAAGTCGGTTCTGGTTGAACTAGCAATTAATACATATTTCAATCATGAGATATGAAACATGGATGACAAAAGGATTTCCATCTGATGGAAATGAAACCTAGGACTTGTATGTGATACAGTCCAAAATAATTTGTCAATCCAGAGGATGCTGGTAAGTATGCAAACTTCAGAGTTCCAGCGATGGATAGAAGAGAGCAAAGTGGAGTTGGAATCTTCGTTTTTGATGGAATGGTCAAAGGGGTTTGACTTCATCAAATGGGTATCGAAGATGCTTGTGATTCGAAAGTAAGTGGGAGCATAATAATATTTCTAAAAACCGTGTGTACATGACACATTGTTAATTAGAAATAAATTTCTTGACACGAATTAGGACTTCATTTGAAAATAGTTTTTCGATGAAGTGCTTAGGCTAAATAAGCCTCAATATTAGGCATGATGATCTATGGAGATAGATTTACCTAATGGGGCTAAGCTATGAATACATATTGACAAGATGCTAAAACCTTTTAGCATTTAAAACGCCAAGGAGTGATTCTTGCCGAAGTCACATGGAAAGAGTTTTTGCAAGACTTGGTGTCCCAAAACACTCATGAGCAAAATACATGATGGTGATTCCACACACTCTTGTGTTTGGATTAATCATGTATTCCATGGTATGTAAAAACAACCAGATATGTCCAATACTCCAAAGTCGTTGGGAGTATAGATACCATTGTGATCAAAGTACTGATCATGGGACAACAGTGAAAGATGTCATTAAGTACTAGAGCGGTACTGATGACATGTTTTCTCGCAAGCGGAGATCATGAAGAGTTCGTTGTAAAAGGTTACATCGATACAGTCTTCATCAATGCTCCATGCGATTTTCGATTTAAATTGAGGGTTTTGTGATACACAACATGGTGGCACGGTAGTTGGAAATTGTTCCAAACAAAATACTGTGGCGAATTCTATAACAAAGGCTAAGTATGTTGACGCTTTAGAAGCGACAAAGAAGATGTTGAATCATATAGTTCATTCATGAACTTAGTATGCTTCCAAGATGGCTTTGGTCGAGGGGACACTATTGCAGATAGTTGCTCCATAGCTCAGTCTGAGGAATCAAGGTTTGACCTGTGATTCACATATATACAAAACCAAATCCACACAAAATATGAATTTTGTGAAAGCGTGAAAACGCGAGGATATGCAAAGTTACACACGGAGTTGAAGTTGTTAGATCCGTTGGACATCAGGCTATACCACAAGCGAAGCATATTTTACACCAGTATGCCATAGGTGTAAAGTGCATTAGCATTGACTAGATTATTGACTCTAGTGCAAGTGGGAGATTGTAGGAGATATGCCCTAGAGGCAATAATAAATGCTATTGATTATCTCCATGTTCATAATTAGGTTTATGTTCCATGCTATAACTGCTATGGTTCTCGAGTCTGCAATAACCACGAGGCTTGGAGGAAGACTCATATGCACGTGTGGAATAATAAACGGTAAAATGTATTCCTAGTCTGGCCTCTAAGACTGGATCAAGTATTGCATGATGATCCTGTTTTCCTGATCATGGGCATGGCTATGCCGGCAATTTTGAGGGCACAATGTTAGAAGAACATTTGTGTTGAATCGACCCGAATTGATGTTATGCTATGAGATTCATTCGTCATAAGTTAATGGTTAATAACACAGAGATGGTTAACGTTTCCATAATTCCTTAGACCATGAGAGTATCGAGTTTCTTCATGCTTGCTTCATGAACTTTGGGGTTTGTTAAACGTCATCCGTAAATGGGTGGCTATTACGGCGGCTTACGGGTTCATGGAAAAGTATGTCAAGTAACTTGATAGCTCAAGATTGGGATTTGCTCCTCCGACGATGGAGAGATATCTCTGGCCCCTCTCGGTGTTACGGTATCCATCATCGTCTGGCCAGACACTTTGTGATTTGATCACGGGGATGCCGGAACACGGGAACGAGAAAAGAGAACAATACCGGTAACGAGGTAACTGGCATAGTGTACAAGTTGTTGATCCGCGGGGATGCCAACATGTCTCACCTCGGGTATTTGTAACATATCGCGAAGCAACAGGAATAGCACACGGCAATTGGAGGTTCACTCGAATATTCATTCGTGTGGGTATAGGGGTCAATATGGGTGTCCACGGCTCCGATGTTGATCATTGATCGGAAGGGGTTCCGGGTCATGTCCATACTTCACCGAACCTATAGGGTCACACGCTTAAGGGTCATCTATCTGCTGAATACTAGACGGGGAGTCTGAGAGAAAATCACCGAAAAAGTTTCGGACGAAACGGAAACGTTCCGGAGAGGATATCGGAATAGTTCCGGTGAAATTGAAAAGTTGTTTCAGGGTATTCCATAAAGTCAAATTGGTTTCGGCACATGCCTGGAAATTATTGGAAGGTACCAGAATTGTTCCGGTAACTTCTGAGATTTTTCAGAGATAAAAACCGGAAATGTTCCGGACTGCCGGAACCGCTTTAGTTGCTTTTCACAGATGAAAATCACTAAACCGAAAAGTTGTTTCGGAGTACACCATAAAGTCAAAATGGTTTCGGCCCATGCCTGATAATTCTTGGAGGGTGCCAGAATCCTTCTGGAAACTTTCTGGAATTTTCCGGGATGAAAACCGGAAATGTTCCGGAGCTGCCGGAACCGCTTCAGATGCTTTTCGCAGATGAAAATCACTAAACCGGAATTGTTTCGGATCGCGTTGAAAATTATTTTAGTGGGTACTAGAAATGTTCTAAGCCCACATGAATATTTTCAGTTCGAATGGACGCTGAAATATGTCGTCGTGAATAGTGAAAGTGCTTTTTGGATTACTTTTTGGAAAGCCACCTTTTTGGGCTTTTGCTCCAAAATATCTTGGAGATGACATGGATGGATGTGGTTGAAATTTCAGCCCCTCCACCCCTCCTTCTCCTATAAATAGAGGTGGAGGGGGCAGCCCAAATCTCATCCTTGCTCTCATACACATGCCATAGACTTGTCTGGCTTCTCTCTCCCTCCCAGCGAAATAGTTTCGTAGAGCCAAAAGGCTGTCTGGGTTCCGGCAGGAACTAGTTCTGGACGGCGAAGCCCTGTCGGATAGTTGAGACCGTATGTGTGCAACTCTGTAGAGAGATCGTAGTTTCGGTCTTAGTTTGAGAGTGCCTCCCGAAGGGCTGTCCGAGTGACTGTCCGAGTTTCGATGGTCCTCCCGAAGGGCTGTCCGAGTGACTGTCCGAGTTTCGATGGTCCTCCCGAAGGGCTGTCCGAGTGACTGTCCGAGTTTCGATGGTCCTCCCGAAGGGCTGTCCGTGACACCGTCCGAGGGACTGTCCGACCGCCTCCCGGAGGGCTGTCCGGGGGCGGATGAGGGTATACATCCCCGCGGTTGGGAGGTTGTAAATCCTAGCTGCGGGGATCTGCACCGCCGATCGTCATCGACTCTTCTTCCGCTGCGCTACGAGTCGGTAACGAAACAGATCAAACCTTGTATGCAGTCTCCATAGTGATCCTGGGCTGGTACGTAGGTCGGAAAATTTTTGTTTTCTGTTGCGTTACCCTACACGTGCAAAGAGGCATGGAGATGGTTCTTATTACTTTGAAAACTCAGCAAACCAAGAATTGTATGATGTGATGGCAAAGGCTTCCAAAAACACTGGAAGGTGCTACAGGAACTCAGGGCCATGTGACATTCTGTCTGAGGCTCTGACTACCAAAGAGCCCCCTGGTCGTGCAAGGGGTATTGCGGTCAATGTCCCGCACAAGAGGTCTTTCTCACTAAGCAAAGAAGAGAGGCTCAGCATGAAAAAGCTAGGAGTGAGTGTAAGCATAAAGACTTGTGTGAAAGTATAAAGAGGGACCTGTATCCTGGAATTCGAAAGGAAGTTGAGGAGTCATATATGCAGCAGAAGACACTAATGATGAGAGAGAGCCATGAGACAGAAGGGTATGTCGGCATGGATGATGCCACTTATTGTATGACAACACCACACAAGGGTAGTTGTGCATCAGCTGACCCCAGCGACAATGATGTTGCAGCTGGACATGATGGTGCTATATCTGATCTATATGGACAGGGGGGAGATTGAAGGTCGTGCTTACACATTATGAAGGTACTTTACAATGTGCAGCAGCATGGGTTTACTACCCTGACTTGGACGGGGGACTCTTGTTGGACAATACGCCGTTGAAGCCGGGTTGTGTGAAGTGCTACGTGACTGAAATAAAGCCTGGATTCAGTAATTTTGCCCTGAAGAATGTCCTTGGGGACCCTGATGAGCAGAGGACCTTGGAATAAACATGGTTAAATCATATCCAGTGGCCACGGAAAGAAATATACTTCCTGGATGAGATCCCTCCAGCCCCCCCAAAAGCAACCAATGTCGCCCTCGAACCGGTGACTCTCCTCTCACCACAGCAGATCTTGTGTGATTCCACCGATGAACATACTCTTGGGAATCCGATGCCCGAGGCATCAACCTGTGATCAGTCCGACCGACTTCCTGCCATGGTGGCTAGGTCATTGTCCGCTCCTGAGCAGCCTGTGACAACGCCTACACCTGCTGAAGACGTATCATCGGTTCAGATGTCGGCCACTGAAGCAAAAAGTGCAGACACATCGGCGCTGCATCCTCACCAGACAAACCTGACCGAACCGCATGCTAAGGAGTCTGAAAGTCTGGAACCGCCTGCTAAGCAGTCCGAAAGTCCGGGACCGCCTGCTAAGCACTACGTAAGTCAGGAACCACCTGCTCATCAGTCCAGCGGTTCGCAGCCGCCTAATAAGCATACTGATGTGTCGGCACTGCCTGGTCAGCAAACCAACACGTTGTCACAGCCGCATCAACACACTGACACGTTGGCACCAGCTGTTCAGAAGCCCGGAATAGCTTCAACGGCTGGTCAGCTGTCCGTCGACTCTGGCACTACAGCTCAGCAGTCCATCACAGCGGCATCATCTGTTCAGCAGTCCATCGTACCTTCACAAGCTTCTCAGCAGGATGTCGTTGATGAAACCAGACGTCAAACAAGAAGTGCTTCAGCTAAGAAGACGGAAGCGGCCATGGTTGCACACAGGAAATCAGGCCTTCCAAAAGCGAGGAGCGATGGGGCCAAGAGCCTCCTTCTACAAAGAATCATCGGCCATGCCCAAATTAACAACAAGGTTTTCGAAGGGCTGGGTAATCCCAGTTCTGACCACATGTCTGAAGCAGACCTTGAAAAGCAACTTTCTAGTAAGGAAATAGACACATTTGAGAAACGCAAGTACAAGCATGGCCAGCCATTCCTTGTTGGCGATTTCTGGGAGGAGTGAGGTTCCAGTGCTCGCAAGTTACATAAATATTGCATGGACAGAATGTTGGAAGGAGAAGATACTAACATTCTGCAAGTGCACTATGACAGCTGGCATTTCTCTCACGTTGCAGGTACCATCGGTGTGGAATTCGAGGACTTTCATCTCTTCTTCAACTTCGATGAGCTTGTTGCCACTCTTGTCAAATGCTTGATGTTGTAAGTACTTCACAAACTCTGATCAACTTCTCCATACAAGGTTGTAAATGACAAAAAAGCTAACTGTATTGTATTCCTCTCAGGGGATTGATGACGCAGAGAACAGCAAGGGTGCATGGGCATTTCATAGATCCTAATTTAGCAAACGGTGTTTTGTTACGAGATAATGGCTCATGCAAGGCTTCCATTGATTATGTCGCCAAGATCTTGTTCAACTTACAGATAGGAGAATTCTTCATGTGGACATATCATGAACGGTAAGTTAAATATACAACCACGCATACATTGATCGTCTTTCAGTTTTAGACATAGTTCGTATGTTCATGGTTTTCTTAAACTGTTCATGGTCACTAGATCTTGGTGGTCATTGTTCCAAAACGCAACACAGTTTACTACATGGATTCTCTCAGAGAGTCGAACGCGCCTCAGGATCTGAGTCGTCTTAAGGATTTCATGGATAGGTATTGAATTCTTTGATGTTAATGCGTTGTGTTCATATCTGGTTCCAGAATTGAGTGTGTGAAATTTCATCTTCAGTTGCAGTGTATTGTCAACGAACATAACTTTAGGAAGGAATTGGTTCGACCGCCAACTACCTCTGCAGCACGTGATCGTTTCTCCGGTAAGACAACGAAATCCGTTATTTTCAGAAAATGCTAGTCAGATGTTCAAGTTTCTAAGTAAATCTCTTTCTATTTCTCTCCATAGAAAAAAGAAGAAACAACTTACACCGGTTAGGTTGTTCCTAACAGGGCAAATACATGACTAATATTGTACAAAAAAATTCAGTGTCCTCAGCAACAACAAGGTACCAGCCTATGTGGATACTACGTTTGTGCACACATGATGAACCTATGCAGACGTGTTCAATGTGGTGTCGATGCTGACATGATAAAACAAGTAAGTCTGCTTCTTAATTACTATCTTCTACTCCACACGTATGTCACATTCTGATCTAAAAGTCCTGCAGTTGATCTTCGGACCGATGACCTATTCACCGCTCCCGCAGATGAATTGTTGTCTGTTAGGAAATTTATCAGCACCTTCTTTGTGAAACACTATATCAAGCCCAATGATGACGTCGAAGATTTCCGAGTTCATATCCCTGAATAATAAGTACGCATTCATATAGTGTTATCAGCTAAATATATACACATGGATGCATTATTTTCCATGTGATCATGTCTTCGTATTTTGTACACTATGATTATGTACTGCATATGTCGATTTAACAGCTGTGGAATTTAGCTAGCATTTGCTCAATTGCATATTGTCGTGAATTATGATGAATCCTCTGCTTGTGGACACTATTCGTTGAATTGCATATTGTGGCGAATTATGATGAATGTTCTTCATGTGGACACTATTTGTCGATTTCATATTGTGGCGAATTTGCTATTTGCAGGGTGAATTAAATGTGATATTTTACAATAACCTGGCAATTTCAGCGCACACGGTTCAAGCAACTAAGCGTGTGCGGTCCAGAACGGAAAGCACACACAACTCATAGCGCAACCGCCTGTGATCCACAGGAAAAGCACACGAGATATAATCTAAAACGTTGGTGATACATAAGTAATCGCAAAAGGTTTGCAGCACTCGTACGTGTGCGTAGGAGCTTCTCAATGTTTGCGATAGCACCGTATCTCACACGTGAGCCAACAAGAAACCGTGCCTGATGCAAAGACGATCCCACACGTACTTTTCTCGGGAAACGTGTCCGATGATGCCATGCATGGCAGACGGTGTCCAGAGAAATCTCGTGTGCGATGATGAACATATCACACACAGTTTATACAATGGCCCGTATGGATTAGGTAACGTTTCGCAAACGGTAAAAGGTCAAACTCCGTTTGTTTTCCATGAGCAATTAGACGCGTTTGACTTGTCTTGCACGTGTGTGATTGATCCCAAATCCCACACATAAGCCCAAAACATTATGTGTGTGATATGTTCCTGCACCGCACACGATTATATTTGCAGATCGTTTGCGTTCGTTGGTCACCATCGCCGACGGGTTTTCCATGTCGTGTGGGATGGACCCCCCCCCCCTATCGCCCACACATGCAAGGCGGCGGTTTAGAACTACGTCGCGGAAAGGGGTTAAAAACCGTTTGTATAGCACGTCGCTGCACCAGTGCCTACTTCCTCCGATAGATATCCTGGGTTACTCTTTGAAGTTCTTTTGTGTGGATTGAATATGATGAATCTGAAATTGATTGATGCATATCACATAATTGATTCACGTATACTTGTGGTGACATTGGAGTATCTAGGTGACATTAGAGTTGATTGATGCGTATCATATGGTGTTTTTTAGTACGAACACTAGGGCTATTTGTGACACTTATAGGAATAGCTCAACAGATTGATCAGAAATGATAACTTTGAGGTGGTTCTAGTACCTACAACAATTTCATCTTATGTTCTCCGCTAGATATGAACTTTGGAGTGATTCTTTCTCGCACGTTGAGGGATGATAATATGATTCTATTATGTTAGCATTGTTGAGAGATTGCACTAGTGAAAGTAACAACCTTAGGCCTTATTTCCAAGCATTAATATATCGGTTTGCTCGTTGTTTACTACATGTTACCTTGCTGTTTTTATATTTTGAGATTACAAAAACCTATATCTACTATCCATACTACACTCGTATCACCATCTCTTCGCCGAACTAGTGCACCTATACAATTTGTCATTGTATTGGGTGTGTTGGGGACACAAGAGATTTTCTGTATTTGATTGAAGGGTTGGTTGAGAGAGACCATCTTCATCCTACACCTCCCACGGATTGATAAACCTTAGGTCATCCACTTGAGGGAAAATTGCTATTGTCCTACAAAACTCTGCGCTTGGAGGCCCAACAGAGTCTACAAGAATAAAGTTGTGTAGTAGACATCAAGATCTTTTCTGGCGGTGTTGCCGGGGAGGTGAGTGCTTGAAGGTATATATTTAGATCTTGCAATTAAATCTTTTAGTTTCTTGTTTTTCACTAGTTTGGTTTTATAGAAGAAAACTACAAAAAAATGGAATTGATGTTGCATCAAGTTCTTAACTTTATCATGTTTTTCTTGAAAATGATGGATCGGAAAATTGTGCCAAAGTGTTAGAAGAAGAATTTAATAAAATGCTTGGCATTAAATACTTCAATGATGAGCATGATTGCAATGTTGTTAGTGTGTCTTCTATGAATACTCACGATACTAATGATAATTGCACTAGTCATGACAAAATTGTTTCTTATAAGCATGTCAATTTTTGTGGAGTGAATAAAGTTTGTGAACACATGCCTTATAGGGATGATAGATTTTGTAAGAAGCATAAACATGATAAAACTAAGTGGTGGCTTAAAGGGATAGATGAATTTGCTACGAAATTATGCTCTCTTCATCCCATTACTTGTGAACTTTGCAATAGGGCGGTCTTCTTAATTTCCAATGGATACTTTTTCATGACCTAATCATGACCAAATATTGTAATAACTTGATCACCCATGAACTTTATAATGAACTTTGTTTATTTTTGGGGTGTGAAGAATTGAAAGAAAAAAATAGTTGGTTTGAAGCATTCTTATTCACTGACTATTTTGAAACCAGTCGACATGAACTCTATATGTTTTGTGTAGTAAATTGAAATGAGAATGCTTATATTGCCAACTATAGAAAGATGGGAAAACCAATAGAATGTAAAAAGAATACTAATGAAAGGGTAAAGATTTCCATTTTCTCTCCTATTGTCTCTCGCATTGAAACAGGTGACGAGAAGGAGCTTCCTATCCAACCGATCTCGTTAATAAGAAGCTCTGAAAAATTGATTAAACCCACACATGATGTGGTGGAGAAGAAGAAAATAAGAAAAAGTAAAGGTAAAAAGTATCTCTCCCAAATAATGTTGCTCTTATCATTGTTGAGAATGAATCCTATAGTATTGAGGACGATGATACACTTGATGATGTAGTTATGCCTATTACTTGTCATGATAGTTATGATTGGGAAGATAATGATACTTCTTATAATCTTGAAAATATTTATGGCACCAACTTGGAAAATTATGATGATAATAATTATTATACTATTGTTGCCATTCTTACTATTGATCATAAGAGTGATTATGCTAATGATATGCAAACCCACAAGCTTGGGTATGCTATGCTTGATGAGAATGACATGTTTGAGAATATATTTGCTGCAATTAATGTTTTTCCCAAGCTTGGGGATGATATGCTTAATGAAGATGATCTTTTTAGTCCCCCTACTTCGAATGATCAAATTTTTTATGATGATTGCATGCTTCCTACTTATGATGATTATTGTGATGATACTTATATTGTAAAAAGTAGTGATGATTATTATTATTAAACTTTCATAATTATGTATACCCTTTTTCTGAATATTACTCTTGTAATGTGGAAACAATTTATAGTATTCGAGTCTCCTATGATACTCCCACTATTATGTATGAGAAGTTTTCTTATGGGGAGAGTAATAAATTTTCTATGCTTGTGGATCATGGAGATAATGATTTATGTGATAGTTATATTGTTGAATTCCTTCATGATGCTACTAGAAATTATTATGAGGGAGGAACATATGCTTTTAGATATTGCAATAATATCAATTTTCCTCTCTATGGGTTGAAATTTTTGAGGTTATGCTTGTTTTGCCTTCCTATGCTAATTTATTTCTATTCCAATGAATTGTTTGATTCCAAAATCCCTATGCATAGGAAATGGGTTAGACTTAAATGTGCTTGCCATGTGATTCATGATGCTCCCTTGCTTGTTTCAAATACTATTCCTATGTGAGCATCATTCAAATCATCATGACTAGCTATAAGGCATTAAAGAAAGCGCTCGTTGGGAGACAGCCCAAAACTTATACTTTCTGTTTTTGTGTGTTCACATGATTAAGCTACTGTAGTAATCATCTTTTGTGCCTTTTATTTCAATAATGTGCCAAGTAAAGCATTTGGGATTGTGTGGATACTTGTTGATTTGATTATGTGCAAAAATAGAAACTTTTGCCTCCACTATAGAATTTCTTTGATTTTACTAGAGCGTCAAAATATTCTGAAATTTTTACACGATATTTTTATGCAAATTCTCCAGCACGGAATTTCTCTGATTTTACTAGAGCGTCAAAATATTCTTAAAATTTTACATAGTATTTCTATGCAAATTCTCTGTGTTGTACCAATTTTTCAGAATTTGTAGAGTCAGGGAAATATGGTTTTCATCCAGATCTTTACAGACTATTCTGTTCTTAACAGATTCTGTTTTGCATGCATAGTTTGGTTGTTTTAGTGTTCCCATAGCTTATATTGAGTTATATAAATTATGGGAATGATACAATACAGTAGGTATTATGTGAGAAGAATTATGAATCTTGTCTTGACAGTACCTAAGTGAATGATCTATATTTATTATACTAACCCATCTCACAAAGTTCCGTTAAGTTTTGTGTGATTGAAGTTTTCATGTTTTGGGTGAGATACCGATATGAGGAGAATAAGGAGTGGAAAGACCCTAAGCTTGGGGACCAAGGCACCCCATGGTAATATTCAAGGAAGACTCAAGCGTCTAAGCTTGGGGATGGCCCGGAAGGGATCCCCTCTTTCGTCTTCAACACTATAGGTATACCTCAATTGAAGCTATATTTTCATTCATCACATAATATGTGTTTTGCTTGGAGCGTCATTTTATTTTATTGTCCTCTATTAGATATTATTTAAAATCATGTTTTTCAATAAAAAGTATCAAGAATTGCCTTTTAGGATGCTTGAATTTCATGTTTGATGTGTGCTATGTAAAAACAGAAACTTTTGTTGTAGTGTTTGAATTTTCATTTTTACTAGAACGTGAAAGTTTCTGAAATTTTTACACAGTATTGTCATATAAATGTTTTATCATGTCCTAAATTGTCAGAATTTATTGAGTTATGGAAGTACACTTTTTGAGTTAATTGCTACATACTGTCATGTTTAGACAGATTGTTGTCATAGTTTTGTTATCTACTTGTCCTAGTGTTTTGATGGATTATATTGGTAGATATAAATTGTGGAAATGATAGTATACAGTAGCTAGTGTTTGAAAATTATTATGCAACTTGTCTTGGCAGTACATAAAGTGTCGATTTATTCTTATGTGCACTAACCAATCTCATGAGTTCTTGTCAAGTTTTGTGTGGATGAAGTTTTGGGACTTAGGAGAAACCGGGAGAGGAATAAACAAGACACAAGAGCTCAATCTTGGGGATGCCCGAGGCTCCCCAAGTCAATATTACAAGATGTCTCAAGCATAACTCTCTTCGTCAACAACTATTGGTTAGCCTAGGTTGAGCCCAAGTTTTTATTAGCTCACATGATATGTTTTATTCTTGGAGTGTATTTTTGTTTTGTTTGTTGTTTAAATAAAATACTTTGATCTAAAAGTCTTTATTGAGAGAGAGTCCTGATACGTCTCCAACGTATCTATAATTATTTATTGTTCCATGCTGATATATTATCATTCTTAGATAATTTTTGGGTCATTATTTACCAATTTATAATATTTTTGAGCACTAACCTTTTGACCAAATGCCAAGTGCCAGTTGATGTTTTCTGCGTGTTTTTTACTTTGCAGATTTCCTTTACCAAACGAAGTCCAATTGCCACGAAACTTTTTAACGATTTTTTCTGGACCAAAACAAGACGAACAAGCCTTGGAGGATAGCCGGGAGCCTTAGGGAGGCTCCACAAGCCAACAAGGCGCGACCCTAGGGGGGCGCCCTGATAGCTTGTGGGCCCCCTGTGGCTATCCCGACCTCGTTCTCCGGCCTATAAATTCTTATTAACCCTCGAAACCCTCAGGAGAGCCTTGAAAACCTGTTTCCGCTGCCGCAAGTCTCTGTTCCGCTGCGATCCCATCTGGAGCCCCGTTCCGGCACCCTGCCGGAGGGAGGATCGATCACGGAGGGCCTCTTCATCAACCTCGCTGCCCTCATGATGATGTGTGAGTAGTTCACCACAAACCTATGGGTCTATAGCTAGTAACTAGATGGCTATCTGTCTCTCATATGATCTTCAATACAATGATCATCGCATCTTCGCTTTGATCCATCCGATGTAATCCTATTGTGCGGTGTGTTTGTTGGGATCCGATGAATTGTGGGTTTATGTTTAGATTATTCATGAAAAGTATTTCAGATACCTCTGATATATATTGTCTCTTAATTGCATGATCATTATAGCTTCGTAATGCTCTTCGATTTATGTATGTGCTTTGGCCAAGTAGATTGATATTTCTTCGCTGGGAGTAGTGCGTTGTAGTAGGTTCAACCTGATGAGTTTCTATATCCCAGTGACAGAAAGGGAGAAGATGCGTCTTTGTGTTGATGCTACTAAGGATAAAACGATGGGGTTTATTCGTATTAATTGAGTTTACTTTGTCTACATCATGTCATTGTTCTCCAAGCATTACTCTGTTTTACTTAATACTCTAGATGCATGCTGGATAGCGGTCGATGGGTGGAGTAATAGTAATAGGTGCAGGCAGGAGTCGGCCTATTTGCTTATGGACGTGATGCCTATATAGACATGATCATTGCCGTGAATATCGCATAACTATCCGCTTTTCTGTCAATTGCCCAACAGTAATTTGTTACCCTCCATACGTTGCCTACATGAGAGATGCCGCTAGGGAACACTATGGCCCCGAGTCTATTCACTTATATATTCGCAAACGCAATTGCTACCTTGCTGCCTTTATTTACCTTTTATTTTCTTTTGCAATTTATATTTATCAACAATTATCTACACAACTCATTTGCTTGCAAATAACGAGATCAAGGGGATTGACAACCCTCTTGCCCGCATTACGTGCAAGTCGTTTGTTCTTTTGTGTGCAGTCGCTGAAGATGGTTGAGAAGTGATATTCCTATTGGTTCTATAAACCTTGGTTTCATAACTGAGGGAAATACTTACCCACCTTGTGCTGCAACTACCCGTTCCTCTTCACGGAAAACCCAACGCAGATCACAAGTATCAGGAAGGATTTCTGGCGCCGTTGCCGGGGAATATCATCATCAACTATCAAGTAGTTTCTCACAAATTTTCATTCACTTTTTTATCTTTTTATTTGCTGTTATATTTAGTGTGTCTCATAAAAATCAAAAATACAAAAATATTTATCTTTGCTTGTTACTAGTTTACTTCGTTGCTTGCTAGTTTACTTGTGTTGCTTGCTACTTTGCTCGTGTGGTCACCACGTCTCAAGGTGTATTTTACAACACCTCGTACGACCAAAGGACGTCGGAAATAGAGGACTCTATGAAGACCTTCATGACTTCTCAATATGAGCATAATAAAAAATTTGCTTCTGAAGTAAGAGAACATTTAACCTTGTTGGATGCTATTAGTAAGAAACTTGATGAAGTCACTAAAGAAGTGTCAAACTTTCAATCACAATTTGCTCTTACTGAAGAATTGTTAGGAAAAATATCCGATAAACAAACCACTCTAGTAAAAAGGATGGCCGTTAACCGAAATCATTTCCTATTACAAATCATGATGAGGATATTAAAATGATTGGTATTACTCCTATTGATTCTTTGTTTACCTCTCTGAATATAAATGATAAAAATACTGGAGTTGAACCAACTCTAGCTAAGGAGGATCCGGTTTGCTTGGTGAGCGAGGATTCCAATGCTAAAACTGAAAAAACCGACTTTGGAGAGGTCAAAACTTTATCTAGTGATGTGTCACCTATCTTGAACTACAAGGATTTTAATTATGAGAGCTGATCCTTAGTAGAATGTATTTCCTTGTTGCAAACCATTATTAGCTCACCTAATGCTTATGAACAAAACAAGGCTTTTACCGAACATATAGTAGGGGCTATGATAAAAGCGTATGATGAAAACCTTGAGCTTGAAGTTTCTATTCCCAGAAAAGTGCATTATGAGTGGGAACCTACTGTCAAAATAAATATAAATAAATATGAGTGCAATTCTTTGTGTGACCTTGGTGCTAGTGTTTCAACTATACCCAAAACTCTTTGTGACGTGCTTGGTCTCACTAATATTGAAGATTGTTCCCTTAACTTGCATCTTGCGGATTCTACCATTAAGAAACAATTGGGTAGAATAAATGATGTGCTTATTATGGCAAATAAAAATTATGTGCCTATAGATTTTATTGTGCTTGATATTGATTGCAATCCTTCTTGTCCCATAATACTTGGGAGACCTTTCCTACGAACTATAGGTGCAATCATTGACATGAAAGAGGGAAATATAAGGTTCCAATTTCCTTTGAAGAAAGGGATGGAACATTTCCCTAGAAAGATAATTAAACCACCTTATGAATCAATTATGAGATCCACTTATGGGTGGAGTGTCAAAGATGACAATACTTGAAACTATGCATTATGCCTAGCTAGGGGCATAAAACAATAGCGCTTGTTGGGAGGCAACCCAATAGTTATCTTACTTTTTTTACAGAAGTATGTGTGCTTACAGATCATTACAAATTGTTTTGTTTTAAACAGATTCTGTTTTACTTGTGTAGTTTGCTTGTTGTGATGATACTATGGATTGTATTGGAGGGAATAAGCCATGGAGAAGTTAAAACACAGTACCTATTATGCAAAATTGAAATTTTAATCAATTTATAACAGTACCTAAAGTATTTGATATGTCGCTTATACTAACGGATCTCACGAAGTTTTGTTGAGTTTGGTGTGATTGAAGTTTTCAAATTTTGGGTGTTATCACGATGAGCTAAAGCATGAAGAGAGGCAAGAGCCTAAGCTTGGGGATGCCCAAGGCACCCCAAGGTAATATTCTAAGGAAGACTCAAGTGTCTAAGCTTGGGGATGCCCCGGGAAGGCATCCCCTCTTTCGTCTCAAGTCATCAGTATGTCACTTGGAGCTATATTTTTATTCGTCACATGATATGAGTTTTGCTTGGAGCGTTTTAGCTTTAGTTTGCTTTACTTTCAGTTTGACACAATCATTGTTTTCTGGACACACCTATCTAAGAGAGACACACCTTCATCATAATTTTCTAGAATACTCTATGTGCTTCACTTATATCTTTTGAGCTCAGCAGTTGCTCTAGTACTTCACTTATATCTTTTTGAGCACGGTGGCGTGTAGATTTTATAGAAATGATTTCACTCTCGTTCTTCACTTATATTTGTTTGAGAGTTATCAAATAGTGACGGTAATTTGCATGGGTCATAAGACTAGTCCAAAAATATTAGGTATCCAATGAGTGATAATCAAAACCATCATGTAGCACATATAGAGAATGAGGATTGATAATATTGATGTGGTAATCTGAAAAGGTGTCAGTCCAAAAAATTTAATTTGTAGAAGTGTCGATATTCAGAGATGTTAATTTCTTATTTGTCTAAAAATTAAAAGGGCATGGTGATGATGTGTGAGCATTTATATTCCTCGTTGAATAGTGTTGTTTTGGGTCGGAAGCGCGCGATGGTTAACTCCTCCCAACCTCTTCCCTCGGGGCATGCGGAGAATGCTTTCATTTGTGTTAAAACTAATAAAACTTTGCAATAAGTATATGAGTTCTTTATGACTAATGTGAAACCATGGACATACGCAATCACACCTTCCCATGTTTGCTAGCCTCTTCGGTGTCGTGCATAGCCCATTCTCACCTCGAGGATCAGTGCAACTCTCGCCGTTGCATCCAAACCCCGTGACATGATAAGGGGGGTAGGTATGTCACACCTTGTGTTTTGTATCATTTAACTATGTTACTAAAGCTTAAAAGTTTGGACGAACAAAAACTTTTTGTGTGCATGTGATGCTTAAGTGATTTGCAATTTGCTTATTTCCTTGATTGTGCTTTAATTCACAAAAATCCTCCCACTCTCAAAACTCATCTCCTTGATCCAAAACTTTGCCCAATATTCTTGCCATGTGTATAGGCAATAAAACTATTTTTATAAAATATTATGTTGACCAAAAATCATTTATTTGATTTTGGTTTTCAAAAACCCCTGAATTGAGGATTGTACTACAAGTCCTCAAATTAGGGTAAATATTTTTCCCTAAATAATTCATTTGGAACCTATTATATACAAGACTTCCAAAAACCAAAAATATATTATTTTACAAGTTATTTTTCTATTTTATTTAAATGACATTTTTAGGCCAGAAATGGTCTTTAATAGGGGGAAATTATTTTAATGTTTCAAAAATATTTGGGAAAATTTAGCGAAACACAGTGGACATATATTTTCCATATATATGAGTTTCAACACATGGTCATGATCAAAATATTGGACAAACCCTCCAAAACCCTTTCTGGATATTTCAAGTATTTGAAATGTTTCTATAAGAAATATTGTCAAATAAATTCAATAAAATTCCAGCAAGTCACTTATGCCTTATGTAATGGTATTGCCAAGTTTCATCTCAATCCTAATAGTTTTGGTTCACAAAAGAGCCCCAAAACCCTCTGTGTCTAGATCCAAATTTGAGCAATTTTACATTGCCAATTGTCACCATTTGCTCTCAAACTTTGTGGACATATTCTAATGTTCTAATGATACAACTAAACCAAGTGGTGCATCAAGGAGAATAGATTAGCCTAACTAGATCTAAGCAAACTTGTTTCTGCCCATTTCTAGGGTTTGCAAAGGCTCCATTAATTATCCACTTTCTCCAATTGGGCTAAAAACTTGTGGTCAAGGCTAATTATGAGTGCTACTCACACCTGTTAAGTACCATGTCAAGTAGAACAACCTACCTAGCCCAAAACCACAACAAACACCTTCTCGTGAAATCTTGAGGTCTATGATTGAGGCACCCCAGGTATTCTCTTTGAGCCCATATTTTTACCACAGCACCAACAACTCCCTCTCCACCTCCAGTAAACTTCCTAGGACCCAGCTCCATGATTGAAGGGGTGAAAACCTCTCTTTCTCTCTCTAGACAGCACTTTCCTCCACTCTCTCTGCTCTCCCTCTCTCCTGGCGATCCCCAGAGCATCCAAAGCCTCCACCCCTTCTGTTTATTCCTTCTGCAGCTTTGTGGCACAAGTGGGCGCGCCCATGCCGGCTAAAAATGCACTCTGGAGCACGCAGTCATGCTCTAGAGGTTTGACCTCCCGCCCTGCCCATGCCCTGACCTCCTCGATCTTCCCCCGCGCGCCTGCAGAGCCGGCTTTGCATCGGCAACATGCTGACCAGTCGCCCCCCTCCTCTCTCTGCCTCTCCCGATCGCACCATGTGTGCCCGAGCGCCGCACGGCTCGGCCCATGCGTGGCCTCACACACGCACGCATCAGTGCCTCGCTCATCTCTCTCTCCCTCCCTCCCCAGCGACCTGGATGACTGTGACACCCTGGTTCTATGTTACAGTGATGATTGTAATTAAGCTACAGTAATGGCCAAATGATTAAGCTAATCTTTTGCTAAACAGGGATTGATCAAGTTGAAATTCAAATTCCAACTCAACTTCCAACTTAAAATGCACTAGGATTTTATGTGACAAATTTAAATCCTCAAACAACAACAATAAAATGTTGCAAACTTGTGAAAAATTCCAAAACATATAATGTTGAGGGAAACAACATCACCAAGATTCTGGTGTGGACCCCACCATCAATAACAGAGGCTAAAAGCATTTTAGAGTGCATTTAAATTCAAATTGAAATTGCAAACAGATTCCAAAAATGCTCAAAATAGATGTGGCCCTCCCTAATATTGCAAGCTATTTAATGGAATCAGTGGCACAATTTTGCATTAAAGAATTATGGCCAAAACCACTTTGCAACAGGAGCTGTGGAAAAATGGAAAAAGGAAAAAGAAGAAAAAGGAGAAATCCTCCTATGCACTTAGGCCCATCGGCTACAGTGCCGGCCCAGCCCAACAACGTCTCCTCCCACCTCTGGCGCCGACGCCAAAGCGCGCTGTCGAACAGGCGACGTGCGCGAGCTTGCCAGGCTCCCCCTGGCCAGATCTTTTGCCGCGGTCGACGTGGGAGGATAAGGCCGAGACCCCTCTCTCCTCTGGACGCCTCTGTCGCCGCTCCTCCCCACTCCCTCGCCCCTCTCCACCGCACCCGAGCGCAGCCATGGCCACGCCCGGTTGAGCTCGTGGCCACACCTCGCCCCGCTTCTCCCCGTTGCGTCCCCGAGCCCCGCCGTGACCTCCTCGACCTCCTCGACCACGTGCCCGAGCTCCGGAGCCCCTGGAGCGCCCTCACGCCGTCATCTTCCTCCTCGGGCGCCCGAAGCTCGTCGCCATCAATTCGCTCCGGCAAGCCCTCCCCGAGCCCACGTTAGCACAACTACGGGACCGCTGTAAGCTTCTCCCCGTTCCCTCTCCCCTCTCGCCGCCGTTAGCAACGCCTAGCGCCGGTTCCCATCGTGCCCGATCCCGCCGCCGCATGTGCTCATCGCCGGCAAGGCTCCGGTGACCAAATGGTCACGGGCCCGCGTTAGTTAGCATCGCCGCGTCGCGTACGCCCCGCCTGCCCCTTTTGTTCGCACATTAGCACCCCACGTCGCCGTAGCCTTAGCTCGCCCGAGAGAGCTCGCCGCCGGCAAGGACCTGGCGCTCGCCTCCGACCGCCCCAGCCGCTCGCACCACCACCATTCGACGCGCGACGCCGAGCCGCGTTGAACGCACCAAGCCACGGCCCCGGTAACCCTCTGTGCGCGAAACCCGACCAGCACCCGAACGCCGCCGTCCGCCGGTGAGCTCGCCGCTGTCGCTACGCGCCATCCCCGGTTGCGCCGCCACCACCATTGGACGTGCCGCTTTGCGGCCGTTCCAACGCACCTAACCGCACGCGAAATGGTGGCTGGGGGATGAATCCCGACCACCTCCAGTGTGCGCCGCCGCGCAAAACGGTCGCCGGCGGCTAGTCGCCGACCACCGCTGAGCTGGCACCCCCGGGGCCACCCCCAGGGTCGCTGCCAACGGGCCCCACGGGCCCCGTTGACTGGGTTGACCCAGTCAACGTGCTGACGGGGCACCCGTGTGCCACTGACATGTGGGGCCCCTACCCCCAGTGTCTATGACATATGGGCCCCCACTGTGAGTTGCCTAATTAACTAATTAGGATAATTAAAATAATTAATTTAAACTAATTAGTCACTGACATGTGGACCCACCTGTTAATTAAACCTGTTTAAATTAATCTGATAAACTGGAATTGGCCTGAGTCAATGACAGGTGGGGCCCACTGGTCAGGTTTGACCTGGTCAGCCCCACTGTTGACTGCTGATGCAATGCTGACCTCATGCTGACGTCGTCATTCACTATTCTGGATAATGTTGGATTTAATTAATTAAAATAATTCCAGAAAATCAATAAAACTTTAGAAAAATCATATCTTTTAAACCGTAACTCCGATGAAAATAATTTATATATGAAAGTTGATCAGAAAAATCCCACGAATCCAAATATGCCATCCCTTCATCTGCCACATGCCTCTAGCTATCTGAACATGCAACTTTTTGCCTGTTTCGGATAGGTGAATAGTGCATGGCATTGTTAAAATAATTTCAATTAAATTTCTAAAATTAACTATCGCACTTATATAGGCCGTAAACACCCCTAGCCATGCGTATTGCCATGTCATGCATCGTGTTGCATCTGCGTGCTTTATATTTATTGTTTCTTCCCCCTCTTCTCTCCGGTAGACCCCGAGGCTTACGTTGCTGCCGTGATCGACTACACCACCGACGACCAGCCTTTTGCCGTAGAGCAGCAAGGCAAGCAAACCCCCTTGAGCATTCTGATATCGCCTATACCCTTCCCTCTTATTCTTGCATTAGATTTTGCTACTGTATTAGATAGCTCCTATTCTGATGCATAGCCTGTTTTTGATGAACTGTTACTTTACCTGCAATCATACCAACTGCTTAGTATAGGTTGATCAGTGAATCCCCTGTGACCCCCCTTAGTCCCAGTTGCCCCTGCTTGTTCATCGACGACTCGACGACTCGAAGACCCGAAGACTCGGTCAACCGACCGACGAGCCAGACCCCCCTCACATCACCGCACACCCCTTAAGTATGGCACTGCAGAGCTACTATCGAGTGCCGAGGGTGATACCTCACTTAGCACCCCCGATGTTAATTCTGTAGTGTAGCTAATCGATCGTGGGTATCGAGGGTAATTCCTCCTTCCCATTTATCGATAGCGACTCTTGCCATACACATACCTCGAGTGGGATCCATCGAGGGTGATTCCTCGGATATCCACTCGGTGTATAAACACACAGTTACTTCTACTCGACTTGGTTTACATGTGAAAGACGGGACTGGAGGGACAGGCGGTACCACCCTGGTTGAGGTGGACCTGAGTTCCCGGCAGTTCTGAGACGGGTCGACCCCAAGGGTACCCGTGTGTGAGATGTGGTGGGATGCGCCGTTAAGGCATCCGGGTTATGATGAGGCGTGGACGGGCAGGAGAAGCCCTTGCCACGGTCCTCGAGGCGGGGCGACGGACTGCACTTTGAGGGTCGCGCTTGCCCCGCATTAATAAAATGCTAATGGGTTGGGTACTTGATCTGAGTTAGGTCGTTGGCATTTATACGCACTAACCATCACGTGGGAAAGTTATGGGCACTCAGCGTCGTTGTATCAGGCGAAGCTCTTCGGACGTCAGCAATGGAGTGGCGCGCGACGGATTGGACTGGACGGTGCAGCTCTTGGACTGGAGTGTACTAGGTCTGTTTCCTGCCGCGTTCGCATCGTGCAGGAGTGCAAGGGCAAGTGGGCCCACGAACCTGCGCGCTTAGGATTTAGACCGGCGGGCTGGCCTCTTCGTTGAGCCTAGGTGGGGCGACGACGTGCTGATATCCCGAGGCCGGGCATGACCCAGGAAAGTGTGTCCAGACGGAGGTGACTCGGGCGTGTTGGGGAATATGTGGTGCACCCCTGCAGGGATGAATAATCTATTCGAATAGCCGTGTCCACGGTAACAGGACGACTTGGAGTTGTGCCTTGACCTTATACAACTATAATTGTGATTTAATTTAAAATGAATTGTGGCTCCGGGATTGCTTCCTCGCAGGGAGTCGAGGAAGGATCTCTGGGCGTGGTTACTTAATAAAATTGCTACAACAATATGACTATATATATGAGATACCAGTCTACTCTCTTCTAATGCTGCAAGACGTTGAAGATGCTGAAGATGCTAGTCTTCGATAGGACTAGGCCTTCCCCCCTATTCTTGCTTTCTGCAGTCAGCCCAGATATAACCCCTTCATTGATACTGATGCATACTTAGCATAGTTCTGATGTCAGTCTTGCGAGTACTTTGGATGAGTACTCACCGCTACTTTGCTTTCTCTTTCCCCCTCGATACGATTCTGCGTTCAGACGATGGAGCCCAGGAGATGGAGTACGCTGGAGGCGACTACTACACCACCGCTGGAGCCTACTTCTACGTGGAGGCTGCCCCCGACGCTCAGGAGTAGTTAGGAGGTTCCCAGGCAGGAGGCCTCGCCTCTTTCGATCCGTTGCTTATGTTTGTGCTAGCCTTCTTAAGGCAAAACTTGTTTAACTTATGTTTGTACTCAGATATATTTTTTGCTTCCGCTGACTCGTACTTGTCGAGCTTTGTATTCGAGCCCTCGAGGCCCCTGGCTTGTAATATGAAGCTGTATGACTTTATATTTGTGTCTTGTGTTGTGTTGTGATATCGATCAGTGAGTCCCTAATCTTGGTCGTACGCATTGCGTGATTGATTAGCGTACGGTCGAGATCGGGGGCGTCACAATGACGCCCTCGAGGAGCCCTAGACTCCAGCTAGCCCTTCCCAATGGTCGCCAAAGCAAGATTGCGGGCACCCGTGGACGTCGTCCACGGTGGACCTCGGGCCTGGCTGTTTAAGCCAACCCCAAGCCCCCCTTCGCACCTTTCTCGCTCCTTCTCACTCCCAATCAACCTCCCGCACCCCTCATTTCGCCTCGGAGACATCCTTTGCTTGGAGCGAACCGGGCCTCCGCCGCGTCGGGTCTCTGGCCGAACTCGAGGTGTAGGCCTCCTCCGCCCCCCCCCCCCCTTAATCTTCTTTGGACCTCTCTCACCCCCTGATTGTTTTCCCTCTATCTCGTGCAATTTGCGGTTGGAATCGACCGCGGCGACCTCGCCTAAAGCAGCTCCGTCACAGCCTCCTCCTTGTCGGCGACCCAGGCCTCCCCGGCGGCCCCATCCACCTCCATGCGAACTGCGGTGTGCCCTGAGCCCGTTCCTTCCCTCCACTCGCCTCGCCGTGCACTGCAGCACCGCCGGTGAGCCTCGACGTCCTCTGGCTGGAGGTTGACGACGGCCCCCGCGAGGCCCGCACGTTAGCCTCTCACCCCTCTCCCGCACCTCTCTCTCTCTCCCTGGCACCCGGGCCCCGCGCGTCACGTTTGAACCTGACGGGCACGCGCGCCCCGGCTCGCCTAGGCTGGCTTGGCTCCGGGCCGGCCTAGCTGCGGGCAGATCTGGCCCGGTCAGTCTGCTCACATTTTTCCTTTTTCCTTTTTCTGTGGATTTTGCAAAAATTTCACAGCTCCAAATATTATTTCAAATCCAGTGTTTCAAAATCCTAAAATCTTGCAATATTCCAACCTATTAAATGGTGCCACTTGTGCAACATTTGGACAAAACTTTTATGTTCTATCCCAAATTAAATCCTTAGTTAGGTATTTAGATCCACACTTTAAAAATGAATATCCATGTATCTGTCACTCGTACTCCAAACCAACACCGGTAGTATTTTTAGTTTTCAATGTAGTATTTAACAAAAATAGGTTGACATTTTTCTGAGTATTTTATTTTTTTCTGTTTTTGCTATGGCCTTATTTGTGCCCGTTATTTTGCGACGTTAGATTACGAAATTGACGAAGGAGTTGGACCAGAAGCATTTGAAGACCCCGAAGACCTTGCTGAGCCAGGCAAGCAGCCCTTTGACCATGTTGATGAAACTATTTTTATGCATGGAATTATAGTACTTTGATTGTTTCATGAAAAAGCATGATGATATGGTGACCACCTTGTTGGGTAGTCTCCGATGCATTGCTCGTTGATACTTGCATGGTGCATGACTCTAATTTCCGTTGAGAGTTATGCGGGTGGGAAGTAGATAGGTGCAAGTAGTTGCTATGCAAATGGGACGGGAATATGCATGAGATGGAAGGCAAAATGTTTTACCAAAGACTTTACGAAAACCCCATCGGGTGCCACTAATGCCCGAGGGAGATGATGATGAGCTAGGTAATCGCTTGAGAAAGAAGTGGTATACTGAGGCAAGTTGTGTGTGTGTGGTTTCGAAAACAGATTAGATTTAAGATCTGCTGATCGTCCCAACCTTACATTACGACCACGATACCCTTTATGGGACGGGGCTTTGTTGATTACTTTGGTCGATGCTAGCAGAGAGCCCGCATTACTAGTGGCGAGAGAGCCGAGTCACTCTCACGATACGGGGTCGTGCCTGGAAGGACGACTATGGTTGTTTTCACAGACACCGGGCACACCGTTGTGTCCCCTCATGGATGGTACTTGTGATGTACATCATGAGGGTTGGGTACCAACGAGTGGACTCTTTGTTTAATGTTGTCAAGGGAAAGGCATTGTTCGGGTGCTTACCTCGGGTATGTAATATACCGCGAGTCGTGGATGACATGGAAGTTCCTCGAGTCTTGTGGGTAAAGTTTGCAACCTCTGCAGAGTGTAAAACTATTCGAATAGCCGTGTCGACGGTCAAGGGCAGTTGGGTGGTTCTGCTTAAACTATATCCAGATGTTTTCACAAAACTTGGTGTGTGTGTGTGTGACAAAGAGATACTTGAGCTAAGTCATATGACTTGATGAGATAATTAAACTGAAGTTGTTCATACTCTGTTTATATTGATATGTGTAACCTCATGATGCATGATTTTACAAATGCTAGGACATGATATTGCACTCAAATTAGCTTTTCGCAAACTACCCGCTTAGAGATAAACCATGCATGAATACCTTGTTCCAAACATGGGTTGCTTGCGAGTACATTCAAAAGTACTCATTGGCTTGTCCCTGGTTATTTAAGTGGCCATGCATGGAAGAACAGGAATTTGGTGAAGAGTACCTTGGTGACGAACATGCGAATTAGGCCGCTTCCCAGTCGAAATGCCTGTAGGGTTAAGGCAGATGGCATGGGTCCATGCTATCACTGAAGATTTTCGCTGCGAGTTTAGGTTTGATGTTTGGCCTTCATGGCCCTATCTATGTAAGACTTGACCATAACGGTCAAAATTTGTGTAAGATGGTATGTAATGGATGTAAGACTCTTGTTATCTAGCTTTTGTGTGTTCAGTGATCATTCATCTCTGGGATCACTGTATACGTGCATTCGGTGACTTCGATTTATGAGTCGGGGTCCCCACACGAAATGAAATAGATACATAGTCAGTCAAAACTCGCACGAGATGAGCACTTTGTTCACTCTTCTTAGTGTAATAAATGGATCATAGGACCCCATTTCATGAGCAAATAGGTCAGTATCTTTCCCTAGCAAAATTGTAGGCTACATGGAGTGTTGACTTCGCATGAGGGGGATAGTCATAGTGCTTGCGCAATACAAGAGGATTGTTCTTTTTGCAAGAAGCACTCTGGGCGTTGTAGAATCTTATTTCGGATTGTGGCCCTTCGTTGTCTAGTGGAAGCCAGGATGGAGGTGACTGAACGCGTTGACATGGTCGATAATGCAAAGGTGGAGGAGGCCAAGGTGCGGGTGGTAGCGGCTGCGGCGATATTAATCAAAGAAGGCATTCCCGTTATGTTGATGGGTTGGATGGGGGCATGGAAGAAATTAATTGAGTGGCTAATGGTAGAGGTAGAGTGGAGGCTGGTAGGCATGACCCGACCGGTCAGAACGACGGAGAGCATGATGAGAATAGGCTGAAGCTCCCCATGTGTCAATTTCATTGTGACAAAGCATCGGAGCACAATTAGCCAACATCGTCTTTCTGATTTAGGGTTTTTGTGTCTATGATTTTTCATTGGGTAGATGAGTAAGAGAATGTGTAGTGATGCTGCTTTAATATTCATGTATTAGTCGTTTGCTCCTTCTATAATAAACCCATTGATAAAAACTATTGGGGAAGATTTACAAAAATTACACCCGCATGTGCAACTCATGTGATGTTTTATTCGCGTCAAGCATTGCTGCAGTCGGCCCCATGCTAGTAACCACACCATGTAGCTAGTTGTTACGCCCAGGAATGGCAGGATGACCAAAGCACTCATAAAATAAGTCATGTCACTAGTTCGTCAGAATTTGGAAGAAGAGTCACCAGAACACTCATCTTGTGAAAGTTCTATGACCGACAGTGTACCTACCTCTTTAGATTACCACATCATATTTTTTTTCGATAAACAGCAAAAACACATAATTATTCTTAGATGTACAATACATTTTCAATGATTTTTTTTGCATATTCATACATCGCCGGGAATACATGCCTACACTTCTTTATAAAACTTCTCATTACTTTGCTAGGAAAACAATTTACGGATTTGCTATTTTTTTAATCGACTGAGGATTAACATGAGATTAGCATTTGTTGATTGACCTAGGTTAATCCTTTTATAGTAGAACATGTGTTTACAGTAAATAGTTTTTTTTGAGGGAATTATAGTTTATAGTTGAATCTGTTCGCTCAAGGCGCCCAGTATGGCCTGATCCTTTCGCGGCGCACACCTCGCAACCACAATGGGCCGCCCATTTAGCATTGTATCACTAGTCTGATTCTACTCACATTTATTTTTCTGTCTGGTTTCTTTTTCTTTTGTTCCTATCCATTTTAGTCATATTTTCTTTTCTTTTTTTGTTCTCTGTTCTCTTTTCTCATTTTTATTTCGTGATTTTCTTGATTTTTCAAATTTGGGAAGTTTTCTTACATTTGTGAACTAATTTTCAAATTCTTGAACTTTTTTTCTAGAATTCATGAACTTTTTCAAATTTGAGATTTTTAAAAATTGATGAAATTTTCAAAACTATATTATCTTTTTGAAATCCATGAAATTTTTCCAAAATTGTGAACATTGTCCTTCAATTCATGATTTTGTTTCAAATCAGTGAACTTTTTTTGATCCGCGGTCATTTTTCAAATGCATGAATACATTCAAATCCATATTTTTTTTCAACATTAAGGACTTTCTTTCGAAATCCAAAAACTTATTTCAAATTCATAAACTTTTGTAAAATTTTGAACTTTTTCATGTACATGATTTTTTTTAAACAATTACAAACATATTGAAAATCACAAAAAAACAATGGTCGGTCTTTTTCCTGAAGCAGCAGCACAAAACAGCTGAGCAAAAAAAAGGAATCATGGAAGCTAAGTTGAGCGAGCAAACGAAAAAGCAAGCGAGAGCAAGGGAGGGAGCGAAGCTTAATGGGCCGTGGCCCGCTCCCGTTAGTGTAAGTGCCAGTTTTAGGCGCTGACGAGAAGGTCTTACTTAAGTTCCAACCTTTCATTAAAAAAAATTAAGTTCCAACCATCTCGGCCTTTTTCTATTTTAAAGATTCGTGTTACGGGTTAGTTTTGCAAAGACCTCCGAAGCAGCGCCTTAAACGCCGGTTAGTGCACCAGCGCTCTCGTGCACTTCGTTAGCTGGTCGCGGGATTTCTCGCGTTCACTCGCCTGCCCCTCACTCGACTTGCTCACCTCTCTTGCTCGCTCTGTTTAGAACGAAATCAACAGCTGGTGTATCATTAAAAAAACAACCTTCATTTTTATAAATTAAAATTTGTAATTTTTAAAGTGTTCAAATATGTTCGTGGATGTTAGAAGTGTTTGCAAATCTGAAAAACAAATGTTCACAAGTTTGAAAGAAGTTCATGAATTCTTAAAATATTCACCTATTAAAATATGTTCAGGAATTTGGTAAAAAATATTCATGAGATTGAAAAAAATCATAAATTTTAATAAAAGTTTGCAATATTGAATTTTTAAAACATGATTTGAAAATAAATATACTAATTTTAAAGTGTTCAGAAAACTGATATTTTTTGTGAATTTTGAAGAAAAGCATAAATTTTAAGAACTAAACGTTATTTTAAAACTGAAGAAAGGAGAAAAGGGGAATAAAAACAACATGATCGAAAAAGAAAAATAGAAATTACTAAAAAAACTGGTAGAAAAACTCAAAAGAAAAATAAGGAAAAAAAACAAAGTAAAAGCATCTAGAAGCTTCCCAAAATCAGACTGGCCAAATAGGGTAACACCTAAGCAATTAGTACGAACTAGCGGGTACTCTGCGGCGGCAAGCCACGCCCCATTGGTTCATTTGAGATTTGTTTTCATTGAGTTTTTCAGAATTTGTTCTACATTGTGCATGTGTGCATCTTTATAGAGTGAGAGAATAGCGGTGCAATAGTAGTATCTAGATAGTTTTTACATTTTCGTTTTACTTGTATATTCATGTATGGGTTTTTGTATTTGGCATAAACCTGCATGCACTGGATACTACTATGTTTGTTGGTTGTGCAACATGCTCGGTGCTTTCATGCGATGAGCAGAAGGAAAATGAAAAAGTTCATACTGTGTAAATGTTAGTTAGCTCCTGGATTTTGATTTGTATGACAACTTACTATAGTAGAAATAAAAAGAGTAGCCGCTAATTACATATTTATAAGCTAATCATTTTATATGGATTTTCACATTGCTGCTACGGTGTGGATATTATGCCTCTTCGCCGTCGATGGCCTAGCTCGTTTGGTTCAAGCTATCCTTATAGCTGACTCATGGATGCACCGGCAGCTTTTGTCTCTCCTCTGGGTGTCTGTGATAGAGCTTGTAACTTACATTCAACCCTACATACATACACAGTGCGACTCACTACAGTCTACACAGAACATACAGGTCAAATTTGTAGTAAAAGTACAGAAATGTTCTCCAGGTAAACTCTACGGAGAATCCCGTGCAATCAGAGTGATAGTATCAGATTTAGATCCACTAAGCTACTCTGTTGCATAATAATCTAGCGATGGTTTCTAGGGTGAAACTTAAATTTAGGACCCCGATAACGCGCGATCGTTCGGTCTGGGAAAGCCCCGGATCGAACGGAAAGGTTCGGCAGGGAGGAGCGATCGAGCGAACGATTATGTAATTTGCCATCCTTAAAAATTAAAATTTGCCATGATATTTTAATTAAAATTGTCATGCTTTGTATGGAATTTGGGAAGAAAAAGTTATACAGGAAAAAATGCAATGTTGTTCTAATTACACGCAGCCAGAAAAAGTAAAACATGGAGAAATTGCCATGAAACAAATTTAAAATTTATCATGGTAAACTCGATAAATTTGCCATAATATATAACATAATTTTGCCATGGCAAAAATTAGAAAAACAATATACACATGAGAAAATTGCCATGGTAGTAAACGAGGAAACAAACAAAGTTAAAGTTGTTGCCGTGGGCCATGGAGCTTTTGCGGAAAAATGTTATATATATATATATATATATATATATATATATATATATATACATATATATATATATATATATATACATATATATATATATATACATATATATATATATATATACATATATATATATATATATATATATATATACATATATATATATATATATATCATGGAAACTTAGCATTTTTTTCTTGTAATTGTGGACTTTTTTTAGAAAAAAGGTTTTGTTCCAACAAGGTTTTGCACGTTGTTCAGACATGTAAAGTTGAGACAACGCAAAAGTAGAGTAAAAATTGCCATGGCAAAATGTTGAGACAAGGTAAATTTGCCGAAGTTGAGTAAAAAATGTACTTCCAATGTTTACTTTGACACGGCAACGTAGAGTAAAAACTGCCGTGTATGTTCAAGTGAAATTTTCATGTATTTAAAAGTAAAGTTGCCATGGCAATGAAGTTAAAATTTGCCATGGAAAAATACAGTAAAATTCTAACATTCCAAAAATAGAGTAGAATTTGCCATGTATGTAAATAGTAAATTTGCCAAGTATTTAAAGGTAAAATTGCCATGGCAATGAAGGCAAAATTTTGCCATGGCAAAAAATAAAGTAAAATTGATATGGCAAAATAGAGTGAATATTGCCATGTATGTTCAAGTATTGCCATGTATGTAGAAGTAAAGTTGCCATGGCAATAAAGCTAAAAAAATTGCCATGGCAAAATAAAGTAAATTTTTTACATGGCAACAACCGAGTAAAATTTGCCATGTATGTAAAAACTAAATTTGCCAAGTATTTAAAGGTAAAATTTCCATGGCAAAAATAAAGTAAAAGTTGACATGGCAAAGCAGAAAATTAAATTTTCCATGTTGCATGAATTTTCCTTTATTTTGGCAAGGCAAATAAAAGGTAAATTTTGTCATGACAAAAAAATTGTAAATTTGACATGGCGAAAAAGAGTACAAATATCATGGCAATGAAAGGATTTTTTTTCATGAA